>OX376178.1:8334557-9628989 GCA_947363495.1 Euzophera pinguis | reverse complement strand
AAGAGGTGGAGTATAACTGAGAGCAGTAGCTGTATCTGTGTCGCGGTGCAATCAATGGACCATGTCCTGTTGTGTCCCAGCTGCCCCTCCTCATGGAAATCGTCCCATGAGAAGGGGCAGCTGGGCTGTGGCTTTTGACTCGGCTGCGTGTGTTGCGTCTTAAACTGGTTAAGGCCTTAACCACTGGTCGACGGAGGCAGTGCTTGAACTCAATCAAACCAATACGGACAGGTATGATCATTTTTAATAATAATAAAAAAACACTTTATTGCACCAGGAAAATACAATTTTGAGACATGTACATGTAGACATAATGGTGTGCAAAGGCGGCCTTATCGCAATAGCAATCTCTTACAGGCAACACTTTTTGTAGGAAACATTTCAGGAAAAGAGACAGGTATGTTTGTACAAAGACAAATTTTATTTTTATTACAAAACTTCTCATGGCGAATGTACCAAAACCCGGTCGAATTTCAAAAAGAGCCTTTGTCTTACGTATACTATATCGTCAGGTCTTACATATATCACCAATATTATTTGTATTGGCCCCAGGACCGAGCCCCATACATTTTTGTCCATTCTCCTTTGTCTGGTGTTTAAAAAGACAGCCTGTATTATAATATAGTAGCCATTATTTATAGTTGTACTGGACACACCTTTTCGTCTCGCCGTCCGTCGCTTGATACGGGCATTAGTTACGGATAGGCGTGCCGCGCTCGGCTTGCAAGCTCCTTAAATTATACGCAATTGGTCATTCCACTTAGATCCACCCCTACTACCCACCAATAGATCCAACGATACTTTTTTCTCCTCTTCAATCCACCGGTGGATCCTTGGAAACTTTTATTTCCACTTAAATCCAGGTCCTCTAGAATCCACTGGTGGTCCATGCTTCGGAAGGCACGTTAAGCCGTTGATCCCAGGCTCCCAGCTGCTATTGGGTGGTCGTAAAGTCCCACGTCATAGGCCGAGAGGCGGTTCCAAACAACTCTGATACCAGGGTGGAGGTTCGATTGATTGTGTTAACCCACTTGATATGAATGAAATGAATGAATATAAGTAAGTATACCTAAATACTACGTTCATGCTTTATGTTACATAAATTTCATTGTACTGTATGTGAAGATGGGTATAATGTATGTGATAAATAAACAAAAAATATTATTTGAATGGACCAATTTCCCAAATCTGGTTACTAAATGTTTTCCCTATAAATCGCATACATGCAACAAGCTAGTTAACTCTGATATTTGCAATTCATCGCATTTCTGCGCAAACTTCGATGTCGCGATGTGGACACAAGCCCCTGATTGGCTGAGACTGCCTTTCTGGGGTTCGATTCTCACGCCCTTAGAGACTACTAGTTCTGTGAACAGTAGACTTCGCGAACATATATGCATATCATCACGCCTGTTTTCCGTTGGGGTTGGCAGAGACTACGGATTTCCATTTGCTACGATACTTACAGACTTTTCTCGCTTCCTCTACGCTTATCACTCTCGCTATACACTCTCGTCGATTACGGATACTCGTGACATCTCCCTTTATTAATATGTCCGCAATTTGGTCGCAGTATGTTCTCCGACTTTTCCTGTCACCTTTGATTTGTAAATACCTTTCGTAAGTCTCATCCAATCATTTTTACATGCCAAACCATCTTAATGCCCCTTTTTCTATCTTCGCGAACTACCTTCAATTCAGATTTTATCATAATAGGCTGCTATGAACTTCCCCATTTTTTAATTTTTGTACAGCACTTATAGAGAACTCGGCAGTATGATGCTGTTATCACATAAGTATGATTGAAATCCGTTAAATAATGTTACACCAATCTTTCCCCTTTTAAGCCCTCATTTTTTTCTCAATAAAAAAAAGACATTTTTCCGTACAACTCTCCGCTTACACTCAGTCAATAAAATCGAATCAAATCAAATCAAATCAAATCAAATCAAATCAAATCAAATAATTTATTTGTGAAAACATAGGTATACATGAACATGCAATTGTTACAGAATAATAGGGAACGCTATGTTTTGCCATTAAAGAATTATATGTTATACTCTACTGAAAACCTTGTCATCGTATCAGTCATCTCTCGAGTGAATTCTCTACTACCAGCGTGCAAAATATAACGTATGATCTTTCAGTTGACATGATCACATGTCTCTTACGACTTGATATAAATTTTAGTGTACTATAGTATTCACTCTCTACGTCGGCAGCTGTGTATATATTATATTCGTATGTCTGTTATTCTACCTAGTGTTGTTCTATTCTTTATGCACCATATCCGTATCTCTCCTTCCTTTTATAATTTAAACTACCCTAAGGTTGCCCGGAAGAGTTTGCTTATGCCATAAGGCCGCCTTTTGTATACAAACTGTGTCCATGTTTTACGTAACATACTTATGTCTCGGCCTCTGACGTGTTTCCCTTAGCGACCACCAGATGGCAGCCGGGACAAACGGTTTGACGTGCCCTTTGAAGCGCGGAATCATCTTTATTATCAGACAATCAGTTGATTCAAGCCTGCAATGTCCTAACCATACTGGAAATAACAAACAAAGTACGCTTCCCGTGGAAATCGAATCCACGGCCCTCGGGTCGAAGGCGAACGCCTTAACCACCGGACCACGGAAGTAATTCGAATAGTATCAACGTACAATACATTTTAATCGAATATTGTTACTGTAATCGAGAAAACGGATCGCAGCGTCTAATTTGTCTACGACATGTTTCTCTGGTAGTATCGAGAATAAGCTTTTTTATCAACATTTTCGTAGAGATCATCAGCATCATTTCATGTACATGACCCGAGGTGTGTTAGTGACCAACACTGTCAAGTTTTTTAAGGCTGCCTATAGGCATCTGACAAAGGCTAACGACTGCCAGCTATCGATAACAACCGGGACCAATCCAATACGGGTCTTGCCGTCACGTCGCATGACACTCGGATTCGTTTCGAATACTAGCGTCGCGCCTATCAAGATCTTCTCGATAGAGATTATGTCGAATAGTCGTCGAGTAGAGATTATGTCGATAGAGATTTAGTCGCGTTCTCCGAGAATCAGCTACCAGAAAGTATAACGTATGCAATTTTGCTCATCTGCTGTGAAATAGTTGCATTCAAACTGTTTGTGCCTGTAAAATATTATTTGTAATTTTTGTACAAATATCTACTACTATCTTTTACTACGCCTGCGTCAAGAAGTAGCCTGTATTTGACCCCGGGTCTTCAACTATATTCATACCAAATTTCATCAAAACCCGTTCAGCGGTTTGGCCGTGAAAGCTTAACAGACAGACAGACAGACTATTATAGAATATTAGTATGGATGTTCCTTATACAGGATTATTTTGACACTATTGGCCAAATTTTTATAGTGTGTTTGCTGAGAAAACAGACAATAAATATATGTGGCTATAACAACAAATACAAAAAACGGAATAAAATTAATTTAGCGCTTCCTTTATTTTTTAGGTCTGTGTAGATAATGGTGCGGAACCCTTGGTGCGCGAGTCTGAATCGCACTTAAACGGCTTATCTCTTCAAGCCAACCTTGTCACTCTCACAGTAAATACAAATCTAACGACACCTCTCAAGTTAAAATCCTTCGAGCCGTTCAGGCTGCAGAGCGTGCCTAACAATTATCCTTACATATTACTTACCTACTTATTTACTTCTAGTACAGTCGGGTAATAATTAAAAAAATATATTATATATATTATTTTTAAAACATTTTGGCAATAATACTTACCTAAAACAAAAAAAAAGTAAACATTCTCACCACGATTTAATGACGACAATAAACAACCCGAACTGGGTGTTATGAAAGCACCCGCTGAGTGATATATTGTGTGTTTGTCGCGCAATAACTCCTGAACCAATAAATTTAGGTGACGACTTTATTAGGTACTAGCTGTTTCTTGCAGTTCCGCCTGCGCCAAAAATATATAGACTAACTTTTAAACAAACGCACTGCATAATTAAAACATAAAATTACTGGAACATAATTTAAGGCACTTAGGGCCGATTTCACCAATATGTTACGTTCACCGTTAGTTCAATGTATGTTTTATTCTAGTTTAAACACAGCTAAGAGAGTATTGATATATATGACAAAGAGACAGGATGTCACATTATATTTCAAAAAAACGAAGACAATATATCATTTTTCCCCCTTTAATGAATTACTTAAATAAGCAGGCGGACGGCGTGTTCTCTGTCAGAACGGTGTAGAGTAGGTTCTTTCGTCTCTACTACTAAGTCTTCTGCAGGCAGGTTAAGTTTTTCAGTGTCATGGTGTTTAGGCTCTGGGTCCTCAACCTCCTCAGGGTTGTCTTCCTCCTCCGAACTAGACTGAGGCAAAGGAGCTAAACGTAGAGACAACTGTTTCTCGACCATCTAAAAGTTTGATAGGAATAGGTACATAGGATTAGGTTGTATTAATTCAACTTCATCTTTCTTTCTCTTCTCTAAAGCAAATAATCTCAAGTCCCATACAAGAGGCAAAAATTAGTATGGCGGACTAAATCGCGAAATTTAAGTTTCTAAGGATTATTGGAGCATAAATACAACCTCTGACAGAACACCGTCGGAGCCGCGGTTCCCCAGGCATAACAGCTCGCCTGGCGGGAAGATCTTCCCTTTGCGGCGGTCGAGCATAACACTCTCGCTCCCGCCGTACTTCAAATACTAATGGATCATATTTTGAATTTCTTACATGTCTCTTTAATAAAACTGGACCGGGACTTGCCAGTAACTATGATGGCATTGATTGTCCATTCAATGAGCGTCTAGGATGCTGAAACATTCGTTCTTGAGGGGTGGCGTTGGTAGAAGTGCAAAACAACGATCGTATTGAATTTAGTGCAAACGGCAGATTTTTTCCCATTCTTCAGTTTTCATATTTTTAAATCTAAGACTCAGTTGTACAGTTCTCCATAAAGTGCTCCTGAGGTTCTCTATTTGTCCAATACCTTCTGGATTGTAAGGAGCAATTCTCCTTGTTGCTACACCAAGGGCATGGAGAAATTGTTGAGCTTCTGCCGAGATAAATGATGTTCCGCTGTCAGAGTTTATGTATTGAGGTATTCCAAACACATGAAATATATCTTTAAGATATTTAATTACTGTTGAAGCAGTTATATCCTTACAGGGCGTGTAAGTGCGCGTAATACACTTATGCGTGTAATACACGCATAAGTAAATGGAAATCTAAAAATCTAGAATACTCGGTGATGACTGTTGAAATCTATGTCGAGTCTTTCAAAACAAGAAGTTGCTTTAATAAGGTGGCCACGTGTCTGTATAAACCTTGGTTTAATTTCTGAACATACAGAACACGAGCTAGTCATAGATCTTATTTCTTCGATTGAATATTTCCTGGGTCAAAAGAATAACATTAAAGTTAGTCCGTGATTTAGGAAATCAAAATATATTAATGACGTATTTTTTCTTTTGTCAATTGAGCGATAAATTATTAAGATATAACGCTTCAAAGTTTAGGAGTGGGGGCTCGTGACGTCACATGTTGCGAAAAAGTGTAGCACACAGTGACGTCACACGGAACTTTAACGCGCCATATCTTTACCATTCTTTGTTTAATTTTCAAAAGGAAAAAATACGTTTTCAATATTTCTTGATAATCTAACTGACGGACTAATTTTATTTTTTTAGGAAACTAGCCTATTCATTTGACGAACCCAATGTACCATTCTTGCTATTCCAGGATGACATAAAGCGTCATGTAATTCATAAAGCTTATTCGTGGAAATACTTGCACTTATCCTTTGACAAGGCATCTGCAGTAAGATTTTCCTTGCCAAGTCTGTAAATCCATCCATACTAATATTATAAATGCAAAAGCCTGTCTATCTTTCTGTCTGTCTGTCTGTTTGTCTGTCTGTCTGTTACGCTTTCACGGCCAAACCACCAAACGGATTTTGATGAAATTTGGTATGAATATAGTTGAAGACCCGGGGTCAAACATAGGCTACTTTTTGACGCAGGCGGAGCTGCGGGAAACAGCTAGTAATGTCATATTTATAACATGATAACTATAGACGCCATCGCTCAACTTTTTCATTCTTTATTTTAGTTGTATGTTTCTGATTTAGCATAAATGAAACCGATTGTTGATCTGTGATGAGGAGAAAATGACGACCCATAAGATAATGTACCGATTGTTGATCTGTGATGAGGAGAAAATGAAGACCCATAAGATAATGTACCGATTGTTGATCTGTGATGAGGAGAAAATGACGACCCATAAATAAGATAATGTCGCCACTTACTTAAAGATTCCAGAATGGCGTAAGCTTCTTTTTCAATAGCCTAGTGACGGCGTTCAAAATCAGAAAGACTTCTTGAAAAAAGGCAACTGGTTTTCCATATCAATTTGTTTCACAAAATAAAAAATAGAATTTAGTTTCCTTGATTTGTGGCAAACATTGAGAAAGTGTGGAAGAGGATAATACTCGCTCGTATGCGGTTTTGATGGTCTTTGATGACAAATATTCTTATCCTTGATATAAATATATATATATGTTACTGCTAATGCCTCTCGTCTTCGGCTACACTAAAGATTAGCCGCCATCATTTCGGCTAAATCTAAGAGAAGCCGATCTCTGTTGGCAATGCGCACGTGATGCCCCTGGTGTTGCGGGCGTCCATGGGCTACGGTAACCACTTACCATCAGGTGGGCCGTATACCTTTTGCCTTCTTAATTGTATAAAAAAAAATCTTGGTGTAAGATTATTTTTACCGTATATTACTATTTATGACTGATATTTTTGATTATCTTCTCAAGTAGTCTACATACATTTATAAGACAAGGAGTGTCACTTGCGTATTGCCATGCCAACCCTCAAACAATTTTGTAGGCAAACAAGCATACGAAA
Source organism: Euzophera pinguis (assembly GCA_947363495.1). NCBI lineage: Eukaryota > Metazoa > Arthropoda > Insecta > Lepidoptera > Pyralidae > Euzophera > Euzophera pinguis. The sequence goes on along the minus strand of OX376178.1, from coordinate 9,622,085 downwards.
ACCCAACATTAGACAGATTAATGTTGAGTTTTCAAAGTAGTTTATAGACAGCTGCAACACCTGGATGGTCACATGCGCATTGCGAAACTTTAAACAATTAAATAGTCAAACAGGCATACTGCCTACCTAACGGTAACGGTGAGAGGTCGTAGAAGTCTAAAGACACCTGCAACACCTGGAATTACACGTGTCGATTAGTGGTGTTCTTAACGGCTATATTTTCATAGCGCGCTATATGGAATATGCTAAATTTTTATAGCGTGCTATTTTTGGCGCTATATTATAACGAATGAAATTGTGAATTCCGAACGCGTTGTAGTTGTAAAGTTACCGACGTTATTGAAATTTTTTCGTTATGTTGTGCTACATCATCATAATGCGTTACGTCCACGTTAGATAATTATAAGGTGGTGGGTGAGTTAATAATATAACGTGTTCATAGAGAATATTTATTGTTAGACATCTTTTTGGTTAATTTTATTATAATTGCATGTAACGCCACAAAACGCCCACAACTATAACAGCCGAATTAACCCGATTCGCCTACGAAACGACACGAGTCACGACAACGATTTCACGAAAATAGCGCGCGAGCGACAGTCGCGTGCTAAAACGCACGAGAGGCGGTCGCGCCGTGCTAGGTCAGTGACCGCGCGCTACGTTGTAACGTAGCGTCATATGCATAGATTTATAGCGCGCGCTATTCGTTACAAGGAAATCACGTGCTATTTTTATCAGCTATTCGTTATATTAACCACCACTAGTGTCGATTGCCGACCCTTAAACAATTTAGTAGACAAACAGGCATACGACCTGCCTGATGGAGTGAGGTCGTAGTAGTTTATATACACCTGCAACACCTGGAGTATCATTTACATATGCATTGCCGACCCCTAAATAATTTATTAGGCAAACAAGTATATGATGCTAAGATGTCGTAGTTTTCTATAGACACCTGCAACATATGGGGACCTAAAAGTCCACACTCCAAGTGTTGCAGGTCTATTGATTTTTTGACAAGTTATCGTCAGGCGTTTTCAGGTTTCCTACTTAATTCTTTAAGGGGCGACAGAGCGCAAGTGATATTCCAGGATTCGTAGCCGCACTTCGGTCATTAGCCGTAACATATATAAAAATACCTAATATTTTAATGTGTGCCTAAATTTTATCACATAGATGAAAAAGAACAAAGAAAGGTCATATTTCTATATGTTTTCAAGCATAGGTTTCGAATACACTTCCTACCTTTCAAATGATTTCATTTTTTGAAACAACTTTGGCAAAATATCTGCATGTTGGCCCCAGTAAACGAATGAAAGTAATTGCCAGATAGATGCGATCATAAGATTGTGCAGCAGACACGTCTAATTAATTTATTTTAACTTTATTACAGAAGAGAATAGGCGTAGACACGTCTTACGGAAACCAGCTAATTACGTGGGAACATGTGTTTAGCCATGCCGCCACCACCAAGCCTTGGTAGAAGGGGTGCGCCAAAAAAGAGTGCTGGCTTGACGTCGCTGGGACGGATATGCGTGTTTATGGTCTCATAACAAGGAATGCATAAAGTGGAGGAGAAAGAGCGAGAAAGCGGTCCCTGGGTTCCGAGGCAATAGCCGACGACACAACCTCTTCAAAGAGCTAATCCGCTGGGCTATATCGATAACTTTCTCCATCCATACTATACCGCAATACTTGAATCTCTTGGTTCGAGTGTGAGCTGAAGATGTAACATCTTCAGCTTGCGCAGAACCCAGGGTACCCTTTAAACATGGTTCTAGATTTAGCGGTACTGGTTATTACATTGACTGGCTTTCGTAAGTCTTCTTCTTTCACCTGCGTAGAAACCCTATTTGGTTCTTAATAATGAAATTTTATTGTTATCCAGTTTGACGCAGGTGAAGGGTTTATGGAAAACCAATAGCATCGTAATGTTATTTATCGCCAGATGGCTATTTATCACGTTAAGCCGTTGGTCCCGGCAGACCATATTTCAGTAATTGAAGGAACTACGTCAGATACCTAGAGGCATGGTTAACCAACCAGACGACGTAAATGAACGAAGTTCCTATCGAGAAAAAATTACTTTTTCAATGTTACTTACGGAACAACTAAGGATTATTTTATGATATCGTTTCCGTTTCTTTACTAAAAGTAGGACGACGAGAAAACACAAGATTTTATTAAACAATAAAATACAACGACATATAAATAGAATTTATCGATACCGTTGAATTTCAAATTGGTGCTTTTGTTGGAGTTCTCATTTAATATCTTCCAGCAATGGAACTGCTGACTTATATTCTTCGTAAGAACGCCTATTTTATTTTTCACGTTGCCCAGGTCTATTACATCATGTGCAGAGAACTCTTCGACGTTCCTACGTACAATGCCCAATTTTTCAGCAAGAATACCAGTCACAAATACATCTTCTAGAGGGATATACCTTTCATTAGGTGCTATCATCAACATATCTTTTATTATGTCACTACTCAGCAAGTAAACAGCGCCTCTAGTATAGTCCGGAAACACCGACCGTGGAAACTGTTCATAGGTCACCAAATATCTTGAAGACATGAAACGATTTACACCCATTTTTCTATTTACTTTGCCCCATATTGTTCTAGTAGCATTCAGTTGTGTTGAAGCATTCACAAAGGCTAGTAGTTTTTTAACATTTATGAACACATCGTCATCAGTTTTGAGCACTTTTGGAACAAGATTGCAATATTTATCAACCCACTCAAGCATCGATATAGTTTTAAGAGAAAGATTGAAATAGGAATCTATCAATCTTCCGACTACAATGTCATTGGTGTGTGTGTTTTCTACATCAACCATATATATAAGATGATCTGGTACTATACCAATGAAAAATACAACTGGCACTTTTAATTCCTCTGCATGTTTTGCCCAAGTTTCACGAATAGCATTCCTCTTAGCTATGTTCAATGGGGTTGATGGAACAATTATGATTATTTTGAGATCTGCACCTAAATTTGGGCATATTTCACTGTGAATTTCATCAAAGCCCCCTATGTAAATATCTTTTAAAAGTAATAGATTTGAAGATCCAAGTGGTCTGTCATTGTTAACTCTTGTCATGACAATTAAATTGTAAAATAGAAGGGAAGTTAATATGATAAGTATTATCTGTCTTGCATTTCGTATCAGAGCTTTGTAGATTATCTTGATGGATTTTATATCAGGCATCTTCTTATTTTTGTACAATATTCCTTTTTAAAATAAACGTTCTGACTTGGCAATTGGATAATGGGTTAATGAGCTGATGAAAGCAGTCTCACCCAATGAATCTGGTAAGTTTTAAAATCAGACTGTACATAATTGATATCTTGAAGTTTGATCACAGCTTGATTCTGAAGTTACCAATAAAAGCCTTTAATGTGTTTTTAAATAAATAACTTAACGCTTACTATACATAGGTATTCGTAAAATTCTTAGAATACAAAGTTAAGAAGAACAACATTAACATGAAAATTATTAGAAATATAATCTTCGCCCCTTTTTCTTTTTTTCTACCATGACATTTCATAGAGCTTTTCTGTCACTTAAAATCTATGAATATAATAATTTTTTTTGCTATGCAACTATGAAAGTAAAAAATACTATAAAATGAGGTCCAAACACTAATGCTGCCATAGATTTAGATTTTTTTTGACTACGTCATGAATGCTGCAAGCGGTAGATATCATGAAAGTAATTAGTACTTACTGGTAGTAGGTACTTGGCACTTTAGTACTTCCATGAGTTTGTGGCGTGGTGCCACTGATTTTAGGTTTAATTTAGTTTTGTACATAATGTTTAATTTTAGTGTTTTCAGTTTTATAATAATTTGTAAAGATATTTTTAATTTTGTAACAGATGAACTGATTTTATGTTTATAGTTTTGTTGTCATTCAATTTCCTTTAAATAATGGCAGTTGACGAGTTTTTGGCGGGAAGCTGTGAAAAGCAGTAACGGCGCTGTATTTTATTTTCCAAAATTTGTGTTTTTTTAAGTGTTTGTGCATAATAATGGTGGATTATTATCCGCAAAGTGTTCAAGAACAAGCGTGAGTGTTGGGAAGTGATATCAGTGTTCGATTTATGTGATTTCCTTGCTTGTTGCCAAAAGCTCCTAGAAATCGCTAAGTGCAGTTTTTCTACCACTTCACTTAGCCCGACTCTTCTGACTTGACTTGACTTAACTACTGACTTGACTTTATATTTGTATAATTAAACAACTTTATTAAAAAACTGTTACTTGTTACTGGCTAAATACGAAAGTAAGAGCCAAATTGAAAAGAAAAAAAAAATGGCAGTTGACGGTTCGCCTTAGAGCGCAGACTCCGCCGTGCATAGATCTAGAATTTTCTACTAGTCAAGCAGAATTAGGAAAAAAAGTGTTTCTCCCAATGATTGATTGGTAGAGAAAGCTTTTAGGTAGCCTGGAAGAGATTGCTCCGCCAGCTTTTTGTGATCTTCATACGCCGTGTTATGTTTTTTGTGCAGTTATAAGTATTTTTCTTAAAAGAGGTGAAGGGTTTTACTATAATTTATGTTATTATTTTAAATACGTAGAATAAATTAGATATGTGATCAGCAAGCAAGATAGGTTTTTATTAGTTCTTTTACAGAAGACGATATTATGCCATTTTTATAATATCAAGCAAGTTGCTAAGAGACAACTAAACCATAGTAAAAACCATAGTACACAACAAAGAGTATACAAACCTAAAAATATTACTTCTCATAACATTCCCTTCTAATATTTTTAAGTTGTTAAAACTATATAATAACAAATTAGTTACCTAACTAATTAAGTTAACTTTATACAATAGCAAACGTATTTGAAAACAATTAGGTTTAAAATTAATATTAAATTTTTCTAGATAATATCAATATTTTAAATATGTTAAACAAAAGAATGACACTAAGTGCCAAATATATAATTAAACATAGATTTAAATTTTATGGGCTCTAAAGCTTTAGTAAAAATGTCAGCATACTGTTGACAAGTAGGTACATATTTCAATACTATTTGCCCATTTATTATTTTTTCATGAATAAACTTGTATCTTACATCAATATGTTTTAATCTGCGATTCAAAACTCCATTTTCTATCAATTTAATTGCACTTTGATTGTCTACATATAAGTTGACATTAATATCTTTACCAGTGTCTTCTTGAATTACACTCTTTAGATATAACAGTTTTTGACAGCACTCTGCAGCGGCAATATATTCAGCTTCACATGTTGACAGAGCTACTATTGGCTGTTTTCTTGAGCACCATTGAATTGCACCTCCGCAATACATTATAATGTAGCCTGTGGTACTCCGTCTTGACTCATGATCGCCAGCAAAATCCGCATCACTGTATGCATCTATTGTTGTCAAGTCAGAATGTTTATTATATCGGATATTGATATTTCTTTCCGATAATAAATATCTTATCGTCCGTTTTACATTTTTAACATCTTTCTGAGTAGGGTTTTCCATGAATCTACTTTCATAGTTTACAGCAAAAGATAAATCTGGTCTAGTTTTGTTTGTCAAATACATTATAGAACCTATAGCCTCTCTGTATGGAAATTTCAAATTTTCCTTATTTTCTAGTTTTTCTTCTTTCTCTGCCTTTATTAAAGGTGTCGGGCACGACTTTGCGTCTTTCATGTTAAATTTATCCAGAATGCTATTAGTGAATCCTTCTTGACTGATTCGAATATTTTTGTTTTCATCTTTTTTTAATTCAATTCCAAGAAAAGAATCAGGTTCGTCGCAAAATGTCATTTCAAAATCCTTCTCTAAATTTCTTAGTGTTTTTTTCATTTCTTCCTTATCTCTACCAATTAAAATTCCGTCATCTACGTATATTCCGAGAATAGTATCTCCATCTTTTATTTTAAAAATGCAAGGATCTGTATTAAGAGGCAAAAGTCCTTTCTTTTTAAGTGTTGATGTAAATTTCTGATTCCATTTCAATGGAGATTGCTTTAAACCATAAAGGCTTCTATTTAGTTTACAGACTTTTCCTTCAATTTTGTCATAGCTTTGTGGAATTTGCATATAAATATTTTCAGTTATTTCTCCATATAGGAATGCTGTTTTAATGTCGAATTTCATAATATGGTATTCTCTATTTGCAGCTACAGCTAGCAATATTCTTAAAGAGCTATTGTTTATAACAGGACTAAAGGTCTCTTCATAGTCTAATCCAGCTCTTTGTTCACATCCCCGTACTACCAATCTAGCTTTGTATCTTCCATCGCTTTTCTTCTTTAGTATCCAACGATTGGTAAGTATTTTTTTATTTTTCATTTCAGATTTCTCGACTATATCCCATACATGATTATCTTTTAAGGATTTCTTTTCAGCATTTATAGCAGTAATCCAATCTTCTTTTTCTGGGCCTTTTATTGCTTCTTCATAGGTAAGATAAGTATAATAGTCTTTAAATTTTTCTGGTATTCTTTTCTCTCGTTGTGGTCTTTCTGATCTATTATTTACATTTCCAATATTATTTTCAGACATGTTAGAACCTTCAGTTAATTGTTGTCCAAGTAAGTATTCTTGTGTGTCAGTTTCAGTTTGGTTATTAGATTCTTCATTCCCTTCGAAGTTGTTTTCATCAAAAGAATGATACATTTCTCTTGTTTCAGTTTCAGAATGTGTATCATCTGGTATTAAATCCTCTGTTTCTTGTATAGTATTTTCAATTGTTAGTATAGGTAGTATATTTTCTGTGATTTCTTTTGTATGTTTCTTATCAAGTTGTTCATTTTCTGGTTTTACAAATACAACATCCCTTCGTACTACAATTTTTTTAGTTACAGGGTTCCAAAGTTTATAGCCTGTAGAAGCATATCCAACCATAATTAGTTTTTCGCTTCTCTCATCTAGTTTCTTTAGTGATGTCAGTATTTTTGAATATACTTGTGATCCAAAAACTTTTATATTTTTAAGGTTAGGCTTCCTTCCAGTCCATTTTTCTATTGGTGTTTGTGTCCCTTCTTTTGGTATACGATTTATCAAATATGTCGCTGAATACACTGCTTCTCCCCACATATTATGATCTAGATTTGATTGGTACAGCATCGCTCTTACTTTTTCCATCAAAGTTCGGTTAAAACGTTCTGCTTTTCCGTTTTGTTGTGGCGAATAAACAACAGTATAATCTAGTTTAATTCCTTTCTTTTCGCACCATTCTTTCAGATGAGAGCTAGTGTACTCACCTCCATTGTCACATCTTATTTTACAAACAGGAAGATTTGTTTCGTTTTCAATTTGTTGAATATAATTTTTTAAGTGGTAGAACACCTCATTTTTAGTTTTTAATAAGCGAATTTCTGTATAATCTGTAAAATCATCAATTAATGATAAAACATACCTTTTTCCATCATATGAAATTGGTGTTATCGGGTCAAGGATATCAGTGTGTATGGTATGTGCTTTTCTTTCGCTTTTATATCTTACATGGAAAGGCAATCTTGTTTGTTTTACTTTGAGACATATTTCACAGGTATTTTTTAGTTTGTCTATGTCATCGTTGCTAATGTCAATCCCATCAACTGATTTGACAATATTTTTTAATGTTTCTTTACCTGGGTGTCCAAATTTTACATGCCAGTCTTCAGCAAGGCAAGCAATTTCTTCATCAGATAATTTCATTTTTATGTTGTACACTCCATTTACATTTTTATTCCCTTCCAAAATGACTTTATTTTGTTTTCTTACAATCACCTTATTTTGCTTGAATATTACTTCTCCATCATTATTAGTTATAGCATTAACAGAGAGTAAATTTTTCTTCAGATTTGGTACAAACAACACATTTTCAAAAATTACATTATCTGTTTTAATTTTTCCTTTTATTTCTGATTTCAATTTTATTTCCTTTTCTGCAGTCTGTACTTTTATATCGCAATTTTCTTTCTCATGTAATATATTTTCTTGATTTGTCATATGGGTTGTACATCCGGAGTCAATAATAAATTCTTCTATTTCGGTATAAAATGTGGAATATTCTTTCTTAATTGTTTCTTTTTTATTTTTAAAATAACAGTCATTTTCTTTATGATTGTTCTTTTTACAAATCGAGCAGGTTTGTTTTTGTTTGTTTCTAAAATAACAATCCTTATCTGAGTGATTATTCTTTTAACAGATTGAGCACTGTTTATTTTTAAAAATTTTAGTGCGACTCGTTTCAGCTTTGAATGCGGTTGTTGTAGTCTCATCTTTTGTTTGTCGCTGTTCTTCAGTCATCAATCTAGCAGTAAGGTTATTTAGTGTTCTCTCTTGTAGCGGAGTAGATTCCCATGCTGTTATAAAATACTTATATTTTGTTGGTAAAGTTGATAATATTTTTGATACAAGCATAGTGTCTGAAACTTTCTCGCCAAGTACATTTAGTTTTTGACTTATATTTTGCAGTTGTGCTACATTGTACGTGACATCTTTAGAATCATCATAAGTATATCGATAAAATTTTTGTAAAATATTACATTTTTGCTGTTCCGCTGATGACCCGTTTTCAAAAATGAAACAAAGTTTTTCGTACATTTCTTTAGCATTTTCGCATGACATTAATAACGGAATATGCTTTCTATCTATAGTATTACAAATTATCCTTTGCGCTTGTGCATCTTTTTTCATGAAATCAGGCGTATCTTCACTCGATTTCGTTTCATTTTTAATTAAATCAAATAGTCCGAAACTTTTAAATAAGATCGTTACCTGAAATTTCCATATTGTAAACGTATCAGCGTTGGATAATTTCTGTATGTTATTTATTTCTTCAGCCCGTATAGACTCCATTATTTTCTTTGCTTAGTTCTTAGTTTTTAAGTTGCTGCATCACATTTAATTTGAACTACGCTCTGCTACCATGAAGGGTTTTACTATAATTTATGTTATTATTTTAAATACGTAGAATAAATTAGATATGTGGTCAGCAAGCAAGATAGGTTTTTATTAGTTCTTTTACAGAAGACGATATTATGCCTATTTTATAATATCAAGCAAGTTGCTAAGAGACAACTAAACCATAGTCAAAACCATAGTACACAACAAAGAGTATACAAACCTAAAAATATTACTTCTCATAACAAGAGGTCTATGGCAAGAAATAAGCTTCAAAATGAGACTAATGTTTAAAAATCACATCAAAGAATATATTCCTGATAGTACAATCAAATGGTCGTCTTTAAATCATCTAAGATCCGTACGCATATTTTAAGATTGCGATAATTTATTTATTTACATTCAAACGTTGTGATCGGTTTCTTTAGTGCTAATTGTAACTTCAAGATTACTAGAAAAACTAAAACATTTTACCATGACGATAATATCAGTGAATATTATTTCGAGAGCAAATGTAAAAATAATAATATTTATCACTTTACACTTTCATTCTTATGGCAAGACTTAATCGACGAGCGACCCCTTCCATATCATACATACATACATACCATCACGCCTTTTTCCCGTAGGGGTAGGCAGAGACTACGGATTTCCATTTGCTACGATCCTTAGACTTCCCTCGCTTCTTCTACGCTCATCACTCTCGTCATACACGCTCGTCGATTACGGGTACTCCTGACATCTCCTTTTCCTGTCACCTTTGATTTATAAATACCTTTTGTAAGTCTCCTTTCATCCATCCTTTCTACATGCCCAAACCATCTTAACATGCCTTTTTCTATTTTTGTCATTCCATATCAATACGTTTTAAAAGATTTGAACATCGGAGGTTTCGATAACATCCATCGTGCAATATGCCCATATTTAGGTGCTTATCTCAAAATAGTCATAATGGTCGCGTCGGCACCACCAAATGAAGCTCGGAGAAATGCTATCCGTAAAACTTGGGCAAAACAAGCAAAGGGATTAAAAGTACCAGTTGTATTTTTCCTTGGTGTTATTTTTTTTTATTCAACAAAATAGGCAAACAGGCGTACGACTCACCTGATGGTAAGTGGTTACCGTAGCCTATGAACGCCTGCAACACCGGAGATATCACGAGCGCGTTGCCAACCCTGAAGGAATTTTTTTGAAGGCTCCCATGTTATAGTCACTAGAGAAAACCATGGCATGGGAGTTCATTTCACAATCGCAGTTTACGAGGGGGGAAATTCCGTTTGAAGCGTACTGTACGCGATGTTATATCAGATAAACTTAAAGATAAGATTGAAGTTGAAGACACTGTTATCGGACGATTTAAACAATCTTACTGCTTATAACTATATCGATGCTTGATTGGGTTGTTATGTATTGCAGTCTTGTTTCAAAAGTTGTATGACAAAACTGATATTGACATGCTCGTTAATATAGTATAAATAGACTAATGTCCTTTGCGAATGCTCCACCGCAATTTATTTATTTATAAATCTTTATTGTACCACAAGTTTACAACTAAAAGCATTATCTCCCAGTCAACCATTAGGAAAAACAGAAAAGTTATGTGCGGCGCGAATTATTTTAAAAATACAATGAGAGAGAAAAAAAAAAATATTATCCCCTCGAAGACATTTTAGTGACCGGTATTCTTGCTGACAATTGTGATGTCAATCGCATGAACGTAGAAGAGTTTTGTATCCATAATATACATGAACTGTGCATGGTGGACTACAAAATGGGTGTACTTTTAGTAAACATTAGTGAGCAGTTTGATTGCTGGAATATTTTAAACAGGGGCTCAAAAATATGCAACAATTCAACGGTACTATAAAATTGTACTTACTCGTATTTCGTTGGAATTATCTATGTACACTTATTTTATAAATAGAGAGCGCAAATTTTGTGAGCCACCATAGCTGTGCTAGGAAAATGTGTCGTACGAGAATGTGTTGCGAAACTGTGCAATGTGTCAGGGCAGGGGTGCGGTGTAGCGGAAGCGGTGTAGTGGAAACGGTGTATTCCTTGCAACACATTCCTCGCAACACATTTCTCGCACATTCTCTTGCTTGTTTTGTAAGCACAAAAACCCCGCTCCGCTAAGCCGTTTCCACCAGAGCTGTCCTAAGCGAAGCTAGGTAAATGAAGCGATTCTATTGGTTCTTCAAAAACATATCCCTCGCTACGTATCCGAACCGAAGGTCTGGGTTTGATTCCCACGAAGCATTCTGTTGTTTAGTTGTTTCTAGTTTGTTATGGGCATTTCAGGTTTTAATTACCTGATTATCTGACAATGATGAAGATTCCGTGCTTCGGAAGCCACATTAAGCTGTTGGTCCCGGCCCGGCTGCTATTTGGTGTTCGTCAAAGACACCATGTCAGAGGCCAAAAGGCGGTTCCGAATAACTCTGACACCAGGATATACAGGGTCGATTGACCGTGTAACGTACTAGATTTGAAAGAGCCAGCTGAACCTTCAGTCTAACGGTCTAAAGATTAATGGTTTTAGAAGTGAGTGAGGCTGTTTCGACAGGTACCTATGTCGATTGAAAATTGTTAGACTCAACGATTATCTCGAATGAAAAACGATCGACGTATATTAAATACATTGAGGTTTTTTAAATTTAGGGTGAAATATAATATCAGTATGATAATAATGATAGTTTTAATTGAAGAAGTCAGAAAAATCAAGCCCACCTGCCTTTGCGACTGTAGTAAGTGACCTATTGGGAATGTATGTATTCCCTATGGACCGAGCAAGCGAAGCGTCTCAGTTTCGACTGGCCGAAAAATTCTTTTGACCGTCTGTCTGCTCTCGCCTACACGTCGCATTTCTAAACCGATTCTCATGAAATTTTGCGAGCCGGTTCGATAATTATATATATTTTTTATGTCGAACCAGCTTTTCGAAATTTTTAAAAATGACCGAAATATGGAGGTTTGTTACTTAAAAAATCTCTGACCATCCAAACTCGCTGCATACACAAATAATAATAAACTGGACCTCAGTAGCAGTTTCTATCGCAACACATTAACACAAAATTATTCACAGACTACGCACACCATTACAGAATCCTGTCACAGGATGGGGAAACAAAACTATTAATCTATGTCTTCAAAGGAAATTAATGGAAACAGGCTCTCATTAACTCACTTTAGCTTTAAATATGTATGAGAAGTAATAAATTTTAAGGAAGGGACGTACGGACATGAAATGAATCCTAACTATGTCTAACCGTAAGTGTAGTGAACACTTGTGTGTGTGTGTGTTTTTCTTGTGTACTTTTAAATAATAGCTATAGTTCACATGCAACTCCTTTTTTTTATACTCTTCCATATTTGTATGTTGGAATGCATAACAATTAGCCGTAATCAATAATAATTAACTCTAGCAGCACATTTTTTTATTACTAGTTGTTCGCCGCGAATAGAGACCTCGCGAATTTCACTCAATAAAGTTTACCACAAAAAAAAAAAAAAATTCCCGTCATTTACTGGGGTCATATTTAAGATATTCTGAACACAAAAGTTTCATACACCTGGGAGAGATTTATCGTAATCCTGTGTCGAAGAAGGCAGTGAAATGAATGAAATTAAATGAAATTGTTTATTTTCAATATAGGATAGTGGCTGTTGCCCGCGGCTTCGCCCGCCCGATCAAAAGATATTTCCAATGAGGTTTGAATCACTTAGATTATAATTATATGACAGGTCTCTCGGGATCTTCTTTTTTATGTACCTATTTAGAAGATTACTACCACCCCATCGGATCCCAATAGGGATTGATAGTGTATCACACCCGGCACGTCGGATTTAAAAATGATTATTATTTTCGTAGTCAGCAACCCCATAAACCATACAAATAACACCCATGTCCCCCATTCAGGGGCTGAATTCTAAAAACCTTAAAACAGGTAACAAATCATTTATCAAAACAAATTCTTGTGAAGTTTCGACTGCGAAGGACTTACTAATCTCCTTCATACGTACATACTTTGAACATCAGTTTCCCTTTTGGGGGTCAATTTCGAAAAATTCTTCCTTAGTGCACCCCCTGATTTCAAAAGAAACCCACTTGCTAAATTTAATGAGAGATCAATTGTAGTTTAGTCAGAGTTTGTGCCCCCTTTTAGAACTGGAATTATAAAAATACTGATACAGGTATTTATTCATTCATCAAAAGAAATAATTTTGTGAAGTTTCGAATAAAACGGCTAAACAGTTTTATTCTCTTAATCTCTCGTTTTGAAAACTGCTTGCTTAGTGCACCCGCTAATTACAAAAGGAGCCCCTTGCTAAAATAATCAATGATACATAACCGTTTCCCCCTTTTAGGGGTTAATGCAAAATATCCTAAAATAGGTATTTACTCATTCATCATAAGAAATAATTATGTGACGTTTTAAATAAAATTGACATATTTCCCCATACATATTTGGACCCCAAATTCAGCCTCCTAACAGGTGAATTTGGAAAAATATTTGCTAAAATTTATTGATGAACAATTAAAATATTTTTTTTTTGACTTTACACATTTGTCTCTTTTAGGAGTTAAATTAAAAAAAGTTAAGATTTAGCTATTTAGATTTTATAAATCCCCATAAGATGTGCATTTAGAATAATTCTTGCTTAGTGAACCCCTTTATCTCAAAAGAACCCACATGTCAAAAGACATTGATATGTCAGTGATCGTTTAACTTTTGAATTTACAGCGTTTATCCCCCTTTTCCCCTATTAAGAGGGTGAATTCTGAAAAATCCTGAAACACGTCTAATCATTTATCAAAACCAATAATCTTGTGTAGTTTCAAATGAATCGGACTTACTAATCTCCTTCACCCATACATACTTGGAACCCCCTTAAGGGGTGAATTTCGAAAAAACCTTTCTTATCTGAGCACTATAAGATAACATAAAACTTCTGTCTAAATTTCACGTTTATAGCTTTTATAGTTTAGGCTGCGCGTTGATGAGTCACCCTTGTTCTTTTATATATATAGATTAACAGTATAGTTGAGTATAGCAACAAACAAAATATATGTTCATTCACTTCAAAGTTCAATCAGTCTAACTCGGTTAGTTAGTTAGCCTTAGCCAAACTACGAAAACAGCCACCAAAATAGAAAATACTAATGAACGAACAACGAACGGGTAACAAAACAAACAAGAACAACTCTTATTTTTAATTACCAACCAACCAAAACAACCACTAATTCAATTCAACTCGAACATATTGGGAATGAACGATACGAAACCGTAATTTGAAATGACCAATACGTAATTTTCGAGACATCCACGACCCCTTTTGTTGTTAAAAATCTTAATAGCGCGAAGTAGAAATTACCGAAATGGCGCAACGCCATCTATTGGAAACATTGAAAATTATTTTAGCTTACATTGTATGGCTGGCTATCGAATACATAATACATACATAATGGTCATCTCTTTTTCGTGCAAACTCAGCGGATTACGATTATATGCAAAAATAAATAAATCACTTTAAAGACACCATTATCATTTGATCGACGCTATCTATTGGATATCAGGGATATTTTTTCTTGGCATAATCAGTAGATGACCGGAAATAAATTTGCAAATGATTTTATTTAGATGTTTCTTTTCAAAATTAAAAGAAAAATTAAGAAAATAATTCTAGAAAACAAAAAAAAAAATGGATTAGATCCAGCTACTTCCAACTACTTTCTTGAAACATTTCTTTACTAAAATATTTAAAAAAATATAGAATTCTAAAAACTAATACAAAACGAAAAAAAAGGATGTAAAAAGAAGTCATGTCTAGCAGGATTCGAACCTTCTACTAAAAAAAAACGATCCGCAATCTCTACCGATAGGCCACCATGCGTTGCTTGATGCTGGCGAAGTTTCAAATAGGATTTGTCTATAGATACGCAAATTCACCCCTCTTTTTGGGCTTTAAGGGTTGATATCGTGAACAACCCTCTCTTATGTGAGCAGTATATAGTAAAATCAAGACCTTCACCAAATTTCACGTTTATAGCTTTTATAGTTTCAGTTTTGAGATGATAAATCAGTTTACCTCCCCCTTTTTACCCCCATAGAGGTCGAATTTCAAAAAATGCCGAAATTTAGTTATTTTTATTGAGAAGCATTCTTGCCAGTTTTCAAGTAAATCTGTGAAGATTTAAATTTTTTTTCATACAAACTTTGCCTTCAATTTTAACCCCCCTAGGTGTGGAATTTTGAAAAATTCTTTCTTATCTGAGCACTACGTATTAACATAAAACTTCGGTCCAAATTTTAAGTTTATAGCTTTTATGGTTTAAGCTGGGCGTTGATGAATCAGTCACCCTTGTTCTTTTATATATATAGATAAATATCACTTATTGACATCAAAAGTCGCTCCATGAGGATAACCAGTACTGCCATCGAGGAACAAGATTAACAACATACCTTACGTTCCGAAGCCTAAGCTCAGGACGCGATTGGCAAATACGAAATTTTTTATATATATAAAAAGAAAAATTAAAGAATTATCAAATGCCCCATCGAGGCTACTGGAGATACCAGGTCTGGCAGCTTTTTCGCCCAACGTATCAGTTTAGCGATACAGCGGGTAAACGCTGCCAGTATACTGGGTACGTTGCCTCGATGGGGTTCTTTGGAAGATTTTTTTTTATATATAATGTTTTTTACGTTTATACGTAACAGAACATTAAATATAAAAAAAAAAGCTTATGTTGAAAATGTTGTTTTTATATTATTGAATTACTTATTAACAATAAATGATTGATTAAAATCTATACTCATCATCATCATTTCGAGTAGGTTACATTGTCAGTCGACCATGTACACCCTGATGTTGATTCAGAGTTGTTCGGAACTGCCTCTCGGCCTCTGACGTGGTTCATTTAACGACCACGTAATGGCAGCCGGGATCAACTTATAGACCAAAATATCTATAAATAACTATACATCTATATATACATATAAATAAAATTGGAGTGTCTGTTTGTAATATTGAAATAACCGTTTTTTACTACATGCATATGAATATATATTATACGGTACATACACACCAAAATAACATTTTTTATAATTTTTGTCTGTCTGTCTGTTTGTTCCGGATAATCTCTGAAATGGCTGGACCGATTTTGACGAGACTTTTATTGGCAGGTAGCTGATGTAATAAGGAGTAACTTAGGCTACGTTTATTTTAGAAAAGTTCTTTTATTTTAGAAAAATAAAGTAATGTTGCAATGTCCAAGTACTGTCCAGTACCGCGCGCAGCACACGCGCATGCCACCACATAAAAAAAAAAACTATAAAATTAAAGAATAGACTGTTTGGCGGAACGAAGTTCGACGGGTCAGCTAGTATATATTAATATAATATAATAATATTATAAAGCTAAAGAGTTTGTTTGAACGCACTAATCTCAGGAACTACTGGTCAATTTCAAAAAATATTTCGGTGTTGGATAGCTTATTTATAGAGGAAGGCTGAATGAAGTCGGTACGGGCTGCTAGTAAATGATTGTTGTAAAATTTCAATTCAAATGTGTACAACACCCTCTTTCCTAAATCTAAATTATAACTTCTAAATTAACCTTATTTTATAAAAAGACAGTAAACAAGAGCCCATTAAAAGTTATGATATAAATTTAAGCTTGAAACTTCAACCAAATGTTTTTAAACTTTTGAAATTATAACAGACTAGCTATTTCCTGCAGCTCCATCAAAAAGTAGCCTATGTTTGACCCGGGGTCTTCAACTATATTCATACCAAATTTCATCAAAATCCGTTCAGCGGTTTGGCCGTGAAAGCGTAACAGATAGACAGACATACTTTCGCATTTATAATATTAGTATGGATACGAGGGCAAATCTCTTTCATCTCTTTTTATTGTTTTTGGTAAATCCATTAAGTCTAAAAAAACAAAAAAATATTTTATGAGCTGACTTAAAGCCGAACCTCTTTTACATTTGTTTTTTATTTTTTTTTATTTTCTTAATGAAAACTATCTTGGTAGGCAAAACCCGATGGTGCAGTTATCTTCTTAATACATAAAAAGAAGACCCTGAGAGACCTGTCATAAGATATGGACCACGTAGATGACTGTATAATCTACGTGATTCATATCTAATTGGATATCCCTTCCGATCAAGCGAGCGAAGCCGCGGGCAACAGCTAGTAATTTATATCGCGCAGTTGAGCCTATCGGGAGGACTTAACAATGTAAAGGCAAAACGTACGAACACATTCCTTAGTAAATGACGGCACTTCAAGGTTGAGCGCGCACATTTTAGACACTTGCAATATAAGAAAAAAATGTTAGGGTCAATGTGTATGTTACGCATAGGGTCGGCTATTATCCGTTTTCACAAAGTATCTACTGTTAGCGGCATTTTTATAAATACATATTTTTAACAAGAATGTGTAACTCCATAAGTTAATTATGTTTTGTTTTGACTTCTCGGTATAACAGCACTCAATTTGAATAATTCATTAACAGTCAACCCCTCTTCATGGCTCACGTCACGAGTAGGGGTTGACTATCCAAGCATTCTATTCTTCGCATCGACTTTGAGTGGTCGACTTGACAATAATTATATTGGTTGCATTGTATAAAAATAGACTCTAATAAATGTAGGGTAATAGTTGAATGTAAATTAACTATTAATTTAATTTATATTGTTAAAGTTTAAATTAATGGTTTAAATATAAAATTGAAAGTAAACTTTGTTATATTTTGTGTTGCAATGAATAAACATTAATGTAATTTAAAGATTGTGTTTCATTTCTAAAACGTGCTAACACTACTATTACCTATTCCGTATTGACCTCATAATCGCCGCAGCGGCCGCGCGATCGCCGTGGCATCGTTGCATTGTTTTGCTTTCGATTTTACCCTACATCAGCGCGGTGAGGTGCGGTATCTGTTTCGAGTGTGAGGGTGTGAGTATCGGTTCGTACGTTAGTACTTTTAATAATTCTTTTTGTCTTAAGTGTGCTCGCAAAAGAACGCCCCTGTCTTGCTTATACTACGAGGGACGGATTAAGCAAATGGTATATTAATGAACCGGAATTAAGCTAAGGCGCTTAGTAACTTAACAGCGGTAATTTATATAGTACGCAAAATCGTGCAGTTTTGCCCGTGTGCGGCTCAATTTATTATCAATTGTTAAGCCTATATTTAAAAACACACAACAATAACACGATTACTACCTATTCTAATAAAACTTCAAAGCTTTAGTTGCCCTCTGTGTCTTCGATGAGAGAAAATACCTTTTGTTTACATTGTTTGTCCGACTGCTTATCACACCGAAACGAATTTTTAAAAGAAAACAATGATTATAATGCAATTTAAGTTTAATTTTATGTGGCGTTGGTACTTAAAGTTTGGGAAGATCGATAGCAGGGTCCAAAAACTCTGATTAGTATAAAGAAAACATATGTTTGTACTGTTCAGTTGTATCGGAAATTCAAGTTAAAATAATTAACCTTCTAATTTTCCTGTGCAAACGTATTTCGCTTCACTCAACCGGTATTTTAACCCAAACTTCGGCCGCTATCGGAGTGCCGTCCTCCTGGACATGACCTGCCATGGCTTACATGAAAGTCTTTAAACAGACTCCGGACTGTCATAGGCCGAAGCAAGGAGAACATGTTCAGGTGGGGCTACTGCTCGGAGGTGGCCTGCCAGTGCGGTATCTCTCCCTAAACCATGACGCATCTCATGTCCTGTCCTGCGTGCCCAACCATCTGCAGGCTCAGGACCCTCTACGAAGCCACCGACAATGCCTTGCCGGTGGCGGAGTTTTGGGCCTCTAAAGTTTGATAACAGCCAGAGTCGACTCGCAAAGAAGATGAACCCAAAAACACTGTTAAAATTTGTATATTGGAGTAAAAAAACATTGTATTTTAATGGATAATACCGAATAATTAACACAATTATTACTATTATATTAACGGAGTAGAATTTTCTGCATAATTTTATATTTATATTTATAATTTTTGTCTGTCTGTCTGTTTGTTCCGGATAATCTCTGAAATGGCTGGACCGATTTTGACGAGACTTTTATTGGCAGGTAGCTGATGTAATAAGGAGTAACTTAGGCTACGTTTATTTTAGAAAAGTTCTTTTATTTTAGAAAAATAAAGTAATGTTGCAATGTCCAAGTACTGTCCAGTACCGCGCGCAGCACACGCGCATGCCACCACATAAAAAAAAAACTATAAAATTAAAGAATAGACTGTTTGGCGGAACGAAGTTCGACGGGTCAGCTAGTATATATTAATATAATATAATAATATTATAAAGCTAAAGAGTTTGTTTGAACGCACTAATCTCAGGAACTACTGGTCAATTTCAAAAAATATTTCGGTGTTGGATAGCTTATTTATCGAGGAAGGCTGAATGAAGTCGGTACGGGCTGCTAGTAAATGATTGTTGTAAAATTTCAATTCAAATGTGTACAACACCCTCTTTCCTAAATCTAAATTATAACTTCTAAATTAACCTTATTTTATAAAAAGACAGTAAACAAGAGCCCATTAAAAGTTATGATATAAATTTAAGCTTGAAACTTCAACCAAATGTTTTTAAACTTTTGAAATTATAACAGACTAGCTATTTCCTGCAGCTCCATCAAAAAGTAGCCTATGTTTGACCCGGGGTCTTCAACTATATTCATACCAAATTTCATCAAAATCCGTTCAGCGGTTTGGCCGTGAAAGCGTAACAGATAGACAGACATACTTTCGCATTTATAATATTAGTATGGATACGAGGGCAAATCTCTTTCATCTCTTTTTATTGTTTTTGGTAAATCCATTAAGTCTAAAAAAACAAAAAAATATTTTATGAGCTGACTTAAAGCCGAACCTCTTTTACATTTGTTTTTTATTTTTTTTATTTTCTTAATGAAAACTATCTTGGTAGGCAAAACCCGATGGTGCAGTTATCTTCTTAATACATAAAAAGAAGACCCTGAGAGTCCTGTCATAAGATATGGACCACGTAGATGACTGTATAATCTACGTGATTCATATCTAATTGGATATCCCTTCCGATCAAGCGAGCGAAGCCGCGGGCAACAGCTAGTAATTTATATCGCGCAGTTGAGCCTATCGGGAGGACTTAACAATGTAAAGGCAAAACGTACGAACACATTCCTTAGTAAATGACGGCACTTCAAGGTTGAGCGCGCACATTTTAGACACTTGCAATATAAGAAAAAAATGTTAGGGTCAATGTGTATGTTACGCATAGGGTCGGCTATTATCCGTTTTCACAAAGTATCTACTGTTAGCGGCATTTTTATAAATACATATTTTTAACAAGAATGTATAACTCCATAAGTTAATTATGTTTTGTTTTGACTTCTCGGTATAACAGCACTCAATTTGAATAATTCATTAACAGTCAACCCCTCTTCATGGCTCACGTCACGAGTAGGGGTTGACTATCCAAGCATTCTATTCTTCGCATCGACTTGAGTGGTCGACTTGACAATAATTATATTGGTTGCATTGTATAAAAATAGACTCTAATAAATGTAGGGTAATAGTTGAATGTAAATTAACTATTAATTTAATTTATATTGTTAAAGTTTAAATTAATGGTTTAAATATAAAATTGAAAGTAAACTTTGTTATATTTTGTGTTGCAATGAATAAACATTAATGTAATTTAAAGATTGTGTTTCATTTCTAAAACGTGCTAACACTACTATTACCTATTCCGTATTGACCTCATAATCGCCGCAGCGGCCGCGCGATCGCCGTGGCATCGTTGCATTGTTTTGCTTTCGATTTTACCCTACATCAGCGCGGTGAGGTGCTGTATCTGTTTCGAGTGTGAGGGTGTGAGTATCGGTTCGTACGTTAGTACTTTTAATAATTCTTTTTGTCTTAAGTGTGCTCGCAAAAGAACGTCCCTGTCTTGCTTATACTACGAGGGACGGATTAAGCAAATGGTATATTAATGAACCGGAATTAAGCTAACGCGCTTAGTAACTTAACAGCGGTAATTTATATAGTACGCAAAATCGTGCAGTTTTGCCCGTGTGCGGCTCAATTTATTATCAATTGTTAAGCCTATATTTAAAAACACACAACAATAACACGATTACTACCTATTCTAATAAAACTTCAAAGCTTTAGTTGCCCTCTGTGTCTTCGATGAGAGAAAATACCTTTTGTTTACATTGTTTGTCCGACTGCTTATCACACCGAAACGAATTTTTAAAAGAAAACAATGATTATAATGCAATTTAAGTTTAATTTTATGTGGCGTTGGTACTTAAAGTTTGGGAAGATCGATAGCAGGGTCCAAAAACTCTGATTAGTATAAAGAAAACATATGTTTGTACTGTTCAGTTGTATCGGAAATTCAAGTTAAAATAATTAACCTTCTAATTTTCCTGTGCAAACGTATTTCGCTTCACTCAACCGGTATTTTAACCCAAACTTCGGCCGCTATCGGAGTGCCATCCTCCTGGGCATGACCTGCCATGGCTTACATGAAAGTCTTTAAACAGACTCCGGACTGTCATAGGCCGAAGCAAGGAGAACATGTTCAGGTAGGGCTACTGCTCGGAGGTGGCCTGCCAGTGCGGTATCTCTCCCTAAACCATGACGCATCTCATGTCCTGTCCTGCGTGCCCAACCATCTGCAGGCTCAGGACCCTCTACGAAGCCACCGACAATGCCTTGCCGGTGGCGGAGTTTTGGGCCTCTAAAGTTTGATAACAGCCAGAGTCGACTCGCAAAGAAGATGAACCCAAAAACACTGTTAAAATTTGTATATTGGAGTAAAAAAACATTGTATTTTAATGGATAATACCGAATAATTAACACAATTATTACTATTATATTAACGGAGTAGAATTTTCTGCATAATTAGACCAATATTAAGCAATTCTCTGAATGATGAAGCATTCAAGTAAAAACAGGAGGCCGATCGCGCAAATGACGAAAGCGTATTTACCAAAACCTAAACGCAACGGCAAGAGTTATTTTAGAGTATGTAAAATCGGAGAGCCGAATAATTTTTATTTATTTATTTAGTTTATTCATTTACAAATACACAATAAAAATGCAAAGCATAAGATTCTCGTTCGATTTCGAATGATTTTCATTATAGATAATATGTGAGTCGAACTATATTCAATCGATTCACCAATTTTACGTACTCGAAAACAGCCCTCGCGGTTATGGTTTGGTTTAGGTAAATACGTTAACATCATTTGGAATTATCGCGATTAACATGATGGCTTCGGTGTAATACGCAGCCGTTTAGAAATGGTGTTGGTTCATTAACATCTGAATAAAGACCCGACGGCTCATTGTTCGTTTGACAACTATATTTTAAACATGAACAATAAGACAAAGTCACCCTTAACATAAATATCTTTGCCACTTCAGATTTTATCAGCTCGATAATAATTAAATTAGGTCCTTATAGTCGCTTATGTTTGTTTGTAATATCTTTATTGTACAAAACATACAAAATCTATATATATAAAAGCGAAAATCACTCACTCACTCACTCATCATGAAATCTCGAAAACTACTAAGCCGATGAAGATGAAATTTGGCAGGAATATAGATTGTGGCTAGGAGACGTCCGCTAAGAAAGGGTTTTTGGATATTCCATCCGTAAGGGGGTGAAATAGGGGTTGCCAGTTTGTATGAATCTTCGTCATTTTTAAAGTGAGACACATGATTTTTTTTTAATAATGCATTTATTAGATTTTGAAAATTACATTCCTATAGGGGTGAAATAGGGATTGGAAGTTTGTATGAACCGTTTGTCATTTTTTTAGGCTTTTACAAAATTCACGGGGGTCACTAAGGGGTCAAACGGGGGTCCAAAATATGTTTGGGGGAAGGAGATTAGTTAGTCCGTTTCATTTGAAACTTCACAAGATTAATAATTTCGATAAATTATTAGTTACCTGTTTCAAGATTTTTTAGAATTCACCCTCTAAAAGGGGGAATGTCCCCCTTTACAAAGTTAACGATCACTGATATCCCAATGATTTTTGACATGTGGGTTCTTCAGAAATTTATTTCTTATGATGAAAGAGTCCATACCTATTTCAGAATTTGCATTAACCCATAAAAGGGGAAAAAGGTTGTGTATCATTGATTGTGTTAATTTTAGCAGGCGGACTCCTTTTTTAAAAGCAAGAATTTTCAAAATCAACCCTCATAAGGGAAACTGTAGTCCAAAGTAATAATAAATAACTCTTTATTGCACGAAATTGTAGAAAGTACATGAATATTATTATTATCTATGGTACAAAGGCGGCCTTATCGCTAGAGCAATTTCTTCCAGGCAACCAACAGGTAGGACTTCATGATATGAAACAGGAAGGTAGGCGCAAATTATGTACAGGGAAAGGAGATTAGATAGTCCGTTTTAGTCGAAACTTTACACGATTATTTGTTTTGATAAATTATTTGTTTCCTGTTTTAAGGTTTTTACAATTTTTGTTTTGGTGCAATAAAAAGTATTTGTATGTATTGTACACTAAGGAGCTCGGTAGTTCGTAGCAAATGCGCGTGTCAAGCGACGGCGAGACTCAACCACTATTGGATTGGTCGCCATTTAGTGGCATATTTTTCTCGAGCTTCGGAAGGCACGTTAAGTTGGTCCCGGTTGTTATCGATAGATAGCAGTCGTGAGGCTGTGTCAGATGCCTTTAGGCAACCTCAAAAAATATGTCAGTGTTGGCCACTAACACACTTCGGGTCATGTTACTGTTGTTCTGGATTCTCTGTAAAAAGGGTTACGGAGGTCAGACGCCAGTCGCTCCATTGTAATTACCAGTGCAGGCAAATCTGGGAACATGACTTACAGCATACCCGGTTCCGAAGCGTAAGCTGACGACGCAACTAGAAATACACACTAGGATGAAGAAGTATTGTACAATTACAAGCCCCTGAATGGGGGACATGGGTGTTATTTGTATTGTTAATCGGGTTGCTGACTACAAAATTAACAGTAATATAATATCAATCCTTATTGGGATCCGATGGGGCCGTAATCTTCTAAATACATAGGAAAATCCTGAGAGACCAGCCATAAATAATCTAAGTGATTCAAATCTCATTGGATATACCTTTTGACCAGGCGGGCGAAGCCGCGGGCAACAGCTAGTTAATATATAAAAGTATAACAGGAACAAAAGTTCAATGGTGGACTTAGGATATGCTTACAGGAAGTATGTCTGAAGTTAATTCTGCGTCTGGTGTTCGTGTTGTCGCGAATCATTTTCGCACGCAAGGATACGGTGCGGGGCGATAAATAGTAAGTTGTTGTTTTTAAGATAAATAATTGTGTAACTATAGTATAATAACATCATGTGTACCGTGACTCCTCAGAAGGTGGTGGCTGAAAATCAGTGCTAGTCATGCTTGCATGTTCATCATGCTCGGTGTTACGCTAGACTTAACACGAGCCGCCACCTATTGAGACGTCATTTATGCACTTTATCTATCTTGTAGTTTGCTTGTAAGACCTTTCCTGTAAGTGATGGATTTATCGGTTTCAGCCGCAATCAGTACACTGCTAGACTTAGGCCTCCCCCAAATTGAGGGGTTGTTGCCATTCTCACCACGCTTGGCAGGCGGGTTGGCGAGCGCAGTTTCAACGGCTTATTGTACTTCCGACGCTGCTGCCCATCGGGAGTATTCTTAAGCTAGGGAAGGATGGGATGTTGTTGGGTTTGGGAAATTGGCATGGGTTGACTCAGTAGCAGCTCGGGTAAGTCGGGCTCGCGTACCCGTGTGTTATGTATCCAAGCCATCGGACAGATGTTTGGAAACAACACCCCTGATTTGTAAGGTGTGTAGATGGATCTATCAATAAAGTTTTATTCTATTCTATCCTATTCATCAAAATCAATAAAATATTTCTTTCAGGGCGAGATCTTTTAAATGATATGTTGAGTATACGTAAGCAACTGAGCCACGGAGGTGAAGGGTTCGATTTCCATGGGAAGCATATTTTGTTTAGTTGTTTGGTTAGGACATTGAAGGCTTGAATCACCTGATTGCCTGATAATAAAGGTGATTTCGTGCTTCGAACGGAAAGTTAAGCCGCTAATCCCAGCTGCCATTTGGTGTTCGTCAAAGGAACCATAAAAGAGAAAGGCCGAAAGGCGGTTCAAGAAAAACTCTAAGTATACAAAATCAATTGACCACGTAACCTACTATAATCTTATTTTTTCTAATATACCTACTTCTCAAAACTCCAACCCACTCTTCTGCGTCTTACTCCAAGTCGTTTACGGTACGGGCTGTTCGCCTGTGGAATGCTTTGCCTGTTAATGTGCGCATGGCTCAAGCTATTACTAGTTTTAAGAGCCAGGTTAAGGAGCACTAGTATGTATTTCTTATTAGTGACTGTCCCTTGTTCCCAAATTATATCTGTGTCTGTGTTGATTTATCTATACAGTAAACATTATTTTTATTTTTATTCTACCGGGCCCACTCTTACATCATGCTCTTTTATTGTACAAAGGTTGGCTGGAAGAGATTGCTTAGCAATAAGTCCGCCTTTGCTCCATATTGTTAACAATGTTATAATTTCAATTTTATGATTTCCCAGATGTGGGCAATAAAGTTATATTGTATTGTGTTTTTTTTTATACAACTAAGTAGGCAAACAGACGTACGGCCCACCTAATGGTAAGTGGTTACCGTAACCTATGAACGCCTGCAACACCGGAGATCAGCACGGCGACCCCTCTGGTGCCTGGCGACTCTACTCACCAACAGGAACACAAAACTGCATCACAGTGTTATTTGGCTGCGGTCTTTGTATAACAACTTTATAGTACAAGAGTAAATTTGTAAGCCAAGTGGAGACTTAATAGCGGACTCTGGGTTCTGCAGTAAAAGCGTTAGGATGAAAAAGAAGAAATTTTAAAATTATGACAAATTATATGGCACTGACTAGATAAGCAACCAATCATTAGTTTGTTTAGCTGTTTGAATTTATTGATTATGTCTGTAATCTTATCACTCGCTTCCTAAAACTCAATCTTATCAGGGACACAGTGCATTACTGGGTATAAAAATTTAGATATTACATTTATCGACGAGTGTTTCAATCGTGCACATTTTGAAACGGTATCAATAATATTTTAAATTGAAAACTGACGTCATAAGTAAGTCTTATTTTTTTGCATTTTTATTAATGTATTTATATTGAGTGGCTACATAATCAATCGACACTACATCTAGTGGAAAACAAGTTGGCCAATGTGTGAGCGGGATGAAGCTATACCCGTACTCAAATTACGTATAGGTCTATCCCGCCCACATTTTGGTCAACTTGTTTTCGGATAGGTGTATTATATTCACAGGTAAAATATCCAATTCTAGTCGGACAAACATCACCATTTTTTGATGAACGATCATCATGAACATATTAATAAATGCTTTGCCAGGCTTTCGACTTTCTTTTTCTTTGAAGATGAACTTATAATGTAATGTAAAAGGCTTTAAATTTTATGTACACTTTTTACAGATATCTTGAGAAAGAAGAAACGAAAGATATAATGCACGAAAATTAAGGCATTTAGATCAAAAATAAAAATATAACTGTAAGCTTAATGAATAGGTAAGAGAATAAAAATAAAAATGGAAAGCAATCAAAATACAGCTGAACGAAGATCTATTATCCCCCCTCCAAGTGTAAATTCAAGAAATAGATACCAAGACCGTCAAAGTAACTATTTACAAGGTCAAAGTTACAAAAGGAATCGAACAGACGACGCATCGTCTTCAAAAGATGAGCCTAAACGTGCTAAAATAGAGCCTCCAAGAAGAGATAGGATTGTCAACAATGATTTAACAGATTTACACGTAGCTATAACAACTAGTAATGGTGCAGATTTAAGTAAAAGAGAACTTAAAAGTATCCAGGAAAATATTGAAAAACAACAAGCTGATTATAATTATGAAAACAGTGATGGGAACTTCATTGCTTTTGAAGATAGAGCCAAAATAGATAAGGGAGTTTTGAAATATGTTTGCAGAAATAGATTGAGTAAAGAATGGCTTGTATCTAAAATAACAACTTTGGATAGTGATGCATTGGGGCTTAAACTAGTCCTACAAAAAGAACTGCCAAGCAAAACAAAATGTGAGATTTACATTCCTTCTAACAGCATACCTCGAAGCAAACTAAAAAAGATTTTACAAAATATGAATCCAAATTTGGGAGTCCATAATTGGACTTTTGATTTTGACAGCTCGTCCAAATATGAATCTGGCTTTAAATTCATAGCATGGATACCTAGTGAACTAATGTCTGTTATTATGGAAAACGGTATCGAATACGGGTTTGGAAAAGTGAAACCAACTGTGTTAAATGAACAAGATGAACACATTCCTGCAGCTGGTCCATCGCCTATTATTATGGATTTAGACCCTGCTAAACCATCAGGTAAGAAAAAAAAATTGGTTTTTTGTTCTAACATTATGTCTATTGTGATTTTTCACGTTGTCAAAATTTCACGATGTGAACAATGGTCGATCCGTAAAAATATTCTG
Source organism: Euzophera pinguis (assembly GCA_947363495.1). Taxonomy (NCBI): domain Eukaryota; kingdom Metazoa; phylum Arthropoda; class Insecta; order Lepidoptera; family Pyralidae; genus Euzophera; species Euzophera pinguis. The sequence goes on along the minus strand of OX376178.1, from coordinate 9,594,635 downwards.
ATCCTGCTGCTATAATTAAGTATTTTTCGATATCCATACATTGAGTTGTTCTACCAACAATCAACCTAGGAAAATATCTATCAATTTCATCATAATATCGTTTTATTGTTACTTACCAACAGATACGCCCATGATCTAACGCCACTAGAGAATAAAACAATAACATCGGTATCAATAATATTCAATGAATTGATTAATTTATCATATTTCTAAATTTAAAGAAAAGAACAAAGATTGTAATGTTATTTCAGCGGAATCTCTTACCGCGTTAAAGATGGATTTCTGCAACATCAGAGGGCTTCGCACCAACTTGAACGTAGTCCATCAACATCTTGAGATCAAGCAGCCCACGTTATTTTTCTTGACGGAGACGAAGATATCCTCCCCGGTCGATGCAGCAAATCTTCAATACCCTGGATACAAGTTGGAACACAACTTTCTGAGTAATGCCGGAGTATGTATGTATTACCGGGAGGATATCTGTTTTCGTCGTCTTCACGACCTTGAAGACAAATTACTGTCTTCAATTTGGGCGCGCGTAGATCACGGAGGACACCCTCGAATTTACGGCTGCATATACAGACCACACATTGGTTGTTTGGAGACTATCCGATTATTCCAACACCTTCAGTCATCAACTGATAAAATACTAAAGCAAATTCCCTCAGCTGAGTTAGTTATTTTTGGGGACTTCAATGCCCACCATAAGGAATGGCTTGGCTCTTGGAAGACTAATTTCGCGGGAAAACGTTTGTACAAATTCGCTTTAGATAATAGGTTCTCTCAATTGGTTCGATCAAAGACAAGGATACCTGAAATCGAGTACCATAGAAGTTCAACGCTGGATCTTCTGCTTACTTCACACCCTGATGATTATGTTGTTGTAGTAGAGGCTCCACTTGGTACTTCAGATCACTGCATTGTCAGAACTTCATTGAATTTCGCTCTACCGAGCCTAGATCGATCAGCATCTGAACAATGCAAAATCGATCATTGTGATTCAGCAAAATTCGGAACGATAGACCACGAGCCTTGCACAAATTTGCTTGGGTTTTCTTCTGCAATTGATCAAAGTAAGTTTACACAGGCAGCTCTTTTATGCATAAAATGACCAGGTTGTTCTTATCGTCCTATGTCTGGGTATCCCATAGATTCCCGATACATAGCCGTCATTTATAAATATCTACATTAAACAATACAATTGATCTATTTTTATGTTTCAGGATATCGTGACGCTGACGAGGAGTACAAGGAGGAACAACAGGAGTCTGTACAAAACAAACAAAGGAACAGTAATAGGAATTTTGGGCAAGAACGGCAAGAAAGCCATCAGGATGCAACCGAAGAACGGCAGATGTTAGGTCAGTATGTAGCATTAAGTCAAAACCATACCATCAGGTGGGCCGTATGCCTTTTTGCCTACTTAATTCTTTAAAAAAAAACCAGTATTAATTTTAAAGTTTCAAAAGTAGACAGTGTAAGTACTAAATGTAGATTGAAACTCCGATTTTGAAGCTTAACTGCACCAAAGTACTGAAGGTTTAATAAGTCCCTCGCAAGTGGTTAAGGGAACCCCTAAAACTATGATTGCGATTTGGTTTTCGCCGGTATATCTTTACCTTTCGGAATAAGGTTGTGTCTAATGTCAAACTCATCGGCTCGAAGCGGCTCGGCGAGCTGTTGAGATGGACATTGGCGAAAACCTTATGCACTTGGCGTAAAGATTTTTCAGACCGGCAAACGCTGAATTGGCGTCGATAGGTGTTGATGTAATCACATAATTATTTCAATGAAATCAACTTTACTTGAGATTGGTTCAATGTGAAGTAAAGACAATTCAACAGATATACAAACTAACTTTTGCTTTTATAATTATACTAGCTGTTTCCCACAGCTCCGCCTGCGTCTAAAAGTAGTATATATTTGACCCCGGGTTTTCAACTATTTCATACCAAATTTCATCAAAATCCGTTCAGCGGTTTGGCCGTGCGTAACAGTCAAAAAGACAGACAGACTTTCGCATTTATAATATTATTATGGCAGTATGGATTTACTATAAAGTAGGAAAATAAGAATTAGGACTGTTAATAAACATGACTGAAATTGTAATTTTACAGATAACACCAGAGACTTCGATGATTTCACTGCTTTCTTGCGATATACGAGAGACCAAGACAAATTACAAGATTATGTCAACAAGAAATGCGTCCTTGCTAAAAAGGCTATTGGTACAAAAATAACTGAACAACATTTGGTACTAGAGTTAATAGGAAGTTTAGCTGAAGTCCGTATTAAAAGAGATTTGCTGCTTAATACACCAAAAACTTTAAAAGATTTAAGAATCGCTATTCGAAATTATAATTACTGTCACATTTGTGATAAAATTGGACATGTACCAAAGTTTTGTTGGACTTCTCGTAAACAGAACGGTGACAATGTTTTAGGATCTTGAATATTAAACTCTTGAACTCAGAAGTATTTAGCTTTTAGACTTTAAACTAACAAATATAAAAGTACAGGATTAAGTGCGTAAAATACCTTTTTATTTCCGACGTTTCAACCGTGTTAAATCGGTTGTGTTACGGAATTAGGACACTGTTAGTGTGTTTTGTGACGGTACTTGGAGGAAACAAAATATGACGGTGGAAGACGATTGCGCTGGAAGTATGGAGCTTTAGAAATGCTGAGACAGTCGTTATATGACCACGGCCATTGTAAGGTTGACACAAGAAATGCATTCAATTCAGTCGACAATTGCTGACACAAATAAAAAACATTATTCCTGCCACATATCCCTATTTGTGGCAGTGTTATAACTAACCGACGAATTTAGTTTATGAAAACCAAATTATAAAACCTGCTGTCGGGTGCCAGCAAGGCGATCCTCTAGGACCGGCAATATTCAGTTTGGCAATACAACCCTATATTAAAGACTAGCTGTTTCCCGCAGCTCCGCCTGCGTTAAAAAGTGGCTACTTTTTAACGCAGGCTGAGGCATAGCCTTATGTTTGCCCCCGGGTCTTCAACTATATTCATACCAAATTTCATCAAAATCCGTTCAGCGGTTTGGCCGTGAAAGCGTAACAGACAGACAGAATTTCGCATTTATAATATTAGTATGGATAGTACGGAAGTATGGATTTGGCATCTAAATTTAACGTTTGGTACCTAGACGGCGGTACCCTTGGACGTGACGCTGACACTGTTCTCACTGATCTAGAAAATGTTATAAAAGCGTTTGGCAACATCGGCATGAAATTAAATTTTTCAAAATATGAACTATATTTTCGTAGTTATTTACCTACTCATTTGAAAAATGAAATTCTTCATAAATTAACAGTTATAGATGATCAGTCACTTCGCCTCCTAGGGGCACCGGTGTTGGAGAATGCTTTCATGAAATTTTTAGAAGACCAAATTTCGTCTTTTGAAAGTTCTTCCAACCGCCTAGCTGATATCAACCCCCATTACGTTATTGGATCATAAAATTATGTCTTTTTGTGCCTAGGACCACCTACGCTTTGCGGTTTTCCCCGCTCTGGGCCCACTACAGGCTCCTATCTTGCTTAGACGAGTGAGTGCGGGTAAGCTTCGCTAACATCCTGAACTGCCCCATAAATGCTGTCATTTATAACATCTGTATGTTGGGCTCAAGTGACACTACCAATACGCCATGGTGGTCTAGGCATAAGAAAAATTTCGAGTGTGGCACTACCAGCAATCTCGTCCTCAGTTCATAGTACGCTCAACCTCGTCGGTTAAATTTTATCCCCGACGCTTTCTGGCGTAGAGGTTGCGTGCTTGAGCAAGGCCAAGAGTGCCTGGTTTAGTGAAATCGGTCCAGATGCCGATCTACCCCTAAATTTGGATTTCAGCGGCAGTGGGACGAACCGCTTTGCTCGCTCGCTCGAAGAGATTTACTTGAGACCAGCAACAAGCTAGCTGTAAGCCCGAGGCGGGGTACTGGTAGAGTGCTGTACCATCGATAAGCGTGGGCACATTACTGGACAGGACTGGCTTCTGTTTAGCAGCGAGTTTGCGGATAGGTGCCAGGACCCATCGTTGTCGTTGTGGTGAAGACGTCGACCCCCTGGGTCACCATGGCTTGGCTTACCGCCGCAGTGCTGGTCGCATTTCGCGTCATGCCGCTATCAATGACGTCATTCGCCGGGCCCTTGGAAGTGCCGGGGTGCCAGCAGTATTCGAGCCTGCTGGCATTTCTCGAGATGACGGCAAGAGGCCAAGAGTTAGCGATGCTACCTGTGTTGAGAGAGTAGCTCGATCTCACATACAAGCGATCTCCTGTACGGCGGGTGCGGCTGCGATGGCGGCGGAAGCCAATAAGAGGCGTAAATATGCGGCTCTAGATGAGTCGTATATATTTACGCCTTTTGTTGTGGAGACCTTGAGGCCTTGGGGTGCGGATGCAAAACTCTTATATAAGCGATATCCGCACGCCTAGTTGACGTCTCTGGCGATCCAATATTTTATTTAATTAAAAAGAAAAGTTGTTTAATTAGCATATCCTTTTTTTTTCTCTGTTTAATTATTAATTAAGCTATTGTACTAATAACAAATAGTGTTTAATGAATAAATAAATATCCGGTAAATTTAGTTTTAGAAGTATTTTTCGTTTTTTTAGTTATGATGATAAGTTAGAACATGTTTTTTTTAATACTTATTTTAGTTTTTCACATTTCTTTCGATTTGGTTTTTCTATCTTCATCGAATTCAAATTTAATTATATATATATAATAACAAAGGTCTAAAGCGTGTCAAATTATTAGTCTGCGGATAATTAGCAGGTGTAAAAGTTAAAGTTGTATTTAATAAAAAGTTTCACTACAATGACGTAAAGTTTATATAAAAATATACTACAACTTTTTTTTTTTTTTTTTTTGTTGAATTAACTTTAAAACTAACGCAATACATCAACTATTCTTTCGAGTTTTATTTTTGATACCTACTCAATATAAATTAATAATTGGTCGCGCGCGAGCTCGACTAGATACCGTCGGCGTACTAGACAAATGCGGCAACTAAAACTACGCGAATTCGGCGTACTTATGGCATACCCGCGTCAGTCACGCCGCAACTGATAAGTGAGTTTGACGTCGAGATAAATTTAAAATTTTAGTTTAAAAACAGAAGCAAAATGCTAGTTTGCGTATCCAAACTATGTAAGAATAATAGTACAAGAAATAGCTCTTTCTCGTTTTCTCTTTGCACATTGTCTTACACACACTACAATATAAAGTTGCAGCATTCCGGAAACTGATTTTTCTTCACAACGCGGTATCTAGTCGAGCGTGCGGGAGACCAATTATTAATCTACTAGCAGCCCGTCCCGACTTCGTCCGGGTTATACAAATTATGTAGTAGTAGGTTGAAGCTAACCTCTTCATTTGGCATTTCTTTCAAAACCGGCTACATAGATCTCCCTAAGACCGAGTCAAGTAGTCCTATTAACCAATGAATAGAATACCATATGTATTCATCTCATGATGTGGTGGTGAATTCCGTTACCGAATGTATTTATTTCCAAGGAAGATCGAAACATAAAATAATCTATCTATGGCTCTATAGGCACATGCCTCTGCCACTTCTGTAGGTAAAAATTTAAAAAAGAAAATGTTGGTGTCAATGTGAAACTATCGAAACAGTTAAATGTTTGATAGGTACGTCTATCGATGTGCCCCACACAGCAGTCAAGATCGATTTTTCAAGTTCAAGTTCACTTTCAGGGGTATTAAATGTGATTATTTTTAAAATTCCAAGTCGTTCAGCGAAAGAATCCTGCGTTCCTCCAACAACATGACCCTCGGTACTCCTTCTCACCATACCACGTGTAATTATTTGCTGTGCGAATGTGTCGCCACACAGTCTCCAGCCGTGCCAACTTTAAAAGGCTTGTCTACGGGCTCCTACTCTCGCGGTTACGGGAGCAAATTTAGGCAGTTAAACATGAGTAAATTTTGAGTTGCTGCTATTATTTCGTTGATATAACTCTTAAAATTAACTGTATTTTGATTATTATTTCATCGTATCGTAAGTATATTATGTAAGTTTATTATCATTCCAACTTTTTGTATTTATAGCTATATATTTTTAATACCTATATGACGATATCTGTTTAACCCAAAGAATGACTGTTAGATAATGCTTTTAGCATTAAGTTCGCATATATATACAATTGTACAATTGTATTTTTTTTTTATGATTTCATTATTAATGAGTATTTTTATTTTCTATAATTTTACATTTCAATTTATATATAAAACTAAATAAAAACTAAGACCTAATATGGAAAAAAAAACCTAAATAAAAACTAATGTAACGCGGGATTTTTTTAGCGCTTCTCGTGTGGCGGGGAGTGATTAGTGGCGTCCCGTATTGTTGTCTCGCTCCCGCCGCATAGCTCTGTCCCGCTCGAGTTCGTGGCTCACGCGCGCTCCGCGTACAAGCGTCAGTCGGCCGAGCGAAGCCATCGTGACGGACGGGGGTTACGCTCGTTATACTAATTAAAATCTAATGTTTGCCCTTGCGGCATGGTGCCAAGAACTCCGGCAGCATTCCCGCGCTGGATGAAATGAAATGAAATGAAATATTTATTTTGCTAAAACATGGTAACAGTAATTTTATGTTAGATGTAATAAGTAGTGAAGGATCTACATGTTTCACCATTACTGGCATGCAAAATTTTTTTTTTTTTTTTAAATGTTGTAATTATAAATGACTTTACGGAGTAATTCAACAATGTACGAGCAGATGATCAATTTTGTTCGTGATTACAATTTAATTAATGTCAGTTTATAATGCCTAGATAAAATAATGTCAATGTTATATTTGATAAAAGTCAATTTTTATTTATTTATTTTTTACCTTGCACAAAATACCAGTTGCATTGAAATGTCATTTTATTATTTAAATTAAATAGATTAAGTAGTTATCATGTCAATTTTTATCATAATTTATAAATTCATTAATGCTGTAAAAACAACCCTTTACCAACCAATTTTTAAGTTTGTATTTAAATTCGTCGTCTGGCAATTCTCTTAATTCGACTGGAATTTTGTTATAAATATTTGATGTCATTGCATAACAATTCTTTTTGAAAAGGGCACTACTATGTGTCGGTGCTTTTATTCGATGTACATCTAATGGTCGGAGTTTTTGACATCTTTCTAATTTCTCAAAAAATGTGGGATGGTCCCTTACAAAATATGCAATGTCCAGTATATACAGTCCAGTTAATGTTAAAATATTTAATTTTTTGAAAAGAGGACGACATGTATCTATTGGCCCTACTCCACATATAGCTCGTACGCATTTCTTTTGAACAATAAATACATCATTCACTTCTGTTGAATTTCCCCATATTATTATTCCGTATCTTAGCACGGACGACACATAACCATAGTAGGCTGTGAGTGCTGTCTTTTCACCAGCAATATTACGAAGGCGTCGGAGTGCATAAACAAATCTGCTTAATCTACTACAAATATCATTTACATGAGACTTCCAATTACAATATCGGTCCAAAACTATCCCCAAAAACTTAGTTTCAGCAGCCTCTTTTAGTTTTTTATCTTGACAAATAATTTCTGGATTAAGCCTTTTGGATCTGAAGTTAGAAAACTGTATAAAATTCGTTTTATCTACATTGAATTTTAAACCATTCTCTCCTAGCCATTTATCAACACTATCTACAACTTCATTTAAGCATCTATTATAGTCTACTATGTTATTATTCGGTATGACAACAGAAATGTCATCTGCAAACAATATTGTTTGGCATGTCATTGAACTCGGCAAATCATTGATATAAATCAAAAACAAAAGTGGACCCATTATACTGCCTTGTGGAACTCCTGAATTGTTAGTTAAAAAGGAAGATCTATATTTAACCACTTCCCTTTTTTCATTAGTTTTACTAATCTCAACACATTGCTCTCTATTAGCCAGATAACTAGTAAGCCATTCCAAAGCTGGTCCTCTGATTCCATACTTTTCACACTTGGCTAACAGTTTATCATGTTGTACAAGGTCAAAAGCACTACTCATGTCAAAGAATATGGTGACTACAGGGACCTTCCTATCAATATATTCAGTAACAGATTTTATTAGAGAGTAAGCTGCTAGTGTGGTAGATTTATTTTTCTGAAATCCATTCTGTTCATTAGCTATAACGTTATTTTTATCAAGGAATATCGTTAATCTATTTGTCATTGGTTTTTCAAATATTTTTGCGAATATAGAGCCCAAAGTAATAGGACGAAAGTTTTTTAGGTCACGTTTGTCATTTTTTTTGTATAACGGTTTTACAATTGACTTTTTTAGTGCTTCTGGAAATTTTCCATGTAAAAACGATAAATTTATCAGAAATGTCAAGACAGGGGCGAGTATATCTATGCTCGTTTTTATCAAAAATGTGGGAATCGAATCTATACCAACCGACTTTGTGTTATTGAGAGATTTCACTATCTGTTTAACCTCTGATTCTGTGCAAGGAGTTAAAAATATACTGTCTTTTACAGAGTCAATCTTATATTTATATTTACTGGTACCTACTTTTTGGTCATTAATTTTGTTAAGATTAATAAAATGTCTGTTGAATAAGTTTGCAATGTCATTTGGATTAGTAATTGTATTATTGTTACTATTGATAATGTCAATTTCTTCATGTTCTTTTAAACTGCCAGCTTTGTCCCCTATTATGTCCCAAGTGGCTTTACATTTATTTTTTGCATTAGATATATATTTTTTGTTGTGTATGAACTGTGATTTATTTACACATTTTCGAAGTAATTTGGTATATTGCTTAAATTTCACTTTACCTTCATGTGTTTTATCTGATAAGTATTTTGATCTCAACGAGCGTTTTTTTGCGCATGACACTTTTATTCCTTTAGTTATCCACTTTAATTTAGAATTATTACAATTAACTTTAATCCGTTTAATTGGAAAACAGAGTTCGAAAAATAAAGAAATATCTTCGTAAAAACTATTAAAGGCAAGATCCAGATTAGTTTCCTTACTGTGGACGTCGCTCCAACCTATGCTCGAGATACATTTTTTAAATGTATTTACATTAAGTTCATTGAAATCTCTAACCATTAAGAATTTATATTTGTTTTCGTTTTCACGCACCGTAACAGTAAATTCAAGACTTTGCCCGGTATCGTGATCAGATAGATGCAACATATGAACACTCCCTTCTGCGTGATTTATATTACTAGCAAAGTGATCAATGCACGATAGTAACCTAGTAGGGGTGTTAATATGTAATTTCATGTTGTAGTTCTGCAGTAACATTCTCAAATTTCTGGAATCATTTTTATCCACCAAAGTGTTTATATTTAAATCGCCAGCCAGTATTATTGACTTTTTCTTGTTCACCGTTAATTTACGCAAAAGGTTATCTAAAGATGTCATGAATTGGTATAAATTTGATTTAAGCGGTATTCTATAAACGCACAATATAATACAATTGTATATAGGAATTTCAATGGCACAAGACTCAAACGTTTTTTCAATCGAGAACTCAGAGCATATATGCAAGACTCTAAAATTCAATGATTTTTTCACCATTATGCAAGTTCCACCTCGTTTCTTAGTAGTCCTACAAAAAGATGAAGCAAGTTTAAAATGTTTCAACTTCACATTACTTTCGCTACCTTTTTTAACAAATGTTTCAGTAAAACACAGAATGTCAAATGATTTTCCATTTTCTGTAAATTCACTTAGACATATCTCCAAAGTATCTAACTTATTTAGAAGTCCTTGTATGTTCTGATGGAACACTTTCACAGTGGTAAATTTATTTTTAGATTTAGGAACGAAAAAGATCATCTGTGCTTTGGACGTCATTGTGTTGTATACAGGTTTTCGAAAAGTAATCTAATATTAATTTTTGTCTTATTGCATGCACTTTATTTCTATTGCTATTACGAGAAACTGCGCTTTTTTCAGTACTCCGTGAAAGTCTAACAATATTTTTGGGGTCTAGATAAATTGCGGTGTACTCATCACCGTCAATGCCTGCATTAATTTTTTTACATACATGGACTAAATATTCACTTTCATCATTGAAATAAATCGGATTTATGTTCAAGTAATGACAATTAGGAAATATTTTTGCACATATCATTATTCTATTATTTAGCAATTTACTATTTAAATATTTACTACGATATACTGGGACAATATATACAGTTACACGTTTTAACTTGTCTAGGGTGATGTGGAGACCTGATTCAAATTTTATAAGATCTTCATCATGTGCACCAGCACCAAGCACAACAACATCATTCTCAGTCAATGAGTTGATAAAGGATTCATCGCATTTAGCAAATATTTGTGAACTGGGACCATCTCGTACAATTTCCGCAGTAGGCTTATATTTGTCATTCCATTTGTTTTTTCTAGACTTCATAATGGAAGCTGACAACCCACAGAGATATTCATCACCTAGTATTTGTATTTTCCTATGTTTTGAACTATTTTCATTACAAGTTGTCTGTTTCTCACTCTTATCTTCGTCGTTTAGCTTATTTTCTTTATCGTATGTGCTTAAAATGGAAAAATCAGTGATGCTCGTAGATGTTTCATCGGTATTTTTCTTTTTTCGATTTTTGGAATGAGGTGTTTTCCTTGTGGAACCACAAATTTTAGTCAGTTGAGTGATTTTGCGATCCTTTTTGGCAATATTGTCTTTAAGTTGACTATTTTCTGAAACTAGATTTGCTATCTCAAAATCTGCCGATAACAATCTTTCTGTTAATGTTGCAATTTTTAGCTTTAAGTCTTGAATGATTTCAGGGTCATTTAAAGTTTTAGGTTCAGGAAGGCTTCTATTTAATTTTATGTTTGAATCTGGTGATGAAATTATCGTATCTTCCTCTTCTTCATCCACAGAAAGTGAGTCAAAAGAGTTTTGTGTAGGAACATCATTATTTAAGTTTTTGGCTTGCATTTTATTAATATTATTAGATTGCACGATAATAGGTGTCATAATAAGATTTTGCACAGAATTCAGCTCATTATCTTTTGTAGGTGTTATATTGCTATTATTAATTGTTCTCTCTTTTGGCGTACTTTGATATGTAGAGCAACTAGGTTCAGCAATTGGTTGTGGTATATTTCTGTTAGCATCTTTGTTTTGTTTGGTCGCTTTTTTAGCGTTACGGTCTTTTTCTATACAAACTTGACATGACCAACAACTTTTGTGTTCTGTTGTTAAAGTGTTGTAAAAACGCTGTACGGAGACATTTGCGCAATCCAAATCATATAAAAGCTTACATTTTGTACATGTCATATATTCTTTTTTATTAACTATAGTGCGACTACACTTAGAACATTTAATTCTTCTAGTGGTAGGAGGTGTCATCTTCATGTAATAGTTATATAATTAATAATTCAATAATTCAATTGTCCTGTAATAATCTACTCTCAAAGTTCTATTTCATTAATTTGCCTTTATTATTATCATATTGCCATATATGCAATGTAATACGTTCTACCTAACGGGTCTACCGGCCTTGGGTACGAACTCTTTAAGGCTTCATGTCACATAAACGTCAATGTCATTTATATATCAATGTCAAAACACGGAGCTGTCACTTCAATTTCAAATAATTTCAATGTCAATGTTATTTTCCTATGTCGATGGTGATGGGTAGGTTTTACGTTGTTGTGATCGGTATTAATGTTAGTCAATATTTCACTCTCATTGGTCGAAAAAACTTAAAAACAGTCAGATAATCTTCAAAAAATATCGGTTATTATAAGTCCAAGAAATTAAAATCCATTTTGTGATGTGTTTGATGTGTCTGGGTGTTAAAATAATTGTCGTACCTTTGCAGCTGTAGATTGAGGTTAGTGTATACACCACTTTTACACTTAGAATTTGTTAAAACTGGCGATTGCTATCCTTTGCGCAAGGAATGAGCCGGCCCTCTTGTCACCAGTGGCATCGACAAGTTTGGGGGCTAGGATTTTAATTAAATTTTTCATTGCAGGACCCCACGGCCCGAAAGTTTCAACACCAAGCGGAACAAATATATAGTCACAAGTCAGTGACTCATATTTGCGCCGCTTGGCGTCTTCCGCAGCCTCCGCCGCGGCTCCAGCCCTTGAAACTGTCCCCCTAAGACGGGAAGGGGCTACAGTATCGACACAAGTGGCGTCCCATACTAGAGCCCTTCCCCGCCCCCAGGGGACTAATGTCAGGCCATCGGGACGCTTGCCATCGTCCCGAAATATACCCACTGGTTCCAAAGTACTGGGTATATGGACGGTGGCGAGCGCCCTTTTAATAATATCGTTCAAAGAGCCGTGGCGGAAGAACCTGCCTGCACTGCGTTGACAGTGTAGCCCGTGGAGTCCTTGCCTGTCGACGTCCGTACCGCAAGGACAACGGTGGCGTTCGACAATGGCAGCTCCCAGCCTTAATCGAAGAGTGTTCCGAGGTTGACAGCGGGAAGTGCGTGTAGCCATTGCCCCGATTCCAGCTCCGAGACAGCAAGTAGCCTTGCGCGGTCTTGATCACTGATGCAATTTTGAGTCAGAATATTATAGTCTCTCTGCACCAACGGACCATCCCAAAGTTTCTGGCGGTTTGATGCCTCTGGGATTTTCTCGTTAGGGCAGAGAGCCCTCCAGGCTTCAATCGCGTCAGTAGCACAGTGTATGTCAACCATCGTATCATTTAAAAAATTTCCACATAAATTCGATACACTGTGCACAGACGACAGAAAAGCCGGGAGGGCGACGCTAGAGATTTTTCTAATGCCGATGCCACCAGACCTGATTGGTAAACAAGCTTGACACCAGGCATTAGTCTCGAGGATATAGGTAAATTTTGGGACAAATAGACAATATTTTAAAATGGTATATGCTATGTGAGAATTTAAAAGGCCCAATCTGGTAATATTTTCTGAAAACAAATTAGATTTATGTTCTAGAAGAGGCCTAACACTTTCTTCAAGTAACGGTGACAAGGAGGTGAAGCGTATCGTTTCTTAAAATTTTTATTTCCGGTGCTACTGATTTAAAAGACTGAATTATTAAATTCCTTTCTTCGGTAATTGTATTATGTACAATAAAGTTTAAATAAATAAATAAAAATATTCGACTCGCCGATTTTGCGTGAGTCACACTTTTCAAAAAAAGCACTCCTGAGTGATTCTATTCCTATTATTTTGGCCTGTTTTACGACTGAAGGAAGGCAGACTGTACGTTTAGATTGATTGATACCACTGGGTTTTTCCTCATCGTATTTGACGATACCTAAGCGCCACGGGAAGAAATCGTGTACTTTGTACCGTTTCGCCACGCGAAGGGATTGTAACAAAACAAAATCCGTAATATCTTTTCAATGGAATGTCCGATTTTATTCATTCAAAGAGTAATTTACAGGTATTAAACCATCCTTAAATATGTAATGATTTATTTGGATAAGGATCAATACCGAGAAACGAATAATATGGCCTAGTTTGTACCCGCGTTATTATTGCAAATTTTAACATGAAAAAGTAGTTGTTGTGACGTAACTAAAATAGTTAGACATATGGTACCATGGACTTTTTTTGAAGATCTTTTTAAGATGTACAATACTGTGGTACATTATTTTGATCTATCTCTTATGGTATAGCCAGCGTTTGCAATGTAAGAGCAAAAACTGTGTCAATTTACGACATCACATTAGAAACCTCTAAAATTATCAGTGTACTTTTCTATATTATGCATGTATTATACATATAAACCTTCCTCTTGAAACACACTATCTATTAAAATAAACCCAATCTAAATCCGATGATAATGATGATGATATGAAGCTACTAAATTTATTTGTTCTCCAAAAACGAAATATTATTAAAATATTACCGCTACTTTAAAAGGGACCAGAAATAAACTAAAAATGGCAACTAAAACTTATGATTTAAGACTTTAACACAAATGCAAAAGTAGAAGATTATATTGCAAAAATATCTCTAGCCCGGTTTATATCACTTGAGACACCTGGGTGATATCACCTGGGTTATCAATTAGACTAGGATTGAAAGCTAAGAAAACAAATTTATTAATTAAATTAATGAAGCGAGCGGGCATCAATTTAAATGACACTGTGAAATAAAATATACCAATTTTATAAAAATATAATATTTATTTACATAACTAAGGTACATTATTTACATAATTATGTAAAACTACTTAAACTATAATACCATACTTAAACTACATTTTACAAACATTATTTACAAATTAAATATAAATATTTACAACAATAACATTACAATACAAATTAGAAAAATTCAAACATATTCACTGAGAAAAAAAAACAATTAAATATATTCACTGAGTATCTCGAATCTGATTGGTCCAAGGCTGAATTTGAGATTTCTACAGAGTTGAAGCAACAGATTGTTCGGAACACCGACTGTGATAGTCGTCTCTTCATCTCCATAGTTGATGTTCAAAAACAACCATTTGTCGATGTCTCCTTCTGAATTCACATCATTCAGAATTCTGCAGAGATCTTCAGCTGAGTATTTGTAGCCTTTAAAATTTGGAAATTCTAACGAACATTTCACCATGTGATTCACATCCTTTCTTAGTAACATCTTCAACGTTGACCCATTGTATTTAATCTTGGACACGGTTTTCTTCAACCAGACTTTAGTATTCTCATCCTGACACATCAGCTTCAAGCAATTTTTGCCAATAATTATCTCTTCAGTGAATTCTGGCACTGCATCACCTTCGCGAGACAAGAGTACATCTGATGTGTGTTGTCTTCTTATCTTCTCTCGTATAGCGCGCAAATGGAGATCACATAGAGGCTGCCATTTGGTGGTCGTGATGACCACATCCAAGTTTAATGGTTTTACGTTACTGCTCAGGGCGGGCATCTTGATAATTTGTAGTTCTGGAATCTTCTATGTCGTTGACGTTGTTATGATATCAACGAAACTGCTTCCAGTCTTCCTGAAGTTCCTTGATGATAATCGATTCAAAATAATTATCAATATAGGTCGGCCAGTGTCGGGTTTCTTGATTATACTCGTATAATACTTCGTATAGATTTTGAAGTGATGTTAATAGTTCAAGAGATTGATCTGAACTAACGTAAGCTTTGTGAGGGGTTAGTATAAATAGGAATCTAACTGTCATTAGTTTATATGATTCATTAGTAAATTACGGCGCATCGATTAACTAATTAATAAAAAATGTTTTTGACTAATAATATAGGTCGTTTGTTAAGAATTGCTTAATTCAGGTGACTCGTTAGTAAATTACAATAACTACATTAATTAATTAATATTTAATGAGAATCCTTTTGTAGGTAGTATTTTAATAAGTACGCTATTTAAAATAAAAATTCAAATTTTGATGCCGAGTTAAAAATATTTTATTATTATACTCGTGACGTAACCGTTCATTTGCGAATCGGTTCAAATGTTTGAGTACAGAATCCATTTCTTAATTTTGGTAATATAGTCAGTTAGTATGTTACGAAATTAATCAATTATGTAATTAGTTTTTTATGACACCATACTTTTTTTGGCTCATTTATTAATACAATACTAGTTATCTTGTAAATAAATTACTTTTCAAAATAAAAATCACCAACAAACCAGCCTTATACTTAAATCCAACCCAAATATTTTAAAATAAAAGTATTCACCATAATTTAGCAGGATATAATATTATCCAAGGATGCGCCAGTGGATCGAAGAGAAAAAAAAGGTATCGTCAGATCGATCCACCGGTGGACAACGCTTTATTTATTTAAACTTTATTGTACATAATACAATTGTATAGCACAATAGATGAACTTAATGCTAAAAGCATTATCTAACAGTCAACCTTTGGGTTAAACATAGAATAGAAGAGCTCAGTAAAAATCTTTGAAATACTAGAGAAAAGTAAATAAAGACAAAGTCTCAATGGAAAAAGACAATATTGTAAACAACTTCATTTTATTAAAATTTCTCATCAATTATTCTGTTATTTTTGGTGAAACTAGTGACAGTCTCCTAGGATAGCGATGATACAACTCTTAATTTTCTTTCCGTGATTTACCGCTTGTGCCATGGGATTACTTAAAGACTATTAGTGAATATATATTTTCGTCATAATCATTACCCTCACTAAGTAATTTTAGTCACATGTCATGAATATTTATAAAAATACAGTGTAAATTTGCATCAAATGCTTTTTCTTACTTGTTTTGATTGTGTTGTCTACCTGTCCTTACTTCCTAATCTATCCAAATTATTATATTGTAAATATATTAACACTTCAAGGTTTCTTCTTCATTCAGGCATTCCAGTGGAGTCCTCCGAGCTTCAGAGCCTAGGGAGGCTTTTTTTCTTTTGCCAAATTTGAATTGCTTTAGATTTGGCAGTCTGGTTTCATAACAATGGAGAAAATGCCATCTGACCTCCAAACCAGACCAACAGGAGCATGACACATATGATAACTTAAGATTAGACTAAATAATAAAACTTACGATGAATCGCCTAAAATCACCAACAAGCCCGCTGTATACTTAAATCCAACCCAAATATTTTAAAATAAAAGTATTCACCACAATTTAGGAGGATATTAAAGTATTCACGGCTCCACCAGTGAATCGAAAAGAAAAAAAAAGTATCGTTAGATCCACTGGTGGACGATGCTTTAAACCTTCAGTTTGGACACCTGAATAATAGCCAGGTATCTCGATAATATTTACTTTTCATTAGCATAATAAAAGGACAACAGAAAAAGGCGCAAACAGAATTACTTAAGCCGTACATCTATACGGACATATCACATTTATGTAGAAAAAAAAATACGAAGGTTTTACGTGACCAAAATGCAACATGTATTGTGTGATACGTGATTTGTGTTACAGATAATTTTACATCGCACTTTAGCAGTTTTATATAGGGCTAGTAAATAGATGGAAAGCCTCATACTTTCCCCCAAATAGCTGTACCCCCGTAGCCGAAAACTTTCCTCCGGGGACACACCGTACCCTGGACAACCTGGAGATCTCTAAATGGGTCTTTTGAAGGTAGATTTTTTTTTTAAAATTTTTTACTATTGAAATTTGCTTCTGTGGTCTTGTGGTTAATACGTTTTTCTAAAAATAAGTTATATATTACTTACAAAACAACACAACGAACAAAAGTAATATTCTACTTTTTTTTAGATGAAAAACCTCCTGTGTTATTTTCTGTACTCCTAAGTATTTAAAACGCGTATTCTTATATCATATTATTTGTTTAAAAAAAACTTCTAACCAGTTGTCACTATTGTCAAGTACTTAAAAATACTTCAATGTGGCAAGCATGTTAGGGATACATTCACAAAAGAATATCATTTGCTGTACGTATTTCTGTGTTTATAATTATTGTACTAGTTTAAATTGAAAATTTACAAAACCCTCTTTTGAACATTGAGGTCATGTTCAAAAGAGGGTTTTGTAATTGGACTCATCATCATCATAATCTCAGCCATATGTGCCACTGTGGCCTCTCCTCATTATTTTCTAAATGACTGGTTGGATTTGGCCTGCCTCCAGCAACCTTTTACAGGTAATTTGAGCATCTGGTTGATGGATGTCCAATGCTGCGTTGGTTTGTCCAGTCAGGGACCACGTTTCAGACCGATATGTCATCTCTAGTATATGATGAATGAATGCACGCATGCCTAGCCTACATTTCATGCTTTACATATACTCTCCAATTCACGCATATAGTTTTTTTCTCTTTGAATTGTCCATCTGTATTGATGATGACATCCAAATAATTTCGGTCAGGATGACCACTTAAGTCCTCGGTCTATAGACTAGTTTCATTTCATATTATTTTCCTTCTATTTCAGTATTGAAGAAAAAATGATCCGACGACGCCGGCATTCTGCATTCTTGATTGGAGCCATCGTTCTCCTGATAATATCCTGGCTATCATGTCTATTAAACATGCGAGATATATGCCAAGATGTAATTAGTCCTATATCTTATGCAACATTATCGGAATCATTTGGTAATTCATCAAATATTTATGAAAGAAATCATTCTAAACTGTGTCAATCTTTTGGATCAACATTTCAATTATTAATTCTAGTCAATTCAGCGCCATCGCATACTCAGTCAAGAAATGCTATAAGATTAACTTGGGGAAATAATGCTAAGCAATCAGGTTTTGCATTAGCTTTCTTTATTGGAATCCCACCAACTTCTTTGAGATCTGAAATTGAAGAGGAAGATATTTTGCATGGTGACATGATTATCGCTAGATTTGTTGACTCTTATTATAATCTTACACTGAAAACTATTATAATGCTCCAATGGGCTAATACATATTGCAATCGATTTCCAAGAATGTTGAAGACTGATGATGATATGTTCATAAATATACCGAAATTGTCGAATTTTATAAAGAATCCAGATCTAATAAATGTAAAAAGGACTATATGGGGAAGGGTAATGGAGAAATGGTCACCAATGCGTGCAAGAAAATCAAAATACTTCGTTTCAAGAACACAGTTCCCTGGAAAGAAGTTTCCAAAATTTGCAACTGGTCCAGCTTATTTAATTACTACGGATATTATAAAAGATATTTTACATGCGGTTGAAACTGAAACATATTTTATACTTGAAGATGTATTTATTACTGGTGTGATTGCTGATAAATTGGGAATTAACAGGCAGCATGTTGAGGAATTTTATAATAGGGTGATCAAAGACTCTTGTTTGATAAAAAAATGCATAGCTGTACACGATGTGAAGGTCCATGAACAATTTGAGTGGTTAAAAATACAAGATGGAAAGAAAAAATGTGGAAAAATAGTGCGACTATAGTTTTATAGTATTTTTTTTTAATTACATACATGTGTATGCAATCTTCTTCGTCCGAGCGTGTATCCCAGTCACATAATTATTAATAATACTATGTTCCAGTAGCGACCCTGGGTATGGTAATCTTGCTCCTAGATTTGACGGTATTGGCTATTACAATATAGCGACTGCCACACCAACGGTTTCTCTGTAAAAATGGTTACGGTATTCAGATGGTAGAAACATCACTGAAGAAAAGACGATAAGAAAAAAACCAAGTCACAGCTATGTCCGGTTGGCCGGACTAACAACCGAACTACTGCGAATAGGGGAGCTGAAAGTCGTGTCGTATTAAAATCTCTTAAGAACTCGCGATTAATAGACAACAATGGAAAGAAAACTATCCAAAAAGTGCTGGCTTGACGTCGGAGACGGATGACGTGTTAATGATCTGTCGCCTAGGGATGCCGAAGACCAGGCGAAGTGGAGGAGAAAGAGCAGGACAGCGGGCCTTGGGCTCCGAGGCAAACAGTTGAGGACGCAACCTGGAAGGTGCTGAGATTATCATCATTTTGTGTAGGTTACATTGTCAGTCAATCATGTACACCTTTGTGTCAGAGTTGTTCAGAACCACCTCTCGGCCTCTGACGTGGTTCCTTTAATGACTACCAGATGGCAGCCGGGACCAACGGTTCAACGTGCCTTCCGAAGCACGGGATTATCTTATCAATTTAGACAATCAGGTGATTCAAGCCTGTAATGTCCTAATCAAATTGGAAACAACTAAACAAAGTATGCTTCCCGTGGGAATCGAACCCACGACTCCCGGGTCGAAGGCTATCGCTCTAACCACTGGACCTACGGAAGCAGTTATGAGTGAGGTAAAAGAGAGAGAGAAAGAGGATCTCCAAGAGTGTATCGGGAATGATGACGATGGTTTAAATTTTTTAATTGACTACAGAATACTTCATTTATCACATTTTCCCTACAAAGAAGACTGAAATATCCTTATACATTTAAATTCAGTTTCAAATGCCGGTGTTACCTTATCTTTTCAGCTCTGTCGGGGTGTTCAAAACTTATTCACTGAAATGTACCACGTGGTGTTGAATCGTTTCGTACATTGTTCATTTACCATCAAAATATTATATTTAAAATTATGTATTTCACATTTGTAATTAAATTATTTATCCAGCTGCACTAATAGTCGTTAATGACAATTTAAAAAAAGGACTACGAAGGTTTTAAATTCTTTAGTATACATTTCGTTAAAGATTTTTTATTTGAGTTCAAGAGGCAATAAAATAAGATATAATAGATAAAAAAAATTATTCACTTTCACTTTTACAGTAGGTAACAACATAAATCGAACGTTGAAAATTAATATAAAATGTTACAATATTAATAGCCAAACTTTATCTAGACAAAGAAAATACAATTTAACAGCTACAAACTGTAATGAGACAGTGAAAAGGCTCTGACTCAGCATAATGTCTCAGTTCGACAGGTCGAGCCGTGGCGCTGTTTATTCTGCCAGAACCTAGGGTGAGATCGGCACAGCAACACAAAAATAATAAATAAAAGTAGAAATGAAATGAAATGAAATGAAATTGTTTATTCTCAATGTAGGATATAAATATCACTTATTGACGTCAATTTACTTATATTAAGTTTACCACCACTTCCAAAGCGCAAGTGGAGAAGAAGCGGCGCCACAAACTCCACTGCAGCATTTTCTTCAAAACGTCAATTTACAAATAAGAAAAACTTTGCTTAATTAACTAGTTAAATGAACGAATTCACAACAGAAAAAGGTGCAACGTCATATGAAGCCATTTTAAACTCAATCCCAGCGTTCATCTGGTAATAACATAACTTCTTTGTACATACAAACATTTGACACAAAACGTAGCCATATAACGTAGTATATATAATGTTTTTTTGTATCAACATGTCGCCTATTGTGATGTACAATTAGAAGCTTCCAGCGCGAAAATTCTGCCAGAGTTCTTGGCACCATGCCGCAAGGACAAATTTTAGATTTTAATTTGTTTTTATTTTTAGGTTAATTTTTATTATTAGGTTTTAGTTTTAGTTTAGATTTATTTTTAATAATATTTATTTTTTATTGTTTATAAATGTTGATGCCCATAAAATTAGAAGTACGTCCAAACTTCCATATCCATACTTCCATACTTATATTATGAAAGTCTGTCTATTACGCTTTCACGCCCAAACCGCTGAACGAATTTTGATAAAGTTTCGTATGAATATAGTTGAAGACCCGGGGTCAAACACAGGCTAGGCACAGCTGCGGGAAAGAGCTAGTTGTAAAATAAAGGTGACAATTGTCTATTTGTTTATCTGTCACTGCGGTCTATTGAGTTAAAATTTTTACACATTATTATATGTCACCGAAAGATCGAAAGAAAATACTTTAGTTTTGTAATTTATAGAAGAAAAAATAAACTATTTTATTTTATTATTTTATTTTTGAGGGGAAAATTAGAAAAATAAAAAATTGAAATGATAATAGGTCAAATTATCTTCTAGAGATTTTAGATAAAAAGATTGTTTGAGAAAATTAAATCAAATAGGTACTCTTTATTATACAAATACTAGCAGTCTGTCTCGACTTCGTCTTGGCCTATATATAATACTAGCTGTTTCCTGCAGCTCCGCCTGCGTCAAAAAGTTAACTATGTTTGACCCCGAGTCTTCAACTATATTCATACCAAATTTCATCAAAATCCGTTCAGCGGTTTGGCCGTGAAAGCGTAACAGACAGACAGACAGACTTTCGCATTTATAATATTAGTTTGGATAAATACCCTTCTTCGATAAATAGGCTATCCAACACTGAAATATTTTTTCAATTCGGATACAGGAACCACTGAAATTAGCTCGTTCAAACAAACTCTTCAGCTTTATAATATTAGTATATAACAGAGTTAGAAAAATACTTAAAGAAATTGAAATATCCCGAAACGGTGCCCATCCCTTAGTCAGACCGTTCGATCATATGCTCTGGTGAACTGTTGTACGTTCGTTAAAGTGGTGTCTGTAACTTCTGAAATATCGATATCGATTGTGTACGCTCATCTGCAAAAGTGCACGCATAACCCATAGTAAATTATGTTTTAAAAATTATGAAAGAAAGAAATTTGTTTATTTGCAATGAAAGTGGAACAGTCTATAGTGTGGTAGTGGCTTTGTGGTGTAGTGGTGGTCAAGTATACATGCACTTTTGCCGCATTACTGTACATAAGATTCTTTTTGGCGGTTTCCATTCTTCCCTACCACTTGCCAGTACCCGGTAAACGTATCTTCTCCTGTCACTCGCTAGTTGACTGTAAGAGATCCCTAAGTGAGATAAGTCCTTTGTTTTATCACGCTTTAGTATGTGAATTACTTTTGTTTGTACAATAAAGATATTACAAACAAACAAATAAACTTTCATGTACATTAGTTAAAATAAAAATTGCCATTGTTACATGTAGAATATGAACTAAATTATTGCTTAGTAAGAAATGTTATAAACAAATAAAGAGGTGTTTAAGATTAGTAGAGTAACTGCACAACAGTACGAACAGAAAACTCCAGATAGCTTTCACTAGTGTCGGATTTCAAGCTGCCTAAATGCATTTATATCGAGGTAAATAACTAAGTACTATACAAAATGACCACTGTTGATGAATAAATAAATAAATGAGTATTAAAAAAAGGCTGACTGTTAGATAATGCTTTTAGCATTAAGTTCGTCCCTTGTGCTATACAAATTTATTTTGTAGAATAAAGTTTAAATAAATAAAACAATCAGAAGCAACTGCATTACGTATTTATTCACAGAGAATTTTATTATAACAAAGCGATAATATTGCTTTATTCCTGAAAGGAGATTGGTTGCCATGGCGATCGGAAATCGATTTCCATTAACGTTATTCACGAACGTATAAAGCAGCCTCAAAATATCGATAAAACCGCAGCACTACAGCCACCGCAACCATTAGCTCGTTATGAGCCGAAATATCGAGATCTATTGATTCCCCACACTAGTATCTTTTGCAACGTTATTATTATAAAATTTTTTAGAATTAAAAATTTCTTTAATAGTCCAAGAAATATGTGTGTTGTGGCGTGCCCACATATATCACATATATCATATATGTATATATTTATAATATAAGCTTAATATATTCAACATAACAATATTACACCTAACATAAATAAATGGATAAAATATATATTTAGCATTTGAAATAGACATATTATAATACACAGCAATTTACAACACTTAATATATTAATAATCATATACATATAATATGCAAATACTCACCTTTAACTCTCGTCGTACCGAAGTCGTGTCGTGGAGTGTAAACTTGCCCAGCAACGGTCGACCACGACGAGAACAAAGGAAGAGGTACTTACCATCGTGCCCGGCCGGCGTCTCCTGCGCAGATCGACTAGCCCGACAGTCAGCCGCACGCTTTGAAAGCAGACGCATGTCGCTCTGAACTCCGCCGCACTGCCTTTGCTTACGCGCTCGACTTAACTATTGTTTATCATTCGCTTACTTCACTTTCCCTTGTATAATTATTCCGAACTATTTCTACTCTTCCTATCTTCTACTCTGTGCTATCCCCTGTGCTTGTGCTGTGCTATTGGAACTGTGAACTATCTATTCTATCAGAAACATTTGTAGAAATACTCTGAATAAACTATAACTGGATTTACGTGAGTTATTATTATAATTCGCCTTACATCTACACTGGTGACCCCATACGACTTGGATACGGATTTCAAGAGGAAACAGTAAGCAGATTTTATAATGTCGAACGAAGGTGACGAGACATTTGATGACGCAGCGGCCGCGCCAGTACTGGCAAAAGGATCGTTTACACCGTCCGATATTTTTCGTGTTGGCGTACGACTTCCACCGTTTTGGGCGGAAGAGCCTAACGACTGGTTTGCGCAAATCGAAGGAAATTTCATGCTTTCCGGAATTAAAGACGACGAAACAAAATACTACTACGTCATCGCCCAGCTAGACCAAAGATACGCCGCCGAAGTGAAGGACATAATTGTTTCGCCTCCTGCAAAGGGTAAATACGAGCGACTGAAAACGGAGCTTATTAAACGACTCTCCGCATCGCGTGAGAAGGAAGTCAAGCAGCTCCTCATGCATGAAGAGTTAGGTGATCGGCGCCCTTCGCAATTCCTGCGGCACTTGCAGCACCTCGCTGGACCGAATGTTCCACAAGACTTCCTGCGAACCATATGGACTAGCCGCTTACCTAATAACCTCCAAACTGTCATTGCATCGCAGGCAGACTCAACTCTCCATGCGTTGGCTGACTTGGCTGATAAAGTGCATGAACTCGTGCCGGCATCTCCTCATGTAGCTGCAACCGACTCTTCGTCAGATTCCTTGTTAGCCAAGATGGCTCGACAGATAGCCGAACTCACTCGTAAGGTGGAGGCACTCTCACCGAGGGACAACCAGAGCCAACGATCAAGATCACGCTCACGTAGTTCTACACATCATCGCGGACGTCGATCCCAATCGAATTATCGTAAGTTCCCAGTATGCTTCTACCACTACAAGTACGGAGAAAAGGCAAGAGTATGTCAACAGCCATGCGACTACAAGTCGGAAAACTCCAGGGGCGGTCGTTAATGGCGACTGATGATTGCTCCATGTCGTATAGTCGCTTATTCATAACGGATAGGAGAACCAAGATGCAGTTTCTCGTTGACACCGGCAGCGATCTCTGCGTCTACCCCCGCTCAGCATT
This sequence comes from Euzophera pinguis, assembly GCA_947363495.1. Lineage (NCBI taxonomy): Eukaryota > Metazoa > Arthropoda > Insecta > Lepidoptera > Pyralidae > Euzophera > Euzophera pinguis. Next base: position 9,570,006 of record OX376178.1, on the reverse strand, counting down.
AAATCACTATCGAGAACGCACCTCATATGGACTGTATGCAGCGAATGGAACCCCTATAGTGACATACGGTATGATACACCTCGAATTAAATCTCGGGCTTCGACGTGACTTCCCGTGGCGGTTCATAGTGGCAGACGTGACCAAGCCGATCATTGGTGTCGATTTCCTTTCTTTCTACAACCTAATTGTAGACTGTCGGAATCGTCGATTGATTGACAACAACACCACCTTGATAACAACCGCAGCACTAGCAAAGTCTACAAATGATATTTGGTCAGTGAAGACAATCTACGGTGACTCTAAATACCACAAGCTTCTCTCAGAGTTTCCAGATATAACTCGTCCTTCGGGCACACTCTCTCAGCGGCCACCCAAGCACCAAACTGTTCATCACATACGAACAATGCCAGGACCGCCAGTTTCTTGTACGCCCAGAAGATTAGCACCGGACAAGCTAAAAATAGCAAGAGAAGAGTTCGAAGCTATGTTGAAAAATGGGACTGCCAGGCCTTCAGAGAGTCCTTGGGCGTCGCCGCTGCATCTTGCTCCTAAAAAAGACAATGGGTGGCGACCATGCGGCGATATCAGAATGCTTAACGCGCGTACGATACCTGACAGATACCCAATACGGCACGTGCAAGACTTCACTCATCACATATCTGGATGCACAGTATTTAGTACTATAGACCTTGTGAAAGCCTACAACCAAATACCCGTTAGCCCAGAAGATATACCCAAAACGGCAATCACCACACCTTTTGGGATGTTCGAATTTATGTTTATGACCTTTGGACTCAGAAACGCAGGTCAAACGTTTCAAAGATTCGTGGATGAGATGACCAGAGGCCTTGATTTCTGCTTCTGCTACCTTGATGACTTCCTCATCTGCTCACGTGACGAGGAAACTCACATGGACCACCTGCAACAAATATTCACCAGGCTTCAAGAGTTCGGGATGGTGATCAACACCTCAAAATGCGTTTTTGGAGCATCTACAGTCAACTTTTTGGGCTATAATGTTTCCGCAAAAGGTATTATGCCACTCGACACGAAGACGACGGCCATAAAAGAGTTTCCTGTCCCGAAAAATGTGAAGGAACTCCGAAGATTCCTCGGGATGATAAATTATTATCGCCGATTTATCCCCGGTGCTGCTAAAATTCAAGCTCCCTTGAATGCCCTGTTGACAGGATCAGTGAAAGGCTCATCTCCCGTGGATTTGTCTGGAAAGACCTTGGAAGCATTTGAAGAATGTAAAACAAGCCTATGCAAAGCAACCCTTTTGGCACATCCAGACTTAAAAGCGAAACTAGCCTTAGTGACGGACGCATCAGATATAGCTATAGGCGCTGCACTTCAGCAACTAAAGGACGGCGATTGGCAACCACTCGCATTCTTCTCGCGTAAGCTGAGCCCATCGCAACAGAAGTATTCGCCTTACGACAGAGAATTATTAGCCATCTATGAAGCTATCAAACACTTCCGTCACATGCTTGAAGCCCGTCACTTCACTATATATACGGATCACAAGCCTATTTGTTTCGCGTTCCAGGCTCGGAAGGAAAATTGCTCACCGCGCCAATTCAGGCACCTCGATTACATCGCACAGTTCACGACAGATATAAAACATATTTCTGGAAAAGATAACGTAGTGGCTGATAGCTTATCGAGAATCACCGAAGTAGCACAGGCTATAGACTTGCCGGCCCTAGTTAAGTCGCAATCCACAGACGTCGAACTGCAAGACCTTCTCCGAGACTCTTTAACATCACTACGGCTTACGAAGATAAAGTTGGAAAACGTAGACACACCATTATACTGTGACATAAGTACTGGAAATGAAAGACCATTCGTGACCAAGGACTTCCGAAGACAAGTTTTTCAAAATATTCACTCCTTCAGTCATCCCGGCGCTAAAACTTCCGCAAACCTGGTTGCTCAACGTTTCGTATGGCCAGGAATGAGACGAGACTGCAGAGATTGGACTAAGGCATGTCAAGCGTGTCAATCGTGCAAAGTCACTCGACATACCTCTTCACCTCTCAGCACTTTTAAACTTCCCAGAGCAAGATTTCAACATGTCCACATCGACATAATAGGACCTCTGCCCATATCAGACGGCTTTCGCTACTGCCTGACAGCTGTGGATCGATTCACCAGGTGGCCGGAAGCTTTTCCCTTAACCGACATCACAGCTCAAAATGTGGGTAAAGCTCTTCTCCAAGGATGGATTTCTCGTTTCGGATGTCCATCTGAGATCATAACAGACCGTGGAAGACAGTTTGAATCCACCTTATTCAAATACCTATCAGATATAACTGGATTCAAACATAAAAGAACCACCGCATACCACCCTGCGTGCAACGGCATGGTCGAAAGAATGCATAGGCAGCTCAAAACAGCCATCACCTGTCACAACACTGCATCTTGGACTGAGTCACTACCACTCGTGTTGCTTGGAATCCGAAGCGCCATCAAAGAAGACCTGCAATGTTCTCCCGCCGAACTTCTGTATGGAGAAACACTGAGACTCCCCGGAGAATTTTTCAACCCTGGAACAGCAACGACAACTGACATGAGCGATTTTATTGTGCGACTCCGCTCAATAATAAATAACATACGCCCCATGCCAGCATCAAGACATTGCAATAAAAATATTTTCATTTTTAAAGATTTAAAAACTGCAACGCATGCCTACCTCCGGGATGACAGCTTAAAACCTCCTCTCCAGCCGGCGTATTCAGGACCTTATCAGATACTGGAAAAGCAGGAAAAAGTTTACAAACTATTAATAAAGGGAAAAGAACAAAATGTGTCCATAGATAGAATCAAACCAGCTTACCTGATCGCTAATGAGGCTCCAAAGTCCCAGCAAACCGTAAAAGAAAATCCTGTAAAGCAGAAAGAAAGAAAAGATGAAGGCGATGAAAAGCAATCTGAAAACAGAAATGTTAATACCGATGATAACGTGAAACATTACCGGACACGTTCCGGAAGAATCTCCGGACCTCCGGCCCACTATCGTCCGTCCTAGGACGGCCTCAGGGGGGGAGTGATGTGGCGTGCCCACATATATCACATATATCATATATGTATATATTTATAATATAAGCTTAATATATTCAACATAACAATATTACACCTAACATAAATAAATGGATAAAATATATATTTAGCATTTGAAATAGACATATTATAATACACAGCAATTTACAACACTTAATATATTAATAATCATATACATATAATATGCAAATACTCACCTTTAACTCTCGTCGTACCGAAGTCGTGTCGTGGAGTGTAAACTTGCCCAGCAACGGTCGACCACGACGAGAACAAAGGAAGAGGTACTTACCATCGTGCCCGGCCGGCGTCTCCTGCGCAGATCGACTAGCCCGACAGTCAGCCGCACGCTTTGAAAGCAGACGCATGTCGCTCTGAACTCCGCCGTACTGCCTTTGCTTACGCGCTCGACTTAACTATTGTTTATCATTCGCTTACTTCACTTTCCCTTGTATAATTATTCCGAACTATTTCTACTCTTCCTATCTTCTACTCTGTGCTATCCCCTGTGCTTGTGCTGTGCTATTGGAACTGTGAACTATCTATTCTATCAGAAACATTTGTAGAAATACTCTGAATAAACTATAACTGGATTTACGTGAGTTATTATTATAATTCGCCTTACATCTACAGTGTCATATTTCGAAAGGATCCGTTTAGTAAAGCGACAGCATACATTTTTTTCGTACAAAAGCAAAATTGGTCAGTTTACTTTGCCCAAGCGTGTTTCCTAGTTGCTTCCTCAGCTAACGTTTCAGAGCCGAGGGTGTGCTGTTTATCATGGCTCTAGATTTAACGGTACTGGTTATTACCATGGACCAATTACAAAGAGGAGATGCCGTAATAAGCGTTTTGTAAGCAAGTATTTGTGAGGCTACACGGGGCGGAAGGCAGACGCGCGGGGTGCTTGGTTTCGGCCGTGGCTCCAACCATGGAGCACGAGCAATAACGGCTCCGCCCACTTTTGTGTCGGCGAGGCGCCAATGATCACATCACTGCGCCATTTCAAACGGCATCTCCTCTTTGTAATTGCTCCATGGTTATTACAATGGAGAGACTGCCGTCTGACACCTTTAACCTTTTTTTACAGGGAAACCAGAACAATACCTAAAATCAGCTCCTGTTGTAGTTTATTAACCAGCATAATAATAATTTTGTATTATTAATATTACTTTTCACGTACGCATTCATGCATTAGCTGACATAATTACATATAATGTTGCTAGTCAGTATATAATAATTATTATCAACTAAAAAAAAATATTTTTTATTTATTCATATAAGCTTAACCCTAAATATTATTTAGGGTTCAAACTTCAAAGAGTTACAACGTGGTTCTAACTAAACAAACTCAGTTAAACGTCAAAAGGTATGTCAAAGTAAAGTTAGTGGGCCCTTTTTAAAATTTCAAAGCATCTGTCTTTGAACTGTTAGGAAGGATAAGGGCACACGTGGTACGGACATAAACACTTTACATTTTTTAATGTTTGCCCAGCCACACGCACGCTCAGGCGTTACTATCACCTCTGATAGCAGGGTAGAAACGAGTGAGCAAGCGAGATGTCGCCTAATACCTTGTATTGCGCTATCTCGTTTACTCACTCGTTTCTGCCCTGTTTTTGAAGTTGCCCCAGGGACCTCTACGAAGCCACCGACAATGCGGAATTTTGGTTCTCTGAAGTTTGATAACAGCCAGAGTCGACTCGCAAAGAAAAAGAATGTTTTTTTTTTTAATTTTTTTTTGAAATATCGGTTTTCTAAGATTAATAAAATAAGTTCAACTTGATAAAAAACAGAGGTCAATTTAGGGTAAGCTCTTAATACCTGGTTAAAACTTTTTTTTTATATTGAGTGACTGCCTTTTGAGCTCCTCAACCCTTTTTTAAGAGAGAATATAGATCAACAGACACAGGTTTAGTGGTCAACACTATCAGAGATTTAGGCTGCCTAATAGGCATTTGACTAATCCTAATGACTGCTATTTATTGTTAAGAACTTCTAAAGCACAGAGGAGCTCGAAACAGAAAATGCCACTAATGGCGGCCAATCCAATACGGAATCGGAAATCGCGTTTGCCGCCGTCAGGAATCGTTATGGATACACGCTAGCTCACCCCAATTTTATTTCATGTACTCACTGTATATATCGGAAACTTAACATTATGATTTCTGATGTTGAATCCTCAGCTGTTTGCTTCGGAGCCCTGGGTCCGCTTTTCTACCTTTACGTCTCCACTTCACCCGGTCTTGTTCGCGATTGTTACACATAAAACAATTTTAATACGGCTTAAATCTCATTTTTAATTTTACAGTTAACGTTTCAAACACTTTACATCGTTCATAATTAATTTAATTATTGCTCTCAGTATACCACAGCACAATCTCTCGAATGGAGCTCGTACCAGTCTTTGAGGCTTGCCGATCCGTTTCTTAACACAATTTCGAATCTTTTCACTTCAATCCATGCGATATTTATCGTTTTACTGTGATATGTCATTCAGAAAATCTTTGAATGCAAACTTATCCCAAAGAGGGCAATTTTTTTTTGATTTTACATGATTTTGGATATATTTGATTTAATCGGCGAATAAAACGATTTGCATTCGACTCAAAGGTTTTGAGTTAATGATCGATTAAATTAAATTAAACCATTAGAAATTATTTATTAATTTAAAACTTTATTGTACAGATTAGGATCGTGTGGCAATCAGGTCAGTTCTCTGAAGTGGCAGTGAGCGGGGCACATAGCGCGGAGAACAGATGGCCGATGGGGCAGAAAGGTTCACGAATGGCGACCACGAACCGGAAAGAGCTGCGTTAGACATCCACCGATCATCTGATCGGTCGTCTTATGACCTGAAAATGGTCGCAGGCAAACGCTGGAAGCAGGTCGCTTCGAATCGGTCATTTTCAAAATCTTTAGCTATGTCCAGTAGTGGATTGACTGCGGCTGAAATGATGATTTTGAGTCCTTTATCCTTATTATTTACTATTGCGTTGAATCTATATCCCCGAGCAAGCCTCTCAAAAGTCCAGGTTGTATAGCCCCGCGATCCATAAAAATAGTAATGATATACCTATCAATAAGTTTAACCAACTACCGTTGGTTAAACTTATTCCCTCATACTTACATACATAAAAACTAACTAATGTTCGTTACGCATAGATTAACTAAATCTTTCTCAATACTTAACATGTTTCAGTTAAACTAGGCTGAACGAACGTTAGGGTGCAGGGCAGGGAACCTCCTCGAGTGCCCGGTCCTTTGAAAGCTTTGCATTCTCACTTGATCCCAAAGATCCGGTGAGAGGGCGGGCTGACAAGGGATTCGGGACGGTGCACCCTGAGTGACAGTTAATAACTACCTGGTAGTCGGGGTCTTGTTGACTGTCGGCCAATTTCTGCCAACAGACCACTCCACCGCCGTCTATAATGAGACGGCGATTGGATGTGCGTCTGGGGGACGGGCGTGGTCCATTTTTGGGCCACTGTCTGGTTTGGGGGGGTGGCCGAAAGGCCAACGGTCGGGGCCGAAAGGCCATGGCTGGAGGGCGTCGTGGTAGAATGCTAACGCGACCCCATGGCGCCCTCAACAGCCGGTGCGGAAACGCCGAAGGGGTTTTAGTGGGTAGTCCAGGCACTCTGCCTGGGAGTCCCACACTCAGTGCGTAAATGCATTTCCACTCCGTTAACAAAAAAAAAAAAAAGGCTGAATGAACGTTAGTTATTTGTTTTTAAATAGGATAGGGCGTATGAAATTAATCATGGTATTCAAACAAAACCGTTTAGTCGGAAAAACTTTTTTTTTACGTATCAACGCGCTCAATGATTAATGACCGGGAGGATATTCAGAACAAAGACTTCGAAGAACTACAGACGTTGTCTCACATAAAATGCGTCAGTTTACGTAACAAATTCAGATCGCAGACAAATAGGGAGATGTAGCAGTATGACAAGAGTGATGAGCGTAGACTATAGAGGAAGCGAGGGAGGTCTGTAAGGATCGTAGCAAATGGAAATCCGTAGTCTGTGAATATGTATTATGTTGCATTTTTGGTAATATATTACTTTAGCCGCTACAGCGCTGAAACAAAAATACATCTCAAAACATCATTCAAAAATGCCTTTCCTATAGATAATGGCAGGTACGGTACAGAATGAACAATGTAGGTATTTTACCTATCTGGTTCCAAAATAAACTTATTTAAATTTTATTTATTAGACAAATTGCTTTTTTGATTGTTTTTATTTAGTTTCCTTTAATAATTAAACGATGACAGTTTAGTTATCTTTTGTCTTTGGACGTGGTGTAAGTTTGTTGGCAAATCTGAGACCATCTTTTATTTGGAGTTTATTAAGATTTATCAGTAACTGCCAATTTTCTGTCCATCTTGTTTAAATAACAAACCAAACAACATGCATTTCATGGTATATTTTAGAATTACGCTGCCTACGCCTATAGTCAATAAATATCTTGTTTCGTAAGTTTCTGAATACATACATAATACACATTGAACCCTCTATTTATAAAACTACTAAACCGATTTTGAATACCGAATACATATGCGGGGAAAAACATTAATGAAATTTGGTACTTTAAAAAAACCAAAAATGTACAATTTGAATTTGGATTACGAGAAGTAATAGGTACCTATTTTAGGAACATGTTAGATAAATACAGTTTTCACTACCGGACTAACTTTGTCTTTAGTACGTAATTAGTTTTCTCTTTTCATCAATTAACATTTAGATTCACCTAAGATTTATTACATTAAAACAGATAATCATAATCTTGGCCATATGCCAGTCTAACTAATCTACCTACGACCTACATACATTTCACTGTGAATTAGTTAGTCTATGACGAATGATTCAAAATGGCGCGCGGCAATTGGGTATTCTACTAATTTTTATTCTTACTTTCATATCAATATTTTTATTTTTAGAAACTGAATTATGAAAGAATTTTTGTAATCCGTTCAAAAATAAATAAGTTATAAGCCTTTGAAATTCGGTAGAAGGGGAAACTGTCAAAAAACAAGAAAAGGATGCACTGTGTGAGCTATGACGTCACCGCCACTCGATTTCGTGCGTACAAAAGAGATAGCAAGACGTCCCCACCACGCTCCCACTTTTCTTTTAGAGAAAACTTTAAAATCGAATTACTGCCTTATTTAACAACCAATTTTGTTGTTGTTTTCAGAATCGGTTCTTTTTAGTGTATATTTTGTTTAGTATACAATATTACCCAATTATGAATACAGTCAAGTAGCCTATTATATTAGTCGTATTTACATTTGAAACAGTGAAATTAGATTAAGTACTTACCGATGAAAAGTTATTCCTTTGCACTTTGCCGTTCCTTGAATTATTGCTACTATACCTCAACACAAACCACAATGCATTTTTGCAAGATTTTTACAGTGTTTTTGATTTTTAATTGTCGGAAGCACAAGGCCCGAAACAACTAGCAAGTGACTAAGTAAGTGCGGCGCGTTCGCCGCAGTTGAACGGGACAAAGTAAGGAAGTGCGGTGTCTTCTCTTGTACGTTAGTACATATATATCGATAGTCTCAGCACTATGGTGATATCGTAGGGGTAAGTAATTACGGTAGCACTGTGAATTTATATTTTCTCAATGAATTGTGTAAACTAAATATAAGTAATTTTCATATCAATAGATCGGTGATTACATTGAGAAAGGAACTTCAATGACGTTCCTTTCTCAATGGGTGATTTTTACTTGTTTGTAAGTGTCAAAATACATGTCATTTTTTAAAATCTATATATTAATATAATAATAATAATAAACACTTTATTGCACCAGGAAAATACAATTTTAAGACGCATACATGTAGACATATGTGCAAAGGCGGCCTTATCGCAATAGCAATCTCTTACAGGCAACCCTTTTTGTAGGAACAATTTCGGGAAAAGAGATAGGCATGGTGCAGAAACATAAGCTCAATACAATAGTATAAACTTACACAAAATAAACTTACTTAAAGTTACATAATAGTACACATATAAAATATAGAAATCAGTAAATAAATCTACTTTAATAATACCTACGATGCTAGGTGAATCAGAAATTAGGTCAAAAGTCACCGACATAGCCCAGCGGATTAGGTCATTGAATTGCCAGTTGGCGGGGTACGGTACATAGCGAAGAGTATGTCCAAGATGGTCAGATGACCTGATAAAGGTCGCAGTCAGTCGCTGGATGCAGGTCGCTTTTAACCAGTCATTCTGAAAATCATTAGCCTATGTCCAGCAGTGAACTGACTACGGCTGAAATGAAGATGGTGGTAAATGATAGAGTTCCTCGTGTAGAGTTTGACCATGGAGCAATTAAAAATGGGGGAAGCCGTTTGAAATGGCGCAGTGATGTGATCATTGGCGCCTCGCCGACACAAAAGTGGGCGGAGCTTGTCATTGCTCGTGCTCCATGGTCGGAGCCACGGCCGAAACCAAGCACCCCGCACGTCTGCCTTCCGCCCCGTGTAGCCTCACAAATACTTTCTTACTAAACGCCTATTACAGCATCTCCTCTTTGTAATTGCTTTATGAGTTTGACCTATACAAAGTGTGGCTGGTGTTTCAAAAGTCACCCTGTAGTATGTAGTTTGGGTTAAGAGGTCCACATGAATGAATGAACCAAACAAATAACTCATTTTAGCGTCGCTTCAGTCGGGTAAAACAGTTGTTCAACTGAGTATTTATGCTCCTTAAGAGGAATTACGGAGAGCCCTGAGAGGCTAGCGTTTGATACAAAACATAGAGTTAAAATTATAGAATATCCTAACTAATAAAAGCAATCTGCCTCTGTGGTTGAGGGACTCGGAGGTCCTGGGTTAGCATACTTTGTTTAGTTGTGTCCAGTTTGGTTAGGACATTGCAGGCTTGAATCACCTGCCTGATTGATAAAAAGAAAGCCGATTCCGAAAACCTCTGATACTAGAGTATACAGGGTCAATTGACCATGTAACTCACTCGATATGAATGAATGAACAAAAACTAAATTGAATTTGTTTCTTTGCTCTTCACGATTTATCTATCGAATATTCTTAGAAATTTTGCAAACTCTACTTTAAGAGAGGTAGGACATTTTGTAAGGAGTAGTCCGTCTGGGGAAGTACCTCCACTCTACAGAAGACCGCAGCCAAATAACACTGTGAGGCAGTGTTGTGTTCCTGCTGGTGAGTAAGGTCGCTAGGCTCCAGAGGGGTCCCTGTGCTGACAGCGGACAGCTCTGCAACGCGCTCGTGACATTTCTGGTGTTGCAGGCGTTCATAGGCTACGGTAACCACTTACCATCAGGTGGGCCGTACGCCTGTTTGCCTACTTAGTTGTATAAAAAAGAAAGAAAAAATTTGTTACGTCGTGACGACTTAACGAACTCGCTAATTATTGATATGAATAAAAGAAGCTCCGTCAAATGATTTTGTTAATAATAAATGATTTTTATTCGTCATAATCGCACGTCGAACGAGTTTTATTCGATTTAAGTCATCAGTCAATAATAAAATAAAATTCTGCAAATTTTGCCGCGAATTAGTTCCGCTATTTGATGTAAGATGGCGCTTCAAAACGAAAAGTATTTCATTAAGTACTTACTAATCTCGCCTATTTTTAGCGAAAAAAAGAACTGACTTTTAAAACACTATTTTTTACGTACTTAAATTCTATAACAAGTTGATTAAGTGTTGTATTACAAAAGTTATAATTTGTAACTTCTTATATTTTCGATAGATGGCGTAACAATGTCTTTGTATTGAGAGTAACCAGGAAAGTTGGCTCGTTTCAATGTATGGCGATTGAATATCTGTATAGCATATATTCGGTAATCTGTCCTACTACTAAAACAAATAGATACCATACAAATGTTTTTTTTAAGAAAAGTAATCTACAAGAGGAGCTAGATAATCGAGCGCGACGCGCGTGTCAAGAGACGGCGAGACGCGACCACTATTGGGTTGGTCGCCAATAAGTTGCATTTTCTATCTCCAGCTCCTCCGTGCTTCCGAAAGCACATTAAGCCGTTTGTCCCCGTTGTTATCGATAGATAGCAGTCGTGAGGCTGTGTCAGATGCATTTAGACAGCCTGAAAAATTCTGACAGTGTTGGCCACTAACACACCTCGGGTCATGTTCCTGTTGTTCTGGTTTCCCTGTAAAAAGGGTTACGAAGGTCACACGGCAGTCTCTTCATAATAATAACCACTGCTGCCAAATCTAGGACCATGACTTACAGCGCACCCTAAGCTCCGAAGCGTAAGCTGACGACGCAACTAGGAATGCACGCTAGGATGAAGAAGGAAAGTACACGTATAAAACTGCCACATCTAGAGATTATGAATGGTTGTATCATGATGTCAGAGGTACACAAGCAGAATGCGGTCCGAGCCCTTAATAGGGTTTCGTGGATTTGCAGCTAAGACCTTATGGAAGTTGGGACCGAATCTAGTTTGTATAGCGTCATTGATTAAACAATTATTTTAAGTTTTGTTCGAAACAATTATTTATGTATTTATAAACATTTGAAAATAAAGGAGTTCGACAGCCGAGGTCGCGTATATCCATAGCGAATGCACGTGTCATGTGACGACGGCGAGACGCGACCATTTAGGAGTATCTGTCTCGAGCTTCTCCGTGTCCTGGAGCCCTATTTTTGGTATATATGACATGTATGCGAATGGAAATCATTCGTTATGGAACAAAAATTATTCGCCTCGCCGATTTTGCGTGAATCACACTTATAAAAATAGTACATCTGGTTGTTATCGATGGATAATATAGTTAGGTCGTGAAAAAGTCGACAGTGTGGGCCACTGCCACCATGACATCCTGTTGGTCTGGTTTTCCTGTAAAAAGGGCGACTGAGGTGCCAAATCTAAACCATGACTTCCAGCGTATCCTAGGCTCTGAAGCTGAGGACACAGCTAAAAAAAGCTAGGGTGAAGAAGATTTTTCATTACATTGTTTTTGTACTCAGTAGTCTTTTAGATTAATATTTGGTTTTCGCGGCGCTACCGCGAGACCAATTATTAATCTAAGTAAGAAGTATAAAAAGACGTAGTCTTCTTTTCGGACCCAGTTAATGTTTATATTTTTTTTTCTATTTTGACTAAATAGGTTTCATTTATTATCAACTAGCTGTTTCCTGCAGCTCCGCCTGCGTCAAAAAATAGCCTATGTTTGACCTCGGCTCTTCAACTATATTCATACCAAATTTCATCAAAATCCGTGCAGCGGCTTGGCTGTGAAAGCGTAACAGATAGACAGACAGACTGTCGCATTTACAATATTAGTATGGATTATATGATCAGTTTATCACGATCGGTTTTTATTATTTACATTATTTATTATTACTTTTATAATATTCCAGACTGTAAAAATTTGACCAGTGTTTTTTCCAAAAGGGGGTTAACATGGACTTATTAAATTTGGATTTATTACACGGTCGAATATATAATTATTTATCGATAATGATGATAATGTTATACTGTTTTAATGACTTGAACTGGATTATAAATTAAAAAAAAATTAGTTTGTTAGTTAACTACCAATCGATATTCGTAAAGCCCGCTGCCGTGCGTCATTTAAACGTTTACTGCGCGCACATTATCTTCACACGCTTTCAGAGAAAATATAATTATATTTATTTAAGTAGTTAGTATGTAGGTTTATGCAATATATATGTAGTCTATGTATTATTATTATATTTATTATTGGATGTTTTATTTGTTCGAATGTATAATTAGGTAATTATAATCACAATCAAATCTTTGCACTTACTTTTATCTCTCAACACCACCTGTTGGTTGACTGGTAGAAAAAGCCCACGGCTTTAAGTCCGCCATTTACATTCTTTGTAATAAAGTTTAAATAAATAAATAATAATTTTTGATTCTCTCTTTCGTTATATATATATCAGTGAGAAATTCCAAGACGCGCTCCTAGTTTGAGCCGGATGTACGGCGGGAATGCTTTAACATTTTACTTAGTTGCAGCAAGAGTTACCAAGTTGTTCAGTTAAACGGGAACAAAGTTGGAGTTAAGTGTAACTTAAGCAAGTAAGTTCAGGCAATGAGCGCTAAAAATGTTTGTTTGTAAAATTGTTGGAAAAACAACGGACATTTTTAGAACAACACATTTGTTATGTAATTTTTGTGTTTTTTTTGTTTTTGTTTTCCTATAAATTAAATAATAAGTTTTAATAATATTATAACGTTATTGTTAACAGGCTTTTTTAATCCAGATACAGAACAAAAAGCTGCCCAAAAATAATATAATTTTAGCCCATATATGTGCATGGTGTATAAAATAAAAAATTCTACCCGAGTGCAGAGTACGATATTACATTTTGTAATTTCCTTTGTAAATACTATATTTCGATGCCACGATAAGGTGTAAAAGAAATTTTGATGATGAAGTTTTTGCGTTTAAAATCCGCCATTTTATATATTTACTTAAATTTGGACCTATCTAGTGACTATCGAATATATGGTCCTAATTATAAAAATCGATTCAGCCATTTTTTTGGCCACGAGAACAAAAGGGCATATAAACAATGAATACGGTAGGCGAACATCTGATTATATTGTCACTCGACTTATTAATAAACTACCCATGGAATTACGGGATAAATTGACGACAAAAAATATTAAATATAAACTTAAAGAGCAATTCCTTAGTTCTCTTCAAAATGTATGTAGTTTTAACGATAATTGATAACAAACCAAATGTATTTGTCCAATTCTTTCCTATTCTTTTTATGTGTTGTGAGTAAATTACCTACAAGACGGTTTATTGTCTGTGTAAAACTTGTATGTTGATTGACGTAAACTTAATTAATTCTTAGTATAATTTCAAACTTTAGTGGTTTCGCTATGCTAAGTTAATACCTACTCAATGTTTTGTAAGACCTTTTATATGATAATAAATAAATAAAATAAATAAATAAAAACATATATACATAAAAAGAACAAGGGTGACTGATTCATCAACGCCCAGCCTAAACCATATAAACTATAAATGTGAAATTTGGACAGAAGTTTTATATTATTACATAGTGCTCAGATAAGAAAGGTTTTTTTTTTAATTCACCCCTTAAGGGGGTCAAAAGAGGGTCCAAAGTAAGATAAATGAATCCTGTTTCGGGATTTTTACCCTCTTAAGAGGCGAAAAGGGGAACATAGTCTAAATGAGCAAAAACTTTACTGCAATTGCGAAAACCCCTGTTTTATTTTCATCGAGCCGTTCAGGCTGAAGTGCGTGCCATGCAATTATACATACATACATTTTTACCTACATACATACTGGCGAAAAACATGACCCTCCTCTGACGCAGTCGGGTAACAACATAATTCTTCACGCAATCGGGTAAATCTTCAGCATGTATCGATCGCAAACTACCCAATAATATCTCGTAAAAAATAGGGGTCCGCTACTAATTCCAGTGTTTTATCGTCGCGAACGTCAGAATTTGTTTCTTAGGGGTATTTTATTACGGTGCCTGGTTTTCACTAAATTGGCCGAAATGGGAGGGCTTTTGCTATAAATCATGTCGGTGGAAAGATAACTTGTAAGCGCAAGTCATGAGCTTTAGCAGTATTGTAATATAAGCGAAAGTTTCTTAAGGCGATTAAGTCGCAAACGAATCGTTCTGTTGGTGATCAGTTCAAAGGTGAAACGACTGTCGGAGGAAGCTGGTAGAATCATATTATTTTGTTTCTGTTATGTTTTTGCGATTGTTATCTACACTTAAAATATTTAATTACATGCGACCATGAACGTAGCAAAGTGTTTGAAACGTTAGGTGTAAATAAATAAGTTATAAACGCAATAAAAACAAAAAACGCAATAAAAAAAATTAAAAAAAAATGTTGACAAAATGATTGTGTTTTGTGTTGTTATTAATATTTTTAATTTTAATTAATAAATAAAAATTTCAACTTAAAATTTCTAATAATAATCTTAATATAAATATAATTTTTATCTAAATATAATAATTTTAATTTATAAATTTTTCGGCATTCGCGGGAGACCAGCGTCGTAGCTCGTATCCACGACACATGCTGAGCGAAGACCGTTTTGGTGCATGTCAAATGTGTTAATTTTATTTTATTCGAACAAATAAACAATTTTTTTATATGTGGTATATATATATATATCGCGTTTTGTTAGTTTTCTGTTTCATTGTCAGTTTTTAATGGAAAGGATAAAAATGTGAAATTATCGATAAAGTTATTGAAAACTCAATAAAAAAAAAAAGATTTACTTTTTCGGGCACTGACAATAATTATCATAATCGGCTCTGGCAATTTTTGGCTACGAGGAACAATGTTCATAGCTTCTTTTTTGTTAAAAATAAAATTGTGTTTAAATTTCTTTATTATGTTTTGTGGTATAAAAATCGCTTCAGTCTCTGAATTAGACGGGATTATAATAAGCGTAGGCAGACCTTGGGGACTACGTTAGTGATATGACACCCGGAGTTTAGATTTCTCCGGATTTCATATAGCTCTGCAAGGATCGTGCGTTTTTTATCATTTTTCCCTTTTTCCCCTAGTTTTGGATGGCTCTGCTAATAGAGACGTGTGGTTTTTTAGGCGCATTTTACTGAGTAATATTATAAAAGCGAAAGTTAGTCTGTTTGTTTGTTGAAACTTCATAAACTGTGAAATTAAGGATACACATATTTATGTATCTCCGCTTGGGATTCACGGGTCCTTTGTGAGGCTTGCGCGGGGATATTGATCTAACGCGCAGAGGCCCTTTGGAGAAGTTTATGTCATGTAGTGCTCCTGCCAAAACCCGTCCTCGGCTATAAATAGATGACATTTCTATGAACAGGTCTCGACAGGAAGAGGTATCATTTCTTATGAGTGAAGACATATCTATTATTATTATGAACAATTGGTGGTTGATATTATTATCTTATGTGTTACAGAGAGCAAATAAATGTTTTTTCTTATCTATCTTTATCTATACATAGATTGTGCTGAGAAAAACATCTAGTAGATTTGCCCCCATATTCTCAAACGTTTGCTCAAACTCGACTCAGCCTTACTCCAACTCATTGGTATGACTAGTCGACACCTCATTGGAGGTGAGTAACGAACTGTCAAATATAACGTTAGTCGAGGGGTACCTTGAGGCCTCCTCAAAATTAAAAAAAACTAGTTTTATATCAGTTTTTTTTTGCAACTTTTTCCCTAGGTATCTACTTTATATATTTTTTACTCTATTCTTTTGTATTTTACAATGTTTGTGCTTTGGATTGTTAATATAACCTGTGTTGTTCCTCATTAGAGTTTGCTTAAGCAACCAACTAAGAATATCGATTTCAGGAAAAGTTCGAGGACTTCCTTAAGGCTTCCTCCAATGAGTTTAAGTAAAGGACATTTTTAAGGTTATGTTTAAGAATACGGGTGTATGAGGTGACAACGTTTTGACAACTAAACCATCGCTAGACCGACTAATTTTGTATTCACAGCGTGTAGGTCCTTATATACTAGATATACGTCTGCCGTCATTACGTTGATTCGTTTGGTAGGTACAGCCATTTAAACATGGGTTATGATTAGAGATGGGCGCCTTCCCGGAAAATTTGTACGGGATAAATATAAATTAATGGGAGTTGATGATGTTTCCGTTTTTCTCTTCTTTTCCCCTTGCATTTCATATTTCCCCTCTTTAATTTCTTCCCGCTGCCCATCTCTAGTTATGATTAAGTCAACTAAATGCTCAATATACTGGCTGATTCAAGGATAAAGTGGTTATCCTATGGATACACGGTAACCTTGTGAATAGCACAAAAACTGTTATGATACCTGTGCATTTTGAAGATATGGCGATGTTCGGTGTAACCTGTGACGTCGGCGGTCCGGCCGCCGCCGCCACTATTGCATAATTTTATAATTACAAATTAGTGCACATTTCAAACGCCACGGTACGGGTGTATTCTAACATTTTATTACATATTATTATTGTGACGTGGAAATAAAGTGAAGTGATTTTACAACTGGATTTCCTCTCAACATCAACGAACACCACACTCCCCAAACAGGCGTTAAAATATTTTAAGTGGAGACACGAAGTGACAAAAATATCATTAGGATGGCTGATTTCCTGACCATGAAGACCAATTGAATTGAATGAATGTGAATGAAATAGAGCCCGTCTGCCTAATGAATAATTTCATGATTGATTTCACAACATGATAACGGTAATTTAAAAAAAAAACTCGCCTGCTTTTCTGTGATGTTTTTTTGTTTTTTTTATTTATTTATTTTGATATACCCAGTGTCATGCTAAAATCTATCGAGCCGTTCAGGCTGTGGAGCATGCCAAACATACTTACAAAAATAATCTCAAAAACATAACTCGTTATCTCGCAGTCGAGTAAAAAAAGAGAAAATGACTATATGAAGACACTTCTTATAAAATTTTAAAGTTTAATTATCCGTCTAGTGTTAGGAGACTAAATGGTGAAAAATTTTTAGGCGTTAAAAACAGGAGTGGCGGGGAAAACTTTTAATTGCTCCTCGAATTAATGCCCAGCGGTAGAGCTATGGAAACATAGGGGACGTTATTTGGGACGGGCCCGTCCTAATTAAATATGCAAAGCGCTGGATGCTGGCAGATTTCTTTTGGTGTACGTACGTGTCTTTTCTTCCAGGATTCGCTATCTTTGTCTATTACGATTTGTTTGTTTGAGGTATTGATGGACTTAATTAATGGACTTAAGGTTTTTTTTGCCAGGACAGGTTTCTTGCGTTGGGGACCGCGATTTGACTATTTTACCGGATTTTGTATAAATTCAATAAGAAAAAACTTTACAACCGGTTGACGTATTTCCGCATGTCTGAGTATTTTTATGCTTTATTGAAAGCTATGTTATTAGACCATTTAGCGCCAACATAGACCACGTCTACAGTCAATATCAGATAGGATTAATCACAGTTTGTTTAGAAGTAACTTACACCGTTGGCTCAACGACCCGAAGTGGATCTTGGCCTCCGAAATGAGAGAGCGCCAGAGTTTTCTATTCTCTGACATTGAATTGATGAAAAATGATTGAAAATGGTAATTAGAATTGGTCTCTTATGTTTTCGCGATTGTTATTCATTAAATTAAACTATTTTAATACGGTTTTATCGCGTCTTAATCTGCCTGCGACCATGAACGCTGTAAAGTGTTTGAAACGTCAGGTGTAAATAAATAAGTAATAAACGCGATAAAACCGTATTAAAATAGAATTGGTCGTTTAGTTGTTTAGTTTATACAAAATTCATTTCACTTTTGGAAGAATATCGACTATTTTACATATGGTTGCTAGTAATCTAGTCATAAAAAGTCATTTATAAATATATTTTTTAAATACAGTTAAGTACGGCCCACCTGATGGTTAGTGGTTACTTTACTATTAGAATTACCTTAATTAAATCTGAGCAGACTTTATAGCAATTTTCACCCGTATATGTGCAGTTTGTAACAGATTTTACAGCGTCGCAGCCATGAAGTTGACATTTTTATTTATTACACTACTCAGTTTAGCCGGTTTTTTAGATTACGACCATAATTCTGGGGAATCCGACGCTAATTCTAGACGGGATCAAACGAGGAACTAGCTAAATAATATCAGTATTTCAAAGTCTTTTAAAATCCTTAAAAATAACGTTGTCTTTTCCTTCTTCTTTACCCAAGCGTGTTTTTCCTAGTGACGTCATCAACTTACGCTTCATGAAACAATCTGTCAAAAATCAAATCTAGGATCATGATCCTAGATTTGACGGCACTGGCAATGGAGCGACAGCCGTCTGACCTCTGTTACCCTATTTACAGGTAAGCCAGGTTAACAGGAACATGACAAGATGTGTTTGGACACAAACACTGTCAGATTTTTTACATTTCCTAGAGGCATACGACACAGCCTAACGACTGCCGTATATCGATAACAACCGGGACCAACAGCTTAACGTGCCGTCCGAAGCACGGAGGAGCTTGAGCTGGAAAATGCCACTAAATAGCGAGCAATCCAACACGGGTCGCGACTCGCCGTCGCATGACACGCGCATTCGTTACGAATCCTCGCTATGCAATCAATAATCTGTCGTTTTGAAAATAAAGAAGCAAAATAATGACCTGGTTAATTATTTTAACCATGTTTCCGATCTCTTACAATCTCCCTTTTTGATCAAAAGTTAAAAAATGACCATTCGTGCATCCTTAACTAAAATTAACTAAGCACCCTTGTCGGTCTTACACCCTCAAAAAAGGTTGCAAACCTTCAAGTTAATGTACATAAAAAGTTAATTTAAAATTGTTCTCAGTTCGTTGTTCATAACCTATGGGTAATGAGGCGTGTATTTGGATTTAAGGGGCAATACTATATTAAAACCTGTTAAGATATTTAAAAAATCTTGAGCTAACTTAATCACAGACTCTATACATCTTACAGCTCGGCCTTTTTCCAATTGTTAATTTGCGCCTACCTTCTAGTTTCATATCATGAAGTTGCCTGGAAGAAATTGCTATAGCGATAAGGCCGCCTTTGTACCATAGATAATAATAATATTCATGTACTTTCTACAATTTGGTGCAATAAAGAGTTATTTATTTTATTTATTCTTCACTTAGTAGTTCAAAGTATCCTTTATAAGAATCAGAGATGGCAATTCCCGGTCCTACACTGACCATTCTTCGTCCTTCTTTTAATTTGATAGCTTGGGCTATTATCTTTTTTCTCTTTCCGACTGAGACGAGTAGGGCTGTACTTTAGAGCCCAGGACTTGGCAGGGTGGGTACGCCAAGTCCACCATACTGTCCTTTGATAATCTTGGCAACATAAGGAAGTCGGTTCTTAAATTTTTTCTATCACAATCTTCATTATAAAATTAAAAATGCATAAAAATTTGTCGCGTGCTCCCTGAAAGATTTGCAATTGCTGATGATGTGTTAGACGATATAAGACTGTGGAACTGATGTCTAAACTAAGAGCTTGAAGCAAGATTCCTTTAGACAGCCTGAAGCGAGTGAAAAGCCCCCTATTTCCCCACTGACCAACTGATTGCTCAACTCAGTTGCATAAGTTGTTAATTAAAATTAAATTTAACAAATTGTATTTTGAACCTGTATGGATGATTTATCTGAAATAAATGATTATTATTATTATTATTATTATAAGTTGAGCAGTCGGTCATTCGTTACAGGTATTCCCCACTGCCCAACTGCATTTGACAAAAGGCCGTCTATAAAATGATTGATGACAGTGTTGGCCACTAACACGCTTCGGGTCATATTTCTGTTGGTCTAATTTTAAAAAAGGGTAACAGAGGTCTAAATGCAGTCGCTCCATTTTAATGATCACTGTTGCTAAATCTGGTACCATGATTAAAATATACCCTTTACTTTTAACTGTATACTGGACATTATTATTTGTGAAATATTTCCTCAATGATGATGAGAAACTTTAAATTAATCCATTATTTATTTTATACCTAATTCAAACACTTACAGCATTCATGGTCGCAAATAGACTATAAAAAAAGGTCGTGATTCGTGAACAAAGTCGCGGCTAAAACTAGTTTAACATAAATATATAAAGTTCTTACATAATTATGGAAACCATTTTCGGACATAAAAATGAATCAAACATTATCAGCGGTGGATATTAAGCGCTAATGGGGTTATAATATCCAAATTACTTTACTTTTAGCCTTAGATAATTAATTATTGATCTATGGAATAATTACTTAAATAAATGATACTGTTTTTTACTAATATTATAAGTAATTTCAGGACCAAACCGCTAAGCGGATTTTAATAAAATTTGGTATGATTATAGTTGAAGACTCGGGGTCAAACGTAGGCTAGTTTTTGACGCAAGCGGAGCTGCAGTAAACAGCTAGTGTCCTATAAAATAAGTTTATCTTTATACATCGTCGTTGGCACACAAAATAATACTACGCCGTAGACAATCTACGACATGCCACAAACTCGTAGCACGTCGTAGCTGTGCTACGAGCTACAAACCACTATGCTTTTAAGCTATTATTATGTAGTAAATTGTGAAGGCTCTTCCTATATAGGTATATGAGGTTGTTATATATATGAGGTGTTGACACAGTAGCGCCATCTCACATCCGAACAACCTCCTGTATGGCGGGAACCAACAAGAGGCGTAAATATGCGGCTCTAGGTGAGTCGTATATATTTACGCCTTTTGCTGTGGAGACCTTGGGGCCTTGGGGTGCGGATGCAAAACATTTAAATATTTTTTTTTTAATATGTTATTTTATTTTAATATTTTTTATCGCGTTTATTACCTACTAGCTGTTCCCCGCAGCTCCGCCTGCGTCTAAAAGTATGTATTAAGTAGCCTATGTTTGACCCCGGGTCTTCAACTATATTCATAGCCAATTTCATCAAAATTCGTTCGGCGGTTTGGCCGTAAAAGCGCAACAGATAGACAGACAGATAGACAGACTTTCGCATTTGTAATATTAGTATGGATTAGTATGGATATACACACAGTATGGATGTATACACCTAACGTTTCAAACACTTTACAGCGTTCATGGCCACAGGTAGACTAAGATAACATTTGTCCATAAGTCACAACTTGAGAAAAGGCCAGTTCTTCTCTATCTTTGTATGTTAAAAGGCGACTCTAGACAAAGAGAGGCCTGTCTCATTATTAAAATATTGACTAATACTATACATAGTTATTAGCATAGCATTAACACTCATATTCTCAAACGTTTCCTCAAACTCGACTCAACCTTACTCCAACTCATTGGTACCTTTTTTTTTTTTTGTTAACGGAGGGGAAATGCATTTACGCACTGAGTGTGGGACTTCCAGGCAGAGTGACTGGACTACCCACTAAAACTCCTCCGGCGTTTCCGCACCGGCTGTGAGGGCGCCATGGGGTCGCGTTAGCATTCTACCACGACGCCCTTCAGCCATGGCCTTGCGGCCCCCTCTGTTGGCCTTTCGGCCACCCCCCCAAATCGGGCAGTGGCCCATAAATGGACCACGCCCGTCCCCAGATCCACATCCATTCGCCGTCTCATCATAGACGGCGGTGGAGTGGGCTGTTGGCAGAAATTGGCCGACAGTCAACAAGACCCCGACTACCAGGGAGTTATTAACTGTCGCCCAGGGTGCACCGTCCCGAGTCCCTTGTCAGCCCGCCCTCTCACCGGATCCTTGGGATCAAGTGAGAATGCAAAGCTTTCAAAGGACCGGGCACTCGAGAAGGTTCTCTGCCCTGCACCCCAACTCATTGGTACCTTACTCCAACTCATTGGTATTATTAGTAGTTACTAGCTCCCTTGACTTAAGGAGATTCCTCATTGGAGGTGAGTATCGAACTGTCAAATATAAGGTTGGTCGAGAGGTACCTTGAGGCGGCCTCAAAAGTGGTTATAAATCAGTTTATTTGCAATTTTTTGTCTAGTTAACTACTTAATTTGTTTATTTTCTACTTTATTATTTGTTATTTTAAAATTTTTGTGCTTCGGATTGTTATTATAACCTGTGTCTTTCCTCATTGGAGTTTGCTCAAGCAAGCAATAAGGAATTTTATTTTCAAGGAAGGTTTAAGGACTTCCTTAAGGCGATTCCAATAAGTTTGAGTGAAGTGAGGTTGAAGAATACGGGGGTTAGATTTCCTATTGTATTGAATTTTCAAGTTGGTATTTAGTACAAAAAACTTTTTTTGCTTCATTTTTCTGACATTTAATTATTTAATAAAAATAAACTTAAATAATAATACCTAATTAAAATGTACCTTTTGCCCAGCAGAAAAAAAAGGTTAAATAAATCAAATCAGTAATTTAATTGTTATAGTGCCATCTACTGAGCTAATCGGTACTAATATTATAAATGCGAAAGTCTGTCTGTCTGTTACGATTTCACGGCCAAACCGCTGAACGGATTTTGATGAAATTTGGTATATATATATATATACCAAATTATATATATAGTTGAAGACCCGAAGTCAGACATAGGCTACTTTGTGACGCAGGCGGAGCTGCGGGAAACCGCTAGTGAAGAAATAAATTTTATCTGATGTACGTACTAACCCTTAAAAGCCTAACTGACAAAGTTTAATATCAGTGGAGTGTTTACGACATAACATGATTATGATAAATTAGATGTGGCAGTGAGCGGGGCACATAGCGCGGAGAACCGATTGCCGATAGGACAGAAAGGTTTTCGAATGGCAACTACAAACCGGCAAGCGCAGTATTGACCCTCCACCAAAAAAGATCGCCGGCAACCTCTGGACTTCTCAGCTTAGGGCACGCCGTAAGTCATGGTCCTAAACTTGGCGGCACTGGTTATTACAATGGAGTAACAATCGTCTGACCCCCGTAACCCTTTTTCAAAGTGTGTCAGTGGCCAACACTGTCAGACTGGCTATCGAGCTCTGGTTTCTAGTAAATACCTATATATTTTTTTTGCTTAACATATACTGTCCCACTGCTGGGCAAAGGTGTCCCCCATTTTCCTCTACTATATTAACGTATAAAAATGTAATGAAATTCACTCAAACAAAATCTCTTGTATGTTATATGATATTTTTTTATTTATTTATTAAACATAAAGCGTATGTTACAGTTTTGTATCTATATACGATGCCATCACAATCTCTTTCGAGATTTTACGTGCATCGGATGTTGCCAATTTAAACATTTAACAAGTTAATATACATTATATATAAGTACAAAGAATAGTAGGTACATATATATATATATATATACATATACATATATATATCTAGGTATATGTATATATTCATTTAAGGTATAGTCTGTATTCATTAAATTAAACTATTTTAATACGGTTTTATCGCGTTTATTACTTATTTATTTACACCTGACGTTTCAAACACTTTACAGCGTTCATGGTCGCAGGCAGACTAAGTTAACATTTGTCTTTGATGTCATAAGATTACAAACTACCACCTGAAATTAAAAAACCGTATAAAATAGTTTAATTTAATGAATAACAATCGCGAAAACATAAGAAATCATTATAGTCTGTATTAATAGGCATGACGAATAATTTTCGATTTCATGTGTAAATGAAAGACCTCACCATAAAACACAATGATAAAAACAAAACGTCGAAAAAAAATTAAACCAACTGAGATATGACGAAGTTGAAGTTGTTAAAGATATACAACCTCTACTGAAGTCTACTGCCACATTGCTATGGTGATTGTATTGTTTATATTTTTGGTTGTCATTGTTTCAATAAATAAAAACTTGGATTCTCTAAATATTTTTTATATTCACTTTTTCTCTTCAATATGGTAGCAGAGGAATAAAACGATCTACAGCAAAGATTTTTTTCACTACGCAAGTCTGATATAATCATGTCGACTAACATGAAAATTGAAATCGGGCGGTTTGATGGAAACAATTGGCCCACTTGGAAATATAAAGTGCAGCTACTTTTGAAGACCCATGCTGGTGCGATAGAAGCGCTTAATGGAAGCTTAAAGAATCACATCCAGGTATGCAAGCCTCGGCTGATGATTTATAAAGAGAAAAGAGATGAATTTGAGAAGATTGAAAGTACGGCTTTATTATTATTGACTACAAACATGTTTAGAACGTGATAATCGGACTATAGTAGAAATGGTAAGAACACTGATGCACGCTCATAATGAGATTCCTAAAGGACTATGGGCTGAAATAGCAAATACTTCAGTTTACATACTAAATCGTACGGGACCTACAACACAACAAGGAACGTCACCCTACGAACTGTGGTATTCTAAGAAACCTAAAATTAGTCATCTCAGAATCATTGGTTGCGAATGCTATGTGCATATACCTAAACAAAGAAAAGTAAGGAAGTTAGACAGAAATGCTCAGAAATGTATTTTAATCGGATATGATGGTGATGACGGTTATAGATTATATGACGAGAAAAACTTCAAATTGGTTCGTTCCATAGACGTCACATTCCAAGAAGTTCCTCTTGAAAGTAACTCGCCTATCGAAGCTGCATCTGAACCACGACTGGAAAGAAATACATATGAGTTTGAGCGCCCTACTTCTTTTAAAATTATACAGCCTGACTCTAACAATCAGACAACTGACATTGTACCGATACAGTCAGATGAAGACTTTCATTCATTAAATTCAGAAGATGGTGAAAATAATGATATAGCAGAAGACGAGACAACGCCTGTTGTAGAAGGCACACGGT
Source organism: Euzophera pinguis (assembly GCA_947363495.1). Lineage (NCBI taxonomy): Eukaryota > Metazoa > Arthropoda > Insecta > Lepidoptera > Pyralidae > Euzophera > Euzophera pinguis. Next base: position 9,544,706 of record OX376178.1, on the reverse strand, counting down.
GTGTACTCCGAAATCGAAATCAAATCAAAGCCCCAGACAGGTTTAATTTTGAAAATTTTGTTAATGAAGCCATATCGAATCATGAACCATCTTCATATCGAGAAGCGATGCAAAGTCCTGATAAAGAGAAATGGAATGAGGCTATGAATCACATGAAGAAAATCATGTTAATTTTCCATACAGACAAGCTGTAGGAGCATTAAGTTACCTAATGGTTGGTACAAGGCCGGATATAGCATACGCTGTAGGCGTAGTGTCGAGAAATCTGGAAAATCCTTCAAAACTGAATGTACTACAGTTAAAAAAGAATTTTTCGTTATTTGAAAGGAACTCAAGGCACCGGCTTAGTGTACAACAAAGGCGATAAAAAGCTTGTATGTTATAGCGATGCGGATCTTGGTGGTGATGCTGCAAGTGGCTGTTCTACAACGGGAATTTTATGTCTGTATGCAGGTTCAGCTATCTCTTGGAGAAGTGCGAAACAAGGCTCAATTGCCCTTTCATCTACAGAGGCAGAAATAGTGGCAGTAAGTGAAGCTTGTCGAGAAATAATCTGGCTTAAGAGATTGTTTCAAAGTTTATGTGATAAAATGGAAACACCTATTCTCCGCATAGACAGTGAGTCCACAATTAAACTTGCTTATAATCCGCCTTACGAGTTTCACAGGAAAACGAAGCATATAAAACAAAAACATTTCTACATAAGAGAATGTGTATCAGAAGGCAATGTGAACATAAAACATGTTTCTACACAAGAGCAATTGGCAGATTTATTTACAAAGCCAATCTTCAAACCAAAACTGATGAAGTACTGTTTACTATTTGGTTTAAAAAGGAGAGTGGATATTAAAGATATACAACCTCTACTGAAGTCTACTGCCACATTGCTATGGTGATTGTATTGTTTATATTTTTGGTTGTCATTCTTTCAATAAATAAAAACTTGGATTCTCTAAATATATTCACTTTTTCTCTTCAATAAAAGTCACGTGTATTTTAGACGATACCAAACGCTCCATATTAATGGATATCTAGTGGTGACGTCACGTCTAGGTAATATACAAGGGTGAGACTAAAATTTTTTCGACAACTACCTTAAATATTGCGTTTATGCAAATAGTTCATAGATGAAAGTTTCTCTATTTTTCGTGTGTTCATCGATCATAATATTTTTTTTTTTTGTAATTTTATATTATCAAAATGGACTTTCCCATCGATTTTTAAATTGTTATATAAAATCGTCATGCCATCACATTACTTTTTCAATTTTTGTCGTCTACCCATTTGATTGTAGGTTTATTTATTTACTGTTATGTAAGTATGATAGTTTTAGTATTTTATTACTGTACCGCCTTTTATTTGTTTTCACTTTTTATCCTATCTACCCTAAGGTTGGCTGGAAGAAATTGCAATAGCGATAAATCCGCCTTTGTACTCAATTTTCTAAATGTTTTTCTTTTAATTGTATCTACCTATCTCGCAAAATCCAACCACGTCTGGATAAACTCGTTATAAAACAAGCATTTATCAAGTTTTGTTATCAAAAATCTCGTTTTGAGCGATGTGTGATGGATATACATAATTTTAAAGGTTCTGGAAGAGGCCAGGGGTTCAAAAAGTGTTTGAAATTTATCCGAAGCTTGTCTTGCTTCTTGATGTTATGAATAAATGATATAGACGAAAAAAAAAAAAATTCAAAATATTTTGCAATCCATACTTCCATACTAATATTATAAATGCGAAAGTCTGTCTGTCTGTTACGCTTTCACGGCCAAACTGCTGAACGGATTTTGATCAAATTAAATACTAGTCTTAGAGGTAATGTAGCATACCTATATACCCTTTCTTTTTTGAATGAGTAGCTTGCTAGCTAAGTTAGGTACACATCATCTTGGTCCAAGCGTGTTTCCTTGTTGCGTTTCATCTTACGCTTCGGAGCTTAGGGTATGCTGTAAGATGCCTTTAGCCAGCCTGAAAAATTCTGACATTGGCCACTAACATACCTGTCGGTCTGGTTTCCCTGTAAAGAGGGTTACGGAGGTCAGACGGCAGTCGTAGAGCGTACCCTAGGCTCCGAAGCGTAAGCTGACGACGCGACTAGGAATCACGGTAGGGTGATGTTAATTATGTTGGGACTAACAGTGGGGAAGGGGGGGGGGGGAATAGTTTGCATGAACTAACTGGTGGTAGAATCACGGAAAATAATTTGTTAAGTACCGACTTGTAAGAAAGTTGTAACACATCTATTTTTTAGACTTCTTTGTTACAAGCCAGAAATAAAAAGGTGTCATGCCATTTTATTATCGCTGCTTTTAGATTAATATCCTTTTCTGAAACAGAGAGTGGCGATACCAAGAACAATATGGCTGCGAAATGTTTTCATCGATATATTTTTTTCGAGTTATTTAGTTATGAGGTTTTGGATTTAAAAAAATACCCTTTTTAGGGTTCCGTTAAGACTTTGCTGTTCGTCCGTTTGTCACGCTGTATCTCATTAACAGTTGTAAGAGTTAAAATTTTCATACACTTTTTGTTTCACATTAAATGAAACTATTTCAATACGGATTTTTTCATTTATTTTACACTTTACAGCGATCATGTTCGCAGGTAGACTAAGTTTAAACAAACAAACATTTATCTGTGATGTCATAAGAATACAAAACGACCGCCTATAAAGTACTAGTTGCTTCTCGCAGCTCCGCCTGCGTCAAAAAGTAGCCTATGTTTGACCCCGGGTATTCAATTATATTCATACCAAATTTCAACAAATCCGTTCAGCGGTTCTGTCGTGATAGCATAATAGACAGACAGACAGACTTTCGCACTTATAATATTAGTATGGATGGTATAGTATCGATAAAATTCACATCACTAATAATTTATTAGACGGATACTTAAATATGCGGGGTCAGATTCTTTCATCATTTGTTTCTTGTCACAGATAAAATTTCGAGGGCCACCTTTATTGCACAGGATAAATGTTACGATTGTCGAGTTAAATATCCCTTTTCCCCGCTGCCCAACTAATTGCTCAACTCAGTTGCACAATTTGAGCAGTCGGTCAGTTACCTTGAAACTCAATTAAGTATAGTAATACACAAGTATAATTTCCGTGAGATTAGAACCAACCACGACCTTAGAGAATCTAGAAAATGCCATAACCACCGATCCAGCCGTAGATTTGTATTAATACCCACTTTTCTCAAGGCGGCAATTCTGAAGGAATCACAAAAGGATTGTTAAAAGAAGTAAATATTTATAATAGGATACGCCAATGTGTCTATAGCGTTTCCTTATGGCTGGTTTATACACGATCCAGTGCGGCGATCCGGTGCTATCACGGACACGAAATCCACACCACACACGCAAACAATTTACTCACACATTTAAATAATTGTTTGTATGGGTGTGTCCGTGAAAGCACTGGATTGCCGCACTGGATCGTGTGTAAACCAGCCTTTATAGGTATGCTAAGCGACGACAAAACGCGGCCCGTATCGAAGTCAGCACTAGCGGAATTTGATATTTCGAGCTCTTCCGTTGATCCCACTTGTTGTCGATAGATGGCACTCAGATGCCTTATAGCAGAGTGGGAAATCTCGCAGTACTGGCCAATAAAACAGCTCGACTCAGTTCCTCGATAATGTAGCTCCGGTTTCCTGTAAAAAGGGCTACGAGGGTCAGACGACAGTCTCTCCTTTGTAATAAGGATTTGAAGGGCATAAGCGCAAGCTGAGAATAAATCTGGAAAACCCGTTTGGATACAACAAGAGATAAATAGATAAAGAATGAAACGCAGACTTATATTTGAAGGATAGAATTAATGAATGAATGAATGAACACTTTATTTCACCATTTACAAACAAAAGGGACACATAGTTCAATCCAATATAATTAAATGTGTACCAAGGCGGACTTGTCGCTAATGCAATTACTTCCAGCCAACCTTAGGGTAGAAATGAGCTGCGGTAAAAAAAATCACTTGTGTGAGCGGTGCAGAAAGCTTAAATGTACATGCCTACATTAAGACGCATTTAATATACTTACACAAATAAATAATAAGAATAAACTTACAAATAACATACATAAATAAATACTGTCAATAAGTGTGAGAAGTTAGTGACAGCCTTATCACAATATAAGAGAGGATTATTCTACCTCGGAAAGGTAATGAATCTTAACTTGATCTTTGAACGAAGTAACAGTTTGTGCCTTATCAATGTCTACCGGTAATGCATTGCAAAGTAAGATAGCCTGATCTGTGAAGGACTTTGAATAGAAACGAGAAGAGTGGTCAGGAATCGCCAAATGAAAGGGAATTGGCGCTACATACATCGCGGTTATTGATCTCACTGAGAAATTTAAAACGTTCTTTTAGATACAGAGGTGTAAAAGGATTAAACAGAATAGAAAGGAAAGGATGTGTAAATTACGACGAAATCTGATGTGGAGTCACTTGAATAGAGCTAATTTCTTCTTGAACGTGGCAACATAAATATAACTTATAAAATTATATAATCAAAGATAAAACCATCTCCGTCGATGGAGTCCTGAAGTGTCATTACAAATTTTATTCATCGAAAAGTGTCCCTCGACAGCCTTGAGTGGTAGATTTATTTGGTTCCGTCCACCGCCTTAATTACGCTTCGATTTGAGGGTGCTTTACATTGAACTGTAAAACCAAGAGTTGATAATAATTCGTAAAACATTTTCGCAGTGCCTTAAGGCCCAAGACCGCGGAAACTAGGTGATTAAAGCCTTATTAAACAAATTATGTTTTCCATAGGAATTGGACTCACCTCTAGATGGTTCCGTCGAATGACAGTTCATTACTAGACGGTTCCCTACGAATAGATTATAATGGTACAAAAATGTATACGTACCTAATGTATGCAGATAACCGGTTGATAATATTTAGATAGTTTAGAATGGAGAGAAACTAAAGGTTTTTACAATTTTACGGTGATAATAATATTGCAAATTTATATTGTGTTTGCATATAACCACAATATAAATTTATTTCAAAAAAGATGGACTGGTTAACTCTTATGTAACTCACACATTAAACGTTGCGTACAGCCGGGTAACGGGATATTTTTTTCAGTACCCTTTATTTTACATAAACATTTTTTTCCAGGCAAACTATTACGTTAAAATGAAAAACGCTAAATGTAAACACAATACGGTGCAAAGTTACAGTACATTATAATGTCCAAATATAACAACTTATCTACTATCTTACATAAAAAAGTAAAAGTAGAATTTTATTACCTACAAAGTCACCTCTAACATTTAACTCGATGTGTCAACGCAATGATTTTTAACGCTCTCTGTCAAAACGGTATAGCAAATTTTGAATTAATTAAACAAGTGTCCGATTGGTAATGGAAGGGGGTGTATTTCGTTATAATTGGTGAATTAATTTTACTCGGAATTCCTGTATTGATTTATGCTAAATGTAATTGCTTTGTCGTTTATTCTCCCTTTGGAATGAGGTTGGTTTAAAGATATTGTCAATACGGGGATATCCTGTTTCTTTGTTCAGTGAAAACATTTTTACAGACACTTAAATCATTAATATCGTAGTATTCTATATTCTTTATTTCTATATTTTATGTGTGTACTGTTATGTAACGTTAAGTAAGTTTATTTTGTGTAAGTTTATACTATTGTATTTAGCTTATGTTTCTGCACCATGCCTAAATCTCTTTTGCTGAAAATTTTCCTACAAAAAGGTTTGCCTGTAAGAGATTGCTTTTGCGATACCGCACTTTGTACATCATTATGTATACATGTATGTGTCTCAATATTTTCCTGGTGCAATAAAGTGTTTATTATTATTACTCACTTTAATTATTTTATAACTTTAAATATAGATATCTTTTACAATACTAAATACATAGAAAATATTACAAAAATTTATAAATCAAGAGAACCGACGGTTATTATTATTATGCTTATTGCACAACCTAAAAAAGGGTAAAGTAAAGTAGTAAAAAGGTAAAATAGCCTTTACTAATATTGGGCTGTCCGTATGTCTGCCTGCCGTCTGTCACCAAGCTATATCCCCATGAACCGTGCTAGTTAGGCAGGTGAAATTTTTTACCGATGGTGTATTTCTGTTGCCGCTATAACAACAAATACTATCAGAATAAAATATATATATTTAAGGGGGCTCCCATACAACAAACGTCTTTCTTACCCGACTGCGCCAGAAGGAGGGTTATGTTTTTCGAGAGTATGTAATATGTGTGGCACGCTTTGCAGCCTGAACCTCACAGAGCAGCAACTTGATAAACTTGAGCGTCTTCAAAATCTTTGTATTCGATTTATATTTGGTATTTACCAGTATGATCATGTTTCCCAATTTCGCTCTAAACTTGAATGGCTGCCTATCAGACTTCGCCGTGACTGGCATATCCTATCTTTATTATACTCAATTCTCTTCAATCCTTTATCCCCTGCTTACTTAAGAGAGCGCTTCGAATTCTTCAGTGAGATTCAACAAGAACGTAAATTACGTAGTGCCGCAAAATGACGCCTAAGAACTCCTGCTCACTCCACTACCTTCTACTCTGATTCTTTTAGGGTCAAGGCAACGCGACCTTGGAATTCCTTACCACTGCCTATTCGAACGTCTCAAACTCTGACCAGTTTTAAGTTGCAAGTAAAGTCCCACTTTCTTTCCTCACTGTAGCTTCGTTCCTTTTCAGTACATCTTGTTTCAGTCTCCACTTCTCGTGTATTTTTATAGTTTATTTCATATAAATAAATACTTATTTAATAGTTATTTATTTTTTATTTATGCATATTAGTATTTATTTTAAGTAGTTTATGTATCGTGAACTTCTGTTATATTCGTTGTTCTGTTCTTTATGCACTATATCCGTATCTCTCCTTTCTTTTTTCGTTTCAAACTACCCTCAGGTTGCCTGGAAGAGATTGCTTGAACGTTAAGGCCGCCTTTTGTATACATACTGTGTTCATATTTTATGTAACATACTTAATTATTTTACATTAAGTTTTTTTTTACTGTGTGCAAAGAAGTGTTAAATAAATAAATAAACGTTTCAATGGACTTTAGCTTGAGAGGTGTCGTTAGATTCGTATTTATTGTGAGAGTGACACTGGGTACATAAAAATAAAACAATGTGGCAGATATATTTGGGTTTTTTCATTTCAAAATTATCCAAAAAAGCAGTCTGATCTTTTTAGTTTTTTTTTTTTTTAATTACCGTTGTTTTTTATTTACAGTTTTTATTAATATGGTACGAGAATGTACGGTCTTCAAATTATAATTTCGGCTACATACCCTGGTTATCTATTATAACCAGTTTTCAGATCACTGGCACCAATCAAATATATGATGTAATATCAAACCTTACGACCATTTTGTAGTAATTTTGTAGTAATTCAATTATAAAGTTTACTTCAGTTTACTTAGGAGTCTTAAGTTTATGGGATTGTAGATTTTACGTCATTTATTTGTCTTAATTGGAACTAATTGGTTGAACCGAATTTATTATTTAGTACTAGTTTTTCCCGCAGCTCCGCCTGCGTCAAAAAGTAGCCTTTGTTTGACCCCGGGTCTTCAACTATATTCATACCAGATTTCATGCGGTTTGGCCGTGAAAGTGTAACAGACAGGCAGACAGACTTTCGCATTTATAATATTACTAGCTTTTTCCCGCAGCTCCGCATGCGACTAAAATTAGCATATGTTTGACTCCGGGTCTTCAACTATATTCATACCTAATTTCATTAAAATCCGTTTAGCGACTTGGCCGTGAAAGCGTAACAGACAGACTTTCGCATTTATTGACCGAGCGAGCGAAGCGAGCGACATCTCCATTTCAACTTGGCCAAAAATGCTTTGGTATTTATTTATTTATTAGGAAGACCAACAGCTTCTTTTGTATAAAAGTAGTAAGGTAACAATTATATGAAGCAAGTGAGCCACAGGTCCTCACAGATAGATCCAAAATAGCTTAACAAAAGTTGAATAGTAATCACACACACCACACAATTGTGAGAAACATAATAAGTATGAGATCTAACAAAACATTAGTCGCAACATTGCTATGGCCAAAATAGAAAAAGAATAATAAGAAAGTTATGTCTGTGTGTTCTCCTCTAGAGGTAGCATTTCTCAACCGATTCCTGTGAAATTTTGGGAGCAGGTTCGAGAAACATATGAAAATAGATAGTCGACCCATTTTTTGAAATTTTTTGAAAATGACGTTGTTGGCACAATGGGCCTAAGCGCCTTTGGATTTTATGGCTCTTACAACCTTTTTGTGTTTGTAGTGACAACGAAATAACAAAGGAATTTTATTTTCTATTATGACATACAATAGACGTATATTTTCCCCAGCATTGTCAAAAGATGAATAGTCCAGTTTATTTATAAAGAGATCTGATCGACTTAAGCGACCAGAGTTCGAATCTCACCGGAAGGTGTTCTCTTTTTAGTTCAATGTATTTTTTTTATTTTGCGACCGGTATCTTGAAGATTTTTCAAGTACGAATATACTTATTTGTTTTCTTGGGAATTATGTAACTACAGGATACATCCGTTTAATCTACTTTACCAAAATTACCAGTTTACGAAAATTTTTAGAATCCATTTTTAAACTAAACTAAGAAGTTTTTTTTTGAGAATCTTTTATTGTGAGACCAAAGTAAACGAGCCTAGACTCGATGGGATTACGTTCTTTCATTAAAGAGTTCCTATGACTGCTTCCCAGCTCCAAGTCATCATATTATTGCATTGCCACGCGATATATACATGCGCGCAAAATTTCAGCTTAACTGAAAACCGGAAAGTAGATCAAATTTATCTTACGAGATTTGACCCGAACATACATACATAAATTGCAAGTTAAATAAAAAGCTGGTAAAAGAAAAAAAAATACTGAATTGATTATTATAGAGATATTATATGTTTTCGCGATTGTTATTCATTAAATTAAACTATTTTAATACGGTTTTATCGCGTTTATTACTTATGCAGACTAGTCTGCCTGCCACCATGAACGCTGTAAAGTGTTTGAAACGCCAGGTGTAAATAAATAAGTAATAAACGCGATAAAACCGTATTAAAATAGTTTAATTTAATGAATAATTTACTTCATCGTTGTTTGTTTATACGCCAAGTTTTTGTAATTGTAACTACTCCTTCTGATAAGAACAGAGGAGAAAAAAAGACTAAAAATATTAGCGGAACAAACATTATCAAGATTTTAATATTCAATGAAAAACATATGGTTTAAAAAGTTCGTTCGATCTGCAATCTCTATATGCTCGCGAGGTCTACAGCTCACAGAGCCACTAGTAATATTAGTGTGGATACTTTACGTATATCGATACTTACATACTCATATTAAAACTGCCTCCGTGGTCCAGTGGTAAAGTCGCCTTCGACCCGGAAGTCGAAGGTTTGATTCCCACGGGAAGCATACTTTGCTTAGTTGTTTCCAGTTCGGTAAGGACATTGCAGGCTTGGGGTGCAGGGCAGGGAACCTCCTCGAGTGCCCGGTACTTTGAAAGCTTTGCATTCTCACTTGATCCCAAGGATCCGGTGAGAGGGCGGGCTGACAAGGAATTTGGGACGGTGCACCCTGGGTGACAGTAATTAACTCCCTGGTAGTCGGGGTCTTGTTGACTGTCGGCCAATTTCTGCCAACAGACCACTCCACCGCCGTCTGTAATAAGACGGCGAACGGATGTGCGTTTGGGGGACGGGCGTGGTCCATTTATGGGCCACTGTCTGATTTGGGGGGGTGGCTAAAAGGCCAATGGTCGGGGCCGAAAGGCCATGGCTGGAGGGCGTCGTGGTAGAATGCTAACGCGACCCCATGGCGCCCTCAACAGCCGGTGCGGAAACGCCGGAGGGGTTTTAGTGGGTAGTCCAGTCACTCTGCCTGGGAGTCCCACACTCAGTGCGTAAATGCATTTCCCCTCCGTTAACAAAAAAAAGGACATTGCAGGCTTGAATCACCTGATTGTCTGATAATAAATATGATTCCGTGCTTCGGAAGGCACGTAAAGCTGTTGGTCCCGACTGCCTTTAGGTAGTCGTTAAAAGAACTACGTCAAAGCTGAGAGGCAGTTCCGACCATCTCTAACACCAGGGTGTACATGATCGATTGACAATGTAACCTACACGAAATGATGATGAATATTTAATGTGCGATAGTCTGTCTGTTCGCTTTCACGACCAAACCACTAAACGGATTGGTCTCAATTTAGTGGCAATAGGCTATGTACGGGTTGTTAAGGCTAATAAAGGTTTGTACGCACTTATTTAAGAAAACGAACGTGTGATCGGGATGATTGTTTATTTGCTACTAGTTGTCGTTAGCTCAATACATTCAATATATACGCATCGATTTGAGATTCGTACATGCCGCCCACCAAAGGGCTGCAAAGGCCTTTAATCAACAAAAAAAAGTTAGAAGCATGCAAATTTTAAAAGGAATATAAAATTGTGCATAGTCTTTACTATAACAAATTGTAAACTTGATATGTACATAACAACAAAAATAATTGTCTTATAACATGCAAATAATGTATTAATGTTCCTAACAGAATACATTTTAACAATATAAAATCTACATGCATTTTTTGGCCATTCAAAATCGTCTAGTTTTAAGTTCATCTAAGTATTAACAATTTCATCATTAATCTAATAGTAATCTGTTTAAAAAAAATAATTTGGAAACTTCATACGTTACTAAGTCAACGTCAGTCGCGTGTCATAGTCATTCGTCGTGTCGTAGGTTCTTAAGTTCAGTGTCAACAGGCAAAAGGCATAGCTTAGTGATGGATCTTTTTACTATTTTGTCGCCACTTTTGACACTATAAACACGTTAATCCATCTGGTCCAGGGTGTTTATCTACAACACGTCCGAGAAGCCATTTTCCTGGAGGCAACCCATCAGTTTTAATCAGAACAATTTGATCTATTTTGAACTCTTCCACTCTCTTCAACCATTTAGGTCTTCAACATCTTGCCACCTGGCCCAAAATGTGTTCAAAAGTTTCTGGGTGTACTGCCATCGGGTTAAATGACTTATAGAAGTAAATTTTTGGTTTGGAGATGGTACAGTGGTGGGAGCTTCACCAATGAGGAAGTGCCCAGGTGTCAGAATCTCAAGACTGTCTGGGTTTGTATCATCTACTGGACATAGAGGTCTTGAGTTCAGGCAGGCCTCAATCTGGCATAAAACGGTACACATTTCTTCGTAGGTCAAGTGTGTGGTAAGTATTCTTTTCAGGTGATGCTTGAAAGATTTGACGCCCGCCTCCCATAAGCCTCCGAACGTAGGGCTATATGCCGGAATGAAGTGCCACTGAGTACCATCTAGTGCCAGTTTCTCGAAAATCTCGTCTTCAAATTCTAATTTGGCTTCCTTCCATTCAAGTAATAATTACTTGTTGGCACCAATAAAATTGCGTCCTTGGTCACTCCACAGGTTATTGCACTTGCCTCTCCTTGCTACAAATCTTTTGAATGCACCTATAAACGCTTCTGATGTCAAATCACCCACAAGTTCCAGATGTATGGCCTTTGTGGCCATGCAGACAAAAATAGCAATATAGCTCTTGCTTGTCTTTGCACCTCGACCTCTGGATATCAAAACCTGATACGGGCCAGCAAAATCTACGCCGCGTTACAAAATGGTCTGGCTGGAGTAACACGTTCTTTAGGAAGATCTCCCATCAGTTGTGTTCTTGTAGCAGTGCTCTGCTTGGCACATATCAAACATTTATGTATACATGATTTGACCGCACGCTTCAAATTTATAATCCAGTATATTTCTCTCAAAAACGTCATCATGAGATGAATTCCACCATGCAGTGTCCTTTTATGAGCATCTGCAATTATCAATGAAATTAAAGCGTTTTTGGCGGTCAATATTATAGGATGTTTCTTAAATTGATCTAAGTCAGCATGCCGGATTCTACCGCCCACCCTGAGAATATTGCTTGAATCTATAAAAGGATGTAATGATTTTAGACTGCTTCTTCCCTTAACTCTGCCTTTAGTCTTCAAATCTTCCATTTCTTCTCCAAAAAATTCATTCTGTACAATTTTGATGCAAACAATTAGTGCATTTTCTAATTCCTCTGTTGTCATTGCATAATCAAAATTTTTATTTAAATGTTCTTTATATTTCAGAAATCTTTTACAATAGGTGATTGTCTTCAGTAATTCAGGTAAGTTATTAAATTCTTCAAATCTGGTAAGTAAATCAAATATTTCTTTCTCATTTTCTACTATTTTAGTATTTGTTATCATACCCTTTCTAATTTCTAATTCTGTTGCTAAAATGTTTAATTTTCTTGCAGGTATTTCTTCATTTTTCAGCCAAGCCGGTCCCTGCCACCACAACTCATTATCTTTCAAGTTAGGTAGTAGCACACCTCTGGAAGCAAGATCTGCGGGATTCTCTTCGGTCCTAACATGAAACCAATTACTTCCAATATTGTCTAGAATTGTTATCACTCTATTTCTCACGAAAGTTTGCCACCGAGCTGGATCTCCTTCTAACCCTGACAGGACTATTGTGGAGTCTGTCCATGCATAAAATTGTGTTTGAGGTATTCGAGTAGCTTCACTAATTTGTTTCAATAGCTGCGACAACAGGACTGCTCCGCACAATTCAAGTCGTGGTAAGGACACTGGTTTCACCGGTGCTACTCTTGTTCTAGCAGCAACGAGACTGATCTTAATTTCTCCATCATCATCACGAGCTCTGAGGTAAGCTACTGCACCATAGGCCTTATTAGACGCATCGCAATATCCATGCACAGTTACTTCATCTAAATTAGCTTGAGTTGTATACATCCATCTATTTAGCTGAATTTCTTTTAAATGTTCATAACTGTTTTTTTATGCTAATCCATTCTTTCTTTGTTTCAGGATCCACATCATCATCCCAGTCGACTCTTTTCATCCACAAATTTTGTATAATTATTTTTGCAGGTAGCAGAGCAGGAGCCAACCAGCCGTGTGGATCATAAAGGCGTTGGATTTCAGCGAGTATTGTTCTCTTCGTTATCGTTTCATCTGATGGGGGTGACTGAAGATGGTATTGAAATTTGTCTTCCCCCATGTTCCAGGAGAGTCCTAGAGCCTTCGTCGTTCCATCTACCTTTATGTCCACGCTTACCCTTGAGCTTCTCTTCGATGGATCAATTTGTTTCAGAAATTCTGAGTTATTGGATGTCCATTTCTGTAAATTCATTCCTCCCTTTCGCAGCATAGCAGTAATGTTATTAGCCGTCTCCACAGCTTCAGGTACAGTATCATGACCAGACATCAGGTCGTCCATAAAAAAGTCTTCATGAATTGTTTTGGCAGCCACTGGATAATATTGACCTTCGTCCTTTGCTATTTGTTGAAGTGTCTTTACAGTTAAGTACAGAGCACAAGCTGTGCCGAAGGTTACTCTAAGTAGGCGATAATCTCTTATTGTTCCAGTGCTGTCTGGCCACACGATGCGTTGGAAGTCTGTGTCTTTCTTCGTAACTAATATTTGTCGATACATCATTTGAACGTCAGCAGTGTAGCGGTATCGTTTCATTCTCCATCTTATAATGATCGACCTCATATCTTCTTGCAATTGCGGACCCACTATCAATTCCTCGTTTAGGGATATGTGATTTGAACCCTTCATTGAGGCGTCGAATACGATGCGGATTTTAGAAGAATCCTTGTCTTGTCTTACTACCGCGTGGTGAGGTAGATACACAACTGGATTTTCTCTTTCATTATCTGGAACATCTTCTAAATGATTTAATGTCTTATATTCTTCTAACACTTTATTGTATTCTTCCTTCAATATTTTATCTTTACTAAAACGTCTTTCTAGCTGTCTAAGTCTTCTAACAGCTATTTCTCTCGTATTTCCTTCTGTTATGGTATGTTCAGTCTTAAATGGTAATTTAACCATATATTTCCCTTCTTCATTTCTGGTGTAGGTTTCTTCAAATAGTTGCTCACATGCATTTTCCTCCTTTGTATATTTCTTCTTTATGTCAGGCTCTATTTCCCAAAATTTCTTCAACATGGTATCCACGTCAAGATCATGATGCATGACAATTATTTCTTCAGAGGAAACTGCGTCTTGTACTGCCCCAAATAGGATCCAACCAAGGCTTGTGTTTTGGGCGCATGGGGAACCTGGTGGTCCTGTGATTAGTTCATTCTTCAAAATTTGGGAACAGACTTCAACATCAAGAAGAAGATCGACTCTTCCTACTTCATTAAAGTTAGGGTCAGCTAAGGTAAGTCCTCTTAAATGTGTCCAATTATTGGTAGGCGTTTTGATTGTCTTCGTAGGAAGGTGCGTGGTCAATTGAGTCGCCATAACATATGCTTTTATGTTTTCTTATGTTTTCGCGATTGTTATTCATTAAATTAAACTATTTTAATACGGTTTTATCGCGTTTATTACTTATTTATTTACACCTGACGTTTCAAACACTTTACAGCGTTCATGGTCGCAGGCAGACTAAGTTAACATTTGTCTTTGATGTCATAAGATTACAAAACTACCGCCTGAAATTTTTATTGGGAACTATTCCCAATAAAAATTTAAAATAGACGCTCAACCAAGTCTGCAGTCTGTGAACATGCTCTAGACAAACCCAACCACTATATGCGTTTTGATAATCCTCAAGTCCTTGCAAAGGAAAACAGATTCATTCCAAGGATGTTACGTGAAGCTATTGAAATTAAAAAACATCCTAATTTCAATAGAGAGGATGGATGGCAGGTACCGCCAGCTTGGGACCCAGTCATTAACTTAATAAAATTGCAAACTCGGAAGCAGACTGCAAGACCCTTAGATACTGTGAGCCAATACTGCGTGAATCGGAATAGTTCCCAATAAAAATTTCAGGCGGTAGTTTTGTAATCTTATGACATCAAAGACAAATGTTAACTTAGTCTGCCTGCGACCATGAACGCTGTAAAGTGTTTGAAACGTCAGGTGTAAATAAATAAGTAATAAACGCGATAAAACCGTATTAAAATAGTTTAATTTAATGAATATGCTTTTATGTCAAGTTTGAATGAGTCATCATGGTTTGATAAAATTTCCAGCAGGACTACGTGTTTGACAGTCGTTTTTTTGAACCAACACCTGTGATGTTTCCCTTAGCCGACTTTCTCTTAATTTTCAAAATTTGTGCTGCTCTTTCACTCAAAAAATTCGCTTGCGATCCTGTATCTACTAAAGCGCGCAATATTGTTGTGTACCCTTTCTCATCTCTTACAGGAACCAATGCCGTAGCGAGCAAAGCTGTAGATTACTTTGCTGTGAAATGAGTTGCTATTGCGTCGTTTGTTTCTTCGTCTTCTTTGTGTTCGTCTTCAGTGTCATCAAGTTGGCTGTGATTGGTTTGTATGTCTGTGGTTTTGGGGTCCCTCTTCTCATGAAGTAGCGAGTGGTGTCTTCTCTTACAGACGCGACATGATACTGGCACACGACACTTCCATGCAGAATGACCCTCCGCCAGGCAATTGAAGCGTAAGTTTTTATTTTTTACAAATTCACTTCTCTCCTGAGGCTGTAATTTACTAAATTCCTTACAGTGACTCAACGTATGGCTTTCTCCGCACTCAATACAGGCCTGAGCCGAAGATGGTGATGTGAGGTGAAAAGATTTTCCTCTAAGTGTTTGACCCTTCTCCTTTATTGTCGAAAAATTATTTGTTGTGGTAACTAACTCCAAAGTCCTAAATTTACCTTCCAAAAATTGTTTGAGGTCACGCCAGGTAGGTAACTCGTTTGGTTTTAAATTATAGGCATGTTCTTCCCAATCCTTATGTGTCATAATATCTAATTTCTGGACAACATGATATATTAAAATTGGGTCCCATGAATTTATATAAATTCCTTCATTTATTAGGCCATTTAAACATTCTTCTGTAGTATCCAAAACCATTTTAATTTGACTTGATGTTTGAGAAGAACACCTTCTTTGTCCAAATAAACGTTTTAGGAAGGAGTTGACGATTAACCGATTATTAGCGTGACGATTCTTAAGGGTTTCACGTGCTAAATCGTAATTGTTTTCCGTCACCTGAATATGCTTCATTAATGCCTCAGCCTCACACGTGACACTTGCCTTCAAATAATGTAGTTTCTATACCTTGCTTAATGTTTTGTCGTCATGAACAAGTGATGTAAACAAGTCGTCATAGTTGCCGGCAAACGTAGGGAGTTCGATTCTGGGTAATTTTGCACAACTCAGTTTAGGGGATTATTGTTGTTGTTGTCCACTTGGAGACTGCGTAGTAATTAACGGCGTAAATCTGTCCAATATATCCCTTAAATCCGCTTTAAAACATAAATAAAGTTCTTCAATTAAATCGAATTCTTCATTGGCCAAATATGGAATTTCGTCATGTTTTTCTCGTGGGATTTTTTTTATTAAAGAAGAATGCGCCTCCAGAAATTTATTCCAGTATCCATTTATGCAATCCAATTTACTTTCAATGTATCCCTTCGTTAACCTTGATTTAGGACACTTTTTAAGGTTGGCTTGGGTCTTTTTTAATTGACTTGAAATATCTTAATTAATTCGTAATTCTTCCATAGTGAGTAAGTTAACTTCCTTATAAGATAGTACCCAGTCTCTTCACTAATATAAACTCACTATAAATGTCTAAAATTTCAATAGAAAAGTCAATCAAAAACACTTGTTTACGCAAATGCAATACCTATTGCACAATAAATCACTTATTTGTTACTACGATAGCTCAGGAATGCAGTTCTTTTGTTCTCACGCCGGGCGACCGATGCGCGCTAGTGCAAAAAACTTCCGGCCGAATTGCGACCATATGTACGGGTTGTTAATATGGCTAATAATGGTTTGTACGCACTTATTTAAGAAAACGAACGTGTGATCGGGATGATTGTTTATTTGCTACTAGTTGTCGTTAGCTCAATACATTCAATATATACGCTTCGATTTGAGATTCGTACAGGCTACTTTACTCAATATTTTTTTATTATTAATATCCAAAATTTGAGTTCCGGAATTCGAAAACTGTAAGAATATTTGTTCTTCTGTAAGAAGCTTTGTTCAAAGCTTTGCTCTCGCTATGGCTTTCATAGCAATCTACTAAGATGGGTATGTTCTTACTTGGAAAGAAGATCTCAGCTGGTAACCTTGAAGGGACACACATCTTCTAGTATTGAAGTGACATCAGGTGTACCACAAGGCTCTCATCTTGGTCCTTTGTTCTTTTTGGCCTTCATAGACGACCTTATAGACCGATTTAAGTGCCACTGTCTGCTTTATGCGGATGACCTCAAGTTATTTACGGTTAAACAGACACCTGCCGACTGTAGCCCTTCAAAGTGACCTCGATTCATTATTGGGCTGGTGTCAGGATAACAAAATGCACTTAAATATTAAGAAATGCTCTATAATATCGTTTACAAAAAAGAAGAAGAACAAGATACTCTTCGATTATAGCATTGGATCTGAGAGTCTCAGCAGAGTAGCTGCGATGAAGGATTTGGGTGTTTTGTTTGATGAGACGTTGTCTTTCAAAGATCACTTCGATTCTATTGTGTCCAAAGGGTTTAAAATGCTTGGTTTCATAACTAGGGGAACACTTCATTTCAGGAGACATTACTCGTTCATATACCTTTACTTCAGCCTTGTTAGAAGCTGCTTGGAGTATTGCTCGATAATATGGTCCCCAAATTACCAAGTGCATTCAGCTAGGATCGAAAGTGTTCAAAGAAAATTTCTTAGAATATTGAGTTTCCGCACTTATCAGAAGCATCAACTACCGTCATACGAAGATAGGCTTCATCATTTTAATATCTCGTCTTTAGAATCTCGCCGAAAGCAACAGGACCTCATAAATTTACATAAAATTATACATTGTAAGATTGATTCGGCATATTTATTGTCACTACTTAGATTTAACACGAGGCATGACCCTCGCAGGCGATGTAAGGTCTTTGTATTGGCAATATACCAGAATAACACCTCATTCTATAACCCGATCGGTCGCATGTGCCGTTTGTATAATGAACTTGAAACTGCAAGCGAACCAATAGATATCTTTGCCGTGGATAGTACTAACACTTTTAAGAACCAAATCAAGCGTATCCTCCACTGATTACCCATCTTAAATTGAATTTATTGAGTTATATTCAGAACTGTAGCAATGTTAACTGTTATGTTATTCCGTAATTGGGTAAATTTCACAAGTAAATATTTAAGTTAATAATTAATATATAAGTATCATATATATATATTGCTCTTTTGTTATGTGTGTTGTTCTTTCTTCACTAAATGTTGAAAGCTGCTAATCCAGTGTCAAACGATGTTTAAAACAGTTGTAATGTTGTGTATACACGTTTTTGGGTCAAAATCTGGCTCACTATTTTAGTCATGTAACTTTTATATATATGTACACTGATTGTGACCTGTTGTGTATTCCATAAATAAATAAATCCATTCAAAATTGTAATTAAATAAAGTTTTAAGCCTTTGAAATCCTGTGGAAGGGGAAACTGTTAAGAAACAAGAAAAGGACGCACTATACGGTAGAGTGACGTCACTACCACTTGATTTCGTACGAGCAAAAGAGATAGCAAGACGTCCCCACCACGCAGAGGCGTCTTTACCTATGGTGCAGGGTGTGCGGCGCACACGGGCGCCGGGTCTAAGGGGGCGCCGAGCGCCCTCTAGTGCGACACCTCCAAAGATGCGTCGCTCGCGGCGCCGGCGCTCTCTAAGACCCTGCACCTGTGCTTATGGCCGACGCCGGGCGCGCGGTAGCAAAGCAAGGTGCGCCACCACAAGCTACTCCTTTTCCTACTCTACACAATAACTTTTGTTTCAACGTGAAATCCGCCTTAAAACAGATAGTTAAAGATTATATTGGCGTAATGTCGCATCGCTACCAAAAGCGCGTGCCGGCGTTGCACCTGTTTATTTTGATTTGTTTGACAATAAGCCGACTATCATTGCTAACTCGGCTGTATTGGAATGCTATAAAGTTTAAATTAAAGTTTCCAGGGACGTGCGGCGGGCGGTCATTTTCAAAGGCTTGTGTACGCGTGCCGCATTTTTTGTTTTACCGCTACAGTGTAGTTTTGCGAAATAAGCCTTGATGCAATTAGATTAACTATCATATTTGAGTAAACATGTAAATGTGAAGAAAATCGCCTTTTTCCCGCAGGGGTAGGCAGAGACTACGGATTTCCATTTGCTACGATCCTTACAGACTTCCCTCGCTTCTTCTACGCTCATCACTCTCGTCATACACGCTCGTCGATTACGGGTACTCCTGACATCTCCCTTTTTTAATATGTCTGCGATTTGGTCACAGTATGTTCTCCGAGGCCGGCTCTTACCGACATTTCCTGTCACCTTTGATTTATAAATACCTTTCGTAAGTCTCCTTTCATCCATCCTTTCTACATGCCTAAACCATCTTAACATGCCTTTTTCTATTTTTGTCACTACATCCTCATTCACACCACACCTTTTCCTTATCTCACTCTTTCTAATTTTATCACTCAGACGTACTCCACACATACTCCGTAAAGCTCTCATTTCAACTGCATTCACTCTGCTTTCATTATTTTCCTGCCAGACCCAACTTTCACCACCATACATAAGAGTTGGCATTAACACTGCTCTATGAACAGCCAGACGTGCATTTTTAGATACAACTCTACTGCTCATAAAGGAATGCAATGCCCCATTTATTTCAATATCACCTTCATGCTTTCCATTTCTCATAAACATACAAACCAAATACACAAATTCATTCACTTGTTCAACACTCTTTCCATTTATACTTATATTGCAAACTGTTCTACTTTCATCTCTTTCAAACACCATTACTTTCGTTTTACTTACATTTTCTTTTGATAAAATTATATAAAAGGTAAGATTTGGTTATTACCAAAAACTTTATTGCTAAATTCATAACAGTTGCACAAATGTTACAAGTACTAAAAAATTCCTCCCCGGATAGCATCCGGCTCAAAGGTACCCATTACACTAGCTGCATTTCCTCTTTGTATAGCAATGGATATTCTTTGAACGAGGTACCATCCAGAACGGTATTTTCATCAGAACGGTGGTTTGGTTATTTGCTTGCACAATTATTGCGACAAGCATCGAGGTCAGAGGTCATCAAAAATAGCCAGCGAAATCCATGAAAACAAAAACAACTATCGAGGTGCTATCGAGTGATAGATAGTGATATCGAAGTTAAATACCCACGACCTAGGATTTTTCATTTGTTTATCCTACTGCAGTGCGGAACAAACAACGGTAAGTTAAAGTGCTTTAATATGTTGTACCTACTAGTATACTTACTTAGGTATTTATTTAGGTCTTACTTTTCCTAACCTTTGAACAGCAAACTACTTTTTTATTTTATTTATTTATTCTGTTTGATTGCCTAATGAAGGAACCGCGACGTTGATTGATATGTGTCATAATTATAATATATAATACTTAGTCCAAGTTGCAA
Source organism: Euzophera pinguis (assembly GCA_947363495.1). Classification (NCBI taxonomy): domain Eukaryota; kingdom Metazoa; phylum Arthropoda; class Insecta; order Lepidoptera; family Pyralidae; genus Euzophera; species Euzophera pinguis. The sequence goes on along the minus strand of OX376178.1, from coordinate 9,524,173 downwards.
CTATTTTTCTGGGCCTATATTAATTTACATTGATAGTACTTTTAGGTGCCTATACTTAGTTTATTATTTATTTTAGATGTCTGATGGCGATGGAAAAAAGAAACTTTCTGGTGCACAAAGTCGAAAAAGGAAGCTGGAGACGGAAGTGTCTCTGAAAAAGAATACATGTTCTATTAAAAAGATTTTTGTTCGACCCGGTCCATCCTCGGACGAGCACCTGGAGACAGAGACATATGAAAACCAAGATAATTCTACAGCAGAACTCGTCCCTTCAACGTCGCCGCCGCCACCGCCGCTGCTGTCTTTGTCGTCGTTAGTCGAAGAAGACGAAGAACCTCCTATTGCCGAAGCGTCCCCGGGGAATATACTTCGAGAAGATGTAATGAATGATCTCGCGTTATGGCCACAGGTGTTATCCGATAAACAGAGAATATTTTTGATGGAGCGTGGGCCAGTACAGGTAAAAGTGGGTTCATATCCTTCTAATAGTTTAAAAAGATCTTTTTCAAATGCTTATTATACTAAAAAGATGTTAAATAATGAAACCGTTTTAAGAAACTGGCTGGTTTACTCTAAGTCAACTGATTCTGTTTATTGTTTTACTGTAAACTTTTTCATGCTGATGCGACTCCTTTTAATGGTGAAATAGGTTACAAAGATTAGCAGCATTTGTCTACTGCTATAGAACGTAATGAAAAGAGCTTAGGGCACCTATCATGTCTTAAAAAACAAATTACGTTGAAAACTGTTAATTTAAAAGAAAAGTCGGTAGATTTCTTGCACCAAAGTGAAATTGATCGGGGAAAAAAACGTTGGGTTGCAGTACTCGAACGAATAATCAACATAATTAATTATTTTTTGCGAGGCAATGTCTGGCTTTTCGGGGTAGATCTCAAAAAATTTACGATTCCGATAATGGTAATTTTTTAAAGCTGGTTGAATATACCTCTAATTTTGATAATGTGCTTGCGGAACACATTGCTCTTATTCAAAAACCTGAGTCACGCCTAACTCATTATCTTGGCCATAACATTCAGAATGAAATAATACAATTATTAGGAGAAAGAATAAAAAAAGCTATTGTTTTGGAATTGACACAATCCAAATATTTTTCCATTATTTTAGATTGCACTCCAGATATTGCACACGAAGAACAAATATCGGTTGTCGTACGGTACGTTCTTTTAAATGCATGCAACAACAAGGCTGAAGTAAAAGAACACTTTCTGGGTTTTTTTCCTATTACAGACACTACTGGCCTGGGCTTAACTCAATTTTTGTTAGATTGTTTAATCTCAAACGAAGTTGACATACAAGATATGCGTGGTCAAGGTTACGATAATGGTGCAAACATTAAAAGGAAAAATATAGGTCTACAAAAACGAATTTTAGATTTAAACCCGCGCGCATTTTACGTACCTTGTGCGGCACACAGCCTAAATTTGGTAGTGAATGACGCTACTAAAAGTTCATTAGAAACTGTCAATTTCTTTTCAGTTGTGCAGGAAATTTATGTTTTTTTACTGCATCAACAGCACGTTGGCAAATACTTGCTAAAGAAGTGCCAACTTTAAGTCTAAAACCACTCTCAAATACTCGATGGGAGAGCAGGGTTGAAGCAGTAAAAGCTCTAGGCTCTCTTTTGAACTGGGAAAAGTGTATGATGCCCTGTTTACCATATATTCCGATAGGAGCAAAGATGCCGAGTCAAGAAATATGGCAAATGCATTACTGACAAAAATTAAGTCGTTTAACTTCATCTGCTCTCTGCTTATTTGGTTTGAAATTTTAAGCAAGATAAATATAGTTAGCAAGTCACTTCAAAAGTCAGACCTTGTATTGTCAGAAGCAGTGAAAATTATTGATAATGCAAAAATAAGTTTGTCTGAATTCCACAATGAGTCTGCTTTTGAGGAGCTTCTTAACAGCGCCAAAACTGTAGCGGAAGAAGTCGAGGCAATAGCAGAATTTCCCACACCTCCACGCCCTCGCGCTCGTAATAGGTTTTTTAATTATGAGGCGGAGGATGAACCGATAACAGACCCGAAAACACATTTCAAAGTAAATTTTTACTACTATTTGTTAGACACCTCAATTAATAAGTTCGACGAAAGGTTCGAACTTTTGAATGAAAATAATGTAATTTTTTCATTTCTTTAAAAATGGAAACACTGGAAAGGTTTGGACTCAGATACAAAAAAACACATTGTTCTAATTTAGAAAATAAACTTAGCCATGCTGGTTCTTCAGATGTGGAAAAGTTCGAGCTCTATAACGAAATCGAATTATTACCGATGTTTATTGATGATTCCACTACGCCGTTGGATATTTTAAATTACTTGTTTACGAATAAATTAATTTCAGTGTTCCCAAATCTGTCCACAGCACTGAGGATATACCTGACACTTCCAGTCACAGTCGCACATAGCGAAAGGTCATTTTTAAAACTAAAAATTATTAAAAACTATCTTAGATCAACATTGTCGCAAAGTAGACTGACAAATTTATCGTTAATAAGTATTGAACATGAAATCAAAATTGAAGTTAGTGACATTGTTAAAGATTTCGCTAATGCAAAAGCACGAAAAGTAACTTTTTTGTAAATACATTTGTGTGTGTGTACTGTGTATATATTTGTGTGTACGAGCGTCCTGTAATGTAATTAAATTAGTTTTTAAATTAAATATGTTTGGAAGAACTACAAAGTTGTGATTTTTTATTCTTGATGTAACCCCTTCCATCCAAAAAAAAGGTTTTGCTTTCCGACACCATTTGCACCCGAATTTCCGTTTGAAAATTATAACTGTTAGTATTCCATTTTGACCCCGCTTCTACTAGAGGGCGCCAGGGTACTGGTTGCACACGGGCGCCACAAGGGCTAGAGGCGCCTCTGCCACCAAGCTTCCACTTTTCTTCATTAGAAAGCTTTAAACGCTAATTACTGCTTTAAAAATTACCAATTTTGTTGTTGTTTTCGGTATCGGTTACTTTTTAGCGTATGTATTGTTCCGTATACAAATATTGTCGAAATGTGAACACAGTCAAGTAGCCTATTTCAAGTGGAAATTATGAGATTTAGTTGAGATTAACAATTGGATTGTATTTGTAAGTGATTACTGAATACTGACCATTGATAGTCCCAGTGTCATTCTGTGGTTGTTTTGGCGTCCAAACCATTTAGATTATGTCAGCCGGTATTGAAATCGGCCTTGGATTCCGGCGTCTACTGAATTATTTAGCTGTCAGATAACCACAGAGAATCCTCTATTATTCTCAACTCTCTCAAATGTCTGTGGATCTGATGTTATGCCGTTTGACTGAAAATTTGGAGGTAGTGCATTCAAATTTCATAGGAAGTATACTTTGTTAGTGTTCCTACTTTATAAATCCATACTGCCATTTGTCTGTATATTTGGTTGTATGTTACGCTTTCATGGCCAAACCGCTGAACGGTTTTTGATGAAAATTGATATGAATATAGTTGAAGACTCGGGGTCAAACATACTCGTAGGCTACTTTTTAACGCAGGGTAAAATATAATTCATAATATATCCATACTTAATAGATTTCGGAAGTCGGTTGATAATGATTACCTACTTTTTGCAATTTCATCCGAAGTCTATCCCTGATTGGTCGGTCTCACAATACGTTCCTCTGTGTCCATAAAGTTAGGAATAAACACAGGTGGTGTTAGGTAATTAGGTGATCGATACATTTTGTTACACAGTCACGAGAATTAATATGTATACACATTGGTTGTAAAGGCATTGAAACTGTCGCCAGTTCGGCTTTATCGGCATGAGATTAATATATGGGGGCCCTGCCGCGCCCTGCCACGCGAAGTAGACAATAGGAGTGTTGTGGTGGTATCTTCAGTAAAAAAAAAAAAAAAAGACTTCACAGAACTATTAAATTAAACTTTTTTAATACGGTTTTATCGCGTTTATTACTTAACGTTTATAAAACCGTATTAAAAAAGTTTAATTTAATGAATAACAATCGCGAAAACATAAGAAATTCACAGAACTATATTTATGTTAATACTGATTTCCAAACATTAATCAATAATTGAAATTGAAGTTAGGTACATTTAAAATAAAAAATATACAAAATAGAAGTAGCTCTTGCTCTTTCGAGATGAATATCGAATGTGTTAAGATGACGTGAAAACACTGTGAATTTGAAAAATTAAATGATTTTGAAATGAAAATGTGGTGAAGGATGGTTATGATATGAAAAAGTAATGGAGAAATGAAGAACGATGCAAGCGCATCGTTAAAAAACAAGGTCTAAAGTTGAATACAATCGTATAAGTTAATGATGGCTGTACATACTCTACAATCAGAGAGTACAATATAGAATTTGACTCACTTGCTTAAAATTGAGTGTGGTTCTCAATTTTTTCTGATTATAAAAATACGTTCAATCCAGTTCCAACTGAAGAGGGATATTATAGAAATAGGCAAAATACATTATCGATAAATTATCTTTCAACAGTCGAGTAAAAATAGGTACATTACTCACACATTGGTTTAGTTTGTTTACTTGTAAGTTTATACATAATGGTTTGGGAAAACTTTTTGAATAATATTATTAGTGCAAAAGTCAGTCTATCTATCTGTTACGCTTTCACGGCCAAATATGAATATAGTTGTAGACTTGGGGTCAAATTTAGGCTTCTTTTTGACGCAGGCGGAGCTGCAGGAAACGACTAGTTTTACCATAATTTGACGATCTGATAGATTGTACGATTATTTTGAATTTCATTCAGTCATTCATTTAATTCGTTCTGCCCATGACGTACACAAAAAATAATAAATAATACCTGTGTAAAATAGTCGATAATCTTCCAAAAGTTAAAAAAATATAAGACCAACCCCTACGGGTGGGGTACTTCAGGGAGTTTTCAAAACCAAAACGGTAGGGTGAGAAACAATAAATGAAGTGAAATTAATAAACAGAGTATAAAGGCATGTCGATATTAAGGACAACAATGGTACAATACAATACAATGGGAACCGATTCTTAATCAAATCATAGATTAAAGTTTTATTATTCCAGAAAGGCAAATTCTACGTGTGGCGACACTGTCGCACAGCAAGTAATTACTACACGACAATATAAAAATAATTACAGATGGCGCTAAAAGCAAATTATTTCAAGTTCCATACAAGAACCCGAATTACTATGGAATACTAAATCGCGTTATCGAAGTTTCTACGGATTGAAGCATAAATACAACGCCCGACAGAAAATCGTCGGAGCCGCAGTTCGCCGGGCATACCAACTCGTCTGGCGGAATGATCTTCTCTTTGCGGCGGTCGATCATCACAACATCGCTCTCGCCGTACTCCAAACTGGTGACCCTGATGTTATACACATTTTAATACCTAAATTAAAATGTTTAATTAATATTTTATTTTAAATAATATGTTTTATGATAGAGGAAATAAAGACATACATTTATTTATTTCGTATGCTGAAATTTACAATACAGTAAAGGTACACTAAGACTTATAGACTTAGTAAAATAAATAATAATTTTAATTTAAACAGAATTTACATCCCAAATCGCTGTCATCGGTAATGTACCCAAGAGGCTGGCAGCATTTCCTATTTCATTGTATTAAGGCGTTATCCTGGAGACTTAGGGTCAGTTCAGACCAAGAGGAGCGCAGCGGAAAGGATTTTTTGAAGGCACTCATGAACATGCTTACACAAGACAAAAATCGCTCGCGCGTTCTCGAGGATACGCGGGTAGTCCCGCGCGCACATTATAGTAATAGTTTTAAAGTTGATTTTTGATTGCCTTAAAAAACCTCTCCTTTGCGCTTCTCTTGGTCTGAACTGACCCTAAGAGGTAGCTGGGTCGATTCCCACCAGAAGCATTCTTTAGTTGTTACCAGATTAGTTTGGATATTGAAGGATTGAATCACCTGATTGTCAGAAAATAAAAATGATTCCGTGCTTTGGAAAGCACTTCAAGTCTTTAGTAAAAAAGAAAATAATGATCCTATTGGTCTGGTTTTCCTGTAAAAAAAAAACGCGACAACACTGACGGCAGTCCGCCAAATCTAGGATCATAATTATAGCATACCCTGGGCTCTGAAGCGCAAACAGATGCAAGTGGGTAATTTGCTAGAACGTATGAGATACTTAATCATTTGCTTCTCTCTTGGAAGTATCGTTTCTCCAATCACAGTAGCCAGTAAATAATTTAACAGGATATAAATCAATCGAGCAGTGTCGTGGCTAGCGGATGACGTCACTAGTTAATATATGTTTTCATAGATTAGATAGACGGTGTGGATTTTGGTAGAACTCGTTAGCCTAACAGAGCAAGCGTGTTTGTTAGCGAATGGCAAGTGACGGTAATCGTGGCATTCGGAATCGTTTTGCGTAAATGCATGTACGAGTAAGTATGATTGACTAAATTTGATGCGTCGCTCCTTTTTTGTAGGTATTTCTTTCTTGATCTTTTATGTGCTTCGAAAGTTCTTCGTACCTACCTATTTAATTAGGTTTTTTGATGTAATTTTTTAATCACACGTGGCACTAAAGGTGGGCAATATCAGTCACCTTTTGGATACCGGACGGCCGCCGAGGTAAATGAAGACCATGGAGAAATTGGTTTGACGATTTCACTCAGCCGGTTTGGATGCATATTGTTCTAAGAAGAGACGAGTGGTGACAAAAGTGGGAGGCCAGCGAGGGGCACAATATCTAGGTACAGGCTAGGACAAAATCAAATTTATTTATTTGCATCTGAAGGTTACAATTATTATAGATATCGGTAACCGAAAAATTTCATAGTATAATCCATTTATAAATTTTTCTTATCTTTGGCACAGAAACAATGCCTTTCTACTTTTCTTACTACTCGTTGCCAGTTGTTTATACTTCATTTTTTGCCTTTCTTAGGCCTCATTTACACCTGCAAGAAAACTTCTGCAAGTTACTGTCTGATAGCCTGTTCGTCAGAAGTTATCTTGTGTAAATGAGACCTTAGGCACAAAATCAATACCTTTCTACACTCCTTGGCAGTCTTTGCCAGTTGATTGCATACTCCCGGGAGTGTCTGATTGTTTGACATAAACCCAAGTTTGATTTGTTTACTGATTCCCCGATAGCTGTATTGAATTTTCATTTATAGTATTTATTTTTTAGTTAAAATTGATTTTCTCTGCGGTTTCACAGTGTATGTACGATTAGCGTCAAAAGTGCAAGAATCTCCGTCCAACAGTGCTTTTCTAGTATATTCCGAGGGTTTTAAGACTAAATACGCATACATTTGACGTAAGCAATAATATTACTAGGTTTTTGTAATAAAAACGATTGGAGTTTATATCTAATTATATATTTTTTATGGAAAATGAAGAAGGTCGGTCACCTTCGGGATTACAATACAAATATTTTTACAAACAAATATTTTTTCCCAGGTGTAGTATATTCACAGAGATATGGAAGAAAAATCATTTTTAGATTTCATTTCTTAACACGTTTTTAAGGGTGTTATGTATTTATTTTAAAATTTGAAGAAGGTGGGCCTTGTAAATGGACCAAAAAAATGTACAATACATGTTTAAAGCGTAGAATTACTTCAGGTCAAAGTTCTTGTGGCTATAAAAACATGAAATCTCGAGTTTTAGCGAGATTAACGAACATCATTTGATTTTATATAAAGTATAGATTTAAAATTTTGATAATGAGCTTAGTTTTTAAATTTCCCACGGGAATGGAGGCCGAGATAAAGTTGTGAAATATATTTTTAATCAAGACTTCTTTAATATTTAGAAAAACCTCGTATAGCCATTCAGAATTTAATTTAGACTGGAATTTTATTTAATAAAGCCATTGTAAGAGTCGAATCTAGTCTAAATAAAAAAAAAAATAAAGACGCATCGGAAAAGTTGACGTGATCCGGATTTCATGTAGCATAGTAAAAGCATTGATTTAGATACGGAAGAAATTAATATTTCTTCACAAAAAATAAAGTATCTAGAAGTTATAGTATGGTCATAGTCTTTTTCGACTCGCGATAGTATTAATTTGTTGTGACTTGCTTTAAAAACATCCAATATGCCTTCATGTTCCTAAGTATTTCTTATAATATGCAAAAAAATTACTGGTCGAGTCAAAAAACATGTAACATTAACGACTACGTGCCTTCCGGAACACGGAATCATCATTATTTTCAGACAATCAGGTGATTCAAGGCTGCAATGTCCTAAACAAACTCGAAATATCAAAACAAGCTTAACTGCAAACTGGAAACTAAACTAAGCTATCCTTAGCGTGGGAATCAAACCCGCGACCTCCGAGTCTAAGGTAAATGACATAATTACTGAACCAACCACGAGATAAAAATATTTGAACAGATAAAATAACTACACAAATACAAACTACAATAACTGATGAGAGGACATTTACCAAACAAAAATGTTGAGACAAATGTTAATTAAGTGCCAGATATGCGGGATCGAAATTCCGTCTTTACTTTTTATTTCTTGTGATCCTCTGACCTAAATAGCTTCTAGAGAGGACTGCAAATTAAGCAAGGCTTCGTATTATATTGAGTATTAGCTGTGCTCAGCGGTTTTGTCATTGAGGCGCACGTATACGCAGCGAATGCGCGTGTCAAGCGACGGCGACGTGAGCCGTATTGGATTGGTTATCATATGTGGCAATTTCTATCGAGCTCTTATTTTGGAAGTCAGTGCTAAGTTTCGTAAGAATCCGTTTAGAAATGCGTTCTCTAGCCCGGATAATACATTTTTAAATACAAAAGCAAAATTGGCCAGTCTCGAAGTGGAGACTTTGCTTTCGCTCAGTCAAAAATTGAGATACTTCTATACTAATATTAGAGGTGGAAAAGTATATCTGTCTGTTTGTCTATTACGCTTTCACGGCCAAATTTCAATTAAATTCGGTTTAAACAGAAAAAGACCCGCGTTCAAACATAGGCTTCTTATTGAGCTGCGGGAAACATGTAGTAATATATAATAAATTAATAGTAAAAAACTTTTTAAAAAAAGCTTTTATTTAAACGCTCTAAAAAGAAGAAAATATTTTTTTCCTTAAAAATTTTCACTATCAACTTATAACCTCATTATATACAGTTTATAAGATCATAAAAGCTTTGCCTCGAGGTTTCATTACCTATCAGTATTTAATTAAATTCAAATTGACAATAAAGTTAGCATATCAATTTACATACTTACTTATATTGGTATTAGTTTATTTACAAATCGCGCGACAAGCTTTTATGATCTTATAAATTGTATATAATGAGGTTATAAGTTGATAGTGAACATTTTTAAGGAAAAAAATATTTTCTTCTTTTTAGAGCGTTTAAATAAAAGCTTTTTAAAAAAAGTTTTTTTGCTATTAATTTATTTATTACTTTTTAGTTATCGCTGGCTAGGTTGTTATTTCAGCTTGGAGCTTACTTATGCCTGACGAAACACTGTTCCGGTTTCCTTCTCCTAGACAGGTTGCAGACCAATGCTGATGACGCCCATCTCGCCAAATTACACAAGTCAAAGTGAATTAATATATGGCCTTAAAAAAATAGGTTGTTTTATAAACCCACTTTTTTATTCTCAGCGAACTATATAGGAAAGTATAGATAATTTCTATAGTGGGCCATATTGGATTGACAAGCTCTTTCATTTGATACACATGTTGTAGATGTGCATTAAAAAATAACTATTCCTCCATTTTGGATGGTCCGCCATATTGGATTCAGAATGACGCCACATGATTTTTTTCGAATTACTCTCAACAAACCCTTTCATTTGATACCCATATTGTAGAAATGCATTACAAATAACTATTCCGCCATCTTGGATGTTCCGCCATATTGGATTTAGAATGACGTCACATATCATATCATGCATTGTCATCCAAACTAAACGTGTGTACAAAATTTCAGCTCAATCGGTTGAAGATATCTACTTCAAAATTAAGTTCTAAGATTCCACCCAAACGAACATACTTACATACATTGCAAGTTAAATAAAAGCTTATAAAAATAGAAACAACTCCACAGTTTTTTCTGTTCGCTCATATTCTGAAAATTCACAGGCGCAGTCATAATTACTGAGGAAAGAAAGCCCCGCTTCCGGATGTAAGCTTGGGACTTTCATATTCCTATTCCTTAGTTAATGTTTCTGTTTTACAATGTTCGTGTCTTTTTATTGTTTGTAGTTTGGCTTGAAATTGTATGTTTAAAACGTTTAAGCATTATGGTGATCATGACTTTTAAGTACTAGGTTTTGGCCGCCATTTTTGAAAGGTGTGCGCCCAAAAAGAGCTGGCTTGACAACGCAAAGCTCCTGCTTTTTGGCCTCTCAGTCAAGGATGCCGAAGACTGGGTGAAGTAGAGGCGTAAAAGTAAGAAAGCTGACCCTGGTCTCCGAAGCAAAGAGATTAGGATACAACCGCGAAAACGCTAGGATGAAGAAGAAGACCATTATTTTTTTGTCTCTCTTTTTTGTTCATATGATGAAATTTAACGATGAGTCTGCAGTAGCTCGCTCTTTTTCAAAGGTGCCAGCTGAAAATCAGCAGTTGCTTTAAATAAAGTAGCATTTGTGCTCAGCTGTAGCCTTTTCGTGCTGCTGTGGCATACAAATACATATAAGCTTGTCATGTATCTGTGTGTGTGTCTATCGTGTTGATTGAATGTAATAATTATATGTATATGTGTGTTACAGATGAACAAATAAACGTCTTAACTAACTAACTAGAGACTAAGTTTTTCCCGCAGCCTCAATCCTGCTGCCCACACTTTCTTTATTCCACGGACTAGGAGTACTTTTTCAGGATTTTATGTATTCTATTTCCTTCGCAATAGGTACTCTGTAGAATGGTAACATAGAATTTAAACGTAAGTTAATTTGAGAAGACATGAACTAACTATTTGCGGTGCCGGAGAATTTCTAACATTTGTCTGTGCGCAGTTAATTTCTCCAACTGATTAAGAATGTATCTTAATGAAACCGAGGCAAGGTTAGTGACATCGTCTTTGACAAATTAGGTTTATCAGATGTTTCTGGAAAATTCTATTTGGTGAGGTAACGATGCGTCTGGTTATTTCGGAATATGCCATTTTATTTTTCATTTTGAAATATACTTCTTACGACAAAAAAGAGATGCGACGTGTTTTTGTAACTGGAATGGTAGCAAAACATTTTTTCTTCAACTCATCGTTTCTTTTTCTTATTTTATTTATTACTGTATATTCTGTAAATATTTATTATCGTGTATATTAAAGATATTACAAACAAACTCATTTAATACTAATCCACCTTTAAAAACTGATTAGACAATTTATACATTCTGATAGTCAAATTTCCCCTTTTTGGCCACTGACCTACTGATTGCTTATCACATTTGCACAAGTTAAGCAGTCGGTCAATACACAGGCTTCAATTACATATTGATTATAAATAATTTATAGTTTCTTTAATAAGGTCATAGAAAAGTATTGTAATGTAAAATATTTTTTTTTTTTTCTAAAAATATGTTAACTAAAGCTTTGGTCACCCTGGCCATAACTAGAGCAGTTTAACATTTGTTGTGGAAACTCCAATAACTTAGATTGTTCGTGATCGACCCACATAGATACTAAAATTAGTAAGTTTTCGAGTATTTGCAATACTACTACTAATAATACTAGTACTATCGTAAATAACAAACAATCACACCCGGGTTGTTTAGGAATGTATTAAAACCACTTATTTTTCACTACAGTAGTACAGAACTAAATGCCTCATAAACAGGCATGCGCATATTTATACATAAAATAAGCATTCATTAGTATACTAGTCAACAATTTCAATATCCAATGAGATTAAAGATAGATCTTCTGTCCTTATCTAACTTAACTATCTCTATTTTACAATCGCAACTTCCTATTGGCTAATAATAGATTAATGCAGGCGTTCTGATTGGTTACAGAAATAGGAAAATAAACATTATTTACACGCCCACTTTCACTTCGATATTCATTGTCCGTATTAAACACTTAATAATTCTGTCCGTATCAGTGTTCACGACGCAATTTAATCAATTGATATTCGCTGTCCGCATCACGGGTAAAAATCGATAACAAAACAATGCAAGGATGTCGCTATTGCCGCGCGGCCGCTGCGACGACTATGATGCGTAAATAACCAACCCTAACACACTAATAGACGCGTGTGCGTACGCGACCAAATAATGATTTTGATTAAACTTGGTACGGGTAAAGTTAAAAATGACAGTCAATCATGTAACATGTTATTACAAAAATCAACCATCAACTGGGGGGTCAAAAATTGTGTAAAAAAGAGATGATATTATATCCTCTTTGCCACAGAAGGAAACGTGGGAAAATAGCTGGTTCTGTTCAGACATTTTGGACTAAAGAACCTTTTTAGTTTTCAAATATTTCCAAGGCAGCTCTATACCTTTTCTATTTCTCGGTTCGTCCCACGAAGTTGTTAGCACGCCGTGATCAACTGTAGTCTCGGTTTTGTCTTCACTACAACATCGTTGTCTCACTTTACCATATGAGTCTATCCCTTTCTCCCGGAATATAGGGATTTTAATTCAATTTCTCGGCTTTTCCGTAGAAAATAAATCGAGTGCGTTGCTTTGGCTACGTAATTTTTACTTTTATATTATTAGAGCTCTAAGTGCTTTGGGTTCGATTCCAACGGGAAGCATACTTTGCAATGAATGAATGAAACTTTATTTGCAATAAACATGGTAAATAGACACAAATAATATTTTAGATAGGTATAAACGGTATAGGCAAATTAGGTATTCTACTAAATATATTTTTATCATTCATATGAAACACTACAAGAAACTGAAAACAGAAAGATTTTTCAAATCCGTTCTTAAATAAGCAAGTTATAAGCCTTTGAAATTAGATAGAAGGGGAAACTGTCAAAAAACAAGAAAAGGATGCACTGTGTGTGCAGTGACGTCACTGCTACTTGGTTTCGTGCGTACAAAAGAGATAGCAAGACGTCCACACCACGCTCCGACTTTTCTGTCATAATTATCAACCAATTTTATGGTTGTTTTCAGAATCGGTCACTTTTTAGTGTACGTATGCAAATATTGGCCAAGTATGAATACAGTCAAGTAGTCTATTGTTTCCAATTTCCAATTGTTTATTTATCTTCATTACATTAATTGAGCGGGACTAAAGCCAAAGGCTTATTCTTATAAGAGTCAACCAAGAATTTGTTTAGAACATTGCAGGCTTGATTCACCTGATTATCTAATAATAGTGATGATTGCTAATAGGCTTGTTTCCTAAAAAAATATAATTAGTCCGTCAGTTAGACTTGTTTTTTCTTTTGAAAATTATACAAAGAATGGTAAAGATATGGCACGTTAAAGTTCCGTGTGACGTCACAATGTGCTACACTTTTTCGCAATATGTGACGTCACGAGCCCCCACTCCTAGACTTTGATGCGTTATATCTTTATAATTTATCGCTCAATCGACAAAAGAAAAAATACGTCACTAATATATTTTGATTCCTTAAATGATGGACTAATTTTAATGTTAGCTTGACCCTGGAAATTAGCCTATTGTCATCCTAATAAAGTTTCAATAAAGATATTGTATTAGGTATATGCCGTTAATACAAATCTTAAGATGGCATAAAGCGAGCGATTTTCCTAACCTACTATCTAGTGGAATCTTTAATATTAAATGACGTCATCAACCCAGCGTCCCAAATGGGCCCAAATAATAACCATAGTCAACTTAATCTCAGCATAGACAAGGTTCGACGGTCCTTGAATTCGGATAATGAAATTCCATAGAGTATAGATAACTATACCCTGTCTGTAGACAAAGGGTCACAAAGGGTTAATAATATGGGTAAAAATAATAGTTTGTTGAGTGGAATATCCTATCTCGAGCTACTCCGTACTTTAGAAGGCACGTTAAGCCGTTGGTCTCAGTTGTTATCGATAGATGGCAGATGCTGTGTCAGATGCGTTTAGGTAGTCTGATAAAATTTGACAGTGTTGGCAACTAACACAGTCGATACAAATCCTAGAAGCATGCAAATCTTTCCGATATTTCCAATGCGCATGCATTCCAATCGAGTTCCGAATTTATTCGTCGTTTCCCGAGTAAACCTAATAACCATTTTTCTCAACCACAACGTAATGTGAAAAACTTTTTTCACCTGTATTTTGTTGACAGTTCTCACGGAAAGAAAAACTAAAAAAATAACGTCGGACAATTTCACAAGACCTTTAAGCATTGGTCCCGTCGTGGTCCCGTCTGTCTTTTGGGTTCATCAAATAAATTGGACACGGGATACCTACTTGAACGCGACAACCGTAACATCTAGTTTTCTTACTTCGAAAACCTTTGAACGCAAAGAAGTAAAATCACTTTATCGTACCATAAAAAAATATATACATAGATAAATTGTCTAAGTTATTTTAAAGAAGGATAAAAAAGACCTAGCCTATTATCAAGCGCTAACAGTGTTCCTTGTAAGTAAGTTTATGGGGAGAATATCTCAAGTATGAATACGGTCAAGTACCTAGTAGGTACTTGACCGTATTCATACTTGGGCAATATTTGCATACGACAAAATATATACACTTAAAAGTAACCAATTCTGAAAACAACAACACTCAGGTCATGTTCCTGTTGGTTTGGTTGCCCTGTTAAAAGGATTATGGAGGGCAGACGGCAGTCGCTGCATTGTAATAACCGCTAAATTTAGGACCATGAATAAAGCGTACCCTAGTCTCTGAAGCGTAATCTGTGGGTGCAACTAGGATGCAAATATGCTTGGACGGCGAAGAGTGGAACATGGGAACCGGCCCCTGGGTAACAGAAGTGAACAGTTGAGGACGCAACTGGAAAGACGCTAAGATGAGAAAGATAATAGTTCGTTTTTTAAAAAAAATAATTTTTTACCTCTTTGCATGTCAACTAAGGCTGAATGGACAGGACATTATTATAATAACAACTGTAATATACTCATTCATTGCGAAATAAATCATTTCATTTTCATTTCATTTCGATTTACCGTATCTGCGACATAGTGGTAGCAGCGGCCGGGCGGTCGAAGCGTTTTCCTTGCATTGTTTTGCTCTCAATTTTTATTTTACCTAAATCTACGTGGTGTGTTTCAGATGGGAGGGAGACTGTCTACTATTAATAATTTGTGCCTAAGGCCCTTAGCCAGTAAGCTAAGTTGGTGATATGAATAACTTGGACTTTACAGAAATTTATACAATTGTGCAGAGTGAGAAGTTATTACAAAATTACATAAAGCCTTTGTATTCAAAAACTTTTTACTCGCGAGTTTCCTTGGAGTAACAGTGAGTTCCTCTTAGTACCATGTTTTTGGAGCGGTAGTCGTAACAAGGATGGGAAACCTGGTTAAGTAAATAATAAATCAATTCATTATTTATTTATTTAAACTCTAATAAAAAGAATAAAAATGGCGGACTCAAACTCATTAATAAAGTTTAAATAAACCCCTTCAAAATTCGAGAAGCGGTTCCATAAAACTCTGGAGTGCAGGGTCTATTGATCATGTATCCCACTCAATATCGTAAAGAGAAATAAAAACCTTTTATTTTCAATATATGATATAAATATCACTCATTAACGTCAATCTACTTATATTATGTTTACCACCATATTGCGCAAGTGGGAAAGCAGAGCCACCTTTGTAGCATTTTCTTCAAAACGGCAATTTAAAAAAAGAGTGGGTTGAGGTGGGATTTTATGGAAAAGATATACGTTAATCACCTTGTAAAAGTAGGTACCTAGGTTCGATACATATTATTCATTCATTCATTGTTACAAAGTTCCAGAGGGAATATATCAGATGCCACAACCATGGACTGTGATGCTAATGAGTCAGAATGAGATTCAGTTACTCTTGTTAGAGACAGTCTTTCCAAAACTTTTAAATTTACCTGAGAGTTCTCGCAGTTGTATTGTTAATTGGTTACTTGATAAGTTCGTTTAAAACTAATGCTTTTTCGAGCATAAATATTTAGAATGTTCTTGAATTACTAAAAGGAAAAGAACAAAAAGGAGCACACAGCTCCTAAATTTTATATAGAATTTGTGAAAGAAATTTTATGTCAACGTTGTAAAATGTCAAAATATCTAGATCGCGGAATGTCAAGATGGATATTGATTATCAAGATTGTTAAATGACCCGGTAGTACAATGTCAAAATCGATAAATGTCCAGGTAGTAAATTGTCATCATTTGTCATCATTAACTTTTGATTACGATGACCTATAATTTTCATTATTTTACTGCCAAAAGCCAAATTTGGCAGCACTGGTTATTATAATTGAGTGACTGCCATCTGACCTCTGTAACCCTTTTTACAGGGAAGCCAGACCAACAGGAATATGACTTAAGATGTACTGGTGGCCGACATTGTCAGATTTTTTCAGGATGCGTAAAGGCATCTGACACAGCTTAACTGCTGCCATCTATCGATAGCAACCGGCACCAACATGAACATAAACCTGAACCCGGATGTGTTAGAGGCCAACATTGTCAGTTTTCTTCAGACTGTATATTTTCAAACGTATCTGACACAGCCTCACCTATTTCACCTATCGATAATAACAGTAATTTTTACGATCTTGCCATTATACGACCTTGACATTTTGCTATTTAGACATTTCAAGACTTTAAAATTTTACGACCTTGACCTTTTTAGATCTTGACAATCAACGACTTGGACATTGTAAGATATAGAAGTATACTATCTTGACGTAAATTCAAGGCTTGACATTTTACGACTTTTACGTTAACCCCCGGAGCTAAAAGTATATTGGTTCTATCTATCATAATCATTATTTCAGTTGCAGTCAATCCACTATTGGATATAGGCCTCTCCTTACGATTTCCAAAATGACCGGTTGGAAGTGACCTGCATCCAGCGTTTGCCTGCGATCTTTTTCTGACCATCTGGTCGGTGGATGTCCAATGCTGCGCTTACCAGTTCGTGGTCACTATTCCAGAACCTTTCTACATCTGCCATCGGTTCTCCGCGCTATGTGTCCCATCTACTGCCACTTCAAAGAGCTAATCCCTTGGGCTATGTCAGTGACTCCTTCGGATCTCCTCATATCCATACTTCCATGCTCATATTAATATGAGTGGGGAGTATAACAGACAGACAGACAAAAGTGTGTCTGTCTGTTATGCTTTCATGGCCAAATTGCGGAATAAATTTGGTTTGAATACAGTCAAAGACCCGGTATCAAACAAAGGATACTTTTTGACGCCGGCAGAGCTGCGGGAAACAGCTAGTTGTTCTAAAAAGGTTCCCTTTTTGCCATTTTTAAAATTGTGAAAAGCAAGATAAGACTACGAGTAGAAGCATAGAACATGCACTTTTACGAGGGTAGTTGCGAAACACAATATAATATGAAGATAACGTATGAGGAGCTCGTACTATCAAGATATCAGGACCACATGGCACGAGCAATGTGGCAAATTACTTTAAAACTACATGCTTTTACCACAGCATAATTTAAACAAAAGGTCAGCTTTTTGATCGCCATATTGCAAACTGTTTCATGAAGCTCCGCCTGCGTCAAAAAGTAGCCTACGTTTGATTCCGGGTCTTCAAGTCATACCAAATTCATACAGATCCGTTTAGCGGTTTGGCCGTGAAAGCGATAGACAGACAGACTTTCGCACTTATAATATTAGTATGGATATGGATTTATCATCGTCATTTCGGCCGCGCACAGTCGACTATTGGACGTATAAGCCTATCCTAATGATTCTAGCAAAGACAGGTTGGAAGAGGCCAGCATTTAGCGTTTGCCTGCGACCTTTTTCAGGTCATCTGATCTTTAAATTTCCAATTCTGCGCTTGCCGGTTCGTGATCGCCATTCGAGGCATAACGCAGAGAACCGATAATCGATGAGTCAGAAAGGTTCTCGAATGGCGATCACGAACCGGCAAGCGCAAAATAGGCTAGTTTCCTAAAAAAATATAATTAGTCCGTCAGTTATATAATCAAAAAGTATTGGAGACGTATTTTTTCTTTTGAAAATTAAACAAAGGATGGTAAAGATATGGCTCGTTCTGTGTGACGTCACAGTGTGCTAAACTTTTTCGCAATATGTGACGTCACGTGCCCACTCCTAAACTTTGATGCGTTATATCTTTATAATTTATCGCTCAATAGACAGAATAAAAAATACATCACTAATATTTTGATTCCCGAAATGACGGCCTAATTTGAATGATAGTCTTTTGACCTTGGAAACTAGCCTGTTGGAAATTTAAAGTACAGGGCCGTACTGCCACTTCAAAGAACTAATCCGATGCTATGTCGAAGATTTTTGTTCTCCTGTAATTACCAAAACTAAACCACAGAATGTTTCTGAACCCATATGCGAATGATGTCGCATTTATTTTCTAAAATGATGATGAAATTTTTAAAATAAATAATTATTATTTAATTGATCCAGACGTTACTTTGCGGAAGTCAAAGTCACAAACACTTAGCAAATTTTGCGTGCTTCTGTCACCAGTTAGTTTATGCAAACTATTGTCAGCCGGCACCCGCCCACTACTGTTAGTACCAATATGCCCGCCACTATTAGCTTGAATATGGGACACGTGTTCATGCAAACTATTGCCGGCCGGCACCCACCCACTACTGTTCACGTGGCTGTTTGTTCTGTTTTTCGCCTAGAGACGAAACACGTGTCATGTGCAGACTAATGTTGGCGAACATGTTGGGTCTAACAGTACTGGGTGGGTGCCGGCCGGCAATAGTTTGCATGAACTAACTGGGGCGGAAGCACGCAATATAATTTGGTAATGTGCTAGTAAAAAATGAAGCAAAAAAGTTACTTTCTGATTGAAATTATCTACCTATAACTTTTGTGACCTCCTACGGGTTAAAAGTCGGAAGTGACAAATGATGCCATTATCTTAACTTCTTGAAAAGAACTCATGAGCCATTATGTACTAGATTTTTATCAAAAATATTTTACTCTACGTTCTCACAAAGTACCGCATTGAGAAAATTCCAAAAAACAAGCAAGAGCTCTATTTTTTAAATGTATGACATATAATATGTCTAATGAAAATCGTTCGACATCAAACAAAAATTAATCAAACCGGTGATTTTGCGTGAGTCACATTTTCAAAAATAGCACCCCAAATTTTCACAGACTTGGAGAGTTGTTCGACTTTCTCTTCAGAGCCTAGGATACACTGCCTAGCTACTGGTTATTACAGTAGTCTCTGACCTCCGTAATCCTTTTTTACAGGGAAACAAGACCAACAGGAACATGGTGTGTTAGTGGCCAACACTGTCAATTTTTCAGTTTGCCTAAAGGCATCTTACACAGGCTAACAACTGCCATCTATTGATAACAAGTTTTACCGTCCTCTTTCGACGCTTAGGGGAAGCCACGCGAATATGTTAAGGGAAAGGCTCAAAAAAACACATAAATTTCTAATCAACAACAGTCTCTTTATTATTAATTTGTACTTTGGTTTATCGTCTTTGGAAAATGCAAGTAAAAACTTAAAAACTTAAACAACTTCTACAGAAATTTTTGATTACAAAAAATAGTTCCTATTATCCGTTTTGCCCGACCCCCCCGGGTAAAACGGATACAACCCCAGGACAAAAGGATAAGTAAGTGGTGTTTTAATCGTCACACTCATCACAGTAATAGCTGCCTACCCCTAAATAAGAAGTACAGTTCTCGTGTGCCCATCTCTTGCATTGGTTGTTCACTATCCAATCTTCAAGAGGCGGTTGTTCAGTACCACAGCTTCTGGTGGTTCCTGAATTGAACTGGTTGGGAACCCGACTGGGATTTAAAATAAAACCACAGGGTTCTGATCTGACTGGTTCTGGATATATTTGCCATAATTACACACAAATGCATTATCTTACTTGCTAAACGAAACCACAACGCGTTCTAACTTTGTACAGTGCCCTCTAGTGAAAAAACTAAAAACTAATGGTGTAAACAAACATTGGGTTGAGTTGAAAGGTTAACACTGTCGTGAACATACCGCCCACCAAGGACATTAGTGACGAAATGTCCTTCTTAAGTTGAATATTTGATCTAAAACTATACAATGTTGAACTAATCTTATACAATAAATTTTCGAAAAAGTTGTCCTAGGTAAATTAACTAACAATATTGTAAAAATAAAATTTGTATAACAATTTATCGCAACTCCATGGGCTAAAATTGTAAACAAATGTAAAACTTAACAAGTGTAAATATAAACTCTTAATAATAAAGCGTCATCAATGTAAATATAACTTGATCTAGATCATGGATCAAGATGCTGTAAGTAAATATAAAACTATAATTTAAATTTCATTAAAACTAGAAGTGAGAATGAACTCTTAACATATAGAAAAATATATAACAAGAAATCATGGTTCTGCAATAGGCAGAATACATAATTTGGAAGTTGGTCTTTTAAAAGTAGAATTACTAGTGCGCACTGTGACTACACGGGTTATGTTATCATCACCGGGATGTTTTTGCTCGACTTTGCCTAACATCCAACGACATGGCGGCAAATCGTCTTCCTTCACCAGGACTATATCACCTATTTTTGGTTCAGGAACTCGCGACGACCATTTATAGCGATTCATGAGCGTAGCAAGATACTCTCGAGACCATCGGCCCCAAAATGATTGTACCAACCTTTGAACAAATTGCCACCGGGACAAAGAATTTACATTCGAACCGTCATAATTGTAATCCGGTACTTGAACTATAGTCTCTCCGATTAAAAAGTGTCCGGGAGTCAACGGCAGTGGCTCGCCTGGGTCCTCGGAATTAATAACACTCATAGGTCGCGAGTTCAAACAAGCCTCGACTTGGCAAAGAAGTGTACTCATCTCTTCGTATGTAAGAGTGCTGTCCCCTATAATCCGCTTGAGGTGGAGCTTGGTGGATTTCACACCTGACTCCCAAAGTCCGCCGAAATTTGGGCTTTTTGGAGGAATAACGTGCCACTCAGTGCCATGGGCTTCAAGATGTTCTGCTATTGACGGTTGAATAGCAAGCAACTGCTGTAACTCTCTTGATGCCCCGACGAATGTTGTGCCGTTATCGCTCCAAATTTTAGCGCAGTGACCTCGTCTGGAGACAAAGCGCCGGAAGGCGGCTAAAAATGCTTGGGTAGTCATGTCACTCACCACCTCCAGGTGAACTGCACGCGTGGACATACACACAAATAGGCACAAATATCCTTTATAAGAATGATGTCCACGTCCCTTGGTTGTTCTTATACTAATGGGCCCTGCATAATCAACTCCGCTATGCAAAAAGGCTCTTGTCGGAGTGACTCGCACAGTTGGTAATGAACCCATAAGTTGGTTGCTTGTACTAGCTCTCACTTTGGCACAAACAACACATTGACGAACATGCTTTTTAACTAGATTTCTAGCTCCTAGGATCCAATAGGCGGTTCTTAAATAATTAGTCATCAGCAGAGGACCTCCGTGAAGGGTTTTGAGATGAGCGTCTGCTATAATCAGGTGAGTAAGATGACCAGAACTCGGCATAACTATTGGATGCTTTTGTTGTTCATCAACGTTGGACTTTTCGATCCTACCTCGAACTCGAATAATTCTTTTAGTGTCTAGAAAAGGACAGAGAGATTTTAATTTGCTAGATTTAAGTTGTATATAGCCTTTGTTCTCTAATTCTTTATATTCTATTGTAAACATTTCTCTCTGTACTTTCCTAATACAGCATTCTAGTGATAAGTCTAATTCTTTCTTTTGTAAATATTGACTATCACTTTGGTTGATTTGTAAAAATCTACGACAGTAGGCTATTACCCTAACTAATCGCTGCAGAGAAGAAAACCTTTTAAAAATTGATTCCTCAGTTTCTTCGTGAACTATACCTACGTGTACTTTAATTGATGATTCTAAATCTATTTTCAGATCATTTGGCCTTTTGTATTCAATATGTGTGCTATTTAAAAATGATGGTCCGTTAAACCATAGTTCAAAATCAAGAAATGAACTAGGCAGCATTCCCCTTGAGGCACAGTCCGCTGGGTTCTCCTTGGTGGAAATGTGAAACCATTGTGGTGACCCTATTGTCGTCAAAATAGTGGACGTTCGGTTGGCCACAAAGGTTTTCCACTTGCTGGGGTGACTGTTGAGCCATGCCAAAACGACTGTGGAGTCGGTCCATGCTTTGACCAGATTTTTGTCAATATTTAGGACTTCCGCCGTTTCAGAAAGTAGTTGAGCCAACAGCACCGCTCCGCACAACTCCAATCGAGGAATACTGATTTGTTTTATTGGAGCTACTCTAGTCTTAGCTACCAATAAAGTAACCTTAACCTCTCCTGAAACGCTGACAAGACGGAGGTACACCACTGCTGAGTATGCTGCTTTGGAGGCATCGCAAAACCCGTGGAGCTCCAATACATCGCCTGGTCTTGTACCCAGCCAACGTGGAATCTTAACTTTCTGCAGTAGTGATAATTCCTCACGGTAAGTATTCCACTCATTAACTAACTCCAAATTTAGGTTCTCATCCCAACTAACACCAGCAAGCCATAATTTTTGTATAAATATCTTAGCTACGACTACACTAGGAGCTAGCCAACCAAGCGGATCGAACAGTCGAGCTATATCCGATATTATTGACCTTTTCGTTACAGGTGCAGTTGTTGGAGCTGGAAGTTTCACCGAGTATTGAAAGAGATCTTCACTACGCTGCCAGGTAAGTCCTAGAATTTTAATTGTATTATCTAATTTTATACAAATTTCTTTGTCCTTTCCATTTTTTGTCCTTTTATCATTGCTTTCTAATTTTGTTGTCCTTTGATTTGTCATGTTTTGTTTTTTGTCCTTGTTATCTGTGTTGTTCTCATTTTTTTCTTGTGCCCTAGTTTGTCCTGTTGTTGTGTCCTGTTCAAGTGTGTTAATTGTATCTAATATTTTTTGATTATTGCTGTTCCATTTTTGTAATGTAAATCCACCCTTGCCTAATAATTCTGTTATTTGTTTGTATATTTGTACTCCCTCTTCTACAGTATTACAACCCGTCATCAAATCGTCCATGTAGAACCTACTAAGTACTATTTCTTTTGCTAGTAGGTAGTTTTCTCCTTCATCGTGGGCGACTTGCTGCAAAGATTTGACTGCTTGGTATGGTGCCGAAGCCGTACCAAAGGTTACTGTCATCAGTTCGTAATCCTGTAAATCTTTGTTTGGACTATCACGCCAAAGTATGCGCTGGAAAATAGCATCACCTTCATTGATTTTCACCTGTCGGTACATTTTGACTATGTCCGCCACAAGACCAATTTTGTGAATTCGCCACCTCAAAATGGTGTGCCTCAAATTAGGCTGCAGTGTCGGACCAGTCATCAGGGTGTCATTCAACGATATGCCATTACTATTCTTTTCAGAGGCGTTGACGACAACTCTTACTTTGGTGGTGGTCTTATCGTTTCTGATCACCGCGTGATGAGGTAGGTACACCGCGACGTCTTTCTTGTCATCGTTCTTCTCAACTGGCCTCATGTGTCCTAGCTGTAAATATTCTTCAATCACTTGTGCATAACTTTCCTTTAATTGTTTGTCTTTCTCTAACCTTCTTTCTAACGATCTAAACCTACTTTCAGCTATATTGCGAGAGTTACCGCCTTTAAATTGGGGAACATCATCGCGAAAAGGTAACTTAACCACGTATCGTCCCTCTTGATCTCTCTTTGTTGTGGCTCTGTAGAATTCTTCACACTTCTGCTCTTCGAGAGTAAGTATCTTATTTGAACTGGTTTGCTCTTCTATCTCCCAAAACTTACGAAGCATGTCGTCTTCTCTTACTTGGGCATGCATCACACTAATATTGCCAATTTCTGAATTGCTTACCATTCCTACCGTGCCAGACAAAACCCATCCGAACGCTGTACTCTGCGCCATGAGAGTGCCAGAAGGATTTTTTATAATCCCGTCCTTCACGATATAACTGTAAATATCCGCTCCCAAAAGGATATCAATTCTGTTAGGCCTACTAAAATCTGGATCGGCTAAGCTCAAATTATTGATATCAACCCAATCGAGATTACGACTATCGACATTTCGTTCAGGTAAGTATGACGTGATTTTATTTAAAACGTAAGCGTTGACCTGTTGTTTGAACTCGCGATCTACTCGTGACTGTATGGTGAAATTTACCATGTGACGAGCGATCGTTGACCTATTTGCACCTAACCCAGATACTACACCAGTAACAGGGATTTTCTTAAGCCGTAGTAGTTGTACTGTAGCCTCTGTAACAAAACAAGCTTGCGAACCCTGATCCAATAGCGCGCGAACCGTCTGGAGTTCTCCCGATCTTGACTCGGCTTTTATTAGTGCAGTGGCTAATAAAACCTGCCTAAGATGAGAGACCTTTCTAGTTGACAAACATGAAACTATTTGATTAGTAGTAGTAGCAGTGCTACCACTACCATCACTACCATTCTGATCTTTGTTGACGGACGCTTCGGTAGAGTGTAGTACAGTTAAAGCAAATTTTGTTTTTTGCCACATAATCGCGTTTATTTTCGAGCGGCTGTTTAGCAAATTTCTTGCAAAAGCAAAGTTTGTGAGACTCGGTGCAATATTCACAACGCATATTTGATGATTTGGTAGCCAACATCACTTTTGGATTGTGGCTATGAGAACTATGATTACCCTGATGAATCACTGACCGTTTAGGTTCGATACACTCCAAAGCACGAAATCTGTTTTCCATGAAAATCTTGAATTGATCAAAAGTTGGCAAGTCACTGGAGTCGGTAGCTCCAATGCTCAATTCCCACTGCTTACGCGTTTCCGTATCTAATTTAAAGGTGACAATGTGAATGATAATCACATCCCATGTAGACACATCGATGTTAAGATTTCTAAGAGCACTTAGACATTCAGTTGTGGTGTCCAATAAATCTTTAAGCGCACTGGCGGACTCCGTATGCATGCGTTTTTGACCAAAAAGACGTTTCAATATACAATTTGACAAATATTTTTTGTTACTATAACGTTTTTCTAAAAGTGACCAACAAACTGTGTAATTAGCATCAGTAATGGGCGTATGTCTAATAAGTTGTTCGGCCTCGCCTGTGAGGTGACTCTTTAAATAATGTAATTTGTGAACGTTGTCAAGTTCCTTATTTTTATGTACTAGAGAAGTAAATAAGTCATGGAACGTAGTCCATTCTCCATATTTTCCCGAAAAAGTGGGTATGGAAATCTTGGGCAACTTGACCAGAAAACTGTTTTTGGTCCTCCGATCCGGCTCGAAGGACCAATGTTCAGTACCACAGCTTCTGGTGGTTCCTGAATTGAACTGGTTGGGAACCCGACTGGGATTTAAAATAAAACCACAGGGTTCTGATCTGACTGGTTCTGGATATATTTGCCATAATTACACACAAATGCATTATCTTACTTGCTAAACGAAACCACAACGCGTTCTAACTTTGTACAGTGCCCTCTAGTGAAAAAACTAAAAACTAATGGTGTAAACAAACATTGGGTTGAGTTGAAAGGTTAACACTGTCGTGAACAGCGGTACAACGTATTCTTCTGAGCACACTAAACATAAACAATCTGTTTCATCCATCCGATTTTTATCGTTAGAATTTTTTGTCTTTTTGCATGTAGATTTGCCAGAACCTGCCAACTTAGATGTTTTTGATTTTTTTTGTGCAGTTTTCTCTGACCATGCTCCTCGTTCACTTTTGCGTTTATATTTTAAACACCATCTAAAACAAAATAATCATATTTTTAATGTAATACTAATAATAACACTCATTACTCACACACCTAAATACCTAATACCCTATACCTAAATGTTAATGGACTTTTATGTGTTTAATTTTGATAAAAAAATGTCATCGGACTAACGGGGCAAAACGGATAGCTATCTGTTTTGCCCATGTCCGTCTTGCCCAATGCACATATATTCAAAAGTTATATTAGCCTACTGAAAAATTTCTACCAACGAATGAAAAGTTACAAACACAAATTAAACTTCAATAAACACGCAATCGATCAAACAGAGTCTATCCGTTAACACTTAATACATAAAACAAAATATCAAACTAATATACTATTAATAAAAATTTTATATTTTTTTTCCACAACAAGTGCACGCATCTATTGTTTTGGTTGAAGTGTCATGGCGCGGCCGAGTTGCTTTACCGATCCGAGGTTATCGAATAGCGCCATCTATCATAGGTTTTAATAAAATCAAGTATTCGTCTTACCCACACTATGCATCTTGCCCGGGCTTCCCCTATATGATTCATATGTTTATATGGCAAGGTTTTTTTTATACTTGTATTTGACAATGTTTCCTTGTTGTGCAATAAAAAGTTTTGTACAAAACATGCTCGTGCGCTTTTCTTTTAAGCTACATAGACTTATATTTTAATATCACACAAAGGCTATTGAGAAGCTCGTTAGTCGAGCGCGACCCGCGTATCCGTAGCTAGCGTTGCCAGGCGTCCGGATATAGCCGGACATAGTTAGGCTTTTTGATTGCGTGTCCAGCCAAAATAAACGGTGTCCAGCTTGTCCGGCTTTTGTTAGGCTTTCTTCATTTTATTTAATTTAACAAGATTCATGGTAATAATCAGAAAAGCTTTATATACTGAGACACAAAATCCTCAATAATGTAGGGTGTCCGGCCGTTTTAGCAAATGTCCGGTCAAACTGGCTGGTCTGTCCGGCTATTAGGTTTGGCGACCTGGCAACCCAAGTGCCAAACCAAGACCTGGCAAGTGCGCGTGTCAAGCGACGGCGTGAAGCGACTACTATTGGATTGGTCGCCATTTAGTGGCATTTTCTATCTTGAGGTCCTCCGTGCTTCGGAAGGCACGTTAAGCCGTTGGTCCCGGTTGTTATCGATAGATAGCAGTCGTGAGGCTGTGTCAGATGCCTGAGGGCAGCCTGACAAAATTCTGACAGTGTTGGCCACTAACACACCTGTCATGTTCCTGTTGATCTGGTTTCCTTGTAAAAATGGAGTACGGAGGTCAGACGGCAGTCGCTCCATTGTAATAATCAGTTCCGCGAAATCTAGGACCATGACTTACAGCGTACCCTAGGCTCTGACGACGCAACTAGGATGACCACGAGGCTAATTAAACATGTAAAAACATTTTAAAAACATTATCAATAGTTAGAGAAACAATAATTTGCTCAAAAACAAATAAAACGTAAATCGATTGATAGCATCATCAATTTTGTAGATAACATCGTAATTTTAGGGTTCAGTATCCTTTCTTAATTAATAAACCAGTAAATACATAGGGCGCACTGTAAGTTTCCGGAACTGGCCACTTACATAAACAATATTTAAATATTTATTGCAACATTTGAAAATAGAACTCTTTGGCTGTAGAATGCAGTTTGTTTCATCTGACTGTCTTTTGTTTTTACCTTGTGGCGCCATTTAAAAAATTGTGTGTCTGCATCAACATGGATTTAACTCGGGAAAATTTTCGTAGTATGATTTTCTACGATTTTAAGTGTAATTTGACAGCTCAACAGAGCATCGCTCGACTTGAAACAGCTTTTGGCAATGAAGCACCATGCAAGACAACTGTTTATAGCTGGTTTGCAGAATTCAAGCGTGGTCGTATCAATCTCAGTGACGAATCTCGCGATTGTCGGCCGTCCACCGCTGTGACCAACAAAAACATCAATGCTGTGCGCCGTATGATTGAAACAGACAGGCATGTGACCTACCATGAAATTCACGCATCCTTAGAAATAGGCATGAGTCAAATACAATTAATCCTACACAAACATTTGGGTGTGAGAAAGCTATGCTCGCGGTGGATCCCACACAACTTGACCGAGGCTCAAAAAACGGACCGCGTCACTTGGTGCAGTGCCATGCTTACCAGATTCAACGAAGGTGCGTCAAATTTGGTGTGGGACATAGTAACAGGTGACGAAACATGGATTTATTGCTACGATCCCAAAACAAAGCAGCAATCGAGCGTATGGGTCTTTCAAGATGAGCCGAAACCAACCAAAGTGGCGCGCGTGAAAAGTGCATCTAAGCGGATGATTGCTTCTTTTTTTAATAAAACTGGACACGTGGCTACTGTTGCTTTAGAGAATCGTCGTACAGTGAATACACGACCATTTGTTTGCCGGAAGTTATTGACGAACTCCGTAAAAATAACCGTAAACGCCGTATCATCCTGCACCATGACAATGCCAGTTCTCACACGGCCAGACAGACAAACGACTTTTTGAAGGCGAAAAATGTAGAACTCATGAGTCATCCTGTCAGTCATTCAGTACAGTCCCGACCTGGCACCTTATGACTTTTTTCTGTTCCCAAAAATTAAGAACCAATTACGCGGTCAACGATTTTCATCACCAGAAGAGGCTGTCGAGGAGTATGAAAAACACGTTTCAGAGGTCACCACAGAGGAGTGGCACAAAAGTTTTCAAAACTGGTTTCATCGAATGAAAAAGTGCATAGACGCCAAGGGAGATTATTTTGAAAAACAATAAATTAATTATGTACCTTTAATAGTATTTTTTCATATTCATTCCGGAAACTTATAGTGCGCCCCACGTACACCTGAATGGACTTATAAAATAAACCCTTTTAATTGTGACACACTGACACAATGAATATGAAAGGAGCTGGTAAGGTCCGTATTGTTTTTTCGTTGCTTTAAACCATTATTATATTAAAAACAATAGTGCTTCTGAAGGCACGTCAAGTCGTCGGACCCGGTTCCCAAATGGTGGTCGTTAAAGTACGTCAGAGCCTGAAGGGTGGTTCCACAAAAACAATCGACCATGTAAAGAAAAATACTAATAGGACTAACGTACAAAACGGAATCTCACACCCCTTCCACCCGATACAGATAAAATTCCTTCAGGATCGGTGACGCGCTCGTAACATCTCCGGTGTTGCAGGCATTCATAGGCTACGGTAACTACTTAACATCAGGTGGGCCGTACGCCTATTGGCCTACTTAGTTGTATAAAAAAAAAGATACCGCATCGAGCCGCGCAGATTGGGTAAAAATCGAGAGCGAAGCAATGCAAGGATGTCGCATATACGGTAAGTATCCAACCCTGCGAGTCAGAAACCGAGAGATCGAATCGGTGTAGTAGCAATAGGAAGGTATTAATCTCGCCGCAGGTTTATGGAAAATCCGAGGTGTGACGGTCTCAAGAGTCAAGGACTCTAACAACAGAAATATTTCGTTCCCACGAGTCAAACATCAACGGAGCTAAACTCTATACTTCTATACTAATATTATATTTTATATATATATTACTAGCTGACCCGGCAAACTTCGTACCGCCGCCGAATATAAATTATATTAAAAAGCTGAATGATAATTGCAGAATGTTTCAAATTTTGTAAAAAATGCTTTTTCCCTTAGAAACTCAGAAATTGTTGGCATTTGGCATGTCAAATTTGACATTCAAAATATAGGAATAATAGTTTCTAAAGGAAAGCGAAATTGTTGTTTTTAATATATTCCAAGCATTTTGTTCATATTTACTCACCTTGTAAACCTTCCCTGGACTTCCACAAAAATAGCCAAATAGGTCCAGCCGTTCTCGAGTTTTAGCGAGACTAACGAACAGCAATTGAATCATATATATATATATATATATATATATATATATATATATATATATATATATATATATATATTATATAATTATATATATTATAATAATATATATATTATATATATAATATTATCAAGCTGAAGAGTTTGATTGAACGCGATAATCTCAGAAGATACTGGTCTGATTTGAAAAAAATATTTCAGTGTTGGATAGCCTATTAATCGAGGAAGGCTATAGGCCTGGTCGAAGTCGGGACGGGGTGATAGTGTCTGATATTTTGCTCGGCGCAGTCTAAGACAGTATGCTACAGACATCTAAGTATTTCGGGCAATGGAAGGTCACACCGCGACAATGTAATCCCGTTTAATGTCCGGTTAAAGAGTTGAGTCATAGAATACTAAACATAAAAGCCCAAGTTGTATATCAAATTGTTAGAAATTCTCTAATTTTTATCTTAGCATTTATTTCTGGGTGCGTCCTTGCATCTTAGATTATTGTTTTCATCTTTGATAGTTTAATGAATGAATTAACATTTTATTGAATTATTTACATAGACCTTATTCTCTCGATAGACTTACTTCTTCGAACTCTTGACCAGGTCTAAGGCAAAAGCCTAAAAGTATGATTTATTAGCGATTAAGATGCGAAATATTTATGTAAGTCCATATTAATAATATAAATGCGAAAGTCTGTCTGTTACGCTTTCACGGCCAAACCGCTGGGCGGATTTTGATGAAATTTAGTAGATTAGTAGGCAGGCATGTTGACCATTACGCCACATAGGTCGACTAAATCCATACTAATATTATAAATGCGAAAGTCTGTCTGTCTGTCTGTTACGCTTTCACGGCCAAACCGCTGGACGGATTTCGATGAAATTTGGTATGAATATAGTTGAAGATCCGGGGTCAAACATAGGCCACTTTTTGACGCAGGCGAAGCTGCGGGAAACCGCTAGTATATTATATGCGATGATATAACCGAAAGCCCGGTGAAATGAAAGATATGTAAGTGAGTAAGTAATTAGGTTAACCCTTGTAAAATAATTAAACTGTAGTAACAAAGTTAAGCTTAAAAATCACGCCCTGGGTAAGTTATTAAACACGGCAGTACTAAGGTACGCCTGAATTTCTAACTTTAGTGGTTAATAATAACTAATCTGCACTTTTGATTATTTTAACTGTTTCACTTTGAGTTATAGTTACTTGTAATGTAACGATTTATTATCGTCTATTTTTTTAAATAAGTGTAGGTTAGTTTCCAGGGTCAAAAGCATAACATTAAAATTAGTCCGTCATTTAGGGAAGCAAAATATATTAGTGACGTATTTTTTCTTTTGTCAATTGAGCGATAAATTATAAAGATATAACGCATCAAAGTTTAGGAGTGGGAGCTCGTGACGTCACATAAGTGTAGCACACTGTGACGTCACACGGAACTTTAACGCGCCATATCTTTATCATTCTTTGTTGAGTTTTCAAAAGAAAAAAATACGTCTCCAATATTTTTTGATTATCTAATTGACGGACTAATTATATTTTTTTAAGGAAACTAGCCTATTTTATGGCCCAGGCCCAACTGATGGAAAGCGGTTTATCATTTCAGCCGCAGTCAGTCCACAGCTGGACATAGGCCTCTCCTAATGGTTGAAAGCGGCCGGCATCCAGCGACTCCCAGCGACCTTTTTCAGGTCATCTGACTATCTGGTCGGTGGATGTCCAACGCTGCGCTTGTCGGTTCGTGATCGCCATTCGGGAACCTTTCTGCTACATCTGCCATCGGTTTTCTGCGCTATGTGCCCGGCCCACTGCCACTTCAAAGGGCTTATCTGCTGGACTATGTCGGTGAGTTTTGTTTTCCTACAGATCTACTAATTTCTGAAGTGATCTCGTAGAGAAATCCCGAGCATTGCCCTCCCCATTTTTGGACCGCTGAACGGATTTTGATGAAATTTGGTATCATCATCATCATGCCAGTTTTTATTAATTACATAGATCGTTCGAGTAAGTATCCCAATGGTATCCCATAACATAAGTTCCAAACTTATTGTCGGGTTAACTCAAACTATGCGATTTGTCCCTACATTGATTTATTTAGCGAAGTGAAATGAGCCTTACTCTTGTTAACCGACGAAACTAGTATAAAACAACTTAAAGATAGCTGCGTCTCCCACAACGAGAATAGTTTGGAACCGCAAACTAGTGCAATACTCGAGATAATGAAATGGTCTTGAGTCGTAATAAAAACTTTGTTTGAAAAGTTGAATTATGTAACTTACATGGGGTAGACGTTTGTAAAAGGCGTGTTCTTCCAAAACAGGAACTGTCATTTTCCGGAATTGAGACTGACACCATATTCTGAAACGTTAACTGAAACTCGACTCAACCTCACTCCAACTCATTTGTATGATTAGTCGACACTAGCTTCCTTGACTTAAAGATTCCTCATTGAGTATCAACCTGTCAAAATTTAAGGTTGATCGTGAGGTGCCTGACTTGAGGCGTCCTCGAAACGAGAATAGTAGTTTTACTTATATCAGTTTTTTGGCACTTTACTAGGTATCTATCCTAGTTACATTTTTCGTATTGTACTTTTAAATTTTTGTGCTTTGGTTTGTTATTATGACCTGTGTCGTTCAATGGAGTTTCCTCGAGCAATCAGAGTTGAGTTGAGGACTTTCTTAAGGTGCCCTGCAATGACTTTGAGTGAAGGACGTCCTTGTGGTTACGTTTGAGAATATGGGTGTGAGCCTGCGTTACAAAATCATGGAAAGAATCCGTATTCATTAATCATCAGCAGCTTTCCATAACCCAAGTGCTGGGCATAAGTCTACGTTATCTCTGTCCTATTCAATATTTCAACAGAATCCTACAAAGTTGAAGATTGAATAAAAGGGTTCTTGAAATAAATACTAATGGGGAAAATTACAAAGAAATGGTACAAACTGTGTCAATATTCTAAGAAAAGAAGATAAGTTATGATAACTTATTTAATTGCAAGAATACAGTGCATACATAGATCATTAGATAATTATAATTTCGTGTATTCCACTCTCAGATGAGTATGCAAAACATAAAAATAAAAATAAAAAAAACAAAAAAAATTAAATATGTCCCATTATGTCAGTAAGATTTATAAAATTATTAAAAAAAATTCAAATACTAAAGATAGATACAAAATGTCAACATTATTTTAATTAAGTACAATTATCGTTCATAAATTCATCAACACTTTAATAAACATTTAGCCATTAGAAATTCGAACAAATTTCTCCCAAATACATCTAATTCTAATTCTTTCTGAGGGAATATGGTTGTATATATCTTAATTGCCATACAATATGAGTTCTCTATAGGAGTTGTGACATGCCGCGTGACATGACTTGAATTTCCTCGAAATATTGTTGATTGTTTTGTTTACCAATTATCTTTTAAATTGTGAAATAAAAGGGTTATTCGCGTTATCGTTGAGTTACAACGAAGAAGTGTTTTGACAAGGGACTCAATACATAAGACTGGATACCGGCTTTGTTAACAATATTTTTGAGTTTGAGATTTTCGTTCGACATCTAATGATATTTCCATTCGCCCATCTGTGAGTCGAACGATTTTTATTCAAATCGCCGGTTTGGCATTCTCAAAAATACACTTGTTAGTGTTTTGGTTTTGGTAATTATTTTGTTTGATTCAAGCCTGCACAGCACAACCTAACCAAACTGGAAACAACTAAAGTAGCTTTCTATACATATCGATCCCACCTAGCAAGAAAACGTCTTAACCACTAGACCGTAGAGGCAGTTAACATAGTCTTATTTCAAGTACGAGTGAATACCCAGAACAAAGCTAGCATTAGTTCCCTCAACTCAAAACCTCAACCCTTGCATAATCCGGAATTTCCGGCCCCGTTTTAGGTCAAACAAAACTATTTGAAACTTAGCAGAATAATAAACTTCTGAGTACATATTTGCTCTTGCTAGCTGGGCTTAATAGAGATATGGTAAGGTATAGGGTCCCATGAGCTGACAATTGAATATCAGGTTGGGGCATAAAATTGTGTGTGTAAATGAAAATTCCATAAACGCTTGATTTTTTTCGGCTAGTCGGAATATCTAATGTTACTGTTCGTTTTATTACATGAATTTGGAATACAAACAAGGATTCTTGTTACCCGAAAAGCGAAACTATCAAATTCCTCTAATCAGCCAATTAAATAACAAAAAATAATTAATCTTGTAGAAAAATTACCTCTTCTACCCAAATGTAAGTAAGCGAGATGGCGCAATACGGAATGTAAGGCAACATCACGCTTATTCACTCGCACACATTTGTGTATGAAGCACGGAGCAATTGTTTGAAGAGATCATGGTCACTACCATGGAGTAATTACAAAGTTACTTTGTTTTTTTTGTGTGGTCACCACTCAATCTGCCGAGAAAGGCGCGGAAAGCGTGTCCTATCGCCATAGAATATTATGATTTTCTTCTTTTACAATTAGGAGCGACCTAAAGTGAGTCCAGAAGTGGACTGACTGCGGCTGAAATGATGATATTTTTGTGAAATTACCTAAACTTTATTGTTTAATTATTAATGAAGTTTCTAGACCAAGAATGCCATCAAAAATTACTAAACTCCGAACGAGAAAAGTTTTGAAATAGAGGCCAGGGTTCCGTAATAAAATGTAGCAATCTCGATCTTTAATCAAACTTTAGGCTTTAAAAGCGTAACGGTGACT
This sequence comes from Euzophera pinguis, assembly GCA_947363495.1. Classification (NCBI taxonomy): domain Eukaryota; kingdom Metazoa; phylum Arthropoda; class Insecta; order Lepidoptera; family Pyralidae; genus Euzophera; species Euzophera pinguis. The sequence continues at coordinate 9,489,781 of OX376178.1, read as the reverse complement.
GTTAAGTTTTTTGTGTAGTATTTTTTCCTCATTCCTGCTAGTATTTATAGGAAATTTGTGAAAAAGTGGGCAGTACTTATTAAGGTAGATACTAAGCTAAGTAGGATTTAAAAAATGAGACTTGGTTAGGAAACGGTCCAACTTAGTAGATATGGCGAGAGTTGAGTAGGTACACGTTAATTTGCGCCCATATTATATTATACGTCCATAGTGAATATAGATGAATCTCTTTGAAGACCATGTTAGCGCCAAAAAACTAAAATATTTATGTCGCATTTTTTTGACTAATGAGTTTTACGGCCATGGATACAAGTTTTTTGGCCCTTCATTATTTTTTTTATATTCTTCAGACCTATAGTGTGGTTTGTCAAGTACAAGTCCTACTTAGTCATTCAGTAATCAAGTTTAGTTACCAGTCTAGTTAAAAACCAGGAGCCCTATTTTAGAAAGTGTGACTCACGCTAAATTGGCGAGTCAATAATTTTTATTTATTTATTTCTTTATTTAAACTTTATTGTACATAATACAATTGTATAGCACAATAGGCTATACATTTGTATAATAATAATTTTTGTTCGATATCGAATGATTTTCGTTCATAAATGTAGGATTTTTGTTCGACATTTAGGTAGGTAATTTCAAAAGCAGGGCTCCAGGCGACGTAAATTGGTAGGAAAATAAATTTACACTTAGCCATTTCTACATAGAAGCATTTGGAAACCATCAAGAAAATCACTTGTACAGTCAAACACTGTATCACTTCCCAACACAAACAAATTGTTTTCGAACATTCTTACTTTGTGTTTAATAAAATGATCCACCATTATTATGTACCTACAAACATGAGAACAAAATGGAAAATAAAATAAAATACATCGCCGGAACGGAACTGCACTTCACAGCTTTCCACCAAATGTTATAAACCGTGTTTTTTTTAATAATGGTTGGACGCAAGTCCTATAAAGCTCTTCTTAATTTTTCCATCTTTTTCAGTCTTACAGTGTAGTTTCGCTTAATCTTAGTCACGTCGTCAGTAGTCAAGTCTAGTCATAAGGCCGGAGCTACGGCGGAGGCTGCTAAGGACGCCAAGCGGCGCAAATATGAGTTACTAAGTAGTGACTATATATTTGTTCCACTTGGTGTTGAAACTTTTGGCCCGTGGAGTCGGGCTATGAAAAAGTTTTTCAAAATGTTGACCCCAAAACTTGTCGACGCCGCTGGTGACAAGAGGGCCGGCTCATTTCTCGCGCAGAGAATAGCGATCGCTATCCAGCGCTGGAATTCTGCCGGAGTTCTTGGCACCATGCCGCAAGTACAAATTTTAGATTTTAATTGTAATTTTTAGGTAAATTTTTATTATCTACCTATACAATACAATACAATACAAAAACTCTTTATTGCACAACAAGGATATATTGTTAAATACAAGCAATTACAAGAAAAATGACCTTGCGCAAAGGCGGCTTTATCGCAACAGCAATTTCTTCTAGGCAACCTTACGGAAAATTGAGTAAAAATATTAAAGATTGTGCGCGGTAGGTGTCAAAAAGAGTAAGAAGAAACATAATTATATTAATAATAAATAAATATTAATAAATATCAAAACATAAACTTACACATATACTGTATATTACCCACTTACTTACCTATCTAGGTTTTTGTTTTGATTTATTTTTAAATTATTTAAAAAAGATGTAAAAGAATAACAGAGAGTTTCTAATAGGCTACTTGACTGTATTCATACTTGGTTAATATTGTTAAACTAAACAAAATATACACTAAAAAGTAACCGATTCTGAAAACAACATCAAAATTGGTTGTTAATTAAGGCCGTAATTCGATTTTAAAGTTTTCTCTAAAAGAAAAGTGGGAGCGTGGTGGGGACATCTTGTTATCTCTTTTGTATGCACGAAACCGAGTGGCAGTGACGTCACAGCTTACAAAAGGATGCCTTTTCTTGTTTTTTGACAGTTTCCCCTTCCACCGAATTTCAAAGGCTTATAACTTATTTATTTTTGAACGGATTACAAAAAATCTTTCTTAATTCTGTTTCTGAAAATAAAAATATTGATATGAAAGAAAAAATAAAAATTAGTAGAATACCCAATTATATTTATTATTCTAGAGTTTTTATGAATTAGGCTAAATGAAGTAATAGAAAAATTACTAGGAGCATTTGGCAACAAGCATGAAAATCACATCATACAGTGTATCACTTCCAAACGCTCACGCTTGTTCTCGAACACTTTGTGAATAATAATCCATCATTATGATGAAAATAAAATACAGCGCTAGATACCTACTTCTCTTTTCAGCTTCCCGCCAAAAGCCTTCCATATACCTTGGTTATGCCATGCAATTGTCAATGTCATATCATTAAACTGACATTGACTTAACATTACGCTTGCCTCTGATTATGCGCTGCGCTGCGCTGAGCTAATGTTTTCATATTGTGTAAAACTGGTATTTTTCTGCAAAAATAAATTAAAACATCTTTGTTAACATGGAAAAAGGTGAAAATATCTACAGAAATATCTGCAGACTGTGTCTGAAATGTGATAATAGGGGTAAATACGTATCTCTCGTTGAAAATGGCAAATCAAACGGCATTAGTTGTTACGGGCTAGCGGTAATGAAATTTGCCCAGATTTCTATAGAAAAAGACGATAAACTACCTAAATACATGTGCCAAAAGTGTTTATTTTTACTCAAATGTGCTATTTACTTCAAGTTTAAATGCGAAAATAGTGAGAAAGTGTTGAAAAATTGGACGGAAAAACATGTCAACAAAACACGTAAGGAGGCAAATTTAAACGCAAAAAATTATGAATGCATGTTATTTAGACAATATTTTGCAGATGAAGATTTCGAGAATACTTCAGAAAAAGACAATTTCTTTGAAAACGTGAAAAAATTTGGAGGTAAACAAGAACATTTTGGTGAAAACGAAATTTCGAATGACAGTTTTTTTGATAGTTATTTACAAAGTGAAAATGATCAAGACAATGTGTTTGAAAACCAAAATGACGTTTCAAAACCTAAAAGAAAACTCAATATGTTACATAAAAGTTCAATTTTCCCAAAAAAGAAGAAAAAATTTAAGAAAAATACAGAAAAAGACAAATATGAATGTGAAATTTGTAAGAAAATTTTAGCAAACCCGTTCACTTATCGTGATCACATGCAGTACCATACCGGTTGCCGTTATATATGCGAGCACTGTGGAAAAGGATTCCCAGCAAAATCACGGCTGAATTATCACCTAGTCTTGCTTCACGGAACTGGACTTTATTTTCCATGTCGTTATTGTGATCACAAATCTCCTACGAAGCTAACATTGAAGGAACATGAGAGAATTCATACTGGAGAGCGTCCGTTTACATGTGATAAGTGTGGATTAACTTTCCGTAGACAAACAATATGGAGAAATCATATGCTACATCACTCAGAAAAGACTGTTCAATGTCCTCAATGCCCCCTCAAATTTTATACCATCCCAGATTTAAAAGCGCATTCAAATAATATCCACGAAAGAATTTATATGTATGTGTGTGATGTTTGTAATGCAACTTATGCGAAATCGACAACCGTTAGAAAACACTTGACCGAAGTGCACGGTATATTGAGAGAAATGCAAGGAAAAATAACTAAGATTAATCGAGTTACGTGTAAAGGTGTTGCTGAAACATAATATACCTGTTGCTTTGTATAGTATTAAGATATATATTGGTTATTTTTTTTTAATAATTTATATATATAATCAGGCAATATGACTGCCTCTGTGGTCCAGTGGTTAAAGTGTCTGCCTTTGACCCAGAGGTCGCGGGTTCGATACCCACGGGAAGCATACTTTGTTTAGTTGTTTCCAGTTTGGTTAGGACATTGCAGGCTTGAATCACCTGATTGTCTGATAAAAAAGATGAGTCTGTGCTTCGGAAGGCACGTTAAGCCGTTGGTCCCGGCTGCCATTTTGTGGTTGTTAAAGAACATCATGGTCCTATTGGTCTGGTTTCTCTACTAAAAAAAAGAGTTACGGAGGTCAGACGGCAGTCGCCCCAATGTTATAACCAGTACTGCCAAATCTAGGACCACGATTAAAGCATACCCTGGGCTCTGAAACGTAAGGTGACGATGCAACTAGGAATACACGCTAGGATGTAGAAGGTAATATAATAAATATAAGTAAAAACTTATATTGCCTGATTGTATAATTATTCGCGTCCTGCAAAAGTTGAGGTAAAACTCATTATGGGTTAGGGTTGACTGGAAGAGATTTCCAAGCAAAAAGTCTACCTTTGCACGTACATTTAATTTTTTGTAATTGTACAATTGTAATAAAGTACAAACAGATGTGCAACTTCAGAAACTAAGTATATTATTTTTTCCAAAGCTACAAGATGTCAAACTTAACTTGAATTTCACAATTCATCAGAAATAAATATAGATTGGAAATTATTATCTGAGGCCAAGACTCACTTCGGGTCGCTGCGCCATCTTAGTTAGTATATCTACACTAATATTATAAAGAGGAAAGATTTGTATTTTTGTGTGTATGTTTGTAATGAATAAACTCAAAAACTACTGTGCCGATATTAAAAATTCTTTCACCATTGGAAAGCTACATTCAACCTGAGTAACATAGGCTATATACCGCAGGCGGAGCTGCGGGAAACAGCTAGTATTATTTATTTTTACAGATAGGCTGTTACATTTAATGTGTTTATAGGCAGCATTGATTCTTTATGAAGTAAATGAAATAACTTGTTAGTTTACTGTTTATTATTGTATCAATGTGACTATTCTCTTATATCCACTTGTCTAGTTGGTTTTAGAAGACATAACTAACAGATGGTATTAAGACCACAAATTCGAGCATTTTGTATTAATCATTAGATACGCTACATATTCATTCACTAGCTTTTACCCGCGGCTTCGCTTGCGTGTAAACCTCCTTTGGGAACATGATGTTTTTCCAGGACCAAAAGTAGCCTATGTTACTCTCTATCCTTTCAACTAACTCTATGCCGAAAATCAAGTCGATTGGTCGCTTAGTTAGGGCGTGAAGGAAGGACAAACAAACAAACAAACACACTTTCGCATTTATAATATTAGTTAGGAGTTAGGATACCAAAATTACAGGAATTACAGCCGCACATTCTAAATGACCAATAAAACAAATTTATCAAACTAAAAAAAAAAAACTTCATTAACTAGTGCGATTTTTATAAAACTGACTACTCATTGGTACGAGTATATACTTACACAAGCAACTCTTTAGTTATAGATTTAAAAATTCTTTTTCTGAGGTAGATTTATTTTGTTTGGTGAATTTGCTTAAGTAGTTATATACAACTCTGAGTGCGGCGTTAAGTGTACCATGCGAGTGTCATACTTTGATGTACATGATTGAAATGTCACAAGTAGAAACCCACACTTAATGCTGTAAATGTGCAACAAGAAAATAAAATAATTTATTCAGCTGTTGATTGTAAGTTAAATAACTACTAAATGCTGTAAAGTTGTGTACGATACTCATGTACATGTTTTAAATATTAAAATAAAATTATTTTATATACATGCCATCTTTATTTATTTAGAAATTATTATTATTTATTTAGAAATTTCCTAATTATGCATATTTAGCCTTTGGCATCCAACAATATTCTTGTGTTAAGTTTTACCCTGTACAATTTTTTTTTTGTTTCATTCACTACATTGATCATCATCATTTCGTGTAAGTAGGTTAAATCGTCAATCGACCATGTACACCCTGGTGTCAAAGTTGTGCGTAACCGCCTCTCGGCCTCTGACGTGGTTCCTTTAACGACCACCAGATGGCGGTCTGCAATGCCCTAACCAAAGTGGAAACAACTAAACAAAGTACGCTTTCCGAGGGAATCGAACCCACGGCCCCCGGGCCGAAGGCGAACGCCTTAACCACTGGACCACGGAGGCAGTCAGCATTCACTTAATTCATATAGAATGGGTTCCATATTGTCAATCGACTAGGTATCCAGAGTTTCTCCTTTTGGCTTGTGACATGGTCCGTCCCACGGCAGAGGGAACTTGTCTCATGAACCACATTACACCGTCACAATCATCATTATATTGTGTGGGTTACATAGTTAATCGACCCTGTATACCTTAGTGCCAAAGTTTCTGGGATGTCTGTTAGCCTCCGCCTGACGACCGCCGGTTGGTAGGTTCTCTCGTTTCGTTTTAAATATTTTGATAAGGAGTCCTATATTTGAAATGCGTGACTCATATGCCGCATGAAAATCGTTCGATGTCGAACAATAATCCCTCGATGTCAAACAAAAATGATTCGACTCACCAATTTTGCTTGAGTAACAAACACTTAAAAAAACACTCCTGGTTGAAAATAATTACCAAATTCCGTATTAAAAAAAGTCATTCAAGGAGAAGATTAAAGAAGTCTATAAATTGTCCGTAGAGTGATTTGTTAGATTATTTTTTTATTTTTTTTGCACTGTATTTAATCATCATTAAGAATTATGAATGGGTGGTAATAGCTAGTTGAATATTGCTTTTATTTATTGTTTTTTGTACATGTAAGTTAGATCCGATAATCTGTACTCCTACTACAGTCACAGACTTTCCTCTATTATAGTGGTTGTCTGGAAGAGATCCCTCATAGGGATAAGTCCGCCATTGTACATTAATATTTAAGATTTTTTTTTTTCTGTTGATGTTGTATAAACTGTTTTCTTTTATGTACAATAAAGAATTTTACATACATACATAAAAGTATAAAATAATGTTTGTTTTTTCTAAATCACAACCGACCACAAGTTTGTAGTGGGGAGACCTGCCTAGGTTTTGTATGATCACCAAATGCATTTAAAGACGTGAACATATTCTATTTGTTATTTTATATTTTATTATTTTTCCAAATTTTGTACCTTGGAAACAACAACTTCTGGTGTCGAGAAAAGAATAATTTTCCTAGAATCAGACAAAAACATCTCGTTAATTCGAACAAGTGCTATCTTGCCCGGGTTTCCTCAACAATCAACATTAATTTGTCCCGTGATAAATCAGGACGATTCTATTAACACATTAGTAAATACACACACACAGACCAAAAAAGGATATAGAGGAAATAAGGCAAAATATATAATGTAGATATTCACTTTTACTATATAATGTAATTGAACGAGCGCAGAGAGCGAGAGTCTCTACATCAAGTCTGAAGTGCTATTATTGAAAAGTGTAACTCACACAAAATCGGTGAGTCGAATAATTTTCATCGATATAGTACCTATGTTTTTCATTAGTCACAAGCGACGAGTCGAAACATTTTCATTTGAAATATCGTAGAAAGCCACTAGTGGCGTCCAATCCATGTCAGACACCGCTCGGGCGATCATCACGAACATGCTTGTCCTGCTAGGCTATTCACATCATACACATTCATCTGTACTATTATATTTAGTTAATTTGTATTATTATATTTAATACTAGCTTTTTCCCGCAGCCCGCCTGCTTCATAAAGTAGCCAATGTTTGACACCGGGTCTTCAACTATATTCATACCAAAAAATGTATGATTCAAATTATCAAAGTAATTTTGTCTCGTTTTGTGTAAATATAATAAAACATGACTGTATTGTAATGTCGCCATACTCATACTGGGTACATGTTTAAATGCAATTTCTACTTTGTTAACCTTATGCTAACATGTATGCGATAAATAAATAAATTGAAACTGACTGGTCCGATTTGAAAAATTGTTTCAGTGTTGGATAGCCTATTTATCGAGGAAGGCTATAGGCTAGGACGAACAATTACAATATAATGCCCATATCTATTTGTTTGTTTGTCTATGCTCGCCCCTACACTCTGAGTTTTGTGGTCGCTGGCTGCTCCAAATTCAACGAGAATGTTTCTCGAAGGCTTTTAGTTTCGCCCTTGTGGATGTGTACTTAGAGTAAGTGTCATATTTACTTACTACTGTAGGTCAGGCCCCTACCATGAGTTTTGTAACACCGCAAGTTTATAGTATAGTTTCCTATCATAAGATAAAAAACGTATGACAAACAATCACTTGACAAACAACGTAGGATAAAAAAAAACCACAGCTTGACAAATGTTATACCTTGACAAAATATATTGTCATTATTAAAATCAGTCATTTGACAAACTAATCGAAAGTTAAAATTTTATTAAATACTAACTATTATTGTTATAACTATGCCAATTTAAAAACCAACGCATAGCTTAATATTCTCAGAAAAAGAGTCGCCTCTCTTATGCAGCGTGTACGGAGCAGTACTAAATTACAGAACTGTATTCTAAATGTGTTGACAGATAAATTTGACTGTCCAATGATGGGACACTGGATTGGTCATGTGTCTCACACGTGAGTCTCGATCTGGAGTCTCATTTTTGGACTTTAGATCAATTAATTTATTTTATAATAACAAAATTTATTTTTATCTGTAAATGATTAAAATTATATTCTAAATTTGCATACTAATATAGTCTAAGTAATATATAATTTTATGGATTATCATGATCTGAAAATAAATGAATAAATAAAAAATAAATCAATAAAATAATATCGTTTGAAAAAAGCATTGGCTAATAATTGATTCAATTGCCTCTAATATCTGAGAAATCTAGGAATCTGATACTGACAAAAAAGAGACTTTAAGACAGAAATTAAACACAGTCGTAAAAAGACGACTTTATGACGGAAAGTAGGTTAGGTTATGGTTGTACAGTTACCATAACAGTGAGTGAGCTTGCGAAGCGAGCGAGCGACAGACTTTGAGATAGAAGTGGCCGAGTGTAAAAAGACGACTTTATGGCAGAAAGTAGGTTAGGTTATGGTTGTACAGTGACCATAACAGTGAGCGAGTGAGCGACAGGCCTTGTGACAGAAGCGACCGAGTGTTAAAATACGACTTTATGACAGCAAGTAAGTGAGGTTATGGTTATACAGTGACCACGTCAATTAATCTTGTTTTAAAAGTAGCGGCAGCTTACTTATTAACACGCACAATTGTTCTCGAACACTTTGCGAATAATAATCTACCATACTTACAAATAGTCGATAGAAGATACAGCGTCGATACTGCTTTTCGTAACTTCCCGTCACAGTTTATCTACCGGTTTTTATAAAATCACAAATTTTATCATCGTAGTACTTGGCCAAATAATATTTTTTTAGAATTATAGTTTAACATATTTGACAAAGAATACATTTGTAAAAACTGTGTTTTGTCCGTTGTTTACTTTTAAAGTTATATGTGTGGAAAATGTGAAGTTTGTCAAATGATTGGTTTATCTATAGTTATTTTTAAAATGATAATTTTTCGATCGTTTTTTGTAAAACATTAGAAAACTTATAGTATGGATACAAACATAAAAATGAGGTTCGCAGTTTGCAAACAAAAATAAACCCCTTATAAAAATTCCAAATATTTTTTTAAAGAGAATTTTAACTAAAACATACTGTGTCGCGTTCTATCATGTGATATTATCGATAAGGGAGAGAGGGGCTAAACATATTTTAGTTAAACTAGGCGTAATTAACGTTCGTTAATTTTTATGAATAAGGGGGTTATTCTATAACATTATGTGGCTGGATCCTACTTTTAAGTAAATTAAAAAACAAAGCACAGAGATTCCTTTTTAGCGGACTTCCTGCTGTAAAATTTAGAACTATCTACTTTTTATTTACGTTTTAAATCCACTCAGTCATCCAAATTCTCTGAACACCCCAAAGGATTTACAAAAGAAAAATCCACCTTTATTGGTCATTCAGTGGTTCTCAATCATCAAAACTGTAACTTATAGTTTAGGTAGTTTAATAACCATTGTTTGAAAAATTTGTTCTCTATATGGTTCTGATTGGGCAGGCCTCCGAAAAGTTCTAATATGCCAAGTCCATTGGGCGTTTCAATTTGTCAAATGTTAGGTAATATATTGCGATTCGTCAAGCCTATTTTTAGTTCTGACTCGTCAAGTCTACAAATCCATGCCTAAATCAAATATTTTTATATTTGATCAAAGTTTTGAGTATGCTTCCCTTGAGAATCGAAACCATGATCCGGGTCTAAGGCACACGCCTTAGCCACTAAATCACGGACGCAGCAAAAATAAGTACGGTAAATAATTTCTTAAACTTTGGGAACTACTTGAAGACAATTTTACCCTTTAACTTTCGGCCTATCATGTTGTTGCTTCCGGATACACAAAAAAAAAAATCTATCTTGGAAAAGGGACCTTAAATAATTTCCTTTTGAGTTGAACATCTGTCCCTGGGTGTGGTGTTTTGATAAGAGGTTGGCGTTATTTATTTCATCAGTATTTTCAGGGTTCCGTACTCAAACACGGGACCCTTTTACTAAGACTCTGCTCTCCGTCCGTCTGTCTGTCACCATGTGACATGTGATATACAGACTGTATCTCATGAACTGTGATAGTAAGATTGTTGAAATTTCAATTTAAAGTTACACTTGAGTACCAAATTGTTTTGCGTGTTTCCGCCACCAGTTAGTTCATGCAAATTTAGTTGAAATTTTCACAGATTGTATTTTTGTTGCCGCTAAAACAACTAATGCTAAAAATCATAATAAAATAAATATTGAAGGGGGCTCCCATAAAACAGACATGGTTTTAGCCAGTGATTACAACATGGGAGCCTTCAAAAAGGGCGTGAAAAGATTCCTTCAGAATCGTCAACGCGCTCGTGACATCCCTGGTGTTGCAGGCGTTCATATAGACTACGGTAACCATTTATCATCAGGTAGGCTGTACGCCTGTTTGCCTGACATTTTTTTTTTGCGGTTTTTATAGATGGTATGGAACCATAGCGCAAGTTTAATTTTGGTAATACTTACAACTTCAAAATTAGCGTGACTTGACTTCCACTTTTTAGTGCTATCTCTCTAGTGAGATTATTGTCTCAATAAAGGTTAAGAGCTACTGACGTTCCTGCTCTTGCACAGCCTAGTTTTGAGCAGCATTTGGCCAATTTTCGTCGTCTCTACACACGTGCCAGCTTGCTTTTCTGCTTCTGCACAATCTAGGCAGGAGCTATATTGCGGCAATATCATGTCAATCTAAGAAGCAAGCGCAGTCGGCCAATATTGGACCAGCAGCAGAGGCAACACGCTGCAAGCCTACACACGACCAAATCTAGTAAGCATCAAATCAAGCGCTTTTTCATACAAGTCGCGAGGCCTAAGCTGAGCTTCGCATATAAATGAGTGATCACGAAAAGAGGTGGTATAAGAGGTGAAGTGGGAAAGGTGCGCGGCGGAGTTGCGTCACGCATACCTATACGTTATCTATGTGCAAAGCTCAGCTTAAGCCTCGCGACCTGTGCATAGATTGCCCTTGCAGCTTGAAGGTGAGTATAGCCCTTTATTCTATTTCGTGCGTTCCTATATGTCACGAGTGTCACTACTGAGCGTTATTGCATACCGCGCTCGGCTATCAAGTTTCTCATACTCCATACCACTACCCTCCTACAAATGTTCTTTTCTCACATCGCTACCGCTACCGCTTAACACTTATCCCACCCATATAATAGCACAGCTCCCTCGGGACTCCTCCTGCCAACTTTGCTCAGACCTTTGTAAGTTGTTACATTCGGGAAATTCCTTGCGTTGTCTACGCGTGCTAAATAGGTAACTTTAGGTACTTTCAAGCGAACACTAGGCGTGCTATCCAAACTAATATTATAAATGCAAAAGTCTGTCTGTCTGTCTGTCTGTCTGTTACGCTTTCACGGCCAAACCGAAGAACGGATTTTGATGAAATTTGGTATGAATCATGGAGTAATTACAAAGAGGAGATGCCGTTTGAAATGGCGCAGTGACGTGCTCATTGGCGCCTCGCCTACACTGCAGTGGGCGGAGCTTGTCATTGCTCGTGCTCTATGATTGGAGCCACGGCCAAAACCGAGCACCCCGCACGTCTGCCTTCCGCCCCGTGTAGCCTCACAAACGCTTTCTTACAAAACGCTAATAACGCATCTCCTCTTTGTAATTACTTCATGGTATGAATATAGTTGAAGACCCGTGGTCAAACATAGACTACTTTTTAACACAGGCAGAGCTACAGGAAACCGCTAGTTTTTCATAAGTGTGACTTACACAAAGTCGGTGAGTCCAATGATTTTCATTCGTCATAATCGATGAGTCGGACGATTTTTATTCGACATTTTAGTTTTCAAAAATTTAAAGTAAGTACTTTCCAAAAATAGAGCTCCTAGTTTCAAAAATAGCTAGCTAGGGTGAAGAAGAATCAGGTGATCCAAGAGAATCATCATCATCCTAGCGTGTATTCAGTTGCGTCGTCAGCTTACGCTTCGGAGCCTTGGGTATGCTGTAAGTTATGGTCCTAGATTTGGCGGAACTGGTTATTACAATGAAGCGATTGCCGTCTGCCTCCTTTACCCTTTTTACAGGGAAACCAGACCAACAGGAACATGACCCGAGGTGTGTTAGTGGCCAACATTGTCAGAATTTTCAGGCTGCCCTAAGGCATCTGACACAGCCTCACGACTGCTATCTATCGATAACAACCGGGACCAACGGCTTAACGTGCCTTCCGAAGCACGGAGGAGCTCGCGATAGAAAATGCTACTAAATGGCGACCAATCCAATAGTGGTCGTAACCCGTCAAGAGTTGGCGCTTGACACGCGCATTTGCTACGGATACGTGGGTCGCGCTCGACTAACGAGCTCCTCAAAGGTGATCCAAGAGAATATAAGCGGTTATAAACGAACAAAACAAATCTTTTCGTGATGGAGGTTAAATTTTCGCTACTTGAGTATGAAAGACAATCTCTTTAAAGATATTTTGGATAGGTGATACGGGTGCAGTCACACGGAAAAGGGTTGAAAGTGGGACAAAAAGGGGTAAATACGGGATGGCAACCGTACGTAATGTGATGGAAAGTAAAACTTGTAGAAAGAACAAACTGTTTTACAAATAAAATATACTTAAAACAGATGGAAAATAACGTTTAAACATAATAAAGATTAACAAAAGTGTAACTGATTCCGTTAGACCCAGAGGTCATGGGTTCGGTTTCCACGGGAAGCGTACTTTGTTTAGTTGTTTCCAGTTTGGTTAGGACATTGCAGGCTTGAATCAACTGATTGGCTAATAATCAAGATGATTCCGTGCTTCAGAAAGCACGTTATGCCATTGGTCTCGACTGCTATTTAGTGGTCGTTAAACAATACATGATTCTATTAGTCTTGTTTCCCGATTTGAACGGGTTACGGAGGTCAGACGGCAGTCGCTCCAATGTTACAACCAATACCTACTGCCAAATCTAGGACCATGATTAAAGCGTAAGCTGATGACGCAACTAAGAATACACGCTAGGATGAAGAAGTAGTGTCAGGATATTTCTCAATGTTCCCAAGAAAACGAATTGCTTTGACTTCTCACTGGTTATTGGTACGTTTTGAAACTAAAACCTTCTAACAGAAACTGGCGCACCGACTGAATACCATGACGACAGTTTGAAACTTCAAATTGAATATTGATTTTAGTTAATTTTAGTTGCCTACCTATTATTGAAATTGCCGTGTGGTAATCCGGCATTAGAATAGACCACTATCTTTTTCTATTTCATTAAATGAAATTGTCAACTTTGTTGTTGACATGACACATACAACATATTGCCACCTAAAGGCGATCAGTAGCGACGCCCGCCAATGCAGGGTTTTTATATTCCTGGTCGGGCTATACGTGCAGTTTCGATGCTCTTTCGCTTTCAGTGTCTCTGCACCGCAAAAATAACCACAAATTCCAAATTCACGCGTTCATTAGTAAAACAGAACAGGAAAAGGTCCAACAAGTTACAAATGGCGGAAATATTAAATAAAACAAGGGGATTCCTTTCATCACAGGAGTTATTGTGGTAGAAGGGTATGTACCGTTTTGGGCAACAATTATTCTACACGAGAATTTCGCAACATTAAAAGCGTTGACCGGTACTAAAAAGCCCTTTGTGTTTACTAGACCATAATTATTTTAACTTTTGAAAGGTTATGTTGTTTATTGTTAAGAAAATATGCCTTTTAAGTTAATGTACGTTGAGCATGAGTTTTACTGGGTAAGTACTATTGTTTTGGTACTGTGTGAATTTGCAATATTTATTTATTTATTTAAACTTTATTACAAAGAATGTAAAATGGCACTTGAAGTCGTGGGCTTTTTAATATACTACTTGACTGTGTTTAGTTTTATAGACAAATTCGAACTTTAGTTTACTTTTTATTAGTTTAATTTAATTTAGTTAATTTTTTATGCACTAACATTGTATTTTAATAAAGAAATTTAGATTTTTAAATTTCCTCTATGCGATTATTTTTTTAGTTTGAAGAATTGACTGTGTTTATATATTATTTAAAGACAAATTTAAGCAAATTCTTTGTTTAGATTTTGTTCAGGACCCTTCGATCCGTCCTGAAACGCGTCGAGGGGGTTCAGCAGCTCCAGTGGACTGTAGTAGGGTGAAGGTGACGGGATCGCGAAGAAAACACGTAGTAATTGAAGCCAAACGATGAGGAGAGGGAGGCCAGCCACCAGAGATTACCTTCGTGTTGTTCTCAGAGAGCCGCGTGTCGAACTAAACATGGCCGCCGGGCGGCCGCCTATATATTTGGAATCTCTGGCGCCTTGAGCCCCCCCTTCCCCTCTATTCTTTATTTCCGTATTTACTTATTCTATTTACATGTTATATTGCTCCTCTGTACATAATTCGCTTAACACTAAGTTAGATCACCCATCTGCACCCGTTCGTTCGAGGTAGGTCGCCCCGTGTTCAACATATGACCATTTTTCCTACTTTGTATGTGGGCTGACCCCGCCCCGCCGGCCCGACCCCGCGGAGCCGTTATAACGGTCTCCTGTCGCCGGTACTAACGGTCGGCCGTTTTGGCGGTTGCTAACCGTTATGCAGATGAGTATCTACCTATGGTACTTATGTCTAACGACTTAATCTAACTTAGTCTAACTTATTCTAATTAAAAGACAGAGAATATCGTTTTATTTACAATTTTTGTGACTTAATCCTAGTTCGTCGTGAACAGATTTTAGTTTGAATACTTAGTAATCATTAACAACTCTAAGTGAGGCAGTTCAGTCAATCTATTTATTTATTTTATGTACACACATGTTCTTCTTTTTTCCTTTCATATTACCAAAACAAATACATTCCCTCTTAAAATTAATTTCTCCTGGATTATTTCCGTTGAAGATACTTTTTTATGCATCAATCAAAAAAAAATTTATTTCCGACAAAATGAGAAGTACAGAATTAGACTTGACCCAATCCTTACGAGTCGTTATTACATGTTCACCTATTTTATGAGAACAGGCAGCTTTTAATCTTCATTTTTCCTGCTTATGACCTACATTTTATCATTCACCTTAGTGGTCTATAGGTTAGATTTGTTTTATGATGCATAGAGCCGATTCTAGGGCCTTAGATTTTTTATTTTTATACAATTGGGAATATCTAAATAGGAAAATTCAACAGAAGTGAATGATGTATTTATTGTTCAAAAGAAATGCGTACGAGCCATATGTGGAGTAGGGCCAATAGATGCATGTCATCCTCTTTTCAAAAAAATAAATATTTTAACATTAACTGGACTGTATATACTGGACATTGCATATTTCGTAAGGGACCTACCCACATTTTTTGAGAAATTAGAAAGATGTCAAAAACTCCGACCATTAGATGTACATCGAATATAAGCAACCGACACAATAGTAGTGCCCTTTTCAAAAAGAATTGTTATGCAATGACATCAAATATTTATAACAAAATTCCAGTCGAATTAAGAGAATTGCCAGACGACGAATTTAAATACAAACTTAAAAATTGGTTGGTAAAGGGTTGTTTTTACAGCATTAATGAATTTATGAATTATGATAAAAATTGACATGATAACTACTTAATCTATTTAATTTAAATAACAAAATGACATTTCAATGCAACTGGTATTTGGTGCAAGGTAAAAAAATAAATAAATAAAAATTGACTTTCATCAAATAGGTAACATTGACATTATTGTATCTAGGCATTATAAACTGACATTAATTAAATTGAAATCACGAACAAAATTGATCATCTGCTCGTACATTATTGAATTACTTTGTAAAGTCATTTATAATCATAACATTTAAAAAAAAAATTGAATGCCAGTAATGGTGAAACATGTAGATTCTTCACTACTTATTACATCTAACATAAAATTACTGTATCATGTTTTCGCAAAATAAATATTTCATTTCATTACAACTAAGTAGGCAAACAGGCGTACGGCCCACCTGATGGTAAGTGGTTACCGTAGCCTATGAACGCCTGCAACACCGGAGATGTCACGAGAACGACGAACGATGTGCTGACAGCGACCCCTCGGGAGCCTGACGACCCTACTCACCAGCAGGAACACAACACTGCATCACAGTGTTATTTGGCTGCGGTCTTCTGTAGGGTGGAGGTACTTCTCCAGACGGACTACTCCTTACAAAATGTCCTACCTCTCTTAAAGAATTACATTCGAATTCGAGATATGTTGAACGAAAAAATGGATATGTAGTTGAGATCTGTATTAGCAAAGATTACAGAATATAGTATCCTTAATTACTTTCCATAGTTACTCCCATATCCATCCATCCATATCCATAATATTCCATACTTAATATTATAAATGCAAAATTCTGTCTGTCTGTCTGTCTATCTGTCTGTCTATTACGCTTTCACGGCCAAACCGCTGAACGGATTTTGATGAAATTTGGTGCGAATATAGTTGAAGACCCGGGGTCAAACATAGGCTACGTTTTGACGCAGGCGGAGCTGCGGGAAACAGCTAGTACTTAATAAGTCTGTCTGTCTGTTGCGTTTTCACGGCCAAACCGCTGTAGGGATATTGATGAAATTTAGTATGAATATAGTTGAAGTCCCGGGGTCAAACGAAGACTACTTTTTGACGCAGGTGGGGCCACAAAGTAGATATAAGAAATATTTTTCTATTCTGTGGCGGAGCTGCGGGGATCAGCTAGTATTGTATAATGATGCTGGTTCATAGAATTTTAGATACTTATAGTGCGCACAAAGACACACCAAGAGAACAAACAAATTATCAACAAACTTACCGATCAAACAGTTTTATCGATATTTGTATATAGATTAGAATTGTGATAGAGCAACATTAAAAATTATTAATATTGAAGATTACTTGACTGAAACAAATAGATAGCTGGATTGTATCAAGGAGAATTATATGAGTAGGAAAGGTGTTGAGAAAGAAATGGCTAGAGATAGAGAAAAGTCAAAGGAACTAACATATCGTGCCGATACCACATAACAAAATGAGACAAGCTAAATGAAAAGAAGATGTAACATGCCTGACGATGACACACTAGCCAAATTTTACAGTGTGTTCAGTCCGTGAAAGTAGACCACTTACAATCAAAAATTATTTGAAATCTGAGAAAAAAGCTTCGATCACCCATACTAAATCCTGTTAGCTGATCAGTGGGCTTACCATAATGTCTTATAGCAGTATTATTTTAATATTACTCTCGAAATTCGTACCATGACACGTAAAAAACAATATTACTTTAAGCTTGCATTTCCTAGCAGTTTTGATGACGTCACAGTAAATTGTTCATTCAATTTCGTACCATGAGCAGTATTTGACAGTTAGCAATGTTGTTTTTACGTCAAATTTAGCGATCTTGAAAAAGTTGGTCGGATGTGATGGAAACAAAACTTTTTTCATGTTGAGTGTGATTCTTTCAATGATCTTGTGTTACAAATAACAAGGTAAATTCTAATTTTGTGCAAAAAATCATTAATGTGCGACTGTGTATGTTGAATCTTTCATTATTATGTGTTAGATTTGTTTTGTGTTAGTTACGTGATGTTGTATAAGTATACCTCGTCCGGCCATAAGTTCTGTTACAAATAAAAATGCATTTTTTATGAAGTAATGTAATATTACTAAAACTTATATGTACATATTTATTAGCCTCAGCAAAAAATAAAAACAATATTCTGTTCAAAGTGGCCACCTTTGGCGTTTAAAGGCCTTTAATCTATCTGGCCATGAATCTATGGATTCGCGCACTATTGCCATGGGAAATTTCGCCATTGCTTGCTCCAGAGATTTTCTAAAAGACTCAATGTCGCCGTGTCGTTTAGAGCAAGCCGTTAGACAGAAACCTAAAAATAAAAACATCTTAATTATTTTAGTAACTTAATATAAAAAAGTGGCAGTGGGCTGGGCACATAGCTCGGAGAACCGATGGCCGATGGGGCAGAAAGGTTCTCGAATGGCAACCACGTACCGGTAAGCGCAGCGTTGGACATCCACCGACCAGATGGTCAGATGACCTGAAAAAGGTCTCAGGTAAACGCTGGATGCAGACTGCTGTCAACCGATCATTTTGGAAATCATTGGGAGAGGCCTATGTCCAGCAGTGGACTGACTGCGGCTGAAATGATGATGATGAATTTAAAAAAATAATAATAGACATTTTACTTTTTTCTACAAGACATGATAGGCTAGGCTAGCGACAATGCCGGCTCCTCTGTTACTGCTGGACCCTCGTTCAACAAAGGAAGGAGAAGATACGAGAACGCTGTCCCCATTCACAGTTCTCTCTTGAGAAAAACCTGTGAATCTGAACCCCGCATTTAACTTACTTGGAATTAGCCAAAGTTATTATTAAAATATTTTTATCTAAACAAACTCAGTGCGAGACCTTTTGAGTGGCTGCGCGTGAACTGTCAGTTGTCTTTATAAAACGTAAAAAGATGTTCCGAATCTCATTTGCGTGCACAGCTTCGTTTGTAATCATAACCTAAATTTCATTTTTTATTTGTTGTAATTGAAATTTAATAATATAAATATATTTTATATATTTTGAACACATAATCAACTTTAAAAACACATAATTCAATAGATTAAATTTAAAATTCAATATTTCGTAACGAGAGTCAATCGGAACACTGCGTAAAAGTGATGCAGCTATACGAATTATATAGCGGAGTCTCGCTCTCACAATCGCCAGGGAATAGACAAATCATTCGTTCTTTCACAACTCTACGCAGGAATACAACAATCTTGTTTTAAAAGTTCATGGTACGATTTGGAACAATATTATTTTAAGCTTAAAACAAGATGGGCGAAAACCATCATGGTTTTGTTAAAGTTTATGGTAAGCCCCCAGGTCGAAAATTATTCTTGGTTTTAATTTTTTTTTATCGAAAGTGTTTCGAAGGTGGAGCAACTAAGTGATGACGAAAATCACGAAATTGTGATATTTTACTTTCAGTTGCTCAGTTGAACTAATAAACTTGACCCCTAGCCATCACGGTACGGGACGGTAAGGGAGTCACGTTATCTGTCTTCGACCATAAAGGGCTCTACTCACCTCACGATGTTGAGACAATCTACTATGAAAGAGTTATATCGCCGCGTTTCGTCACACTTTTCTGCCAATTTTCCATCTGACGCCATCCCCACTCTTTCATACTAGATTGTCTCGACAACTTTGATGTGTGTAGAGCCCTTAAATAAAGGTATTTAAATTAATGATTGAGCTCTGTAGTGTTATCTACTCTGTCGTAACTAAAACAAACACAATCAGCGTTGTTGCCGTCCGCTAATTAAATGAAACTTGAATGACTCAAATATTACTTTGACTTCATTAATTAATTTACCTTCGACGTAATTATGGTAAACTTTGTTAGTTATGAGGTAAACAATGAACTAAACTGGAAAATAAATTAACCTTAGCTAGCTAGTCTGCGACTTTGTATGAGCATAATGTCCATACTTACTCTAGTATACTTACATATTAATTGAGAATGTCATTTGCACTTAAAGTAGTAAATGTATGAGAAATTTCAAATCTATACTAAGGAGTTGCTAATGTAAATCTATAACGTTCCGAAAATATCAGATACTAGCTGTTTCCCGCAGCTCCACCTGCGGTATATAGTCTATGTTACTCAGGGTGAATGTAGCTTTCCAATGGTAAGAGAATTTTTGAAATCGGCTCAGTAGTTTTTGAGTTTATTCATTACAAACATACACACAAAAATACAAATCTTTCCTCTTTATAATATTAGTGTAGAAGAGTAGAAGTGTAGATAGTGTAGATATAGACAACTTTCCATTCGATATGAATTCCAAGCGACGTCTTTGCATGGTTTTGCTTGCGATTTCCACCCTAAATGTGCGCGGTGAGGTGCGGTATCTGTTTCAGGTGGGACGATGTGAGTGTACGTTCTGTACGTCAGTACTATTAATAATTCTGTTCCCTAAAGGAGATTTCTTTTGAGTTTGAAAAATCCTTTAACAATCGTTGTGTCTTTTAAAATTCTGTGTCACCTAGTATTATTGGTGCAATAAAATTATACTTATTTATGCAAAAAAAAGTCAGGAGTGTTATTTCCAAGCATCTGTCCGACGGCTTGGATACATAGCACACGGGTACGCGAGCCCGACTTACCTGAGCTGCTACTGAGTCAACCCATGTTCATCCAAGTCAGTAGCATCCTAGTACCTCATCCTTTCCCCAAACTCAAACACTTCCCACCCTTCCTTAGCTTAAGAATACTTCCGATGGGCAGCAGCGTCGGAAGTACGATAAGCCGCTGATACTGCGCTCGCCAACCCGCCTGCCAAGCGTGGCGAGCATGGCAACAACCCTCAATTAATGGGGAGGCCCAAGTCCAGCAGTGGACTGACTGTGGCTGAAACGACGATGCAAAAAAAGAAAAAAAAAGCAAAATTAGTTGCTCTAGACGTTTGGTAGTCCATTTTTGACTCCTAAATGTTGGCGCCAAAATTCACCAAAAGTATTAAGAGTATTGAGAAAGGAACGTGATTTGTGACGTTCCTTGATTTCTCAATCATTAAGAGTTTTGAAAATTATACCTAATGTAAATTTTTCACTCGAAAAACAACTTAATTCAATTGGCTCAAATATACCCATAACGCTTGCTGCATTTCCTCTTTGAATTACTATGATGATATTTTCACTTCTGAATTTCGGCGCCAAAATCACCGGATGCGTTTTGTCATCAGCCAATCGCTGTATCGGAAAATTTGACCCAATTCGAACCAGAGATAATAGACTCACCTTTGAATCAAATATTATTGTGTAACCTTTTTTTTGAACTTGCTACTAAATATCGCGATGCACATTTTATTTTTATAAAAAAATGAACTTTATACAATATTGTCTTTTTTTTAAAACCTATATTGTCCCGCTGCTGGGCAAAAGTCTCCCCCAATACCTCCCAAACCTCTCTCAGTTCCGCCACTTCTGACAAACTTTTTATTGTATCAGAAATTTTCGGTTCGAGTAGTTGTAGCGACTTTTAGGCGCGATTGGTTGACAATGAGCCCTGTGTATGTATAAAATATTCTTTTTAAAATAATGGCTATTATTCGTGCTATTCTTTCAAAGAACTTTCTTAGCTATAGCCATAAAAAAAACAATTATGTAGTTCCCCTTTCTGATGTTAGGTGATAGAGGGTGACCATCGTTGTTATCAGACAATCAGGTGATTCAAGCCTGCAATGTCCTAACAAAATTGGAAACAAAAAAAACAAAGTACGTTTTGTTTCTCGTGGGAAATGTCACTGCTAGAATTGACTTCTTGTTAATCTATGATAAAAATGGTGTTTCAAACGGTTCATTTATTTTAGTGAACGAAAACTTCTGTTATCTTTAACTAGACTATTGTTGAAACTTCAAATGAGTTAAAGTTTTCTTTTGAGTAGAAAGTAATTTTAATAAGACATTTCGTATGCATTTAATATGCCTATTTGTTTCGTTACTAAAATAATTTATTAATGAACAGAATTAGTTTAAATCTTTTTTTATCTTCGTAAGATAAATATGTAATCAAATCATAACTGAAGTTCGAAAATAGCCGTTTATCCGTGTTGTATTCAATAATGCTCACTTAATTGTTTAGTATATCAGTGTGAGTGAAAGCCGTTGTTCCTATATGATGAACATACTTCGTAGGTAGTTCTTTTAAGTGAGTGTTGAGTTTTTCGATTTATACTAGACTAGCTTTTTCCCGCAGCTCCGCCTGCGTTAAAAAGTAGCCTATGTTTGACCCCGGGTCTTCAACTATATTCATACTAAATTTCATCAAACTCCGTCCAGCGGTTAGCCTTAAAAGCGTAAAAGAGAGACAGACAGAAAGTCAGATAGACAGACTTTCGCATTTATAATATTAGTATGGAAGTATGGATTTGGTCGTAAATTTCTTTTCTTTTATATTTTTATATATTAGAACTGAAAGAGTTTCATAATAACCCTGATCATTCTCCTAAAGTTCAATTTGCTGCAACCTTAGCAGCTTTTATAATTTTCATTTACAAAGCTTAAAGCTCTCGGCTGACAAAATATACAGTTAAGTAAGACCATCTGATCATTAGTATTCATATGAATAAATATTAAATCTCTTCTGTCGATTGTTATAAAGAATTTTAAATTTATTATAGAACTAGCTCTTTCCCGCGACTCTCACTTCATTGGGCTCCCCAGCTCGGCATGAGACTAATATATGGGGGCCACACGAAGTAGATGAATAGAAGTGTTGTGGTGGTATCTTCAGTGAAAATGCACAAATCCAAAACTTCACAGAACTATGTTTATTTTATTACTGTTCTCTATACATTAATCAATTAATATATCAGTAATTAAAATATTTAAAAAAAAATACACCAAATAGAAATCAGCTCTTGCTCATAAGAGAGGAGTTTGGAATGTGATGAGATGACGTTGTTACGGACGTCTTAAAATAGATGAAGAAGACGCCGTAATTAGTTAATGTAGATATTAGGCTTAAGTATTGTAAAAACACTTAGTCTATAAGAAATGTATGTAAATATTGAATTAGTATAGGATTTAATTGAAATGTATATAAATAAATAAATAGATAAATACTGAGCAACAGCCTGAATCGTTGCCCCGTACAAGCGGTGACACCGATAAAAATGAGTAGAGGGGCAAGGCTGTATCGCGCCACGTGATTGGCGGACGGAACGTGATCCGCGCTATGATTGGTCGAAGGAAAATGAACACGAGAACGTGACGTGTTGACCACCGCGCACAACATATATATATGTGCCTAATTTCTTGTTTCGACATGCTCAAAAAGTGTGCTCAGAAATGCTCAAGTGTACTAAGAATTGTAAATACTGAAAATTGTGAACTATTGGAATTGTGAATCTGTGATTGTGAAACCTGAATAAAAAACATCGAAGAGGAACCTGAATTTAATTTCAAACAAGAACATACAGTCCACTACAGTTTGGTCCTTCGAGCCGGATAGTAAGATAGTGACTCTGCAAGTGCGAGGAAAAGGAGAAACGACGCCGTATAAGCTTCGAGCCCGGACCGTGAGGGATCTTAAGCTACACCAACAGTCAATCCCTGAAGATCTACTGAAAAATGCTTCTCGACTAGCTCGTGGAGGTCTTCTTCGTCGTTTTCCATCGTGTCTGGTTCGTAGATGTGTAGCACTTCGTTGCTCCCCATTACGATGCTTCGCGGCGCCGTTCCGTGAACAACCCAGCCCAACTGAGTTCGCGAGGCGGCTGGTTGATTCGGAAGGCCGACTCGTAGTTCGCGGGGCACGATGCACTCCCAATGATCAGACCCCACTAGGATGCCAGGGCGTGCATGATCATAGCACACGTCATCCTTTTTCAGGTCTCGAAGGTGTTCATTTTTCAGTAGATCTTCAGGGATTGACTGTTGGTGTAGCTTAAGATCCCTCACGGTCCGGGCTCGAAGCTTATACGGCGTCGTTTCTCCTTTTCCTCGCACTTGCAGAGTCACTATCTTACTATCCCTCTCGTTCTGGGACATGTTCACTCCGTGTAAGTGTAGAGACTGCGACGGTCCCTCCGCTCCGATGCTATCAGCCAACTTCTTGTCGATCAGTGTGATTGTCGCCCCTTCGTCGAGTAGCGCGCAGGTTTTCGCTTCACCTCGTGGCCCAGTGATAACGACAGGACACATTTTCAATAACACTGCGCGTTTGCCAGTGGCAGCGTTCATTGCGACAGACAGCACTGATTCACCGCTTGATCGTTCGGCGGTTTTTGGTGCCTCTTCCTTGTCTGGCGCGTTATTCTCGTGGTGCAATGTAGAGTGGTGCGGACGTCGGCACTGATCCACTCCGCACGGCCTCGCTTTGCACTTGATGCGTCGATGCGCTCCCTCGATGCATTTGAAGCAAATCTTCTTGTCTCGCACAAAATCCCAGCGCTTGTCTATGCTCATTGCCTTATAGTTCGGGCAATTTGACAGCGCGTGATTCTTTTCACAATTAGGGTACTCGCGTCGGGTTTCTAATGTCTCATTCACTGTATACACTGCATTCGATCTCTTTTTGAATGTTCCACTAACGGTTTTAGTGTCTTTTTTCACTGCACTCGCGGTTCCCGAACTTGTACTTGGCGTGTACATGTATCTAAGCGCCCGATCCGCTTCTTTCATGAGGAAACGTGACAGCACGACGGTTTCCGGATCTGTCGTTCCTTCGTGTTCACACGCGTAGTCACACCAATGCGATTTTAGATGGGGACTAAGTTTATCGAGCACTTCGCGAGTCAACAAGGGGTTATGTAAATAACCGGGTCGATCGATTGTCTTGAGCGCACATATCACATTTTGCACTTTCACTGCGAAGTTGTTAAGATCCGTTGCTGTAGGTCCCAGCTTTGGCATCTTCTTTATCTCGTCGAGAGCTCGGTCGATGATAACTTCAGGCCGTCCAAAACATTGTTCCAGTGTTCGCATGATGATGTCCGGGCTCATTGCTGTGTGTAACAAGGCAGACACAGCATCCCGTGCTTCGCCCTTAAGACAGCTTCTCAGGCGTTGTATGTTTTCGGCCGGTGTCACGTTGAACATCTTCGTCGTGTCGTTCATGGCAGCTTTAAATGACAGCCACTCGTTAACACTACCGGAAAATGTTGGCAGGTCGAAGTGTCGTAAGCGCGGTCGCGCCATTTTCTCCAACACGTCTGCCAGCTGCTCGATGCTGTTTCTTGTTCGGGTCGGTGTTTGAGATCTTCGTCTTCTTGGAGTCTCGAGCCGTATATGTCTTGATTCCTCTTGGCTAGGCCCCTCCCCCCGTGAATCGAGCGGATTCGTTCGTAGCCACTCGTCCACTTTGTCCTGGGTTCGGTCTTCTTGTACAGGGTCAGGCCGTGACTCTTCTTGCTCTTCCTGGAGGGTGGCGACGTCAACTGCTAGCCGCTTCTTGATCAACTCGGCCTCGAGCTTTAGATCCAGCTCCCTTTTCTTGATCGCCGCTAATTTCTCGGCCGCCTCCAATTCAGCTACACGTAGCCTTGTGTTGATGCTCGTCGTTGATCTCTGTGAGCCCATTGATCGTGCAGGTGATCGCGCCCGTTGCCGTACTTCGTAGGTCGTTGGCCCGGTCGATGGCCCTGCGACTACGGTCGCGGTTGCAATCATGCGATCTTCACTTGGTCCACAAGCAAAGATAGGGAGTACAACGAAGATGAAGCTGAAGTACTGCACGTGACAACAGAAGACTTGAAGCAAAGCTGGATTCCAGACCCATCTCGCTTTTCTAAATACGAGATACTGGTGCGAACTGTCGCCAGTGTGTTTGCATTCATAGATATTTGCCGACGCAAAGCTGTGCGTGTGGAATGCAAACATATCGAACAAGCTGAACGAGAGTTGTTGAGAAAAGCGCAACGAGAAAGTTTCGGTGACGACCTCAAGAAGATAGAAACGGACCGCCCGATCACTAAATCGAGCCGATTGTTTAAGCTCGACCCAATCATCGAAGACGGCATCCTGCGAGTGAGAGGCCGCATAGGGGCAGCCGACGCGCCTACTGCAACAAAACGACCGATTATCCTGGATGGTCGCCACAGAATCACCAAGCTTATAGTGCTAAAAGAGCATTGTAACGCCGGCCACGCGAGCAGAGAACGCGTGACGAACGACCTGCGACAGAAATACTGGATTTTGCACCTGAGACCAACGGTGCGCGCAATAGAACGAAGTTGCGCGCAATAGAACGAAGTTGCGCGCAATGCCACATTATGCACGCAAAACCGCAACCTCCAGCTACCGGGGATCTACCGCGTGCACGCCTCGAACCATTCCAACGCCCGTTCTCTAACTGCGGTGTGGATTATTTCGGACCGATGATAGTGAAGATTGGACGTCGACGAGAGAAAAGATGGGGTGCACTGTTTACGTGCCTCACTTCACGTGCCATACATATTGAGTTAGTGGCGTCTCTATCAACCGACTCAGCAATTATGGCACTACGACGGATGGCGGCGCGACGAGGATGGCCGCAGTTAATGTACTCCGACAACGCGACCAATTTCCACGGGGCAGATCAGGAGCTACGAGCAGCCTACGTCGAATGGGCACCAGCCCTGCGAGACATTGGAATGATACATCGGATGGAGTGGCGATACATACCTCCTGGTGCACCAAATCAAGGAGGTGCATGGGAGCGGATGGTGCGATCAGTGAAGACAGCACTCGCCGCGACGCTGCGTGAAAAAGAGCCTACTGAGGAGATTTTGCATACTCTCCTGACCGAAGCAGAATTCTCGATCAACGCTCGACCGTTAGCACATGTCAGCGTGGACCCACGAGATCCCGAAGCACTAACTCCGAATCATTTTCTGTTGGGATCGTCCACGGGTCTCCCGACAACCGGCCCGTGCGAATTGGCCGACCGAAGATCTTGGCGTGTCGCCCAGGCTTTAGCTGATAACTTCTGGCAACGATGGCTACAGGAGTACCTCCCGACGTTGATACCACGGGGTGAAACGGCACGTCAACAACGTCAGCCACAAATCGGAGACATCGTCATCGTCGTGGATCCCACGTTACCAAGGAACGTATGGCCGAGAGGACTCATAGAGAAGACATACGAAGGTCCAGATGGAGGTATACGCAGTGTCGACGTCAGAACGAGGACGGGAATCTTTAAACGCCCCACGAGCAGACTCATCGTGTTGAAAAAGGAAGAAGATGAGGCTTCGCAAGCTGCGCCGGGGGGAGAGATGTTACGGACGTCTTAAAATAGATGAAGAAGACGCCGTAATTAGTTAATGTAGATATTAGGCTTAAGTATTGTAAAAACACTTAGTCTATAAGAAATGTATGTAAATATTGAATTAGTATAGGATTTAATTGAAATGTATATAAATAAATAAATAGATAAATACTGAGCGACAGCCTGAATCGTTGCCTCGTACAAGCGGTGACACCGATAAAAATGAGTAGAGGGGCAAGGCTGTATCGCGCCACGTGATTGGCGGACGGAACGTGATCCGCGCTATGATTGGTCGAAGGAAAATGAACACGAGAACGTGACGTGTTGACCACCGCGCACAACATATATATATGTGCCTAATTTCTTGTTTCGACATGCTCAAAAAGTGTGCTCAGAAATGCTCAAGTGTACTAAGAATTGTAAATACTGAAAATTGTGAACTATTGGAATTGTGAATCTGTGATTGTGAAACCTGAATAAAAAACATCGAAGAGGAACCTGAATTTAATTTCAAACAAGAACATACAGTCCACTACAGACGTGAAACAAAGTGGATAAAAAAAAGATGATTCGAAATATGAAATGATTTTTAAATGAAAATGTGGTGAAGGATGGTTATGATATAAAAAAGTATAGAGAAAATTCATCGTTACAATTGTAAAATTGTAACGCTTGGCTTTTTCTACTAGTCAATAAAGAGGGTGCTGGGAAAATAATATTTTTCTTGAGTAACAAGTTTTTTTTTCAGGTTTCTACTTGAAAAGAAGTATAATATTTTTTGAAGAAAGGTGCAACCGTAATCAACTATCAAATTAAGAATCTTTCTTGTGGAAATAAGTTTCAAAATAAATATGATATCTATAGTATTATTTACTAGCTTGCGCTCGCCGCGTGGCTCTCGGTTTTTGCGACCATTTGTCCATCTGCATGGTTCAAATTTATGCCAAATTTCGGTCTAGTCGTTTATAAAGGAACAGACAGGGTTACTTTGAAACTCACATATTCAAATATAACAAACTTTCAGCAATTTAAATTAACAAAATCGTAGCTGATTTAGAGATTTTTCAAACAAATTTCCAACTCCTATTTCATCCGTTTAGGTATAAAATTTTTTAAAATCCCTTTTTAGTGTGTGTTCGCGAAATACATTTCATGTAAGTTGGGCGAGATTTTAAATATTCTCTATACAAACTTTCAACCCCTATACTGCACCCTTAGAGGGCAAATTTGAATAAATCACGAAATACGTGTTCAATGAATTTTTTTTTAAAGTATGAATCTAAATTTTGATAAAAATAGTAGCTGATTGAAATATTTTTCATACAAACTTTCAACCCCTATTTCACCCCTTTAAGGTTAATTTTTTTTTTTTAATTCTAACTCTAAATGCTTCTTAGGCGGAGCTGCGAGAAACCGCTAGTATATAATATATATATATTTTTGGTTTCGCTTACCTTCAAAAATTATTATTCTCTCCGCACCACCTCTCGGTTGACTGGTAGAAAAAGCCTCTGGCTTTAATCTGCCCTTTCCATTATTCTAACGAAGTTGAATAAACAGGTAAAATAAATAAGTATCAATTTGGCCATTTCTAAGGCCACAATCAGAACAAAAGGCCCCGAGATATAAGATCACTAATTTATAAAGTTCTCGATGAGTATTATTCATTAGTTCTTCGTGTAGTCTCGTCACGTTTCGGCTAGGCAGATTGTATTAATAGTAATGTAGTTTCATATTAAATTATTATGATACATAGGAGAAAGGAGAATCATTTGGACGGGGAATTTTGTGAGGGCATTTTTATTAATAATACTTTATTGTATCACAAGTAAAAAAAATAATGCTTTTACAATTGGCGGACTTAATGCTAAGCTTCTCTCCCAGTCAACCATTAGGAAAAACAGATCATTGAAGAAACGATAAAGGAAACATGGGCCCAGGTAGACCATGACATAGCTATTTGAAGCAATTACAGGAGAAAGTAAACATCGTTTCGTATCAAAAACTAACGGATCTCGCTAATAATTTAGAGAAATGGAAGAAACTCCACTAACAAGAGAACAACTCTTAAATTAATGATGACTATTAACATAGACTAGACATTGCACGAGTTTAAATAAGTCACTCAAAATAAATTGAGATGTTAGCTAAAGTCGGATTTTCTGAAATTCCCACGGGAACGAGAGTGAAACCCCAGACGTCCACTTTATTCAAAACTAAAGACATATAATCAGAAAATATGTAAAATGAACCCTATTTTTATGACGTTAAGGTCTAACACATTAACTGCATGCAACTGACACAAATTTCCTTGACCAGAATTAGCTGTCAATCTAACGCACCCTTCCTTGACAATTTGATTAACAATACCTTCTTACATACCTACATTACATATAATTTCGACTGTTTCCGGGATGAGAATTGAATATCAAACTCATGCTTAAAGTGTAAAACCATACTTTACCTTATATTTTAAATGCGAAAGACTGTCTGTCGGTCTTACTGTCTGTATGTTACGCTTTCACGGCTATTTACGCTTTCACCCGTATTCATTAAATTTGTGTATGGATGCAGCAAAATATATGGAGTTAAACATAGGTTAACTTTTGTTTCAATTTTCAACCCTCAGGGGTTTCTGATGGGGCCTGAAAGTTTGTAGTTATATGAAAAACAAATGAAATTTACTTTTTGGCGCAGGCGAACCTGCGGGATACATCTAGCAATAAATTAGTCCTTTGTGTTTAAAGAGCATCAAAACGTTCCTTTCTTAATGTTTGTGTTGTATTCTCGTGCCTTTAAAGAAAAACAAAATGGCGGTCGACTGCTCAAAACCGTGCGTACACGTCTGCTATTTTTCTCACAAATATTTAAATTCTCATTTTTTCTAACGTGAGAATAGTCTTCCTGAGCTATAAATTCATCTTCTTCTCCTTTACCTTGTCTCACTTTGTTATGCGGGGTCGGCACAGTATGTTCGTTCCTTCCACTTCCCTTTATCTTTAGCCATTTCCTTCTCAACGCCCTTCCTACTCATGTTCTCTTTAATACAATCCAGCCATCTCTTTTTTGGTCTTCCTCTATTTCTTGCTCCAGCAACCTTGAGCTATGAATTGATATACCTACCTAGCTTAAAATCTAAGCCGAGAGAGTTAATGTAAATGAAATAATTCGTAAAATTTAACTTCTCGTGTTTTCGCATCCACCTTTACGTATAAAATTCAAAGTTATCTCCAACTCCGTATTGAGAGTGTGAAATTAGGACGGCGAGGTTTGATTATTATATGGAACCAGGGGATTGAATTATCTTGGTACAATCAGTGACTAAAATGATAGGTAAGTCATTTTTAGCATAGCATATTTTTGCATTGACATACAAAGAACTAGACAATTCGCCACGGCGAAATTCGCCATGATGCCACCGACGACTAAAATAAATACATAACAAATACACTAAAAAGCCACGGGAACTGGTGAGTGGCGAGGCGAAATGAGGAATAGTAACGATTAGTGCACTGAAACAAATGCATTTGTATGTATTTCTTTAAGTCGCCGGTGGCATCGCGGTGAATTTTGCCGTGGCGAATTGCTTCGTGGCCAGGCTATGAGAGTCGTAAGAATTAGTATTAGAAAAAAATAACGAAATATTCTTGGAAGAAACTTCATAGAACTCAAATAGGCTTGTAAAATCTGTGGAGACAGTCTCATCTCAAATTTTAGATAAATAAATTTGCTGGCAAAGAACGGCCTAGAAAAATTGTGTACTGCGTAACTGTGAAACAACAAGGGAAAACTGTAAACACAACAAAAATAGGTGGCCGAAGTTGACAAAACGAGGAGATTCCTAATAAATGATTGCCTATCAATGACTGACTACAGACTTAATGATAATGATGACGTATATGATGATGATATGATTCTATAAAAAAATCCCAGTTCGAACAAATTTGTCCTCGCCTGTACTTCTCAACAGAAATTATACCGATCAAACGACGGTATTCCCTTGTGACCCAGATTATAAAGTCTCCAGAAATATTACCAAAACTTTTTTATTACCCATTTTATTGCAACGTATCGAATTTAAAAATTCCCTTTGCCAAAATCTAGTGGTAGTAAAAATTTCCTAACTTATTTTTCACTTTAGCTGATGTGAAATTCTTTAAAAGTGTTTTACAACTATTTTAATACTGTTTTTATTGCATACTTATTTTACACCTAACATTTTAAACACTTTACAGCGTTCATGGTCTAAGGTTTCTACTTACGTTTAATAAAAGTATTTATTTACACCAAACCATGGAGTAATTACAAAGAGGAGATGCCGTAATAAGCGTTTTTTAAGAAAGTATTTGCGAGGCTACACGGGGCCGAAGGCATACGTGCGGGGTGCTTGGTTTCGGCCGTGGCTACAACCATGGAGCACGAGCAATGACAAGCTCCGCCCACTTTTGTGTCGGCGAGGCGCCAATGATCACATCACTGCGCCATTTTAAACGACATCTCCTCTTTGTAATTGCTCCATGCACCAAACGTTACGTTACGTCTTTTGTAAGCGGTAGTTTTGTATTCTTATGACATCATACCACTAGACCACAGAGAATCTTCTTATAAGTAAGACTTTCGTTTTCTCTTTCTCCCCATTCTGGATTATGCTAATGTTGCGTATTTGCATCCTACTGAAGAACTCCTCAATAAATTGGATCGAATTCAAACTGTATGTATAAGATTTGTCTTTGGACTTCACAAGTTTGATCACATTTCTGAATTACGTGAGAAGCTTGGCTGCGGAAGCCAGCATTAGAGCACGAAGAAACGTGCATATTCTATCTCTTCTCTTTAATGTCCTTTTTAATCCTACTTCTCCTTATTATCTTAGTGAACAATTCTCTTTCTGCAAAATTGATAATGGGTTACAATCTTCCAACAAGCTTATTCTATGTATTCCTCTGTTTTCTTCATTTTCCTATTCTAAATCTTTCTTTGTCAGAGCGTGCAAACTATATATATATCCCTCCTATATATATTTATATATATACCACAAAGAGTTTTGTTCTGGTTGCACAACTTCTACCACCTGTCTTTTTTAAACCGTATTCCTGTAACGTCCCGGTTGACTGGAAGAGATCTCTACATGGGATAAGTCGTTGCATTTACTTTTAGTTTTGTATTTACTGTAATGCTATTTTGTGTGCCATTCAGTTATTACAAACAAACAAACTTTTTTGCTATTTAAGTCCCACTGCTGGGCAAAAACCATTTTGTTTCCACAAATTTCTTTCTCTTGTTGCTGTCTTCCAGCCCTAATAAAAAACTTTTAAATCATCTTCATCTTTATCGTGGTCTACCTCTATTTCTTCGCCTGTCATTCCACTTAGTAGCTAGCTACGTAGTACCTAGGTATGCCTATCTTTCAGGACAAGACGGATCCGACAAAGGTGTCTCCGCCCAATACCACTTCAGTTTAGCAGTTTTTATTTCTATATTCATTATTTTGGTGAAGCGCAGTTTTTTATTTCTAACACGGTCTATCCGTATAACACCTCCGTGGTTCGTTCGCCTTCGATCCGCGAGTCGTGGGTTCGATTCCCATGGACAGCATACTTTGTGTAGTTCTTTCCAGTTTGGTTAGGACTTTGCAGGCTTGAATCGCTTGATTTTCTAATAATAAAGAAGATTCCGTGCTTCGAAACGTTAAGCCGTTGGTCCCGGCCATGGAGCAATTACAAAGAGGAGATGCAGTAATAAGCGTTTTGTAAGAAAGTATTTGTGATGCTACACGGGGCGAAAGGCAGACGTGCGGGGTGCTTGGTTTCGGCAGTGGCTCCAACCATGGAGCACGAGAAATGACAAGCTCCGTCCACTTTTGTGTCGGCGAGGCGCCAATGACCACATCACTGCGCTATTTCAAACGGCATCTCCTCTTTGTAATTGCTCCATGGTCCCGGCTGCTATCTGGTGGTCGTTAAAGGAACCTTGTCGGAGTCCGAAAGGCGGTACCGAAACTCTAACACTAGGGTGTACATGGTCGATTGACTATGTAACCTACACGAAATGATGATGATCTGAAATGCTATGCTACTAATACTAAGAATATTTTAATGAAACAAACATATCAAATGAACAGATATATTTCATAAGCTTACAATAGTCTAACAATATTATTTACAAATATTAACAATTTTTTAGTTTATATCACAAACATAATCAATAATTTTGTGAAAAATTTTAATGTTGGCAACGTGCACGTGATAGTCTGGTGTTGCGGTAACCAATTTCTAACAAGAGCTCTCCTATTTACTTGTTTAGATGCCTAACAATTTAGACTGAGAGCTAATGACTATATTTTTAAATTTCTGCTTACACAGGAGGAGTTGAGGAGCTCGATAGTAGAGTGCAACCCGCGTATCCGTAGCGTATACGCGTGTCAAGCGACGGCGTAACGCGACCATTATTAGATTGGTCGCCATTTAGTGGCATTTTCTATCTAGAGTACGGAGGGTACTTCGAAAGGCCATTGGTCCCGGTGATTATCGATAGATAGCAGTCGTGAGGCTGTGTCAGATACCTTAGGGCAAACTGAAAGTTTCTGACAGTGTTGGTCACTAACACACCTCGGGTCATGTTCCTGTTGGTCTGGTTTCCCTGTAAATAGGATTACGTAGATCAGACGGCAGTCGCTCCGTTGTAATAACCAGTTCCGCCAAATTTAGGACCATGACTTACGGCGTACCCTAGGCTCCGAAGCGTAAGCTGACGACGCAACTAGGAAAACACGCTAGGATAATGATGACATTTCTGTTCACACAACAAAGCTGGAAAGTTTGTTTGAATATACAACCTGATTGAGTTAACTGCGTACCTGGCGGCCTAGGCATCACACATGGAGCAATTACAAAAAAGAGATGCCGTAATAAGCGTTTTGTAAGAAAGTATTTGTAAGGCTACACGGGGCGGAAGGCAGACGTGCGGAGTGCTTGGTTTCGGCAGTGGCTCTAACCATGGAGCACGAGCAATGACAAGCTCCGCCCACTTTTGTGTCGGCGAGGCGCCAATGACCACATCACTGCGCCATTTCAAACGGCATCTCCTTTTTGTAATTGCTCCATGGCATTCCAGAGAGGTGCGCAGTTAGCTCAATTGGGTTGTAAGTAAACTCTAAAACTAGAAACTTATTCTTTTTGCATAATTTTGTAGTTTTAGGTATATTTTGTTCATCTAATTTCTTCCTAAAAATCAGACTAATATGATCTTAGGAACACAATAAGCATACATATCGCGTGCGGGTCATGATTATTTTTGTTTTGAAATATATTTATTTGTTAGCTCTCAGTCTATAACAATAATTAACAATTTTTTTTATTTTTTATTTCAAACAGATTGTTTACAACAATTTCCGTTTACACTATGCTATGAAAATAAAATACTATTTAAATTTTTTACACATTTTTTTACATTTCTATTTATTTTAAAAATTCTTAAAGTGCATGTGATCAAACTTAAATAATCATACATGTATATTTAAAAATAAATAAATATAATTATGTAACATGCTGGTAAAAGCCAAATTTTGATCATTTCATATTAAAATACATTTACTTATTTAGATAAATACTATTAAACAAAAAAAAAAAAGTCTTCAAGTGTGCGAAAATTTACAAATTTGTGCCAATGGTAACGTCTCTTTCAATGTATGCTAGACAAATAATGCGTGTATATACGAACGTGGACTAAAGGACATCTACATACATATTACATATCCAGCACTTAAGAAGTCTTTGGAAAGACCAACAAATAAAAAAAAAAAAAAAAAAAAAAAAAACAGAGTAGGCTGTTTTAAATATGTCGTCGATAAAAAGTACTGTCAACTGATCACTTGATTTACATGGAAAGTCGACATTTTTTTGGATTTTCACTATTTCAAAGTGGTTAAGTTTCACGTACAAAACACACGCTAAACATTGGTTAGTGTTAAAAAAAAACTGTATGATCAAAGATTCAAATATTTTTTATTTTATTTGGTTGTCACTTTCGTAATAAATACCGTTTGCTTGCTTTTAAATGACAAAAATCAGTCGTTTGAAAAGTTTCGTTCTAATAAACATTCATTTATACTATTTTATACGGTTTTAATCGCGTTTATAACTTATTTATTTTACACAACGTTTCAAACACTTTACAGAGCTCATACTAATAATATCTACTATCCATACTAATAATTATAAATGCGAAAGTCTGTCTGTCTGTCTCTTACGCTTTCACGGCCAAACCGCTGAACAGATTTTGATGAAATTTGGTATGAATATAGTTGAAGACCGGGGGTCAAATATAGGCTACTTTTTGATGCTGGCGGAGCTGCGGGAAACAGCTAGTAATATAATAAGTCTACTTACCATTAACGCTATAAAATATTTAAAACGTTTGGTGTAAAATAAATAATTAATACACGCGTATTAAAATAATTTAATTAATGATTAACAATTTGCGAAAACATAAAGACATCATTAGTTCTATTGAAGTTTATTTAAACTTTTATTTTCAGTTCAATGTTTGCTCTTCACAATTTATTTCTACCGTCTTTTATTAAAACCATTAATGTCAAAATTCATAGATTAATAATTGGTATCGCGCGCGCTCGACTAGACACCGTCGGCGTACTAGACAAATGCTGCAACTAAAACTACGCGAATTCGACGTACTTGCGGCATACCCGCGTCAGTCACGCCGCAACCGATAAGTGAGTTGACGTCGAGATAAATTTAAAATTTTAGTTTAAAAACAGAAGCAAAATGCCAGTTTGCGTATTCAAACTATGTAAGAATAATAGTACAAGAAATACCTAACTCTTTCTCGTTTCGTCTTTGCACATTGTCTTACACACACTACAATATAAAGTTGCCGCATTCTGGAAACTGATTTTTCTTCATAGCGCGGTATCTAGTCGAGCGCGCGCGAGACCAATTAATAATCTCAGGTCAAACTTGTTACACCCATCAATGGCCATTTATCTCTGTAATAATAATTTAATTATTAAATATCTTATATTTACTATACAGATGGCTATGATTATTTTATAATATTTACTTTACGTTTGGAGTGAAAAGGTTTTCTAGGTTATAAAATGCTTTTCTATTTTTCAGTTTCCGAAGAACAAACTACCTAACAAATTTTGATTTTTGTAGTGAAAATATCGTTTGAAATTTAATATACCTACTAAGAATTTAAGAAATCGTGGTGTTGTAGTAATATTTAATAAAATTTTAAATTTTTTATTTGTCAAAAAAAAAACAAACAAATATAAAAACAATACAAAGTGAATCGTAAGCTAATGCATTTCATAAACTAAAGTGTTCAAACAAATTTTAAAATTCTTAAATGTGACCAAAAACAATAAAAATAACTGTATAGATCCCTAATTGGAATAATTCCGCCATTGTAGTTTTGTTTTGTCATGCTCATGCATAAAGATATTACAAACAACCAGACAGAGAAAAAACCATGACCATAAATCAAAATGGTGACTCTTCTAGAGAAACTGAATTTACTCCATGACTATGACCTTAGTTAGAGATCAAACATCACGATAAAGCCATTACGTTACTTACAATCTTCAAACGCGGTCGTATTGGCAATTACTTGGTACATATACCGTTTCACTCCAAACGAAATTCAACTTTGTGTTAACGCTATAGAATACAATTTCGGTTAACAGTTAAGGATCTAGGGTAGATGTTACAATGATTGTCACCGTGAAACAAAATGGAGGGTAGTCAGTGGTAATAATACGTGGAAATTAAGGTGTGGAATGAGGCTCGGTGAGGATGATTGCATCGCTGCGGGGTTTTCACCTGTAACAAAGAAATTAAGTTATTCGATGTTTAATATTAGTGTCATGAATGGAACATTCACAGAACTTTTTATTCCGAAAGTACTGGCAACATTTTTTGGTAGTAAAATATGTGTTCCAAGTTTAAAATACAAAATTGGTCAGTTGTATTTTCATTGTCTTCATCACACTTGGATTATACTAAACTGTCCTTGCAGGATCCGAGGATGTGGCACAGAAATTACAATTGTTCTTCTCCATACTAATATTATAAATGCGAAAGTCTGTCTGTCTGTTATGCTTTCACGGCCAAACCGCTAAACGGATTTTGATGAAATTCGGTATGAATATACAATACAAAAACTTTTTATTGCACAACAAGGATACATTGTTAAATACAAGCAATTACAAGAAAAATAACCTTGCGCAAAGGCGGTCTTATCGCAATAGCAATTTCTTCCAGGCAACCTTTCGGAAAATTGAATAAGGATATTAAAGGCATAGTTGAAGACCCGGGGTCAAACATAGGCTACTTTTTGACTCAGGCGGAGCTGCGGGAAAAAGCTAGTAGAGATATATAAAGGTAAATGGATAGCCATTAAGTACGACAAAG
The DNA here is from genome assembly GCA_947363495.1 of Euzophera pinguis. Lineage (NCBI taxonomy): Eukaryota > Metazoa > Arthropoda > Insecta > Lepidoptera > Pyralidae > Euzophera > Euzophera pinguis. The sequence goes on along the minus strand of OX376178.1, from coordinate 9,452,231 downwards.
AATGCGCCCATATATGACCCAATAGTATTTCGATCAAAGGCAAAGCTGACAGCTGGCAATATCCATATATATTCCTATTTTACAAAAAAACTACCGAACATTAGTAAAATTTTGCCAATGGTCACACTTTTCAGCTGTTAGCATAATTTCCGATTTTGAATTTAAAACATTTTCTTCATACGATTCCTGTTTTTATTACCTGCCAGTTATATTCTTAATAAATTCCGACTGGCATCAGAGGAATATTTTTCTATTTTATTTTATTACTGCTTTTGTTAAATCCTCTGTGAAGGGTTTATCCGAACGGTGCATTGTGCTACCATATTGGAAATATTCACACAATGAGCATTCCAATGGATCCGATTCGGAACTCAATAAGCAGTTTACGATTGACGCTCCCGGCAGTGGTTTAAAAAAAAAAAAAGCTGCGTTTGTTTCACACTTTCCCTATTGGATTTTGTTAATGCTGCCTTTTATGAAGCCCATTTAAAACATACAATTTTACTTGTTTTTCCATTGATGAACGGATGACCTATCAGTATCATTCTCACAACTGGCATGCAAAGCAATGTTTTAGCAAACGTTAAGATATCATAAAAAAAACAGGACGCAGCATAAGCTAAGAATGCAACAGGAAAAGTCACTCGAAAAAAGAACTATGGTAAAGACCTCGTAATATGGACGTATATACCTACTGGCTGGCACGACGTTGTTAGGGACGCAGGTGTAGTTATTACATTGACAACCAACTCATTGCGACACACCACAACCACAGAATTATTAATAGTACTAACATACAGAACGGACACTCACACCCTCCCACCCGAAATAGATACCGCACCGAGCCGCGCAGATTAAGGGTAAAAATTAGAGCAAAACAATCCAAGGATGATATTTCGGCGCGCGGAAAACTATGACGCAGACACGATAAATAACCAACCCACACATCAGTCACATAGACGCGCGTGCGAACTTGACCGAATCGTAGTAGTTGTAATCTCGGCGCTGTTGTATGAAGTGTTCGGGGTGTGCCACAACTTGAAATATTGCTCGGATGATCAAAACTGCTAAGAAAGAAACTTACCCTGATTAAAAGCGCTGAGCTCTGAAGCATCAGCTAAGGATGCAACTGAAAAAATCACTCTAATGAAGAACTATGATATAATATGAAGATGGCTTCCGACCGATTTCGGCCATGGCGACCAACTTCAGGAATTTATGGCTGTGTCGTGAGCTCTCATGTGGCTTATGTTATACTAACTATGTCAAAGACTTGGTTAAAAGGGGTGTTGTTAGGGGCACATGTGTTTATTAAATTGACAACCAACTCATTGAGACACATCACAACTAGAAAGAATGCTCGGCTAAAGGACAATAATGAACTACTAGGAAAGGAGAGAAAACCGTATAAAGGACTCTGAAGCAACTGCTAAGGATGCAACTGGAAAAGTTACTGTAGTGAAGAACTTTGTTGAAGACCTGGTGAAAAGGGTGCTTACCATTAAATATATGGACGTATATACTGGCTGGAACGGCGTTGTTGGGGACACAGGTGTAGTTACCGGCGTGGGAGACGGTGGCTGCTGGGATCAGCAGATCGGAGAGTCTCTGAGCGGTGTCTGTGGTGACGTTGATACCAAACTCGTAGTCGTAGTTGATCATTCTGCTATTGTGGTACCTGTCACAAAGAATGAACCGTCAGATTGTTGAATTCAATTCGTAAAGCCTAAAAGGCATCGTCTAACGATGCTGATTAACTTGCGACATGCTTTTTGTAAAACTGAGCCGTTATTATTCACACCCATAGAAACTTTATTAGCATTTTGAACTAGATATTTTGTTTAAAATTGAGATCAGTATTTGTTTTTGTCATTAGAACCATAGACCAATAGTGAGTATATAAATCGTCTACCCATTTATGTTATTAACATACACATATCTCATCTTTTATTTTATCATACCAATTATGCATTGCTAAACTAACGACAGTATTATATAAAATGTATGGTTTTGAAAATTTTCTATAAGCAATTATAAAAAAATTTGATAAACTTGTATATCTGAGAATGAAACCGGGAAAATATGAATATGAGAGAGGACCATATCAAAAAGTTAGTAAAAAAAAGCTGGGCGTCAATTCAATCGTACCTACTAGTCCACAATTTAATCGTATATGGATCGCAATGACAACTTTTGACGTTTCTGGTATTCTTTTACCAATTTTAAGACCAAAAGTATTCCATTGACATGCCATTGAATTGCAACTGGAAAAATTTGCTAATAAAAAAAAGCATTAAAATCATCAATTCTTTTAATGATCAGTTCTCTGTTATTTATTTTATTTACATTATTTCTACTATTACCATTAAAATACGTTTTAGTTGCAATTAAATTGTTATTCACAATTGTGTTAGCAGATTACCAATATTGAGCATATCAGAAATGCATCGTAATTGAGTTGTAAGGTCTTTTAAAGTTTATTAACGGAATTGACCCGCTGTACTTTTAAGAGTCTCTGTAAAAACGCGTCAATTAGCCCACTTTTAGATGCCGACTCGAGTGGCTCTCAAACAAAAGTGATGGCTGCCAACACCGATGCCAAACTTTTTGGCTAAATTCGCTCAATTAGGAAAAAGGCCAATCTATTTCATGTTTTTGGGTTTAAGAGTTCAGTACACAAAGCGTGAAAAACTTAGATCTAAAACGCGAATAGTTTTTTTTACCATATACTTTTTTTTTTAAACTTGAACACAAACTTAAGTCTTTAGGTTGACTTGGGGTTATTTGTAAAAAATTTTTCCTACTGATCCAAAGCTTAGCTCAACAGAATTATTAATTTATAAGTTAATTTATAGGTTAAGTATTTATATAGGGTCTCAGTTAAAGAGTTTTGCCTATGTGACTAGGATAAAAAAGCCGACCGAACTCAGATTAAATCGACTTTTAAGATAAATGAAAACAAAAAACAAAAATGAAACACGTACCTAAATAAAAATAACTCTGTCAATTTTTTTCCTTCTTTGAGTAAATATAGGTACAATAAATTTAAATTTATTAACTTTTAATATATTACTGGAATACATACTCTTTTATAGGTGTATTAATTTAACTCAAAAAGAGTAAATTTGACAAGGTATACACCTTATTAGTTGGAAATTTTAAACTGAATAAATAAATTATATTTCTTACCAAAACACAAAAGCCGGCGCCTCAGTTGTTTGCACCACAGAGCACTGAAGTCGTAAAGTAGAACCAGGTTTCAAATACTTCTCTGTAGGCCCAGAGATCTGTGCTCGCGCCTCTGAAAGAAATACCTCAATTAGATTCAGCTGCCTCAATCTAAAAATGTACAGGAAATTATTGTACTCCACACCTCTTAACTGGATAGAGTAGGCTATTCTACTCAATTATTTTTCATAACCCTAATTTGAGTACCAGAATTCGAAAACAGATAGATTTTTTTCAATCAGTTTGAAAATAAATCCATACTAATACTAATCTCTGTCTATCTGTATGTTACGCTTTCACTCTCTTTCAGTCAGCGGTCGCTTTTATTGTAATACTAGCAGCTCCGCCTGCGTCTAAAAGTGGCCTATGTTTTACCCCGGGTCTTCAACTATATTCATACCAAATTTCATCAAAATCCGTTTAACGGTTTGGCCGTGAAAGCGTAACAGACAGACTTTCGCATTTATAATATTAGTATAGATATCCAGTGCCGCAAAATCAAGGACCATGACTTAAATATGTTAGTAAATCCGTATGCCTTTTTGTCTATACTTAATTTTATAAAAAAATAACACGATATGAAATAATGAAGCCTATATTTAGACCCCGCCTAAGCAAAACCATGGGATAATCACAGGAAAAGTAGTCAGATAATTAAATATGATTTGAAGTCATGACGTTGACGTCAAAACATTGTCGTCAAAATGTCGCGCAATTGGGTCTGTGGTTATTGACAAAATTATGATTACATTTTTTATGAAAAGTCTGCAAGATAATTTGAAAATGCTTTCTGGGTTTGACATTTTGTGTAAAGCGAACCAATTAATAGTGTTGGAAATCATTTGAGTATAATAATATGATATTTAATAGACAATTTAATTATTAATAGGCTACCTGATTGCGTTTATACTTGGGCAATATATTTTTGATAAACCAACACATACCTACACAATGAAAATTTACAAAACAACAATGAAATTAGTTATTATACAAAGCAGTTCTTCGACCGAGCGTGCTTTCCTAGTTGCGTCCTCAGCTTAAGCTTGGGTACGCTGTAAGTCATGGTCCGCGATTTGGCGTCAATGGTTATTACAATGGAGCGACTACCGTCTGACCCCCGTAACCCTTTTTACAGGGAAACCACGGTAACATTTGGAATAAATGGTTGATTGGAATAGAATGCTTCAGCGATAAGTCTGCCATTATGCGTCACTGTTTTTGTTAATATTTTCTGTAATTAATGTATTTGTTTTTTGGTAGGATAAATAGTATTTATATTTGTAATGAAAATATTAAAAAGTAGTCTTATAACCAGAAATGTTATATTATTTTTATTGTACTGTGTGCAAAGTGTTAAATATTGGCATCCCTTTCTCTCTAAAAGCTGTATACACCAACCAAGTTACATACTAAATAAATTATAAGCGTTTTGTGTAAAATACACACTCACATTTTTTTTATAATCGTGTGTCAAGTCTTAACAAAAAGTTTTGGGAAAATTAAAAACTTCCACATTTTTGCCCTTGCCTCTCGGCCCAAATCATAGACTAAACATAATGTAGAGAACACATTACTTTTACAATAATAACTGCCTCCGTAGTCCAGTGGTTAAGACGTTTGTCTTCAATCCGGATGCCGTAGGTTCTATTCCCACGGGAAGCATGGCCGAATGGCTTGTACAGTGAAGAATATGAGAAACTGGTCCGAAAGGAAGGAGTAGCAAGGCGACGACGTGTGTTGGAAGACCTGAACTGCCGATCATGGCCGTCAGCAAGATATTGTTATTATTTCTAGTTTGGTTAGGACATTGCAGGCTTGGATCACCTGATTGTCTGATAATAATGATGATTCTGTGCACGTTAAGTCATTGGCTTCGGCTGCTATTAGGTGGTCATCAGAAGTCGAAAGGGGGTTCCGAAAATCTCTGACACGAGGGCGCAGAGTCGATTGACCATGTAATACACTCGATATGAATAAACCAGCAGTTTTCCGCAGCTCTGCATGCGTCAAAAAAATTTGCCTTTTGACCCTGGGTCTTCAACTATATTCATACGAAATTTCATGGGAATCCGTTCAGGGGTTTGGTCGTGAAAGCGTAACTGTCAGATAGACAGACAATCAGACTTTCACACTTATAATCATATTAAGTATGGATGGATCATACCTACTTTTTTTACTTATTATCCGTCATTGCAGAGTTTTACTCCCAATCTTTTATGTTATTAATATTCAAAATGTTCAGAAGGTCGCTATGTAAAACATTGCGACGGAATACTGTTTGGCATGAAAGGAAAAGTCAAATAATCGTGATTTGTATATGAACATTATTCACCCATAAACTCTTTCCAGACCTATAAAATCATGATTGCGGTGTGAAAGTTTAATTGACAACCACTGGTTGGTAGCAAGCAGAAATGCTGACCTTGAAATATACCTATTTTTGAGAAGTATTTATTTGACTCACCTCACTGGACTTCGATTACCTACCATATATGGTGAGTCATACGTAAAAGTAATAATTAAGAACGCACGTCAGAGGCGGAAAGGGTCTCCAAAAAAACTCTGACACCAGTGTGTGCAGGGTCGATTGACCATGTAAACCAAGTCAATAAGAATTTGGAGCACGGCGGGAGCGATGGTGTTATGCTCGACCGCCGCATAGGGAATTACTTCCCGCCAGGCGAGGTGTTATGCCTGGGGAACCGCGGCTCCGACGGTGTTCTGTCGGAGGTTGTATATATGCTCCAATTCTCAGAAACTCTGATATCGCGTTTCAGTCCTCCATTCTAATTAGGCTTCTTGTATGAGAATTTCTGTTTTTCTCTTTAGCGCCATCTGTTGCGTAGGAGTTGTAGTTATTTACTGGGCGATGGTGTCGCCACAGGACTCCCTCCCAAGACCGAAGGTCTGATGGTCTTCATGTGCAGTCTGTGCTTCGGATGTAACTTGCAAGTACCAAGTTGCTTGACGTCCCAGTGAGTCGGGAGTGAAGTTGCTGCTGCTGCTCGATAATCCCAGTGAGTCGGGCGTGAGCGATTGCGTTGCGTGCTCGTAGTCTGCGGTGAGTCGAGACTGTAGTTGAGCGATGTTGACTTGTTGGCGCCGGTGGATGTCTTGTGCAGAACTGCCACGCTGGTGTGCGGTGGCCGGCCGTGAGTACCAGACGTGGGCTGCGGTAGATGTGCCGGTCGCTGAAGTGCTTTGAGTTGTGAAGGTAGTTGCAGGACCAGGAAGCTCAGTCAGTCGGCTGCGATAGACCTGGAGATACCCTTATAGTTGGCTTGATGTGAGACTGCTTGCTGCTGACCAGATGATGAGGCTTGAGAGGTGATGAAAGGTTGGAGAATGATGTTGAAGAAGGCTGAAGGCTGCTTACAAATCACGTCGGGGAGGCTGCTTTCAATCACGTCGGGGTCACCACTTTGGAGCACGGCGGGAGCGATGGTGTTATGCTCGACCGCCGCAAAGGAAAATACTTCCCGCCAGGCGAGGTGTTATGCCTGGGGAACCGCGGCTCCGACGGTGTTCTGTCGGAGGTTGTATATATGCTCCAATTCTCAGAAACTGTGATATCGCGTTTCAGTCCTCCATTCTAATTAGGCTTCTTGTATGAGAATTTCTGTTTTTCTCTTTAGCGCCATCTGTTGCGTAGGAGTTGTAGTTATTTACTGGGCGATGGTGTCGCCACAAGAATAACTGTAATAGTCGTAATAAAGAACCCACCTCAAAGGTCGAAAGGAGTCTCCGAAAAAATTCTGACACCAGCAGCAGCTTCACTTCAACTTCTTCATGAGGAAAATGCTGAAATTATGTGACTTTGAAAACTTACTTACTTACTCCGCTTATTACTTTGCTATGAAATTTTTATCAGGGTAAATTGAAAAAAATCTTTAAATGATGATAACTTTCTTTCCTGATGTCTGATATTGATGAAACAAGGATTAGATGTTGTCCTGAGCTAAGGCCAATCGTTTTGTGAAAATTAATTTCAAATCTGTCAAGTAGCTTCTGAGATTAGCGTGTTCAGACAGACAGACCCTCTCAGTTCCCTCTCATTTTCTACCAAAAAAAAATAAATGTACAGATACGTCGATTCTACTCTTTTATTATAGTATAGAATAGATATTGTAGGTTTGTATGGTTATGACTTTAGCCGTTAACAATTTTTTTGAAGTAAGTTAAAAATCGCCAGTTCTTTTTTTATTTGCTGACGATTAAGTTAGTCAAGCTTTGATATCCATGTACGATGACACTTTTGAATATTTTCTATTCGAATATTAATTTTTCGAATACGGTATCACGGTGCTACAATGTTTTAAAACGTTTTTCTGGGAGTCCCTTTAGAATTGGCTGTATGAAAAGGTGCAAATAAAAAAAAATCATAGTTTAAAAAGAAACACTTTTTTGTTAATGACACTAGGATCGTTTAGAACATGTCGAATTGCATATCGAAACTGAAAACGACCTATCGTACTGAAATGATGATGATTCCTTCTTGATGTGAAAGCCTTGATTATTTAACTCGCGTTGGCAATGTTCCCAAAAAACAGGAAACATTCCCAAGGAATGTTTCCAACCAAATGGTTAGTGGAGTACGACAAATGTCCTAATAGTTATATAGGTAGGAAAACAAATGTTGGTTAACAAAAGTATAAAAATAATTTAAATTGGTCTATTTTTATAAATCGTCAATGTCACTCAGAATTTTCTATGAAAGAGTCCAGTCACCTTTTGGTGTCAAAATAAAATTTTAATTATTTCTGCCCTTTTGCCTAGTAGCTATTGTTTTGTGGTATTTAAGCCCCTTGGGTCCCAAGTTATTTGCATATAAATACGTTATTAGCGAAAGATGAGATCAGTATGTGTTAGGTAAAGAAAACAATATGACATTAAGCGTTATTCATGTAAAAATAGGGCTCCATATGAAAGTCGTACATTTCATCATAATCTATAAACAATAAAAGAGTAGAATCGACGTGTCAGTACATTTATTATTATGGGTAGAAAATGTGAGGGAACGGCTAAAGTTGATTTTTTGTTGAATACGATAATTTTAGGAACTACTAGACAGATTTGAATTTAGTTTTCATAAACTGATTAGCCATAGCTCAGGGCAACATCTAATCTGTGTTTTATTAGTTATCATCATTTAAAGATTTTTCAATTTCCCCTGATAAAAATTTCATAGCAAAGTAATAAGCGGTATAAGTATAAGTCGTCAAAGTCACATAAGTAATTTCAGCATTTTCCTCCGAGTTGTGTGCTAGATCATGAACAAGTTGTCTCGGTCAATCGAACTTGTAAGCCCTGGTGTTATTGATTCAAAATCTCTTGGTTTCTCTGATTCATTCAATTCATCCATACTAATATTATAAATGCGAAAGTCTGTCTGTCTGTTACGCTTTCACGGAAAAACCGCTGAACGGATTTTAATGAAATTGATATGAATATAGTTGAAGACCCGGGGTTAAACATAGGCTACTTTTTGACGGAGGCGGAGCTGCGGGAAACAGCCTATAAGCTGCTCATTCTGGTATCACTGTTTCAGCGTTGCTCCACTGTCAATGTTCTATAATCTACATCAATATACATATAATAAAACTGTAGCAAGGTCAATTTATTCTGGACATTGGATATAAAATGAAAAAAATATTACTAGGGCTCTATACGTAGCAGAAGCAAAAAATATGATTATTGGAAATTTTCTCTGTCTGTTGTGCATCTCTCATGCAAAAACTACTACGGATTTTAATGAAACTTTTTTAATATATAGTTAATAGTCCTCAGCAACATGAGGCATTAATTTATCCCGAAAATTATACACTTCTCAAGGACCATCTTAAATTGACTCCTAAAATGTATGGCGCATACTATATGAGAGGTCAAATAACACTAGCACATAAAGAGGTTTATTTTCCTTTACCACAGAATATATATTTTTTTTTTTGCAATGCTTTATAGTTGGAGTAATTTATTGGTGGTGTTCATAATGTGAGTTATTTTTAAATGAATGTCATTACGTAGTTACTTAAATGTTTTTTCATTCATTCGCATCGAGTGGGTTACATTGCATGGCTAATCGACCATGCACATCCAAAAGATAAAGTTTTTTCGGAATTACCTTGCGGCCTCTGGCATGGTTCCTTTAACGACCGTCAAATGGCAGCCAGGCGGGACCAACGACTTAACGTGCTTTCCGAAGCACGGAATCATTAGGTATAAGTCTTTTAAATTAGCAGGTGTTGCAGAATTTGGCCATAAAATAGTGAAGGGCAGTCGCGCTAAATGGAAAGACGTTAACGTAACCAAAACCTCGCCTCTGATGTGGGTTCTATATTATTTATTTTTCAGTCATTCTTATCGAATAACATGGTCAATCGACCGTGCACACCCTTTTATCAGATTTTTTTCGGAAACGCATTTCTGCCACTGACGTGGGTTCTTTATTATGACTTTTCAGTCATTCTTATCGAGTGGGTTACATGGTCAATCAACCCTGCACTCCCAGAGAGTTTTTTCGGAAACGCCTATATACCTATTTTTTAGTAGTATGACTCACCATATATGGTACTCGAAGGCAGATGAGACAAATGAATACTTCTCAAAAATAGGTATATTTCAAGATTAGCATTTCTGCTACCTGGTGCTGCTGGTAGTTGTCGATGAAACTTTCACACCCGAATCATGATTTTATAGGTCTAGAAAGAGTTTATGGGTGGATAATTTTCATATACAAATCACGATTGTTCGACTTTTTGACTGATATTATGTAAGGAAATGTAAGTATGTAATCGAACGATACGCGGACGAAGTAGCGGGCACAGCTATTGTTAAATAAAAATCCTTCGATATCGAACAAAAATTATTTGTCTCGCCGATTTATCGTGAGTCACACCTTTCAAAAATAGCACTCCTGATCCATGAAGTTTTATAATTAATCGACTAAAACTTGTTTGTAAAATAATTTGAAAGCACTTAAATATCAAATAATTTTCGAATGCCCCCACTCGCAACCTTTCCGAAATTTAAGCTTATAATGAAGTGGATTTTAAATTAATACGTTAAGTGCTTTGAAAGCTGCGGTCTACAAATGTTTTGACTGTAATTTTGAAAACTGTTTTCAAATTTCGCACTACAATTAATTTTGTTTTTAACCTTATAACCGCATTGTATTTGGTTTGGAATCGGAATCGTCCATTTTGGTTTATTATTTTAGTGTTTAAATAAACCCTTGTATTTCTGGTTGATTAACCTACAATCAATACTTGGTATAAGTGTTTAAAATCAAACCAATTGTGCCAAAGTGACAATGTGAAAAATTATATCGACTTCAGTGCATGTTAGTTTTTAAATAACCAGGTGCCAAAGTTTATAGAATGACTTAGTAGTAAAATGTCAAGATCGTAAAATGACCAGGAGGGGTATTTTTGAAAAGGTTTACTCATGAATTTAAAATGTATGTTAAAATTCGGTCGACTCACCGATTAACTCGAATGATAATCAATATCGAGCAAAAATCATTCGACTCAGCTATGTGTGAGTCATACGTTTAAAAATAAGCCTCCAGTAACTTGTCCTGATGGTGAAACATAATGCCATCAAAATACTTACAAATGTACTGTTAACTGAGTTTACTGTTTTTATGTGCAATTAATTAAATTTGTATGTTAGATGTAAGTCTATGTATTTTGTACCTAAGATTTCTTTGCGTGTTGTGCCCTCCTCTGTGCCCATATGTCTATGTCCTATGTTAGTTTGGTTGACTGGAACAGATCCCTATTTGGGGTAAGTCCGTCTTTTGTTGTAACCTGTATTCTGATACTATGTTCTTTATGTACAATAAAGATTTTTACATACAATACATACATACAATGTTGCGATTCTCAAGATTTTAATAATTGTAATAATACCGAATGAATATGACATAAGCACTTACCTACTACATCCAACCTCAAAAATATGCTTGTGGGTGGATGAGAAGACACCTGACATTCGTAGACGCCTGCGTCTCTTTTCTGGACAAACCTCACTTTAAGGGTCCAGTCCTGTAAAAGAAAAACACAATTAGTGACAAATAACATTACATGTAACATGTTTTGTGTCGTTATAAAGATGTTTATGTGCAATTTTTAAGTAGATTATGCCTCTTAGAATATACGTCGACCAAATAGCAGAAAGTTTGAAAATGGAGATGGTATATCGGCGAGCGTGTTTGACGAGAGTGATAAATAGATAGATTTACTTTTTTTTTTTATACATAAATGTGTTTCTTTTATTGGTATATCACAAGTAAACATATAAAAATTAAAACTAACTATCCTATCTAAAAATAATAAATACAAAATAAAAAAACTAAATGTAATTTAAATTGGGTCCCCTGGGTAGAGTTCCCATCACGCAGGCAGCATTCCCACGTTGAATAGCTATGGCTATTCGCTGAGCGAGAAAGCTGCCCGTGCGAGGGTCACCCGTTGCCTCTTTTAGGCGTATACTGATATCCCTGTGAAGACCCCGCGCACCGGCGCCCCATGGGCCTAGTGTCTCGACGCCAAAGGCTGTGAACTAGTACTGAGTGCCGAGACAACTATATTTATTGGCCTTAAACCGTTCGCGGGCGTCCGCCGCCGCACCGGCCTGTTTGCTGGTGGCTGGGAGGTACGTAGCTGCCATAGTATCGGAGCACGTGGTGTCCCAGACAAGTGCTCGACCCATCCTCCAAGGTATCAATGACATCCCGTCAGGGCGCTTGCCATCGTCCAGCACAATTTGAGGCTCCAGAACTGCGGGTACTTTGGCACTAACGAGTGCCCTTCGTAGGATGTCATTAATGGCTGCATGGCGGGTTTGGCAACCGGCGCCCGACGAACAAGCGAGTCCATGGTGACCGAACCGATCCACAGGGGCTCCACAAGCAGCGCAGCTGTGATCCACGCACACTTCGGCTTCGAGCCGGAGACCTACAGCTATGCGGAATGTTAGGGGGTCAATAAACGTCCCTAGTGTAGGAGACGGATACGCATGTAGCCAGTAGCCGGATTCAGATCTCGACACAGCCAAAATTCTGGCCTTATCTTTACCTGAGATCGAATCTAATAATGATTGTCACACGGATTGGGAAGAAATGAAAGTCCCAGGCCCTCTGATTTACACTTTGTACTAATTACAATGGTAAAATTAAAAGATACAATGGGAGGCTTATCGCTTAGTGGAGGAAGCGAGGGAGGTCTATAAGGATCCTAGCAAGAGGAAATCCTTAGTCTTTGCCTACCCCTATGGGAAATAGACTAGATGATAATTATGTACGTAGATAAATTCTACACGTAGAGTTCCGTCTCTGTATTTATATTCCGTATCTATCAGGTTTTTTTTAGGTTCAATCCAAACTCGTTAAATGGTTGAAGAAACTTTAAAATCAGAGTTATATGTGGTTTATAATTTATTATTTTGTCGCACTCATATATTTTCAAGGTTTGAAGGACGTGACGTATGTCACGTCAGGCATATAAATATATTCTCAAGTCAGGCAAAAATAGACGATGGTACAGCGTATGTTTATTTTTTCCTAGCCCAATTGAAGTACCATAGAGAAGTATCAGTTTTGATTTTTATGTACGAGTAACTAATTTAAATGGAACTAGTAAGAATAAAAAAAAAAAAAACAATTTGATTACAGCTCTATTACATTAAATACGGTTGGGAAAAACCTTAATTTCCTCATTGAAGAGTTATTTCCTGTCCCATCAAAGCGGAGAATTTCACATAAAATTACTTCAATCAAAAAGCCATGGGCAAATTTCTTTTCAAGTTTTTTTTTTATTAATTTATTATTTATTGAATTTTGGTTTCTACTACCACAGAACTAAGATTATGTAGAAGTTTCATATGGACGTAACCTGTATGCCACAGTTAACCTTCCCCATATTAAAGTAAAGACTCGAGAAGTTTGGCTCTGTGGCACATGGCTTTTCTGCCTTATCTTAATTCTGTGGGTTGCCGTTGCTTGCTGTGTACATACGCAAACGAAAGCTGCTCTTACTTATTCCTAGATAATTAAATTTAAATCACCATCCAAATTTTAAAAGTATGTTCCCAAAAGTTTAATCTATGTCAGAAGCCATAAAGCTACTGTATGGGCTCGAAATAAACAAATAAACGTATTCCTTTCCAAATACCATTTTTTTTATGTACAATAAAGAATTTTAAATACGTACATCTCTTGGAAAACATTTTCTTTAGCGTAATAAATTATACGCTAATCCTGACGTGATATCAGTGTTTTTGTTAAAAAAATTGTCAATTACCAACGTCATATTGACACATTCTCATAATTGGAGCTGCAACAATAACAAAAAATTCGAAAAACGATAGCGATATTAGTATTTGCGATCGGCGTATGCCAATCTCATAAATTATTTATTTCAAATTGTCGTTCTTGTGACTTTGGCTCGTTGCCAAGAACGATAAATCTTGAAATCTTCAAACTATATATCTCACCTCTGAATATTGAAGGTGTATAGCTTGAAACCTCTGGTCAGAACTGTATGTTGTTAACCCAACAGTAAGCAAATGATAGTCTTTTCTTCTAATCCATGATACCTGAAACAAAGTATAAGCATTCATTGAATTTGTTTTACCCTTGTTTCCGCTCCGGAGTTTTACGCCAAAATCGTAAAATACCCAGTGTCAAAATGTCCTGAGGCGGTCTTACTTATAATTTGTTTTACGCCTTTCAACTAAAGATAGGCGCATCGGAACATTTTGTAATTATAATATCCATGAAAACTATATTATCCTTATTCTAACGAAATTATTTTTTTTTTAAACAACTAAGTAGGCAAACAGGCGTACGGCCCACCTTATGGTAGTGGTTAATTCGAAAGTAAGGTTTGTTTGTATAATTGTTTAATCTCTTCAGGATTTATTTACCGCGCCAAACTTCGTGAAATTTTGCATACACGTAGATAAAAATTCTGATATGTACTTATCATCTGAAAGTAATTTCTAATTTTATGTGGGAGTGGCGAATGAATTTCTCCGCTCGCTAGTAAGTCAAGTAAAAAAATCATATATTTTATTATATAGAAAATTGAATACAAAGTTACGTGGCCTTGTAACAAAAAAAAAAAGAAAAAAATAAAAATAAAAGAAAAATCTTTTATTTTCAGACAAAATGGGCCCATATTTGTTAGTATATACTTAATCTATGTTAGTAAGATTTGTGACCACAAGAATGACCACAGCAATATTAAAATAAAATTAAAATGAAAATATTGATTACAAAAGTAATAAGCCTCCATTATCACCCTTCTAACCAGACATCGCATAGCGGAGAGGTCTATATCTGTCCGCTAGCGTGCTGATGTAAAAATTATGATGCTAAAGATCTTGATGTATAAATACATAAATATATACGGAAAAATCACACAGACTAAGCTACCCGTAAAGTAAGTTCAAGACAAGCTGGTTTATTACAAAAAAAAAACAAATAAAGCGTTTGAAGTCAAGTTCATAACAATTAAAATTTAACTTTGTTTATCTTTTGAACCTCTGTTTATTGCGTCCTCATAATTGCATAATTTTCCTGTAAATTTTAACAACCTCATTAGGAGTTTACGTAATGATGTAACGGTTGTTATTCTCATTTTGGCGTTAATATTGTTTATCCTCTTGCATTTTAAGGTTATGTTTTAGAAGCCCGGAACGCCGCTCGCGCCTTTATAAAGTCAAAAGCGAGATTTCTCGAAAAATGACGGACGTATAGGGTTTTTTCTAGTCAGCAGCCATTTTTTTTGAGAAATCTCGAATTCGACATAACTCTAAAGGCCTTCTGAGTTCATTTTACGCAATTTTATTTGACGTAAGGAAAAAAGACACAAAAGGATCACTGCGGGCTTGAAGCCGAAATTTGAAAATAATTTAAACATCACATAGTTTGCATATACGTTCCATGCGTTACATATTATGCAAAGTAACATCTAAAACCATTTATTAATATGTTTCATTCAATACATTTTAAACTCTATATATATATTTTTTTAAAACGATTTCAAATAAAATATGAGAGTGCGAATGTAACCGCATTATGCGGTTAACCGCAGAGTGATTGGAAATACGGTTGGCTAATGTATGCGGTTACATTTGCGGTTAACCTGATCAATCAATCAATCTTTATTTATAGCCGCGATTCGTTCGTTAAAAAACTTCGTATGAAAACTTCAACTGTTTAAAAGTCCTAACTACCATTTATTTTCAAAATGAAAGTCAAAAAAGACATTACATTAGGGGGTTTTACTTTACATTTACATTACCTTTACAGCGTAGCCTAGGCTCTGAAGCGTAAGCTGAGTACTCGACTGAAAAACACGCATCATGGACTTACGCTTCGAAGCCTACGGTACGCTCTAAGTCATGGTCCTAGATTTGGCGACACTTGTTATTACCATGAAGCGCCTGACGTCTGACCTCCATAACCTTTTTAATACGGAAACTAGACCTACAGAAACGTGAACTTATGTATATTAGTGGCCAACACACATAGCTTTCTATAACCTATTGACACGTCTGTCACGCACATTATCTATCTAGTACCTTCGCATGTAAGAGCTTCCCTGTAAGTGATGGATCTATCTATAAAGTTATTGTATTCTAATATATTCAACACTGTAGATTGTTATACTTATATTAATAATGTTACTATCAAATTTACTGGTGCTCGAGCGACATTAGCAAGTGTTTCATGCCACGGAGATGAAGATGCTGCGATGGATGTGTGAAGTATCGCGGAAAGATCGAATATGAAACTCCCGTATTCGGGGCAGCCTTTATGTACGTGATATAGCGGACAAACTTCAGAAAAGCCACAACAAAAGAAGCGCACCCAAAAAATGCTGGCTCGACGTCACAACGGAAGATATGCGAGCTAATGAACTTACAACCAAGGATGTGGAAGACCGGGGCCAAAGGAGGAGAAAAAGTAGGAAAGCGCCCTGGGCTCCGAGGTAATTAGCGGAGGATGCAACCGAAAAAGCGCTAAGATGAGTAGTAGTTACTATCAAATTTATGTACTACAATCATTAACTACTCAGCAATAACTGTTACATTCAGACGCATTTAATGTAGGTGCATGCAGATAACATAACTGTTTATTATAGCCTGAAGCCAATAACGCATTGTGTGCGATAAATTAAGTGTTAATATTGTTAATCGGTAAACAGAATGCATATTAAGATTATACGTGGGGCGCACTATAAGTTTCCGGAATGAATATGAAAAAATACTATTAAAGGTACAAAATTAATTTATTGTTTTTTAAAATAATCTCCCTTGGCGTCTATGCACTTTTTCATTCGATGAAACCAGTTTTGAAAACTTTTGTGCCACTCCTCTGTGGTGACCTCTGAAACGTGTTTTTCATACTCCTCGACAGCCTCTTCTGGTGATGAAAATCGTTGACCGCGTAATTGGTTCTTAATTTTTGGGAACAGAAAAAAGTCACAAGGTGCCAGGTCGGGACTGTATGCAGGATGACTCATGAGTTCTACTTTTTTGGCCTTCAAAAAGTCGTTTGTCTGTCTGGCCGTGTGAGAACTAGCATTGTCGTGGTGCAGGATGATACGGCGTTTACGGTTATTTTTACGGAGTTCGTCAATAACTTCCGGCAAACAAATGGTCGTGTACCAGTCACTATTCACTGTACGACGATTCTCTAAAGCAACAGTAGCCACGTGTCCAGTTTTATTAAAAAAAGAAGCAATCATCCGCTTAGATGCACTTTTCACGCGCGCCACTTTGGTTGGTTTCGGCTCATCTTGAAAGACCCATACGCTCGATTGCTGCTTTGTTTTGGGATCGTAGCAATAAATCCATGTTTCGTCACCTGTTACTATGTCCCACACCAAATTTGACGCACCTTTGTTGAATCTGGTAAGCATGGCACTGCACCAAGTGACGCGGTCCGTTTTTTGAGCCTCGGTCAAGTTGTGTGGGATCCACCGCGAGCACAGCTTTCTCACACCCAAATGTTTGTGTAGGATTAATTGTATTTGACTCATGCCTATTTCTAAGGATGCGCGAATTTCATGGTAGGTCACATGCCTGTCTGTTTCAATCATACGGCGCACAGCATCGATGTTTTTGTTGGTCACAGCGGTGGACGGCCGACCATCGCGAGATTCGTCACTGAGATTGATACGACCACGCTTGAATTCTGCAAACCAGCTATAAACAGTTGTCTTGCATGGTGCTTCATTGCCAAAAGCTGTTTCAAGCCGAGCGATGCTCTGTTGAGCTGTCAAATTACACTTAAAATCGTAGAAAATCATACTACGAAAATTTTCCCGAGTTAAATCCATGTTGATGCAGACACACAATTTTTTAAATGGCGCCACAAGGTAAAAACAAAAGACAGTCAGATGAAACAAACTGCATTCTACAGCCAAAGAGTTCTATTTTCAAATGTTGCAATAAATTTTTAAATATTGTTTATGTAAGTGGCCAGTTCCGGAAACTTACAGTGCGCCCTATGTATTAACGGGTTTCTATAAGTATTTATCATGAGGTACATTATGGATTTATTTATTTATTAAAACTTTATTGTTCCACAAAGTACACATACAATGTGAAATTTAAGTCGTTTTGGACCCATCGTCCAGTGACTCCATTTATGCAACTGAACAAGTTTCCCCAAAATACATGGGTCGAAATATGGAGTAAATTTTTGGACCTCCCATACAAAATGTCTCATCACGTGACCTAACTTACTGAAGTCCAAATTTGTTTTTCATGTTTCGAGCTATGCTCCTTGGGGAAATTTGTTCGGTTGCATGAATGGAGTCACTGGACGATGGGTCTAAAACGAATAAAATTTCACGGATTACAATTGGCGGACTTAATGCTAAGAGCATTCTATACCAGTCAACCATTGGGAGAAACGGAAAGATAGTTTGGCGCAAAAAAGGATTCTCTTTTATTATTTTGTCTATTTCCGTGTTTTCCAAATTGCAGGTTATAAGCAGCTGCTTATTTTTGGAGGTACATTTTTCAGTTCATTGGTGACGATCGTTGCGTCAAAAAATCTTATATTTTGAAGATATCTGGTAGAAGGGGATACATAGACTTACGGCACGTACTCACTAGGCGATATTTGTCGACCGACATTTGTCTTCGGAGACATCAGGCGACATCGCGGAACATCGCCCTACGTCGCTCGATATCTTCTCCCCGTCCACATCAGTTTAGTCGATCCTATGATATCGCCAAGATACAAGTTGCGCGATATCGCGGTACATGTCGGACGAAGTGTGGAAACGTCGCACGAAGTCGCCCGACATCTTCCGGGACACGAGTCGCGCGACATTTAGTACGCGGCTACGCGGTACGCGGCTTAAATTTACCGAGTCCATATTTTGTTGTATTCTATTTTGATCTATCAATGCTGTAGAATATAGTTTTTACATACTCCGCTGGCTGAGCTAACCGAAGTAAATCTTGGCCTCCGAAACGAAACATCGCGAGGAGACCTATTTTTGAAATGTACTCAAGCAAAATCGGCGAGTCGAATTATTTTCGTTTGTCATAATCATGGAGCAATTACAAAGAGATGCCGTAATAAGCGTTTTGTAAGAAAGTATTTGTGAGGCTACACGGGGCGGAAGGCAGACGTGCGGGGTGCTTGGTTTCGGCCGTGGCTCCAATCATGGAGACAAGCAATGACAAGCTCCGCCCACTATTGTGTCGGCGAGGCGCCAATGATCACATCACTGCGCCATTTCAAACGGCATCTCCTCTTTGTAATTGCTCCATGGTCATAATCAGTGATCCGAACGTATTTCAATCGACATAAATGTCTTTCAAGAATAGGGCTTCAGGATGTACTATTCTGCGTGATGGCCCGCCAGTTACAATCATACAAAAACAGGTGATTTTTTAAACTCCTATTCAACATCCTGCCAGCTGATCGCTAATTTGTATGGGAGGTCGAAGATTTTTAATAGCGATTTTTACTGCCTCCGTGGTCTAGTGGTTAAGGCGTTCGCCTTCGACCTGGAGGTCGTGGGTTCGATTCCCATGGGAAGCATACTTTGTTTAATTGTTTCCAGTTTGGTTAGGACATTGCAGGCATGCCGTGGGTTCCGCCTTTCATATGGTGGTCGTTAAAGGAACGACGTCAGAGGCCGAGAGGCGGTTCCGCACGACTCTGACACCAGGGCGTACATGGTCGATTGACAATGTAACCTACACGAAATGATGATGGCTTATATTTAATTGAATGTGGTTTAGTTTCCTACAACCTACTAAACAAAATGTTACAAATTGGCTGGAATTTAAACTAACATCCCTATTTCTTTTAGAGAATTAAACTAGACATAAACTTTAACTGACGTAAAGATTAACTAGCCGTTATTTGCTCCGGTTAAACTTAGATTTAATTAACAATGGCGTGCTTAAACGCTCTCGGAAATGCATGGAGCTTGCAAACTCGCTGTTAAGTGAAGTGGCTTGATTAAAAGCTTACGTTAACTGTGGAGTTTTTAATAACTGCTGTTAGTAAAAGCAGCGTCCTACCTGCATAGACCTAGACCATGAATGATAGTGTTTAAAACGTTAGGTGTAAAATAAATCCATAGGTACTAGATCCAAAGGTAGACACCAGTCAAGGATTATGTTGTTTGGGTTTAAATCTTTGTTCCGGGACTCCTCAGAAGGTGGTGGCTGAAAATCAGTGCTAGGCATGCCTGCATGTCTACCGTATCACTGAGCCACCACCTATTGAGACTTATGCTTAAGTCCTTTGCTGTACTTACGTGATAGCTTTCTCAATAAAGATATATTCTATTCTATTTTATTTCTACTACTAATACTCGTATAGTGACACATTTTGACAGTAATATTAATTTTTTTATTCAACAACTGCACTTTTGAACAAGTAGGCATTTTGCTACGATGTCTTTTACCTATGATGTTCATGTTACTCATCATCCTAGCGTGTATTCCTAGTTGCGTCAGCTTACGCTTCGTAACCTAGGGTACGCTGTAAGTCATGGTCCTAGATTTGGCAGAACTGATTATCACAATGGAACTACTGATGTCTGACCTCCTTTACCCCTTTTTACAGGGAAACCAGACCAACAGGAACATGACCCGCGGAGTGTTAGTGGCCAACTGTCAGAATTTTTCAGGCTACCCCAAGGCATCTCACACAGCATAACGACTGCTATTTATATACAACAACCGGGACCTACGGCTTAACGTGCTTTCCGAAACACGGAGGAGCTCAAGATAAAAATGCCACTAAATGGCGACCAATCCAATAGTGGTCGCGTCACGCCGTCATTTGACACGCGCATTTGCTACGAATACGCGGGTCGCACTCGACTGACGAACTCCTTATAATGATGTCCATATTACTATGTAGAAGTATAAGAAGTGGGCATTGAGCAACATAGGCTTTGCACTTGGTCTCAACCAATGGACAGGTGCGAAAGTTTGTCTGTCTCTCTCTTACGCTTTCACGGCCAAACGGAGGTATGAATATCATTGAAGACCTGAGGTTAGGGTTGCCAGGTAGCCAAACCTAATAGCCGGACAGACCAGCCAGTTTGGCCGGACATTTGGCTAAAACAGCCGGACACTCTACATTATTGAGGATTTTGTGTCTCAGTATTTAAAGCTTTTCTGATTATTGCCATAAATCTTGTTAAATTTATGGTAATAATCAGAAACAGAAACATAGGCTTTGCACTTGGCCTCAACTGATGGACTGGTGCGAAAGTTTGTCCGTCTCTCTCTTACGCTTTCACGGCCAAACTGAGGTATGAATATAGTTGAAGACCCGGGATCACCTATAGGCTACTTTTTAACGCAGGCGGAGCTGCGGGAAACAGCTAGTCGAAAATAAACGATTTTATTTCAGTAACACAAACTGACTGTCTGAAAAGGCTATTTTTCTATTACTGGTTAATTTATTTCGACTCTTTTAAAACCGAAAAAGCTTTCTATTACAACAGGCTGTGACAAAAGCTTTCAGAAGCCTTTGTTCGAAGGAGACAGTGTGTATCTTTAAATTATCTTGATTGAGCTTCTCCTATTGTCGTACGTCATTGGTTATATCCAAGGAGCTTATAACCAATATTGGTATAAATTTTTATCAATTCGATTAAAAAAATCAAAATAAAAAAGACACCAACAGTGGTAACACAGGCTAAAGATTTGTAATTCATAACTATTAATGGTATCTGAAGAATACTCGGGGTCAAATGCCTACCTATTTTTTACCCTACCTATCTAATTCCGAGCAACTCTGACACCAGGGTGTACATGGTCGATAGATAATGTAACCTACACGAAATAATGATGATCTTACAACTATCATACTTACATGCGCAGAACACTTCAATAATTAATAATCATTTATTGTTTTGTAAACATGTTGAATTCAAGATGGTATTCGAAGTGAAGATCTTCATTTTCGATGTCCATGACTCACTTTGGATTGCTGCCTATTGTGTTAGTCGATTTCTTAAAAATAAATGTCTGCAAATGTTGCAGTACTGAAAGTGTTCATTCATTCATTCATGTTGCTGTGAGGCGACTAACGTGTCCTCTACCCGTTTTGTTACAACCTCCTTGTTTTTACCTTTGCTAGGTTTTAACTTGTTTGACTTGGTATCCATACTTCCACACTAATATTATAAATGCAAAAGTCTGTCTGTCTGTCTGTCTGAGGCTTTCACGACCAAACCGCTGAACGGATTTTGATGAAATTAAAGTGTTTGAAACGAGAAGAATTTAGATGATTTAAAAGAGTTTAGATGTAAATAACCAAAAACCTATTTGTATTGTATTTAATAAACGCGATAAAAACCGTGTTACATACATACATACATACCATCACGCCTTTTTCCCGTAGGGGTAGGCAGAGACTACGGATTTCCATTTGCTACGATCCTTACAGACTTCCCTCGCTTCTTCTACGCTCATCACTCTCGTCATACACGCTCGTCGATTACGGGTACTCTTGACATCTCCCTTTTTTAATATGTCTGCGATTTGGATTTTCGTGTTCATAAATTAAAATTTCTTTAATAAAGTATTTTGTTGTATATTTTGTTGAAATATACTAAGCTCAATTTACTAAAACCAACACGGTAATAGACAACAGAAACACGAGTAGACCTAATATTAATTCCAGTTTATATGATCGTAAAAATAAACCTTACGGTATATTTAACAAAGGAAAAGGTAAGGTAGCAATGATGAAAATTAAAACAAAGATAGGTACTGTTAGAATAATGATACCTACGTGAATTAAGCACTTTGAGAAAAAAAAGGAGAGAAGAAATAAGAGCCTCGGCGATAACACCGCCTCACTGTATTTGTTAATCTGTTTTTGTATTGTTTTCTTTTTTGGTGCAATAAAGAGTATTTGTATTGTATTGAGTTTAATAAAATAGCTAGTACAAAATTCATTTTAGGATACTAAATTCATTCATTCATGTCGAATTGTGTACAGTATCTTTTGACAGAGTTCCTTTGACAGAAGGGGTCAGGATAAGGGTACAAAATTAACAACACTATACTCTTGAATATTTATGATAATAGTATACTTAACATCCGGGTGCTAATACTAGACCATAGCATGCATCTCTTTCGGCAGTTGGCACCAAAGATAGAAGTCTAATCGCAAAATAAATAGTTGGTAAAATGAATTTAGCATTTTACCAACAGCAGAATAATATCGAAATGAAATAAATTTATGGAACAACATTAAAGCAAATTAGTGTTAAACAAAATCTTGGGCCATGATTAAAGCGTACCCTGGGCTCTGAAGCACTAACCTAAGATGAAACTGGAAAAGAGGCTCAGACGAAGAATATGATAGGAGTTTTCATCAGAAAACATCCAAATCTATGCACAAAAGAGTTGAATTAGCTTTGCAAATTTTTGAATAATACCGGTGGTTAATTCTATTTCTGTTTGCGTGTGTGTCGCTAATAGCCATATCTTCCCTTTTGTTTTCATCTCTGGATACAACCTAGTACTAATTAATTGTAATTTTGTGTGTATCTTACATAATTACCGCTGAATGCGCTGTTAAACATACAATTTGTTAGGTGAAGGAAGTAATTTGTAAAATAAAGACCGGGGTAATGATATATTAAATGACTTCTCAAATGTTACGGTGTTTTGTTCCGTAGATCTAAAATTGTAAGTAGACATTTTGGAAAACAAAAAAAAACGCCTATGTGTTTCTTTTGTAAAACAAGGCTGAAATGAAAGGGCTAAAACATCACAGATTTTTTTTTCATTTTTATATATACAAAAAGTAGACAAACACGGCCCATCTGATGGTAAGTGGTTACTGTAGCCTATGAACGCCTGCAGCACTGAAGATGTCTCGAGCGCGTTGCCGACCTGTCCGCTATCAGCACAACGACCCCTCTGGACCCTGGCGACCCTACTCACCAGCAGGAACACAACACTGCATCACAGTTTTATTTGGCTGCGGTCTTCTGTAGGGTGGAGGTACTTCCCCAGACTGACTACTCCTTACAAAATGTCCTACCTTTCTTGTAAAAAAATTGACACGACTATTAGATGCGTGCACCATTCCCATTAAATATTTGATTGATTGATTGATTCCCCGTATGTACATGTCGATTACATGTACAACCATGGTCGATTTTAATTTGGACCTTCAAAACACGGAATCATCTTTATTATCAGACAATCGGATATCAGATGATTCGGGCTTCAGTATTATAACAGTGAAATTGCTCAGGAAATTTTTAATGATATTTTCTGATCATTTTATCGTTTGCAGAATAAACCAGACTTTTTAGGTTATCAGAGCATAAGTAAACTAATATTTTCTAGACTAAAACTAACAATTTCCGCTATTTGAGTTAAAACTTAGTTCCAGTGATTAGGGTAAAACTTTGTCTCGTTAGTTTGGCAATTAAAACAGTAAATAACTAAACCATGTTGTTTTAAACTCATCTGTGTGTAAGTTTCAAACAAATGTTACTGTTTTCTAAATTTCTTCGCCCGCAATTAGGTTCGTTTAAATCAAAATATGTTACCTAAATATAATTTTTCAAGGGTTTAACATATTCTTTATTGTGAGTTATACGTCAACAAGTTAATTTAGTGTTTTATCCTCTGCCTGTCAAAAAGTTGTATTTTTGACCCCCGGTCTTCAACTTTAACCGTGGCCTTGACAGTATACCTAACAGACTTTCGCGCTTATAATATTAGTATGGACTACAGTTTCCTAACTAATCATAATCATAATCATTTATTATAATATTTACTAACTTAAAATTTGATCCCGGGTCTTCAACTATTCATCAAAATCGGTCTAGTGGTTTAGCCTCGAAAGCGTTACAGACAAACAGATTGACTGACAGACTTTCGCATTTATAATATTAGTATGGGCATGGTACTATGTATTTTAAGATTTGGATAATTAATTTCTCAAGTTATCGATAGATGGCGTAATTTTGTTTAAGAACCTCTGTATGTCTATTTAATCTGTGGCTTTTAGTCTATCGAGCTCCTCAAACGTACGAAGACAACATTTAAAGTAAAATCTAATTAAGTTCTCCGCCCCGGAATTCAAATACTGTACCAAAGCAAGGATCAACTCAGTAATAGCACAGATTTTGCCTAACGGGCGACCATTCAAAAGGAAAAGTAGGCTATTTTTGGCGCAATTTTGTCGATAGGCCGACATTTCGCCGAAATGAACTTGGGTTGTGAAATGTGACTTATATTAGATTTTGTTTGGCAACATGCTTTCCTACTTCCTTCTTCAGCGCGAGGCGAGCCCCAGTCATAACATTAATGATATTATGTGACGTTTACAAGTATAGGGAAAATCGAATATTTATTCTGTGAGTGCTGAGGTACTACACAAAGTTTGGGCCAAAAATTAATTACTAGTATGCCGTAAGAAACAACTAAGCAACTAAATGCGGTTGCTTTTTGTATAAAATTCCGTCTCATTCGCTGTGTCAGATGTTAAAATCAATCGGACATGATTGTTTCACACCTTTTTTTCTCAGCCGTATGTATCCCACTGCTGGACCTCTGCGGCTGAAGCGACAATCCTTTCATTATTTTGTTTTCAATTTTTAGCCTTAATCTGAGCGGCGAGGTGCGGTATCTGTCTCGGGTGGGAGGGTGTGAGTGTCCGTTCTGTACGTTAGTACTATTAATAATATGTGCCTATGTCCTGACTGCTAAAATGAAATAATTGAACAGTAGTATATAGAAAGAATGAATGAACACTTTATTGCACCATTTACATACATATAAGAAAAGATACAGCATTGTGAAACCAATTAACATTAAGAGAAATGACTACAAAGGCGGACTTATCGCTAATGCAATCTCTTCCAGCCAACCTTATAGTAGAAAGGAGCAGAGAATTAAAAAAAACTTGAGCGAGCGGTGCAGAAAGCTTAGATGTTATCTACAACAAAACAGATAATAAACTTACATAGATATTCTTGTAATAAACCTACATCAAATACTTAAATAAATAAAACGAGTAGGACAGTAGTGACATAAAAAAAGAGACAAGCTTATTGAACCTTAGAAAGGTAGTGAGACTTAACTAAATCTTTGAATGAGGCTATTGTTTGTGCTTTACGAATATCTACCTAAATAGAGCTGTTATGTTGATGTACGAAACCCTAAAAACAAGGCCAGTTAAAGTGTAAATTGGGGCACTTATCGTAAACTATATGTTCAGCCATACGGATCGCAGAGCCTGCCAACTCTCGTAAAAAGCGGGTTGTAGTTGTACGAGATTAGTAGACTAATAACTTTGGTATTAATTTACATGACACTAAAATAGTCATCTGATTTAGTAGTTGTTACAAGACAAACCTTTTTCTATCGTATTCGGGCGTATCTTTGGCAAAGAAAATTAAAATTTCAATTTTCATATTACATTCTAACTTCTGCTTCTAAGTATGTAATATTAGCTTTTACCAAATAATAATGGCACATCAGAGGCCAAAAGGCGGTTCCGAAAAACTTTGATACCAGGGTGTAAAGAGTCGACTGACCAACCCATTCGACACGAAAGATCGATAATAAAGAAGATTAATACGTAAGCGTTATTTCAGGAAGATTGGTTCAGTTAATAAAGGTAACAAATATACATACAAATTCACTTTTGCTTTAGATAGTAGGATTCATAATATACTAGCAGTTTCCCGCAGCTCCGCCTGCGGTATATAGCCTATGTTACTCAAGGTGAATGTAGCTTTCCAATGGTGAAAGAATTTTTAAAATCGGCACAGTAGTTTTTAAGTTTATTCATTACAAACACACACAAAAACACAAATTTTTCCTCTTTAAAATATTAGTGTAGATGTTGAAGGTACTCGTATCGTACCTATACCGAATGCGTTTTCTCAGTTGTCGCATTTTTTATTGAAACTGATTTAGTATCACGTGCTCAACACACTGTGAAATTTGGCAGGTGTCTAAAAAGTCATCCCTTAAAAATTAATAAAGTACAAATGTTCGGTTCAAAACAAAACAGAAAGAATTCTCAGACCATTTTTCCTGTATTTTTCACAAGAAAATCACAAAGTCGGTAATTAGGTTAAACTTGAAACGAGGTTTCAGCTAACAATGATACTCTTCCCTGGATAAGTCAGAGAAAGTATAGTCTGCAAAAAGAATTAAGGTGGGTTTACACTATCACACCCCGAACAATCCATACAACAGCGCCGAGATTACTTCACCACTACTACGATTCGTTCGCTGCGACCGCGCGCTGAAAGTGTCATCCTTGCATTGTTTTGCTCTCTATTTTTACTCTTAATCTGCGCGGTGAGGTGCGGTATCTGTTTCGGGTGGGAGGGTGTGAGTGTCCGTTCTGTACGTTAGTACTATTAATACATCTGTGACACTGTTACATTTTGTCGTAAATATCGTAAATGAATAAAGTATTTAATACGGTTTTTAATGTGTAACAATCGCGAAAACAAGAAATCATTATCGTAAATGACATTTAGGGCACCAATTAGTGGTCAATATTAAATGTTATCAAGGCGGATTTTATTCTGATCCTGATTTTGGAGTCAGGCTGGCGACTAGTCATAAAAATAATGCCGGTTTACGCAGAGAAAAGGTCATGTAATTTTTTTTTTTAATTATTTAGTATCATTGAGAACTAAGATAAAAGATATCCTGTATGCACAAGTGTACATGCTTGAATGAGGATGGTATTAGGAAACACGTTAATATAAAGAGAAGTTATAATTATAAGAGAACTAGGAACTGTAAGTAAAAATTAAGCAATATTTAATGTTGCAAGTAGTCTTTGTCGAGAACACAAGACGGCGACCGACGTGTCGCTTGACAAATTGTCGCCCAGTGTGGACGTGCCTTTAGTCTGCTTAGTTAGAAACGTACTTACACAGAACTCTGTTTCCCACTATCGTCGGAATTCCAGGAAGTTGTTAGCACTTGTTTCCTACCACACACGTTTTTTAATTTTATTTTTTCATCCTGCCCACACACTATCATTACTTTTTTTTTGCTATTACTTTTGAGAACAAAATCACTTATCGATTGATAAGTTATAATCTGATATCACAGATTACACATATCGGTAATTAAAAAAATTAAAAATTCGGACTGTTTTTCTGCGTAATTTGGATTTGAACAAACCCAAAAAAGTCCGTCATATTGTTTTTGATATACCTAGTGTCACTTTCACAGAACATACGAATCT
The DNA here is from genome assembly GCA_947363495.1 of Euzophera pinguis. Classification (NCBI taxonomy): domain Eukaryota; kingdom Metazoa; phylum Arthropoda; class Insecta; order Lepidoptera; family Pyralidae; genus Euzophera; species Euzophera pinguis. The sequence goes on along the minus strand of OX376178.1, from coordinate 9,424,246 downwards.
AACAACACCACTCAAGCTAAAATCCATCGAGCCCTTTAGGCTGCAGAGCGAACGAAACAATTTTACACATAAACTCTCCAAAAAACATAACCCTCCTTTTGGCGCAGTCGGATAAAAAGAATAATAAGCACGCCGCAGTTACGAAAGTAATATGATATTTTTGAAAACTATAATTCACTCAAAACCCGTATGTTTGAATGAAAATCGTTCGATTCACCGATTATTTTAAATGAAAATAGTTCGACAAACCTGTTTTCAGAGAGCCACAACTTAAAAATAGCTCTTGGACATGCCATTAATTACGACCACACGATCAATACAAAAAGCATACCCTGCTGGGCTATCTAACTCATCATCCATTAATATCAAGTTTCAAAAGTCCATATAACTAATTTGAAATGATAATAAACTCATTACGAAATTCAGACGGCTAATATTTTCCAAAACGTCGAAATTTCACTTTCATTTTCTGTCAGACGACTGTTGACAGTTTTAAGGGCTCTACACACTTCAAAGATATTGGGGCAATTTAGTATGAAAGAGTGGGGATGCTTTCTAGATTGGATCGTGTGTAGGCTTGCAGGCCCTGCCACTGCTGCTGGCCCAATATCGGCCGACTTCCTAGATTGCCCCAGCCGGCCTGCACGACACAGCGTCTGTACTGTAGTGTAGCGCGGATGGACCAATTCACCGCGACACGGAAAATTGGCTGGCATGTGTGTAGAAATGAATCGACATTGTTGCCCCAATTGCACCAACTTAGATTATGCAGGAGCAGGAGAGCCAAGCTGGCATGTGTGACACTCTATTTATTTATTTATTTATTCCCCTTTACCGGACAGAATTTATGTCAAACTCATTCACTCTTCAAGTTTCCCGACTTAAAATAGGACAGGCTTTTTAAGAAAAAGCTTCACGCTTATCTTTCTGATAATGCAGCAAAATTAGACGTCATTTCATTTGTCAATTATTTTATATATGGCTTTATTTTTGTATATGTGTGTGTTAATTTATTATTTTTATATTTATTTATTTTTAAATCTTTATTGTGCCACAAGTAAAAATAAAATAGTTTTACGATTGGCTGATGAATGCTAAAAGTATTCTCTCCCAGTCAACCATTAGGAAAAACAGAAAAGTTTTTTGTGGCGCGAATTATCTTAAAATGCAATATTATTATTTATATTTGTTTTTCTTGTGTAGTTTATTTGTAAGTATTGATGATATTTATAAGATAAATTGTTATTTTTTGAATGCCTATCGTATTGATATGATTTCTATTTTTTCTAAAGGTTAACTGGTAGAGAATGCTTTAGCATTAAGCCCACCCATTGTACTATATTAGGCATTAAAGTTTAAAATAAATAAATAGAGACGACAAAAATTGGCCCAATCTGCTCCAACATCAGATTGTGCAGGAGCAGGCGCGTCAATAGGCGCCCTTAGAACCAGAATTCCGTTGTTTCTAAGTTACGAGTTTCCGATTAACAAATCCTTTAATGATACAAACTGGACCACTGATACCTATTGATCCACTTCATAAGTCTCTTACATTTAACATTGATTTTACGGTAGTCGATACTCTTAATCAGGCACCTAAAATAAAATATCTTTATAATAAGGGAAATTATAGCAAAATCAACGAATGTATATCCAACATTAATTGGTCTCATGAGTTTTCATCCCGGTCACTCGACGGTGCAGTAGATTTTTTCTATGAAGAGTATCGAGATCTGAGAGACCAATACATACCACGCAAGGCAGTCATCAAGGGTTCTTACCCAGTCTGGTACTCCCCAACACTTAGAAAAGCCATTAAGGAGAAGCGTAAATATTATCGTAAATACAAATTATATAGTAATACTCATGACCTTAATTCTTATAATTTACTTAAAAATCGAGTCGCTTCTTTAGAGAAGGAATGCTATAGGAATTATATGGATACTGTGGAATCCTCAATAGAGAACAATCCTAAAACTTTTTGGTCCTATGTAAAGTCTCGGACGAATGCTAATTGCGTTCCTACCTCTATGAAGTACAATGACACTCTAGTTAACACAGGTGAAAGCATATGTAATGCTTTTGCATCTTATTTTCAAACCGTTTTCTTAGACTCTGGTGTAGCACATGGTCCTGTTAATTTAAATGACACAAATACGCCAATTAGTTCGGTATCTGATATTTCTTCTATTGAGGTCTCGAGAGAACGCGTTGAGGAACTGCTTTCTCAATTGGACAAATCCAAATCTGCAGGTCCTGATGACTTGCCAGCTCATTTCTTGATATCATGTTCTAAAACACTGTCATTACCTGTCTCCATATTATTTCAGCGTTCTTTTTCGGAGGGACTGGTACCTACAATATGGAAGTCTGCTTTTATATCACCAATTCATAAGAAAGGGCCCAAATCAGACATAAAAAATTTTAGACCCATATCGAAATTGAGTATCCTAGTTAAAATTTTAGAGAAAATAGCATATGAACAGGTATACGCTGCTATTAAAAATTCTTTGAATGAGTTCCAACATGGTTTTTTATGTGGGCGTTCCACGGTTACTAATTTGATTCTTCTCAATGACTTTGTAACTGAGGCTATGGACAGAGGCAATCAGGTAGACGTAATTTACACAGATTATAGTAAGGCATTTGACCGAATAGAACACAATATACTTTTAATTAAGCTGCAGCTTGTTGGCATTAGAGGAGATCTTCTCAGATGGTTTTCTTCATATATTTCTAACCGATCACAGGCCGTTGTTGTTAATAATTATATGTCTAGTTGGGTACCGGTTCCCAGTGGAGTGCCACAGGGTTCATTGTTGGGCCCACTTCTCTTTACAATATTTATTAACGACATCGGCGACTGTTTGCGTTTCTCTCGTTTATTATGTTTCGCGGATGATATGAAGATTTTTTCGGTTGTATCAAGTGATGATGATGTGGCCTTGATCCAATCGGATCTTCGTCGCCTTGATGACTACTGTCAGATTAATAAATTAGATTTAAATCCAGCTAAATGTGTTGTAGTGACATTTACTCGCAAAACTAATTTAATAGAATCACGGTACGAACTGAAGGGGCAGGATATTCGTAGGTCTGAGTGTGTTAGGGACCTGGGAGTGATGCATGATTCAGGATTGGTATTTGATACTCATATTGAAACTATTGTAAAAAAAGCTACTCAAGCTCTCGGTTTCGTTATGCGTAACAGTGTCTCCTTTAAAAATATCAAAACTTTGAAAATATTGTATTACACACTTGTACGTTCTAGATTGGAATACGCCTCACAAATTTGGAATCCAAGATATCAAATTTACATATCACGCTTAGAAAATATTCAAAAAAAATTTATACGGTTTCTTACCTTTCGCTTGCATGACTATTACAGCTCTGAGATTTATGAGGATCTATGCAAGAACTATTGTATGTTAACTCTAATCAAACGAAGGGAAATTGCCGATATCACTTTCTTTGTGAAACTGGTCTCGGGTCTCATAGATTGCCCTGAGTTGTTGGGTAAATTATTTTTTCACATACCCGTAATAAATCTCAGAAACAATCCTATTGTTTCCATATCTGGCGTTTCTACAAACTACAGACAGAATTCTTACCTATGGCGAGCAAGTGACAAACTCAACAAATTGACTAAAAAGTTAGATATTGATATATTTGCAGATAGCGTTAATATAATCAAGGGTAAATTGATGGGTCAATTCTTTAATTAAGCTTTGTTTTGACGTAATAAAACCTAGTTCGGCACAATTACTTACTTACTTACTTTCTTGCTAGTTTAATTATTACAATTACTTTTGAAGTTCAAACTCACTCATTTTTTGTCTTGCCTTGATAGTGTTGTGTACATGACTTTTTATAAAACATATTGTTTCTATTTGTGAAAACCTTTAAGTGGCTTCATGTTTCTTAATATTAATTCTAATATGTTTCTTGTATTTAAGTCCTGGCTTTCCAAATAAATAAATAAAATAAAATAAAATAAATAAAATAAAATAAAATAAAAACAAACTTTTAATATACAAACTTATAATTTAATGAACAAAGGGTGTCTATTTAAATCGGAAATTCCATCGCTTAAAATACTTCCCTAGCGTTTCATTATGTAATTGATACGAGTAATCTCGTGAATATGAAAAGAGTTTTGTTTTATTATTTTGAAATTTATGTGCATGCTTCTGGTATCTTAATATTTTTTCGTGAAGAGGTGAAACACGTGTCGCATGGATTGTATGTATTAACTATTGGTGGCAGGCATGTCGGGCCTATCAGAAATATAATAGGTAGTAGACCTATTCTGTGCTAATTGTAGTTGGTAGGGCTGGTCGGCAATAGTTTGCTCGAACTTACTGGTGACGTAGGCACGCAAAATCATTAAAATAATTTTGTAAGTACTTGTCACTTAAAGTTACGCCTGAATCAACTATTTTATTTCATTGAAGCTATTGACGATAAATCTGCTCATTTATTTATTTTAACACAATAAAGTTTTACACACACACACATTTAGTAAAATCGTCGTGAAAATAAAACAAGCAAGTAATGAAAGAAAAATCTTGCGGCTTCGCATGTCTCTCTCCCTCTAAAGTATCTACATTTTTCCGAGACGAAAAATGTCCTTACCAATGTTCTTTCAGTATGTGTGTAGTTAAGAAATATCAGGAAGATGGGTTCAGACAATTTATCCGATGAACTTCTAGAAGTGGAAAAAATAGAAATCTTAAAAGAAGAAATAATGATTAAAAATAACTTACAATCCCATCACCAATGTTCCTTATTACGCATGGTATCAATGCTGTAGACCCAGTCTGTGACGTCACCACTGTATTGTTTTCAGTCTCAAAATATTTCTCAGGAGTGTTGTTGTAAAGATCTTCTAGAGGAGGGAACGAGACGGTGAGCTCGTTCTGTTCTGCTTTCACAGTCGGCGATGGCGTAGTAAGCGGTGGCGGGGATGGCCCTGAAAAGAAAAAGCACAAGTGAGAAAAATAGTTTTTATGCAACGAGTGCTGTAAACAGCGAACTAGAAAAGTATACAATCAAATTAAATATAATCGAATCTTAAGCCGAAGAGGTAAAGGTATTTCAATCGAGTAGTATTCAGCTTAATTTAAGACCACTCCGATTGGTACAGGGTTGACGAGGTGAGACAGATCAATCAACCCAATTTAATTTCCAAAAAAAAAAAATTTTTTTTTGCTATAAACAGTGCTGCAATCCAATTCTCAAATACATTTTACAAAAACGTTTTGCTAAAGGTTTTCAAAATGATACAGAAATAAATGTATTTAAAGATAAACGTAGAAATGTTTATTATCAGAGGACATTTTTTAAAAAGTACGACGAAGTCCAAATAAAATCGTTTGATATCGAATGAAAATCGAATGGGTCGTCGCCTTATTCTAGCGAGTGAGTAATTTGGTTTAGTTAATATTGAAAATGGCGATTTAAGCTATTTTTGTACATTTTTCTTCAAATTTTTTAAAATTTAATTTAATTTATTTGGAATAACAAACAGATACAAAATATGTGTTGAAGGTGTATAAAATAAACAATATGTAAATGTAACACTTCTGTAACCAACCACGTTATCCACAGATTAAAGAAAAAGTAAGTATTTATAAAATAATTACTAGAGGGAAATTATATAGAAAGTGTGTAAGGGTAAGTACGAAATAACTCAGCAAGCATACAAGGTGAATAACAACATACAGGTCGCATAATCTACCTTTACAGTGATCTTGTTCAGATAGTAATGACAATAAAAGTTTTTTTATATAATATCCAGAGAGTAAAAAAAACGTAAAAGGAGAACGAGTAGCGAATTTCGACGTAATGCAGACAACAAATCATGAAAATAATGTTGAATCGTTTAATCGTATCGGCATTACTATGTAAAATAATTATTTATTAAAAATTTGTTGTTTTACAAGTACAAATACTAATAAAATTGGCGGACTTAATACATACATTACCATCACGTCTTTTTCTCGTAGGGGTAGGCAGAGACTACGGATTTTCATTTGCTACGATCCTTACAGACTTCCCTCGCTTCTTCTACGCTCATCACTCTCGTCATACACGCTCGTCGATTACGGGTACTCCGGAGATCCCCCTTTTTTAATATGTCTGCGATTTGGTCGTAGTATGTTCTTCGAGACCGGCTCTTACCGACTTTTCGTGTCACCTTTGATTTGTAAATACCTTTCGTAAGTCTCCTTTCATCCATTCTTTCTACATGCCCAAACCTTCTTAGCGGACTTAATGCTAAGAGAATTCTCTACCAGCCAACCATTTTAAGAAAGAAATATAGTGGCGCAAAAAAGTTATGTTAAAAAGGGTTAAATTGGGGGAAAATAAGAATATAAAAAAGATTATTAAAAAATATCGTGGCTTAAAATACGAATCATCTACTCTTTAATGTTTTCTTTAAAATAATTACTTCACAAATTAAACCATCAAGATATTTGAATAATTAAGTAGAATTCGAAACCTTTTTGGAAATATTTTAGGCAAATTTTAAAACTTTCAGTATAATAAAAAAAAATACGTTTCTTGTCCATAAAGGAAAGAAAAACACTGCCCTTTTGGCTTAGTGCTCGAATCCATGACCTCTGGGTCGTGGATTCGATTCCCACTGAAAGTATTTATGTTGTATCCACCTTGGTAAGGACATTAAAAGTCTTACTATAAAAGATTTAAACATCTGTTCAACAATTGTTTAGAAAAAACATTACTACAAAACGATGTCTAACACATGTTTTGGGGATAGAATGTGTTTAAGCATTGTTTAACTTTAGACATGCGAATTCCCTGGTTTACGGATTGTTTATATCCTGTCTAGAGTCATTTTGATTGCTTGTTTGTTGTGTGAATTCGTGTTAATTTCTTACGAAGACAAGAAAAATGGATTTTGTTTGAAATAGTTGATTTTATTGACGAAATTGACTTGGACTATTTAACAGAATATAGAGACGACGAAATACCGCGTGTGAGGATAAATCCATTTGAGCATTACAAAGAGGCTACTTTTAGAAAGAAATACAGGTTTAGTAAAGCCTTTGCCGCCAAAATAGTGGATTTGGTGAAAAATGATCTTCCGAACGACGTTCGTGGATGTACAGTTGATCCAGAAATACAAGTGACCTGTGCTTTGCGATGTTGGGCTCGTCATCAGGAATTTTTGGATACGTAGATAGGTACCGAAAATAAATAAACACGCGTGTGACACTGACAAGACAATGACCACTAAAAAAGTTCCGTTGTAGGCGTTGCGTTCATTTTGACCCAAGAACTATTATTTGATTTTTAAATTAAAATGCATTTCGCTGTCTTAAATCCGTAGCTTAAATCACTTAATTATTTTTTATACGTAAAAAAAGAATATAACAACGTTAAATGCTATTTTATAAATACCGTTACTCACAAATTAGATAAACATAAAATGCTTGAAATGGAAAAGAGATGAACGACCAATGAAAGTTGAATGAATGAAAAAGAACGAACAGGTTTGAACCTTGTCTACAAAGACACTCTATGAACTTGGTTTTGTGGTAATTAAAATTAGACAACACTTAAACACGCGTCTAACGTCTTAGACATTGTTTAGGTAAACATGGTTTAAACAAGTGTTTATAATATTTTTTGTAGTAAGACTGTTAATGTCTAATTCTATGTTTTATGTAACATACTTATGATTAATTTTACTGTGTGCAAAGAAACAAAAGATATGCGGTTCCGAAAATCTCTGACACCAGGCTTTACAGGGTCGATTTACCATGTAACCAACTCGATATGAATAAATGGCATAATGTATTTAGAATGTGAAGCCTCATTTTTAATAGGTCGGTTGAAAGAGGCGGAATATCCAAAGAAAATGTTTGCTTAAAGTTACACGTTCCTACCTTTGACCTTTCCTTTCCTAACTTGGGAAGTCGAATTATATTAGAATTAGGGATGTTGCTAGTCTTAAACAGAGTTTTAAAAATAAAACAGACTTAAAATAATATTATCAAACGTATCTATATATAGCACAAAGTGGAGCTTGATAGCCGACTGCGAATCCGTAGCGAGTGCGCGTGTCAAGCGATGGCGAGACGCGACCCATGTTGGATTGGTCGGCAGTAGTGGAATTTTCTATCTTGAACCCCACCGTGCTTCAGAAGGCATGTTAAGCCGTAGGTCTCGGTTGTTATCGGTAGATGGTAGTTATTAGTTAGTGTCAGATGCATTTAAGGAGCCAGAAATATCAGACGTGTTGACCAATATACCGCCAGAACATTATAATTAATCCTGCAGGTCGGATTTTTTTGTAAAGACCTCATAAATACGTATACACTGTGAAATTTTAGTCGTTTTGAACCCATCGTCCAGTGACTCCATTCATGCAACCGAACAAATTTCCCCAAGGAACATAGCTCGAAACATAAAAAACAAATTAGGACTTCCCATAGTAAGTTAGGTCACGTGATGAGACATTTTGTATGGGAGGTCCAAAATTTTACTCCATATTTCGACCCATGTATCTTGGGGAAAGTTGTTCAGTTGCATGAATGGAGTAACTGGACGATGGGTCCAAAACGACTAAAATTTCACGGTGTATATTATTTTTAATTAAATTCTTAGTTATTAGGTAATTTTTAGTTTTAGGATTTAAAATTTTATTTTTTTATTTATTTTAACTATATTATTGGTGTCCATCCACCATAACTAACCAGAGTGTTATGTCTTTAGCGTTCATGTATGTTTGTATGTATATGAGATTCTTAATTCCACCATAAGTTAGTAATGGCTTATTTCTAACCCTGTCGCTTCTAACGCTTTTTATATCTGCTCTGTTCCTATTGAGCTACGATTTTAGTATTCCAGCCCAGATTCAACTGTAGTTTCACCTAGGTTTCAGTTTATGACGAACTTTTGTTTTATAGGTCCATTTGTTTTAAAGTTACGCAAATCTATTGCTGTTTAGTTGAATACGTGGCGTATTAGTGTTGGAGTTTCAATTCTGGGTTTTGAACAATGATTTTAAGAACGTTTCTAAATGTATTATATTACAAGCAAAAATTGTTATCAATGGTACGATATCTCATGTTTTAGCTATAGCTGAAAAATAAGTGCTTTTTAACCGACTTCAAAAAAGGAGGAGGTTTTACGTTCGTATATATGTATTTTTTTTTCTATGATGTTCACTGAAAACACCGCCAATTGTGGCCCGATTTTTACAATTATTATTTTATTCGAAAGGGCATACTCCCGAGGTGATCACATTGTCACCAAGTTGGGATCTGATGGTGGAATCCCAGGAAAATCTAGGACAAATCAAAATTTTTAGGCGCGTGTCACTTATGTTCGCCGATTACTCTGCCAATTGTGGCCTGATTTTCATAATTCTTTTTTTATTCGAAAGGACATACTCCCGAGGTGGTCCCTTTATCACCAAGTTAAGATCTGATGATGAGATACCAGTTAAACCAATAGCAAACCTAAAACTTTTTAGGCACGCGTCACATATTTCATATATTTTCTGACGTCTGACAGTGACGTCACTGACACTTGGTTTCGTGCGTACAAAAGAGATGGCAAGACGTCCCCGCCACGCTCCCACTTTTCTTCTTTACAAAACTTTAAAATCCAATTATTGCCTTAAATAACAACCAATTTTGTTGTTGTTTTCAGAATGGGTTAGTTTTTAGTGTACATATCGTTTCGTATGCAAAAATTGCCCAAGTATGAAAACGGTCAAGTAGCCTATTCTAAATAATTTATTCGCATAAAATAGTGTTAACTTGAGATCTTAATTAATGAGGATAAAACAGCATGCAAAATGAAAATCCGTTCAGCAGTTTGGCCATGACAGCGTAACAGACAGGCAGTCAGACTTTCGCACTTATAACAATTAGTATGGAAGCAAATTACAGCCGTACTCCATGATCCAGTGGTTAACTAACACACGTGGAATTGACAACGTAACCCACTCGATATGATGACAGCCGCACTCAGAGGCTTTCAATAATTACGTAAATTCTTCAAACTAAAAAAATCTAATCCATGTAACAGTAATCGGATAATCGGGCACTAATAAACCCAAACTTAATTTTTATTCCAACGAAAGAATAATAGTAAATTACATAAAGTTGTTTTTGCAAAATTGTTCAATCCCGGAAATTTGGGTTACTTATTGATTCAGGGCGGAATATCCATGTTATTCTTTCAAGCAAAGAAGTTTAGATATAGGTATAAGCGCCCGATTATTCGATGCCTGTAGCAACGTCTCTAACAGCATGGCCACGAAACAATTCGCCACGGCGAAATTCGCCGCGATGCCACCGGTGACTAAAAGAAATACATACAAATGCATTGTTTCAGTGCACTTATCATTACTAGTCCTCATTTCGCCTCGCCAGTCACCAGTTCCCGTGGCTTGTTAGTGCATTTGTTATGTATTTCTTTAGATATGTATTTCTTTGACCTGCCAAGTTCAAATTTAGAAGAATTATAATTTTAGATAATTTTAACCAAGTACCTACGCATTTTCACAACTATACCATATTTTAAGTTGGGTGTGTGGTAAAGTGAATTTCGGCCAGATGGACCGTTGACGTGAATAAGGTGGCGGGTAGTAGCTGGATGCGGAGGACTGGGTGTGGTGGCGAGTCTTGGGAATGGCAAATGTTTACCAGTGGATCAGGCTGTTGATGAAGATGGTTATGATTGATTTTAAAGTGCATCTAAACTTGGTATTGGATTGGATTTCAAACCGTTTTTAGGCGAACATTTAGCCGATAGGAACTTGGCCCCCTTTTTAACAAGTATGTTTTTGGTGGGATTTCAATATTTTTTTTTCAAGAAATCGCACCTATTTTTTTCATTTTGTGCCACGGCCGCGTCCATTGTTAACCTTAGAAGTCGTTTTGCGTTTCAGAGCAAGCTTTTTTTGTAGGCAAATCATCTGAAATTTGAGCTCGAGCTAAATTGGGCCGCAGAGCCCACTCCCGGTCGGGAACTTTTTTGACCCTTCGTTTTTTATACGATAATTTGGGTAAATCAAGTCGAAACAGTTCCCTTAGCCTAAGCTATACAGTGTGCATTATGTATACATGACAATATTTTATAATCTCTCAATCTTTCTGTGTTACAACAAAAAGATTGCGTCATAAAAACACATTTCTTCTAAACCAGTCGGCCTTACGAGTTACATTCAAACAATCCACTGTCGCAATTGCAATTTCCTTAAATTGAAAAAAATTCTAGAAGAAGTCATAAAAATTAATTCAATTTAAAACTAAACAAAGGTTCCTTGCTTCAGAGACAGCACAAAGAATGGACTGGAAACAATTTAAATGCTTAATTCACAATTAGTTGCAGGGTAATTTGATTCGAAGAATTCTGACAATTGTACGTTCTTTAAAGGGTTAGATGTAATTGAGCTTTATGAAGAAATTTACTAATTGAAATTAAACTACATCCACATTCGACCTAGAGGTCGTGGGTTCGATTCCCACGGGAAGCATACTTGGTTTAGTTGTTTCTAGTTGGGTTAGGACATTGCAGGTTTGGGGTGCAGGGCAGAGAACCTCCTCGAGTGCCCGGTCCTTTGAAAGCTTTGCATTCTCACTTTATCCCAAGGATCCGGTGAGAGGGCGGGCTGACAAGGGACTCGGGACGGTGCACCCTGGGCGACAGTTAATAACTCCCTGGTAGTCGGGGTCTTATTAGCTGTCGGCCAATTTCTGCCAACAGCCCACTCCACCGCCGTCTATGATGAGACGGCGAATGGATGTGGGTCTGGGAGACGGGCGTGGTCCATTTATGAGCCACTGTCCGATTTGGGGGGGTGGCCGAAAGGCCAAAGGACGGGGCCGAAAGGCTGGAGGGCGTCGTGGTAGAATGCTAACGCGACCTATGGCGCCCTCAACAGCCGGTGTGGAAACGCCGGAGGGGTTTTAGTGGGTAGTCCAGGCACTCTGCCTGGGAGTCCCACACTCAGTGCGTAAATGCATTTTCCCTCCGTTAACAAAAAAACAAAAAAAAGGACATTACAGGTTTCCGGCCAGGTAACGGAACAAACGGGATTCCTTTGCCCGACCAAGGGCCTTGGGTTGAAAGGCGCGCCCGTGTCAAGCGCGCCTTTACCCTTGCGGATAGCGAAGGTCAGCGGGCCAACCCGCAGGCTGCTCCGAGGGGAGCGACCGTGAGCCGAGGTCGCCGTGGTAGCGGCTGCCGCGCTGGGACAGTGGAGCATCAAGAAGCACATGGCCCCGGCAATACGCGGTAGGCGTTTTGACACCGTATGGTTTTTAGTAGGTCCTAGTCCCACATAACCACCCAGCTTCCCGTTCATGTCTGGGTGGTAGGCGAAGGCCTTTTCCACACGTAAAAAAAGAAGGAAAAAAGGACATTACATACTTGAATCACCTGATTGTCTGATAATAATGATTCCGTGCTTCTGAAGACACGATAAAATCTCGTCTGCAATTTGGTGATTGTTAAAGGAACCACGTCATCATCTGATGACGATGATTCATTTCAGCCGCAATCAGTCCACTGCCGGACATAGGCCTCTCCCAATGATTTCCAAAATGATCGGTTGGCAGCAGTCTGCATCCAGCGTTTGCCTGCGATTTTTTTCAGGTCATCTGACCATCTGGTCGGTGGATGTCCAACGCTGCGCTTACCGGTGCGTGGTCGCCATTCGAGAACCTTTCTGCCCCATCGGCCATCGGTTCTCCGCGCTATGTGCCCCGCCCACTGCCACTTCAAAGAACTAATCCGCTGGGCTATCTAAGGAACCACGTCAGAGGCCGAAATACGGTTCTGTAAAACTCTGACACCAGGGTGCACAGGGTAGATTGATAATGACATGATCAATCGACCCTGTGTACCCTGGTGTCCATAATTAATGAGTTTGAAACTCGCAGTGTAAATGTTACACATCTGACTAAAACTTTAAGCAACAGATAGAATGCTTTTAGCAATATATCCGCTAATTGTCCGAATATTTTCACTTGGTTCAGGTTTTGAAGTAATAAATAAAATAATCAGAGAAAACATAAGAATTGTATTCTAGCTATCAAATAATGTAAATTAAAATACTTCTAGTGAAATTGTAGTAAAATTTAAACAAAATTTTCTTCATTTCGATTTTTTTTTTTTGTAAAAAAGACGTAAAATACCTATATAAAACATTTTTACACAAAAATATTTTCTTACATCTATCAAACACTGTCTCTAATAATTTATTTCACATAGAATCATGACGGATGATATCTTAGTATAGGTATGTTACCCCACACGCAAAGTGCAATGTGTCCAAATAAACATTTATATTCGGGAAAAGTACAATCTAAAACCTAAATACGTAGAAATAACCTGTGGAACAAAAACAAGATTTTAGCTTTAATCGGCCCACTACTGGGCATAGGCCTCAATAATTATCATCGGTACCGACAGATTATTAAAGACTCGCAATTGCAATGAAAAAAATGAAAGAAAGAAATAGTTTATTTGCAATGAAAGTGGTACAGTCTGGTGTTACATAACAATATGGCCGCACAATCAACCTTATTAGTCATGCAAAGAAAATTAAAACAATCAGAATCATTTATTTTGCTACATTACATACACATTAACATTTGCAATGAATTGGTTTAAATTAAAGATTAGCATGTAACGCCATTGAATTTTAGGTTTAAAATACTCATTATAGTGATTATTGGAAGAACATGAAAAGTGATTGTGCAAGCAAGAGGCAGGTGGTTAAAAAAACTCTGCCACTGAAATTTGAATAGTCAATAATTAGCTCACACAGCGGCGAATTCATGAATTTCATTTTACTGATACGCCCTTTTACGGTTCGCAAAAAGAATATAGGCAAATTTCTTCATAAAATTTGTTCTGCACAAATATTTTTCCGTAACTTTTTTGCGCCGAGTTATCTTTCAGTTTCTCCTAATGATTGTCTGATAAAGAATTCTCTTAGCATTAAGGCCCATTAGAAAGAGAAATAGCAGATTTTTATGTTTTTCTGTTCACTGGAACTTTGACCTGAAGTAATTCTAAGCTTTAAAACAGCAACAGGTTTGTTTGATTCATAAACAAGATCCGCATACTCAAAATTTTAAAATAAAACACTTAAACCATTAAAAATGATTTTTCTTCCATATCTCTGTGAATATAAATTTGGGAAAAATATTTGTATCATTATTAAGATATATATTATATTAAAAAGACTTAATTTTAAAAATAAATCGTTTTAATTACAAAAACCTAGTATATTCCTTATGTCAAATGTATGGGAATTTCATTTGCTTCATATTGGACCTTAAGTCCGCCAATAGTTTACATTATTGTATACTTGTGAATAAATAAAGTTTTAATAATTATTATCACATTTATAGTAGATTTGGCAAAGATTGTTTTTAATAATGTTATTTTAGATTGTTTTATGCAAAAAAAAAACCTCAGAAATTCCTCGAAAACACAAAAGCGTGGTCACAATACAGACCCGTGTGCTCAAATACAAATACAAAATATCTTATCTCTTGAGTAGTACTATATTTCGATATATTTATGTTTTGTACGTGTATCCTTCATGTGATATTCTCGTAAATATCCTCATAAGTATCGTCGGTTTAGTCACTGGTTCTACTAATTCCATATATAAAGGGATGATATATTGAAACCTTTCCATTTGAAGATTCTCTTGACAAAACGGCTACGCTTTCAGTAATATTTCGTTTTCAATATTTCCATTTATTTCTTGAAATATTGCTGATGTTTTTATGGAATATATGGAATTGAATTTCTTTTCAAATATTAACGTGATTACTTTAAACATACTCTTAATAAATTAGATTTTTAATTTAGTTTTCTTTGATGACAAATGAATTCGTGAATATTCGAAATTCAATTTTTAGGGTTCCGCAGTAAACACAAAGAACCCTTATAGTTTCGTCATGTCTGTCCGACTCAGTGAGCTAAAATTTGGTATGCCTATGCAAATTACTCACGCGGAGCGAACTGTGACATAAAACGATGAAAAATATTTTTTAAGGGTACCTCCCCTACATGTAAAGTGGGGGTTGAAATTATTATTTTTTCTACTTTATATTTGTGTGGGGTATCATTTAATAGGTCTAAAAAACATTATGAGTACTCTCAGAGTGTTTTTCGATTAACGGTTTCGTTTATAAGATATTTAGCTATAACGAAAAAAAAATCAGAGGTGAGTATCCCCAACCCTTTTTTGGAAAACCGTTGCATTTGGACACCTAAAAAAAAATCATGACAGTAGTAAATATAATGAATTTTAAAGGAAAATTATCACTACCGTAAGGCTGGCTGGCAGGCTTATAATAGTTTACGAGTAAATAATTCATTATTTAAAAAAAACGTGAAATATTCCAATATTTTGAAATACCTAAGCATCTCATGTAAGCAGATAGTTTGTCATATTTTGACATTTCCGATATCAAGATGGCGCATTTTATGAAACTTGCCGTGATTTCGTTTCAGATTTGTTTTAACATGAAAAGAAAATTTTATAGTAGGTTTTATAAACAAGATCATTTGGGACTATTCACACTCTTAGAAGGCCCTTCAGGCACCATAGTAATAATTGTTCAAAATTTGAAGCTTGTGTTAGGTTTTGCGAATTTATATTTATAATTAAATAAATATATTCACATAGTTGGCAAGTTTTCTCAATGGAAGGGAGAACATCGAAGAATGGGGGTAACGGTCGGTTTGAGAAAGGTATCGGAGGGAACATGCGAACGGGGGCAATTTTTGTTGGGTGTGCATCGAGTTCAGAGGTGTAAGTGTTTCTCCATTTTATTTTCGTGTGACCTAATGCAAAACAGTTTATCAATTTGAAGTTAAGCTTAGTCGTACAGTGTTGACATTCCATTAAAATCTATAAGCCGTGAGTTGTTGTTTACAGTTTGTTCTGTACTCATAAATATTATTATATTTTGTTACGCATATTTTGGGGTTTTATTACACTTGTAAAAAATTTTGTGGAATTACATAAATTTTATAAATTTTCATATTATTTTGACCAAATGTATTTCGCCCGAGGTTTTCATCCTTAGTTGTGTCTTGTCGATAAGACTGTAACTAATTATTAGATTAAATCATTATTAAATTCTTATTCGTCTTCGTCCAAGCGTGTTTTCCAGTTGCGTTCATAGATTACGTTTCGGAATTGAAACGCTTTTTACTCGAGACGGACTTTGATTTTGGTGTTGGTTACTACAATGGAGCGACTGCTTTGTGACCTCTGTAACGCATTTTATTAGAAAACCAGACCGACAGGACCATGGGTGTCCAAAACTGTCAGAATTTTTGCCTAAAGGCTTCTGAAGCAGGTTATTGATTGTTAACTATCGACAGCACCAAACGACTTAACGTGCATTCTGAAGCACAGAGGAGGTAATTAGCTACTTCTACTTCGGATACGCGCGCTGCGCTCGGTTATCGGGCTTCTTGTTTTATCTGCTAAAGTACATTATTTAGGTGTGCTTTAAGTTTTAATTCTTTATTATTGGGACTACTACTACGGAACCCTGTATTGCTCGTGGCTTGACACGGCACTTGACCACTTATTTTTGTTTATTGTTATTTAGCGATTTTTTGTAAATATTTCTTGAAAACTTGTCGAACACCATATCGTTTTGTATAAGAATAGCTCTAACTTGTTGATTGTTTAGGGATTAAAACATAATTTCTGTGTGTTTCCGGTTGAATTCCAAATTAGATTTCTAATGTTTCGGGGGCCGAATACATTCGTTTAAACTAACTTAAAAAAGAAAGGGTATGCCCACAAGCACTTAATAAAATAGGTACCTATTGTAATATTTTATATACCAGCAGCCCTTCCCGACTTCGCATATTCCTCGATAATAGGCTATCCAATACTGAAAGAGATTAACGCATTCAAACAAAAAAAAACTCTTCAGCTTTAGAATATTAGTATAGATTATTTATTTATGGCTCTTCTAATATCTGACCCTTTGCTCATAGATGAAAATTAAAACTATATTTTTTTTAAAGCACAAACAATGCAGTGAAAATTCTATTGTGTATTTACTGAGATATGAGTTAGGCCTGTTGACATACTGACGGACAGCGGAGGCTTAGCAAAGCTCCGTTGGCATGAAAAATAATAGGGTGTAAAGGAAATTTTGACGTTATGTTATCTGTGTCTTGATTGACAGCGGTTGACAGATGTCATCGCAATTCATGTCAATCAAGTAATCGGTTGTTGATTTTTGTTTCTGGTCGAAGAGCAAAGATACAAAAAAAAAGATTCAAATATAATACTGGCCATTTCTAAAAATTTTGTCATAAACTTTCACAGTTTAAAAACCATTCGAATTGGATTTTGTTATCATAAGACTGGCCACTTATAAAAACTATTTGTACTTAAGTTCCAATGATTTATAGTCACAGTTATGCTCAGCGTCCCGCCTAGAGGCAATAGTTATATTTTTTGTAGCTACGCTGAGTCCCACTGCTGAGTAAAACCTCTTACCCTCTGAAATTATTAAAGTCCTTTCTTATTTTTCACCAAAGTGCAATGAGGTTTAAACTAAAGTCAAAATTTTAAGTCGGCCACTTATCAAACCCATTTAAAAACAAATTCAGTTAAAAGTCAAATAGCGAATAAATACAGTTCCAACTTCAAACATTCTCATTTCTACCCAAGCACCCGTGCAAATCAAACGGCAATGAGACGTATGAAACGTAAATTCTTCACAAAAGAAATCCGAAGTAAAAGTGGCTGAAAATATACTTGTTCACATTTTATAAGTATTGTGATTGTGATACGTCACTCAAAGTGGCATTATGCGTCTTTCCTTTGCCAAATTGTTGAGGTTTGCTTCTAAAAGGTTGGTTTAACGAGATGGTATATTTTATTCTGTTTACTTGAGTTCTGTCGTGGTAATTTCGTGCATTCAATCTTCATTTTTGCGTTCTTCTCAATTTTTTTCACACTGTACGAGTTTCTCACGATATCCATCGCAATCGTTTTCATTTTGGTAAGACTCAGCTCTTACTTGTACTTTTCAAGTATGGGTTTTACTTCAAATCCATTAGTTAGGCCTGATCATAGATTTGTAGACCTGCTCTTAAGCCTGACCGGCATACCAGGGTCACATCCATCCGGAAAACCAGCGAAATAAGCATTCGTTTTTCACGTGAGATCGAGTGGTCCCACTTGGAAGTAGCTTTATTTTGATTAAATTTAACTATTTTAATACGGTTTTATCGCGTTTATTACTTATTTATTTACACCTGACGTTTCAAACACTTTACAGTGTTCATGGTCGCAGGCAGACTAAGTTAACATTTGTTGATGTCATAAGATTACAAACTACCGCCTGAAATGTTTATTGGGAACTATTTCGATTCACGCGAGATTGGCTCACAGTATCTAAGGGTCTTGCAGTCTGCTTTCGAGTTTGCGATTTTATTAAGTTAATGACTGAGTCCCAAGCTGGCGGTACCTGCCATCCATCCTCTCTATCGAAATTAGGATGTATTTTAATTTCAATAGCTTCACGTAACATCCTTGGAATGAATCTGTTTTCCTTTGCAAGGACTTGAGGATTATCAAAACGCATATAGTGGTTGGGTTTGTCTAGAGCATGTTCACAGACTGCAGACTTGGTTGAGCGTCTATTTTTCATGTCAGCAATATGTTCTTTTATACGAGTATTAATGCTTCTCTTTGTTTGCCCAATGTATGATAAACTACAGTCACAGTCAATTTTATAAACTCCAGCATCTTGCAATGGGATATTAGATTTTACAGGTCGTTGTAATAGGTCTTGATTGAAGCTCGCCTAAGTATGTTACCAATCTTGTCCGTGACTCGTGTGTCTTGTCGTGCTTCGTGTCTCGTGTGTTAAAATAGTTTAATTTAATGAATAACAATTGCGAAAACATAAGAAATCATTAGCTTTATTTTGAATTTGACCAAAAAGTATTGGTTCTAATTCTACTGAAAGCATCGAGGTGTGACACAGAAAGTTTGAGGGGTGGTACAGATATTCTTGAATGACCAGCGTGCACCGGGAAGCCATTGAGCAATTACGAAGAGGAGATGCCGTAATAAGCGTTTTGTAAGAAAGTATTTGTGAGGCTACACGGGGCGGAAGGCAGACGTGCGGAGTGCTTGGTTTCGGCCGTGGCTCCAACCATGGAGCACGAGAAATGACAAGCTCCGCCCACTTTTGTGTCGGCGAGGTGCCAATGATCACATCACTGTGCTATTTCAAACGGCATCTCCTCATTGTAATTGCTCCATGCGGCAAGCACAGCTTTTGGTCAAACTTGTCAGATTTGGGACGTGTTTCGATCTAGAAGGCCACGTGTTCTAGATGAAAAAACCTAGTGGCAATGCGTAGTTGGTTCAATGTACCTCATGAATTTACTAAAAAGATCCTATGTACTTCAAGGGTTTTGACAGAAATATTAAAAAATCAACTCGTCTATCCAGCGGGGCCCTAGGTTTTATTACTTTTGAAGTACATAAAAATAATAGTGATCGTTACTAATCGCTATGTACCTCTTGTTTTATGTATTAACTTCAAAGAATATTTAACAGTAAGGGAGATAATCAGTAAAAAAAGTCTGCCCAGTAGGGCCATATACAATTTGATTTGATATTCTCAAGAAAAACACACCATTGTTATGTAATACCAATGTATCCCAGAATTCTTTTTTTATTTTAACTATCTTACAACATTTTTCTAATTACTTGTTTATTAAATGTATAAATATATTATTATATGAAAAGTACGAGTATATCAAGTGGATTTAATATATGTATGTATGTAAAAACTTTATTGTACAGAAAGAACATTGCTACAACGAAATAGGACACAACAAGAGGCGGACTTATCCCTGATAGGGATCTTTTCCAGTCAACCTGAAAACCAAAGGAAAAAATACAGTACATGAGCATCGAAGAGTGTTCAATACAATAGATACGATAAATATAAATAATCCATACTAATATTATAAATGCGAAAGTCTGTCTATCTGTTACGCTTTCACGGCCAAACCGCTGAACGGATTTTGATGAAATTTGGTATGAATATAGTTGAAGACCCGGGGTCAAACATAGGCTACTTTTTGACGCAGGCGGAGCTGCGGGAAACAGCTAGTATGTATATAAAACAAACTAATTTAACCTAAACCTAAAGTAACATCAAGTCCGGACGCTCAAAGTGTTCCCTAACCCGGAATTTGAAGGTATGAAAAGAGGACGACTTTTTATCTGCAGAGGAAGCTTGTTCCATAAACGCGCAGCAAGTATTGCAAAAGAGTTAGTGTAGCACTGAGAGGAGTATTCAGGTAAATCCAAAGTTTTAGGCTGTGCGATGGTCGAAGGCGGGGATCAATATTACAGGAGAAAAATTTGGATTTTAAATAATCAGGAGAGAAGGGATTAAAAGATACATTACACAAAAAAACATAGGATATAGAGTTTGCGACGTATTTTTATTGTAAGCCAATTTAGGCGTGTGCGGAATTCCGAAATATGGTCATATTTCCTGAGGCCAAAAACATAGCGAATGCAGATGTTCTGAAGCCTTTCCATTTTATTTGTCAATTCGTCGGTGAGGTCAAGAAATGCCTCATCAGCGTAGTCAAGAATAGGGATAAGGAGAGTGCAAGATAATAGAGCTTTGGTGTCAGTAGAAAGATAATTCTGTAACTGACTTAAATAGTACAAAGATTTAAATTAAATACAACCACTTTCAGGGTTTAATAATTAAATAATTCACTAGTGAACCCATGGTACAACTCCAAGTACAGAACAAAGAAGACAAATGTGGGGAAACTAAATGACAGTCAGAAATTTCTTACCTTCACCAGCTCCGATGGCGGTGTGAGTGAGGAGCACCACGATGCACAGGCATCGCTGCCCCTCCACCGTCATCGCTGTGGGTACCCAGTACCTGTAACAAGCAAATACATTAGCATATAGACGATACACTAATTCGAGGAGCTCGTTAATCAAGCGCGACCAGGTATCCGTAGCGTGTGCGCGTGTCAGACGATGGCGTGACGCGACCACTATTGGATTGGCCTCTATTTAGTGGCATTTTCTATCTTGAGCTCCACTGTGCTTCGGAAGGCACGCTAAGCCCGGTTGTTATCGACAGATAGCAGTCGTGAGGCTGTGTCGGTTGACTTAGGGCAGCCTGAAAAAATCTGGCAGTGTTGGCCACTAACACACCTCGGGTAATTTTTCTGTTGGCCTGGTTTCTCTGTAAAGGGTTATGGAGGACAGCTCTGATATTCCGATAGAAACTGGCTAATTAATAAAAAGGTCGCAGGCAAACGCTGGACGCAGACTGCTTCCAACCGGCCATTACAAATAATTAGGATAGGCATATGTCCAGTTCATTGACTGCGGCTAAAATTATAACAATGATGACAGTACAGATCTCCACATCGATCTGTCCTGCAATCATCAGCGTGCAATAAAATGCTTCTGCTAAGTGTCTAGCGATGGTAAAACGCGGACTTATCTCCAGCTCCGTTCTTCGGAAAGGCATGTTAAGCCGTTGAAGTCGATAGAATGTAGATGGTAGTCGTTAGGCTGTGTAAGATGCCTTAAGGCAGCCTGATCTGGTTGGTAGTATTGACTATTACACGCCTCTGGTCATGTCCCTGTTGTCAAGGTTTCCCGTTACAGAGGGTTACGGATAACTGCAATCTTGCAGTAGCTCGAATGTTATAACTAGTGTCGCTAAATCCAGAACCATAGGTAAAATTTACCCTTGGCTTGTAAGATGATGATACAACTAAGGGAAAGAAGAGTAAAAAAGACACCTTCAGCAAACCTGTTGAGTAACCGCAGCCTACTGCGCCATAAGAACGTTGACAATCCAAAGAAACATCCACCTTCTCAGTAGCATAGAAAGAATATTATTAAATTTTCTGCTCAGCGAGTCAGAAGAGATTAATTAGCAAGCATTGTTGAAATCCCTCTTTGCGATGACATCGCACGGAAAATTGATAAAAACGGTGAAAAATGCGTCCATTTGTTTGCTATGAGTTTTTGAATTTCCCTTTTGATATTCACACTTTATTTTTCTAAATATATTTTCTGTCAGCCTAGAAACAAGCCTAGCAAGGCATTGTTCAAGATCATCATCATTTGAGCATGTCTACTACTAGCTGCATCCTTAGCTTACGCCTCAGAGTCAAGGGTGAGTTTGATTCAAGGACCAAGGTTATTTAAATTGTAGACCTTAGCTTAAGAAATAAGATGACATAAAGAGCTATGGAAAGTGTCATGCTTGACGTCTTCCTTTAGATACAGAAGATCCGAAACACAGAAATAAGAAGAAAACCAAAGATTGACCGCCTTAAAGTGGAAGTAGGCAGGCTATATAAGTCACAGGAAGGACGGCGGAAGGTAGTGCATGGAAACCCACAACACGTTGGTGTGATGACATAAACAGAAGACCCGTGCAAGACCGAGATGACTAGCATGCATCAGAGGTGGCTAAGTCCTGCATTGCACGATCTAGGCTAATCTTCTTGTCCTTTCTTGTTAATGGCTAAACTTAAATATATTCGGCCCAATAGGGTGCAACAAATTCAGAGTCAGAAGCTACAGCCAAATCGAACCATGTGCATGAGAAGGGGCAGCTGGGGCACGATAGCAGATGAAAGAGAGAAAGAAAAGATATTTATATGGTAGAACAAAATTAGTACAACATAATTAACACTGAATAGGTATGTACCAAATTGGTTCCCGCTCAGCATGCCAAGGCGTTAACCATTACGCGTAATTAAAACGCTTAAAAACGCCATCTGCCGCATAAACAT
The DNA here is from genome assembly GCA_947363495.1 of Euzophera pinguis. NCBI lineage: Eukaryota > Metazoa > Arthropoda > Insecta > Lepidoptera > Pyralidae > Euzophera > Euzophera pinguis. The sequence continues at coordinate 9,401,377 of OX376178.1, read as the reverse complement.
ACATAACTTAAACACTATAAACGTCCCTATAAGGGACAAGTCCACCGTTGCATTTATTTTTAGTTTTGTATTTACTGTCATGTATTTTTCTGTGCAATAAAGTTATTACAAACAAACAAACGTCATTACTTACATAACACTACAAACTAAAATTAAAAGAACACAAATTGGCCAATACAGTTTCTGTGGCACTAAACTCCCTATACACAATATCTCTTTACTCACTTCTAGATGAAACAAAAGTAGGCTAGGCGTTAACATGCATATCTACAATTTCATAGCTTTTGCACATTTAGAAGATATCTAAAAAAAATTAAAATTTTACTTTAAATGATTTTACAGACAAGAATTCTTTATTCGGTGGCGGTATACATAGGGCGCACTGTAAGTTTCCGGAACTGGCCACTTACATAAACAATATTTAAAAATTTATTGCAACATTTAAAAATAGAACTCTTTGGCTGTAGAATGCAGTTTGTTTCATCTGACTGTCTTTTGTTTTTACCTTGTGGCGCCATTTAAAAAATTGTGTGTCTGCATCAACATGGTTAACGTTTTCGGATCGGATCGGCTACAAGGCAAAATGTCTATTGACTAAGACTACCCACAATTGAATAAGACTTGAGAGCAAATCGTCCACATTTGAAAATGTAACCAAAAATTGTTTTAATGACGTCTTGCGAAAATGTCTAACCAGCATATTGGCTACGAAGCAAACCGTCCACAATGCATAATATAACTATTGTTGAATGACAATCGGAAACAGTGTATGTAGGATAGAACTAATTGCACCTTACTACCTACATAATGCTTTAAGGGTAATGTAAACCCTTACATTGTCATTCAGATAATGTTTTATCGGGAAAATTTTCGTAGTATGATTTTCTACGATTTTAAGTGTAATTTGACAGCTCAACAGAGCATCGCTCGGCTTGAAACAGCTTTTGGCAATGAAGCACCATGCAAGACAACTGTTTATAGCTGGTTTGCAGAATTCAAGCGTGGTCGTATTAATCTCAGTGACGAATCTCGCGATGGTCGGCCGTCCACCGCTGTGACCAACAAAAACATCAATGCTGTGCGCCGTATGATTGAAACAGACAGGCATGTGACCTACCATGAAATTCGCGCATCCTTAGAAATAGGCATGAGTCAAATACAATTAATCCTACACAAACATTTGGGTGTGAGAAAGCTGTGGTCGCGGTGGATCCCACACAACTTGACCGAGGCTCAAAAAACGGACCGCGTCACTTGGTGCAGTGCCATGCTTACCAGATTCAACGAAGGTGCGTCAAATTTGGTGTGGGACATAGTAACAGGTGACGAAACATGGATTTATTGCTACGATCCCAAAACAAAGCAGCAATCGAGCGTATGGGTCTTTCAAGATGAGCCGAAACCAACCAAAGTGGCGCGCGTGAAAAGTGCATCTAAGCGGATGATTGCTTCTTTTTTTAATAAAACTGGACACGTGGCTACTGTTGCTTTAGAGAATCGTCGTACAGTGAATAGTGACTGGTACACGACCATTTGTTTGCCGGAAGTTATTGACGAACTCCGTAAAAATAACCGTAAACGCCGTATCATCCTGCACCACGACAATGCTAGTTCTCACACGGCCAGACAGACAAACGACTTTTTGAAGGCGAAAAATGTAGAACTCATGAGTCATCCTGCATACAGTACCGACCTGGCACCTTGTGACTTTTTTCTGTTCCCAAAAATTAAGAACCAATTACGCGGTCAACGATTTTCATCACTAGAAGAGGCTGTCGAGGAGTATGAAAAACACGTTTCAGAGATCACCACAGAGGAGTGGCACAAAAGTTTTCAAAACTGGTTTCATCGAATGAAAAAGTGCATAGAAGCCAAGGGAGATTATTTTGAAAAACAATAAATTAATTTTGTACCTTTAATAGTATTTTTTCATATTCATTCCGGAAACTTATAGTGCGCCCCACGTATCATTCCAACAACTCATTGCAGCGTATTTGAAACTTTAAAATATACAGTTTTATCGGTCATGCAACGGGCTCGTCTGGAAAACATTTATTTAACGAATAAAAAGATGGTGTTTTATTCTTTACAATACCAAACAGCAGACTCGCAAGACGTAGTCTACGTCGTGTGATTCCATGTTATGTAGATCCTATCCCAAATATGGTGTAATTGTAAAAGTCTGTCTGTCTGTCCGTCTGTCTTTCCGGGACCGGGAACCAGCTAGTAAATAATAATAGGCGATAATAACTATATGACCCCCAATTAACTATTTGGGGGGCCCATTCATTGAGTGGCGAGTCACCGCCTACCACTAACAGTCAGTAATCATGATTATGGCAGGTGTCCGATTTCTATTGCAATAGCCCAGTTTCAATCCATCCAAACTTCATACCCATAACCCATTACATTCTTTTCACTCATTAGCAATAGTTCCTGCCCAGATGGTTGCTTCGGTGAGTACCTGCACCGCGTGGCCCGGAGGGAGGCCGAGCCTCGCTGCCACGATTGTGGCGAGGCCCAGGACACCGCTCAACACGTCCTTGAGCGGTGTCCCAGGTGGAGCCGGCAGCGCCACGAGCTGGCCGCCGCGCTTGGCGTCACGGACCTGTCGCTCCCGAGTGTCGCCAACGCGATGCTCGAGAGCGACAGAGCTTGGGCGGCCGTGGCCTCCTTCTGCGAGGTCGTCATGTCGCAGAGGGAGGCCGAGGAAAGGGACCGCGAGGACGATCCCCTCGCGGACCCGATCCGGCGGCGGAGAGGGGGGGTGCGACGCAGGCGCTACCTAGCGCGCCTGGAAGCGTCCCCATAAACGGTGGGACTGGAACAGTTCCACCCGGTGGCAGAGGTCCTCCAGGTGTCGGAGGACTTCTGAGAGTGGAGAGTCCGGTTTCTGGTGAGAAACCGGCCAGTCGCAGAGGCGTCTTGTGCTAGTTAGATCCGAGGCGCCTCCCTGTAATGCGGTCGACGGCACCCGCAGGGGTTTAGTGGGTAGTCTGGGCCGATTAGCGGCCCAGGAGTCCCACACTCTGTGCGTAAACGCATTCCCCTGCGAAATAAAAAAAAAAAAAAAAAAGGTGTCCGATTTCTATTGCAATAGCCCAGTTTCAATCCATCCAAACTTCATACCCATAACCCATTACATTCTTTTCACTCATTAGCAATAGTTCCTGCCCAGATGCGTTCATGGAAATGTCATCTTTTGCTATAGCCGAGGAAGGGTTTGGGCAGGAGCACCACATGACATAAACGTCTCCAAAGGGCCTCTACGTGTCGGTTCCATGTTCCCGCGCAAGTCTCTTAAAGGATCGGGGCAACCCGTGAATCCCAAGCGGAGATACATAATACTCGATTATCTTCCAAAAGTTAAATAATAAATTTTTTATAATTTTCGGTATAATAACAGTAATGGTTAAACCTATAAATATGTTAATCTTTTCAAAAGTCCCACACGTCATTATGTACTTTGAAGAATGTATCACATAAATTTTAATAGAAAATTTCGACACATATGTGTGATCTGCGTGGAATAATGGCCCATCCAGATCATGGACGACGGACCATGGTCAGATGGTCCATCGATTGCACCGCGCCATAGATACAGCCGTTGCTCTCGGATTACCCCACATCTTCCGATTCTCTATACACCTACCCACGGTCGATCGCAGTTGGTGCCCAGATGGCAACTTTTCTGCAAGGAGAAGTCGTGAGGCTATCTAGACTGATAAAGAAGAAGATCACGATTTCTCTCAGATCGGCCTGCACGGCTATCAGCGAGCCATCTGGTAGAATAGAACACTGGCGCTCTCTCGTTTCGGAGGCCAAGATCCACTTCGGATCGCTGAGCCAGCAGAGTTAGTAAAAAATATCTAGGATGTAGCCGTTGTCTCATTCGCTTTGGACTGGACCTGTGAAAGCGCTGAGATGATTAAAAAGATATTATGAAACTATATCGACCACTTCTTCACTTGTTATTTAACTCATCTCATAAAACTTAAGTTTTGTTTTCGCAATGTTTCATTTTCAACTTGCATCATCGTAGTTCACGACATAAATAGAAAACACATTAAACTTTTACAGTAAGTATGATGCCCGAGAGCCTGCTAACAACTGCTTTTAAAAAGGTTATGTTATGTTTTCATCATATCAGTTTTATCTGGTTCTTCTTCATTTTCTCCTCAAACTATTGAACTTTGCTGTCTTGTTTTAGGTGCTCAAACAAATGCACTTTGGAATAATAAAAAAATACAATGGCGGACTTATTCTACTTTGGCATCTCTTTCAGTCAACTAGCGAGTGACAGAAGGGTATACTTATATGAAGAACAGAGTGTATAATTTTTCATGTGTGCACTTGAGGGCATTACAGTGATAACTAATTCATTCTGTAGATATACCTGGAGTGCTATTATTGAGAAGAATTAGTCAGGCAAAATCGTTGAGTCTAATTTTTTCATTCGACATAATCACTTACTGGGTTTTGATGAGAGTTCATTTGATACAATAGGGCTCCTAATGGGGTTATGGTCAATAGGTACTAAAAGATTTTCAGACTGCCAGAAAGCATTTGAAAGACCCAAGATCCATTGCTATATTTGCTTCATTATTTATAGATCTATCTCGTAAGTAAATGGTATTTACCAAATTCATGTACACAGTAAATCGAAAAGGATACAACATAGAATAGAATATTAGTACAAGGGTACTGCTTATTTCTAAAGAAATCTCTTCCAGCAGACCCAAGACAGGAAACGACAAGAAAAGGGTAACAGGCGTGTACATAAATACATACTTACTATTTTCTAAATCATAGTGAATTTATTTTAGAAAGAGCCCATTTTTTCTTATATATAATCGGTAAAAAACGCAGGCAATTCGATAATTGAGGTCGTCGTGGTATAAAAACAAAGAAATTTGTTCATTAATTTTATGTTTACTTTAATAATAGCACTAGCTTTTTCCCGCAGCTCGGCCTGCGTCAAAAAGTAACCTATTATTGACCCCGAGTCTTCAACTATATTCGTACCAAAATTTCAACAAAATCCGTTCAGCGGTTTGGCCGTGAAAGCGTAACAGACAGACAGACGGAAAGACAGACAGACAGACTTTCGCATTTATAATATTAGCATGGAAGTATGGATTATAAGACCATGTTTGAGTTCATTCATTCATTCTAACGAGTTCTAATAAAAACTCAATTGACGGTCACTCATAACAGTAACTGTAGAGGCTCTGGGTCAAGCAAGCCTTGTTGACCGCATTTTGTACTTATAAAGTGGACTTTCAGAAGTATTTTTTTTTAATTAGCTCTTACATTGGTCACTAATTCTGAGATGAGAGAAGAACGAAACCTCTTCTTATATTTAAAGCCCCAGATAAATTAAGAAGATTCTAAATTTATGTATTTACTAGTTACTACATTTATACCAAATAGACAGACTCACACATTTATTAATATTATGAATTAAAACTAACATATACCACAAGTAAAAATACTTATTGGTAAAAGCATTCTCTCCTATTCCACCATTGGAAAAAATTAAAAAACTTAGAGCGGTGTAAATTTCAATAGTGTAAGGGTTGTTCATATTTTTTTATGAAACTAATGGAGTAATTACGACCAAAAGTAGTTCTTGAAAATCAGTCAGGTATGCAGGGTCAAAAATCAAAAGCAATTTCAATTTTTGACAGCGCAATTTTTGTCAAATATGACATCACGAAATGCCTATTGAGCAACAAACGTTATAATCCAACCAGAAACACGCTTAGAAGAGCATTCTTCAATTCTAGTTGGTAACGACTCAAGCCTGAAGTAGGGTTCTGCTAACGACCCAAACTTTATGAAGCTTTACAAAGCTGACCCCTAAGTGTATGCCTTTGTCAGAAATTCTTTGTGGGCGTCGAGGATAGTTTGTACAGAATTATATTGAAGTACGGATTTTGGATGCGACTTTTTCCTACTTGTTTTTTATTTTCAATTAAACGGCTTTGGCTTGTGAGCCGGGGGCTCAAGGGGGCCGATTCTCGACCTTTAGAGAAAAAGTAAATTCGAGACTTGTCAAAAAAAAAAATGGCGGCTGCAGACGATTTTTATAGTTCGCCGCCTTTTAGATAGTAATTATACGACAAATTTTTAAGTATCACATTCAGATAGTTTCTATGACATAATTAGCGAATGACGTCAAGCGACGAGAAGACAGCGAGTGATGTGCTTAAGCCTAATGATTTATACGCTCATTCATAAATTTATTCACAAATTTAGTCGCTCATTTAGTAATTTGGTTAATTATTAGCACCATTCAAGTGCTTATAAACCAGATTTGGTTAATAATAATGGAATTTTTATTGTTACCTAGTTCGTAATAAGCGGGAGGGGATCGCCTCCTACAATCAGCGGTTCATTTTGTATTTTTTACTGATAAGTGTTAGTCGTCAGTTTAGTAATTTAGTTATTATTTTAAATTTATTCCGCTCAAGTCAAACAGTATAGCAACATTCTCTAATATTTTTTTATTCTGCCGTATAAATATTCCCCTTTTCTTTATAGGTGTATATAATTGGTTTCGAGAAGCTCGTTAGTCGCCATTTAGTGGCATTTTCTATCTTGAGCTCCTCCGACCTGGTTGTTATCAATAGATAGCAGTCGTGAGGCTGTGTCAGATGCTTTATGGCAGCCTGAATAATTCTGACAGTGTTGGCCATTAACACACCTCGGGTCATGTTCCTGTTGGTCTGGGTTCCCTCTAAAAAGGGTTACGGAGGTCAGACGGCAGTCGCTCCATTGTAATAACCAGTTCCGCCAAATCAAGGACCATGACTTACAGCGTACCCTAGACTCCAAAGCGTAAGCTGACGACGCAACTAGGAATACACGCTAGGATTGATGATAATTGGTAAACACCGAAGAGCACCGACACCAGTAAAAATTCCTTTCTCATTGGGAAGCATATAGACTCACTCAAAACCGGCAAGTTGAATGATTTCCCTTCAGTCACTTTTATATTTAGATTTAAAAATAGTAGCAAATATTTTCAAATCTAATAAAACTTCGATATATATCTGTATTGTGCAATAATACAAGCGACTGAACATTTATTGAATACGTATTTCCGTCACATAATGCCACTTGAATGATCAACGTATATCAAATAGCTATGCATTTATAAAAAAATTCGCACAAGGAAATGAAATAAAAAATGCCAAAGCATGATTTGGAAGCTTTATTACCAAAAAGTGAAAACCGACTTCCATTCTTCGCAACAAAACACAAATATTTGCCTATCTTTAATTTTATTCTGAGTGCTTGTCAAAATATTAAAATTTTGTGAAAATTATGTGTCCTATTTTTTTATTATTATTTTCACTAAATGTATATAATATTAGGCAGTTGAAAGAAAAGTGGTGTGGTCAATTCGAGTAAGTTGGAAAACTTAACATACTTAAAGCTTTCGGCACCAAGCACGAAAGTGTAATCAAACACTGTTTCACTTCACGAATAAACATGAGTGTTGGGCTTGGGACACTTGGTACAACTAATTATCATTGTTATAATCAAATTATGACCTTTTTTATTGACTTAATAAATGTCCCACTGCTGGGCAAAGGTTTCCCTCATCTCCTTCCAACTCGCTTTCTGCTCCGCCACCTCTGACCACCTAGCCTCGAACATTTCCAAGTCATCGCCCCAAATTATGCATAAAATACCTACCAATTAAAAAAAAAACTCAGCTTCCCGCCAAAAGTCCGTTGTTGATAATTAAAAATAATTGAAAAAAAAATTGTGGAAATCCCTTAATCAGGGGTCTTTAATTGAATAAATATATAATGTAAAATATTTCTTCCTTTAATAAAACAGATGGTGATAAAGTTGAGCTGAAAATTTTCAGAGCACTTCATAAGTTAGACTTTACGCATTATGTAGATTGTACATTTGCATAAGATAACTTTTGTTGATAGGAAATTGTGAAATCAAAAAGGTCACTTGACTACCTGTGAGCCACCGTTGAAAAATCGGAAAAGTATCATTCATTATGCCGTTAATCCACCTCACATACTTTCTACTACTACTACTACTGTGATGGCTCAGAGACCCAAACAGGATCTTGGGCTCCGACACAAGAGATCTCCACTGTTCCCTATTCAGCGCAACCTCCTACCAGTCGGCTCTTTAGAAGGCTTCCAGGTCCATCACGACTTCGTCGCTCCAGCGGTACCTGGGACAACCGACTGGTCGCTTTCCACTTGGTCTCTCGCACACTCTAGTATCAGAGTTTCAGAACCGCCTTTCGGCCTCTAACGTGGTTTTTAACGACCATCAAGTGGCAGCCGGTACCGACGGCTTACCGTGACTTACGAAGCACGGAATCATCATTATTATAAACAATCAGGTGATTGAAATGAAATGAAATCGTTTACTTTAAATATAGGATATAAATATCACTTATTGACGTCAATTTACTTATATTAAGTTTACCACCACTTCCAAAGCGCAAGTGGAGAAGAAGCGGCGCCACAAACTCCACTGCAGCATTTTCAATTTACAAATAATAAAAAACTTTCCTTAATTAACTAGTTATATGAACGAATTCACATGTTTGTCAACATTTTGCACAATATTTTATTGTGATTTCAGATTATTTAAATTAAATAAAAAGTGAATAAAAATAATAATAATAAAAAAAATATATCAAATGTATATTATTATGTCAGTTATAGGGGTGTATGTAGTATTGGGGCCACATAAAAAGTGTACCACTTTTACCCTTAAAATTACATCCAAGTTTATACTTTATACCTATATTTATGTATTTTGTGTACACACTGTAATTATAATACTTTAAAAAAATCTTGGGTCATATTGTAAATAGTTATCCACGATCAAAACCGTAGGCAAAAGACAGTTTAAATACATAATTTTTCACAATGATAAATAGTACTGATCCCATATGTACATCCCTCATAAGATTTCACGTTCAAGTTACTTTTAGTAAAACCTTTGCTGAAAAAGTACGGAAAAGGCCGGGATTTTTCCATTTTTCCTAGTTACGGATGGGCGCTAACCCAAAGAGAAGGTTTTAGTTATTCTATAAGATAAAAAAGATATATTTTACCTAGTTTAGTTCCGGCTTCTTTGCTTTTAGGGTTCTGTATGTCAAGTGTAAAATCGGAATCTAGAAATATTTAATCGTATACAAAGAAAACCTTTGTATGTAGTGTATTTTCATACAAAATTATTTCAAAAAATAGTCTTTCAAAATAAATTTATGATAAATTAGCTTCTGCTTAGGGCTTCGTGTATATTTTTAAATCACATTTTAAGATATGTAACCTAAACCAAAGATTATCAAAACATACTAAAAAATTTCATGTTGTTAAAATATAGTCATTAAATTTATTCAAACCTGAGTTACTAGTAGAGTACACTTGTATCAGATTATCACCTAATAATAACAGGTGCCAGATTTTTTAAACCAAAAGATGAATAAATTACATCTTAAATCATCAAACATGATTTCAAAAACAAGTTTCAATATTGGGCCTCTATATATCCCTTAAAGTATTAGATTTGAAAATACTGGTAACTTCTGAGCTTAGCCATGAATCACTTGTTTATCCCGAATAAAATTTTTCCTATAAAGGAACATAAAAAATATTTGCGCAAGTATTACCATATATCTTTTAACAAATCCCTGTTTCATCTCCTTTTGAAAGGGATCTTTTTACCCCTGCCCGTTGTATCCTTGACCTTCTAACAAATATTCGCCTAAGCCAAACTACTTTCATAAAAGGTTTTCTACGTATACATCTAAGTATCTTAGAAACCAGTGATTAATTTTTTACAGAACTCTTCTAGAAAACTTTTTCCGCCTCCCACACAAATCTAGTGACAGCTAACAGGATTTTGTAAAGGTGGTTTTCATATACAATACAATACAAAACTCTTTATAGCACAACAAGGATACGTTGTCAAATATCAATTAGTTTTTTTTTTATTAAAAGTCGTTTTGTTTTACTTACTAAACACATTGTAGTAGTTTCAATACAACCCTGTAACGCTACTACGAACTTAATACATACATGTACCATCACGCCTTTTTCCCGTAGGGGTAGGCAGAGACTACGGATTTCCATTTGCTACGATCCTTACAGACTTCCCTCGCTTCTTCTACGCTCATCACTCTCGTCATACACACTCGTCGATTACGGGTACTCCTGACATCTCCTTTTTTAGTATGTTCTCCGAGGCCGGCCCTTACCGACTTTTCCTGTCACCTTTGATTTGTAAATACCTTTCGTAAGTCTTCTTTCTTCCATCCTTTCTCCTTGGGCCCAAACCATCTTAACATGCCTTTTTCTATCCTTGTCACTATTTCCTCATTCACACCACACCTCTTCCTTATCTCACTATTTCTAATTTAATACGAACTTAATATTTATTTATAATTAGATGCACAAATTACCAGATCAATTTTAGCACAAACATCCTTTTTCATCACTCGGGCTTGAAAATAACTTTAAGTTAAGCTTCTGGCTTTAGCCAATAATCAGATATTAACCTAAATTCGGTCACTAAATTTCGAAACATTATTACGTTAGTACGTGTATTAACCGCATATCAACAAATAATTAGCTGTAATGATCTCGCCAAGTGCATAATATACTAGAACATGAGTAGTTAAGGGAACAGAGTGAATTTAATACTTATCAAGCTGTAAGAGCAAACTGTCAAATGTGTCCATAAAGTCAAGTTTTGGGTGAAATGTTTTGTTAAAAGGACGCATGCCATGCTGGGCTCTTGATTAAATCGCAACTGGCTTCTACCGATGAAAACTAAAACTTTATCGTTTAACAAGTAGAAATACTTATAACGGACCTAATGCTAAGAGCATTTTTTTTACTAAGTAGGCAATCAGGCGTACGGCCCACCTGATGGTAAGTGGTTACCGTAGCCTATGAACGCCTGCAACAACGGAGATGTCACTCCCTTTTTAAAGGCTCATTCTTTACCAGTCAACAAAACAGTCAAAATGTTTTATATCTATTTATTTACACGAGAAATGAATGACTCATAATTAAAATTTAAATCGTTTGAATGAAATTAATTCGTTATTGAACGGAGATATTTTTTTTCAAACATAGCCCCCCCCCCCCCCCCAATTACAAATTCAGACTAAAAATAAAAACAATGTGTAACATTCTCCATCCGCCATTGATAAAATCAAAACATTAATCGAAGAAAAGTCCCGAACATTTTCCGGATAAAACCGGATAATCTTCCCATCATCCCGAAGGTGGGAATGGAATAATAAATTAATGAATTAAGAAAAGGTCACAGAGCCGCGGATTTCTTTACGTAAACAGAAGTTATTGTTGGATACAATTGAAATTTAAAGACACGATGCAATTAAATATATTTAAAATATAAACGATTGATAAAGCAAATATTTAATTTATAGAATTTAAATAATATTATAAAAATGGTTACATTATAAATATATTTTAAGTCGTTAAATAATAGACCTTAAAATGTCACAACACTAGTACGTATTTATCCGTAAGTGCGATTTGTGGCATAGCTCAGGTGCTATATATTTAGGTGCCTGATATGGCATACTTAAAAAACTGCTTCAAAAGTCTAAGAAGATTCTCTATCGCTATTAGTCGTTAGGCTGTGTCAGATGCCTTAAAAATCTTTTAGTATTTATTGGTCACTAAATGAACCAACGGCTTGACGCACATTCCGAAGTACAGGATCAGCTCAAGATAGAAAATCCCCAGGAAGAGACCAATATAAACCTGAAAAAAGGTTAAAAAAGAAAAGAAATAAAGAATCTTGAATCTGAACCTCCGTCCATTACGGTAAATACAGTAGAGGGGTCACGTTTGTCTGTTCTCGACTGTACCTATATTGTCTTAATACTTGAATGACGCTGTTGTGAACTGGCGTCGCATTGACGTCCATTTAGACACAACACATAAAACTTTATGAGTGTATTGTGTATTTTCATGTTATCACGCGGAAAACTTAGTATGTTATAGTGTTTTGGATATAAAAGTGTTTTCTTTGAAGTTTCATTTAGGGAACCGTTTTTTGTTTTCGAAATCATCGTTTTTGCGACTGATCAGACTTACTACCTGGACCTGGATTATTTATTTATTTGTTTTCAGGACAGGACATTGCAGGCAGATGACTCATGCCACCTGATTGCCGAATAATAATGTTGTTTGCGTGCTTTGAAAGGTACGATAAGTCTACATCTACACTTCTACACTAATATTATACAGAGGAAAGATTTGTATTTTTGTGTGTATGTTTGTAATGAATAAACTCAAAAACTACTGTGCCGATTTCAAAAATTCTTTCACCATTGGAAAGCTACATTCACCCTGAGTAACATAGGCTATATACCGCAGGCGGAGCTGCGGGAAACAGCTAGTCATTGATAATTTAATTAAGGTGTGTATTAATTGTACGATTTAAAAGATAATTCGCGCCTCACACAACTGTTTTCCTAATGGTTAACTGGAAGAGAATACTTTTAGCATTAATTCTGCTAATCTTCAAAATATTTGTTACTTGTGGTACAATAAAGATTATAATATAATAAAATAAATATACAATTAGCGTAACTGCCATAGGACAAGCTGCAATCATGTTTCAACCACGTATCCGTCACTCAAAGACTGAAGAGTCGACACAGCCTCGTCAAAGAAATAAAACCAGTAACTGGCGAAGCCTCTTAGTCTAGAGTGGATATTTGGACGGAGAGATACCCTTCGGCCTTATCTCTGCCGTTATCGGAGTGCCTCCCTCCTGGACATGACCTGCCATAGCTTACATGGATGTCTTTAAACAGACTCCGGGCTCTCGTAGGCTGAAGCAAGGAAAACATGTTCAGGTGGGGCTACTGCTCGGAGGTGGTCTGCCAGTGCGGTGTCTCTCCCCAAACCATGACGCATCTCCTGTCCTGTCCTGCGTGCCCAGCCACCTGCACGCTCAGGGACCTCTACGAAGCCAGGAATTTTGGTCCTCTGAAGTTTGATAACAGCCAGAGTTGACTCGCAAAGAAGAAAAGGATGGTTTAACGGCTAATCATAACTTCTTCAGCACTTCAGATTAAAATACCACAAATTCAACAGTTTAATCTGGCAATTTAATTTATACTTTGTTTAGTTGTTTCCAGTTTGGACATTGCAGGTATATGTTACCTGGTTGTCTGTTAATAGAGATAAATTGAATTCTCTTCACAATTCAAATCACTTACAAACATGATATCCCGCTATCATAAATCCCGATCGGTAAAGTTGAAAATATAATACTCAAAATATTATATATGTTTCTACAGTTACGAAACTAAACTAAAAAAATACAACTATCGAAACCAATGAAAAAGTTACGCGTGAAATAAAAACTATGAATCCAAAAGCAATTTTAACTTCGAACACCTGTTGTGCTTACAAAGCTAACTAAAGCCAGTTTTAAACTGCATCGAAAAAGTACTATTAGCTGCTACAATAGGCTAATTGACTGTGTTCAAACAAAATATATTTACCGAAACAATACATACATTAACAAGATAATTATTAAAAATAAAAAAAAAACAACTGTATTACACTGTAACTGTAAAATGTATATTTCTTGTCGAAAAATACATTGAAACATATAAGTTATATAGATTTTTGAAATCTCCTTTTAAACTTCTTAAATTTGATACCCCACACGATTATGTTACTCAGAATTTTTTTTTTCAGTCTGTCTTTTATTGCTTATATAGTCCGCCATTTTGTTTCTATGATGACGTCACATGTCTTATACCGTTCGGAAGAAAGCAAGGAATCTAAAGACATCTCATACGTCTATATCCGCTAAACCGTTCTTGACGTATGGCGGAATATAGAATCTCACATGCATATTGGCGTGACCGCAAAAATGTAATATTATTTGTCTCCATTTAGTATTTAGTAGCATTTAAAAAAAAAATCTGACAGTGTTGGCCACTAACACACTTCGGGTCATGTTCCTGTTGGTCTGGTTTCCCTATAAAAAGGGTTACGGAGGTCAGAAAGTAGTCGCTCCATTGTAATAACCAGTTCCGCCAAATCTAGGACCATGAAATTGAAATGAAATGAAATTGTTTATGAAATGAAATTGTTTATTTTTCAATATAGGATATAAATATCACTTATTGACGTCAATTTACTTATATTAAGTTTACCACCACTTCCAAAGCGCAAGTGGAGAAGAAGCGGCGCCACAAACTCCACTGCAGCATTTTCTTCAAAACGTCAATTTACAAATAAGAAAAAACTTTCCTTATTTACACAATGTTGAATTCACATGTTTGTCAACATTTAGCACAATGATTATTTCAGATTATTTAAATTAAATGACTTACAGCGTACGCCGACGGCTCCGAAGCGTACGCTGACGACGCAACTAGGAATATACGCTAGGATGACGATGACCTGTGTTTATAATATTGATAAGTCCTTTTATGTCGTACAAAGTATTTCTAACATAGTAGATAGCGAAGTAAATCTAAAAATATCATACCAACCCACGATTGCAAATGTGAGTGTCAATTTCTTTAGGGAATCCACCGTGACGCCTCACAAAATCATCCCTCCCCTCACGAATCTCCTAAATCTTCAATAATAGACCCCCAACACTCCGAGTTGATTGATTTTTTTTTGCAGAAAAAATAAAATATTCTCAGATTTCGCAACGACTGAAAGGTTGTATAATATTATTGATGAAGACAGAAAATATTAAAAGTTTTGGGGATTTCTTATTACGACTTGGAAGTTTTTTGGGAAAATAATTCTAATGTTGATTATCTTTCAGGAGTGGCATGTTGACAAGGGGAGAGAAGGTAATCAATAATTCTATAACATTTTGTATTGTAGGTGTAGAAAATAATCTAGAAGTAGTACTTTAGTATAAAAATGAGGCAGAAACTAGTATTCTGACCTGGTGTTATCTATGGCCAGTCTACAGCTGATACAGACAGTATATTCATTTGTTGTGAATTTATGTAAAAAATCTAGTATGCCTTCCTGTGTATATCTTACACAAATTTTTAATTGAATAATTAATAATCGTATCTCTTATTTCCATGTAATAAGTGTTACAGAGGTCAGATAGCAGGCGCTCCATTGTAATAATCAAAATTGTTAAATAAAGGAACACGACTTACAGCGTGCCCTAGACCCTGTAACGCAAGCTGAGAACGCTATTGGAAAAGACGCTTGTACAAAAAAAATCTGCACCCGAACAAAGTGGAATAATAAGATAACGGTAATTTAAAAAACAAAAAAAACCGCAATTTTGTTTTTTTTTTTTTTTTTTTTTCTTATTAGGTATATGAAAATAATAAAAAAACAAGTGTCACTCTTACAGTAAATACGAATCTAACGACATCTCTCAAGCTAAAATCCATCGAACCGTTCAGGCAGAGAGTGAAAAACAATTATATATACGAAAATATTAGCTTCCTTCTGGCGCATTTGGGTAAAAATAAAACCTACTTCTCCATTCACAGCTAAAATTATATTATTAAAAATTTAAAAGTGATCGAAGGGTATAATTTTAAAATTTAAAAATATCAACCTAACAGGCAAGCGTGTGCAGCAGGTAAATATGGACAAGACTTTGTATCACCGGAAAGAAATTAAAATATATTATTGGTACAATCATTGGTATCATTGGGAGAGGTCTATGTCCAGCAGTGGACTGACTGCGGCTGAAATGATGATGATGATTGGTACTAATTCATAACTACTAAATTACATTAATTAACTAAAATTAATAATAATAAACTATAAACCTTAATAACTAGGTATAAACACTGTAACATCTGATAGATTTTATTAATATTTTTAAAAGAATCTGTAAATAATCTTACGACGATTGCGCCATTTTTTGTGTGGCAACACTAATTAAAAGTGGGACTCGACAGTTGACAGATGGCAGTCATGAGCCACTTGGATTGATTCAGCAAATTTTAATTCGAAAAGAAATTAATAAAGTTGAAAAGTGAATAAGTTATGAGAAAAAGATGAGTAAACAGAAATACAAGTTTTCAAGAGGTTATTAGCAGTTTTATTCGACTATCCTCACAACACTAATAAAAAGAATTATTGTATATATATGACTGGGAGAGAATGCTTTTAGCATTAAGTCCGCCAATTGTAATTTTACTTGTGGTACAATAAAGTTTTAATAAGTAAATAAATAAAAATATTGCCCAGGTAATTTAGGCGTCGTAGAATTCATCCACATCGATGTCTACCGGGAAAGTGCCAAGAAGGCTGGCTTGCCACGCTGTATGGCAATGCTGATTCTTTCAGCCAAGTATAGTCCAGCCTTCCGGTCACTTGAGGCGTAGATTATGCGCTTTGCTATAATTCTCTGTACAGAGAACGAGCACTCAGAGCCCATGGCCTTAGGGTCTCCACCCCAAACGGCTCAAATAAGTAATTTCCGATGAGATTTATAAATCATTTCTCTATAGTAAAATTACAAACAAACACCTTAACGACATCTGGCCATTGCGACAGGCAACTAACTTATACATAATAATATCTATGAGAATGTTTCCAAACTACAAACAAACGAAAGTCTACTCTCCTCTTATTAGAAAGAAATCCCAATATCTGTTTACATGAACCAATCATCTTCATCCTAGCGTGTATT
The DNA here is from genome assembly GCA_947363495.1 of Euzophera pinguis. Taxonomy (NCBI): domain Eukaryota; kingdom Metazoa; phylum Arthropoda; class Insecta; order Lepidoptera; family Pyralidae; genus Euzophera; species Euzophera pinguis. Next base: position 9,384,682 of record OX376178.1, on the reverse strand, counting down.
CCTTGTTGTGTCGTCAGCTTACGTTTCTCATACTTGAATCATGGTCCTAGATGTGGCAGTACTTGAAGCGACTGGCCTCTGACCTCCGTAACACTTTTTAAGAGGAAACCAGACCGATCATGATGTTCTTTAATTACCACTAAATGTCACTAATGCCAGTCAGTCGAGACCAACGGCTTAACGTGCCTTTCAAACAGGTGACAAACAGGTGATTCAAGCCTGCAATGTCCTTACCAAACTGGAAAAAACTGAACAAAGTATGCTTGCCGTGGGAATCAAACCCGCGACCTCTGGGTCAAAGGCATATTTACATGAACCAATAACTTGTATTAATTATTTTACGCTTCTTTTATTCGAGTCAATGTCAAAAAATACTGTATCTTGTTACTCGAGTAAAGCGCCACTTTGCATTTTCCGTGGCCGATAAAAGGGGGGGAAAGAAGGGGGTCTGTACAGCTTACAGGGCAAGTTAAAAGGCGCTGAACGAATTGGGCAGGATGGCTACACTAGCATGGATCCTGTGACGGCTCTATGTAACCCCATATTTAGTTTTTATACAATACAATATAACTTTATTGCCCACATCTGGGAAATCACAAAATTGAAATTCAATCATTGTTTACAATATGGAGCAAAGGCGGACTTATTACCTAGCAAACTCTTCCAACCAACCTTTGTATAGTAATTTGTTTTTATATTTAGTCTTTTACGATCTTCTTCGTCCAAGCGTGTTTTCCTACTTAAGTCCTTTGCTTACGATTTGGTGCCTAGGGTACGTTGTAGGTCATGGTTGTTAGACTGTGTTAGTTGATAAATAAAAATATGACAGTGTTGGCCAGAAACACACGGGTTATAGTCATGTTGAACTGGTTTCCCTGTAAAAAAGGGGTGAGGGACGTCAGACGGCAATCGTTTCATTGTAATAATCAGTGCCACAATATACAGGACCATGACTTACAGCGCACCCTAGGTTCCCAGGCGTAAGATGAGGACGTAACTAGGAATACACGTTTGGACGAAGAAGTTCAACTGGCTTCTTTTACAATGAACTAAATAAAGAAATATGTCGGTGAAATGATTCATCATCTCCTCATCATCATACATCAAGACCTTACAATACAATACAAAAACTCTTTATTGCACATCAAGGATACATTGTTAAATACAAGCAATTACATGAAAAATAAATATCTCCTTTTCTATGTACATACAGCTACTAAAATGTTTTTCATCTTTTTTACCATTTACATTTTAGCGAGAAATAAATAAATAAATAACATTTAAGAGTCCTGAATTAGACAAACCACGAGTCGAACCTTTTCTTGAACTTTAGCCCAATCGCGCCAAAGGGATAATTGTCGATATTTGTCATTGTAAGGATATTTACTTTCTTACAACACTTGGCCCGTTGCCATTGGTGAACAATCGCCCTTTTTTGTGTGAAAGCAAAATGATAATCTGGGACATGTCAATTGACAATTGCAATATGGTATTTGGCACTTGTTTTATACAATAATCAGATTACAATACAATATAACTTTACTGCCCACATCTGGGAAATCACAAAACTGAAATTATAACATTGTTAAAAATATGGAGCAAAGGCGGACTTATTGCCTTCCAGCCAACCTTTGTACAATAAGAGAACATGATGTAATGTTGGGGCCAGTATAATTAAAAATAATGTCTACTGTATAGATAAATCAACACAGACCAGACATAGATATAATTTAGGAACAAGGGACAGTCACTAATAAGAAATATTTATACTTAATATATATTCCACACACCTTGAAGGGAAAGATAGCGCTCCTTACCTCCTGGCTCTTAAAACTAGTAATAGTTTGAGCCATGTGTACATTAACAGGCAAAACATTCCACAGGCGAACAGCCCGTACCGTAAACGACTTGGAGTAAGACGCAAACGAGTTTTGAGAAGTAGGTCATTAACACTGCGCGAAGGACGATTTTGATCTGATTTCAGAAAAGTGCAATGCTCTATTAGATAATTAGGGGTACAAGGTATAAAGAGAACTGAGAACAGGAGTCCAAGGATGTGATAGTCACGACGAAGCCATTGAATCGACTAGCCAAGCCGACTCCTCTGGGCCGGAGTAGAAGGGGCGCACCCAAAAATGCTGGCTCGACGTCGTAACGGATGATATGCGTGCTAATGGACTTACAACCAAGGATACTTAAGACCGGGGGAAATCGAGGAGAAAAAGTAGGAAAGCGGACCCTGGGCTCCGAGGCAATCAGCCGAGGATGCAACCGGAAAGGCGCTAAGATGAGTAGTAATGCAAATATCTCCGTACAAAAACCCTAAAATGCTAATGCGATGGACAAAAAAGTATAAGATAAAGGTCCAAAGTTATTTCCATTTATCCACTTCAGGTCATTTTCTGCCCTAATATCTTGCATCTTAATGTACTCATTGTTCGAAAATATCCAAGTAACTGTTCATATAAAAAGCATAAATAAGAAAATCTTGCTATTTCGCCGTTCCGATCCAAGGACAAGATTTTAGATTATAGGAAAAGGGAGATGTGTTATTGTCATGCTGCTAATATCCGCTGATTAAAAGTACTTTTAAGTATTAATCTCGGCGTCGCGTCGCATTTGCGTCAAGAAACACCACGGATCGCTAGTCACTGTCAAACCAAATTCCTAGAATCCGTAAACTAGTTAAAACAATCCAGATAAATAAACCATGTAATATTTTTCCCCCATCTTTTACCAGCAAATACGGTACCGGTAGTAATGAAGTATTTAATCCCATAATAAATCTACCTTTATTTATTCACTTGGTTATGGTATTAACCTAACCCTCTTACTATTGCTGAAAGTAAAGGAAGTCACGTTTATTTGCCTTCGAATTTAAATGACGGGTGGATAAAACCGCAAGTAAACATCCAACTTGTTTATGGAGATATTGTTAAGTTAAAAGATCTTTATTGACTCATAAATAATACATAAATTCACTTACAATGAGTCTATAACTATTTTTAACTTACATCTCCTCATATCTATCATCTACAGACGCCCCTAATCTGTAGAATTGTTCCGGCGATGTCTACTCCGCCTTATTTAACTCAATTTGTTCTGTATCAGCAAAATGGACCCTCATTTTTGGCGATGTAATCTTATCTATAGATATGCTGATGGAATTTTGTCGACATGGATCGACGTGGCGTGGTTTTAGATATATAATTGTATGGTTAAAAACCGGTTGAGGGTCAGGAGATGGATGGCTTCAAACCCTAGAATATAACCCCATTCTTGAGCATCTTACCCTGGGGCAATCCAATCTCTTTTTCATCCTAGCATTTTCCCGGTTGCATCCTCAGTTGTTTGTTTCAGAACGCAAAGTCCGTTTTTTCTACTTTTACCATTTTGCCCGGTTTTCAGCATCCTTGACAGAGAGTACATTAACACGCATTTTTTTTATACAACTAAGTAAGTAGGCAAACAGGCGTACGGCCCACCTGATGGTAAGTGGTTACCGAAGCCTATGAACGCCTGCAACACCGGAGATGTCACGACCGCGTTGCCGACCTGTCCGCTATCAGCACAGCGGCCCCTCTGGAGTCTGTACTTTCCAGCAGGGACACAACACTGCATCGCAGTGTTATTTGGCTGCGGTCTTCTGTAGGGTGGAGGTACTTCCCCAGACGGACTACTCCTTACAAAATGTCCTACCTCTCTTATGACCTGCTTTGCGACGTCAAGCCAGCTCTTTCCGGGTCTTGGAGGAGGTGGCATCGCCAGACACTTGTTTCCGATATTGTTTATTTATTTATTTTATTTATTTAACTTCGTCATATAATAACAATGTAAATGGCGGACTTAAAGCCGTAGGCTTTTTCTACCAGTCAACCAATTGGTGGTGCAGAAAATTGAATTGAATTGAAAGAATTGTTGTATCCTATCAAAAACATAAATGTGAAATGAGAGCCAAGTTCAATATTATGATATATGCATTGGTTGTTGACTTCAACGACAAAAGAAGTGAGATCTAAATGGATGCCAAGTTCAATGGTCGATCGTGAAATTTATTTATAAAAACATAAAATATCTTTTCTTCTTATAACTTAGGATAATAATATTGTAGCCTAACGTAGCCTGACTTGGTTAATTTTTAAATAAGTAAAAAGTTTATTCTTTTAATAAGCCTATTTTAGGAAGAAAGTTTCCCCCATTTTCGTCTTATTGCACACCATCATCATCATCACAAATTTAATGGCTGGGCTCTTGTGGAGCTTCTTCCATTCTTCTCTATTTAAAGCGAGATACTTTAGTTTTTGACATGAGAAGACGTTTAGTTTTTTCCTTTATTTGCTTTATGTAGGTATACCTTGGTCTACCTGGACCCCTTCTCCCCTTTTCATCGTGTCATCGTGTCGTATCAAGTGCCCTAACATGTTTGTTTGTTTGTAATATCTTTATTGTCCAAAAAAAAATAATTATAATTTACATACACAAGCATGGAAAAACAATAAGTACAATGGCGGACTTATCCCACTTAGGGATCTCTTACAGTCAACCAGCGAGTGACAGGAGAAGATATGCTTACCAGAAGGGTAGAAGCGTGTACAATATAATATTATTATGAAGGAAATACATTAAATAAACCTACATACTTTGTTATGTTTTCCCTTCTACCCTCAATCACCCTCAAAATGTTTCTCTTTTTTCCTACTTTTCCATACCGGCTTTATAATATTACTTAGGACACTGGATGGTATATAAATTACAATGGAATCGTTTCTCTTCATATAATTCACCTCAAATTCTCACAAACAGAATGAACTAAGACGATCAATTTGGGCCGAATTCGGAAGAGAATTAAATTATTTATCCCCAGATTGTTTAGCCCTGGCTGCTTGCCATTTCTCCTGGACAATTTTAGGGGAACTCAAACTCGGCATTTTGATGAATTTTGTAACGATTTTTTAGTAATTGTTTCCGATTGTTCTATAAAGTGAAATTTCCAGTATGAAATCCGTATTGCTATGCTATTTATGCTATTTATGAAATCTGTTACAAAAATTTCGAATGATAATCGTTCGACTCACCGATTATGTTTAATGAAAATCATTCGAAATGGAACGATAATCATTTTACTTACCGATTTCGAGTGAGTTATAGGTATCATAACTGCACTTCAGCTGTTACATAATTTATTAGATAGGTTCATTCATCTATATCGCTTTAATGACATGGTCAATTGACCCCGTACACCCAGGTGTTACTGTTTTTTAGAATCGCCTTTCGACCTCTGCCGTGTTTCCTTTAACGCCCACAAAATTACAGTCGGAACCAACGGTTTACCGCCTTCAATGCACGGAATCATCTTTAAACAGAAAATCAAGTGATTCAAGTCTATCAATGACCGAAATAAACCGAACTAAACAAAGTATTCTTCTTGAAAATCTAACCTAAAACCTTCTGGTCCAAGGCCTTAACCAATTGGCCATCAAACAAAGGCTATACAAAATTACAAATTCTATGTGAACCATTTCTAATGACACAATTGTCTATTCTAACTCGCCTCAACTAGCTTTGGGCTAACCAACCAAATCTGACGTGCATTTCGATACTTACAACGTCTGTAAATTATTCTCTGACACAAAGCACGATTTTAGAGAGAATCGGAATTTAGTTTGATGTTTAAATGGACGTTTGAGTGTCATTCAGAATAATTTGGGTAATTGTGTGCTTGTATCATTAAAAGTTTAGATACTGGCGTTGAGTGCTGGATGACAAATCTATCCAATTAGAATTAAGCTATAGCGATTTTACATTTTTTGTAATGAAGATGTACAAATAAAATGAAATGAAATAAAACCGTTTATTTACAATATAGGAGATAAATATCACTTATTTACGTCAATTTACTTAAATTAAGTTTACCACCACTTCCAAACCGCAAGTGGAGAAGAAGCGGCGCCACAAACTCCACTGCAGCATTTTCTTCAAAACGTCAATTTAAAAATAAGAAAAAAACTTTCCTTAATTAACTAGTTAAATGAACGAATTCACATGTTTGTCAACATTTTGCACAATATTTTATTGTGATTTCAGATTATTCAAATTAAATAAAAACTGAATAAAAATAATAATAATAAAAAAAATGACAAATGTAAAAACAGAATATATAAACTATGTCAGCTTGTCGAGGACTCTGCACCAAGCTTAAATTCAACATTCCTGTCATTAAGAAAATCACCAGTACTGTAATAAGCCTTTTTACAAAGTATATCTTTAACATGGGCTTTAAATTGTCCATCAGGCAAACTAGTGATTGATTCAGGAAGCTTATTGTAGAAGCGTATACAGTTCTCCACAAATTAGTCTATATGAAGGTAAAAATAATTTATCTTTATTGCGCAAATGTCTATCAGTTATATCAGAGTTCTTTCTAAAAGTAGTAATATTTTTCCTCGTATACATGTTAACTTCAAATATATATTATGAAGCTACTGTTAAGATATTAATTTCTTTAAACAACTCCCTAAGAGATTCCCTTGGGGCTAAACCATAGATTGCACGAACTGCTCGCTTTTGTAAGATAAATATTGTCTGTATGCCACTTGCCCATCCCCAAAGCAGTAATCCAAAGGACATTAAGCTGTGAAAGTAACTAAAGTAGACTAGCTTAGCAGTTGCCACTTCTGTTATTTGTCTGATTTTTCTTACAGCATATGCCGCAGAGCTAGATTTTTTAGAGAGAGTTGAAATGTGCGAACCCCATTGCAATTTTGAATCAATTTTTATTTCTAGAAAGGTGGTGTCATCTACAAGAACTAACTTTCCTCCATTTAACATTACGTCCACTTGAGTCTGTCTCACATTTGGTAGAGAAAATTTAATGCATTGGGTCTTATTAGCATTCAGCATTAAGTTGTTAGCTGAGAACAGACACACCTCAGTGATCTTCAGCTTTTTTCAAGTTAAGCTGTTTAAATGTTTTAATAATATCACTAGGATCAATATGCGAAAACTTAAAGTTGAACTCACAAGGTTGACATTTGTTTTAAGTAGTGTCTCAGCAGCGTGAGGGCTTGAATTTATATTTGAAGTTACTCTAATGAAATATTGGAAAAATAATTTTCAATAAAAAAAATAAGTTGTAAAATATGTCCTGGTGAAATAAAGTAGTAAATAATATTTAATTTTTTTATTAAAAAATTAATGTCAAAAAAATATGATGGAAGGGGTCCCGCATATGGATGACGTCATAATATTAACTTTGACACTTTTTGAAGTCCTAGTAAGATGGCGATTTTGAACCCTCTCATTATTTCATCTATCCACTGCTGGACATAGGACTCTCCTAATGATTTCCAAAATGGTCATTTTACACAGGTTACAACAAAAGGCGGACATATAATACATCATCACGTCTGTTTCCCGTAGGGGTGGGCAGAGACTATAGATTTCCATTTACTACAATCCTTACAGATCTACTTCGCTTCATCTACGCTCATCACTCTCGTCATACACGCTCTTAGATTTAGTTATCAAATAAAGAATTCATTCATTTATTAGATTACGAGTACTCCTAATAATTTTACACGATATTTTCATATTTAATTTGTGAAAGAAATTTTTCGATTCCAACAAATTATGGAAGAATATGCAATGCTCATGAAATTAAAATAACATTAAATTAAAAATAATTACAGATTAAATTTCCAATAATTTATTCAATTATAATTTTAACAGATTTTTGTGAATTTCGTTGAAATTTTCAGTGTTTCTCCTGAAAATGTTGACTGACTGTGATTTTTAATCATCTGAGCACAGTCTAAAGACTAACATTTTTGATCGACAATACAATACTAGAAAAACGCGTTAACACCTAGAAAGCAAAACCGCTTTATGGTCAATTTTACAATGATATTCTTGAAAAACCAAACATAAATAAGGAACGAAGACAAGGTCAATAATTACGAACACTTTTGCCGAGCTAGGATACCGAGCTCCTTGAGTATGATAAATCCATAATAGTCCTTAATCCCAGAGGATAGGCATAGTCTAACAAACTTGCAGACTCATACATAAAACATAAAGCTTCACCCAAAGGGGCCAAACTATTTCAAGTTTTGACGACTTCCAATGTAAGGAATAACAATTAATATGAAAATTGGTTCGGAATTGTTTTACGGACCAAAGGTTTTTTTTTTTAAAAAAATAAAGAGATATTTTTTAACAATCTATGTTTTCCAAAATAGACCGTGCTTCCATACATATATTATCTAGTCCGGCCATAAGTTCTGTAACGAATAAAAATGCATTTTTTTCTGAAGTAATGTAATATTACTGAAACTCTTATGTATATATTTATTTATTTAAACTTTATTGCACAATACAAAAAAAAAAAATGCTAAAGGTGGGCTTAATGCAAAGTGGCATTCTCTACCTGTCAACCATGGGACCAAACGGAGAACTTCGAATATCCGGAGTCTACTCGCAAAGAAGAAGACGAACAGAGAAAGAAATTTATTTAAGTCACCACGCACAAAAACCTTTAGCTATACTGGCATTAATTGTCTGGCCAGGAATCTATGAATTAAGCACGAAATCATCATCATTATCAGATAATCAGGTGATTGGCATGCAATGTTTTGACCGAGAAAACAACAAAGTATGCTTTCTAATAGTGCGACCTCACTGTTGGTCAAATATTTGCCATTGCATTTTTTCTTAAATAGCTATTATTACATACGATTTTGTGTCTATTTTGGCAAAACATGCAATGGCAAATATTTGGGCAAATAGTACATGAATTGTCGCACCATAAGGGTATCGAATCTGGTTCTGCAGGCAGTTAGTTAACATTACATCCTCAGCTATATCGAGCTTCTATAAAACAATTATTTTTTCTTACCGTTCGCGGTAGAAACGATGGGTCCTTGGGCCCTGATGCAAAGTTATTTTTAAGGGACATCACGACGCGCCTCGTGGAGGCAACAGGAGACTTGAGAGCTGGCAGCTTTTCTGCTCAGCGTATAAGTCTCGCAATACAGCGGGGGAACGCTGCCAGTATTCTGGGCACGTTGCCTCCCTGTGGCGCGTTGGAAGATTATTTTTATTTATAATTCTTTTGTTTTTTTTTTTTTTTTTTTTTTTTTTTAAAAAAAAATAAGCTAGAATAGAGTTTTTCAATTGTTAATAAAACAATTGTAATACACGTCTCTAAAGTTACATACGAGTACTCTAAAATATTATCGAATTCAGCCCTCGAGCGCTGTACAAATATCGTTTCAACCTCTCGATATCAATGAAGCCACTCGCGATCACTGTACTGAGTTACAGAATAGTATCTGTATGGATTTAGCGAAGCTCGATAACCGAGCGCGGCGCGTGTGCCTGATTGCGTTTGTCAAGCAACGGCGAAATGCGGCCCGAATTTCTTGGTCGTCATTATTGGCATTTTATTTATTTATTTATTTATTAAAACTTTATTGTTCCACAAAGTACACATATACTTATAACAATTGGCGGACTTAATGCTAAGAGCATTCTCTACCAGTCAACCATTGGGAGAAACGGAAAGGTAGTTTGGCGCAAAAAAGTTAAGGGGGAAAAATTTATTACTTATAGAGCAAATTTTATTAAAAGCTTAAGTTCATAGACTACGTAAACATACATAAAACATACACAAATACTGTTTCATTTTAAATATATACCTATATATATATATATATATATATATATACATATACCTACACAAATACCAATGATGAAGTCAAGTCACATTGAGAAGTTTTCATTAACTGAGCGAGTCCAAAATGTGCACACGTGCCCGCTTTTTAAATAAAAATTTGTTAGGACTTTCCTTAATATCAGCAGGCAAAGCATTCCAAAGTCGAGTAGATTGTAAAGTGAAGGAATTAGCCATAAAACTGGTGCGAAAAAGAGGAGTACTTAGTGAAAGAGAATTAGAAGAGCGAAGTTGACGGTCATGAGAGTCGGATAAATATTTGAAATTACATTTTAAATAATCAGGAGATTGAGGATTCATTAGGATCGAAAAGAGTGTACAGAGAAGCCTAAGCTCTCTGCGTTGACGAATTTGTAGCCATCTAAGCTCGGAGCGGTAAGGCGATATGTGATCATACTTACGGAGGCAAAATATGAAGCGGATACAGTTATTTACTAGACGATCTAGCTTATTTAGAAGATCTTGATTAAGGTCCGGATAGCATACATCTGCATAGTCCAAAATTGGAAAAACTAAGGTTTGAACCAAAAGAATCTTCGTTTTAATAGGTAGAAAATTTCTGAGACGATTTAGCTGTTGAAGAACAATATTAATAGAGCGGCTGATTTCAGCCACATGAGTAGTCCAACTGAGTGTGATATCAATATGGAGACCTAAGTTTTTTACAGAATTACGAAAAGGAATAACATTATTATTGTAGGTTATAGGTGAAACAGAGCTAAGTTCGAGCTGGTTAATTTGTCTACTGCTGCCAATAACGATTGCCTGACATTTATCTGGGTTGACACTGATTCCAAAGCCAGCAGACCACGAAGAGATAGCCGACAGAGCTGAGTTTACCTCGGTGATTGCTGAGTCAATGTTATCTACTGTAGACTGTGCGTATATTTGTAGATCGTCAGCATAGAAATGGTAAGAGCAGTCAATGGAAGAAGAAAGAAGATTTATGAAGATAGAAAAAAGTAAAGGAGAAAGAATGCCACCTTGCGGCACTCCAGTGCAGAGTGTGTTCCAGTCAGACAACTCACGATCCATACGAACTGCTTGTTGGCGGTCACGGAGGTAATCAGAAAACCAATTCACTACTGGTGGAGAGAATTGCAAATATTGCATTTTCTATCTTTAACTCCTCTGTGTTTTGGTATGTAATGCCGTTGGACCCGGTTGTTATCGAAAGATCCTTTCTTTGGCTTTGGCAGTACTTTAGCTGTGTCGAAATGTGACGAAAATTTTTACACATGCACTTTATTCCATTACAACATAAACTAGTACTTAAGGATAAAGTGCATATGTATCAATATTTGCTTACACTAAATGTATTTTGCACGTCTGCTGCAGACAAAGTACACTGGACAATACAATACAAAATATCTTTATTGCTCACATACAAAAATATTCTAGTAAAATACATAATTCTGATTTTTAACTAAGTATGGACCCCACATAATAAAAGTGAGGCAATGTAAAGGAGAAGAAGAAGATTGGGAATGAAACCCAAGAATGCCGGCTCTACAGTGGCAGTTGTTAAGAATTTAACAGAAACACACCATGATCAAGAAGATACACAGACCAGACCACGAAAAAAAGTGTCTCATATATACCACGTTTTAAAATCAAATACTGCTTCAAAAATGCTTTTGAAAATACTCCTCCAAATATTGAAACAATTCCTCAGTGTAGTCAGTAACTAATATCACTTGTAGCGTATCAAATATTATACGTATCAGGATCAAATAATATGTGCCGTGTAAATATTTGTAACAGTGTCGGTTAACAGTGAAGCCGCAAGATCAATGCTGCTAGGAAACTAAGCCTAAATATATATTCGACAATCAGTTATAGGTATTTGATCATTAAAACAATACCTATATATATATGAGCCGTAAAAATTATTTTATGTGTCGATCTTACTTAGAAATACTTTCAGTGGCGGGATTCAAAACCATATCATCGGTTATAGGAACTACTCGGCCTAAGGGAAGTCTATGTAGCCGGTTTTGAAAGAGATACTAAATGCAGAGGTTAGCTTCAACCTTACTACCACCTACATAATTTGTAAAACCCGGATGTCAAGCTGCTAGTAATATAAATAAATGAAATTAATTTATTGGCTATGCACAAAGCGACACTACAATAAGTTATAGGCATCAAAGTTAAATTACATAAAATTATCACAGAAACAGACATAACCTAACAAGAAATATTTGCGACTCGCTCTTAAGGAAATAATTAATTAACTGGTCTAGTATTCGGACTCGTACACTAACACCCATATTCTTGAATCTTATTGGAGGTGGACGAGAGGTACCTTGAGGTGTCTTTGAAATGAAATAAATTGGGTTTTTGCCACTTTTGGCATAGGTATCTACGTACTTTTTTTTTATTTTACACTACCTATATTCTTTTGTAATTTTTAATTTTTGTGTTTAGAATGGTTATTATATATAACCTGTGACGTTTCTCATTGGAGTTTGCTCAAGCAACCAATTAAGAATGTGGTTTTCAAGGAAAGTTCGAGGAGTTCTTCCTTATGGCGCCCTCGAATGTGTTTGAGGAAAGGACGGCCTTAAGGTTATGTTTAAGAATACGGGGATAAGTGTCGCTGTAATTAATTTCGAGTTAAAATAGAAAAAAAACACGTGTGTTTTAAGGGACACCCTCATTAGTATTTTTAGTTTTAACGGCAAGTTAAACATTTACATTAATTGAAAATTTTTCAACTGTCTAGTTAACCGTTCATAAATTACAGCCTGTTGGCATGACATGCGATGATGGCAAGTGGCGTATTACTAACTCTAAAAATTAAGAATATCGAACTTACATACATATATACCATCACGCCTTTTTCCCGTAGGAGTAGACATATATCGAACTTAGTATTTCTAAATTTTAAAACCGAAAAAGTTTTTAATTAATCTAGATAATAATTCTATTTAGGACCTACATCAGAAGACTTTGGACCTTACAGGTTACACTAATTAAGTTTCAATTCGGGTTGAATGATTAACTAAAATGATAAATGCCATAACTAAAATTATTTTCTCAATAACGACAGATGACGCCAGATTGACGCAAAATGAATTATTTGATGGAATATTATGGAAAGAGTATTGTTGCAGCAGGCGCCCGTATAACAATCCACTGGGAATCCCTACTGCGGCGATAAATATTACTTCGATAGTAGTAGAAAGTAGGACTGTATAAATGATGTGATAATTAGGTACAATGGCTAGATCCTCAATATGTGGCGCGATCGGTTGAGAACTCCGTAGTCAAGTGCCCGTATGATAGATAGGTTCGACGAGCTGTCAGTTGTGTGTCCGATGCTGACGGTGACGTTGACGCACGACGCAGGCGCGCCTACGCGGCCGCGGCTGTTGACGATGTTTCGTCAACAAGTATTAAAAAACATTTACATCTCCAGTTTTTTTTTGCAGTTTACTTATTCATAAAAATGTATGTATGTAAAATGTTAGGTACACTTCGGTTCATAATTCGGTTTCGCTAATGCCGGTGTAAAATCTCGCCGTACTTTCATCTACGTCTACTAAAATCTACCCTCTATCCTTTCTTGTTTCGATTTCAAAACGTTTACATATTTTATCAAAAGTCCCCACAATATACATCTTCACTTTGAAATTTGGTTTCTCTAACAGACTCCTCTTTTAAATTGTATGTTGCACAGCGACCCAAATTGACATTGAGCTTTTGTCTCATAATTTTTTTAAATATACTCCTCTTTTACCTGTTTTAAGACCTCTTCGGCCATTTTATTTTCCAATACTCTCATTATGTTTCCGATACGAAATTTCAGCTCAAACGCAATAAAAATATAAAAATTAAGTCAAATTAATGTAATTGGTACCAATATTGAATATTTTTTCGTCGACACTCATACCATTCACATCAGTAATAAGGGAGGGTAGGGGATGTTCCGCCATCTTTATTTCTTAGATTTATATCTATGCCTTTTTGGGGAAGCAATATGCTATTTGTTATCCCATATTATCTTGCTTTTTAGCTTCATTCCGATATTAAATTTATTAGTTTATTGTTACTGGTACTAGTATATTACTTTGTAGATTGCTTATCAGAAAAATATATTTTGTTTGCCATACAGTTTTATCACTTATTTATATCTGAAGATGTAAACCGTGACTCGTGTAGAGCCAAAATTGCTTATGATTGCACTTAATTAAATTTAGCCAATACTAAGTAATATTTTTTGGCCCAATATTCACTTGGCTTCTGTCCAGCCTCTTGTACTATATAGGATATTATCATCATCATAATCATTTCAGCCGCAGTCAGCCCACTGTTGGATATAGGCCTCGAATTGGAAAATAACCGGTTGGAAGCGGCCTGCGACTTTCTTCAGATCGTCCGACCATCTGATCGGTGGATGTCCAACGCTGCGCTTGCCTATACGTGGTCGCCATTCGAGAATCTTTCTGTCCCATCGGCCATCGGTTCGGTATAGGTTAAGTCGACTAATAAAATATAAACATCTGTATAAATCCGGCGAAATTGTTGTTTATCCAAAAAACATCCGTTTTTATCCGCTTAGTTATAAAGGGTTTTGCCATATTTACATCTATCATCACCAATCTAGTTCGTTATATCCAAAGATTGGGAGCTTTGTTTCCGTTCAAATATAATTTTTGTAAGTTGTATTTTCATATTTCCGCCTGGAAACAGGCGTAATAATAATATAATAATAAACTCTTTTATTCAACCAACCAGGGATCATTTTGTTAGTAACAATGAAAATATACAAAAACTAGCGTTAGCAAACAAAAAGAAAAACATTAAAAAAATAAATAAAATAAAACGCGTCACATTTCTCTGTTATTCAATATGTGGACCATTCAACAATGGTTCACATACCGAAGATCAGTTCGAGACGCAAACATACTCAGGATAGTGTTGGGGCTGGCCCGCAGCCTGCCCGCAGCCTGCCCGCCAGGGATGTGCACCGCTTGCGCATGGTTGTGTAAAAACAATCCACACGCGCCTCGGCGAACATCCCCGACGCGCTACAGCGTCGGGGCAGCCCCATCAGCACCCTGTAAGCATCATTGTATTGGACACGCAGGGCACCGAACTGTTTCCGCGTATAATGAACCCATAGGCTGCTCGTATAAAACGATGAGCAATATGCTCTAAACAGAGTTATTTTAACCTCCCTTGTACAGCGAGCAAACCTACGGGCTATCATGTTAGCACGTACAGACAGCGAGCGCCCTACGTTCCCTTTCAATGTCTGTATCGTCTTTCAAGTCTGAAGATAACCAATGCCCAAGATACTTAAATTTATCTACCATTTCCAATGCAAAATTATTTAATTTGATTGGTGGAATGGCATCTGGATTTTTTCTTCCGGCTCGAAATACCATACACTCACTTTTCTTTAAATTATATTTCAGGCCGTGAACGAGGGCATATCGCTCACACTCACCCAACAACCCATCCAAACCACAGACAGAGGCACTCAGTAGAGCCATGTCGTCCGCATAGCTAATATTATTTAGACAAATGTCATCAACATGACAGCCAACATGCAAGCTACTGAGCTCCTCTATCAAAGCATTAATGTAGAGGTTGAAGAGTTTAGGCGAGCACAGCCACCCCTGCCTTACTCCGCACTCCAACCTGTAAGGTTCCGAAAAGGCATTCGACCATTTCACCACATTGACCTGGTTGAGATACCAGAACTTCAAAATATTACACAACTCTGGTGGCACCTCCACCTCCTCTAATTTCTGCCATAACTTGTCATAATTAACTAGGTCGAATGCCCTTGTCAGATCCAAAAAGCAGCCATAGACAGGGGTGTTACGATCAGTGTAGTACTTAACAGTCTGCTTTAAACACAATATTGCAGACTCTGTAGACAGTCCAGGTCTGAATCCAAACTGATTATCATGCAATTAAATAAATTCATCCAATTGTGTATTAATCAGACTGTCAAACACTTTTGATACTACTGTAGCCAGCGAGATCGGCCTATAGTTGGCTTTATCACCGGTCTTCATCATCTCAGAGGGCAAGTAAGAATGACTCATACACAATGTGAACAATATGGTATCCTCGGCAGGTGCGGTCCACCATAAAGTAGGTGTTCAATGCTCAGCCCGTCATGACCAGGAGACTTGCCTCTTGACATACACTTAATCACTTTATCTACATCCTTAACATCGAAAGTTATGCTCATCTCCTGCCCACCCATCCACGCCCACATCACAGATCGACTGTGGTGGCCCCAAGGGCGATTTAACGGAGAAATGTTCTTTAAACAACTCTGCTATGAGTGAGGGCTCGCAAACACTATCAACACTCACAGGGAGGCTCGGCTTAGATCCAAGTTTATTAGTTGCCTTCCAGAACCCTTTAAAATCCTAATTTCTATGGTGTGAGACTATATTATCCATTTTAAGCTGCTCTTAATGTTTTTGGCACCACTTCAAGTGAGATCTAAAAATTTTGCTGCTTTCAACCATCTCATTAAAAATATGACCACTTCCTGGTTTACCATACAGAAGCCACACTTGATACTTACTCCTTGCCTCCCTGTGAGCCCTACCAACATGCTTGTTCCAGCCCACAACTGGCTTCCTTTTAGGTCTACGGAGTTGCGTAAAGCTGGCAGATGCAGATTCACTCAGGGCACAAATAATATCATTATACAATATCTCTATAATAGTTTTATGGTATATATCATCACATGAAACCCTACGACAATCATACAACTCATTGGGACAAACTATATGGTTAAGTCTGTTATTGCATAATCTAGTGTACAACTTAATTTGCTCTACTTGTCTATCTCCCCATATGACTTTGTTATTAACAGATAGTTGCTGAACAGGTAATTTTCTATTTGTTAAGTTTAAGTTACACTGCACGACCAATGGGTAATGATCGGACCACAATACGTCATAAATAACATATGTGTTAACAATTGTTTGCAACGCTGAACTCGTAACCACACAGTGGTCTAGCCAGCTCTGCGCTCCATTCAAATCACTCACAAAAGTAATTGTACCTGACGTTAGGCCTAGTCTGTCAACATCTACACAAGTCCACTGCTCATCATTACAAAAAGCTAATAGTTCCTCATAAAAAGTTTTTGTGGGATGCGCATTGAAATCTTCCAAAATATAGGCTGCTTCAGCATGTTCATTATTTATAATCGCACTCACCAGACTCAGAATATCCGTGAACTCGGTCAAGGCTTCCTGTTTTTCCACCGGCATATAACACTGAAAACTAACACTGACCTCGCTTCCAAAGCAATTTTTATGGCGCACACGGGGATTTTCGCACTGCACTACCGATACATTGTGAAACACCCGTTTGTCCCACAATAGGGCAACTCCGCCGTAGGGTCAGCCACGCAGCAGAGTGCGCATCAATATAGCCGATGCCCCAGTACATCCGAAGTCACCGTCAATGGTATCCAGAAAAGGTATTTCATTATGATTCAACCAAGTCTCCTGAAGCGTAATAATCTCTGATTTTTGACACAGTTGTCTCACGTAGTCAACAGAACGCTTAATACCCTTACAGTTAAAAGTTAACATTTTAATTGTATTGTCAGTCATTTAGTTTCTAAATTGTGGCCGTCAACGTCAATGTTCCTACGTTTAAAATGGACAAAGCGACGAAAAACAATTCCTTGCGGCCACAGCTTGTCATTCAAAAACAAAGGCAATTTAATTTCGGAAACAAAGAATTTATAAGAATTATAGTTTTTATCTTTTCTAGAAGCGATTTTTTCGAGATGGACATTTTCCAGAGTCTTCTTCGGTTATATCTTGCTCCATTGTTTCTTTATGTAATCTCGTAATAAACATAGGGACTCTAACCTCCGCAGCCCTGAACTTCCCATCCTTTTCATTACAGGCACCTGTTTTGCCCGAATATTGGTAATTTAATCTAGGTTTTCTACGTTGTACTTGCTGCCATTCACCGCCTGCCTTTATAATTTCAGCAAATGTTTGTCCATCACTACTGTTTTCTTTTGTTTGGTTTTTATCCGCGAGCGGTCGAATAGTGCTTTCAGTTTGTTTAACTGCTGGTGAGTCCGGCGGCGGCGGCGGTGATGACTGCACAACAACAGCTGATCGGGTCTCCGCCTCCCCCCGCCCCGTACAAGCTGCCCTGCCCCGCCATCTCGCCTCTCAATTGCCGACGTATGACTCACGTCATTTAATACAGACACAAAATCGCAACCGTCACTTAAATTTCGGGTAGCAAAATGAACTTCTTTAGATGAATCTCTTTTTGGTGAAATCGAGTTTATCGAATTGTTACTATTGTTTGCAATTGTCATATCAAACTGCGAGATTCCTATAGGGCCACTGTCCATGTTGTAGGCAGACGCACCTCTTTTCAGATTCACATTCAAATCACGGTATCTATGAGGAGTGAATTGGTCTGATACTGCCTTAAGAGCTTGGACTTCCTTCTTCACTGTATCCAGCTGCTCAATTGATACATAATTAGATTCTACCGTACTTATTTTCGATTTTAACAACACTAGATCTTTAAGCAGGGGGTCTACCGCCTAACTAGCGTCGATTTCAAATTATCGTCGGCATCGAATTCAATTTGACAGTCGACGCTGATTTTGTACCGCGCATTCCCTGATATCGATGCGTCGATTTGGAAGACGATTACGACGCCCATTGAACGAATGTTTTCAGTGATTTTGACAGATAAAAGCTACCGCGCAAAGTTTTAACACCGACGCATCGGCTTCAAGCCGATACCGACGCTTCAAATTGAATACGGCGACTCTTGGGATACCGCATTGAACCGTCGATAAGAAATATTCTTCAATTAAACTTGTTTTTTTTAATTATATTGCTGTATTACGAAAGCTTTAGGCTTTTCCTTATTGTTGTATAGTCATATTTCACAAAATTTGTTTCCGCCACTCCGAAAAAGTTTTATGTACGCCCGTGCCTTGGGCGTTAAGTGTGGCCGCTAACTCCTCCCACAGCCTCCGAACTGCCACCTTGGCTTGTGGGGTGTCAGCGGCCTGCCCTTTCGCCATATCCATGTGGTCCTCCTCCTCCATGTAATTCAGCAGGATTTCCACCTGCTGAAGGCTCACTTTTCTTGGTGCTGGCATCTACAAATTACAAAGGAATAAAGTCCCAGAGGTCTGTGCAACTAGCTAAATGTTTGTTTTATCTTAAAATAACAAAAAAGCAAGTTATTTACTTACTGTTTTTTAATTCACTACACAATCACGTCAATAAACAAAGTGACTTAAGTGAGGTTATGAATTCGTAATTGTCAAATATTACCCCGTTCGGTTTTACGGAACGCATTTGTTGATAATGTGATAAAACACAATTATATATATATATATATATATATATATATATATACGCAATTGTACCACCTTCCAATCAATTTTTTTTACTTATTTAATCAAAACTATACCAATAATTGTTGTTTTTTAACATTATTATTAAATTAAAAAACAAAGTACTATAAAAAAAATGTACTTAAATTGAGTAAAATGAATCGCAAATCGACGCTCTTTTTTCCGTTCACTAGTATTCGACGGTCTTCAAGGCGACGCCGCTATCATTGCGCGGTACCAATGAAATGATATCGACGGCATCGGCATCGTAATCGGAATACGACGTCGGCTTGAAATCGACGCTAGTTAGGCGGTAGACCCCCAGTTTGGTGACGTCTAGGTGGTCAAAGGTCACAGGAGGTAATTTGTCTAGGTCGTGAGCTACAAAAACTGGCATTAGTTCCCGATCGACACTCTTGTATAGTGATATGATGTCTTCAATATCTCTATTTTCCTTTCCTTGCATCTTTCTTATGATTTTTCGCCGATCCGTAGGTAGCGATTTGAATCGTAATGTATGTGTATTTTCATATACAGTCTGCTGCAACTGCAAAAATGCTTGCATAATCTGGAGTGTTAGGTATGTAGGCGAGTGCTACGTCATTCTCTTATTAAACAACGAATAAAGCTAGTGCGTTAATAGCAGTCCTGTGTTTCACTTGTTACCCGTGCTCACGTATATAACAGTGGCGACCATTACTTAGCGGGTACGCGAGACACGGTTGACGACGTGTGTGACCGCTCTGTTTATTGTGTACAATAAAATAAGTTCGTGACAGACTACACCTAGCCGATAACGAACCGCGACTTACGGGTTGCAACCCATCGGGATTCGATATTAAAACGAGTCATAAGCTACGTTCAGGAAAGATGGCAAAGGAAAATTACAGATTTCGCGATAAGTCCATTTATTTGTGTAAATTACAATTATCATACGAAAACGTTTGTTTGATGAGGTGTCATAAAGCTGTTATACCCAAAAGTCTTCAGCAACGCGTCCTTTCCGAACTACATTCCTCACACTTGGGTATCGTAAAAATCAAAGCCGTGATTCCCGGGCATAGATGAGGCCCTCGAGAAGTTGATAAACTCATGTGCAATACGTATACAATTGGGTATTCTACTAATATTTATTTTTTCTAACATATCAATATTTTTATTTCCAGAAACAGAATTATGAAAGAATTTTTGTAATCCGTTCAAAAATAAATACGTTATAAGCCTTTGAAATTCGGTGGAAGGGAAAACTGTCAAAAAACAAGAAAAGGATGCACTGTGTGAGTTGTGACGTCACTGCCACTCGGTTTAATGCGTACAAAAGAGATAGCAAGACGTCCCCACCACGCTCCCACTTTTCTTTTAGAGAAAACTTTAAAATCGAATTAAATAACCTTAATTAACAACCAATTTTGTTGTTGTTTTCAGAATCGGTTACTTTTTAGTGTATATTTTGTTTAGTATAACAATATTAACCAAGTATGAATACAGTCAAGTAGCCTATTGCGGCCGTCACTGCCGCGAGTACCGGTATCACCGTGGCCTTACCCGCCACACCCTTTCTATCGGGTACATTTAGATTTTTATGGCCCAGAAAAGGCAGGATGTACTTAGTAATCGTAGGCGCTTATACTAAGTGGGTTGAAGTACACGAGATAAATTCCTGCACGTCTTCCACACTAATCGATAGGTTTTATGAGTTTATGTCGAGGTACGGATTACTGTGACTGATAATGGCAAGGCATTTTGTTTTCAGGATTTTAAAAAGTTTTGTGATTCAAATGACTTTTTAAATATGACTTCACCGCCATACCATTCAGCCAGTAATAGACAAGCAGAAATATATTTAAACGTAGTGAAAAAGGGCATCAAAGCGAGTATTTTACTTACAAAAAAGGATCGAGAAAGTAAATTAAACTTAAACAAATAATTGTTCGCAACTCCATACACACCACAACTAATGTTTCACCTGCTCAATTGGATTTTGGTCGACAATTAAGATTGCGATTAGATTTGTTAAAACCGGTTTTGTAGCCGGCCTCGTCTACCTCATTGATTGGCATGGTGAAATCAAAACAGTGTTCACAGATTAAACAAAATTTTTACCTAGGTAATTGGGTATAGTCTTTACTTTTCTTTTCTTTTTTGTACACCCTAATTACCCTTTTCTTGTCATTTCCTCTCTTGGGTCTGCTCGAAGAAATTTCTAAATAAGCAGCTCCCTTGTACTGTCTTTTCCTTTTATGTATAATACTTTACATTTTTATTGTGTACATGAACAAAGTAAATAAATAACTAAATAAAATAATTTAATAGTAACAATTGGATAAACGTTATTTTAATAAGACAAATTTTGTTGGGAAAAAGGGTTAATAGTTCGATGCCTAGGCAAGCGTTTGTACCTTATAAAAAACTGTGTAACGGCAGCGGTTGTAAGGAAACATAAAAATCAAGTCAGGTCGGAGTTTTGGCGGGAAACTGAAAAGAGCAGTATCGGCGCTGTATTTTATTTTTCAAAGTTTGTGTTTAATAATGGTGGATTTTATTCGCAAAGTGTTTGAGAATAAATCCAAATTCAAATCGTTTATTGCGTTTCAAATAATCATTTATTGCGGTAAGCGTGAGTGTTGGGAAGATGTTGATACAGTGTTTGATTTATGTGATTGGTGATCATTGCCAAAAGCACCTCGAAATCTCTAAGTGCGGTTTTTCTGCCACTTTAAATAACCTGACTCTTCTGACTCGACTTGACTTAACTACCAACCTGACTTTAGACTTTACTAAAAAAATTACTTGTTTTTGGCTAAATACGAAAGTTAGTACCAAATTCAAAGAAAAAAAGTCGGGCCGTTTAAAGGTTTACAAAATGACGACCATTATGATTATTTCGATGATCCGATGACAACAGCCCATGTAGTCGAGACGTCACCGATTTTTTCACCTATTGCGTCACTTCCGGTCAGCGACGATAGCATTGGTTCGACGTCGCGGAAGAGAGGAAGGATGAACTCGATACCGAACTTGGGTATGTTATATCATAAGCCATTGATGAGTATGATATATCATAAGCCTTATCCTCCAAACTCAATATCACCAATATCTCTAGCCAGTACTAATAACAAAACTCTTTTCACAACATGAAAAGAACAATCCATTTCTATAACTTCCGTAACTTTCACAGACGTTCCGGCCTAACTTTTGCCCGACCCTTTATTATGTTTGCGGCAATCAGTTTCGATTAGGATCGATAGGGACCTTGGGTTTTCCTTTTCCTCTACGGTTTTATCTATTTTGAAAGTAAACAAGATTTTGTATTCATCACAGCTTATGTTAACAGACGATTTCTCGTTCAAATCTGGAGTGATCTTGATCATCTCTTGTCTGTAATATTTTAACTACTGTACTAATTCAATCAATCAATCAAATATTTATTTTCATAAAATATAGGTTGTACAATGATGTTACAATATAAATAGGTACCCAAATACATTTTACCTTTGCAAAAGGTGTGCAAAATAATACAAAAATACATAACTAATAACTAATAAATAATACATTTCAAATTCAATTTAATTACTAATTTCATACAATGTCAAATTCAAGTTCAAAAATCAATTGAATTAGTATCATTTAAAAAGTCGTTAATGGAATAATAGCAGTTTTTGATTAATAATGTCAGTAATTGTTCACGAAATTCTATTATATTAAGGCTTCTAATTGGTTGAATTCTGTAATATGTTTCTGCATAGTTTCGATATGTTATGTACACTCTCGCCCGAGAGCTCTCGATACATTCGGGGGAGAAGTCGAGTGCGAGACACACCATGTACACTCTCGCAGATCACTCGTTGCTCATTCATAGTAGTGAATTCCGAGATTCTGTATATTAGCATTTATATTAAGTAGTTTATGTATCGTGCACTTCTGTTATTCTGCCTAGGTTCTGTTCTTTATGCAGCATATCCGTATCTCTCCTTTCTTTTATATTTCAAACTACCCTAAGGTTGCCTGGAAGAGATTGCTTGAGCGATAAGGCAGCCTTTTGTATACATATTGTGTAATTTTTATTTTACTGTGTGCAAACAAGTGTTAAATAAATTATTATAGTGGCCGAAAACATCGAATTTGCTTTTGATAAATATAAATCAATTATCAATACATACTTCTATATACATTGCTGTGTTCCATATACATTATCAAAAGATTCAATTCACATAAAGCATGTGTGAAAAATAAATAAAAAATGTCGATGGGTGGTCCCACCTCAAACCCCGAGAGTGTATATGGGTGCACGAGTGACGCCTCGTGAGGCCCCGCGAGACATCTGAGGCCCTTTGACTCGTGCCTAAAATACCGACACCGGAGCGGGAGCGGGCGAGGAACCCCGAGCGACCCCGAGACACTACGAGAGGTCTCAATCATGTACACTCTCGCCTCGACCTGTCTCGCGAGGCATAACAATAGCGATAATCACAAGACCGTACTCATACCCTAGGCTCCGAAGCGTAAGCTGACGACGCAACTAGGAATACACGCCAGGATATTATTTTCAATTAAAATTCTTCACAATTTTGGAACAAATTTATTTATTTATTGACTACAAATACTGACAACAAAGCGAATTATCTGAGAATTGGAGGATGTTTACTCACTCCATGCCAATTTCAAATCCTCCCAACATGTACTAATAACCTTAAAGAACTTTAACCATTGGTTCATTCCAAGTTAAAAAATAAACTTTTTCAGAAAACAGAGAAATTAATATCTGCCACGAAGTTTCTCTACAAGATTTTGTATTTTATAAGATATCCTGGGAAATAATGATGCAGTCATTTTTTTTTTTTACTCGGAAAGCAAATGGCTTATTAAATTATAAGGCCGGCAGTCTGACTTAATAAAATCTAGAATTGGGTTTTGTTCTTGTGGATATTTATTTATTTATAAAAGCTTAATTAATTCACAAGTAAAAATACTTATAAAGATTGACGGACTTAATGCTAAGAGCATTCTTTCTCAGTCAACCATAGAGAGAAACAGATATTTTTTATTATCGAAAATATTTTATGAAAAAACTTAAATTCATATACAACATCCAATAACATTCTTCTCTTTGTGATGGTTAAACATGTATTTGATGCTATCCTGATTTTTAGATCTATCGAAAATATTGTAATAACCTTGTTTATTCGTACTTAGCAATATGGTTAAAAAAAGTTAATTTATATCCATAAATAAATGGAGAGAGCGGATACAAAGAAATTTCATTCTATTCCAGTCACGACGTTGACACTATTTTAATTTAAATCTAAGTCCAATCTAAACCCAATTGATTCCAATTCAAAAGTCTCTACAGATTTTCCAACATCAATATCCTCAAATTCTTAATCACGATATTTACAACACGAAATTAAATTTCCCGATTGCTCAATCGAATTACGACTTTCAACGTTGGAGATAGAGTATGCCTTCGACCAAATTAAAGTGGAGTATCTTTTACCCCAAGCGAAGATACTGAAATGATTCCTATTTCGGGAAAGATAAATTTCTGTTTCTATTGGACTTCGCATTTTACTGATTTGTCCCGGGGTCTAAATGGGGTGAATTTGAATTCCGATACAGTTTTCGAGTGTGTATTTGGACGATTGCCTTTTTTTGTGGTTTGGTTTAAATCGTCTCTTTTGTGTTGGGTATCACGAATTGGGAGTATTGTTAGGCAAAATATTCAAGCTACAACGTAAATATTGAAGACTGAATACACAGTGATAGTATTATATAATTTTGTTGCTATTTTTAAAATGAAAGTAAATAACAAGGCTTTTGATGTTTCTACATTGAACGGTATTCAAAAGCATCATTTACATAATGAAGTAATACAGTCAAGCTAATGCTATAACAGGAATAACTAGGCGTAGGTTTTAGTAATTTAAATAGTTGATTGTTTCAATGCTTCACTAATTAGACGGCAATGCTAATCTCAAGCATAAAAGATTCCTTTGTCACCTAGATAGGTCTTCAGATTTATAAAAAAATCGGCCATGTGCGAGTAATATATTCTGTTAATATTAAAAGCATCTATCTGATAACGTTATTCATATCGAGCAAAAAAAAATCGCGTTTGCTGTATGGAAGCTACATTAAAATATTTATTTTTTTACTGTTTGCACCCAACTATGGCGAAGTCATGTTTTATTATTTAAGGTCAATGGAAAGTGTCCCATAGGTTTTGATACGCATTTTGTCATCATCGCGTTTCGTCGTTCGTTTTCAATCGTTTCCAACATTTACAGGCATATATTTTAACTTTTACGTCCAATGATTCTGATTATTTTACAGCCAAAAGAAGCTTGGATAATTTTATCTATTTAAACTTAATGCAGTCCTAAGAAAGATATTTCTGACAAAACACTGATGGAAAAACTAAGTGATCCTACAAGGGTTCCTTTTTTACTTTCTGAAGAACGAAACCCTAAAAAAGAAATACTACTACCTAATAATAATCAAATTGATTTCAATAAACCAATTTCATTCTTTTGATTACACAATATAAATATAATATGGTTTTTCCTAGTGACTATAACATGGGAGCCTTCAAAAAGGGCGTGAAAAAATTCCTTCAGGATCGGCGACGCGGTCGTGACATCTCCACTGTTGCACGCGTTCATAGGCTACGGTAACCACTTACCATCATTTGCTTACTTAGTTGTATAAAAAAATATATCAACAAGATTGGCCATATAAGCCACAAGAGAGCTCACGATCGAGCCAGAAATTCCTGAAGTTGGTCGCCATGACCGAAATCCGTCGGAAGTCATCATCATCATTAATTAACTTCTACTCTCGTACCTTTTTACCAAAAAGGAAAAAATAACTTCTCCACAGTTTGCTTAAAATCTTGTCTCAACGTCAAGTAACAGTCTCCAGGGAGGTATCTGCTAGTCAAATAATCCTTAGCTTAAATATTTCACAGGCCGTTTCAGAAACACGTCTTATCTGGTTTGTTAGGGCCTTATTATGTAACTTTCAGTAAAACTTTTACGTATTCTTTCTGTTCTTTTTAATTTTACTGCTATTTTTTTCACGATGACAGGCCCTAGGGTAATTGTTGTTGTAAATGTATTAAATTTCCGTAATTTGGTTTATTTTTATTTGCAAACAGGAAACAACATTTAAGACTGACAGACTAATCATTTGATTGATTGGTTCATTAAGTCAAACTTTGTGTGGATTACATGGTCTATGTAATCTACTCTCGGATTCTGACGTGGTTTCTTTGACGACCACTAGATGGTAGCCGGAACGGCTTAACTTGTCGTCCGATGAACGAAATCATCTTTACTATCAGACTATGAGGTGATTCAAGCCTGCAATATCCTAACCAAACTTCAGCCTCAAAAATAGCCCCCGTGATGGTGGCTTGGTTTTGGTATTAACGCGATTATCGTCCTGCTTAACCAAATTTTTTACAGTAACTATAGTATTTCAATATCTGAACGTTTAATGGTATCCATATCCATACGAATATTATAAATGCGAAAGTCTGTCTGTCTGTTTATCTGTTCGTCTGTAACGCTTTCATGGCCAATTTGCTGATTGGATTTTGATGAAAGTTGGTATGAATATAGTTGACAACCCGGGGTCAAACATAGGCTACTTTTTGACGCAGGCGGAGCTGCGGGAAACAGCTAGTATACTATAATCTGACACTATAATATAACGCTTACAAGGGACGAATATTTATATTTATAATTAGGTCTATCATGACTAAGCATTTTATGAGCGGGTTTTTACTTCGAAAATCCTTCAGACCCTGTTAATCTGAGGAAACATTATCCGTCATAGGTTGTACAGTGGACCACTCAAATGTATACCACTTTATCCTACAACTTGCACTTTAGATTGTATCATTTAATATGTGGCCCTCTGTCCCTTTGACCTTATTATAATACCCTAGAAACCTTCATACATTTCGTATACACCTTGGTTTTTAGGGTTCCGTAAACCACATGGGGGCTATAGGTATTTTGGGAAATTAGGCTCAGCGACCCAAAGTAGATCTTGGCCTCGTTACAAGATTTTTTTTTCTTTCAATTCATAAGTAATTTCTCTAATTCTGTATATAAAATCGTGATCTTGTTGGTGTGATTTATTTGTAATTTTACACATGTTAAATAGCAGTGCCTTTATTGTTATTAACTAGTAGTTATGTGAACAGTAAACTTCGCAAACGTCATCCAATATGAAATGTATTATTTATAAAAAATTTGCTACAAACTTTCTCCTTTTCTTAAAAGTGAGACTTTCGATTGCTTCGCTCGCTCAGTCAATTACTTGTCCCACCAAATCTATGAACACAATTAAAACGTACTCTGGAATTTTAAGAGTAAACTGAAAATGCATGATATTTCCGGATAATTAGTATCATTATTCAATACATACTGCAGCATGTACGCATTGTTCGCGGGCTGATTTGGCTGTGGCCTCTGACTCGGCCTTGGATGTTGCCTCTTGTTGGGCCAAATTAGTGCTGTTTTGTGATGAAGAAGAAAGAAAGAAAGAACACAATTTATTTTAGAAACACAAAAAGAAAAATGAAACACAAAAGAAAAAAGGATGTATATCAATATCCACGACTCACCTAGCAGCTGAATGTCTAGTACTTCGCCTTTCATTCCTGGGGTACCACTCTGTTAAAGTCTTACTCCAATCTTGTATATTACTATAAAAATATGACCTAAATTCACCAATGTTAATATATTAGATTTCATCATAAAGTAAATCGGGTTTTGACATGAGAATTATTATAATGAAATTATAAAGTTTCCTTGGATCTGTTGTATTCATCTTACTCCCACGTCTTTCTTCGAAAGCGAATGTTGAAAAAATCAGGAGATTGCAGATGTGTAACCCCTGAAGTTTACGAAGTCGTGAGTACTGAGTTATATTTTTCGGAAGTTCGGTAACGCACTCCTTCATTTCGAAGCAAGTTGAATAGTTTAATTAAGCCATCGACATATGAATGCAGATGAAGAATATAATAACTTATATTATAGATAAACCTATCACGTACAGGTAAAGGCTTACAAAGATAAATTAAGTGCAAGTCAGACGTCTCAAATAATCCTTGTTATGAAGTAAATCTTCATAAGAATTATTAGTTATATAATTGTTACAAAAGCGAAATTTTCTTTTTTTTAATTTTCTACCACACTGAGCCAATGAAACGAGGAAACGATAACGGTCTATAACCTGGTTAACAAATAAAGTCTGATTTTAGGGTGCTTAAACCTGGTTTGACTTTTATTTTAACACCAGGTTAAATGGAACTGAAATCGCTGTAAAATTTATGAATAGGAAAATTGGCTTATTTATTATTTTGGAGCCATCGCGCTGAATAGAACACTCTGGCGCTTTCTCGTTTCGGAGAGAGCGCCAAACAACTGCTGTGGTGCAGTGGTTAAGGCGTCTGCCTTTAACCCAGAGGTCGCGGGTTCGATTTCCACGGGAAGCATACTTTATTTCGTTTTTTCCAGTTTGGTTAGGACATTGCAGGCTTGAATCACCTGATTGTCTGGAAAAAAAGGTGATTCCGTGCTTCGGAAGGCACGTTAAGCCGTTAGTCCCGGTTGCCATCTAGTCGTTAAAGGAATCACGTCAGAGGCCGAGAGGCGGTTCCGCACAACTCTGACACCAGGGTGTACATGGTCGATTGACACGAAATGATGATGATTATGACGTTTCGGAGCCAGCGAAGTAACTAAGTAATAATTTTGACCAGGTTTTCGATAGAGGGTAAGATGTATACTTACCATAATTTACAACGACATTGACAATGATAAATTTGATGTTTCACGAGACCTTGTTTTTCACATAATTTTATCAGGATACAAAATACATTACATAATCACTGTGTTGGAATGTTACCTATCAAGGAATACACAAATTGCTTTTGTTTACATTTTGTCTTAGTTTTCATTGAACAGATTAGTGATTAGTAGCTTTTACTATCGGCTTCGCACGCGTACTAATGGATTATGGATTGTTTACTGTCGGAAATAAATAGATGTATGGACATTTCGTGCTTTTAGACACAAAAAAAAGAAGTACTCTTTACGGGATGAAATGTTTCATCTTTCATTGTCCAAGCGTATTTCTCAGTTAAACCTTCATCTTGCGCTTTAGATCACAGGGTACACTTTAATTATGGTCCTGGTTTGACAGTATTAGTCACAATAGAGCGACTGTCATCTGACCTTCGTAGCCCTTTTAGAGCGAAACCATACCAACAGGATAATGATGTGAATGATGGCAGTGAAACCAAGGAATTAACGCGGTTCAAGCACTGAATCATCTTTATTATCAGACAATCAGGTATTTCAAGCCAGCAATGTTCAAAAACAACTAAACAAGTTATGTTATTCGTGAAATCGAACCTACGACCTCTGAGTCTTCAGGCAAATGCTTTATATCTTGGACAGTAAGTGTCCCAAGGAGATTTTATGATATGTTGATTCTCGTGCCATTAGAGATAAGTCGAATTCGAGATTGCTCGATAAAACATGGCGGCAAACTAACCTAAAGGCGCGAGTATCGCCTGCCTTTGTGGCCTTTGACCCAAAGGTTGCGGGTTCGATTTCCATGGGAAGAATACTTTGTTTAGTTGTTTCAAGTTTGGCAAGGATATTGCAGGCTTGAACCACCTGTTCGTCTGATAATAGAGATGATTCCGTGCTTTAGAAGGCACTAAGCCATTGGTCCCGACTGCCATTTATTGGTCGTTAAAGAACATCATGATCCTGTTGGTCTAGTTTCCCTTTTAAAATAGGTTACGGAGGTCAGGCGGCAGTCGCTCCAATGTATTATTAAGGCGCTGTACCCTTCGGTATTTGATATCGCGATATTTGATTGTAGTACGTACTCGTATTGAAATAAGGTTAAAGGTGGCGATACCGGTTGGCCTGTCACCAGTCTGAGTTTTAAACCCGTGTCTGCAATTTCGGTTGTTTTAATTTAATAATTCAATAATTATACCAAATATTGTAATTTTTTTAGGTATCCCTCTTGCTCATTCAGTTATACGTTTTACAGACGCAAAAAAGTTGGTAGTTGTCGCTGAAAATATCAAGTAATTAGCGACGAAACTTTTTCTGGATAAAGCTTTTTTGTTATTTTATTTTGCTAGATTTTAAATACTTTTTTTTAAATATTTGAATGTAATCATTTATTTTGATCTTTCAACTGTACTTCATATTTTTTTCATGCTAGTATTCCATGTAAAATAAGGCTAACTGCGCGACGAAAAATAGACGTTTTACGGTATTCCTCTGATGCACAGCGCCTCAACCAGGACTGCCAAATCTAGGACCATGATTTGCAGGGTACTCAGAAGCGTAAGCTGACGACGCAACTAGGAATACGCGCTAGGATGAATAGAAATATCTAAAGACGCGAGAAACGGCGTCCATGACCTTTCTTGTAAGCATATTATGTGCAGAATTAAGTAATGAATATTTATGTTTTCATGCCTGAGCTACAAAGAAAATATTAAACCATATGGTACACGATTAACCCTATCGTTTAGTTTTATGTAAAGGTTGGCAATTTGCTCCGAAAAATTGTTATAGTCTAAGCGACTGTAAGTTTATTTTGGGAGTAAGTAATAATTTTCGTAATCTTACAGTTTTGTCTGTTGTTTTTATTTTGATTTACAAAAAAAAAATATGTGTAGTAACTCGGCAGAAGTCGAGCTTGAAAAGTGAAAAGAAGAGGTGTGAAAGTGAGGAGCTCGTTAGTCGAGCGCGACCCGCGTATCCGTAGCGAATGCGCGTGTCAAGCAACGGCACTATTGGATTGGTCGCCATTTAGTGGCATTTTCTATTTTGGGCTCCTCCGTGCTTCGGAAAGCACGTTAAGCCGTGGGTCCCGGTTGTTGTCAATAGATAGTAGTCGTTAGGCAGTGTCAGATGCCTTGGGGCAGCCTGAAAAATTCTGACAGTGTTTGCCACTAACACACCTTGGGTCATGTTCCTGTTGGTCTGGCTTCCCTGTAAAACGGGTTACGGAGGTCAGACGGCAGTGTAATAACCAGTGTCGCCAAATCTAGGACGATGACTTACAGTGTACCCAGGGCTCCTAAGCGTAAGCTGGCGACGCAACTAGGAATACACGTACGTAGGATGATGACGTGTAGTAACTCAGCAGTATTTAATTCAAAGACATGAGAATCACAAAAAAAAAATTGCCAAAGTTGAATTAATAATATCAATATGGAAGCGTACCAGCCGTCTGTAATTAAAATCTAACCACTTTTAAATATTTAAAATTCCCAATGTTTCTGTTATAAAAACCAAACAAAAGCAAACTTACCAATAATTTATTAGTTTACGTGTAAACAGCCTTAGAAATCGTATTTTTTTATACCTAAAAAAAATATTTAATTCTTAGTTTCTAATTTCTCCTAAAATAAAGTTATTGTCGCTTAGACTATAACTCTTTGAGAGCAAGAAAATTAAAATGAATCTTGAAAGCGAATACAGTAGTAATGCCTCTTAAAGCATGGAATTTTCAATTACATCGTGTAAAATGAGAACTGTATAATAAAATTTTGTGCCCTGTTTTTGTGTGTTTAAGTGACTTTTTATGATCTATCGCCGAGATTGTAATAAGATTTTTTTAATAAATTCTTTATTAAACGTTTTTGTTATTACATTGAAGCGTGTTACGTAATATCGTTGCTTTATTAAAAAAATATATAAGTCTTAAGTTTACTTGTTCGAATTCTAAATGAAATGAAATGAAATGAAATGAAATGAAATGAAATTGTTTATTCTCAATGTAGGATATAAATATCACTTATTGACGTCAATTTACTTATATTAAGTTTACCACCACTTCCAAAGCGCAAGTGGAGAAGAAGCGGCGCCACAAACTCCACTGCAGCATTTTCTTCAAAACGTCAATTTACAAATAAGAAAAACTTTGCTTAATTACCTAGTTAAATGAACGAATTCACATGTTTGTCAACATTTAGCACAATGGTTATATCAGATTATTTAAATTAAATAAAAATTGATTAAAAAAATTAAATAATAATTTAAAAAAAATGACAAACGAACAGAAATGTCAGAACATATAATGATATGTCAATTTGCCGAGGACTCTGCACCAAGCTTAAGTTCAACATTCCCGTCATTAAGAAAATCACCAGTACTATAATAAGCCTTTTTACAAAGTAGATCTTTAACATGGGCTTTAAATTGTCCATTAGGCAAACTAGTGATTGATTCAGGAAGCTTATTGTAGAAACGTATACAGTTCCCCACAAAAGAGTCTTTAACCCTACACAGTCTATAGCAGTGATTCCCAAAGTGGTCCAGGTGGACCCCCAGGGGTCCACGGGAGACTTGCTGGGGGTCTACGTAGGCGTGAACAAAAAATGGGGGTCCATAAGATGTTAATGGGGGTCCACGAAAATTTATCTGCTTTTGATAGTAAAGAGCAAAAATGTAAGCATAGTTTTTATAAGGGCCTACCTACATTGTTTTAAGTACCTATCTAAGCAGATAATATTTTAATAAGGCAAGCGACTGTTACTTGTCCAAACTTGTGTATTCGATATTACGTACAATTTCGTGTACAGACTTGCAAAGCGCTATCCGCCCGACAATGCTTAATGCTTGTTCAGACATGAACTTGATCAACACTATAAATACTTGATGCCAAAGGCAACCAAACGCATTCATTTGTTTCCGGAATTTCGAAAACAAGGCGGAATTTGGAAAAAAGTTGTGAGAAAATTTATATCTGTGTTTGCTAGTGCCGGAGAAAAGTAAGTAACCTACCTTTTTTTGTTATAGTACTTAAGTATTTTGTTTACGTGTACTAGTCGGTTGATCACAACGGCCTGTATAGATAGGTAACTTAGTAACTTACAGATATTTTAATTGTCCTCTTTCGATTTGAAGACAAACACAGCACGTTTTATTCAATTGTTTTTTCACGAGAGAAGCACTGCCTCTCTAAAAAGGCCGAATAAGCAATATTGCAGAGCAATTAATTTTGTAATTTTTCTTGCAAATAACTACTAATTTTATAAAACAGTAATTTCATAATCATGTTAAATTGATTTTGAAGTAACTATTTTATCAAAACTATTCCTTTTCGGAAAGAGCGAGCGGTGCGCGGGCGACGGGAAAAGGGCGGGGCTTGAACTTCGATGCCTGTTTGTCACGTTTTAACAATGAAGCCGCAGACAAAAAATACGCAAATACACGGAGCGCGTGAACTCATTGATTTAATAAAATGTTAGTTATCGTTTTTATGGACAATTTTGGGATTTCGACGTTTATTTTTTCCTACACAAATATGATCAGTATTCGATACTGAGTACACTAATTTTTATTTATACTATTAAAAATTAGTGGTAAATTATGTACTTTAAAATTGATACCGTTTTGTGAAAACGTTTGTATTTGTCTCAGCGGTTTATTAGTTGGTCCCTTTACAAGCCGTAATTCTATTTCCGCGTGCTGACAAAGGCTGCGGTGTGATACCTATATTCAGAAAAAAACTTGGTTACTAAAACATTTTTTTTACAGGTAAGGTAACTGACACGAAACATGGCTACAGCAAAGAAAAAATGTCGACAATATAGTGTCGATTATTTGAAATATGGTTTTGTTCCATCAGATGCAGACAAACAATTGCCCATGTGCCTATTATGCAACAAAGTTTTGAGCAATGACTCTATGAAACCATCAAAGCTCGAAGATCATCTAAAAAGGTGTCATACTGATAAAATAGGTAAAGATTTAAAATATTTTCAAACATTGAAAGAAAAATATGGAAAGAGACCCACCATGCACAGTATGTTCGCTTCAACATCTCAAAGTAACGATGATGGCTTGCGGGCATCTTACAATATCTCATTACTTATAGCAAAATCTGGAAAACCGCACACTATCGGAGAACAATTAATTTTACCCGCTGTTGAAGAGGTTTTAAAAACTGTTTTGCACAAATCTCCATTTGACGTACTAAAAAGAATTCCATTAAGTAACAATACTGTACAAAGACGCATTGATGAAATGAGCTCTGATATCGAAAGCTTTTTGTGCAATCATCTGCAAAAAACTCATTTTTCTATACAACTGGACGAGTCAACGTTACCCAGTAATGAAGCATTACTATTGGCATATGTCCGATTTATTGTTGAGGAAGAAATTCACGACGAATTGCTATTTGCCAGAACTTTGGAGACTGACACTAAAGGCGAATCAATATTTAATGTCCTGAGTAATTTTTTTACGGAAAAATCGATCCCATTTACAAACATTATTTCAGTGGCAACAGACGGAGCTCCTGCAATGGTCGGGCGATATCGTGGGTTTATAAGTCATCTCAAAAGAATTATACCAGGACTTACAGCTATTCATTGCGTAATCCACCGACAACATCTTGTGGCAAAACATTTAAGTGACAGGTTGAACCAATCTCTTCATTTTGTAATAAAAGCTGTCAACAAAATCAGAAGCAATGCATTGAATACACGTTTATTTGCTCAATTGTGCGACGAAAATGATGAAGACTTCCAACGACTGCTCTTACATACTGAAGTACGCTGGTTGTCGAAAGGTGCATGCTTAACGAGATTTTACTCTGTTTTCGATTCCATATTAGAGTTCTTAGAAAGTAGAGATCCAGATTTAAAAGAAAACTTGATCAAATTCAAAGCAGACATTGCGTATTTGACAGATTTGTTTAAAAAATTTAATGATATTAACTTGCAGTTACAAGGGGACAGCCTGAATTTAATAAAAACAAAGGGGATAATTTCGGCTTTTCTTGGGAAATTGAAATTTATGAAGCAAAACATTAGTCGGCGCGAATCCTCTCAATTTCCAAACTTGTCGCAGGTAGAATGTATTGATGAGGATATCCATACCTACAGTCAACATTTAAGTGCCCTGCATGACGACTTCAAAACCAGGTTTGAAGATATACTGACGATGGATATACCACCATGGATAATAAATCCATTTGATGAAACGGAAGTGGCCAATGTTGTATTACAAGAGGAGCTGCTCGAGCTAAGCACTAATGAGGAGCTGAAGGTGAAATTTAGAAAAGGCTACCCAACATTTTGGCTGCAAGCAGAAATACCCGAAAAATATCCT
This sequence comes from Euzophera pinguis, assembly GCA_947363495.1. Classification (NCBI taxonomy): domain Eukaryota; kingdom Metazoa; phylum Arthropoda; class Insecta; order Lepidoptera; family Pyralidae; genus Euzophera; species Euzophera pinguis. The sequence continues at coordinate 9,349,404 of OX376178.1, read as the reverse complement.
GGACTGTGGGAAATCGCAAGGAAATTTTTAATAGCTTTTCCCTCGTCATATCTTGTCGAAAGGAGTTTTAGTGCCGTTACAAACCTCTTAACAAAAAAAAGGAGCAAATTAAACATCACAGAGCGGGGGGATTTGCGGTTATTGCTCACAAAAATAAAGCCAAACATTGATCGTTTGCTGACACTCCATCAGATACATCCTTCCCATTAATTAAAATTATGACCTGAACCTATATTACCTTAATATTTTTTTCTTGTAATTCTATTCTTTTAATAAATAAAGTGATATAAAATGTACCATTTTTCGTTTTTATTTTACATATCGAAATATAGGGACAGAACTCAGAAGTGACACAATTTTTATTTTTTGGCGACTTTAAGAATGTGGTAGAAATGTAGCAGCAGGGGGTCCACCGAAACCAGTAAAATTTTGAAAGTGGTCCACGAGAAAAATAAGTTTGGGAACTACTGGTCTATAGGAAGGTAAAAATAATTTATCTTTATTGCGCAAGGGTCTATCAGTTATATCCGAGTTCTTTTTAAAAGTAGTAATATTTTTCCTCGTATACATGATAACTTCAAATATATATTGAGAAGCTACTGTTAATATATTTATTTCTTTAAACAACTCCCTAAGAGATTCCCTTGGGGCTAAACCATAGATGGCACGAACTGCTCGCTTTTGTAAGATAAATATTGTCTGTATGTCACTTGCCCTTCCCCAAAGCAGTAATCCATAAGACATTAAGCTATGAAAGTAACTAAAGTAGACTAGCTTAGCAGTTCCCACATCTGTTATTTGTCTAATTTTTCTGACAGCATATGCCGCAGAGCTAAGTTTTTTGGAGAGAGCTGAAACGTGTGAACCCCATTGCAATTTTGAATCAATTTTGATTCCTAGAAAGGTGGTGTCATCTACAAGAACTAACTTTCCTCCATTTAACATTACGTCCACTTGCGTCTGTCTCACATTTGGTAAAGAAAATTTTATGCATTGGGTCTTATTAGCATTCAGCATTAAGTTGTTGGCGGAGAACCAATTTGATATTGTAGACAGTGCATCATTCACATGGTCGACATTTCCGCTATGGCGATCCATTTTGAAAATCAAAGACGTATCGTCTGCAAACAAGACTATGCCAGCCTTTTTTTCAACCGCGTAAGGCAAGTCATTGACGTAAATCAAAAAGAGTAAGGGCCCTAGTATCGAGCCTTGGGGTACGCCTATCTTTACCTTTGAACCGCCTGACTTAACGTTATTTATGTCAACAGTCTGACGCCTATCATTTAAATATGAATTCAATAACTTTATTGCTTTAGCGTCAAAACCATAATGTGCAAGCTTGAGCAGAAGTGTCTCATGATCAACACAGTCGAATGCCTTGGAAAGGTCACAGAACACTCCAATAGCATCCTGAGACTCCTCCCAGGCGGTGTAAATATGAGTGATGAGAGCCACTCCCGCATCGGTTGTTGATTTGCCGGCAGTAAAACCAAACTGTTGGCTATGAAAAATATCATATACCTTAAAGTGCCGCAGCATTTGATTGAGCATAATCTTTTCGAATATTTTACTCAATACGGGCAATATAGAGATAGGTCTATAATTGCCAGGCTCCAACTTCTCTCCTTTTTTAAATAATGGGATTAATTTACTATACTTCATTAAATTTGGGAAGATGCCTTGATCAATACATTCATTGAATATATAAGCCAAGTCAGGAGCAACAATACCAATGATGTGATAAATTACACTAACAGACATACCCCAGTGATCTTCAGATTTTTTCAGGTTAAGCTGTTTAAATGTTTTAATAACATCACTGGGATCAATATGCGAAAATTTAAAGTTGGACTCACAAGGGGTGACATTTGTTTTAAGTAGTGTTTCAGCAGTCTGAGGGCTTGAATTTATATTTGAAGTTACTTCTAGTGGAATATTCGAAAAATAATTTTCAAAAGAATTGGCTATTTCTTTAGGGGAAGAAATTATACTATCCTGAAATTTAATTTCTTGTATATTTTCTTTATTTTTTCATTTACCGGTTTCTTTGCTAATAACCCTCCAAGTCTCTTTCATTTTGTTAGGAGCGTTATTTATCTTTTTCCTAATATAATTGGCTTTAGCCACCTTACACACTTTTTTGAATGTTTTTGAATAATTTTTGACATGATTAACAAAACTACTATCAAACGTGTATTGTTTTTGGGCATACAGGTCAAACAATTTTTGTCTACTCTTGTGAATACCTGTAGTAGCCCATTCATTGAATTTTAATTTATTACTACGTTTAAGTTTTTTCTGTTTGAAATTCTTTGAAAAGCTGTCGGAGATGACACCAAATAGTTTATTGTAATGATTATCAGGATTATTACCTGTATAAGTCACTGAGCATAAAGTATTTTCGATCGAATTTTTGAAATTATAAATTTTTTGATTTGTGACAGGTCTGCAAGTAATATTAACTTCATGTACACGGGTATTTTTCTTTAAAGTTATCAATTGACCGCAATGGTCAGACGGTAATTTACTAAAAACCGATTTATTTAATGGTGTTTGGCTACAGAAAAAATTATCAATACATTTAGCAGATGTATCGGTAAATCGAGTTGGTTCAAAAAAAACATTCTTCAAATTGTAGCTGCTAAAAAGGTTTAAAAATTGGGTACTTGTTGCCGAATGTACTAAGATGTCAATATTAAAGTCACCACAAAATGTTAATCCTTTATTACTTTTTGATGCTATTGATAGGACACCATCAACAACCTTTAAAAAGTCTTTGAAACTGCTATTGGGTGGACTGTATACACAAACAACTATATATTCCTCAAGCTCGACGCAGGAGACCTCAGCACAGCGTTCAACAGAAAGTCTAGAAATGTCTGGCCGCTCTTTATAGGATAAACCATTCTTAATATAAATAGCTGAACCGCCTCTGATAGCAGACTTTCTCCTGAAACAGCTTGCAATATCAAAATTGTTTAGGCTAAGCATCATCTCACTCTCTTTAATCCAATGCTCAGTCAAACATAAAATATCTATATTCAAAGATTCTAAAAATAACTCAACAATGAGTTCTTTGCCAGGAAATCCTTCTATATTTTGATGTACTAATCTTAATTCTTGAGGATTTCCTGTTGTCAGTGTTTGCAGTTTAAAACTGCCATTGCGTCTCCCGAATCACCATTACATGTAAGTGGCAACTCGGTAGATTTTGTCTTACAACTAGATAATTGTTTACCATGTAAACTCGTCCAGAAGTTAATAGTAAAAGCTACAAGTGTAGCAATCTTATGCTTATAAAAGTTTGAAAGATAATACTTATCTTTCGTCAGCGAACATCCACTAATAAAGTTATTAGTGTCAAAATAAATCAATTTTTCATTGTGACTACATGTCAAAGTATGAATGTAATTATTTAAGGATTTAATGTTCATATATAAATTTGGAGGCTGGCAACGTATATAAGGGAATGCACAAATAATAACTTTAAACACATTCAAATTATTCAAGGCTTCCATACTAGTCAATATATCTTTTTTGCATAATTTTTTACTGTTACCGACTAGTAGTACAATGGTTGAGTTTTTATTCAGTTCAGTTTTCTGAATTTTTTGCATTATTTGCATAAATGATGCGTTTGGAAAACAATAGCTAATGCAATTATCAAGATGGTTATTGAAAATTCTACCCATATTGAGACCTAAGCTGTCAGAAAATATAATAGTTCCATGCGTAGGGTCGTCACCAGCGGCACAAATTGAAACAGCAGACCCTAACAAATCACCATCACATGAAGAGAGTACGGACCCGGAGCCACTGATTGTGGGTTCATTAAAAGTCCCACAGGTACATAGTTTGGCAGCTGAAGTGAGTTTGTCTTCAATGTACCTGCTGTCTTCGATCAGTCGCTCCGTAGCCAGCTCATGCTGAGCGATTTGTTTTTGCACCGAGTCATACATATCTTTAAGGCAGGAAAAGTCCTCGCTTAGTCTATTAATAAATAATTTTAGTTCACTGGTGTCGACACTGTACATTTCCTGACTTTCCGCCAATTGTTTTTTACTTATTTCTAAATCTGAGTAAAGAGTGGAATACATGTCTATACCCTTCTTTATTTTTATTAAACATGATTTTTTTAATTCATTCCTGATTTTAATTTTATTTTTCTTAATAATTTTATTTAATCTTTTAATTTTTTTACATTTTTTGTGGCTAATTTGTGTTTGAGGAGTGGTAATATTAACAAAAGATGTGTCATTAGTGAGATCAATTATTAAAGAGTTGGCTGGAGGAGGCACAGGGTCAGTCGGCATAAGCTGGTCATACAGGTTGTTCACCTCCAGCGACTGACGTGACTGATTATCTTGTTCGTATATCTGAATTTGCTTTACTGCCTTCTCCAGCGCCCTCTCTAACTCAGTGTTACGTGTGAGGGTTTCCTCAAATGTATCACTGCATTGGCGGAAAGAATCTATTTGAATTATCAGTTGGTTTATCCGGTCATTCAACTCATCATTGTCTAATTTACTAGCTGAGAGCTCAAGTTTTAAGCTTGAATTCGATTCCAGAATGGATTGAAATTCTTGTTCATTCTGTTCCCTTTCCAATAAAAGATTGTTATTTTCTTCTTTTAAAGCCTTAAGTTCTAATAAAGCCGACTTTAGCTGCATTTCCACTTGACGGGCAGTCACGGCTCTGCTTGATGTGGACATTTTAGGCAATAAAGTACAGATTTAGAGTGTAAGGAACACAATGAACAAATTATCTGTAATAAAACCAGTATGTAACCAACGGACCTAACCTTAAAGTGAACTACCTACTTGAACGGGAATAAAAATTATTAAATATTGTATGTATGTAGTAAGTGGAGTGTACTCAAACCTGGCAAGCAGTGTGCAAAAGACGTGGTAAAAGGTGAAATAGAATAGTAGAAAGTTAAATAATTACCGATATCGCCTTGTAAAAGTTGTAAACAACGATACCGGCTCCTTACCCACTGACCTTTTGTCCACTAATTTTTAACAAGTTACACGAATGTCACTCACACAAATATCTTAATTCACTAATAACAAGATTAATTTACAGTTTTATTGTATTTTTAGGCTATTTTATCTGGATTAATTAATATCTAAACAAATAAAAATACGGAGCTAAGAAAATGACAAGTGAGCTCCAGTGTTGCCAGCCGCCAAAAAAAAGCACCATTATGCTATTTATTAGAAGCATGACTTACTCAAGTCTATTGAAAATCGTTCGATAGGCTAGTTTCCTAAAAAAAATTAATAGTCCGCCGGTTAGATAATCAAAAAATATTAGAGACGTATTTTTTCTTTTGAAAATTAAACAATGAATGGTAAAGATATGGCGCGTTAACGTTCCGTGTGACGTCACAGTGTGCTACACTTTTTCGCAATATGTGACGTCACAAGCTCCTAAACTTTGATGCGTTATATCTTTATAATTTATCGCTACATTGACAAAAGAAAAAATACGTCACTAATATATTTTGATTTCCTAAATGACGGACTAATTTTAATGTTAGTCTTTTGACCCTGAAAACTAGCCTATTATGTAGAATGAAAGTATATTTACTTACCGATTTTGAGAAATCACACTTCATAAAAATAGCACTCGTGTTTAAATAAACAAGTCTAGGGTTATAATTAGATTTAAGTAGGTAATTGAAACACTATCATACCATAGAAAATTTACATACAAAAATATGTTGTCTGTAACAAAGATGTTTAAATAAGCGGCCTTACCGCTTGTGCAATCTCTTTCGGCCTACCTTTATTAGGATTATCCTATCCTAACTAAAAGACTACCTACTACAATATGTTCAGGCTTCCACGAGACAGGTTCGACCTAGTTTAGAAACCACTAGTAAACGTATTAGTATTCCTAACATAGTTACTTAGTGATTTCTTATGTTTTCGCGATTGTTATTCATTAAATTAAACTATTTTAATATTGTAATAAACGCGGTATTAAAATAGTTTAATTCAATAGTTACTTAGCTTAAGTAGATTATGAAAGTCTATAACTTTTATAGTAATAATGAAATTTATTTATTTAGTCGACGGTGCATAGGAATCCAATACATACTATCTATACATCTATACTAATATTATAAATGTGAATTGTTTATTTGTCCTTCTTTCACGTTAAAACGGAGCAACGAATTGATGTGATTTTTATGTGGAGATAGTTGGAGACGTGGAGAGTGACATAGACTACTTTTTCCGTGACACAAACGGAATTCCACGCAGACGAAGTCGCGGGCACAGCTAGCGAGGTTATAAAGACGATGGATAACAATTACAAATCGATTTGGCTAGTTTCTCTTTACGGTATAGGACTGGACTGAAAACACATTTTAACTCATTTTCTGACATAAAAAATACTTCAGTTTCCTTGATTCCGGATCTCATATTCTCATACACGCTCCACACTAACCCCATTACATACAAAAACAGCTCGTTTCATTCTGATTTATACTTGCCCTAGTAATAGAGTGTAAATATTGTGTTTTAGCTGGGAACATTTCATATTTATACATTCTTATTAGGATATTCCCGCCAGCGATACGCTTTTATATTATTTCGCCAAGATGGGCACCAAAAAGGGAATGAAACGTTTTGTAAATGCCTATTCTATGTTATTTTTAGCTGCTGATAAAATAAATGAGTATTTTATCTTTTGTTTGTGTTTAACAAATATACCTGTAAGGTATTGTATTTTTATAAATATCTGTTGTAATTTTCTTAGGAAAATAAAATTTATTCTTTTTAAAAGGCATCTACCAAATGCCTTAAAAATAATACAAAATAAAAGTAATAGAGAATTATGAGAGATAGGACATTTTGTAAGGAGTAGTCCGTCTGGGGAAGTACCTCCACCCTACAGAAGACCGCAGCCAAATAACACTGTGATGCAGTGTTGTGTTGCTGCGGTGATGTATATATGCTGGTGAGTAGGGTCGCCAGGCTCCAGAGGGCTAGCTGTGCTGATAGCGGACACGTCGGCAACGCGCTCGTGACATTTTCGGTGTTGCAGGCGTTCATAGGCTACGGTAACCACTTACCATCAGGTGGGCCGTACGCCTGTTTGCCTACTTAGTTGTATAAAAAAATAAATAAAAATAACCAAAACCAGACAACTGACGAACAATTCTCAAATTATTTTTTAGTTGCCTAAAGATGGCTTCAGCAACCGAATCCTTCATACTCATAAAATTATCCACCTTACGGAGAATTTTTTAAGTTCGAAGAAATCGCTTTAATTTTCATTGAACGGCTCTTGATTGCTGTTGTAAGAAATCATCATTATCTTGGCTTATGTAGTTCCTCCTACTAAAGGATACCTTTAATTATTTTAAAGAATCTGCTAAGACTTATTAAAAACAAGGACGCCGAAGACCGAGGGAAGTGGAGGAGAAAAAGTGGGATAACGGACCCTGGGCTCTGAGGCAATCAGCCGTGGATACAACCGGGAAGGCGCTAAGGTGAGCTTCATCATCATAAATTTAAGAGCCCAGCTCTTGATGGTTTTATTCTGCTTAATTAAGTAATCATATATGTCTTTGAGTACTGCTAATCGACGTTTAAAGCAAATAATTTATCTATCTATACCCTCATACAAGCTATCAATCAATGACTGTTACAATTGTTCTGATGTATGGCGTTCCCGATACCAATTTTCCGCATTGAGTGATTGGTTTCGTTGTGGAATGTATTGTATTGAGTTTTTAGCCTACGGTGGAAAAGGGGACTTGCATTTCTGCTTTAAATTCTTTTTTATTATTTATTTCTTTATTGTAACGAACTTGTGGGAATGTCATAGGCTTGTTTATTTTTGTTCCATCCGCACATTTGGCTCTGCTCTCAACATCTCGTGCTCTTCGTGAACAACACATTTTTCTGCTCTAGTCTTTGTAACACTTATTTCGGTGAGCGTATACGACGAGTCTTTGTAAAACATATTTCGGTGAGCGTATACGATGAGTCCTTATAACACTTATTTCGGTGAGCGTATACGATGAGTCTTTGTAACACTTATTTCGGTGAGCGTATACGACGAGTCTTTGTAACACATATTTCGGTGAGCGTATACGATGAGTCCTTATAACAATTATTTCGGTGAGCGTATACGATGAATCCTTATAACACTTCTTTCGGTGAACGTATACGACTAGTCTTTGTAACACTTATTTCGGTGAGCGTATACGATGAGTCTTTGTAACACTTATTTCGGTGAGCGTATACGATGAGTCCTTATAACACTTATTTCGGTGAGCGTATACGATGAGTCCTTATAACACTTCTTTCGGTGAGCGTATACGACGAGTCTTTGTAACACTTATTTCGGTGAGCGTATACGACGAGTCTTTGTAACACATATTTCGGTGAGCGTATACGATGAGTCCTTATAACACTTATTTCGGTGAGCGTATACGATGAGTCTTTGTAACACTTATTTCGGTGAGCGTATACGACGAGTCTTTGTAACACATATTTCGGTGAGCGTATACGATGAGTCCTTATAACAATTATTTCGGTGAGCGTATACGATGAATCCTTATAACACTTCTTTCGGTTAACGTATACGACTAGTCTTTGTAACACTTATTTCGGTGAGCGTATACGATGAGTCTTTGTAACACTTATTTCGGTGAGCGTATACGATGAGTCCTTATAACACTTATTTCGGTGAGCGTATACGATGAGTCCTTATAACACTTCTTTCGGTGAGCGTATACGACGAGTCTTTGTAACACTTATTTCGGTGAGCGTATACGACGAGTCTTTGTAACACTTATTTCGGTGAGCGTATACGATGAGTCTTTATAACACTTATTTCAGTGAGCGTATACGACGAGTCTTTGTAACACTTATTTCGGTGAGCGTATACGATGAGTCTTTGTAACACATATTTCGGTGAGCGTATACGATGAGTCCTTATAACACTTATTTCGGTGAGCGTATACGATGAGTCCTTATAACACTTCTTTCGGTGAGCGTATACGACGAGTCTTTGTAACACTTATTTCGGTGAGCGTATACGATGAGTCTTTATAACACTTATTTCGGTGAGCGTATACGACGAGTCTTTGTAACACTTATTTCGGTGAGCGTATACGATGAGTCTTTATAACACTTATTTCAGTGAGCGTATACGACGAGTCTTTGTAACACTTATTTCGGTGAGCGTATACGATGAGTCTTTGTAACACTTATTTCGGTGAGCGTATACGACGAGTCTTTGTAACACTTATTTCGGTGAGCGTATACGATGAGTCTTTATAACACTTATTTCAGTGAGCGTATACGACGAGTCTTTGTAACACTTATTTCGGTGAGCGTATACGATGAGTCTTTGTAACACATATTTCGGTGAGCGTATACGATGAGTCCTTATAACACTTATTTCGGTGAGCGTATACGATGAGTCCTTATAACACTTCTTTCGGTGAGCGTATACGACGAGTCTTTGTAACACTTATTTCGGTGAGCGTATACGATGAGTCTTTATAACACTTATTTCGGTGAGCGTATACGACGAGTCTTTGTAACACTTATTTCGGTGAGCGTATACGATGAGTCTTTATAACACTTATTTCAGTGAGCGTATACGACGAGTCTTTGTAACACTTATTTCGGTGAGCGTATACGATGAGTCTTTGTAACACTTATTTCGGTGAGCGTATACGATGAGTCTTTGTAACACTTATTTCGGTGAGCGTATACGACGAGTCTTTGTAACACTTATTTCGGTGAGCGTATACGATGAGTCTTTGTAACACTTATTTCGGTGAGCGTATACGATGAGTCTTTGTAACACTTATTTCAGTGAGCGTATACGACGAGTCTTTGTAACACTTATTTCGGTGAGCGTATACGATGAGTCTTTGTAACACTTATTTCGGTGAGCGTATACGATGAGTATTTGTAACACTTATTTCGGTGAGCGTATACGACGAGTCTTTGTAACACTTATTTCGGTGAGCGTATACGACGAGTCTTTGTAACACTTATTTCGGTGAGCGTATACGATGTGTCTTTATAACACTTATTTCGGTGAGCGTATACGATGAGTCTTTGTAACACTTATTTCGGTGAGCATATACGATGAGTCTTTGTAACACTTATTTCGGTGAGCGTATACGATGAGTCTTTGTAACACTTATTTCGGTGAGCATATACGCTGAGTCTTTGTAACACTAAACTTATTTCGGTGAGCGTATACGATGAGTCTTTGTAACACTTATTTCGGTGAGCGTATACGACGAGTCTTTGTAACATTTATTTCGGTGAGCGTATACGATGAGTCCTTATAACACTTATTTCGGTGAGCGTATACGATGAGTCCTTATAACACTTCTTTCGGTGAGCGTATACGATGAGTCTTTATAACACTTATTTCGGTGAGCGTATACGACGAGCCGAGTGATCACTGTTGAAGGAACAAGAGACGTCTGTAATGATTGTAGCAAGTGAAAACCAAAGAGCATCGAAACTCCTACAAATAAACGTTCCTTTCTCAATGGCGAAAACATATTTAATCTGTGCCTAATAAACCGCAAAGAACTTGAAAAAAAGATTAAAATAAAAAATGACTCAAAACTGACTTCGCGATAATATCAACTGCCATTCGTTTTTCTGATGCTGGCTGGTCTGTATCAGGGAGTAGGAAAGATGTTGAGATGGAAATGGCTAGAGATAGAAAAAAGTGGAAGGAGCTGATATAAGGCTAGTTTCCAGGGTCAAAAGACTAACATTAAAATTAGTCCGTCATTTAGGGAATCAAAATATATTAGTGACGTATTTTTTCTTTTGTCAATTGAGCGATAAATTAAAAAGATGTAACGCATCAAAGTTTAGGAGTGGGGGCTCGTGACGTCACATATTGCGAAAAATTGTAGCACTCTGTGACGTCACACGGAACTTTAAGGCGCTATATCTTTACCATTCTTTGTTTAATTTTTTAAAGAAAACGTCTCCAATATTTTTTGATTATCTAACTGACGGACAAATTTTTTTTTTAGGAGTTAGCCTATTGTTTCAACCCAACATAAGAATGTGAGATAAGGTAAAGGAAAATGAATGAATTAACATTTTATTGCACCATTTACAAATAAAGAGAAGATGATTTGTATGCATTATGAGTATTCGTTTGAACAAGTGTTATGCCAAGTAAAGCAGAGCATAGAATTTACTCAAGGTAGAAGAAACCACCATTCAACACCTATCAAGACAAGTCTATAGGTATTATATTATGTGAATGATAAGAGTGACCTGAATTGAATTCTTTATAGTGAGTGGCACGATGTCATTACCTAGGCTATAAAAAAAATGAAATCATTATCAAAGTCGTTTATATTTCGGCTTAAGAATAGACCACTCTTTTAATCAAACCCAAGAACTTTCCCAGTTAGGTTTCATCGAATAAGCTAACACGATGTTTGCCAATGAGAGAATAATATATTTGCATTGTTCAACAGTTAGGCAGTTCGCACACGATGAAACTTGAGTATACTACCAGAGACGTACGAGAGTATCTTTCATACAAAATCAGCTGTGTCCGCAGAAGATGCGACGCTACCCTGTCAAGTCATACATCGTAACCGACTCAAGTTGCATCGCAGTCGCGTCTCACAAGTCGCATAGCCCCGTGTGCGAACTGTCTTAGATAGTTGACACACCTTGGTAATCTGATCATTGATCTTTGTCGTAAATCCTCGGAACATACATATTTATTATATGTTAAACGGACATGAATATGGAAAGACCTTTGATAGCTCAGCGTTTAGGTATATCATATGTATAGATATGTGTGAATGTTAGAATATGTGATAGTATTATTTCAGTGATTTGCTTTTTTTTTGGAGTTTTGGTCCTCGTAAGAATAAAAAGATTAAAAAGAATTTTCCAGATAGTGGAGATGAGTCGGGCACACATGCAGATGAGCAGGATGGAAGACGGCCGGCGATCTCTATAAAACTACTGCAAAACCTCAATGCGAGTAGCAAGAGACCGGGTGAAATGGAAAATCCAAGAAGAAATCTGCCCGAGTATGAGTGACATCGGGATGAAGAAAAGAAGAATATAATAAGCTGCCTTAATTAATCTGATACATCCATTAGTGGCGACCGTTATCGGACGTACTTCTGAACACGCTTAGTTGTTACACGATCGTTACAAACACATAAACCCAGCTAGGCTATCCTTCTCTGTTTTCATTTCAGCAACAGTCATACCACATCTGGACACAGGCCTCCCCCAATGATTACCAGTTGAAAGCGGCATAAAGCAAGCACTTAACTATGACTTTCTTCAGGTCATCTGACTATCTGGTGTGTTGGTATCCAACGTCCAACGCTGTGTCTACCAATTCTTGGTCTTCATTAGAGAATATTTCTACCTCACTACGTGTTATAATTACGCCCAGTATTCACTTCAACGAGCTAATACTACTACTTATGTCAATGATTTTCATTCTACGGATCCTCTCATACAGATCCAATCTGTCTTGAGATTTCGTAAAAGCTTCATTTATAAAAAAAACCCCATTACCATGAAAATTACGTGGTAAACAAGCGTACGAAACTGGGTTACAGTATGGAACAGATGAGGCCGCGACAAACAAACTTATGAGATTGCCTCGTTAAAATTTATCGATCAGGGACATGGGCAGACTTTGTTTTACAACTTGTATGATTATGAGCAGAAGGGGTGTAGAGGCCTACTTAGTTTAATTAGAAAAAAATCCAATCTTTGATTTAGGTCGATAGACGTTACATGGCTATCAAAAATGAACAAATTTTTTGCAACGCATTTGGAAAAATGTCCATGAAGGGTAAATTTATAGAATAAGTCATTATGATACAAAGAATGGTAGCCATTGGAAGCATTTCTATCTTGAACTCCTCATAGGTTCAGATGATAGGTTGTTCAGCTGTTTTCGCTAGATGGCACTCTTTAGACTGCGTCAGATGCTGATTTAAAAACCTGACAATGTTGGTCTCTAACACACGCGTTAACCAGATAGGTTTATAATGTTCTTTTGAACGAAAACTAAATAGCAGTAAAGACCAAAAGTGTCAGAAGGCTTGCTCGTGCCGATAGAGGGAAGGTATCCCAAATCATAGCTAAGAGCGATGCCCACGATGCCACGCGTGGAGGTGGTAGACTCATGCGTCGTCTAAAGACGTACGATACCTACTCTCTCCATTTCAAATATTAAATTAAAGTAGTTTGGTATTCTATGCTGAAAAATCAATTTTAATATTTCACATTTACATAAGCTTTGGCATTAGTATTTACGGGTGTACTGTTATACTGTCTAAATTCTGTCTAGACGAAACCACTATTCTTGAATCAACGAGCATGGCAAAGCGAATTACTAAACGTCTGAACTGATTTTAAGACTTAAGGTTCAACAATAATTCCTTCAATAACCTTTGAATCTTTCTATATACCTACTTATAACCATTGTACCCTTTTACATACAAATAATAAGTAAATTTAAGAGCGTTAACCTATTTTTTTTCAGGGTTATCTCAAAAAGAAAAAATGAAAATATATACGTAAAATAATATTCCTACTTACTTTACTTCATAATGCAACTTCTAACAAAATGCTGTCTTAGGTATATTTTGTTCCAAAACAAAAAAGATCCAGCGATGGAAAACGACCAGCTTTGGTGAAGTTTTTATGTAATTACATAACTCTTTAAGCTAATTTTATTTTGATTTCTTATGTTTTCGCGACTGTTACATATTAAATTAAACTATTTTAATATGGGTTTTATCCCGTTTATTATTCACTAGCTTTTTCCCGCAGCTTCGCCTGCGTCAAAAAATAGCCTTTGTTTGACCCCAGGTCTTCAAATATATTCATACCAAATTTCATCAAAATCCGTTCAGCGGTTTGGCCATGAAAGCGTAACAGACAGACATACAGACAGACAGAAAGAATTTCGCATTTATAATATTAGTATGGATGGATTAATTTACACCTAACGTTCAAACACTTTACAGCGTTCATGGTAGCAGGTAGACTATATTCAACCAAAATGGTAGAATACCGAATAAACAACCGTTTTCTACCGGCATTAAATCTCAAAATCAAATCTACGGTTGAAAACTATTTCACACAAAATTCAAATAATGTTTTCAAAATTTAAATTATTTTACAACAAAGAACCCTAATTTTCATAGGATAGTCTGGTACGGAATCCTGGACATACAAATCCAACTCCAAAAATAAATAGAAAATGTTGAAAAGTAGTTTAAAGTAAATAACCGTAGAAAACGGTTGAAAACGTGTTTTTAACCATTTTCATTGATTGATTTGACAGATTTTTCAACGATTGAGAATTCACTCGCCGCCCATCACTATCTGTGATGTCATAAGTATACAAAACAACACAAAGAAATCGTTTTCCAGCCTAATAGACAAGCCTAACAGACATAATATTTTAAAAGTCCTTAAAACTTTTAATGTGACAACACACAAAGCCAAGCTAGGGGCAAAATGTTTCAAGTCCTTTGGTCACATAATAATTACCGGAAGGCATACCGGGAAAGTCATGTTAATTATTATTTTTACCCGATTTTGTGTAAAAAAAGCGTTATGTAATTTTGGTGATTTTTACTAGTTCCTCAGCTTACTCCTCGGAGCCTAGGGCACGCTGTGTAGTAAATCATAGATTTGGCGGTACCGGTTATTACAATGGAGCGACTGCCGTCTGACCTCCGTAACCCTTTTTACAGGGCAACCTGATCAACTCACAGGTTCGATGTGCTTCCTAAATATAGGATCCATACCGAAGATAAGATTTATTCGTCAATAATAAACGCGATAAAACAGTATTCAATAGTTTAATTTATTTATGTAAATATCCTATTACTAATATTATAAATGCAAAAGTCTGTCTGTCTGTCTGTCTGTTACGCTTTCCCGGCCAAACCGCTAAACGGATATAGATGAAATTTTGTATGAATATAGTTGAAGACCCAGGGTCAAACATAGGCTAATTTTTGACGCAGGCAGAGCTGCGGGAAAAAGCTACCAGTATATAAAAATCGTATAAAAGGTAATGAAACCATAATCATTGTACCATTTTCTTAATGAAAATGAATATTTTCCTTCGAGTCTTGAAAGAATAATTGCTCTTACATTTCATAGGAAGAGATTAAACAAGGAAATAATTAAAAATACTTGTTAGGGAAAGTGCTTGTGGCTAGGGAATTGGGTCTTTCTCTTATCTTCCATTTCTTTATGGCGATTTTTGTTTTTATGTAATTAGAGTTAAATTTTCAGTAGTAGGTAGAGCAGAGAGCTTGTATTAGCCGTGTGAAATCCATACTTCCATACTAATGTTATAAATGCGATTGTCTGTTTATCTGTATGTCCGTCTGCCTGTCTGTTACGCTTTCACGGCCAAACCGCTGAACGGATTTTTATGAAATTCGGTATGAATATAGTTGAAGACCCGGGGTCAAACATAGGCTACTTTTTAACGCAGACGGAGCCGCGGGAAATCGCTAGTATCTTATAATATCGTATCAATCAACTATTTTAAATGAAAATAATTACAATAGACAGTTTGTATTTAGTGTTAATTGATAAATTTAAATGTATTTTTTTATTAAAATTTGGATTATAATTGCCAAGATAAAAATGAGATTGTAATTATATAAACTTAAACGACACTGCATTTGCTGATATTGATCACAATAACTGGGAATATTAGAAATCTATAAAACATACTCTTACTGAGTAAAAGTTGGGGCTGCTCGTTGCTTGAAAAGTTAACACGATGGACGTAAAATATATAATAACTGTGACGACAGATACTAGTGGCGTACAGCACGATGGACGTCAAAGATACCATGGTTGTGATGACAGATACGTACGGGGGGATGTTGCACATATTCTAGCCAAATCATAAAATTAATATTTTGGGATAAAAAGCCTTCGTGGACCAGTTAAAGCGTTCGCTTTCGACCTAAATGTCGTGGGTGTGATTCCAAAGCATACTTTGTTTATATGTTTCCAGTTTGGCTAGACATTACAGGCTTGAATCATCTGATTGTCTAATAATAATGATGATTTCATCATGCTTCAGAAGGCACGTGTCGTTCGTCTCGGTTACCATTAGGTGGTCGTCAAAAGAGGCCGAAAGGCGGTTCCGAAAAACTCTGATCTCAGGGTGCACAGCGTCGATTGACCATGTAACTCACTAGATATGAATGAATTTTGGGATATTAGTCATTCAAATATTCGAGACCTAAAGTAGATAGATAGTCAATAGCTTCATTTATCCCACAATCACAGAACCTCGCCCCAGACAACTGGTCGATAATGGATATCTTTAAATAGACTCCAACGCTCTGGACATAATACAAGTCCAAATTAATACATGTGAGTAAGCTATTAACTATATTTAGCACTCAGAGACGGTAACGATTACTTAAATCAATTCTTCAATTTAAAAAATAATTTAGTCAACGCACTCTTTATCATGATTATGGAGATAAAACAGCAGTCGCTCCATTGTAATAAAATGTATCACCAAATCTCGGTCCACGAAAATAATTAATTCATATCGAGTAGGATTCATGGTTAATCGACCTTGCAAACCCTGGTATCAGAGTTTATTGGAACCGCCTTTCTTTAACGACTACCAAATGACAGCCGGGGCCAACGAGGCTTCCAGAGCACGAAATCATCATCCATACTAATATTATAAATGCGAAAGTCCGTCTGTCTGTCTGTTACGCTTTCACGGCCAAACCGCTGAACGGATTTTGAAGATTCGAAGAAGAATTGATTTGAAGACCCGGGGTCAAACATAGGCTACTTTTTGACGCAGGCGGAGCTGCGGAAAAAGCTAGTTTTAAATATATAAAGTTCCGAAATCAATTAGAAGCCTTAATTTAATAGAATTTTGTGAATAATTGACTGATATTATTAATCAAAAAATGCTATTATTCCATTAATGACTTTTTAAATTAAACTAATTTATTTAATTTTTAACTTGAATTTGACATTTGAAATTAAATTGAATTTGAAATTTATTATTTATTAATTATGTATTTTTATATTATTTTGCACACCTTTCAAAAAGGTAATCTGCATTTGAGTACCTATTTATATTGTAACATCATTGTACAACCTACATTTTATGCAAATACATATTTTATTGATTGATTGATTTAGAAGATAAAGTCTTAGGAGGTAACAATAAATAAAAAAAACTCACTTTTACTTTTTTAATATACTAGCTGTTTACCGCAGCTCCGCCTGCGGTATATAGCCTATGTTACTCAGGGTGAATGTAGCTTTTAGTACAAACATACACACAAAAATACAAATCTTTCCTTTTTATAATATTATATGTACCAAAAATAAAAAACGTTTAACATAATATAAGTTATGTTAAACCTTTTTAGTAGTAAAATTTTAAAATGAATCTAATTTCTTCATTAGGATCACTCATCTTGACAGTAAGAAAAATAAATGAAAATCACACATTTTCCTAATTCGAATTTGGTATTATCTCCTTTAAAATTTAAACTTTTAATGTTACCAAAACCAGCCAGATACAAATAGTATAGCCAAAGAGATGTTATTACAAGTTCATACATACTATATGCGAAAAGACTTTTTCCCCAACCTATTAAATGAGTTACACGTGATGAAAAGTTCAAAACTGTGCTTAATTAATGGCTGAATTTGGGCTTCAGACGCTTAAAAGTTTTGTTTGAAACCTTTGTTTACACTCTGATTAATTTTCAAGGACGGGTACAGTTAATCAGCTTATAATGATGTTTTATGTTTTCGCGACTGTAACATAATTTACACTTGATTGTTACATACATACATACATACAATCACGCCTTTTTCCCGTAGGGGTAGGCAGAAACTACGGATTTCCATTTGCTACGATCCTTACAGACTTCCCTCGCTTCTTCTACGCTCATCACTCTCGTCATACACACTAGTCGATTACGAGTACTCCTGACATCTCTCTTTTTTAATATGTCTGCGATTTGGTCGCAGTATGTTTTCCGAGGCCGGCCCTTACCGACTTTTCCTGTCACCTTTGATTTGTAAATACCTTTCGTAAGTCTCCTTTCATCCACCCTTTCTACGTGCCCAAACTAATTTAACATGCGTTTTTCTATCTTTGTTACTACATCCTCAATTACACCACACCTTTTCCTTATATCACTTGATTGTTCCACAAGTAAAAAATACATTTAACATAATGATTTCTTATGCTTTCGCGATTCAACTATGATACATACATTCAACAATTTACATTTAACAAATATAATGAATACATTTAACAATTGATGGACTTAATGCTTCTCTACCAGTCAATCATCTGGAGAAAAAGATAGGTTTTGCCCAAAAAGGTTCGGTAAAATATTAATTTTATTTACTGACAGGTGGAAAGTGTCATGTGTGGGTTTATTCCACTTGAGACACCTGGGGGCATTATTTAATCAATCAATCAATCAATCAAATATTTATTTGCATAAAATGTAGGTTTTACAATGATGATTTTACAATATAAATAGGTACTCAAATACATTTTACCTTTGCAAAATATTAATTAAATATTTATTTGTATATTTTATTTTAATTTCTGCAATGAAATATTAAATACTTTGTTGCTGTAAATGTTATCTATTGTATTAAGGCGCTGTACCATTTAACCCTTCGGTATTTGATATCGAAAACAACAACAATTGAAAAATTCCTTCAGGGTCGCAACGCGCTCGTGACATCTCCGGTGTTGCAGGCGTTCGTAGATTACGGTGACCACTTACCATCAGGTGGGCCGTACGCCTGCTTGCCTACTTAATTGTATAAAAAATAATTTAATTACAAAGATAAAATCGCCACAAATAAACCTAAAAACTTTTACGTTTCCACAATATTTTACCAAAAAAATAAGGTACTCGTAGTAAAGCCCCTAATTTTATTTCACAAATAACTTGCTAAACTTTTTGTAAAACATTTCACAGATAAGGATACTGATCTATTCCTCGCTTTAGCGATCCCAACAAAAGAATAATAAGGTACTTACAACTTTTATCATTTGTGCGATACAAAGTGGCGTTGGCGAGAAATTTTTTATCACGAAACTCTGGAAGTAATAAAGTGTATCGTGAGAGCTTTATGTAAAAGCTTATACTTTATAAGATGCTAACGTTGTGTGGAATGGAATGCTTGAGTTAAAATATTGGAAACGAGCGTCTGTTTTCTCAGAATTCATATCTAAGGTCATTTTTAGGGTTTTGTACAAAGGAGTAAAACAGTAGCATATCACTAAGATTTCGCTGTTCGTCTATCGCCAGGCTTTTTCTCATCGTTAAAGTTAGACTGTGGAAATTTTAACAGATGATGTATTTCTATTGTCGCTATAAAAAAAAAACAAAAAATATTGAAAGTGCTCATACAACATGTTTTTTTTTTTGCGGTTTTTATAGATAATGGTACGGAATATGTCATCTTTGACAATAATTGTTGTTTGATATCGAATGGTTTTTGTTCGATATTAAGTGATTTTTATTCGACATATATCATACGTTTCAAAAATAGGACTCTTGCTCTACATTCTACAGGAAACTAGAAACCAGAAAGCATCATTATTAATCCTAAAACCTTACACTTCCTGGCGCATAAGTTATTACTACACGGGTGTGACCAGGCATCCCCAAAATAAAAACTTTAATAACTTATAAAAAAACGAAACAATTTTAAAATAACAGGTTTTTATTACTATTATATAACATTTTCAGAACATTTTAATCAAAAATTAAAAATCGATTTAAACACTTTTTTTAATGAATTTATTCTTGGGGCGCCTTGTCTCGCTTTTACGTTTCGTAGTGCTAGCACTTTGCTGCTCTAGAGCAGAAACTACTACGTCTCTATAAGTGATGTTTACACCTAGGAGAATCGACAGGCATTGGTAGTATTAGGATCGCTGAAATAGTTTCCTCAAGTTGGGGTTTGTATGCGCGATCTATCAGATGCTTCTCTGTATGGTTCATTCACAATTTTTTAGAGAAAGTGTGACTAAACTTTATCTGTGTTGTTATTAGCTTTCGAGAATTTATACAGCTCCCGTGAGCTAACAAAAACTGCACTCGAAAATTCATAGGAATACATAAAAGTCAATATTTAGTTTCCGTAGCGTCGAAAACGCACACTCCAACAATAAAAATAATAATTTACAAAACTTCTTTATTCAAATGTTTAGACCATTAGAATTTATTTCTAATAATTTTTAATTAGATAACTTGCAATAAGCACAAAAATATATATTTCAATATTTTCACGAGCTTGCATTATTCCTACATTCAATCAAGACAATCGTCCAGACAATACGCCTGCCGGCTGTCGCCGCATCATGGGTCAATCTGTTGCGGGTTACCTCAAAGTAAAATACACGGAAGGTCAAACCCGTGCCTTGCTCATCATTAAAATTATTCAAGAAAATAAAACTTGTAGGGTGCCCCAGTACCCCGCGTAGAGTTCTAGGGTTAAAAAGACGTGGGCTCCAAGATTTTAATTTGATTTGATTTTGGTATGTAGTGGTCTTTAAGGAACCACGTCATACCGAGACCGAAAGGCGGTTTCATATATTTTGCAAGTATTGCTAACTTTGGTAATTTAGCTATTAAAATACTTATCGTTTGAATTGGAGTCTAATAAGATTTCTAGGCCTTTTTTTAAGTTTCAATATTTTTGCTTCACTGTAGATTTCTTTCAAAGTCGAAAGGAAATGGTGAGTGGTTTGAATTGTCCCAAAAACGTAAAAAAAACACACACACACGGAATTCGTGTGATTGATAGCAGGTATCCATTTGCGGATTTATTTTATCCAAAGTCATTAGGATAATGTTTTCCTCGGAACATATGCATCAATGCCAAGCGACGAATTATGGGGTCACATGGCAACATGAATATTTTTTCAAAGACGGTGCTTGTTAAATTGAGTTGTAAAAATAGGGTCAAATTTATTCCGATTTCCAAAAAACCTGATAAATTTATTCACAAGTAAAAACCGATCATTTTTGGTAATCGTTTTAGCCTACTCCTTTAAAGATCGTAAGGGGGATAGGTCCAACAGTGTACTGGTTGCCGCTTAAATTATGATGTTTTTGACTGGTAGATAAAGCTCATGCATGGCTAGTCCCTCATTTACATACTATATTATGAATTTAACAAATTAATTAATCAATTAAAAAAGATTATTATTTTACTGGTTAGAAGTTGCATTGTAGCTGTTGTCAATTGGCGTAATCATTCATGATCTCACAATCAAAAATACCGAATACCGACCAAAATGAGAAAAAAAGCTGAATAGGGAAACTAAAATGCTGTCAGATAAAAGAAGAGAACCATTCAAAATTACCTAATTTAAAAAGTACTTTTCAATTGAGAACCTATTTATATTAGCTGGGTTAATAGTTTGAACATCCTACCCTACCCTGAACACTCTGGTGCGAGGGTATTGTATACTACTCGAAGCTAAAGCCTGTGACATCATTGACTACCAATAATCAGCCAAGGCCGTACATTCATTCATTCATTCAAGCCTGCAATGTCCTAACCAAACTGGAAACAACTAAATAAATTATACCTACTTCCCGTGGGAATCAAACCAGCGACCTAATTTAAAAGCATATGTCCGGATCACACGGTCGATTTAATTGAAAGAAATGAAGCCGTAAATATCAAAATGAACGATGAATGAAAAAAGAATGAAAAGAAACACAGCATTTGAACCCATTCAAGTTAAATCGGTCGTGATGAAGGAAGTCAATAGGGTGAGTACATTGCATTTGACATACGATTTCCAGAAAATTCTAGAATATTTTTGTCTGCGAATAGGTTTACATTATTCTAGGTAACATCTTTCTTATCTCAGTGTTTACCCGGATGTGAACTGGTTGCCTATATAGTATAAAAACATAACTATTTCATTGCTAAATCGTGTGACAAATTTTAATGAAATCCATTCTAATGTCTATCTTCTTTTTTATACCATTTATTAGGCAAACAGGCATACGGTAGAACACGCAAAGGGATGCAGAATCTCTTCTCAGACTTAATAATAATAAAAAATAATTTATTTTGGTTTTCCATGGGATTGTCGACAATTCTCATAGTCTCTATTAAGTATATGTCTGTTACAATTTCATGGCCAAACCGCTGAACAGATTTTAATGAAATTTAGTATGAATATAGTGCAAGACCCGCGGTTAAACATAGGCTACTTTTTGACGTAAGCAGAGCTGCGGGAAACAGCTAGTTCCAAATAACAATTACTACTCCAAAATCCCACTCATTCAATTACACATTTCAGAATAAGCTAAAAGCCTAAATGGAAAACTAATTGCAGTCTAATGATCTCATTGTTCTATATAGGATTGTATTATTTAAACAAACAATTGAGAATAAATACAAACATCAAAATCCGTTCAGCGATTTGGCCGTAAAAGTGTAACAGACAGACATACTTTTGCATTTTATCATTCCTAGTTGCGTTGTCAGCTTACGCTTCGGAGCCGAGGGATGCGCTTTAATCATGGTCGATTTGGCAGTACTGGTTATGACATTGGAGCGACCGCTGTCTGACCTCCGTAACCCATTTTTAATAGGAAATCCAGCCTGCATACCGTGGTGTTGGACTTTTTTTCGGAACCGCTTTCCGACCTCCGAGGTTGGTTGGTTTTAATTACCACCAAATGGCAGTAGGGGTCAACAGCTCAACTTGCTGTCCGAAGCACGGACTCATCATATTATCAGACAATCAGGTCACTCAAGCCTGCAATGTCCTAACCAAACTGGGACAACGAAACAAAGTATGCTTCCCGTGGGAATCGAACCTACAGAACCTTAACCACTGGATCATGAAGGCAATCCTGAAATTTCATATTTAAACAGAAATAAGACAGCGTTCAAGAGTCCCAAACTCTGTCCACATTTAAGAGGCGAGTAAGAGATCATTATTTCTCCTTAAACTCATAAATCATATTATATATATATATATATTAGTAGGTATATTTATTGCATTTATTATTTAGTTTATTAAACATTATAGTGTTATAAAATAGGTTTAGATTGAGCCGATTTTTTTTTGTATTTTCTTTTGTCTTCTTGTACGCCTCTTCGTAGTTCCTGTCGCGGGTCTGCTGGAAGAAATTTCTTTAGAAATAAGTAGAACCCTTGTACACAGTTTTCCTAATGTTAAGTTTCCAATGTATATTTACAGCGTGTACATGAAATAAATAAGAAAACGGCAAACATGTTTTTAATTCTCCTAAATAGACGCTGTTTTAAAATGGAGGTGAAAAATCGAGACTACTAAAGAAAACTTTAGATTTTCTTTAAACTTATTTTTCTCGTTCCGTAAAATCTTTATGGAAAGAGTATGTTTCTGAAAAACAGCCCTTTTAAGTTCAATATTTGCTTTTCCTATACGTAAGTTCACGGTAATTCAAACTGTTTTAAAAGAGCTTAGGTTTAAAATTTTAACGTCGAACGTTAAATTTGGTCCGCTCAGTGAATTAATGGATGGTTTTTCGAAATTAGGTTAGAAAATATTACAAAATTTTTTGTATGGACGTAAACGGTCTAATAATTAAATATTGATTTATCCACAGTTTTGCTTTATGCCAAGTCTGCCTTTGTGGCTACAAACAAAGTAGTAGTAGACCATGTACACCCTGGTGTCAGAGTTGTTCGGAAAAAAAGAGAGCCTCTGAAGTGGTTCCTTTAACGACTACCAAGTAACAGCCGGGACCAACGGCTTAACGTGCCTTCTGAAGCACGGAATATCTTTATTATTAGACAATCAGGTCATTCAAGCCTGCAAAGTCCTAACCAAACTGGAAACAACTAAACAAAGTATGCTTCCGGTGGGAATCGAACCCACCACTTCCGGTCGAAGGCCAATGCCATAAACTGGACTACGAAGGCAATTGTAAATTAGTAGTAGTACAAGTAGCCTATAGAAAGGAGCGAAGACACAGATATTTTTTCCATCCTAACGAAATTTAGTTCTCAAGTATTATGTACTATTCTTAAATATTTTATTACAATTCCAGAATCGCTAAAGACTTGAACAAACAAAATTTGCCTGCAGTCCTTAAATTCTGTACATCTGTTAATGAACAAAGCCACGGCTCTGCTAGCACATGAGTAAATATAGACAAAGAGAGAAAGCTTTTTTGTTATTATCATCATTATCATGCAAAGAAGACGAAGAAGACACAAAAATAAATAAATTTACATGAAACAATATCAATAACTTAATTGTAATATATATTACAATACAATGTTTATTGCCAACGTACAGAAACTAATATAATGTACTATGGAACAAAGGCGGACTTCTTAAGTAATTTCTTCTAGTCAACCTTGGGGTCGGAAAAAAGAGTTTAGTTTATTATATTAAGGGTGTATTAGATGATACTGAGCCAGGGGTGTTATTCCCTCCGCCGCGCTTGGCGTCACGGACCTGTCGCTCCCGAGTGTCGCCAACGCGATGCTCGAGAGCGACAGAGCTTGGGCGGCAATGGCCTCCTTCTGCGAGGTCGTCATGTCGCAGAGGGAGGTCGAGGAAAGGGACCGCGAGGACGATCCCCTCGCGGACCCGATCCGGCGGCGGAGAGGGGGGGTGCGACGCAGGCGCTACTTAGCGCGCCTGGAAGCGCCCCCCCCGTAAACGGTGGGACTGTAATAGTCCCACCCGGTGGCAGAGGTCCTCCAGGTGTCGGAGGACTTCTGAGAGTGGAGAGTCCGGTTTCTGGTGAGAAACCGGCCAGTCGCAGAGGCGTCTTGTGCTAGTTAGATCCGAGGCGCCTCCCTGCAATGCGGCCGACGGCACCCGCAGGGGTTTAGTGGGTAGTCTGGGCCGACTAGCGGCCCAGGAGCCCCACACTTCGTGCGTAAATGCATTCCCCTGCGAAATCAAAAAAAAAAAAAAAAAAAAAAAAAAAAAAGGGGTGTTATTCCCTACTATCTGCCCGATGGCTTGGATACACAGCACACGGGTACGGGAGCCCGACTTATCCGAGCTGCTACTGAGTCAACCCATGTCCATCCGAGCATTCTAGTACATCATCCTTTCCCTAAACTCAAACATTTCCCATTCTTCCTTAGCTTAACAAAACTTCCAATGGGCAGTAGCGTCGGAAGTACGATAAGCCGTTTAAACTACACTCGACAACCCGCCTGCCAAGCGTGGCGAGTATAGCAACAACTCCCAATAAATGGGGAGGCCTAAGTCCAGCAGTGGATTGACTGCGGCTGAAACGATGAGATGATACTGATACCATACTTTATTCAATAAGACGTTGACTAGATATTACTTAGTAGGTAAGGACATCAAACAAGACAAATTCAATCGCGGACTAAGAATTTGGTCTCATTCATACTTAAGTAAAAATATCAGTGTTCAATGATTTCTTATGTCCTCGCGATTGTAAGCGTAGGCAGTTAGGTATTCTTATGACATCGCAGACAATTGTCAACTTAGTCAGCATGCGACTACAAACGCTGTAAAGTAATTAAAACAAAGTGTATAAAAGCGATAAATAGTTTAAAATACAGTTTGATTGTATAAGTGTATTGTAAATGTGTAACAGTCATCTTTTGAGATCCTTCTTAAAGGCGACAGTTAATTTTTACCACGCTCCCACTTTTCTTCATTAGAAAACTTTAAATGCTAATTATTGCTTTAATTAATTACCAATTTTGTTGTTGTTTTCGATATCGATTACTTTTTAGTGTATGTATTGTTCTGTATAAAAAAAATTGTCAAAATGTGAACACAGTCAAGTAGCCTATTGCTTCAGTGTATCCATCTCTACCTCTGTACCATATTCTACTCATGTACAACAGTTACGTAGAAACGTTAATTAATTAACAACGCGAGCTTTAACTAAAGCTTTTAATTGTTGATGAGATAACGGATGTTCTTTTGACGTTAAACCGTCTGTTAATTGTGTTCGTGAGGCGCTTTTCTATGAATTTAAATTGACATAAATCTAAAACATAAAATAACAAGAATTTCCCTTCACCTGTGTGGAAACCATATTTGGTTCTTAACAATACTATGCTAAAAAAAGTTAAGTTTTGAAATATAATATAACTATAAATCGATTTAAATTATTCCTGTATAAGTTACTGATAAGTTGATTTGATTCAAATTGTATAAAATTTTAACTTTTAGTTTTAAATTAATTTTTGAGTTGTTAATTCTTGATATGAATAATATTATTTGACAATGTTGTGCATGTCTGTAATAGGTGTAAGCACGCAGGATAAAATTATTATAAAACAAGTTTTTTGTAATTGTGTTTACATTATGATTTCTTATGTTTTCGCGATTGTTATTCATTGAATTAAACTATTTTAATACGGTTAAAATAGTTTAATTTAATGTGTTTACATTGTTGATGTGCCTAAATAAATAAATAAATAGAATTTTTGTTATCTAGTTGGTATACATAGGCATGTATTGCCAAACTCTAACCGCTTGAAACTAAGTTTTAACGCCACCCAGAGACACGAAAGCAATAAAATTTATTCACTATCCTCCTAGAAATTCTAAGGCAGGCAATCCCTAGGCAATAGCATATATATTAATTTACTAAGATAACTGCCTATGTACACAGTAATTCAAAGCTCTTCCCATGACAAACAGTAGGGAATCAATCACTTCCCCACGCTGGCATAAGTAAATAATGTACCTAACGACCTATATGGGAAAGGGGTAGGTTATAAAGTGGTAATATAAGGTTATTTTGCGCGGTGTGGGTGTATTAACCTCATTATCTCTGAAAGAAAGCTTTAATTTTAATCAAAATAAATTAGTAAATTCGACCAGAAGTTTTAGAGTTAACCCAAAACCTCTTAAAAATATTTAATTTAACTATTTTAATACGGTTTCTTATTTATTTATTTACACTTTACTTTTTTTGTTTACCTGTGACCATGAACTCTGTGAAGTTGATATAAATAGCTAAGATGATTATGTGACAAAGTGGGGAATTCAGAATGTCTGAGCAAAAAGTGCGGGGAATTGAAGTAGGATTGGGCAGGACATGTTTGTCGCAAGCGGTCAGAAAAACAGAGATGCTGGTACCTTTGAGGCCCAAAAAATAGAAGTCGATAGTGGACACTGCCACTCGTATTCTTAAATATAACCATAAGGACGAATTTCACTTAAACACATTGGAGGGCGCCTCAAGGAAGTCCTCGAACTTTGCTTGAAAATGATATTCTTAATTGGTTGCATGAGCAAACTCCAATGAGGAAAGACACAGGCTATAATAACAATCCAAAGCACAAAAATTTAAAAATACAAAAGATAAGATTAAAAATGTAAAAACTAAGGAGATACTTTCGTTCGTTTCGAGGACGTTTCAAGCCTACCTTAAACTTGACAGTTCGATACACACCTCCAATGAGGAATCTCCTTAAGTCAAGGAAGCTAGTGACGACTAATCATACCAATGAGGTGGAGTAAGGTTGAGTCAAGTTTGAGCAAACTTTTGATAATATGGGTGTCAATGTTCATCGGTTCCTCACTGCTGAGGATAGCGACTACATTATAAGTTTCTAAACTGTGCGATTAAAGGGCGCCCCCAAAAAGAGTTGGCTTGCATCGCATACAAGGAGATGCGTACTAATAGACCTTCTGCCAAGGATTCTGAAGACTGGGCGAAGAAGAGACGTAAAACCGTTTACCATCAGGTGGGCCCTACGTCTGTTTGCCTACTTAGTCGTATAAAATAAAAACTAGAAAAGCGGACCCTGGGCTCCAAAGAAAACAGCGCAGATGATGATGATGTGCGAACCTCTGAATTATGTCCCAATTTATATACCCTGCCCCCAGCAAACTTCCTCAGACTTATTTTGATTGTGGAATAGAATAGAATAGAATAGAATTTATTGAAACGTTTATCAATATACAGACAATGATTTACAAAAATGATTGACAAAGTACAATATATGCATGACAGACGTTTCAATAGGTACTGGAATAAATTTCCAAAAACGCTTGAGAAATTCTCGAAAATATGATTTATATTTTTGATTTGATTTTGTATAATAAGAAACGTTATTTCTTCCATAAAAAAATTATCAAGCACTTTTGAAATTTTTAGTATATTTCCTATAACCTGGTTGACGCTGTTATTTTTAAGTTACCTTGAGGCTAATGGTCGCTGTAAAACGTGTGGGCAGAAAATGAGTCTTTAAATAAATTAGCCAGGTCAATTTTTCCTTTGGATAAGTGGACAAATTTTGCTACCTTTTGAGAACCGGTTTCCGAGGTTGAGGCAGATAACAATTTATTTATTCATTCATTAACAATGTTCACATAAAATACTGTAAATATAATGCTTTAAATTTTGAGAATAAACTATGGAATAAGGATTGTATATGTTATGAAGGATTGAATCATTTGATAAAAAACTGTACACATGTTTGTCGAGGTTCCAGTTAATTATTTTTAAGATAATTTTCGCCTAAGTCTCGATTGTAAAAATGTAAAAAAATCCATACTTCTTGTTTTTCAATCCAGACATATCCTTATTATCCTTTCGGAGTTACGTAATAAATAAATCTTACACAAATAGCATCAACTTTTCATAATAGCACAATAACACACACTTAAGACCTTATATAAAAATGCGCAAATTATTTAACACACCTACATATTTAAGTTCCATAATCACATAATTATTTAACAATTATTAAAAAAAAAACTTACCAAATTACTCCTTCCAAAACATCACAGTCTTAAACTATGTCAAACTTCGCAATATCACTTCACGTAAAAAATCACTCGAATACACACTTCACTTAATCACTTCACGAACGAAAAACGGATACGCGGCAAACGCGTGAGCCCAGTACGGAACCGAAACCCCGTCTACCCCCACCCTTTGAAATACAATATAAACTGTAATACGCATGCGTGGACTTATTCAACGTCTCCTATTTTCCTTATGTTTTTCAGTATTTAATTAAAAACTTTATTTTTTCATATCTGTCTTGTTTTGGTTAGTAATTTTGGGTTTTTTTTAGGCATATATCCATTGTCCATCAGTGGGCTGAATGCGGTTGAAATTTATAATTTTGATTTATTGTTTGTTTACGCTTAGATTCTTAGCGTGTGAATACATCGTTACGAATACTTAAAAAGTCCAGTAAGAACTAACTTTAGGGGACTATTTTTCACTTTTGAAGATTATCGACTATTTTTACATGGTTGCTACAATATAATTCTAAAAAGTCATATAAAAGACACCACTGATAGAATTATCTTATTCTAATTTTGAATCGACAATTTGGCCAAATGATAACCTCAAATTAAAGACTACATTCTTGTAGCTACGTACATGTTACCGTATAAGTGTTACGATGCGATGTGTATTGCTGAGAGAAGAGTGCACTAAATCATGTTGGAAAAGAATAAATCGTTTAAACTTTTCTTTTAAAAGCTAACCTTGCCACCAAGGATGTCAACGTCTAACCGAGGACATAGTTTATTGTATCCCTCACAGGCTCGACTGAGAAAAGCGTTCTGGGGATAATTGGTAACCGCTTCAGGCATAGAGAATACATTAATATGTCTAAACCTTCTTTGGGGACCATACATATTTTTCATCTATCCATACTTCCATACTACCCATACTAGTTTTTTTTTTTTTTTTTGTTAACGACCATAAACAGGTTTACAATATATGAATCTTAAAGCTATTGTACAGTGTTATTACAATTGTGAACCCTACAATAATGGTCACATACAATATTAAAATAAATTGAATATGTGTGACACCAAATATCGCTAAATAGCAAAAAAATGTTTTCACGTATATAAAGCTTAAACACAAAGTCAAATATTTAATGAAATTAAATAGTTAATATTATAAGTACGAAAGTCTGTCTATCTGTCTGTTAGCGCTTTCATGGTCGCTAAACGGATTTTGATGAAATTTGGTATGAATATAGATGAAGACGCAAAGTCAAGAAATTTCTTATTAAATCTCATCGCTTACGCGTAACTACAATCTGTCTATGAAAACAGTCACTTTATAAAACAGTAAAATTTGCGAATCAAGTTATTGTTAAAACTTAAAAGTTAGGCGATTAATCAAAGCACTTCATAGCAAAACTTTTAAAGCTTCTGTTATGGCGGGCATTTCCTCAGCTTTCTCCAGCTTTTAATTGTGTTCAAAGTAACTTTTTAATATTAAAAAAAAAAAGTTTGCGTTCAAGACGTCGTGTGGACGTTAAACTTTTTTTTTATGGAAACATGTTTAGAATTCTTTGTGTAAACGACAAAAATGGTGGAAAATTTGGTGTGTGGTTATCTATGGGAAGAAAATTCTAAGAAATTGAAATGTAAATGTAGAATTTTCTTTGATGATTTTAGTAAAACAGCAATTTTCTACTGATGTTAAACATATATACTGTTACGCTTTTACAGCGAACCGCTGAACGGATTTTTATTAAAGTTGGTATGAATATAAGGCTGTATATTAACCGTGATAGTTTGAAGGTTGGTTCTCATGATTTATTTCTGTTGCTGCTTTAACAAAAAATACTAAAAGACAAAATAAAATAAATATTGAAGCGGGCTCCCTTCCAACCATTAGGAAAGGGCGAAGGCTTACAACAGAATAGGCTACTTGACTGTGTTCACATTTTCACAATATTTTTATACGGAACAATACATACAATAAAAAGTAACCGATTCTGAAAATAACAACCAACTTGGTAATTATTTAAAGCAGTAATAAGCATTTCAAGTTTATGAGCATTTAAAGTTTACTAATGAAGAAAAGTGGAAGCTTGGTGGTACGCATAAAATCAAGTGGCAGTGACGCCACTCCACTATTAAGAGCGTCCTTTTCTTCTTTCTTGACAGTTTCCCCTTCCACAGGATTTCAAAGGCTTATAACTTATTTAATATTGAACGGATTCAAAAAAAATTTGAATTCGGGAACTCAAATTTTGGACATGATTGATAAAAAGATATTGAGTAGAATTGCCTATTGATTTGTTTCCATCTTTATAGATAATGGTACAGAACTCTTTGTGTGCGAGTCGGATTCGCTCTTTACCTACCAGTTTATTTATACAATATTTTAATGATAAAAACACCAATATGCTACTAACAAAGTAATAAATATAAATTAGACCTGCCACTAATTGCCGAGTAATGAATAGATAGCACATTTCTCAGAAGTTTGCGGCTCAGAAATTAAAACTTTATGGTGGTAAAAATAGGTTTCAATTTTCTTAGTTTTGACTTAAGCCATAGAATATAAATAGTCTTTGGTTGAATGTCTACCTGTGGTATGATACTGGTAAAACAATTTCTATAAACATTGTTGTTCATTCATTCTCAACTCCTTCCATTGTTGTTCATTCATTCTCCATCGGTTTTATTATTGTTTTATTAAAAATTGGTTGATTTGATTCATTGTTGAAAATATTGTAACAATAAAATCAGCTATTTGTCATTGAAACTATCAACAAAATTGCCATGTATTATTAGTAATTGCAAGCAGCCTTAGGCTTGTTGTTTCCACCAGTGATGTGCGAGGTTGATGTGTCGTGTGAGGATATGTAGCTGTGCTTTAAAAAAATTGTGGGGGTCCACCAAAGCGGTTTTAGTGGTTCTTCAAAAACACATCTCTCGCTACGCATCCTCGCACATCTCTGGTGGAAACGCAGTCTTACTGAGGATTTTTTGTTAATTAGATACTAGCCGTTTCCCGCAGCTCCACCTGCGTCAAAAAGTAGCCTATGTTTGACCCCGGGTCTTTAACTATATTCATACTAAATTTCATCAAAATCCGTTCAGCGGTTTGGCCGTAAAAGCGTAACATACAGACAGACAGACTTTAGTATTTATAATATTAGTATGGATTAGTCTCTTGTATCTTCGAATACTTTCGTTTTCGAAGAATTACTTACTTAATCGTGATTTCATTATATTTACTTGACTTGTATCTTGATGTTATTTTTGCTATTATATTATTATGTATCTCCGCTTGGGATTCACGGGTTGCCCCGGTCCTTTGAGAGGCTTGCGCGGGAATATGGATCTAACGCGTAGAGACCCTTTAAAGAAGTTGATATCATGTGGTGCTCCTGTCCAAACCCGTCCTCGGCTATATCAATAAATGACATTTCCATGAACAGGTCTGGGCTGGAGAACTATTTCTATTAAGTGAAAACAATAAAATGGGTTATGGATATGAAGTTATATTATTTTTAGTTCCTTCTGCACATTCGTATTGTTTATGTTGTTATAATATTAGGTATATTTAGTGGATGCTTTACGATAAGTCCGCCTTGGTATTAATTTACTTAAAATTACAAACTCTTTTAACGTACTTAATCTATGAAAATGATGCAATAAAATGTTCAATCATTCATATTAAGAAATCAAAACGAATTAATTCCAAGTATTTATGATTTCTCTGTCATTATCCTTCAAAGCAAAATCTCGTTAAGCGTCCGTCAAACGCGTCAAAGTACATGTGAACGCACAAGTGACTTCGTTAAACATAATATTTGAACCCCTTCATTCCAGCGGCCATGCATTCGATTTTTGAATATGTTTAAAAAAAAAGCACAAAATTTTCAAGAACGTAAAAAAAAATTGCTGTAGCTATCTTAGAATCCAGTCAGTCGTAACAGGTACCGCTAGAGAGACAAAGTTGTGAAGGACCTGGAAGCCCTCCAAACTGGCAGGAGTTTGCGCTGAACAGGGAACTGTGGAGATATCTTGGGTCGGAGGCCAAGGTCCTCTTAGGATTGCCGAGCTATCGCAGTAGTAGTAGCTAACGGCTCATAACGGCTTTGATGGTTGCAAATGCCCTTCCAAAAATGACATCATATCCGAAACTGTATGAAGCTGACGGGTGTATTGTCACCGTCTCTTGATGCTGCAAATGCAGGTTTAAAGTTAAGATATTGGAAATAATACATATATACATATTTCTGAACGTCGTGTGTGTGTATTCGCGCATACACTGTGACTTTATTTATTATTAATTTACTTCATCATCATCATTTTAGCCATAGTCAGTCCACTGCTGGACATGGGCATCACCTAGAGATGGGCGCCTTCCCGGAAATTTCCCATTTATTCCCAATTTTTTTAAAAATTCCCGGGTATTAATGGGAATTTATTTATTTTTTCCTTTTCTTCCCCTTGCATTTAATTTTTTCCCTCTTGAATTTCTTCCCGCTGCCCATCTCTAGCCTCACCCAATGATTTCCGAAATAATCGGTTGGCAGCAGTCTGCATCCAGCGTTGAAAAGGTCGCACTTTTTCAGGTCATCTGACCATCTGGTCGGTCGATGTCCAACGCTGCGCTTACCGGTACGCGGTCGCCATTCGAGAACCTTTCTGCCTCATAGGCAGGCGCTATGTGCCCCGCCCACTGCCACTTCAAAGAACTAATCCGCTGGGTCGTAGGCTGAGACGTATGAGAACAAACTATGTCGGTGACTTTTGTTCTCATACGGATCTCTGCATCTGCATCGCCCTTTATTGTTCCACAAAGTACACATATACTTATAACAATTGGCGGACTTTATGCTAAGAGCATTCTCTATCAGTCAACCATTTTATTGTATTTGTTTAATCCGACAATATATTATTTATTTGATATTCGGCGGTATTAGTAAAACCTTGAATTGCGACAGAAAGATATGTGAGTTAATTTATACTCGTAATGCGTAGATAAGTTCCAAGTTTCACTTTTAATTTTCGACGACACTTATTAATTTGTTAATATTATCTTTCATTCTAAGCTTTATAACATTCTACTTGAAACTGCTATTCAATGACTTAACAGATTGTAAATGCAAAAATACCGTGCCACATTTTCTACCGCGTAAGACGGAGAGCCGAAAGACTAAGTTTTTGCGTCAGATATATTTATAAGATCTATTTTGGTTAACACAAACTTGCTCCTGACTCTGAGTCTGTTTCTTGAAGTTTCTCTCAACTATACACTTCAGTGAAATATCTTCCTTTGTTTCTGAATTTCTGATTGTTGTTGTCACGGTGCGGTGAAATGGTTTTATTTTAAAAATATATGAAATTTTAGTACGAATATGTGTTTTATGAGCCAAAGCCGAATGTGTGTTAGCAATGCCTTGTTATTTTACTAAAGATGGTTTGGTTAGAATATTATTAAAATCAATATTAGTTTGAAAATTAGAAAGATAAAAGTTTGTACATTTTCTTATATATTATTTTACATTTTAAATTTTATTTTTATTTATTTTTTATTTTCACTTTATTTTATTTTATTTTGTATAATGATCATAATACGCAAAATCGTTGTGTCGAATAAATTTGCTCGTTATCGAATAATCGAACTATTTTTATTAGACATACGAGTATTCGATTTCAATGCTGTTTTACTAAAACCATCTAAGAAATTCTACATTAACATTTCAATTTCTTAGAATTTTCTACCCAAAGATAGACACATCAAATTTTCCACCATTTTCGTCGTTTACACAAAAACAGACATACAGACAGACTTTCGTATTTATAATATTGTATGGTAAGTATGGAAGTATGGATATGGATAACACATAATCCAAAAAATTCACGTAAGTACACAGTAAAAATTTAATTCAAATAAAAACCAAAATAAGAACGAATTGAAATGGAATTAAATCGAAGAATATCATATTTATGCAACAAATAAACACATTAAAGATAATAAAGATGAATCAGTACTCGGGAGGTACGTTAAGCCGTTGAACCCGGCTGCCATCTAGTGGTCGTTAAAGGAACCACGTCAGAAACCGAAAGTGGTTTCGAAAAACTCTGACACCAGGGTGCATATGGTCGATTAACCTTGTAACCTACTTAATATTCATACTCATTATTGTTCATTCATTCATATCCAAGAATGAATAAACACTTTTCTTCGTGAATGTCTATCATTCGCCAACGACAGCGTGAAAATGACAGGGCGTTTTATTGCGTAATAAAATGTAACTTGTTCGATGAATTCGCCAATCGAGTTTCCAAAGCCGTAATCTGGAGTGTAAAATTTAAAAAAAAAACAAAGATTTGCAACCAGCTTTCCAAAAATCATCATTCATATCTGGTGGGTTCCATTTTGGAGCGGCCAACGACTGAGCGGTCAGCTTTGCCACGTCTATATTGGTCTAGTCTTATGTGACATCGTAGCTATTTCGACTCGGGAAGAAAAAGAAGAAATGGGTTACATCGTCATCATCAGTTCGAGTAGGTTACCTTGTCAATCGACCATGTACACCCTGGTGTTGGAGTTGTGCGGAACCACCTCTCGGCCTCTGACGTGGTTCCTTTAACGGCCACCAGATGGCAGCCGGGACCAACGGCTTAGCGTGCCTTCCAAAGCACGGAATCATCTTTATTTTCAGACAATCAAGTGATTGAAGCCTGTTATGTCCTAACCAAACTGAAAACAACTAAATAAAGTGTGCTTTCCGTGGGAATCGAACCCAAGACCTAAGGTCTAAGGCATACGCAGCAGTTACAAACGAGCATCTTACGTACCATCCCGGCTACCATCAAATGGTCATTAAAGAAACTGAGTTACCGCCGTACTCAGAGTCAATAATGACTACATGAACAAACTCTAATAGGTAGCTAAGAAGTTGCTTAAATCTTATAAATATAAATTTAAAAAATCTTGCCCAACGGAGAATTTGTTTTAATTTGAAAAATTTGCTTGAAGTGTCAATATCGACTATAACTACGGCTATAAGTCTAGAAAATCTCTGCTACCAGGGTGTGCAGACTCAATAGGCATTTGAAAACTATTTTCGCCACAGAATTTATGCATTCCACAATATTTAGTATATGGCATCGAGATATATGTACTAACGTACTAGAGAAGATACCGCGCGTCCTTACTTCGTCCCGTTCAACTGCGGTACACGTGCCGCAACTCACTTAGTCGCTTGCTAGTTGTTTCGGGCCTTGTGCTTTCGACAATTAAAAATCAAAAACACTGTGAAAATCTTTAAAAAATGCCTTGGGGTGTGTTGAGGTATTGTAGCAATAATTTAAGGAACACGGCAAAGTGAAAAGGAATAACTTTTCATCGGTAAGTAATCTACTTTCACTGTTTTAAATGTAAATACGACCAATATAATTGCCGCGCGCCATTTTAAATCATGCGTCATAGACTAACTAATACACAGTGAAATGTATGTAGGTCGTAGGTAGATTAGTTTGACTGATATAATGCCAAGAGAATATTAAATGAATATAAATGTTAAGTGATGAAAAGAGAAACCTAATTAGGCACTAAAGACAAAGTTAGTCCGATAGTGAAAACTGTTATCTAACATGTTCCTAATTAATATAGCTACTTCTAATCCAAATTCAAATTGTATATTTTTGTTTTTTTAAGTACCATATTTCGTGAATGTTTTTCCCCGCATATATGTATTCATCAAAATCGGTTTAGTAGTATTATAAATAGAAGATTCAATGCGTTCCAGTAACATAGAAAACTAGTCAATTATTAACTATAGGCGTAGGCAGCGTAAATGTAAAATATACCATGAAATGCATGTTGTTTAATTTGTAAATAAGAGATTGTTTAACCAAGATGGATAGAAAATAAATTGCCAGTTACTGATAAATCTTAATAAACTCCAAACAAAAATGGTCTTAGATTTGCCGAAAAAACTTACACAACGTCAAATAGACAAAAGATAACTAAACTCACATCGTTTAATTAATAAAGGAAAGAAATAAAAATAATCACAAAAAGCAATTTGTCTTTTTTTATTATTTTGGAACCACATAGGTAAAATATCTACATTGTCCATTCTGTACCGTACCTGCCATTATCTATAGGGGCAGACATCTTTGAAAAAAATACACGTTTGTAGCAAATGTAGCGCTGCATTTTTGAATGATGTTTTGAGATGTATTATTGTTTTAATAGTAGCGGCTAAAATGATAAATTATCAAAAATGAAACAATGCAAATGTTCTACGTAGCTTCTCTAGTACGATAATACATATATCTCGATGGTATATGGATTGTCCTTTGTCACCTAATTATGAATTAATTACGAGCATTAACCCGTTATTAGGGTTAAAGAACATTAGCGATTATTTTAAACTCAAAGTATTTCATTTTGCTTTGGGGAAAAAGGTAAAAAAACAGGCTGTGTTATCTATATAATTATTATCTTCATCCTTATCATCGTTTATTCCTAGTTGCGTCATCAACTTACAGTACGAACTCTATAATTCTTGTAATAGGTATTATTTCTAAAATGTTTCATCTGAAAACATGATTGTTATCACAATGATACAGTGTTTAATAATAGCATTTCAAAGAAATATGGTTAAAAGGTCGTGCGGACTCGACTCTTAATTTAATATGGTCAAGCCCCACTGTGGCACGGAGGTAACGGCCACAGGGCACTTCAACCTAATCTTACTTTAGTAGTCTATATGATATGTCATTGTATACTCCGATCAAATACGCAAATCGGCTATAGCTCTGAAATATTTCAGACATTAATCTGCAAGTATGTCGACAGCCTTTCAGTGTGTTCTTATAATAGTACACGACACTAATGGCTCATCCATGTAGTAGTGTAAGGAGTGTAAGGGGTTACATAGTAATTAACGTTTAATAATTAGGACGGCAAATTGAGGAGTTAGATAGTGTTATTATCAGTTTATGTGTGTATGTATGTATGTAAAAACTCTATTATACAGACAGAACATTGTTACAACAAAATAGAACACAACAAGAGGCGGACTTATCCCTGATAGGTATCTCTCCCAGTCAACCCGAAAATCAAAGGAAAAAACGAGTACATGGGTATGGTTGGCGTTGCGCGCGCTGTTGGTGGCGCACAGTCGTCCCAATCTGTCCTTAACACGTTATAGTAGTAAAGGGCGAAGGCAGGTGCGGACGAGCGACAGCGTAGGCAGCTTAGGTTCAGGCGGCACAGCTCCAGGCGGCGTAGCTTATGGCGGCACAGCTTCGGGCGGCTCAGCTTCAGGCGGCTCGGCACAAGGCGGCTCAGCTTCAGGCGGCTTGGCTCGAGGCGGCGCAGCTTGAGGCGGCGTGGCTGCGGGCGGCGTAGCTTGATGCGGCGTGGCTTCGGGCTGCTTAGCTTCGCTCCGGCTGCCGAGGACGACGTCGATGAGTGGACTGTATGAGGGGGGGGGGGGGGCGGGCCAGCAGGATGAGCGAGGGGCCTATCTTCTAATCCGCCGACAATCCGAGCAGAGGTCCGATCTCGACGACTCCGAGTAGCAGGGGTCCTATTCCTGAGATCCAGGGGTCCGATTCCGAGCACAGGGGTCCTAGCTTCCGATCCGACCGACGATATTCACTAACACTTCACTTGAGCACTGGAGCAGGGATCCGGGTCCGAAATTAAAGATCACTTGTATTCACTTCCTTTATTTCGTCTTCCTTAGTTTTCTTCCATTCCAAGTGTTCCGAGAGCCGAATTGATTCCAGTACTGCCGACTCAAAATCGCGTCGAACCTTATTACCTCGCGAGTAAAAATCTGCATAGCCAGTTCTATTTCGTAACTGCGCCATCTATCGGCAGTCGTGGAATCTTGTGTTCGGCTCTCGTTACGGTAACGCTTTTTGATTCTCGGAATGTGAGTTTTACCATATTTACTTAAAAAAGACCTTGGTTCTCGTTATGGTAACGCTCTTCGAAAATCAAATAGTGCTACTTACAATTACAAAATTAATTCTTATAAAATACCTTAATGCTAAAAATAAGAAACCCTATGCTATATTTACACTTATTACCCTATTCTAATAATAATCCCTTCATTTATTTGACCTTAAAAATTACCTTATCTACCTTGATATACATAGCAACTTAACTATATACTATACTAATTAACTCTATACAAATCAAGGTGAGTAGTGTTTTCAGTCACGTCGCTAATAGTTCTCCCCCGCCGTGCATAGCGCTCCGTCTCGAGGTTGCGGCGTGGCTGCTGGCACCAGGATGACGACTCGCTGCGTTGACCGTCGTAGCGTTCCTCCCGGTGTCCGCACGTCCAGAATTCTGACCCTTCCGTCTGGGCCTGGATATACCTTTTGGACTTCTCCTCGCGGCCATGTGTTGCGGGGCAGCGAGGCGTCCATAATCAAGACGACGTCTCCGACTTGAGGATCCGTAGTCTGTCTGCCATCTATTTTCCTCGGCTTCAAAGTGGGCAGATACTCCTTTAGCCACCTCTGCCAGAAGTGGTCGGTCAGGCGTTGCGCGGTCCTCCAGTTTGCTCTGCCAATGAGGTTCCCATCTTCAAACTCGCCCGGCGACGTCGCTCCGCAGGATCTCCCGAGCAGGAAATGGTTTGGTGTCAGGCTCTCTTCATCGTTGGGGTCTATGCTTATGTGAGTGAGTGGACGGGAATTGACGACATGTTCCACTTCAACCAGTAGCGTGTGGAGTACTTCTTCTGGTGGTGATCGCGATTGTAGTACGACCATCAGTGCCGTCTTCACCGTACGGACCATTCTCTCCCAGGCGCCTCCCATACTCGGACTTCCAGCTGGTATAAATTTCCACCGGATTCCCTCTTGAGCTGCTGCTTCTTCCAGTTCTTTGTTGGCCCCGACGAAGTTTGTCCCATTGTCGCTGTAGATAACCTTCGGTGTTCCTCTTCTGGCCGCCATTCTTCGTAAGGCCATGATCATCGAGCTCGTACTAAGGGAACTTGATAGCTCGAGGTGAATAGCCCTTGTGGTTAGGCATGTGAAGAGAGCTCCCCAGCGTTTTTCAGTTCTTCTCCCAATGGTCACCTGCATCGGCCCAAAGTAGTCCACAGCTGAGCAGGTGAAGGGGTGCTGATGATGCTGCAGGCGTTCAACGGGGTGATCTCCCAACGGTGGCACTTGCGGTATGCTCTTATGCACTCTGCACCATTGACAGCGGTGTATGAGTGCCCTTGCTGTTGTCCGTAGGCCCAGGATCCAATATTTTTGCCTGACTTCATTTATCACCGTTTCTGTATTGCCATGATAAAATTTCTGGTGATAGTGTTCAATGATTAGGCGGCATATCCTGTTCTTGCCGTCTAACACCACTGGATTCTGCTCTTGGTTCTCAATCGTGATTTTCCTTGTTCGCGTTCTTAACTTCAAGATGCCTTGTTCGTCGACATACACGTCGATTTTCTTGAGTCGGCTTGAGTTTTCCATTGGCTTCCTATTACTCAATTTTTCTATTTCTCTCCGAAAACTTTCTTGC
This sequence comes from Euzophera pinguis, assembly GCA_947363495.1. Classification (NCBI taxonomy): domain Eukaryota; kingdom Metazoa; phylum Arthropoda; class Insecta; order Lepidoptera; family Pyralidae; genus Euzophera; species Euzophera pinguis. The sequence goes on along the minus strand of OX376178.1, from coordinate 9,309,056 downwards.
TGACTTTCCTTAATTAACTCTTCTCTGGCTTTATTGAAGTGTTCTTCTTCAATGATTTTGAAATTTCTCCCTGGTTTCATAGGAGGAAGCTTTACGAGTTGTTTCCTCTTTACTGCAGGTTTATTTTGTTTCCATGCCTTGTCTTTAGCTGCGTTGACGATTTCCTTGGACTTGTTCTTCTTAAGTAGATCGATGAACTGGAACACGCGCGCCGTACTTCTTAGGAGTCGCGTCCAGCTGGAGAAGCGTTCTGGATCTGGTATACGACGAGGAGTTGTGGAGACTGATGCTATTGTCTGAATATTCTTTTCCTCCCCCGTGTCGATGATCTTCCCTTCGAAGCGGTTGGCGGGCCACTGCTGCTCCTCTTCGTAAAGAAATGTAGGCCCCTTGAACCACCTCGCGTTCCTGTCAAATTCAGTTGGCGTCCCACGAGTTGCGTCGTCCGCTGGATTCTCTTTAGTAGGCACCCATCGCCAGTCTCGCGGGCTAGTTAACTCTTCAATCTCCGCAAGTCGATGAGCCACGAACGTCTTGAATTTTCGCGGATCTGCTTTCAGCCACTGAAGAACAGTGCTTGAGTCTGTCCAGAATATCTTCTTTGTGATTTCTAAGTCCGTTTCTTTCTCGATTGTAGCTGCCAGTCTGCTTCCTAGTAACGCAGCCTGGAGCTCCAGTCGCGGTATCGAGACTGGCTTCGTGGGAGTAACTTGCGCTTTCCCTGCGATCAACGTAACGCGGACACTTGGTTCTTCTGTTCTCCAAAAGACGACAGCAGCATAGGCCTCTTCACTCGCGTCGGTGAAAGTATGGAGTTGCCCTTTCCTCTGATACGGAGATAAACATCTGGGTATCCTCAATTTTTCGAGAACTGCAACCTCTTTGATGTACTTGAGCCACATTACTTCTTGCTCAGGTAAGATCGCGTCGTCCCAGTCGATCTTCGTTCGCCATATGTCCTGGATGAGTTTCTTCCCTTGGATTAAAACAGGTGCGGCGAAGCCCATCGGGTCGAACGTAGACATGACGGCGCTGGCTATTTGTCTCTTCGTTGGTATCTTTCCTCCAGTCAGAATTTCGCGAGGTGTGTTGCGAAATCCGACGTTGAATGCTAGTGCGTCTTCGCCAATTATCCATCGTAGTCCGAGTGTCTTCTCTTCTGAGGAGAGTTCTTTTATTCCCTCTTGCGGTTGATCTTGCAGACTCTTCAACACTTCAGCTTCGTTACTACCCCATCCCCTTAAATGGAAACCCGCTTTTGCATGCACGTACTGCACCTCCTTTGATGTTCTTTTGGCTTCCTCGATAGTTTGAAAGCTCTGGAGGTAATCATCCATGTAGTGATTTCTCTTGATAGCTTTCACTGCAGCTGGACACTCTTCTTTGAAGTCTTCCGCATTCTTATTCATCACGAAGATAGCTGTTGAGGGTGATGACGTCGCTCCGAAAATTACAGACTTCATTCTGTATTCTTCTGGTTTTCCAGCCCGTTGACTTCCTCGCCACAGGAATCGTAGGCAGTCCCTGTCTTCTTCACGTATCTGGATGCGCAGGAACATTTCTTTGATGTCAGCAACAACAGCGACGGGCCCCTCTCTGAATCTTACGAGAACTCCAAAGAGAGATTGAAGAAGATCGGGCCCCGGTAGCAAGACATCGTTGAGACTTTTCCCTTCGAATTTTGCAGCTGCATCCAGTACTATTCTTGGCTTCTTTTTGACAGGATGTTCCACCACAAAATGCGGCAGGTAGAACGTTCTGCCGGGCGTCGATGTAGATGGAGCCTTTTCCGCATATTCATTCTTCACCCAGTTGTTAATTTGCTCTTCGTAGGCTATCTTCAATTCTTGACTTCTGTCCAACTTCCTTTCGATGTTGTTTAATCGTCGATGTGCTTGACCGTAATTTTTCGGCAATGTTTCTTGCTCGCTCTTCCATAGAAGTCCTGTTTCAAATTTCCCATCTGGCAATCTTCGTGTCGTTTTCTCCAAAACTTCCAATGCTCTCCTGTCAGAGTCGTTGCTAGGGCGGTTTGGTTTCACCCCAAGAGCCTCGATATCAAAGTATGCTCGTACCAAGGCTTCTGTCTTGTCCTCTGCTAGGCGGCTGTGGTTGACGAACTGGACAGGTGTGTTCGCTCCAGTGTCGCATCCATGAAGCACCCAACCCAAGCTAGTGAACGAAGCAACTGGTTCAGACTTCTTCCCTTTGACGATTCTTCTTGTTACGATGAGCTCCCAATTGTCTTGCCCAATTAGTAGTCTTGGCTCTTCTTTCTTGTAGACTAGCTGACTTTTTAAACTTTGGAGATGATCGCATCTTCTCAGGACTTCTTCATTTATTTCTTGCTTCGATAATTTCAAGCCATCGATAGTCCTTACTCTCATCGACTGCTTATACTTGCGATGAGCTCCCTTAATCCTTATTTCCACCTTTCGAGAATCCGTCTTCTTGAAGCCTCTTCCACCGACGGTTTCTATTGTTATAGACTCAGCTGTTCCTTCCGCACCAATCTTCTTGGCTATAGCAGAGTCTATGAGTGAAATGGTGGACCCTTCATCCAGCAAGGCCAGCACACGTGCTGTTCCCTTTGGCCCGTAGACGTCCACTGGAATCATCTTCAAGTATGCTCTTCCATCGCTTGTAGTGTGCACCGATGTGATGACTTCACCTGTGGGCTCTTCCTTATGTACCACGTTGCAGCTGGCTTCGTCCCTTTCTGGCTTCTTAATTGCTGGAGGTGTGTCTGAGTGGAGACTAACATGATGCCATCTCGAACATTTCTTGCATACCGGAGCCCTGCATCCTTGTCTTGAGTGCCAAAAACGAAGACACTTGAAGCATAGTCTGAATTTCTTCACTATTTCCCATTTCTTGTCCATATCTGCTTCTTTAAATCTTCTGCACTCGTAGATCCAATGCTCTGCTTGACATTCTGGACACTCTGTCTTCTTGCTTGGCTGCTGATTGTGTTCTTTCTCCTGAACTGTATGGACACTCTTCCTTATTGCGCTCTTCTTGGCATCCCACGATACTTCAGGAGGGGCGAAGTCACCACACATGTCAGCTTCTATGTCCATATTAATATGAGCTCCGGCTTCTCTTCATCTCGATGGCTGTGATGATACATAAACCATCTGTACTTGATGTTTGCTGGCATCTTGTCCACTAACGCCTTCATTGTTTCTGGCGAACTCAGGTACTGTTCCTTTCCAAGTGCACTGATTGTTGCCACAGAATTTCTGACGTGGCTAGCAAATGTGCACACATCATTCGGCGTCTCTTGCATCTTCGGCGTACTCTTTAATTTATCCAGCTCCGCTAAGGCTATGGCTCCTGGTCGTCCAAAGCGCGCTTCCAATCCCTTCATTACTTCTTGCGGTGTCTTGGCAGTGAATAGGAGACTCTTCACTGCTTCCCTTGCTCTCCCTTGAAGAGACCTTCTCAGGCGCGCCAAATTCTGCACGTCGGTGAAGGCGTTCATGGTGTCTTCGAAGGATCGCTTGAACGCTAACCACTCTTCACTTGCACCGTTGAAGTTTGGAAGCTCTATCATATGTTTTGATAGGCTGTGCTCCGATGACTTCTCTGACATCTTCTTGATGACTTGAGCCAGTTCTTCAATGTCACTCTTCTTTTCCTTAGGTGGAGTAACCTTCACAGTGTTTGCATGATCCAACCATTGCTGCACATGCATCTGTGTCTGCTCTTCATGCACGAAGTCTTCTTCTTCCTCAGAATCCAGTTGTAGCAGCTCCAGTTCAGCTTGAGCCACCTTAGATCTGGCTTCTGCTACTTCTAGTTCCCTGCGGGCGAGTTGCATCTTGGCTTCTAATGCAGCTCGTTTCGATGAACGCACCGACTGTGTTTCTATGTTCGGTCTTCTTGGGCGCGCTCCTGTGGGCCTCGCACTCGTTCCGGATTCCATCACATCAGGAACTGCAGGCTGTCCTTGGCGGCGCTTCTGGGATTCGGAGATGCGACTCAACAACTCGTCGTGTTGCTGAATCATAGCGCGCGTAGTTAGAGGCGTGAGCGGTTCGCCAATGGTACCGGAACGCGGCGCGATGTACCCACTATTGACGGGTGCGGGGGGTACTGGAGGCGCAACGGGCGCGGCGAGTTCTCCCTCCACAAACATGACCGACGCGGCACGATCCCCCATAGCGGTGCGGGAGGGAGACGACTCGGCGGCGCGGGATGGCGGCGGCGTTCTTCTTGTTATCGTCGATCGGGTCGAGATCCCTGTCCCGGTGGTTTCTGTGTCGGCTGGCGTGTTCATGCTCCAATCAGTCGAGGCGGACTTTCCAGCTGTGGCGGTTGTCGACCTGGTTGTAGGCATCCCTCTTCCTTGATCCGGCTCGAAGGACCAACTATGGTTGGCGTTGCGCGCGCTGTTGGTGGCGCACAGTCGTCCCAATCTGTCCTTAACACGTTATAGTAGTAAAGGGCGAAGGCAGGTGCGGACGAGCGACAGCGTAGGCAGCTTAGGTTCAGGCGGCACAGCTCCAGGCGGCGTAGCTTATGGCGGCACAGCTTCGGGCGGCTCAGCTTCAGGCGGCTCGGCACAAGGCGGCTCAGCTTCAGGCGGCTTGGCTCGAGGCGGCGCAGCTTGAGGCGGCGTGGCTGCGGGCGGCGTAGCTTGATGCGGCGTGGCTTCGGGCTGCTTAGCTTCGCTCCGGCTGCCGAGGACGACGTCGATGAGTGGACTGTATGAGGGGGGGGGGCGGGCCAGCAGGATGAGCGAGGGGCCTATCTTCTAATCCGCCGACAATCCGAGCAGAGGTCCGATCTCGACGACTCCGAGTAGCAGGGGTCCTATTCCTGAGATCCAGGGGTCCGATTCCGAGCACAGGGGTCCTAGCTTCCGATCCGACCGACGATATTCACTAACACTTCACTTGAGCACTGGAGCAGGGATCCGGGTCCGAAATTAAAGATCACTTGTATTCACTTCCTTTATTTCGTCTTCCTTAGTTTTCTTCCATTCCAAGTGTTCCGAGAGCCGAATTGATTCCAGTACTGCCGACTCAAAATCGCGTCGAACCTTATTACCTCGCGAGTAAAAATCTGCATAGCCAGTTCTATTTCGTAACTGCGCCATCTATCGGCAGTCGTGGAATCTTGTGTTCGGCTCTCGTTACGGTAACGCTTTTTGATTCTCGGAATGTGAGTTTTACCATATTTACTTAAAAAAGACCTTGGTTCTCGTTATGGTAACGCTCTTCGAAAATCAAATAGTGCTACTTACAATTACAAAATTAATTCTTATAAAATACCTTAATGCTAAAAATAAGAAACCCTATGCTATATTTACACTTATTACCCTATTCTAATAATAATCCCTTCATTTATTTGACCTTAAAAATTACCTTATCTACCTTGATATACATAGCAACTTAACTATATACTATACTAATTAACTCTATACAAATCAAGGTGAGTAGTGTTTTCAGTCACGTCGCTAATAATGGGCATCAAAGAGTACAGTACAATAGATACGATAAATATAAATGTAAAACAAACTAACTCAAGCTAAACCTTTTTTTTTTTTAATGTAGGGGATATGTATTTACGCACAAAGTGCGGGACTCCCAGGTCTGCCAGCCTGGACTACCCACTAAAACCCCTACGGCGTTTCCGCACCGGCTGTTGAGGGCGCCATGGGGTCGCGTTAGCATTCTACTACGACGCCCTCCAGCCATGGCCTTTCGGCCACGCCCGTCCCCCAGACCCACATCCATTCGCCGTCTCATCATAGACGGCAGTGGAGTGGGCTGTTGGCAGAAATTGGCCGACAGTCAACAAGACCCCGACTACCAGGGAGTTATTAACTGTCACCCAGGGTGCACCGTCCCTGGCGGAGCGGACCTGTCGCTCCCGAGTGTCGCCAACGCGATGCTCGAGAGCGACAGAGCTTGGTCTGCAATGGCCTCCTTCTGCGAGATTGTTATGTCGCAGAGGGAGGCCGAGGAAAGGGACCGCGAGGACGACCCCTTCGCGGACCCGATCCGGCGGCGGAGAGGGGGGGTGCGACGCAGGCACTACCTAGCGCGCCTGGAAGCGCCCCCGTAAGCGGTGGGACTGGAACAGTCCCACCCGGTGGCAGAGGTCCTCCAGGTGTCGGAGGGCCTCTGAGAGTGGGGAGTCCGGTTTCTGGTGAGAAACCGGCCAGTCGCAGAGGCGTCTTGTGCTAGTCAGATCCGAGGCGCCTCCCTGCAATGCGGCCGACGGCACCCGCAGGGGTTTAGTGGGTAGTCTGGGCCGATTAGCGACCCAGGAGTCCCACACTCTGTGCGTAAAAGCATTCCCCTGCTAAATCAAAAAAAAAAAAAAAAAGGGTGCACCGTCCCAAATCCCTTGTCAGCCCGCCCTCTCACCGGATCCCTGGGATCAAGTGAGAATGCAAAGCTTTCAAAGGACCGGGCACTCGAGGAGGTTCCCTACCCTGCACCCCAACTTAACTTAAACCTGTTTTTTTTTTTTTGTTAACGGAGGGGAAATGCATTTACGCACTGAGTGTGGGACTCCCAGGCAGAGTGCCTGGACTACCCACTAAAACCCCTCCGGCGTTTCCGCACCGGCTGTTGAGGGCGCCATGGGGTTGCGTTAGCATTCTACCACGACGCCCTCTAGCCATGGCCTTTCGGCCCCGACCATTGGCCTTTCGGCCACCCCCCCCAAATCAGACAGTGGCCCATAAATGAACCACGCCCGTCCCCCAAACGCACATCCGTTCGCCGTCTCATTATAGACGGCGGTGGAGTGGTCTGTTGGCAGAAATTGGCTGACAGTCAACAAGACCCCGACTACCAGGGAGTTATTAACTGTCACCCAGGATGCACCGTCCCGAATCCCTTGTCAGCCCGCCCTCTCACCGGATCCTTGGGATCAAGTAAGAATGCAAAGCTTTCAAAGGACCGGGCACTCGAGGAGGTTCCCTGCCCTGCACCCCAACTTAACTTAAACCTTTTTTTTTTTTTTTTTTGTTAACGGAGGGGAAATGCATTTACGCACAAAGTGTGGGACTCGCCGGGCTGCTAGTCAGCCCGGAATACCCACTAAAACCCCTCCGGCGTTTCCGCACCGGCTGTTGAGGGCGCCATGGGGTCGCGTTAGCATTCTACCACGACGCCCTCCAGCCATGGCCTTTCGGCCCCCTCAGTGTGGCCTTTCGGCCCCCCCCAAATCGGGCAGTGGCCCATAAATGGACCACGCCCGTCCCCCAAACCCACATCCATTCGCCGTCTCATCATAGACGGCGGTGGAGTGGGCTGTTGGCAGAAATTGGCCGACAGCCAATAAGACCCCGACTACCAGGGAGTTATTAACTGTCGCCCAGGGTGCACCGTCCCGAGTCCCTTGTCAGCCCGCCCTCTCACCGGATCCTTGGGATCAAGTGAGAATGCAAAGCTTTCAAAGGACCGGGCACTCGAGGAGGTTCTCTGCCCTGCACCCCAACTTAACTTAAACCTAAGTCAACTCAAGTCCGAATGCTCAAAGTATTCCCTAACCCGGAATTTGAAGGTATGAGGAGAGGACGACTATATGATCTCCAGAGGAAGCTTGTTCCATAAACGTGCAGCAAGTATTGCAAAAGAGTTAGGCGGTTCCGAAAAACAAGCAAGAGATATCTCTTCAACAATCTCACCATACGGTTGATTTACAAGGAGCATCACATCCACACTTATCAAACAAAATAAGCCACGTAAGCATCACAAAGAAGTAACTTTCAAACGACTTGATGTGCAAATTTAAACTTTAAAGACAACCTTTAAGGTTCTGTGTGAGTTTGAGTTAGTAAACGTTCAAGTATTCAGCGGAGTATGATAAATATCCGCCAGATCTGGGAGTTTACGGGATTTTGTGGCCCCTACTTTTTGTTTTTCTTTGTACTACGATGTTCTTCTTCGATACCTGCTACCTGCTGAAATAAGCTTATTAAACCCCGCGAAATCGCGTGGTTGATCTTCTTAGTGATCTCTCTTTATTGTTTTTGAAATTGTGATTTTGTCTAAAGCCAAATAAATCATAAATAAAAGATCAAAGAAAGAACTTCACCCGGAAGAGCCATCTTGCTCTTAAATTTATGACGATGATGAAGACATATGTCAAGCTTTAAAAGTTAAGTATGAGTAAGCAAAACCCTACTACCTCTGTGATCTTTATTTATAACTAGTTGTTTCCTGCAGGTCAGCCTGCGTCAAAAAGTAGACTATGTTTGAACCCCGGTCTTCAACTATATTCATACCAAATTTCATTAAAATCCGTTCAGCGGTTTGGCCTTGAAAGCGTTACAAATAGGCAGGCGGATAAACAGACAGACAGACTTTCGCATTTATAATATTATTAGTATAAATGATAGAAAGAAAAAAAAACTACTCGACAGGCAGTATGGTTTATTGAAAGTAAATCGGGATTTCAACAACATACGGATGAAGTATGTCATATCTCCTCGCTCGTTATGAGCTCATAGAAATAGCTTCTGACGTGCAAACTGTAGAAGGCCATCTAGCCAACGCTACTCGACACCAATGCTCGTTAGCTTTCAACCTTAATTGATATAAAAGTATGAATGAGATAAACTAGTAGCGGATGCCCTGCCGTTTAAATTATGATGATGGATCATAGTAGGGGTAATATAGATGAGTCTAGTGCCAAATGCAGCGGCATCGTATTTACGTACGTGACGTGGGTCCAGAGTTCGAATATTGCGGATGCAGCGAGCATACCGGTGGACCCGGCTAGATTAAATTTGACGCCTTTATATAAATATTTAGTGTAATATTGAGCTGGTTCTTTCCGCTTTCTTATTCATGGAAGATTCTGTTTGTAAAGAAGATTGGAATGTCAGTCTTCATAGATTAATAATTGGTCTCGCGCGCTCGACTAGATACCGTCGACATACTACAAAAAGTCGCAACTAAAACCATGCCGAATTCGGCATGGTTGCGTCATACCCGTGTCAGTCATGCCGCGACTGATGAGTAAGTTGGATGTCTAGATAAATATGAAATTTAATGTAAAAGTAGACGCAAAATGTGCAGTTTGCGTAGTCAAACTGTGTAAGAATAATACTAAAAGAAATAAGAAAGATACTGGTATTACATACCATCAATAAGTATTGTATAATTTCGAAATATGGACATAAATTACTCATGAAAATAATATAACCCTAAAATATGGCGCGAAGTACCGCTCGGTGCTCAATGTTGCCGTGTATTAAAAAATCCTAAATTCCCCGAGGTTTCGATTTTTATTATTTAGATATATTGTTTTTTAACTCCCGACCCCAAAAGAGAGATGTTGTAATTTTGACTTATTCTGACAATTTTGTCTGTTTTTAACATCTTATTTCTTTAATGCTGATCTGGGAGAAAAGTAAATACGTGGAATGTAATTGTACGTTAACACCTGAGTAGCTGATGCTGATAGAGATAAATAATAGATGCTGCTGAGGTAAAAGCAAATGTATTCAAAAATACTTAGATGCTAGTGAGTACACGAACGCGAGACGCGGCGATGATGTGCGAAGGTGAATCGTGAACTGATTGATGCTATTTACAAAATTATGCATTCGTGTAATAATGATGATCGGGCGATTTGATATGTGCGGTGAAACCGTACATGCTCCCGGACGAGGAGATGAGAGAGATGAGTGAGATGAGCTAAACTAACACAGCTGATACCGACATTAAGTGACGCTTAATGGCAAACTAACTTACAAAATGATACCGACATTGAATAACGTTTAAAATAATTTAAGATGATCACAGATTATTTATCGGGATTAAAATTACATCTAATTAAAACTGGGGAGGTGTTTTTATTCGCGGAAGTGCTAGGCTTGATTTGACCGTCTATGTCGGATACACTATCACTTTGCTCTGCTTTTACACTATCACTTACACACTTTACATCTTTTAAACTCACACACTGCACAATACCGTGTTGCTGCTGATCCACGGGCTGAGCGGCGCGAACACGCATGCGCGCGCGCACGCACACAAACACCGCTGCTGCTAGGCCTGCTGCAACCACGCAGTAGATGAGGACGTAGTGGTGAATGTCGTGAAAGCTGATGCTGTTTGTCTCGCTATCTACATTTTGAGACGCTATTTTTAATTGTCTTATCTGGTCGTCGATTGATGCTAAATTTTCGAAACCAGATGTTGGATTATATGTGCTGATTGGTATAGATATATTTATGATGTTATTGACAGGCGCGATTTCTGGTGCAAAGATCACCGGCTCAATATTAATTTGATTTTGTAGTTGTTTATGAGGCGTAATAACAAAGGTATCTCCTCGAATGACGCATTCATTCCCGAGTGTTATAATACGAACTCCGGTCAGCTGTTCGACGGTAACTCGATCTATACATATGAATCGCAAGGTACAATGACCACAACAGTTGATTATAAACGAGTTTGGCTTAGTAAGCTTTTTCCATGTAGTGTGACATTGAGTTGTGACGATTTTACAGCTGTTTTTTAGTTGGTTGTTCTTAATACATAGGCTTTCATCTGTCTGTCGCTCGTAGATTGGCGTTTGAAGTTGGCAAAGATAGTCCATAAAACCATCAGTGTTGAAAACTATACACTCCTGGAACTCATTGTCTTGTACAGGCATGAAAGTGTCTTTCTTTAAGTTTATTGCTACATGATCAGCAATCGGAATGATGTTCACCATGGATGCGTTAGAAATTTGATGATGAAGAGGAACTGCATTGTAAATTTCATAATCGTCTCTATTTACAAGAGGTATTAAAATTTCAAATATAAAGTACCGCTTTGTCATTCTGGCTTTTACCTTTAAAATCTTATAAAGGTCAGAAATATCGTGCTGAATATTTTCTACAGGCAGTGACAAGTCTTTTGGCATTTGGCTAGATATCAGGCTAATTTCGTCTTCGTTTTCACTATTTTGGGTTCTGCTGCTGGTAAATCTGATTTGATGTCGTGGTGTTGTTGCTGCTCGGCGTTGGCAGGTAAGATGGAGAGCTTGATGATTGGCCTTTTGATGGATTTGCCATTTTTCGTTCTTACGGTAACGACTCTAACTAAATTATCGGCACCGGGATGAAGTTGAATCACTCGACCAAGTGCCCATTTTCCAGGAGGCAGGTTGGCGTCGTGAATTAATACCACATCATCGAGTTGTATATTAGCTTGTATCTTACGCCATTTGCTTCTTGCTGATAGTTGAACTAAATATTCGGCGCGCCACCTTTTCCAGACATCGTTAAATATTTTTTGAGTGAGTTGCCATCTAGTTCTTTCGTCTCGTTCCGTCTCGATGATTGAAAGGATTGGTCCACTTGACAAGAAATGTGCTGGTGTTAGGTAATCAATGTCGTCTGGATCTTCTGATAGAACACATAGTGGTCTTGAATTGAGACAAGCCTCCAGTTGAGCTAGTAGAGTGGAGAACTCTTCGTACGTCAGTTTTTGATCACCGATGACTCTACGTAGATGGTGCTTTAAGCTCTTTATGGCTGCCTCCCATAATCCTCCTGCTGAAGCGTATAGGGGTGGATTGGGATGAAAGTCTATTTTCATTTCACTAAGTTCCGTATAAAATTCCTCAGACAAAATTGATTTAAGATCGATGTGTTCTTTAGCTAAGATCTTGTAGGCTCCGATAAAATTGGTTCCGTTGTCACTGTACAAGTGACGCGGGGCACCCTTCCTTGCTGCTTGTCGACGAAGTGCTGCTAAAAATGCCGACGATGTTAAATCAGAAACCAATTCGAGGTGGACTGCTTTTGTGACCATACAAATGAATACAGCCACGTAACCCTTGGAGGTTTTGATGCCACGGCCTTTATTGGATTTAATCTCAAAATGACCCGTGTAATCTACGCCTGTGTGATAAAAGGGTCGCGTTTGATTTGTCCTAGCTTCGGGTAAATCACCCATTAGCTGCTCTTGTTTAGTAGGGCTGTGACGCTTACAAATGACACAGCGACGTAAACGATTTCTCACCGCTCTATTTCCACCGATTATCCAGTACTCTTGTCTAAGCCAAGCGTGAGTAAGCCGGGCTCCTCCATGGAAGGTTGATTTGTGCCCTAGATCGATGAGCAAATCAGTTAGATGGCTGTTATGGGGGATGATATATGGATGCTTCATATCAAACGGGATGTTGCTATTTCTGAGCCGACCACCTACTCGTAACAAGCCGTTCTCATCTAAGTAAGGGTTGAGGCACAGAATTTTACTTTTAGAATGAATATTGTCTTGATTAGAGAGATTGCTAATCTCCTGTGCAAATTCATTTCGCTGGACTTTCTTTATTATCAATTGAGTTGCATTACGTAACTCGGCTGTTGTTAAATATGATAGTTTTATACGGTTACGCGATATCGCTCGCAATGTCCATGCAAGGACACGGGACGCCCGTGTAAAACTGCTGAATTTGTTTATTATGCTGCTAATAATATCGTCTTGATTGTTGCTGTTTGTTTGCACGATATTAGTTAATTTTTTCTTGCTTTCCAAATCCGTATCATAATTTTTTGACTGTATTTGAGGGTCGAATGATGGTAACCAGGAAGGTCCTTTAAACCATAAAGTATGATGCTGTAACTGCTCGACTTTCATTCCTCGGCTGGCACAATCGGCCGGGTTGTCTGTTGTTTTTACATAACGCCAGCAGCCAGGAGGCATGACGTCTGTGATTTTTCGGACTCTGTTGGCGACGAATGGTTTCCAGCGGTTTGGATCTCCTTGAATCCATCCGATTGCTGCTGTGGAATCGCACCATCCGTAAACCTCAGTGTTTAATGAACTTAGACTTCGTTTGATTTTTGACATCAATTTAGAAAGTAAAAGTGCGCTGCTTAACTCCAGTCTAGGAAGGGAAACGTCACATTTCGTCGCAGGTTTGCTTGCGGGAACTAGTTTTGTTTTAGCTGCTAATATTGTGATGGACTTTGATTTTTGATGCTGGACACAAGCGTATACGATGCAAGCGTATGCTTTGGTTGACGCATCGCAAAAACCATGCAACTGTACGCAACTTTCCTTTTGACTTCCTATCCAACGGGGTATTTTAATGTAACACACTGACAACAGGAAATCCTCAAGAATTAAGATTAGTACATCAAAATATAGAAGGATTTCCTGGCAAAGAACTCATTGTTGAGTTATTTTTAGAATCTTTGAATATAGATATTTTATGTTTGACTGAGCATTGGATTAAAGAGAGTGAGATGATGCTTAGCCTAAACAATTTTGATATTGCAAGCTGTTTCAGGAGAAAGTCTGCTATCAGAGGCGGTTCAGCTATTTATATTAAGAATGGTTTATCCTATAAAGAGCGGCCAGACATTTCTAGACTTTCTGTTGAACGCTGTGCTGAGGTCTCCTGCGTCGAGCTTGAGGAATATATAGTTGTTTGTGTATACAGTCCACCCAATAGCAGTTTCAAAGACTTTTTAAAGGTTGTTGATGGTGTCCTATCAATAGCATCAAAAAGTAATAAAGGATTAACATTTTGTGGTGACTTTAATATTGACATCTTAGTACATTCGGCAACAAGTACCCAATTTTTAAACCTTTTTAGCAGCTACAATTTGAAGAATGTTTTTTTTGAACCAACTCGATTTACCGATACATCTGCTAAATGTATTGATAATTTTTTCTGTAGCCAAACACCATTAAATAAATCGGTTTTTAGTAAATTACCGTCTGACCATTGCGGTCAATTGATAACTTTAAAGAAAAATACCCGTGTACATGAAGTTAATATTACTTGCAGACCTGTCACAAATCAAAAAATTTATAATTTCAAAAATTCGATCGAAAATACTTTATGCTCAGTGACTTATACAGGTAATAATCCTGATAATCATTACAATAAACTATTTGGTGTCATCTCCGACAGCTTTTCAAAGAATTTCAAACAGAAAAAACTTAAACGTAGTAATAAATTAAAATTCAATGAATGGGCTACTACAGGTATTCACAAGAGTAGACAAAAATTGTTTGACCTGTATGCCCAAAAACAATACACGTTTGATAGTAGTTTTGTTAATCATGTCAAAAATTATTCAAAAACATTCAAAAAAGTGTGTAAGGTGGCTAAAGCCAATTATATTAGGAAAAAGATAAATAACGCTCCTAACAAAATGAAAGAGACTTGGAGGGTTATTAGCAAAGAAACCGGTAAATGTAAAAATAAAGAAAATATACAAGAAATTAAATTTCAGGATAGTATAATTTCTTCCCCTAAAGAAATAGCCAATTCTTTTGAAAATTATTTTTCGAATATTCCACTAGAAGTAACTTCAAATATAAATTCAAGCCCTCAGACTGCTGAAACACTACTTAAAACAAATGTCACCCCTTGTGAGTCCAACTTTAAATTTTCGCATATTGATCCCAGTGATGTTATTAAAACATTTAAACAGCTTAACCTGAAAAAATCTGAAGATCACTGGGGTATGTCTGTTAGTGTAATTTATCACATCATTGGTATTGTTGCTCCTGACTTGGCTTATATATTCAATGAATGTATTGATCAAGGCATCTTCCCAAATTTAATGAAGTATAGTAAATTAATCCCATTATTTAAAAAAGGAGAGAAGTTGGAGCCTGGCAATTATAGACCTATCTCTATATTGCCCGTATTGAGTAAAATATTCGAAAAGATTATGCTCAATCAAATGCTGCGGCACTTTAAGGTATATGATATTTTTCATAGCCAACAGTTTGGTTTTACTGCCGGCAAATCAACAACCGATGCGGGAGTGGCTCTCATCACTCATATTTACACCGCCTTGGAAGAAGTCTCTTGGGAGGAGTCTCAGGATGCTATTGGAGTGTTCTGTGACCTTTCCAAGGCATTCGACTGTGTTGATCATGAGACACTTCTGCTCAAGCTTGCACATTATGGTTTTGACGCTAAAGCAATAAAGTTATTGAATTCATATTTAAATGATAGGCGTCAGACTGTTGACATAAATAACGTTAAGTCAGGCGGTTCAACGGTAAAGATAGGCGTACCCCAAGGCTCGATACTAGGACCCTTACTCTTTTTGATTTACGTCAATGACTTGCCTTACGCGGTTGAAAAAAAGGCTGGCATAGTCTTGTTTGCAGACGATACGTCTTTGATTTTCAAAATGGATCGCCATAGCGGAAATGTCGACCATGTGAATGATGCACTGTCTACAATATCAAATTGGTTCTCCGCCAACAACTTAATGCTGAATGCTAATAAGACCCAATGCATAAAATTTTCTTTACCAAATGTGAGACAGACGCAAGTGGACGTAATGTTAAATGGAGGAAAGTTAGTTCTTGTAGATGACACCACCTTTCTAGGAATCAAAATTGATTCAAAATTGCAATGGGGTTCACACGTTTCAGCTCTCTCCAAAAAACTTAGCTCTGCGGCATATGCTGTCAGAAAAATTAGACAAATAACAGATGTGGCAACTGCTAAGCTAGTCTACTTTAGTTACTTTCATAGCTTAATGTCTTATGGATTACTGCTTTGGGGAAGGGCAAGTGACATACAGACAATATTTATCTTACAAAAGCGAGCAGTTCGTGCCATCTATGGTTTAGCCCCAAGGGAATCTCTTAGGGAGTTGTTTAAAGAAATAAATATATTAACAGTAGCTTCTCAATATATATTTGAAGTTATCATGTATACGAGGAAAAATATTACTACTTTTAAAAAGAACTCGGATATAACTGATAGACCCTTGCGCAATAAAGATAAATTATTTTTACCTTCCTATAGACTGTGTAGGGTTAAAGACTCTTTTGTGGGGAACTGTATACGTTTCTACAATAAGCTTCCTGAATCAATCACTAGTTTGCCTAATGGACAATTTAAAGCCCATGTTAAAGATCTACTTTGTAAAAAGGCTTATTATAGTACTGGTGATTTTCTTAATGACGGGAATGTTGAACTTAAGCTTGGTGCAGAGTCCTCGGCAAATTGACATATCATTATATGTTCTGACATTTCTGTTCGTTTGTCATTTTTTTTAAATTATTATTTAATTTTTTTAATCAATTTTTATTTAATTTAAATAATCTGATATAACCATTGTGCTAAATGTTGACAAACATGTGAATTCGTTCATTTAACTAGGTAATTAAGCAAAGTTTTTCTTATTTGTAAATTGACGTTTTGAAGAAAATGCTGCAGTGGAGTTTGTGGCGCCGCTTCTTCTCCACTTGCGCTTTGGAAGTGGTGGTAAACTTAATATAAGTAAATTGACGTCAATAAGTGATATTTATATCCTACATTGAGAATAAACAATTTCATTTCATTTCATTTCATTTCATTTCATTTCATTTCATTTCATTTCATTTCATTTCATTTCATTTCATTTCATTTCATGTTGTTGATGTTTTCCATATCCGCTCTTAGTACTAACCATTTGGAGTATACGTCATCAGGTATGACGTCATCCCAATTTAGATTTTGTATCCATACGCTTTGGAATAATAGCTTCAGTTGCAATACGGCTGGGGCTAAAATTCCCATGGGATCGAATGTTTTTGAGATTTCGCCTAACAATACTCTTTTAGTTGGTTTTGATGATGGTAGTTTAGACATTTTACATTGAAAAGTAAAGTTGTCATCTTTAGCGATCCATGTAAGGCCTAGTGCTTTGGTTGACTCTTGATGCTTGAAGTCGTATGTGTTTGGTGAACTTTGAGCCTTATGAACTCCTTCCAACAGTGACTCATCATTTGCTGAAAATTTACGAAGGTTAAATCCTCCCGCTTTAAGGAGATCTATGAGGTCCCTTTGTAATTGTTTGGTAGAATCCAGATCAAAATTTCCACAGAGTGCGTCATCCATATAGAAATGCTGCTCCAGAACCTTTGCTGCTGTAGGGTATCGATGGCGCTCATCATTTGCTAGCTGTTTGAGAGTCATCATTGCTAAAAATGGTGCTGGTTTTGTACCATAGGTGACGGTGTCAAGTTGGTATGTTTGTAAAGATTTTCGTGAATTTTCCCGCCAAACAATACATTGGTAGTGTTGATCATCTGGATGTACAAGGATGTTCCTAAACATTTTTTCCAGGTCACCTGTAAAGGCGAAGGGATATTGTCTTCATTGTAATATTAAAACTAAAAGTTCTTGCTGTAGATTTGGACCTCTGTACAATACGTCATTCAGACTGACACCTGTCGACGTTTTCCCGGATGCATTGAATACGACTCTTAGAGCTGAAGTCGTTGAGTCGGCACGTATTACGGCATGATGAGGCAGATAATAAGTAAGATTCTGATTGCTCGTTGTTGATAAATGCATGTGGCCCAAATCGATATATTCGTGTATGAAATCCTTATATTTACTTGCTAAATTTGGGTCTCTTTCAAATTTTCGCTCCATCTGATAAAATTGAGCGCAAGCTGTAGGTTTCGATGTGCCCAACTTCTCGTCGGCGTCCGGGTGAAGTGGAAGACGTACTACATATTTTCCATCCGAACGGCGAGTTGTTGTGGCTTTGTATTTCTCGACACATTGATAATCTTCCGATGTCATGTTTTCTTCGTTTTCGCTGATATCTTCGATTGACCAGAATTTTTGTATTGATTCCAAATCTATCTTGACTACGTTACAATAATATGACTTGACGTTTCCACACAAAATCCAGCCTAGGCGTGTCTGCTGTGCGATTGGTAATCCGTCATTCACTTTGATGATTCCACCCATGATGATTGAGGCGAAAACATCAGCGCCGAGGAGTAGATCTATTTCTCGGCTGGAGTAAAATTCAGGATCCGCTAACTGGATATTTTCGATAAAAGCCCAAGATGGTTTTCCGAATGATTTGTTCGGTAGGTTGTTTACTGCGTGGTTCATTATAAAAACGTCAAGATTAAGGCGATAGTCATTGTAACGCGATGATAACGTGATGTTCATAACACCCTTGCAGCTGTTTTCCTTCGCTCCTACCCCTACGATTATTCCTCTACATTGCTTACGAGGTAGGCCTAACCTCTGCGCCCCAGACTCTGTCAAAATCGACGTTTGGCTCCCCCCATCAATCAATGCCCTACAGGTGTGAAGAGTGCCGTCGATGCCTGTGACGTAGACCAATGCTGTCGCTAGGAGAACCTCTTGAGTGTCATCCAATGACACGTGCGAGTTTGACCTCGCGCCGTTCGATGCACTCGACGATGTTGCGACATTTGCTGATACAGCGAAGGAGTCGTGCAGTAGTGTGTGGTGATTCGAATTACATTTATGACATCGTTTTATAGAAAAACATTCATTACCGTTATGATTATAAAGACAATTTTGACAAAACGATAACTTGGTAATTGTTTGCCGCTTGACGTCAGGTTTATAGGATAGAAATGTTTCGCAAAATTGTATCGCGTGATCTTTATTACAGACGGGGCACTTTTGCCTCGGTGCATTTACGGACAATGACCTAGTTTTATTATTGAAATTATTAATATTAGATGATTGATTTTGATTATTTGAAAATGATTTAAAAGTGAATGATTTTTTGTAACTGGATGATTGAGATGGCTGCTGCTGGGGTTGATTTGATTTTTGGAAATCTGGCTTACGTTTCGACGATTCTAAAGCTGTGAACTTAGCTTCTAGGAACTGAAGAAACTCTTGCAATGAAGGCAGTTCCCGGGGTTGTTTAAGTGACTCTATGTAGTCATTGTGTGTGTCCACATCTAGTTTCTGAGATATGATGTAAACTATGATGGGGTCCCAGTTATCGATGTTGACACCAAGATTCTTCATAGCGTTTAGACACTCGTTGGTCGTGTCATGAATCTTCTTGATGGCTGCTGCTGACTGCTGTTGAATGGCAGACTGGTTGAGTAAGACGCCCATATGAGAGTTGAAAATAAGCTTCTTGTTGTCGTAGCGATGATTCAGGAGATCCCAACACGCTTGATAGTTGTCTGAGCTGATGTGTAAATGAGTTACCAGTTTTTCGGCCTCTCCCTTCAACTTGCTTTTAAGAAATTGCATTTTCTGCGCATTAGGAAGAGATCGATTGCTGTGAATAATTTCTACGAACAAATCCTTGAACGACACCCACTGGCTGTAGCTGCCGCTGAAGGCTGGGATATCCATTTTTGGAGTAGTTTTCTCCCGATAGCACTCAGAATGCATTTTGCTGTTTATCAGTTCTTTGATGTCATTAAATTGACGCTCGTAGCTGCTGAATGTCTCGTCGTACTCCAGGTTATCTTCATATAGTTCGCTGTCTATTTCCCAGTGTAAAGTGTCAATGACAGTCCACCGGGCCTGTACTGATTTAAGGATGTCCTCGAACTTCCACTTTTCCGAAACGTTATCAAGATTTATGCTGCTGATAGTCCGTTGAAAAGCCTTAAAATTACTTTTCTGCTTTCTTAACATTTCCTCAAGTTTGCTACTAGTACCTTTTGTTCGGGGAATTTCCGCGTCAGAAGGAGATACGGGACGAGAGATAGAAGTGCCAGACGGCTGATCATTAAAGCCTGACAAAGGGGTAGCTGGTTTGATAAAAGGTTTTAATGTAGATTCAGAAGGCAAATAACCTAACAATAAATTCCGCGTTTCGTTATAGAAATCGGAGGTTTTTTTAAAGTAATTGCCAATAAAATATTGATGAGATCGATCGTCGAACTCACAAATTTTAAGATGATTATTTTGGAATTCCTGCCAATAACTATCAAGAGTGCTAAGTCGTTTTTTAATATGAGCCGGTGTCCTGCGTTCGACACCGTCTTTCTTAAAATTGATTGAGAGCTGATCCATAGCTCCCATGATCTGGTTTTGGCTAGCTAGAAGGTCTTCCATTTTGCTGATTGATGTAAATATGCTGCTGCTGATAAATATATAGGAGAGTAATGGACTCACCAATGCTGCTGCTGGTTGACTTACGTGGCGGATCCAGGTATGCTCGTATTGAAAGTAGGTCAACACTCGCGATTAGGTTCCGCTACGTTTAGCTCGAAGGACCAAAAAGATGTACGTTAACACCTGAGTAGCTGATGCTGATAGAGATAAATAATAGATGCTGCTGAGGTAAAAGCAAATGTATTCAAAAATACTTAGATGCTAGTGAGTACACGAACGCGAGACGCGGCGATGATGTGCGAAGGTGAATCGTGAACTGATTGATGCTATTTACAAAATTATGCATTCGTGTAATAATGATGATCGGGCGATTTGATATGTGCGGTGAAACCGTACAGTAATAGCTGCTTCTCTTCCCGCGCAGACCATATAAACCGGCCGAGGGAGTGGGCGAAAATCAAAGAACCATACCTATCAGTAGGCGATGCGACTAGCAACCTATCACTATTTTGATTCCATTTCCACTTTACGCCCACCAACATTCTAAAATGGCCTTTAGGTAGTTGGTACCCCGTAGGGTATTGTTGCCGGTTAATCGATTAATCGAATTTGGATTTTTTTTAAATAATCTAGGATATCGAAAGTATTGATATAATAAATTTAATCGATTTTTGACAATTCTTCGATTATTAACTGCAATATCAAATAATTAGTCGATTATTGAAATGGGTTGATATAAAGTATATCGATTTATTTAACATAGGTAATCATTTATATTAATGGTTATTAATTGATTATGTATCTGTAGTATCGATATAATCTAATCTGTAGTATTGATTTTGAGAATTTATGAAAAATAATCGATTAATGGATTAACAACATGGAATAAGCATTTCAGGCACCGATACTGTATAGATATACTGGAACTCGGCGGCGGGATGTACAGCGGGCATAACACAAATCATCGTCATTCAACTCATACAGAAAAAAATATTGTACTTACAGAAATATATTATCGATAGTATCAATATCGATACTATCAATACCTTAGATTATATTTTCAACTATCAAAGAATCGATTATTATTCGATGTGTAATCGATTTTCCGGCAAAACTACTGTATGGAAAAAGGCCATGATAATATCTACTCGTATGCACAAGCTGTTTACCGCAGCTCCGCCTGCGTCAAAAGGTAGCCTATGTTTAACTCCGGGTCTTGAACTATATCCGTACCAAATTTCATGAAAATCAATTCAGCGGTTTAGTTGTGAAAGAGTAACAAACATCTATCCATTCTTACAAACTTTCGCGTTTATAATATTAATAGCATAGATTAAAAATTGGTCTCGCGCGCTCGACTAGATACCGCGCTGTGAAGAAAAATCAGTTTCCAGAATGCGGCCACTTAATAGGAAAGTGTGTGTAAAACAATGTGCAAAGACGCACACTAGCGTCGATTATGGTGTTGCCAGCTACTTGACTGGTGCCCGACCAATGGGAAAATTATTAACTGCTGCGGTCTTGTTACGTATTATAAAAAGTAGCTCAGAAAAACCTTTAAAATGAAATTAAAATAAAACTGGCCAAGTGTGAGTCGGCTCGCATGTAGAGGGTTCTGCACTATTTTTTATTTTTCTCCATTTGGACCTCCTAAACAAATTTAATATTATCTCATAGGTTTTCCTGTAATTTATGAATTGAAATTCTGGAATCGATAGTTGCGGAGATAAGGTAGGGGAAATGGTTAGGTTTTGTCTACTTTATTTTATAATTCTAATATAGAATCCTAAAATTGCAAAAAAACTTTCTTTTGATTTATCATTACACAGTACAGTATGTTAAACGTTACTTTAATTTTCTATTTAGCTTGGAGCTAATTGCCTACTGACCTCTTTTTAGTTGTAACCCGGGTTTAAATACAGATAAATAAATAGACATACACATCCTATTAATATTATAAACGCGAAAGTTTGTAAGTATGGATGGATGTTTGTTACTCTTTCACAACTAAACCGCTGAATTGATTTTCATGAAATGACGCAGGCGGAGCTGCGGTAAACATCTTGTACATACGAGTAGATATTATCATAGCCTTTTTCCATACAGTAGTGTTGCCGGAAAATACATTACACATCGAATAATAATCGATTATTTGATAGTTGAAAATATAATCTAAGGTATCGATAGTGATCATATATCGATAGTATCGATAATGATACTTATATTTCTGTAATTTTTTTCTGTATGAGTTGAATGACGATGATTTGTGTTATGCCCGCTGTACATCCCGCCGCCGAGTTCCAGTATATCTATATAGTATCGGTGCCTGAAATGCTTGGTATTGTTGTTAATCCATTAATTTTTATAAATTCTCAAAAATCAATACTACAGATTAGATTATATCGATACTACAGAAACATAATCGATTAATAACCATTGATATAAACGATTAGCTTTGTTGATTAAATCGATATAATTTATATCAACCCATTTCAATAATCGACTAATTGTTTGATATTGCAGTAAATAATCGATTAATTGTCAAAAATCGATTAAATTTATTATATCAATACTTTCGATATCCTAGATTATTTAAAAAAAAACCAAATTCGATTAATCAATTATCCAGCAACAATACCCTACGGGGTACCAACTACCTAAAGGCCATATTTAGAATGTTGGTGGGGGTAAAGTGGAAATGGAATCAAAATAGTGATAGGTTGCTAGTCGCATCGCCTACTGATAGGTATGGTTCTTTGATTTTCGCCCACTTCCTCGGCCGGCTTATATGGTCTGCGCGGGAAGAGAAGCAGTAGTACATTCCACGTATTTACTTTTTCCCAGATCAGCATTAAAGAAATAAGATGTTAAAGACAGACAAAATTGTCAGAAAAAGTCAAAATTACAACATCCCTCTTTTGGAGTCGGGAGTTAAAAAACAAAATATCTAAATAATACAAATCGAAACAGCGGGGAATTTAGGATTTTTTAATACACGGCAACATTGAGCACCGAGCGGTACTTCGCGCCATATTTTAGGGTTATATTATTTTCATGAGTAATTTATGTCCATATTTCCAAATAATACAATACTTATTGATGGTATGTAATACCAATTAGCTTCCTTATTTCTTTTAGTATTATTCTTACACAGTTTGACTACGCAAACTGCACATTTTGCGTCTACTTTTACATTAAATTTTATATTTATCTAGACATCCAACTCACTCATCGGTCGCGGCATCACTGACGCGGGTATGCCGCAACCATGCCGAATTCGGCATGGTTTTAGTTGCGAATTTATGTAGTATGCCGACGGTATCTAGTCGTAGCGCAGCGGAGACCAATTATTAATCTAAGATTTATATTAACTCTTTTCGATCCTAATGAATCCTCAATCTCCTGATTATTTAAAATGTAATTTTAAATATCTATCCGACTCTCATGATCGTCAACTTCGCTCTTCCAATTCTCTCTTACTAAGTACTCCTCTTTTTCGCACCAGTTTTATGGCAAATTCCTTCATTTTACAAACTACTCGACTTTGGAATGCTTTGCCTGCTGATATTAAGGAAAGTCCTAACAAATTTTTATTTAAAAAGCGGGCACGTGTGCACATTTTGGACTCGCTCAGTTAATGAAAACTTCTCAATGTGACTTGACTTCATCATTGATATTTGTGTAGGTATATGTATATATATATATATATATATATATATATATATATATATATATATATATATATATATATATATATATAATGAAATAGTATTTGTGTATGTTTTATGTATGTTTACGTAGTGTATAAACTTAAGCTTTTGATAAAATTTGCTCTATAAGTAATACATTTTTCCCCCTTAACTTTTTTGCGCCAAACTATCTTTCCATTTCTCCCAATGGTTGACTGGTAGAGAATGCTCTTAGCATTAAGTCCGCCAATTGTTATAAGTATATGTGTACTTTGTGGAACAATAAAGTTTTAATAAATAAATAAATAAATAAATGATTAATAGGATGTGTACGTCTATTTATTTATCTGTATTTAAACCCGGGCTACAACTAAAAAGAGGTCAGTAATCAATTAGCTCCAAGCTAAATAGAAAATTAAAGTAACGTTTAACATACTGTACTGTGTATTAATAAATCAAAAGAAAGTTTTTTTGCAATTTTAGGATTCTATATTAGAATTATAAAATAAAGTAGACAAAAATTAACCATTTCCCCTACCTTATCTCCGAAACTATCGATTCCAGAATTTCGATTCATAAATTAAAGGAAAACCTATAAGATAATTTCAAATTTGTTTAGGAGGTCCAAATGGAGAAAATTAAAAAAATAGTACAGAACCCTCTCCATGCGAGCCGACTCACAGTTGGCCAGTATTATTTTAATTTCATTGTAAAGGATTTTCTGAGCTACTTTTTATAATACGTAACAAGACCACAGAAGGTCTAAAATCGCCACTTTGAGCAATTCATCAAAACGAATTCATTTCGTGAATTCCTAGCAACTCCTCTGCAATTCTTCTTTTTGTTTGTAAAATGGACACGCATCATTTGCAATTCATTAACAATTCAGTTCATTTCGTGAATCATTTGCCGTGTTAATATTGCCATAGCAATTCTTCAAAAACGAAATTAATTCATTATTTTTTATATAATTCTTTGTTATTAATGATGTTAGACGTACTGTTAAACAGGAAATTAAGATTATTGTTTATTTGACGTGCGTACATTAGGATTTGAGTACGCAATAAAGTAAAATTAAGTAAATAGAGACTATGTACTTGAATAATTATTTATAATAGTCAGTCAATGTCAATCAAGTGCAGTCATCTGTCAACAAAAAATGGGTTTTACGGCCGTGGATACAAGTCTTTTAGGCTCTTCTTATTTTTTGTTCTTCTTTAGTCGGGTCTTACTATCAACTCTTTATTTTATATAAATAGCGCACAACAGTGTGTAAATAACTAAGGAAGGCGATACCTAGGTACATCTCTATAGAAGTACAATGTGGGCGTTACCCGCGTGCCACGCTCGTGAAGTCCACGTTTAGCATCGCCATATAAAATTAAGATTCAAGAGGCTTAACTGGCACACAAACATGATACCATAACTTATTTTTGTGATATCGTTAGTACTAGTAATGATTTTATGGTGATATGATGTTAATTCGTAAAGGCAAGTCGGTTGCTTTGTTTTTGTGTGATCACAGAAATAAGATTAGTTAAAAGAAGTGCCATGTATCGGCCAGTTAATCCTCTCAAGTCTTAACTTTTTATGAAGAAAAGGAAGCACACACCAAAAAAGGGCTACCATGATCTCTTAATTCTATCCAACAAATGCGAGTGAGTAAGCGAGATGTGTGCCCTACATTACATCCTATAAAGCGCTATCACGCCCACTCACTCTCGCATTTAGACGAATTTTATATATCATGGTAATCCCCCTAAAGGTATCGGTTTGGTCGTTAGATTCGCACTGCGATGACGGCGACGTCTAGCTAGACGCATCTTTCCTACCTTTAATATATGTTCTAACCTCATAAAAGCACATGTTCTAAAAAAAAAATTCGGACAAACCGAGATCTTTACACGATATAATAACAATTTAATCAAACGTTGGTGAATACAATTCTCTTTGCAATTTAATACGAAATCTTATTAGTACTTAATTGACGAATTTAAACAACAATATATGATAAAAATTCGCTTGACGAATCGAAACAGTTTCAAAACATGACGAATTTTACCCTAAAATCAAAATAACAAAGTATTCTTACTCCACAATTGAGCAAATTTTTGTGAAATTTGGAGAAATGAACTGTAGATGTTTCTGAAGAGTAACTTTTTATGATTCTGCTATTTGACAGTAAAGCAATTCCGTAAAAGTAACCCATTTTACGAAATTCCATAGAAAACTGTCAAACAGCAGATTTGCATAAAATGAATTGGTCGTGATTCATTTTATGAACTGCCAAATTATGACCATTTTAGGATTTGCAATGTCATTCATATTGTGATTCGCGCTAAGTGGCGATTTTAGACCCGATTCTGCTGATTGACATAAAAGCAATTCCTTAGATGTGAGCCATTTTACGTATTTCCATAGAAAAATGTCAAACTGCAGAATTGCATGCAATGAATTGTTCGTAATTCACTTTATGAACTATACAAATGTGGCCATTTTAGGATTTGCAAAGTCATTCATATTATGATCATATTATGATTCGCGCAAAGTGGCGATTTTAGACCCGCAGCAATTAATAATTTTCCCATTGGTCGGGTCGTCAGTCAAGTAGCTGGCAACACCATAATCGACGCTAGTGTGCGTCTTTGCACATTGATTTACACACACTTTCCTATTAAGTGGCCGCATTCTGGAAACTGATTTTTCTTCACAGCGCGGTATCTAGTCGTAGCGCCGCGGAGACCAATTATTAATATATGGTCAGTCTTCTTATCCAAAATACCTCTGTGCCTCAATAATGACCAGTCTAGTTCGTGTGATCAGTGATATAGATCGGAAATCTGGTCCCTGATATCTTCGTCTACGCGTGTTTTCCTTGTTGCGTCCTCAGCTTACGCTTCGGAACCTAGGGTACGCTTTCACGGTCCGAGATTAAGCGGCACTGGTTAATTTATTGGTAATAATGTTTTTTTTAGAAGCTGCTTGTTATATTTAATGGTAAAGTGGTTAAGAAGATGCGGAGCTCCGTAGTGTCATCTTGTCCAAAATACCTTGCGCAAAACTAAGGCCCAGTCCAGTCTATGTTATCAGTAATATGGCTCCGAAACCTGGTGCCTGACTATTGCTATATAAAAATAAAGCTCAAGGTTGCCTTAAGAACTATACAGATAACGATGCTCGGTGTTTTCCTACGAAATCGTATTGAAAATGAGGAATAAAAAACAAAAACTCTTTAAACAGCAGTAGCAGCGATCGGGGCACGTAGGGTGGAGAACCGATGGTCTCTTGAAAGATTCTCGAATGATAACCACGCACCAAAAAGCGCAACGTTGGGTATCTAACGCTGCGACCGACCGACCAAATGGTCAGATAACCTGAAAACCCTTAGGAGAGTTGTCTTGTCTGACATAGAATGATGCTAGTCATCGCCATGCCGCCTCCTCCAGGTCATGGTGGAAGAGCGAGTCTAAAGAGCTGGCTTGACGTCGCAAAGCAGGATTTACGTGCTGACCTTGACAGACGTTCTGTCAAGGTTGCTGAAGACCGGGCGAAGTGGAGACGTTAAAACTCCTGTTTTAGCGGATACTGGGCTCGAAAGCAAACAACCAAGGAAGCAATCGGGAAGGCGCTAGGATGACGATGATGAGAATAATGCTATTCTTGGTTTAATTTTTATTACTTTATTGCTTTCTTAATGTATATAAGTTTACAAGAGATTTACAAATGAAGACAAAAGTTCAGAAACGTTGTACTGACTTTTTGCTCGTCATATATAAAGTAGACGCATTATTCCCTAAGGATCACTATCGACGGATAAAAAAGGATTAGTTTTCTGATCCTGCAATTAGTGCCTTTAAAAACCTTCCGAAGGATTAGTAATTAATTAAGGATTAGTGATTTAAATTATCTCTGGTCGGGGCTAAGAAAATGAAAAGGAAAAATGTGTTTCAAAACACACATTTTATATGGTACACGGCTTCGCACTGCTGCGTCTTCAAGTCTGATCGTAGATTTAGTGGTACTAGTTATTACTATAGAGCGACTGCCGTCTGACTTCCGCAACCCTTTATACAGGGAAACTAGACCAACAGGAACATGACCCGAACTTAGTGGTTAATGCTTAATTTTTTTTAGGCTGTCTAAAGGCATCTGACACAGCCTAACGACTGCCGTATGTAGATTACAAGCTAGACCAACGGTTTAACGTGGCTTCCGAAGTACGGGGGAGGTACAAAAAAAAATCCACAAAAATGGCGACCAATTCAATACAGGTCGAGTCTTGCCGTCTTTTGACATTCCCATTCGCAGAGGATTGCGCGTGTCGCCTATCGAGCTTCTCAAAAAGCTAGTTTCTCATAATGATATATAGGTATAAATATAGGTACTAAATACGTTACCTTAATAAAGCCCTATTGTTCAGGCGTTAGAGAGTTTCAAATAAAGTAATGGGGTTAATTATCAGGAAAAAAGGAAACTAATTGAATAGATGATATCCGAGACGCTCTCGTTAACTGTTAGTTAATGGAGACTGGGGTGGCCACGATAGATCATTTTGTCGGTAAGTACTTTTTTTACTGAGTAAAGTAGAAGGAAAACGTGCCAGAGGAAAATATAGCGTAAATAGTGTAGCGGTAGATACCATATACAGGGAAATTTTGAAATTACTAGGCAAATTTCACTTACTAAACATAATGTAAAATTCAATAAAGAAAATGTGGGTGAAATCAGAAAAAAATCGATCTATCATACAAAATTCTGTCAGCTGATCATCATCATTATTTTGAGTAGGTTACATTGTCAATCGACCATGTATAGCTCGAAATCAGAGTACCTAGTGCGGAACCGCCTCTCGGCCCCTGACTTAGTTCACTTTACGTTAGCCGATTACCATGTTTGTAAGGGAGGTAGAAATTTTTTTGTTGGTTTTAATTTAGTTTTATTGGAAACTAGCTGTTTCCCGCAGCTCTGCCTGCGCCAAAAAGTAGCCTATGTTTGACCCCGGGTCTTCAACTATATTCATATTAAATTTCATCAAAATCCGTTCAGCGGTTTGGCCGTGAAAGCGTAACAGACAGACAGACAGACAGAAAGACAGACAGACTTTCGCATTTATAATATTAGTATGGATGATTTAGTTTCACATACTTAAATTACTGTGAAAATTATTAGTTCAGTGGTTTCAAAATCACCTGTATATTTAATTATATATACCACACATACATTTTATTTGTTTCCGCCAGTGAAACCTCATGTCCCGAAATTAACGGCCGTAAATGTATATGTTTCCGAGGTTTTCGATGTTATGCAAACATAAATATTTGGTGTGGTATCCAACCATCGACCCAACGCAAAGCAAACCTCGCAAAATATAGAGTGTACAGATAAGAAAATTATCCATACAATAATCAAACGGTTGTCAGAGTGTTAAAAAACTAAAATTACTTATACTACCATTCTTGTTATTGTAGAAGTTGTTAACCTCCGCCGACGGCACAAATATGTACCTATAAAACTTTATCGTGATTTTTTGTATAATGACGCGTTTGTCAGATTTAATTCTTGCGTTGTAAAAGACTGAGAGAAATAAATTAATCCTAAAACTTCGACTTTGGGGATATTTAATATTATACCTCGCCACATTTTTCCATACCAGAATAGTTGTATGGGTATCCGTGGCAAAAGTTTACCTGTAGTTCTATTGAACCCTGACAAAAAAGGCGTATTCTGTCTGAAATACCTGTATGCATTTACTCTTTAGTTTTTAGTTAAAAAAGACGTGTAATGCCATTGGTGCCTCGGCTGCCATCTGGCGTCAAGGAAGACATGAGAATCTGTGCGGTAATTTCTAAGAACTCTGATACGAGAAAGTGTGATAACGATTTCCTAAACTAGAAAATATTTTTTCAGTACGAAAACTAGCGACTCATTGAACGCTAATATGTAGTAGTGCTTTTACCATGACATTTTCCAAAAACTGCGTCAATAATTTTGTATGGAAAATTTGTGAAACGCCTCCAGCGGATAATTAAATTAACTAAATCATGTAAAATCTTACCCCAGATGTAACTGAAAGATAAAACTCACTTTGATTTGTATTTTTTTTTTCAGAATTTATTTATGGCTACACCGACTGCGAATAATGTTAGAAAAAATCGTGCTTTCAGAAGAGCCGGAAAATAGTGTACTTTAAAGGGTATTAGCTGAAAAAATTGAAAACACTATTTTGTATAAAATATGATTAAATTTTTTAAATAGACCGACTACCTACACAAAACAATTTGCTTGAAAATGGTTGCTTACAGAAAACAATCGGAATCGTTTGCTAAAACTCGACTCAACCTTATTCCAACTCATTGGTATGATTAGTCGACACTAGCTTCCTTGACTTAAGGAGATTCCTCATTGAAGGTGAGTATCGAACTGTCAAATATAAGGTTGGTCGAGAGGTACCTTGAGGAGGCCTCGAAAGTGGTCAGAAATCAGTTTTTGCCAATTTTTGCCCAGTTAACAACTACTTCATTAGATTTTTAAGCTCTATTCTCTTGTATTTTTAATTTTTTGTGCTTCGGATTATTGTTATAACCTGTGTCTTTTCTCATTGAAGTTTGCTCAAGCAAACAATTAAGAATGTCATTTTCAAGGAAAGATCGAGGACTTCCTTAAGGCTCCAATGAGTTTGAGTGAAGGACGTCCTTTAAGGTTATGTTTAAGAATACGAGGGTCAGTGTAACTTCTGTACCTAACTTAATTTATGCTCGTAACGACATCAGGCTCTTTGTTAATAATAAAACATATTAATATTTTGTTTGTTTCCGTCATAAAGCTTTTGTTTCTTCTTTGATGAACTCTTTTATAAATGTTTTTTCGAATTATATTTTACATTGAAAAATTAGATTGGTTGAGTACCTACTTCCAATTATTTGTTTATTTAACATTTGAGAGACAAAAGGTCATCATCATCATCTCAGCGTGTATTCCTAGTTGCGTCATCAGTTTACGCTTCGGAGCTTAGGGTACGCTGTAAGTCATGGTCCTAGGTGTGTTAGTGACCAACATTGTCAGAATTTTTCAGCGCTACCCTAAGGCATCTGACACAGCCTCACGCCTACTATCTATTGATTACAACCGGGACCGACGGCTTAACGTGCCTTCCGAAGCACGTGCAGATCAAGATCGAAAATGCCACTAAATAATGGTCGCGTCACGCCGTCGCTTGACACGCGCATTCGCTACGGACACGCGGGTCGCGCTCGACTTGCGAGCTCCTCATTTAAGTGGCAAAACATGTGCACACATTTGTATGGGACCGAAATGTAAGTTACTTTAAGTATTATTGACTTTATTGCTAAGAAAAACTGTTAATTATTTATTTATTTAACATTTCTTTGCACACAGTGAAATACAAATTAAATATGTTACATAAAATGTAAACACAGTATGTATACAAAAGGCGGCCTTATCGCTCAAGCAATCTCTTCCAGGCAACCTTAGGGTAGTTTGAAATATAAAAAAAGGAGAGATACGGATATGGTGCATAAAGAACAGAACAACGCTAGGCAGAATTACAGAAGTACACGATACATAAACTACTTAAAATAAATACTAATATACGTAAATAAAAAATAAATAATGATGTATATATATTTATATATAATAAATAAACTATAAAAAACACGAGAAGTGGAGACTGAAACAAGATGTACTGAAAAGGAACGAAGCTACAGTGAGGAAAGAAAGTGGGACTTTACTTGCGATTTAAAACTGGTCAGAGTTTGAGCCGTTCGAATAGGCAGTGGAAAGGAATTCCACAGTCGCGTTGCCTTGGCCGTAAAAGAATCAGAGTAGAAGGTAGTGGAGTGAGCAGGAGTTCTTAGGCGTAGATTTTCGGCACTACGTAATTTACGTTCTTGTTGAATCTCACTGAAGAATTCGAAGCGCTCTCTTTAGTAAGCAGGGGATGAAGGATTGAAGAGAATTGAGTTTAATAAAGATAGGATAAGCCAGTCACGGCGAAGTCTGATAGTTTACTGCAGTAACTTTACACATTTCATATTCATTGGATATATGAGAATTGGTATATATTTGATAATACAAAAATAAATTGAGGCTGGAAGCGTCTTGCGTCCAGCTTTTGCCTGCTACCTTTTTCAGGTCATCTGACTATCTGGTCGATGGATGTCTAACATAGTCACCATTCAAGAACCTGTCTGCCCCAGCGGCTATCGGTTCTCCGCGCTAATTCAAGTCTTATATTTTAACCAAACTGGAAACAACTAAACTAATGTACATTTCCCATGTAAAACGAACCCACGAGCTTACAGTGTACAGATCTGAAACCACTGAAACGAGAAGTCCGTTATGAGAGATAGTTATAATGAGTATTGAAAAGGCGCTGAAAAAGAATATTATAAAAACTAGCTGTTTCCCGCAGCCTCGCCTATGTCTAAAATAGCCTTTGTTTGACCCTGGGTTTTTAACTATATTCATACCAAATTTAATCAAAATCTATCCAGCGGTTTGGCCGTGAAAGCGTCGACGGACTTTTGCACTTTTGATATTTGTAGAAAAAAAAGTATTATTATTATAATTTCATTTGACATGTCTATTCTTATCAAGTCTAGTTTGGCGGTGAAAACGTAACAGACAGACGGACTTTTGCACTTTTAATATTTGTAGAAAATAAATATTATTATTATAATTTCATTTGACATGTCTATTCTTATCAAGTCTATGGCACACAGGATCATTTTCTACTCGATTGCACCACACTACGGTTGACGAACAGAGAAATGAGCTTCGGAACGCATGCTATCTGACGGCGAATGTAAACAATTTCTGGTTTATAAAATTGTAAGGTGAAGATGTAGACATAACAAAGTGTAGACACGGTATCTTATACTTTTCTTCATGTCCTACACACATTTCTGATTCTTAAGAGATCTAAAGAAATTTGTTTCAGCAGAAAATAAATTTCTTTCTTCTTTGTATCTTTTCTTTTTCGGTTGTTTGAGTATTCAGTTGTGCCAATTATAACTCTGGTAGTACCTGAAAAGGCACAACAAGCAGATGACAGAAATATGGTCTGGATTCCCTGTCAAATGGTTGTATACACGTCAAATGTTAACAACTGGCAGCCAACGCGCAGAATAGAACACTCTGGCGCTCTCTTGTGAGGAGGTCAAGACCCACTTCGGGTCGCTGAGACAGCGGAGTAAGTAAGTTTCATCACAGGCGTAAGAAGCCACTGCTGAGTCATAGGCCTCCTCCAAGAATCTCCCCTATTAGGAAGAGGGGGGTTTGCCATACTCACCACGCTTGGCAAACGGGTTAGTGCGCGCAGTTTCCGACTGCTGCCAATAGAAACAGTTTTTTTAAGCGAGTAAAGGGTATTTTTCTTCTATTATATGTCTATTTCTTCTCAAATCTATAGTTTGCTATATGGTAACGTGACAAAAATATTGTACGCGATAAAGTTAGTTGTTTATTCCTTGTCCCCAATGGCGTGGCATTCCGCGGTGTTTCTTATCTCAAACAATGTAATTTTGTATGAAATAGTATCTCTATAAAAGAAGGGTTTCTGTAGGTACGTTGGTAACAATTTTCTGTTCGAAAATTCAGTTTTAAGATTGTTAGCAGAATCACTAATTAAATTAAAATTAAAATTAAGTTTGAAAAAATACTTAAGTATTTCTAAATGTAATAGCGACTCACCGAACACAGATAAACCCATCGAGGTTTCCGCGGTTCGGTAACTTTTGTATGTGTGCATTTGATATTTACTGAATGAATGATTTAAAAAAAAAAAAACTAAAGTCTTTTTTTATTTATCTGCTCTATTCGGAACCAATTTTTTCTGGAAAAAAGCATCTGAATTCTACAAAGTAAAACATTTCTAATGTTTATGTCGAAAAGCTGAAGACTGTATAAGGTGTGCCTCCAGAAAATTGGTATTTTTCTAACCCTGATTGTACGATATGTAACATGATTCCGTGCTCCGGACAAGAGCCCTAATTTATGAATCGTTGACATCACAAATGTTTGAAACGTTTGGTGTAAATTTATAAATACTAAACGCAATACGTATTAAAATATTTTTATTTAAATTATTAAAATAGTTTAATTTAATAAGACTTCGTGCTTCCTGAATAATGGTGGTTCAATAGACCTTCTAACCAATATGAAGTTAATAAATGAACACGGAATTTTAAAGCTTCCTGAAGGCTAATACTGGATCGATAATACCCTTTATTTCGAAACTTTAAAGGGCAGACAGAATAAAAGCAATGAAACCAAAACCAACAGATCGACTGCGCTGAGCTCGACCGGTTGGGGCTCTGAATCTTTTAAGCAATGGCCGCTGTTACGTGAGAATGGAATCTTCTATCATACTCGTAGATAAAAAAAAAATACTATTGCAATTTCTTACAGAGAATAGAGGGACATCGAGCGGTGAAGAGAGCATGTGTGGGAGGGCCGAGGGATGGGCGTCCGGTCGGCGGTCCTAAATATCGCTGGATTGTCGAGGTGCGGAGGGATCTGCGCGAGCTGCACGCCGATGACTAGCAGGAGATGGCGCAGGATAGATCGAAGTGGAGATCCTAATTATCGGAGGCCAAGACTCACTTTGGGTCGCTGCGCCATCTTAGTAAGTTGTAAGTATTGCAATTTCTGCACCCAATGTTTTTATCATATTAACTTATATCGAGTGGGTATGATATCAAACAACCCTATTCACCGTAATGTCAGAGCTCTACGGAATGCCCGGCGGCTTTTGCCGTGGTTCCTACGACCACTAAAAGGCAGCCAAGGACTAACGTCTTGTCAAAATCAACATGTCTTTTCAAAGCACAAAATTATATTCATTGTCAGACAATCAGGTGATTAAAGCCTGCAATGTCGTAAACAAACTGGAAACAAGTAAACAAAATAAACTTCATTAGGCAATCACAAATAATAATTCACTTTATTAAACTTTAGTACATAAGAAATAGATATTTAAGCATGGCATCCGCGGAAGACCAGCGTCATGGTCCACACCATGACATTATGCTGAGCGGATACCATTTTGGTACATACAAAAATACTTTTCTTAACCTGCAAAATAGTTATTATATAAGAGTTTTATTATAAAGACTAGCTATGTTTTTCATGAATGAGTCTTTGGCAATTAAGTGATCCAAATTAACAGGGTGTTCAGGGTAAATTGAGGTCAATTTACTACTATTTGGTACTCAGCCCTTCGCCTTTGTTAGGAACCATAATATGGTTTCCACGCAGTTGAAGTTGAAAGGTTATATATACGCTACACGTGCATGTGTTAGAAAGTTAAAATTATCACTTATCAAATAGTTGTCCTAACAACTGTCAGAACCTGGTGTATTTTTCAAAACTTAAAATAAACCTAAAAAAAACACAACAAATTGTCATCATTTGCGAAATATCTTCCCATCAAATCGAGCTTCTTCGTCTAGAAATAAATATAATGTGCCGTACTTAGTGCCCCGAACCAAAACAGTCAAAGTGAACGTTTTTCATTTTATCTTTTTTTTCTAACCCCTTTACCGAGGCAAAGAGAAAGGAATTGTCATAAATTGAACCTCATTAAAATTCAGTCCATGCGACCACTTTCCTCGCTTTATCTTATTTTTATCTTTAAGAGATATCTATCTAATAGAATTACATGCTCTACTTGTTAAGCACTATTTTCCTTTGTTACTGTTGCCGGTTTATTTTTAAGGTTGATTGTTGTGAAACTTTTTACAAACTGAGAATTATTATTTAATAAAAAGAGTTGTGTGCAGGACCATCACCTGGTCAACCGGTCGTTTTGGAAATCATTAGGTCTATGTCCAGCAGTGGCCTGACACCGGCTGAAATGATGACGAAATCACGCTCTTAAATGTATGCAATAAAAAAAAAACATATCTAAAAAAAATGCGACAGATAATATTTTATTATTGACTGGCTCCCAAAAATCAACCACAAAAACTCTCACCTCAGACCCTGGATCTGATGGCTAAGCGACGGTCCATGATGCTGCAGACCTCCGAAGACGCCGACGTCTACCGGCAGCTCAATAGACAAATCCGGAAATCTTTGCGGAACGATACTCGCTCCTTCAATACAGAACGTATTAAGGAGACGATAGAGCAAAACAAAGGCTCCAAAGTGTTCGCAAAGGTGGAGTCTATTGGGCAGAGCCGACTGACCAAGCTGAAGACGGAGGACGGCAACGTGGTATCGACGAGAGCCGAGGTGCTGAGGGAGATCGAGAGGTTTTACGGACAACTCTACACTTCAGTAGCCAAACCCGTTGAAAGCTTGGCCAAAGACCCAAGAGCCAAGCTTACCCGACACTATACGGAAGATATCCCGGACATCAGCCTGTACGAGATTAGGATTGCCCTTAAACAGCTCAAGAACAACAAGGCGCCGGGCGAAGACGGAATCACAGCAGAGCTTCTGAAAGCGGGCGGAACGCCGGTACTGAAAATCCTTCAGAAGCTCTTTAATTCCGTTTTGCTCGAGGGCGTGACGCCAGAGGCGTAGAACAGGGGCGTGGTGGTTTTGCTCTTCAAAAAAGGTGACAATACCCTATTGAAGAACTATAGACCCATCACGCTCCTGAGCCACATCTATAAGCTGTTCTCGAGGGTAATCACGAATCGTCTCGCGAACAGGCTCGATGCCTTCCAGCCTCCCGAACAAGCCGGTTTCCGAAAAGGGTTTAGTACCATAGACCACATCCATACGCTTCGGCAGGTTATACAGAAGGCCAAAGAGTATAACCGGCCACTATGCCTAGCGTTTGTGGACTATGAGAAGGCCTTCGATTCGATCGAAATGTGGGCGGTGCTTCAGTCTCTCCAGCGGTGCCGCATAGACTATCGGTACATCGAAGTATTGAAGTGTTTATACAGCAACGCCACCATGTCAGTCCGAGTACAGGAGCAGAGCACGAGGGCTATTCCATTGCAGAGAGGTGTAAGACAGGGAGTCGTCATTTCTCCGAAACTGTTTACCGCTGCTCTGGAAGATGCCTTCAAACTCCTGGAATGGGAAGGACTTGGCATCAACATCAATGGCGAGTATATCACTCACCTTCGTTTTGCCGACGATATCGTGGTCATGGCGGAATCGCTGGAGGACTTAAGTACCATGCTCAGCGACCTCAACGTGGTCTCCCAACAGGTGGGCCTTAAAATGAACATGGACAAAACCAAGGCAATGTGTAATGTCCATGTTACGCCATCACCGGTTTCAGTCGGGAACCACACCCTTGATGTTGTAGACCAGTATGTCTACCTGGGTCAGATGATCCAGGCTGGCAACTCCAGCTTCGAGGACGAGGTCTTTCGTCGAATCCGACTCGGATGGGCGGCGTTCGGGAAGCTACGTAGCGTCTTCTCGTCTAAAATACCTCAGTCCCTTAAAACTAAGGTATTCGACCAATGTGTGTTACCAGTGATGACATACGGGTCCGAAACGTGGTCTTTGACTATGGGCCTCATAAGAAAGCTTAAGGTCGCCCAGAGAGCTATGGAGAGGGCGATGCTCGGTGTTTCCCTACGAGATCAATTCAGAAATGAAGATATCCGTAGGAGAACAAAAGTCACCGACATAGCCCAGCGGATTAGTTCTTTGAAGTGGCAGTGGGCGGGGCACATAGCGCGGAGAACCGATGGCCGATGGGGCAGAAAGGTTCTCGAATGGCGACCACGTACCGGTAAGCGCAGCGTTGGACATCCACCGACCAGATGGTCAGATAACCTGAAAAGGGTCGCAGGCAGACGCTGGATGCAGACTGCTGCCAACCGATCATTTTGGAAATCATTGGGAGAGGCCTATGTCCAGCAGTGGACTGACTGCGGCTGAAATGATGATGATGATGATTGACTGGCTGTTTCCCGCGGCTCAGACTGCGTTAAAAAAAACCTATGTTTGACCTTAGGTTTTGAACTATATTCATACCAAATTTTATCAAAATTCGTTCAGCGGTTTGGCCGTGAAAACATAACAGACAAACAGATAGACAGACCAACAGAAAGACAGACAGACTTTCGCATTTATAATATTATTAGTTTTAGTGTTAGTATGGATTAGTATATTAGTATTAGTATGGATATCACAAATTGTTTTATTAGTTCAGTAGTAATTGTTTCAGTGCCTTTGTACCATAGATAATAATAATATTCATGTACTTTCTACAATTTGGTGCAATAAAGAGTTATTTATTTAAGTTAGTAATGCACGAGAGACATCCGTGGTTGCATGCCCCAACGATGAATTAAACATACTTTGAGTGACAAAATGGCTTAGGACTCTTTCTTCGGTATATTACTAATTACTGACACAATTTGTGATACCAATAATAACAAATTGTCTTGTTTCATATATTTTAGAGTATGATTTCGTAGTAGTACAGATAATGGTCGGGTTTTAGTTTTTGAACTTATTTTTATTCACATTTTTCACCACGTGATATAGGGTCTGGTGGAAACTAGTACTAACATTTAAAAACAAATATAACTTTTTTAAACAATTAAGTAGGCAAAAAGGCATACGGCACACCTGATGGTAAGTGGTCACTGTAGCCCATGGACGCCCGCAACACCAGGGGCATCACGTGCGCATTGCCGACCCTTGAGAAATCCCTTAACGCCCTTCGTGAAAGACCCCACGTTGTGAAATGTGAACTATGGAATATGAACAATTGAATTCGGGAGTATTATTACCTACCTCATTAAACATATGAACACAAAGGAAACAATATTTCAACACTTAGAATTGAAACGTCAATATATGTATGACAAAGGGAAATTTGGACAAATGGCGTTACTACAGAAAATTGATCAAGGCACAAGTTTCATTCTCATGAGATCTTGTCAGTTGTACCTCCCCAAATTTAGAAAATAGTCAATAGGTTATCATCATAGAAAAGTAATCGCTGGACGCAAGCCGCTTCCAAACGGCCATTTTGAAAACGATTACGAGACGCCTATGATCAGCAGAAATGATGATGATTTTTTTTTATTACAACTAAGTAGGCAAACAGGCGTACGACCTACCTGATCGTAAGTGGTTACCGTAGCCTATGAACGCCTGCAACACCTGAGATGTCACGAGCGCGTTGTCGACCCTGAAGAAATTTTTCCACGCCCTTTTTGAAGACCCCCATGTTATAGTCACTAGGGAAAACTATGGCAGGGGGGAGTTAATTCCGGAATCCATAATCGATGATAATAAATTATAGAAAATAATGATAAGGTATTTAACCAAGAATCCGGTTTAATATGGATTTTTGCTTTTAAATTGCGTTTAGTTTAACAAACCTAACGTGTTTTCCAAACTATATAGAAGGTTAAGATAGTGAAAGTAGGAAAAAAGTCACAGACATAGCTCAGCGGATTAGTTCTATAAAGTGACAGTGGGCGGGGCACATATGTGTAAAAACAATATGAAACACAACAAAATATATCCTTGTTTTAAACTCTCAAAGGTCATCAACACATGGTTGATTTTCAATAGCCAACCTCCCAGTTTCCTCCCAAGTGCGGTCTATCAGTGGTATGAAATATGGTGGTCAATATTAAGATTGTAGGGAGGCGAAAAAAATAAATATCGATAATTTTTTTAACGATTTTCCATGGTTACATGGTTAGTCTTATTTTCATGATGAATCTACTAACCACACAAATTCTATTATAATATGTATTAAAATGATTAAGATATTGCGTAACTATATTATTAGGTTGGGAAAAAGTCATATAGTATGTATAAACTTGTAATAAAATCTCTTTGTCTATACTATTTGTATCTGGCTGGTTTTGGTAACATTAAAAGTTTAAATTTTAAAGAAGATAATTCCAAATTCAAATTAGGAATATGTGTGACTTTCATTTGTTTTTCTTACTGTCAAGATGAGTGAATCTAATGAAGATATTCGATACATTTGAAAATTTTACCTAGTGCAGTGTCTGTGAGAGTAGCACAAATTTGTTTTAAGCGTTTGCAATCCGGAAATTTTGATGTCAAATATGCACGTCGCTCTGGTCGCCCTATTACGGATAAAATGGATGCCATTTTTGAAAAAGTGGAGCAAGATCCGCATATCAGTAGTTACGTCGTAGCTGAAGAACTGGGAATTGACCACAAAACAGTTTTGGCACATTTGAAAAAAACTGGGTACACCAAAAAGCTCGATATTTAGGTACCACAGGAGCTCACTGAAATACACCTAATGAACCGTGTACTCATTTATGATTCTTTGTTACGACGTAATGAAACCGAACCTTTTTGAAGAAGCTGATAACTGGAGATGAAAAGTGGATCACGTACGACAAGAACGTGTGAAAAAGGTCGTGGTCAAAGGCCGGTCAGGCTTCACCGACTGTGGCGAAACCCGGGTTAATTCGCAACAAGGTGATGCTGTGTGTTTGTGGTGGGATTGGAAGGGCATTATTCATTATGAGCTGTTACCACCAGGCAGGACCATCGATTGTGAACTCTACTGCGAATAACTTATGAGATTAAAGCAAGACGTTGAAAGAAAGCGGCCGGAATTAATCAACAGAAAGAAAAAAAATATATTTTATTTAAATCGATATCAATAGAACTCGCTCATCTCACTTCTTGTTCAACCGCTTGGTGGCTTGACACACAACACGATGGTGGCCATCGTGCGTGATATATTCAACATGATAACTTAAAAAATATATATTTTTATTTGAACCGATATCGATAGATATATTTGCTCATCTCACATTATTGATATGATAATCTAAGCAAATACAACTAAAAAATGTGCTCAATTCTACTTAGATCGATATCAATAGAATATTCGACCATCTCACATTATTAAATGAGAATCTAAGAAAAAATATTACCCATTTTATATAAATCGATATCGATAGAATTATTCGCTCATCTTACCCCATCGTTTGTCCACTACCACCTCGTGCGTGACATTATCGACACTGTGTTCCACATCACTTCTTTCCTATAACAGTTTTGTGTTCAACGCGTATCTATTTTACAGTTCGATTATATATTGAAAAGTGTGGCATGTATTCATGGCATGCATCGATAATTTTCAGAATAATTTTTTTCTGACATTTTTTTCTTCCGGTGAGTCGATTGAGGGAGTCGAACGTGTTTCATTCGACATAGTGTGTATTACAAAAATAGGCCTCCTAGAAACAACTTAACAAAGTCCCTTCCCATGGGAATCGAACCCACGATCTGCGTGTCTAATAAACACTTTTTAACCACTGGATCACGACGAAGGTAATGCCTGATAATAGATGAATATACGCGATATGAATGACTGAAACTCCATTCAAACTGACGCGAATCCTGCGCGGGACCCGTTTTGGCTTCTCTTGGTCCATTATTGACCCCTCATATTGTTTTTTCCTAAAAATCTTCAATGTACAAACATCGACCTGTTACAATTTTATTATATGTCTATACATATCCATTCTTGCTATGTCCTAACCAAACCGGAAACAACTAAACAAAGTATATTTCCCGTGGGAATCGAACCAATGACCCAGAGGTCAAAGGCAAATGCCTTAACCCCTGGACCACAGAGGCAATTAATAAGTAAGTAAGTTACAGTTAGTTAAGATACATCTAAATCAATTCTTTGTCAGTACAGAACATTATATAAGTATATACTCTATCATTTTCCTCCTACAACATGATAAATGAAGTGCTATGTTGCTCGTCGGAGGTAAATTGTTTGCTCATATAATTAAAGAAAACATTGATATAGCGTTAATGGAATGATTTATATTACTTATTCATCATCATTTCAGCCGCAGTCAGTCCACTGCTGGACGTAGGTCTCTTCTAATAATTTCCATTAAGACCGTATGTAAGCGGCCTGCATCCAGCGTGCGCCTCCGACCTGTTTCAGATCATATGACGATGGTCGATGACTTAGTCGGTAAATGTCCGACGCTGCGCTTGCCGAATCGTGGGGACTGGCCGTTACGCGTCTAAACCGGACGACACACAGCCGGGCTGCCCACTAATTTCTAAATTTGCTAAACCAAACATTACACTGAGTTCTGTTGAGTGAAAAAGTGTTAATTAAAAAAAACTAAAGAAAATGCAAGAGTTGCCTTCAATTGTATTATTTCTTTTCTATTTTGTGTTTCTTTTGTGTTCAGAAATAAGTAGATTTTAAAGATTAAATAAAAAGACTACTGTTACGTGAGTTACCATGTGTGGTTCACCGTTAACTAGCTGTTAGATAACTTAATATTTGAGACATAGACTGACCATGTCTTATCAGTTTACTTGCATAGTTGCATTATTTTTTGTTATGTGAAACATTTTAAGTAATGGAAAAAAATATTCTCTACACGTGTTGCATGTGCAAACTAATGGTGGCGGGCATGTTGGAACTAATAGTAGTGGGTGGGTGTCGGCCGGCAATAGTTTGCATGAACTAAATGGTGGCAATAATTTGGTAAGTGCTTGTAACTTTCCCAAAGTAACACCTGAATCAATTAAATATCTCTCTTATGAGGTTCTCAGGGAGGAAGGCAGTCAGGGACCCTTTATTGGTGAAATAATAATAAATATTACTTATTCGTCCGAGCGTATTTTCTAGTTGCACCTTCAGTTATTGCTTAATAACCCAGGGTACGCTTTAAGGTTCTTAGATTTGGAGGAACTGGTCATTACAATGGAGCGACTGCCGCTTGACCTTACTTACTACGATGGCGCAGAAAACCAAAGTGAATCTTGGTCTCCGAAACCAGAAGACGCTATTTCTTGCGAACTTACACCAGTTGCCGCCATTTGACATGCGTAACCCTTTTTAGCAACCAGACCATTATGACCACCATATAGCAATCGTTACGACGGTCTTAACATATCTTCCGAAGCACGGTATCATCTTTGTTACCAGACTCCTGCAATATACTAAGCAGACTGGAAAGTTAATAAAGTATACTTTCCATTGGAATCGAACCCGTGACCTCTGTTTCTGTCTTCGTGTCTGACTTTGAGCTTAGTTGCCTAGGCCCATTCAGCTCCGCACACCTAGCGTATTCAACGTTTGTTCGCTGGTGCCACCAACGCAAGGTTTGAGTTTTCGACAGCCATAGATAAAACTGGTTTTTTTTTTCTTCCTTTTGACTCATGTTTAACAATTTTGACAGTAAATCTTTGCTAAAGATATTTTCTCGCTGGCAAAATATTTATTTTATACACCAATATTCTAGTCAATAAAAACATTCAAATAAAACGAATTTTTGGATTGATCATAGATGCCATCGCTAGAAGATCCTTTTTAGAAGAGAAATTTAAAATTATTAAGTAAACCAAACCCACAAAAATTTGGCCTGTGGGCGTCTCAAAAGTAAATATCCGGTGCAAATTGAATTTTATCAAAACCTGATCAAAATGAGGAAAATTTTAATTTTTTAGTCATTCACGTCACCTCTTAGTGATTCGTCCAAAATATTAATACATTTTAATATCGGAAAATTGCATTGAAGTTATTTCCTTATAACATTTTTTTCTAATTACCTTTTATGTAATAACTTATCTCAATAATTAGGCATTATTTTTCACGCTAACTTACCAATACATAATATAATAAAACATTTTACCATAAATATGGCAATGCTGCCAGCCTTCTGGGCATACTATCGCAAGTTGATACGTTGGCGGAACTGTATGATTTACAATTAATTAGTAGATATAAATATAACATCGTACTTTTTTATTTTTTGCATATTGGAAATTAATTATTTCAAAGTTAATACGAGTATACATAGGGCGCACTGTAAGTTTCCGGAACTGGCCACTTACATAAACAATATTTAAAAATTTATTGCAACATTTGAAAATAGAACTCTTTGGCTGTAGAATGCAGTTTGTTTCATCTGACTGTCTTTTGTTTTTACCTTGTGGCGCCATTTAAAAAATTGTGTGTCTGCATCAACATGGATTTAACTCGGGAAAATTTTCGTAGTATGATTTTCTACGATTTTAAGTGTAATTTGACAGCTCAACAGAGCATCGCTCGGCTTGAAACAGCTTTTGGCAATAAAGCACCATGCAAGACAACTGTTTATAGCTGGTTTGCAGAATTCAAGCGTGGTCGTATCAATCTCAGTGACGAATCTCGCGATGGTCGGCCGTCCACCGCTGTGACCAACAAAAACATCAATGCTGTGCGCCGTATGATTGAAACAGACAGGCATGTGACCTACCATGAAATTCGCGCATCCTTAGAAATAGGCATGAGTCAAATACAATTAATCCTACACAAACATTTGGGTGTGAGAAAGCTGTGTTCGCGGTGGATCCCACACAACTTGACCGAGGCTCAAAAAACGGACCGCGTCACTTGGTGCAGTGCCATGCTTACCAGATTCAACGAAGGTGCGTCAAATTTGGTGTGGGACATAGTAACAGGTGACGAAACATGGATTTATTGCTACGATCCCAAAACAAAGCAGCAATCGAGCGTATGGGTCTTTCAAGATGAGCCGAAACCAACCAAAGTGGCGCGCGTGAAAAGTGCATCTAAGCGGATGATTGCTTCTTTTTTTAATAAAACTGGACACGTGGCTACTGTTGCTTTAGAGAATCGTCGTACAGTGAATAGTGACTGGTACACGACCATTTGTTTGCCGGAAGTTATTGACGAACTCCGTAAAAATAACCGTAAACGCCGTATCATCCTGCACCACGACAATGCTAGTTCTCACACGGCCAGACAGACAAACGACTTTTTGAAGGCGAAAAATGTAGAACTCATGAGTCATCCTGCATACAGTCCCGACCTGGCACCTTGTGACTTTTTTCTGTTCCCAAAAATTAAGAACCAATTACGCGGTCAACGATTTTCATCACCAGAAGAGGCTGCCGAGGAGTATGAAAAACACGTTTCAGAGGTCACCACAGAGGAGTGGCACAAAAGTTTTCAAAACTGGTTTCATCGAATGAAAAAGTGCATAGACGCCAAGGGAGATTATTTTGAAAAACAATAAATTAATTTTGTACCTTTAATAGTATTTTTTCATATTCATTCCGGAAACTTATAGTGCGCCCCACGTATATCTTCAAAAGCTTAGTTAGTTTAAGTTTCTTTCACTTCCATGCGGTCGTTTTGGAAATCTCTGGGGAGTTTAGTATCACAAGTGGACTGATTGCAATTGAAATGATGATAATGAATTGATCTTAATAAAAATATCACATCTAGTATAAAAATGCCTTGTTTTATGTAAATTGGTATTTTTAATCATTTTACACGTGAAAAAGTACGGGAAGCAATTTTATTATTGAAGTTTCGGAAGATATTAAAAACACGTTTTTTACATAATTTCCCTTTTTTATCTGTTTTTAACTGTTTTATATCAATCTTGTCTGTCTGTCCGTCTGTCTGTCTGTCTGATTACGCTAATCTCAGAAACTACTAGACAGATTTGAATTTAGTTTTCACAAACTGATCGGTCTTAGCT
The DNA here is from genome assembly GCA_947363495.1 of Euzophera pinguis. Classification (NCBI taxonomy): domain Eukaryota; kingdom Metazoa; phylum Arthropoda; class Insecta; order Lepidoptera; family Pyralidae; genus Euzophera; species Euzophera pinguis. The sequence continues at coordinate 9,264,079 of OX376178.1, read as the reverse complement.
CAGGGCAACATTTAATCTTTGTGTCGTCAAAATCGGACATCAGAAAAGAAAGTTATCATCAATTAAAGATTTTTTCAATTTCTCCTGTTAAACAGGAACTACTAGACAGATTTAAATTTTGGTTTTCACAAACTGATTGGCCTTAGCGAAGCGCAACATCTAATCTTTGTTTTATCAAAATCGGACATCAGGAAAGAAAGTTATCATCATTTAAAGATTTTTTCAAAGTCCCCTGATAAAATTTTCATAGCAAAGTAATAAGCGGAGTAAGAGGTAAGTCGTCAAAATCACATAATTTCAGCATTTTCCTTGAGTTGTTTGCTAGATCATGAAGAAGTTGTCTCGGTCAATCGACCCTGTATACCTTGGTATCACTGTTTCAGCTTTGCCTCAATGTCAATATTCTATAATCTACATCTACATATAATAAAACTGTACTATAAAGTTTGTAATTCTGTACAGATGTAGAAATTTATATGATGTATAGAATGTAGATAGAGATGTAGATGAGATATCTATAAATGTATTAAAACTGTAGTAATTGAATATAAAATGAAAAAAATATTACTAGGGCCCTTTCACCTCGGAACACTGCGCCATTTGAAATTGGTTTGTAATTGGTCCGTGGAATCTTTAAAAAGTAAACTCACTGTACGTCTTGGGAAACTGTAAGTTTGTGAGTAGCTGTGAATAAATAAATAAATAATAAATAACAGAAGCCAAAAATATGATTTTAGGAATTTTTGTCTGTCTGTTGTTCATTTTTCACGCAAAAACTACTGGACAGAAACTTCTTTATTACATAGTTAATAGTCCTCGGCAACATTAGGTAGATACGCATTAATTTTACCAGTTTTCGAAGGACAAATATCAACTTAAATTGACTTTTAAAATGTATGGTGCGCATAGCATGAGAGTTCAAACAACATTGGACTTAAAAATTTTTGAAAACAAAGAAACGGTATTTTTTCCTTTTCGACAGAATTTATTTTTGCTATTGCTTTGTAATTGGAATAATTATTGATGGTGGTGTTCATAATGTGAGTTATTATTAAATGTATGTCATTACGTAGTTACTTCAACGTTTTTCATTTATTCACAACGAGTGTGTTACATGGTCAATCGACCATGCACATCCAGGTGATAACGTTTTTTTAGACTTACTTTACGGCCTCTGACATGGTTCCTTTAACGACCGCCAGATGGCAGCCGGGCGGGACCAACGACTTAACGTGCTTTCCAAAGTACGGAATCATTATAGCATGTGTTCAGAATTTGGTCATAAAATACTGGAGGGCAATCGCGCTAAATGGAAGACATTAACGTAACCAAAACCTCGCCTCTGTCTGACGTGGGTTCTATATTATGACTTTTCAGTCATTCTTATAGAGTGGGTTTACGTGGTCAATCTACCCCTGGTGTTAAAGTTTTAACGGAGACGATTTTCGTCGTAAGAATTTTTTCGGAAAGCCTTTGAGCTCTGACGTGCCTTCTTTATAATGACTTTTCTGTCATTCACATTGAGTTGCTTACATGTTTAATCGACTCTGCACACCCTGGTGTCAGAGTTTTTAGGGGACGCCTTTCTGCCTCTGACGTGGGTTCTTTATTATGACTTTTCAGTCATTTTTATCGAGTAGGTTAAATGGTCAATCGACCCTGCACACCCTGATGTCAGACTTTTTTCGGAGACGTCTTTCGGCCTCTGACCTGGGATGACTCTTCAGTCATTCTTATCGAGTGGGTTACACATGGTCAATCGACCCTACAACCCTGGTGTCCGATGTTTTCGGAGACGCCTTTCGGCCTCTGACGTGGGTTTTTCATAATTACTTTTCCGTCTTTTTTATCGAATAAGTTACATGGTCAATCGACCCTGCACCCCTGGTGTCACAGATTTTTCGGAGACGCCATCGGCCTCTGACGTGGGTTCTTCATTATTACTTTTCAGTCATTCTTATCGAATCAGTTATGTGGTCAATTGACCCTGCACAACCTGGTGCCGAGATTTTTTCTGAAACGCCTTTCGGCCTCTGACGTGGGTTCTTTTCCATGACTCTTCAGTCATTCGTATCGAGTGGGTTACATGGTACATGAACCCTGAACATTTTAATTATTAATAATATCAAATATTTTGTGTAAAACTCTGCAATGATGGATAATAAGATTAATAAGTAACGAAAGTAGGTATAATCGAACATTACGCGGACGAAGTCGCGGGCTCAGCTAGTGTTAAAATAAGAGAATTGTCACCCTGTACAGCGCCTCTGGCGGATTGTAAGGAAACTAAGAAATTCCATATTTAATCTTAGGGGTACGAAACAAAAGGAAAATTGGCCAGTCTCTAATTGGAGACGCTTCTCTCGCTCGGTCTATCAGGGACCACAGGACCATAGGGACAGTTAAATAAAGAAAACACTAAGTAGGTATTATGTACTTTCCAAGATGTTTACTGGAGCCAGTATTAACCATCTCTGTTTGCAGGTTTCTGCATTCAACTCTTCGGTCTCGAGTGGCCATGGATCCATTCTTCTTGTTAAACAATGCTATTCACGTTTCGATTGGTACATCATTCAAAACAAAGACTATTAAAGATACCGTCATATAAATCCATATCCATACGTATTATTAAAATTGAGACAGTCTATCTGTAACGCTTTCACGGCCAAACCGCTGAACTTATTTTTATGTAATTTGGTATGAGTATAGTTGAAGACCTGGGGTCAAACATGAATAATAAAGAAAAGAGTATTTTTTACTGGATGTTGTTATCGCGATCTTTGATAATTACAGCGAGATAGTTTGAGGCGAGGGCTTTAAGCCACTTAGCCTTTTCGCCAAAAGTATTAGGGGCTCCCAAGTTCCAGTTGGGACGAATCTCGGCCGTGGGCTTTGCTTTTGAGCAATGCAAACTCGCGAGCGGTAGGAAACGCTCAATGCCATTAGGACCGAAACTATGTTGTGACGCGCCCTGGTAAATAATTAAACATCAAGAAATGCGTGTACCATGTTTTTTTAGGATCCGTTTAGAAATGCAACCGCAATGCCAGGAATATATTCCGAGGTTACATAATCAAAATTAGTCAGTCTCAAAATGGAGGCTCTGTCTCGCTTGGCTTGCTCCGTAAATTTACTATTTTTCATCACAATACAATTTACATTTACTTGAAACAGTTAAAAGTAAATACAATAAAATAAAAATAATTAAAATGTCTGTCATTGAATAGACAGCTTTATAAATAGAGGCTTTGCACAGGGCTGGCGAAAATGATTGAAACATATTTGGGCAATATTTTACAACTGGGACTACTTATTCAACATAATATTTCCAAGTCAACAGTACTTTTCACTGTAAATACTGGTATTTATCAAATATTGCGTGTAAACTTTTGACTGACAGTCATATAGATAAACTTATGTAATTTACTAAAGTTTTTAGCACTTTCCAAATCAAATCCTCTACTGCTATTTTTTCATTATGATTATCTACCTGTTACTACTCTTTCTTTAGTGTTTATTCCTATAAGTACAGCTTCAGATGCGAAACAATCTCATAATATCCTGATTAAAAGATATTTTCGCTGTGCTCTACGAAAACTGGCAAAAATAATAAAAAGTAATTTCAAATTTAACCGAAAATACTTAAAATAATTTCCGTTGCTTCTTCTATACTTTTTGATTGAATGGTAGAAAAAACTTTTAGCAAGTCTGCCCTTTACATTATTGTGATGCAGTTAATGCAGTCTAATAAATCCATACTAATATTATAAATGCGAAAGTCTGTCAGTCTGCCTGTTACGCTTTCACGGCCAAACCGCTGAACGGATTTTGATGAATTAAATTAAACTATTTTAATACGGTTTTATCGCGTTTAATACTTATTTATTTACACCTGACGTTTCAAACACTTTACAGCGTTCATGGTCGCATTTCAGGCGGTAGTTTGTAATCTTATGACATCAAAGACAAATGTTAACTTAGTCTGCCTGCGACCATGAACGCTGTAAAGTGTTTGAAACGTCAGGTGTAAATAAATAAGTAATAAACGCGATAAAACCGTATTAAAATAGTTTAATTTAATGAATAACAATCGCGAAAACATAAGAAATCATTATGGATTTTGATGAAATTTGGTATGAATATAGTTGAAGACCCGGGGTCAAACATAGGCTACCTAATGACGCAAGCAGAGCTGCAGGGAAGAGCTAGTAAAAGATAAATTGAGACAACCCTATTTGAACAGAAAAATAATGACGTCTTGAAACTTGCATACACTTAAAATAGAGCTGCGAGGGGGGTTGATCTGTGGACTGAGGGGAGGGGGCTGTTGGTTGTAACGGACTACGGCCTAGGCAAAGCTGTGTACAATAGCTATCATTTATATGGTGTGGTGGTATTTTTAAATCCATACTAATATTATAAATGCGAAAGTCTATTTGTCTTTATGTCTGTCTGTCTGTCTGTAAACCAAACTGCTAACGGATTTTGATATAATTTAGTATGAATATAGTTGAAGACCCGGGTCAAACATAGGCTACTTTTTGACGCAGGCGGAGCTGCGGGAAAAAGCTAGTAAGTAATAAAATTACCGTAACCCCGTGGAAATCGAACCTCACGACCGGATCAAAGGCGATCGCCTTAACCACTGGACCAAGGAGGCAGTTCAGTCGTTGGCCCAGATTGTCATCTGGTGGTCGTCAAAGGAACCACGTCAGAGGCCGAGAGGCGGTTTCGAACAACTCTGACATCAGGCACTGAGTCGATTGACAATGTAACCTACACGAAAAGACGATGACCGCAATTCCCGGACTATACCCAAGGTACTGAACATACTAGCCGATGTTAGCTGACTAGATGGCCCTAAGAATGTCGCAGGCAAGCGCTTGATACAGGCCTCTTTCAACCTGTCAGAAGAAAGAAGACGTTCTGAAAATCTATGGGGGAGGCCTTGGACTGACTACGGCTGAAATGATCATGACACTAGCAGCATTTCTCTATTGCTTAGCAAGGGATATCCTTGAATACCAAGAATTATTTTTCTTCCTATAAAGACTTAAAAATGCTTTGTTCTGAGCATCCTAATATGATCTTTGCAAATAATCCTACATTCATTGAAACTTTAATAAAAAAACATAACAATTCATAAGAATAAAAAATATAAAAATTCGAAGTAACGAGTTCGAAGGCAAAAATACGTATACAGCTCGGAAGCACTTATTTCCTACGTCAATAATTGTCAACAGACGTCAATGGAGACGAGAGCGTGTGATTCAATAAATGTGATGTATGAGTATTGAAGAAACATAAGTAAACAATGATGACCTACTTGTAATTGTACTAGACTTTACATTCATACTAATATTATAAATGCAAAAGTCTGTCTGTCTCTGTCTCAAGGCTAATTCTGTATCTAAATCATTCATAGGTTAATTCTTTATTACATCTTGTCAAATTTACAAGCTACCCAAAAACAAAAACATTTATTTCGACGGAATAATTTGTGTTGTTTACAAATTCAAGTGTCAGTAAAAAACTATTATTTTTTATACAACTAAGTAGGCAAACAGGCGTACGGACCACCTGATGGTAAGTGGTTACCGTAGCCTATGAACGCCTGCAACACCGGAGATGTAACGAGCGCGTTGCCGACCTGTCCGCTGTCAGCACAGCGACCCCTCCGGAGCCTGGCGACCCTACTCACCAACAGGACCACAACACTGCAACATAGTGTTATTTGGCTGCGGTCTTCTGTAGGGTGGAGGTACTTCCCCAGACGGACTACTCCTTACAAAATGTCCTACCTCTACGTTAAAAACCTTTTAAAAATAGTTTAATTGAATATTCAGTAAAAATATTTAAAACGTCGTCATTTACCTCCTTTACCTGTGTCTGCACTATAACACAACCACACATATGCATAACATATAAACACACATACAACTACACGATAAACAAAACAAACAAATGCTTTCAATTTCCCAATTTCCTAATTGAGGAAACATGCGTACATTCGCCGACAAATGTCGTAGATGAATTCGGTTCTTAAGGGTTCGTTTACACGAATCCAGCGCTAGCAATCCAGTAGCGAATTTGTCTATGTAGAATTGTAGACGCGCTCAAGGGCACAAAATTGTTTCACAAAATTTCGTGTTCGTAATATCTGCTAATAGGTTTGCCAGCATCCGTCAAAACTAGCTTTAGAGCTTAGGTCTATACACACAGGGGATTCATTCGCATTCATTAGAATTCAAAGGATCGCGTACGGTGCGCTTTAATAGAAATTTTCTCCCACGTACGCTGAGACTGTGGAATGAGCTCCCCCAACATGATTTTCCCAACATGGGGTCTTTCAAAAAGGGCGTTAAAGGATTTCTCAAGGGTCGGCAATACGCACGTGATGCCTCTGGTGTTGCGGGCGTTCATGGGCTACGGTGACCACTTACGATCAGGTGGGCCGTATGCCTTTTTGCCTAGTTAATTGTATAAAATTAAAAAAAAAATACATTTGTACACATTGTGTCATTAAAGAAAGGTCTAAAATTGATTACAATTCTATGAGTTAATGCTCGTGACTGTGCATTAGGTAGTACATTTTATTTGAAAAATTGTACATGCACTTTTCGGCTGACTGTACAGATTAAGGAATTTTGGCGATAACTGTACAAAGTCACATTTATGTTAAGTGCTACTTATGTAGGTTAGAATCCTATTATCAGAATAATTTATTTCCAATTTTGTTGTTCATAAGATTTATAATGTAGTCTACATTAAATCTCATTCTTGTTTGTTTATAATACGGTATTGCAGGCGTTCATAGGTTACGGTAACCACTTACCATCAGGTGGGCCGTACGCCTGTTTGCCTACTTAGTTGTATATAAAAAAAATATTTTACGTTTATTGTAGACAACATTAACAGAACATATATACTAATAAATACAAAAAAGAAGTGAAAGAACCGACGACTTCCGGTAACCACTGAACCACGGAGGCACCGTGGCTCTGAAAGTGGCTGAACACTTTTCAAGATTAATTTGTTTTTTTTTTAGTATTCTTAGTCCTTCGTATGAGATATTATCAGGAAAATTGGTTAAGTAAACGAAGCATAAAAACTCACTTTAACTTTTATAATTTAGGATAGAAAAGAAGATTATCAGTAATTTCTAACCTGAGCTTCAATAATCACACAAGCACAATAATCCGACTACATTCGCATTCAGACTTATAATTTTCCAAAATCGGTTCAGTCATTTTTAGGAAAGGACTTTGTCTATCAGTGCACTGATTGTGGCTGAAATGATGATGTCGATGACTTTTATTAAAGTGGAAATTAGTGATGTACATTGATACATATAATTAAACACTCATCCTTTATATGCGTCGCCGCAGTCGCGTAAAACACATAACCCTTCTTTTTGAGTTTCACTCCTGTCGGGTATAAAATTAGCCCTTCAACTTTCATTATATTTGGAGGTCAGAAAGGCGTTAGACAAAAGCCAGCGAACCGACGCTAAATTATGTAAATAACATGCGACAATGAGGAATGAAGCTATGGGTAAAATAGGCTTAATATTTAATAACGTTCTAGTAGAACACTGCTTTTAACTAACAGTACTTTAGTACTATTATATATTCTGTGCTAACGGTATATTTTTTTTTATACAAGTAAGTAGGCAAACAGGCGTACGTCCCACCTGATGGTAAGTGGTTACCGTAGCCTATGAACGCCTGCAACACCGGAGATGTCACAAGCGCGTTGCCGACCTGTCCGCTATCAGCACAGTGAGTTCTCTGGAGCCTGGCGACAGTACTCACCAGCAGTAACACAACACTGCATCACAGTGTTATTTGGCTGCGGCCTTGTGTAGGGTAGAGGTACTTCCCCAGACGGACTACGCCTTACAAAATGTCCTACCTCTCAAAGAATTAATATTAGTACTAAGTATAGTGCCTTAATATAAATTCTGTTGTAAAGCTTATAATTTACGACGACTGCCGCGACTGATGGCGGTGCCCCGCGGCAACACCATTTTGTTAAATGAAGCTCCGTTGACGCGCACTACATGTTCTCAATATAATAGCTGAGGAAACTGACATATTTGAATGTGCTCTGAATTCACAAGGATAGCTATGTTTATAATTTGTTACGATCATTATCTATTTGTGTTACAAAAATTGAGGCTGTCTATTGCATTAGGCGCAAACCTGTAGAAATAGATTTAAGCTTATAAGTCTAAATTAATTAATTTAATTTGTTTCTCTGTGCTTTTGAGATTTTATAACTTTAAAACCAAATTTTGTGATTAACTGTGTTTACATTAGTTGTGCACGTATATAAAGTGTTAATGTATAATAATAATGAAAGCAGAGTAAATGCATTTGAAATGAGAGCTTTACGGAGTAAGTGTGGAGTACGTCTGAGCGATAAAATTAGAAATAGTGAGATAAGGAAAAGGTGTGGTGGGAATGAGGATGTAGTGACAAAGATAGAAAAAGGGATGTTAAGATGGTTTGGGCATGTAGAAAGGATGGATGAAAGGAGACTTACGAAAGGGTTACCTATCATAAAGACGATTTTTTCTTTTTAGATTTTCATTTTAGCAAGAACGTTTCAACCTTTTTCGTTTTTTTTTACTTTGTCGAAATATCATTTGTCGCCATATCAGTTGACCTATTATCAATTCTTTTTTATTTCGTCACTCCAACATGACATTGGATAGAAACTTTTTACCGTAGTGATGCTCGGCCGAATAACTTTTGTTCTAAATATATATAGATTATAGTATAGTAGTCTAAATAAATTCTCTAGCAAATAAAAAAAGTTCAAAAGATACTTCGGCCATTAGCAAAATTTTTTTTTCAAATCGGTAAAACATAGTTACAAGCACTTACCAAATTATTTTGCGTGCTTCCGCCACCAGTTAGTTCATGCAAACTATTGCCGGCCGGCACCCACGCACTACTGTTAGTCCCAGCATGCCCATCAACATTAGTTTGCACAAGTAACGCCTGAATCAATTAATTATCTTAAAACATAGTTAAATAAAATGGTACATATGTAATATTATGCTTCTATAATATAAATATATACCAAACAATACATACAGCAAACAAGACTTCGATGAAACGTGTTGGGTCAAGTGAGATTCGGCAAAGTCAATTTCAGATAACTGATCGGTTCCCTTACGAAAGGTATTTACAAATCAAAGGTGACAGCAAAAGTCGGTTAGGGCCGACCTCGGAGAACATACTGCGACCAAATCGCAGACATATTAAAAAAAGGGAGATGTCAGGAGTACCCGTAATCGACGATCGTGTATGACGAGAGTGATGAGCGTAGAAGAAGCGAGGGAAGTCTGTAACGATCGTATACGAAGCAAATGGAAATCCGAAGTCTCTGCCTACGGGAAAAAGGGTTAACTTACTTACATCGTTGAATGTTTTGTTTGTAACCTGATAAGTATACCTACCTAATAATTATAAAGAAACATTCTACAAGCGAGGGAGTCAATTTGTATACCAAGTGGGTTACATGGTCTATCAACTCAGTGCAACCTGATGTAGAGTTTTTCGGAAAGAGCCTTTTGGCCTGACGTGGTCCCTTTATTAACCACCAAATAACAACCGAACCTTTGCTGACGCGCCTTCGCTGAAGCACGGAGTCATCATTATTTTCAGACAATCAGATGATTTAAGCCTGCAACGTCATAACACCTTAACAAAGCATGCTTCTCGTGAGAACCGAGCTCTCTCAGTTGAAAAACGAAAGGCTAAAACAATTTCAACTTTCAAAAATCAAGTGAGAAAACATTATCTCTCTTCAATTGAAGCTGATCTTGCTCATCGTTAGTCACTTTTTTCTTTTCTTTTGTTTTTATTATTGTATGTTGTATGTAGGTAGATGTTATGTATATATTCTTTAAAGGTATAGTATGTATTAATAGATTGTAGGTTTTTATTTATTGACTGCCATGTAAGTATGATAGTTTAAGTATTTTATTACTGTACCGCCTTTTGTTTGTTTTCACTTTTTATCCTATCTACCCTGCGGTCGGCTGGAAGAAATTGCAATAGCGATAAGTCCGCCTTTGTACTCAATTTTCTAAATGTATTTCATTGAATTTTAATTTTGTGATTGGTACAATAAAGTGTATACATAGGGCGCACTGTAAGTTTCCGGAACTGGCCACTTACATAAACAATATTTAAAAATTTATTGCAACATTTGAAAATAGAACTCTTTGGCTGTAGAATGCAGTTTGTTTCATCTGACTGTCTTTTGTTTTTACCTTGTGGCGCCATTTAAAAAATTGTGTGTCTGCATCAACATGGATTTAACTCGGGAAAATTTTCGTAGTATGATTTTCTACGATTTTAAGTGTAATTTGACAGCTCAACAGAGCATCGCTCGGCTTGAAACAGCTTTTGGCAATGAAGCACCATGCAAGACAACTGTTTATAGCTGGTTTGCAGAATTCAAGCGTGGTCGTATCAATCTCAGTGACGAATCTCGCGATGGTCAGCCGTCCACCGCTGTGACCAACAAAAACATCAATGCTGTGCGCCGTATGATTGAAACAGACAGGCATGTGACCTACCATGAAATTCGCGCATCCTTAGAAATAGGCATGAGTCAAATACAATTAATCCTACACAAACATTTGGGTGTGAGAAAGCTGTGCTCGCGGTGGATCCCACACAACTTGACCGAGGCTCAAAAAACGGACCGCGTCACTTGGTGCAGTGCCATGCTTACCAGATTCAACGAAAGTGCGTCAAATTTGCTGTGGGACATAGTAACAGGTGACGAAACATGGATTTATTGCTACGATCCCAAAACAAAGCAGCAATCGAGCGTATGGGTCTTTCAAGATGAGCCGAAACCAACCAAAGTGGCGCGCGTGAAAAGTGCATCTAAGCGGATGATTGCTTCTTTTTTTAATAAAACTGGACACGTGGCTACTGTTGCTTTAGAGAATCGTCGTACAGTGAATAGTGACTGGTACACGACCATTTGTTTGCCGGAAGTTATTGACGAACTCCATAAAAATAACCGTAAACGCCGTATCATCCTGCACCACGACAATGCTAGTTCTCACACGGCCAGACAGACAAACGACTTTTTGAAGGCGTAAAATGTAGAACTCATGAGTCATCCTGCATACAGTCCCGACCTGGCACCTTGTGACTTTTTTCTGTTCCCAAAAATTAAGAACCAATTACGCGGTCAACTATTTTCATCACCAGAAGAGGCTGTCGAGGAGTATGAAAAACACGTTTCAGAGGTCACCACAGAGGAGTGGCACAAAAGTTTTCAAAACTGGTTTCATCGAATGAAAAAGTGCATAGACGCCAAGGGAGATTATTTTGAAAAACAATAAATTAATTTTGTACCTTTAATAGTATTTTTTCATATTCATTCCGGAAACTTATAGTGCGCCCCACGTATCTATCTATTTATCTATCTCGATTTCTGGATCATAAGAAAACGCCGTAACCACTGGACCACGGACTAAAACCGAAAGACATAGCTAGTCCATACTTCCATACTTAATATTAAAAATGCGAAAGTCTATCTGTCTGTATGTCCATCTGTCTCTCTGTTACGCTTTCACCGCCAAACCGTTAAACGGATTTTCATGAGTTTTTTAAGAATATAGTTGAAGACCCGGGGTCAAACATAGGCTACTTTTTGACGCGGGCGGAGCTGCGGGAAATAGCTAGTAATATCATAAGTGCGAAAGTCTGTCTGTTATGCTTTCACGGCCTAACCGCTGAACGGATTTTGATGTAATTTCATTCATTTCATTTGATGTCAAACAAATTCTACTTTTTGACGCAGACGGAGCTTCTCTAGTTCAAAAATATTTTGAATGCGAAAGGTTATATAACTGACCGTTTGTTAACTCTTTCACGGCCAAACCGCTGAACGGATTTTGATGAAATTTGGTATGAATATAGTTGAAGACACTCGAACATAAGCTACTTTTTGACGCAGGCAATGCAGGAAATAGTTCGAAATACATTTCGCTGTTCTTCTACAATTTTGATCTCAATGTCCATATTTTGGGTGACAACAAAACGGTTCAAACACTCATTTGTATAACAGTAGTCAAACTCATATTTGTTGTCGAGATGAGTTCTCCGGAATGTTTTGTATTAAACAGTGAAAGTGTTATGACAACGGTTGACGAGTTGGAATTCAAATCGAAAACTATTTGATGACCTAATTTAAAGTCCTCTGATCTGTAGGTTTTGGGTTCGATTCCCACTAATAAAGCCAGAAACGGATTTTTTTTTTAATACAATTAAGTAGGCAAACAGGCGTACGGCCCAACTAATGGTGAGTGTTTACCGTAGTCTATGAACGCCTGGAACATCGGAGATGTAAAGAGCGCATTGCAGACCCTGAATGAATTTTTTCACGCCCTTTTTGAAGGCTCCCATGTCACTAGGGAAAACCATGGCATGGGAGTTCATTCCACAATCGCGGTGTACGAATGAGGAAATTCCGTTTGAAGCGTACTGTACGCGATCAAATAGGATCAAAGGTATGGGGATGAAATCCCTGACGACGGCGAGAGGTGCGATAGTAAAAAGTGGCTGTTAGCATCATGCCAAACAATTCCTCCAATTTAAATTTTTTCTAGGGACAAATCTATCAGATTTTGTTAGCCACGTAGTAACATCGATACCTGTGTTATAGGATATATAGCTTAACGACAAATAACCGCGGCTCAGGTCAATCAGAAAAAAAAAAAAATATTCTCTCATAAACACATATTTTACACCACTCAAGTCGTCTCGTCAAGTTCTATGAAAATTAAGGGATTTTAAAGACGATTACACGAGACGAAGGTAATTAAAAAAAAAATACGAAAAAATCCGACTACTTTTCTGTGTAATTTGAAAATGAAAAATTCCAATAAATGCCTTTTTTTGAGTCTTTTTATAATTATTTAATTTTGATAATACACAGTGTCAATCTTACAGTAAATACGAATCTAACGACACTTGTCAAACTTAAATCCATCGACCTGAGAATTGACACGAATTGACATTTCTTAACTGACTTTCATTTAAAACGATTTTTGGCGGGAAGCTGTGAAGAGCAATATCGGTGCTGTATTTTATTTTCCAAAATTTGTTTTTTTTTTGAGTGTTTGCGCATAATAATCGTGGATTATAATTCGCAAAGTATTCGATAACAAACGTGAGTGTTGGGAAGTGATACAGTGTTTGACTTATGTGATTTTCATGCTTGTTGCCAAAAGCTCCTAGTAATCGCTAAGTGCAGTTTTTCTACCACTACACTAAGCCTGATTTTTCTGACTAGACTTGACTACCGACTAGCCTTTGAGACTTGACTAGGACTTGACGAAACCACACTGTAGGCTTGAAGAAGATTGAAAAATTAAGAAGAGCTATAATCTCAAGGACTTGTATCCATGGCCGTAAAACACATTACTAAAAAAAAATCATTATAACAGGAAAATAATCAAAGCCTTGAAGTAAAGAACCTTTTATGTTAATGTGGGGAACTCTAAAAGCGTTTACTATATCCTATGTATTTTCATCTGTCGATACTATGTAGCGTTGGCCATATAGCGAGGCTACACGGTCGTGTTACATCACCTTAATACGACTCTGACAATTGACCAGTGTAATCCTTTCTATTCGGAACTATATCGCTGGATCCGTACAGCTTTTACCTATTTATAGATGAGTAACGTCCAAGCAGATCCTGGGCTCCGAGGCAATCAGCCGTGGATGCGTCCGGGAAGGCGCTAAGATGAGTACATAATTAAAATCCAAATTTTTTGGTATTTATTTTTTCCATGCATATATTATATCTTCACTTTATGTCGTGGTTTTAATCTGGCTTCGAAGTTTCATAATTATGTGTCGAGCAAATCAGAGTACCTACGTATTTGTATCAAGGCTACCCTTAAATAAAATACTTGCTGTTTCCCGCAATTCCGCCTGCGTCAAAAAGTAGCCTATGTTTGACCCCGAGTCTTCAACTATATTCATATAAAAAAAATCATTAAAATCCGTTCAGCGGTTTGGCCGAGAAAGCATAACAGACAGACAGCCAGACTTTCGCACTATAATATTAGTATGGATGGAGATGGATTAACGTTTAAAGTTAATTGATGCTCTATACGGAGTGACTCTTCTGACTTGTCATAAAATTAGTTAAGTTAGACTGCTTAGTGTTCCACTACTCACAATTAGTCACATTTCAAAATTGCTTTTACAATTATTGTATCTTGTATGATTTGAGCTTAAGAAAAGCCGCGGGAATAAGTGTGTACGTGTGAACATTTCCTATACAAACATCTCATTCTACCTACTATACTAACACTAGTCTTATTAAAAACAATACATTTAAATTTGAATTAGAAGGAAAAAATATCGCATGATTTACTGTTGCTAATTTCTAAAGAAATTTATTACAGCAGTTCCGGGCATCAAAAAATAAAAAAAAATTGCTTTTGTGTTCGTCGATGATAGGCTCATCCTCAAATAGAGTATCAATCGTAAAGCTTTGTCGCTACAACGTGTGAAGACAGATAGCTGGCGACAACTTTATTTATAGTGACCGTTAGTGCTGTTAACTGGTTTATGTTTTACTTGATTTTAGGAAAGATGTATAATAGGTTTTGTCAATGTACTAGCCGTTTCCCGCGATTCCCCCCACGTCAAAAAGTTGCTGTTTGACCCCGGATCTTTAAATATACCCAAACCAAATTTCATTAAAATCGATCCTGAGGTTAAGCAGTGAAAACGTAACGGACCAAATAGACAGACTTTTGCATTAATTATTAGTATGAAAAGTATAGAATGGAAGTGAAGATATGGATGTATTCCGATGTATCTATTTGTTGTATCATCATCATCATCATTTCAGCCGCAGTCAGTCCACTGCTGGACATAGGCCTCTCCCAATGATTTTCAAAATGATCGGTTGGCAGCAGTCTGCATCCAGCGTTTGCCTGCGACCTTTTTCAGATCATCTGACCATCTGGTCGGGGGATGTCCAACGCTGCGTTTACCGGTAAGCGGTCGCCATTCGAGAACTTTTCTGCCCCCTCGTCCATCGGTTCTCCGCGCCCTGCCCACTGCCACTTCAAAGAACTAATCCGCTGGGCTGGTATTTCTGTCAATCAATCAATCATTTATTTATTTGTTAAACATAGGTACATAATAAGATGATTTACAGAGTATAAGACGCACTATGTTTTGCTATTAATGCACAGCATACAAATAAGTATTTCATACTAATATGGTTACAGGCTCACAGCCAAAACAATTCCAAATTTAAAGTCAAAAATATATATTTCATGCACAAACAATAAAATAATTAAGGTGATTATAGGCGATTAATAAACATGTCATATAGTTAATTATGCAATAGTGATGTCAATACTTATAAATTGTCATTAAAAAATTCATTAACGCTGTAGTAACATTTGTCAATTAATTTCTGTAGAAGTTGCTCCTTAAACAGATAAGTATTTAAATCCTTCAAGTCATTTGGTAGCTTATTATAAATTCTTACCGCCATACCCAGAACATTTTTCTTGACTAATTTAAAATTTAATTTTTGATTGCATAATGTGTGCCTGTGAAGGGACCGTGTCGTATTCTTTTTCAGTGTTGATAACTTTACAAACAATCCTAAATTCAGTCTAACAAATGTAGCCATTTCATATATGTATAGTGAAGGAAATGACAGTATTTTATATTGTTTGAAAATCAGTATACAACGTATGCAGCGTTTTTGTGCTTTAAATACAGTCTCCCAGTCGGTACAGTTTCCCCAAAATATGATTCCGTATCGAATTATTGATGCGACTAGCCCATGGTAGGCAGTCAGTACAGCATCTCTTTTTGCAACTTTACGTAATTTATAAAGCGCAAATGCAGATTTATTAAGTTTTTTACTAATAATTTTAACATGTTCAGACCATTTAAGTTGATTGTCAATAGTGATCCCTAGAAATTTTGTTTTTTTTTACTACGTCTAATTTTGTGTCATCATATTTAATGTTTATTACTGAATTAGAATTTCCAGGTTTAAAATGCATAATGCAAGTCTTGTTTAAGTTGTATACTAAATTATTCATGTCAAGCCAATTCATTACATTACTTAGAGCATCATTTATATTTTTTTCTTGGTCATTTTGGGTTCTACTCTTTATACAAATAGTACTGTCGTCAGCAAATAGTATCATGGGCTGACCTATTACACCTGGCAGATCGTTAATATAAAGTATAAAAAGCAATGGTCCCAAGACACTTCCTTGTGGCACTCCACTAACCATAGTCCGAATATCGGAGGTGTATTTAGTTTCCATTTTACTTTTAGGACAAATTCTTGTTATTTCTGTAACTTGTTGTCTATCACTTAAATATGATTTTATAAGATTCAGCACATTGCCCCTTATACCATATGCTTCAAGTTTCTTAAGCAGCTTCTCATGATTTACATAGTCAAATGCTTTGGTCATGTCTGTAAAGACAGCACTAACAGGTTCTTTATTATTAATACTTGTCAGAATTATATTTAAGAAATCAAAAATTGCCATATTTATTGATTTATTTTTTCTAAAACCATTTTGCTCGTTTCTAAGGATATCATTTTTTTCAATGTAACTAATTAAAGCTTCATGTATGCACTTTTCAAATATTTTAGAAAATATCGATGGAATAGCAATTGGTCTAAAATTGTTTACATCGCTTTTATCATTTTTTTTAAAAAGTGGTTTTATGATGTTTTTTTTTAATTCATCAGGATATACACCTTGTTCTACGCATAAATTTAATATAAAGCTAAGGGGTTCTGCTATATTAACCGCAACATATTTAACAATTTTTGTTGAGACATCGTCAATACCCACACTACTTGTATTTTTAAGTGATTTAATAGCTCTTAATATATCATCTGATGTAACTGGTGGCATGAACATAGAGTGTAAAGTACGATTTTCAGGAATTGTTGAGCTGTAGTTAGTATTGTCATTGTCTGTAACTTTTATATGTTGTATATCATCTTTTATATAAGGAACATTTTGTACCAGTTACTGTACAATGTCACTTGGCTCGCACTATTTAGGAATTGAAATTAACGTATAAATAGATCGTCCATCCGCGAGCGTGTATGACGAGAGTGATGAGCGCGGAGGAAGCGAGGAAGATCAACAATCTGACAATTGTGTCTGAAATATTGATCAACTGGCCGTTTCCGGCAGCTCCGTCTGCGTCAAAAAGTTGCATATGTTTGATCGCGGGTCTTCAACTATATTCTTACCAAACTTTTCTCTTTCATATTTATGCCCGCCAGATGGCGCTGTTTCAAATTTAACACGAAGTCACATAGCCTTGAACTAGCGGATAACTAAGACATTTCCAACGATACTCCATTTGTTTAATTATCGCTAGTAATTTAGAAGTAAATCGCGATTCGTATATTTATATTTCTGCCTAAACTTTTTGTCCTCTAGAGGGCGCTCCTTCAATTTTAACATGACTTGACATGTTTATGACACCCGCATAACTATTCCGCATAACTTTCCAACGATACTCCATTTGTTTGATTATCACTAGTAGTTTAGAATAAAATCGCGAACACAAACGAATGAAGAAAATTTTCAAATATCAGAAGAAAGCAAGCAAACCCGCGAGCTTAAGCAAACAATATATATGTTTTTGAGATGTGCTAATTTAGCCCTTTCATTTATTTATTTATTTATTTAACATTTTCCAAAAATTGATACAAACAAATTAACATAAGATGCATTTCACAAAACCACTGAGGTTTGTTTAGAAATAGCAGGTACATTCAAATCAAGCTAATTTAAAATCTATGATACTCATATAATAATAATAAGCAAATGAAGTAAATCTTAACAGTGAGCCGGGCAATCAATCCTGATAAGAACCACAGAGATGAAGCTACAAACCCTACAAGGCATAAAAAAAAATCATTTTTTATTCAGTTCCTCACTTTATGCCCTCTAGATGGCGCTGTGGTAAATTTGGCATGACGTTACATAAATAAAACTAGTGGATAACTGAGACCTTTCCAATGATACCCCATTTGTTTAATTACGAGTATCACTTGTAGTTTAGAAGAAAATTGTGGTGGCTTTGCCGTAGTCGGGTATACACAGACAATTTACTATGCACACGCTAAGAATTAGCATAAACTGCATAAGAAGTAGGTAGTGTGGTTTTCAAGAAAAATCTAAGCAAACAAATTTAAATCCACAACGTTGTATATCTTTAAACTACACTGGATTTTATTTTAAGTATATAGATCAGAGTAAAATGGAGATATGTAATGAAACAAAATATTTTTTTCGGCTTTGTCATTGCAAGTCGGAAAACTTTACCACAGAAAATAAATCAATTAAATATTAAGTTTTTCAAAATTTTGACTCCAAAACTTGACGACGACGCAAGTGACAAGAGGGCCAGCTCATTTCTTGCGCAGAGAATAGCGGTCGCTATCCAGCGCGGGAATTCTGCTATTTAATTAGATTTTAATTAGTTTTTATTTTTAGGTTAATTTTTATTATTATGTTTTAGTTTTAGTTTAGATTTATTTAGTTTTTATTTATTATTATTTATTTTTTATTGATAATATAAGTAATCATGTTTTTGTTATAATATATTAAATTGTGGTGTGGCCATTATTATTAAAAAACACATCAAATATGGTTCTAAAACAATATGAGAAAATAAGCTACGCAATACCATAAGATAATTAGTATAGATTTGAGTGTCTAAGATCGAAATTATTTTGTCTGCTACAACAAACAAACTGGAGTGCTATTTTTGCAAAATTTGAGTCGCGAAAAATCGATAAATCGATTTTCGTTCGTAGTCGAAGGATTTTTGTTCGATGTCGAACGATTTTCATGTAAAATTGCATGTAATACATTTCAAAAATAACCCTGTCCGTCCGTTTCATCGCGCTAACGATCACTTCACCATATCTACTCATCACTCTAATCTCAGCTGAGCTATTCCGGATTTATGTCCGACCATACCCGGATTCAGAAGCCGGGGTACGTGATTCGAAAACTAAAATGGCGGCAACCCTATGCAAAATGAGGTTAGGTTATGTCTCACTTTTGCAGTAAAATAACCTTAATTTAGTGCAGTTGAATTTTTGTGGTAATTTATAAAAGCTAAGGTAATATTCATGAGTCTTATCAATCACATTTTGGATTTTTTTAATTTATTAGACTTAGGTATGTTTATGATATTTGCATGGGTATTGAAAGCCCGTATTAATATTTATATACTCTCAATTTCAACCATTACAATATAAGTGAATAATTCAAATTCAAACGAAAAAAACCGATGTGAACAGTTAATTTTTAAAGACAAAGGAAATGCAAGTAATAGATGTCCACTTTATTCGCGAAAGGTTAACAAAACAATGCCACAGGGGTTTCGTTATTCAATTCGAAGCTCGGAACCTAAAATGAAGATAAAAAAGTTCAGCAAAGCATAGAGCAAGTTTTAACTTCATTTCCTTTTGTCGGCGAAAGCTCAAGTTTCTAGCGACTCTTGAGTTGCTATAAAATTATGAACTTACAATACTTTTGGAGAGTTACTTTGGGATGATAAAGAAGAGTGTAAATAACACTATTACTAACTAACACTAACAAATGTTATTTTTCTTAAACAAAAGTTCCAAAATGCTGTCCAATAGGACAAACATGTTGCATGCCGTGCGGCTGTTGTCTAAGATCTTGTAATTGCTATATTTAACATCATTGTACACCCATAATATGCAATAAAGTTGATTGATTGATTTTAAAAAGGGTTACGTCATATGGAAATCTTTTTCGTCCAAGCGTGTTTTTTCTAGTTACGTTCTCTGCTTATATAAACTCGTACTTCGGAGCCTAGGGTACGCTATAAATCATGATCCTTGATTTGGCAGCACTGGTTATAAAGCGACTGACGTCTGACCTCCGTAGCCCGTACGGTGAAACATGACCCGAGGTGTTAGTAGCCAATACCGTCAGATGTTTTCAGGCAAAGGCATCTCACGCAGCCTAACGACTGCTATCTGTCAATAACTACCGGGACCTCAACGTTCCTTCCGAAGCACGGGGGAGCTCGAGATAGACATTGCCACTAAATGGCGACCAATGCAATAAAGGTCGCGCCTTGCCGTCGCTGACACGCGCATAACTTTCTGAATTAAGAATGGAGACAGAAGTGTAGGCCTTTGCCAGGCTAGGGAAAAATGTGGATAAATGGATTTAATGCATGAAGATGAAGGAGTCAGACGTATACGGTAAAGAGGTAGTCTATTCAGTATTCAGTATATTCTACTTATATAACCGTAAAACCGTCTCATCGACATAAAATCTAGGATACAGTTTAGGGACTTTCAACAGGATGCAGTGCTTTGTTTAGTTTTAGACTAAAAACTTTTCCAAACGAATATACCTACCTGAATTCTTTGTAAGACAATCTCTTTACGAGTATAATTATGGGTTAATATATTATATTTAACGTGAATCATTAGATTTGTGATTTCGTGATTGTTACACATTAAATTAAACTATTTTAAAACTGTTTATATTGCGTTTTTTACTTGCTTATTTACGCCTAACGTTTCTAAAAAAAACACTTAGCACCGTTGCAAACGCGATAAAAGTTTTTGAAAAAAAAAATCTGAACCGACTTCAAACTCATCTGAAAAGGAAAAATAATCAATTAGTTGTTCGTTATTAAATTTGGTTCCTTAACAAACATTTTAATTAATTTGATTTGCCCTCGATTTCATTATCAGATCCTCGGACGTAAGCCCTTTCGAAAAAAAAGAATTATGAAAATCGGTCTACAATTGGAGAAGAAATCGGTGAACATACATAGAAAAAAATTTATATACACACACGACAGAAAATATATGCGTGTGCTCTGAGGGCCACTCTCCCAGAATTCTTTGAAAACATGCTCAGGATTTAGTGAACATTTCCAAAGAATTGTGAAAGTTGGAACCAGATTTTGTGAAAATCAAATAAGCGAGTTATGGGATTTAAAGTTGGACCCTCGGTCCACACATAGAGGATTGAGGGTCCACTTATACCGGATAAACTAGGCACTAAAGAAAAAGTCTACGCCAAAATGTAAGATAATGGCAAACAAAAATTGTGGAAACGAGATATTATAGCAAAACATTGTATTATTTTCTATATTTCCGTTCAACGTGGGAAACATGGAAAGTTTTTTACTTTAATAATAACAAAACCATTAACTTTTAGTGACACTTTGAAATCCTATATTAAAGTAAATCAATTGTGAAATTTTGTGATCAGATCAAGATATCACGTTGGTTAAAAATTATCACCTTGTTAAAATTCTTTTTATGTTTTCAGAAAATGAAGTATCTAGAATTAGTACAGTAGTCACAGTAGTGTGAAAGTGAGGTATATATTAGTAACACAAACTAGCATAGTACCTGATATCTCTGGTCAGTCTGCTGCCGATTCGCATACAGTAATCATTGGTTGTAACTTGCTATAAACAATCTAATATGTCTACCTGTATATATTTCACATGCAAAAATTTTACTGAACAGGTCAGAAAATTTGTTAGGATCGCTTTTCACATGTTAAACAAAACATTTACAATTCTTTTCATTGATAAAATAATTTTAATTAAAATCTCTTAATTTGACATAAAATTTGGCGCGTCGATAATATGGGTGTTGCCAGTATTACAAAGTAAAAAAAAATACAATTGTTTAAAACCTCGTGTTGATTTTTCGTTTTTTAAAAAAAAAAATGATTGATTAATTTGGTTTGTCTATTCATTCTTATTTATAAAGATAATGGACTTTTGGCGGGAAGCTGTGAAGAGCAATATCTGCGCTGTATTTTATTTTCCAAAATTTGTGTTTTTTTGAGTGTTTGTGCATAATAATGGTAGATTATTATTTGCAAAGTGTTCGATAACAAGCGTGAGTGTTGGGAAGTGATACAGTGTTTGATTTATGTGATTTTCATGCTTGTGGCCAAAAGCTCCTAGTAATCGCTAAGTGCAGTTTTTCTATCACTTCATTTAGCCTAATTCTTTTGACTAGACTTGACCACCGACTAGACTAGGACTTGACGAAACCACACTGTAGGACTGAAGAAGATTGAAAAATTAAGAAGGGCTATAAAGGACTTGTATCCATGGCCGTAAAACCCATTCCAAAAAAAAAAATATAAAGTTAATTCGCTAGTGACTGCGTTAAGGATTTGTATGTTTGTATTGGAAAAAGCATATAACGGATTAAAATAGGCAAACAGGGGTCGCTAAAACTGATGTTAAATCTTCTACTCAAATTTTTAAAGCCCAGGAGTGCTATTTCTGAAAAGTGTGACATATATGTCGAACAAAAATCCTTCGATATCGAACGAGAATCATTCGTTAACAAATAAACATTATTCGACTCGCTCGCTAAAAATTAGAGCCCCAGGAGCTATATTTTCGAAATAAATGAATCACACAAATTTGCTGAGTCGAATAATTTTCAATCGCCATGAAGAGTGAGTCGAATTATTTTCGTTCGATATCGATTGATTTTTGTTTGTCATAGTCGAATGATTTTGTATGGTGTAGTTGAAAACTGAATTACTATCTATATCAAATTTCCATATAGTTTTATTCTCGTCTTTTGATCTTGACACAACACACAACATTTAAACACCTTTTCTTTTTCTCTACAAGAATTGGTATTTATCATACATGCTGGCAATCACGAAATTTTAAAAATAAATCGGTTTTGTTCACAAAGCGACGCGTACAAAAGTGTTGGATGACTCTATTTAGAGTATTCTTTAATCTATGACACAAACATGCGACCTTCTTTTTGAAGTCTTTTAAAAAATCGTATTAAAATAGTTTAATTTAATGAATAAGTGCAAAACTGAAAACTTCAATTCAGGCAGTCGGTATGAAAACTCACTAAAATATTTTTATTAACATAGCTTGCCGAAACCACTCATTCGTTGCAGAAAAGTCTATAATTTTTGGAACGAAGTTCCTTATCGCGCGTTGCGAAAGGGGGCTAGACGGAAAAAATTAAGACCAAAAGTTGTAACGACACTTTTTGCTATAGTTGTAAGCCGTGCGGCGTGCGCGTGTTTCTCTGTCTGTCTCTTTCTCTCTCTCTCATAGAAAGCAAGCCAGTTATTTTCGTTTCGTCTTACTATTTTGCATTGAACAGTGTGGTGTTCAATAAAACTTCGTTCCATCCGGGTGTCCTTTGAGACCTCACCCCTTTTTCTTTTACACAAAATAAAATCTGTCATTGTTAAAGGCACGGATGTAGATTTTTGGATTTCTGACAGAAGCAATTAATTCACAGGTAAATCGAAAAGGCCAAATCCGACATAGCACTGCAAAAGTAGTGTTCTTCATAAAACAATTTCGATTCGTATGCAGCTTGCGCCGGATTTAGTTAAAACAACGTCAGAATTAATTGGAATTCTGTGTGCAGTCCGGCTAAGTTGAATCGTTGTTTTCATACATTTGTTTGTGGCGGAACTCACACGAGCTGACTTACTTAAGCCGGGTAAAAATAACAAAACATGTTTTCTATCAGCCGCGCATAACATTTTGTATGTAAGCCTGGTCTGCGACAAAAAATAACAAAACATGTTTTCTATCAGCCGCGCATAACATTTTGTATGAAAAAAATGTTAGGCCACGCCCACATTTTGTTCAATGTTCGAAGTTAGATATTTGCAGACACAAAATACGGTCGCAGGAGACCCGGCTTTACTCCGCTTGCTCAGCGATCCGAAGTGAATCTTGGCCTCCTCACGAGAGAGCGCCAAAGTATTCTATTCTGCGCGATGGCTCGCCAGTTGTCAGCTACCATCTCTCGCAGCTTTTGTTAAAAAAAAAAACAGTTAAAAGCTGAGTAGATCACTTTCGGAACTGTAATTTTCCACTATTCGGTTTTTTCTTGAGTATTTGTGCATACAATGGTGGATTATTATTCGCAAAGTGTTGGAGAACAAGTGTGAGGGTTGAGAAGTGATACTTACAGTGTTTGATTGTATGATTTTCTTTCTTATAACCAAAAGATCATAGAAAATCGCTAAGTAATCGGTAGTATTGTTTTTATAAAAAGTATTGCAAAAAAAAGTTGTCGAGAATAATGGTATTTTTTGATAGCGAAACTATATCCCGACCAGGAAAATAAAAACCCTGCATTGGCGTCGCTACTGATCGCCTTTAGGTGCCAACATGTATGCGTCATGTGGAATTATTTTTTGGGGAAACTGTAGTAAACAAGAGAAAATATTTAAAGCCCAGAAACGTTGTGTGCGAGCTATGTGTGGGTTAAACGTATGAGACAGTTGCCTACCAAAATTAAAACAACATAAAATATTGACATTTCCTTGTATGTACAGTACATATTTGAAATGGCACTGTTTGTAAAAATGAACCCTGATTTATTTATTAAGTTATCACAGTTAAAAGGTATACCATTACGGAGCCAGCTTAAAGATAAATAGTTCACTTATAAATACAGATTAGCCTTAATCCATAAAAATGTTATAGGTATGGCTACAAAAATTTATAATAAGCTGCCTCAGGACTTAAAAAAATTCATTATGTTTAAAAAACAATTATTTACGACTATAATTGATTGACTATTCTATCAATGACTATTTTAGTGATAAATTATGACTAAATTGTGACATAATTTGTCACATTTTTTTTTATTGCCATTTAATATTTTTTACTTTTCTATTAATAATATTTGTATTGTTTTTTGGTTTAATCTAATTACTTAATTATTGTATGCTGTATCACGGCAAAACATAGCGATCTCTATGTAAAAAGTTATAACAATAACACCTGTATGTATTTACCTATGTTTTACAAATAAAATATTGATTGATTGATTGATTGTTAACAACAAAATTGACAATGTCTGTTGACGAAACATCGTATACAGCCGCGGCCGCGTAGCCGCGCCCGCGTCGTGCGTCAACGTCACGTCATGCATGTGTCAGCATGACACAGCTGACAGCTGGTCGAACCGATATAGCGGACGGGCACTTGACTACAAGGAACCGATCGGGCCGCAGATCGGAAATCGAGCCTTTGCTGCAACAATGTCATTTAATGAAATAGAAATCAATCCTTCGTTTTCATTCGCATCAAATATGATAACATCTTTTACATCACTTTTCTCTCATTATTTTATATTATTTTTACCATTTTGATAAATATTTTTATTTGATAATCACAAAATAAATAACGTCCACATCTATCTCTTTTTGACAAATGCCATTGAGATGACTTAGACTGAGAATTGTAACTTAAATACCTAGTTGCCAGTAAAATAAATTAGTTCTAATATTTTTCCGCAATATGGCCAAGACTGCTATTTTCCTGATCGGGCTATACTGTAGAATGTTCGTGCGCGAATCTAACTAGTACTTTACCTGTTTTATTCTCACTACAAGTGAACGTTTTGAGTCTAATTCTTACTTTAGGAAAACTGGTCTGTCTGAGTATCGTCAATTACAGAATCTAAATTGCTGAATAGTGGGGGACGGAGCTAAGACCGCCGTCTCCATACTTCCATGTAATCCATACTAATGTTATAAATGCAAAAATAAGTCTGTCTGTTTGTCTGTAACATTTGGTCTTCATCTGAGCGTGTTTACCAATTATAAAGTTAAACTTTATTTAGGACATTTGAGGACTTTAATTTCGAGATTTCGAGCTAAGTTATAAGCAGTTTATTAACTAATACAGTTTTAGTTAACAAAAATACAACAGGGAAAAAATATTATTTGGACATAAAGATTCCAGGTGAAAAGGAAATAATAATTTACAGAAGAACTAAGCTCGTGGATTCTAAGCACAAAGTCGGAGACCTAACAAAAAGAAAGCAGCACCAATAATGAATACTTAACTTTCAAGATCGGAGTGAAGACTGCCCGAGCATAATGTTTTTTTTTTTGACCAGACTTACAATTTGAGCTCCTGTGAGCTTTCAAATTTACAGCGGGACAGTTTGAGGCGAGGGCTATTAACCACTCAGCCTCGGCAAATGCACAAGGGACTCCCAGTTGGGACGAACCTCGGCCATGGGCTTTGCCTTTATCAAGCGAGCAATGCAAACTCGCGAGCGGTAGCAAACGCTCAATGCCATAAGGGCCGACACTATTGTGCCTGAGGGCCTACTGAGAACCTATCGGTGGCGTGAAGCGCCCTGGTACATTGCGGTACCTGGTGAACTGTCTACTAACTACTGTTCCTACTACGTCGCACTCGCCGGCGAGTGCGGTTGTATGTTCCTAAATAATGATGTTGCTTACGTTTATATAAAAGGACGTCTGCGGCGAGGAGACAGGCAGCAACGTCAAGCAGTTGCACCTAGGTTGTGCTTCAAAATTCAGCGTGCGGTGTTAACCATGATGCTAGCGACTGCCATCTGACCTCCGTTACCTTTTCACAGGAAAACAACACCAATTAGAAACATGATCTAGAATGTGTTAGTTACAAGCGCTTACCAAATTATTTTGCGTGCGATTATATGTGTTAGTGGCCAACACTGTCAGATTTTTCAGGTTGCCTAAAGGCATCTGATACCAAAAACAGCTCTATCGATGACGGTCGCGACCAACGACTTAACGTGCCTTAAGAAGCACGGAAGAGCTAAAGATAGAAAATGCCACTAACGGCGACTAATCCAAGACTAACCGTGTTCTCTCGCTTGACACACACAATCCGGAGTCTTATTTTTGAAATTTATTTCTCACACAAAAGCGGTGAGTCGAATCATTTTCGTTCGATACTAAATGATATTCATTTGATATAATCGATGAGTCAAACGGTTTAATCCGACTTACCGCTTTTTTCATACAACTAAGTAGGCAACCAGGCGTACGGCCCACCTGATGGTAAGTGGTTACCGTAGCCTATGAACGCTTGCAACACCGGAGATGTCACGAGCGCGTTGCCGACCTGTCCGCTATCAGCACAGCGACCCCTCCGGAGCCTGGCGACCCTACTCACCAGCAGGAACACAACACTGCATCACAGTGTTATTTGGCTGCGGTCCTCTGTAGGGTGGAGGTACTTCCCCAGACGGACAAATTTACAAAATGTCTCTTTAAAACTCTCCCAAAGTGAGGGCTTCAGAATCATTAATTAATCAAGTTCATCTTGTAAAATGTGTATAAATACCTCTTTTAGTATTTACTAAAAAAAAGTATTGTATTTGCGGCTAATCTATTTAGATTAGCCGCAAATACAATACTTTTTATTATTATTTGTTTTAAGGGTTTGTTACACATGTTAGCCTTATCGTACCCGCCGCCAGGCGATACATTATAAATCGCTACTTCAGAAGATAATTGCGCTAGTAAATGGTTTTATTTTTATTTCGAGATAGACTTTTTACAAACAAAATTAAAGATTTTCATTATAATTAAGATTTCAGTTATTCCAGTTATATCAGAAAACTAAACAAGTTTCTAATATTAAACGATGTTTTATCACGAAACTAGATAAAAGTTATTTGAATAAGATGTAAATCTTTTGGGAAAATGTAATGTGGAATTTTTTTTAATAGATGTGAATAGTATTATTTCAGCTATTTGCGTAAATCTATGTATGTTTATTTAGCTGTAGGGTTTTTTTTTCTGTAATATCACAAGAAGCTTTTTTGCGCCGCTTTGTATTTTCTCTGTTTTTCCTAATGGTTGACTGGGAGAGAATGCTTTTAGCATTCAGTCCGCCAATTGTATTTTTACTTGTGGTACAATAAATTTTTAATAAATAAATAAAGTCCATAGTGACGTTGACGTGTCGACGTCACGTCTCTGTGACTCGGTCCAAACGTGACCTGTCTACTCTTGTTAAACTGAAAAATGGCCTAATGCATGAATACACAATTCTAGTTATTTTTTTTTAAATAGCTGTCTGTGCACAAGTCTGTTATAAAATGTATCCCATTCTCTCTACCCTGCTTCTGTCTTCTCTATAGATCACTTTACAGAAGTTTATTTTAATTTAAAAATATTTTTGGTTTTGAAAAAATCTGAAGATCACTGGGGTATGTCTGTTAGTGTTTATCACATCATTTGTTTTGTTATATATTCAATGACTGTATTGATCAAGACATCTTCCCAAATTAATTGAAGTATAGTAAATTAATCTCATTATTTAAAAAATGGGAGAAGTTGGAGCCTGGCAATTATAGACCTATCTCTATATTGCCCGTATTGAGTAAAATATTCGAAAAGATTATGCTCAATCAAATCTTAACAGTAGCTTCACAATATACTCGTATATTTGAAGTTAGTTAATATGTATTTGAAGTATACGAGGAAAATATTACTACTTTTAGAAAGAACTCTGATGTTACATCAGTAAACTGAATATAAGTAAATTGACGTCCATAAGTGATATTTACATCTTATATTGAAAATTAACCATTTCATTAAATTTTATTTCTGATTTTAATAAAAAAAAATTTTTTCGTATGGCTAAAGACAAAACTAAAGAAAGCTTGGTGAATATGCTTTAAGTTTTAGTTATTTACTTAATTTTGTAATAACCAGTTTGTTACAAATATTGGACAAAGGTATCCCCCATCTCCCTCTAGCCTTAGAGGGAGTTATTCAATTATGATTTAAAAAATATAAACACGTGAAAAATAATCAAACAACAGCTAATAATCATTGTACCTTGCGCTTTTTTTTTACACATAAACAATTTTAACCCTTGGATTGAACTCCAAAGAACAGACATGGAATATATTTGAAGCATTTTGACAAAATAATTAAGATTGATCAATTTAATGCCACTATTATTTTCGCCTCAACTATTGTTACAATAATTTAGAGGGCGTGCATAATGAAGACTTTTTTACCAGTCAGTTATGAGATGGTGCCGAGAAAATATTATATTTTTTTTAAATAGGTATGGGACGTTTCAAAACTGAAACGGTTTACCTTACTCAATTAGTCCATGAACGGTTGGTTTCAAAGAGAATGTGTAAAAAACGTCATGGTCAACTACGGTTGGAAACGTGTAGTCTACACTTTTTATGTTGCAACAGTTCATAGGCTCTAGTCTTACCATCAAGGGCAGATTACAAATTTAAAAAAAAATTGGTTCTCTCTTGAACTTCGTCATCCAACGAGCCTCCTTCAACGTGGAATCACCTTGTCAGTATTAAGAGATCCTTTCAGCGGAGAAAATTAGTTTTGGATAGGGTGAAATCTTATTGGACAAGCTTTATTAAAGAAGGCTTCAGGTTGGATCTAGGAAATGAAATGAAGAAGATACTATGTTTATTTGACCGAGACTGAGACCTTAAAGTCTATTATAACATTTTCCATTGTAATTCATTTCTAAAAAGAAATCCATAAAACTAACTGGATCATAAATGGCAGCTTATACGTCCGCCATTTTTTTTTTCGAAGCGCCTTGTCTTTCTTGCATACCCTTGTGTAGGAGTTTTTCGGAACTCTACACGTGGTAACTTTCATGATCACCAGAAGACAGTAGACCATCGAAAGAACTGCTGCTTTCATTGTGCGACTTCCTAACCAAACTGGAAAAACCTAAACAGAGTATACTGTCCCTCAATAAGTTTTGAGATGCTCGAAATTTAAAAGTGGAACGCATCTGCATATTTTTTTTTAAAGTTAAATTATTTTTAAAATTAAACTCAAGTAGCCAGATTGCTGGTTTATTACTTACAATACGAGTGTGAGTTATACACTACTGTGAGTTATGGACTTACAATAAGAGTGTAAGTTAAAAAAAACGGCTAAGTGCTAGTCGGACTCGTGCACCGAGGGTTCCGTACAAATCTGTAGCTATCGCGTTCACGAGGAAAGGGGTAGTAAGTTTAAAATTATCAAAAATATTTTTATTATATGATGTAAAATTTACGGTTTTCGCAATTTTTCCTTTATCTGTACTATAAGACATTGCTTCGTACTAAATTTCAAGATTCTGAGTTCACGGGAAGTACCCTGTAGGATTTGTATCCCTTGCGAGTGTCGAAAATTTGCGGTTGTGTCTTTTGTTTGCGTTGACTTAGAAGTTTGAAGAACAACTCCAAGGGACAGTAGACCTGAGTATTTGATATAAATTTCAGCTTGATACCTCCATGCGTTCCTGAAAAAAAGGGTCTTGGCAGACAGACAGATGGAAAGACGGACGGACAACAAAGTGATCCTATAAGTGTTCCGTTTTTTCTTTCGAGGTATGGAACCCTAAAAATGAGCCGTAGGCCAATTTTTTTTAGCAATACACGAGTATTGTAAGACCAAATTATGTCCAGTTTATACAATACTTTATCTAATCTCGTCCAATTAGATAAATGATAAAAAATGGTGTAAAATTTTCTTCAACACCGCTACGTTATCAGACATTTTTTTTTATATAGAAACAAATTTAATAGAATCCTTTGCTGATCCTGATCGCGCACGCATATTGACCGCGTCCACACATTATAAAGGACCAAGGAGGTTGCAATGTAGAAAAACTATCGCAAACTTCTTGATCCAGCGCAAGCTGCACTTTAATGGAATATAATAATTTATTTTTTTAATTTTATTTCGATGGCATGTTTGTTTATAATGACCGACATTCAAGTTCCGTTTTTATTTTTTAATTGTAACATTTTAGTATGAGATTAGATAAAAATACCTAATTATGTTCCAATCATTTTACTACGAAGGTTTCCACTTTTTTCTTTGCAATTATGGAGCTACCGCGAATATTATTTATTTATTAAAACTTTATTGTTCCACAAAGTACACATAAATTAAAAAAATTGGCGGGCTAAATGCTAAGAGCATTCTCTACCAGTCAACCATTGGGAGAAACGGAAAGATAGTATGGCGCAAGAAGTTAAGGAAGAAAATATGTATTACTTATTATATACACTAGCTTTTTCCCGCAGCTCTACCTACTTCAAAAAGTACTCTATGTTTGACCCCGGACCTTCAACTATATTCTTACCAAATTTCATTAAAATCCGTTCAGCGGGTTGGCCGTGAAAGCGTAACAGACAGACAGACTTTCGCATTTATAATATTATTATGGAAATTCGTGCTATTGAGTTTTTTCTTGTCTTAAAACTTAATGAGCGACCTAATTACACTGTACAGCCTATACCCTTACTCTCTACAGCCTGGTTCGATAGTTTTTCGGAACCGACTTTCGGCCTCTGACGTTGTTCCTTTACGACACTTAAATGACAGCTAGGACTCATTAAAGTAAAATAACTGATTTTAGTACAAATATAACTTCGGTAATGCCCACCCACTTAGGCCAAGAGTTACTGCCATCTAATTAAAAATATTGGTAAACAACCCACCGAAGTCCGAATTCGAAAAAAATATTATCTAAAGTCAGTCATGTCGGTAGCACGTCTTCTGCAAAATTTATAGCATCTGCCTTTGAAGGAAGAAAAGGAATGGACATAAATTATTATAAAGCAGCTGACATATAAGCTTCGTGTGAGGAATAATAATTTGTGATGTTGGATTTATGTTTTGTGAGAACGAAATCTTGTTTGTTTTGTGTAACGCATGGAGCAATTACAAAGAGGTGATGCCGTAATAAGTGTATTGTAAGAAAGTATTTGTGAGGCGACACGAGGCGGAAGGCAGACGTGCGGGGTGCTTGGTTTCGGCCGTTGCTTCAACCATGGAGCACGAGCAATGACAAGCTCCGCCTAGTTTTGTGTCGGCGAGGCGCCAATGATCACATCACTGCGCCATTTCAAACGGCATCTCCTCTTTGTAATTGCTCCATGGCGTAACCTAAGGTGTTAGGTGTGTTAGCGACTTTTGAATTAAGGGAATTTTCGTTCTGACCAAAAAAGGAGTGTATTCGTATATTTGTTTGTAGGTATGCATGTGATTTTGATTAAGATATTGTAGGCTTGAAACACTTGATTGTCTGATTATGCAGGTACCGGGCTGCTATTTAGTGGTCGTTAAAGAAATAATGTTAGAGGTCGAAAGGCGGCCCCGCAAAAACTGTGATACCTGGGAGTTCAGAAGCCCTATTTCCGAAATGTATGACTATGTCTCATGAAAATCGTTCGACATCGAACAAAAGTCCTTCGTTAACGAACGAAAATTATTCCACTCACCGAATTTACGTGAGTCAAACTTTTCATTTAGCATTTCAGTTTTTAATGGCCATGTAACCCACTCGACATGATTGAATGTTTGTGAAATTCTGTCATATCAAATGTCAAAAGACTCAGCAGTGTTGAAGTTGATCATTCAGACAAAATCGTCCCATGATTTCGTTCGATATCTAATGATTCTCATCTATTGTATATATATTCTGCATTTTGTCACTTGTCAACTATCCCCGTAACGCTTTGGCTTTTAGTATGTACTAAGCACGTGATAATATACCATTTTGCATACATACCTACTTTTAAACAATTAATCCTCTATTTATTTATTTACTCTATTTAGTGCCCGTACCTACTGACTTGGCAATAACTGAAAAAACAGTGTTTCTGTTCCATCTATGTGCAGAATATTCGCTGAGTTATGGCCATTTTGTCTTGCTGCAGCACATTAGATTACTTTATAATAATATTATTGTGTAAGCTATACAACTTATGTAATCTTTTTGTGTTAATTATTTTTTGTTTTATGTAATACTATGTCTGTAGCAACAAATAAACAAATCTATCTATCTATCTATTAGTCGAACGACTTTCATTCGACATACGAGTCAATTCAAAAACAGGTCTCCTGGGTGTAAATGTACTGTTACAATAAATATAATTTTTTAATATCAATCGAATTTGTCCTTGACATCTGATATTTCCAAGTAAATAGTAATAGCTGACCCACTTTCCATTATTTGCTATTTGCTGAAACAGATTACATTTGATGAGTTTCTACAATCGTTGCATTGTGTGTCAGTGCTATTCTTCGACGAATAAGTAATGGATTTTAGTATGGATATATGCATTGGCATAAAATTTATTCATATCTAAGTGGGATTCGTAGTCAATCAGCTGTACACGCAGGTGTCAGAGTTTTTCGGAACCGTTTTTATGCCTCTGACGTTGATCCAACCAACAAATGGCGGCTGGGACAAACTAACGCCATCCGAAGGAATCATTATTATTCAGGCAATCATGGGATTCAAACCTAAAATGTCCTTTAACCTAAATAGTCCTTTTTTCATGTGTGGAAAAGGCCTTCGCCTACCACCCAGCCATGAACAGGAATCTGGGTCCTGAACCCTACCGCGTATTGCCGGGACCATGTGCTTCTTGATGCTCCACTGTCCCAGCTAGGCGGCCGCTACCACGGCGGCATCGGTTCATGGTCGCTCGCCTCGAAGCAGCCTGCGGGTTGGCCCGCTGACTTTCTCTATCCGCGAGGGTAAAGCACGCTCGACACGGGCGCGCCTTTCAACCCAAGGCCATTGGTCGGGCAACGGAATCCCGTTTGTTCCGTTACCCGGCCGGCCTTATTGTGGGGGCTGCAGGTGCAGAGCCTAAAATGTCCTAACTAAACTGGAACCAACTTAACAAAGTATGCTTCCAGTAGGAATCAAACCAACACCTCCACGTCTAAAGCAAAAGTCTTAACCACGGAGGCAGTTATTTAAAAATTCGTCGTCGAGAGCTTTTACTGATTGGGTTAAAAATGAGGGCAAAAAGGGGGAAAGTTAGGTGTTATTTAACGGATTTCAATCACACTTATGTGATAAAAGCATCATAGATTCTATAAAAGTGCTGAAAAAAACTCAAAAGAGGGTTAATGGGTTAACTAGAAGCGTTTTATAAATCTCTTATTCGAGGTAGTTCGCGAAGTCTACTGTTCACAGAACTTCTAGTTGTTATAAATTTGAAGAAATATTACACCAGTTTAATCGTCTTAACTCCGAATTATCACATTATCAATTTAAATCTCAGCTATCAGTTTCAAAGCCGTTTCGATACTTCGGCCGGTTAACTCAATTAAGTTGTTGTTTTATGCAACTTACGACGTCAGGAAATCAGTGTTGTGGCGAATTTAGCACCCATAGAATTAAGAAATAACTACAGATACATGAACACTTTTGAATGCGTCACATTGTGCCTCTTAAAAAAATTGACGCGCCAAATTTTAAAATTGATTTGAATTAATATTATTTATTCAACTAAAAGTCCTGCGAATGTTTTGGTTTTGTGTAAAGTGTTCCTTGAATTTTTTGAGCCGCCCAGTAAAATATTTAGAAATACAAAGGACGTATTGGATTTTGTACAGCAAGTCACAACAAATGAATACTATCGGTGTTGGCTGCAGACTGGCGATAGAAAGTCACGTGTATCCTAGAACAACATATTTGAGGAGCTCGTTAGTCGAGCACGACCCGCGTGTCCGTAGCGAATGCGTGTGTCAAGCGACGACGTGACGCGACTACTATTGGATTGGTCGCCATTTAGTGGCATTTTCTATCTTGAGCTCCTCCGCGCTTCCGAAGGCACGTTAAGCCGTTGGTCCCGGTTGTTATCGATAGATAGCAGTCGTGAGGCTATGTCGTCAGATGCCTTAGGGCAGCCTGAAAAATTCTGACAGTGTTGGCCACTAACATACCTCGGGTCATGTTCCTGTTGGTCTGATTTCCCTGTAAAAAGGGTTACGACGTCAGACGAAAGGTCAGACGGCAGTCGCTCCATATGTTAATGATTATATCTTGATCTGTATCGATATCATCATTTTCATCAGGTGGTGTATCTGATACTAGGGTGTACTGGGTCGATTGACCATGTAACCTACTCGATATGTATGACTGTCTTCTATC
This sequence comes from Euzophera pinguis, assembly GCA_947363495.1. NCBI lineage: Eukaryota > Metazoa > Arthropoda > Insecta > Lepidoptera > Pyralidae > Euzophera > Euzophera pinguis. The sequence goes on along the minus strand of OX376178.1, from coordinate 9,229,226 downwards.
TTTGTCTACTGACTTGGCATCTCTTTATGTATGCCAATTTGAAGAGTAGGGCTGGTTCTATCTATCACGTTTCTGAGGGCCGAAAAATCGTAGTGAACATTAGAAAATTGTTCAATCTAAAGTTTTGATGAAAACGTTAAAATTTTCGCTATTATGGCAGAATACAAAAAGGTTTTACCATTGCCGATAATTTAGGAAGTATAGGTACTTGTCTCTGCGAAAGTAGAATTTTGATCCAACTAAATTCTTACTGACTATCAATCCATATGTCAAAGTTCCCATGTTTAAAACTGTCCCGCAATCGATACCATTCTTAGAATCGGAACTGTATCAAGTTAGACCTAGCCGTAATTATTAAAATTTCTAACTTACGTAATAGCCCGGTAATGAATGATAAAGTTACTACACTGATTAAAATATAGCTTGATTTGATAGCTAATTGTGAAGTGCGACAAAGACTAACAAGAAAATGTATGCGATTTGACAGCTGTCATTTTAAGAAGAAGCCCTCAAAATTTAGGATGTTTCGAAGACACGATGTCAACTTTGTACAAACTCAAATGAAACCAAATTTTAACACATGCTGTTTTGAAACTTTATTGAGATACTAACAGATCTGGAAACATAATTTAATGACTTTTGTTCGATACTTTTATTTTTGAAATTCTTACTGCGTTTTAATACTCTTATAATAAACAGTTTTACTATATATTAATAAATGAAACACGCAAAGAATGGCATATAATAAGGATCGAGCAACGAATATTTAATCTGTATTATTTCGTTTATTAGGAATCAACAGAAAACAGTTTTCAGATTTTCGGGTTTACTTTCGCAACAAAACGCGCCAGTGAGATGCAAGCGATAAACGACTTTATTGCTAAACAAAACCTTTGTACAGAGTCGATATTCGCAGCTCGGCTAACGCCCCTTCACCCCGTTTATTCCCGCGCTGTGTGCTGAAACGTTTACGTCAATCAAACACGGGGGCGACAGATTGTTTATTCTAATAAACCAGAGAGCTTAGATTAATAATTGGTCTCCGCGGCGCTACGAATAGATACCGCGCTATAAAGAAAAATCAGTTTCCAGAATGCGGCAACTTATTAGGACAGTGTGTGTAAGTAAAACAATGTGCAAAGACGCATACTAGCATCAATTATGGTGTTGTCAAGTACTTGACTGCTGCCCGACCAATGGGAAAATTATTAATTGCTGTGGTTATGGATCATAAAATGAAAATCCTTTAAAATAAATTAAAATAAAACTGGCCAAGTGTGAGTCCTCCTACATAAATTTAAAATTATCACATAGGTTTTCCTGTAATTTATGCATGAAAATTTTGGATTATTTTCGATAAATTGTCAAAAATCAATACTACAGATACATCGATACTATCGATACATAACTATCGATAGAAACAATTACGTATGTCGATTAAATCGATTATATCGATATATTTCAACCATCGAATAATTGCTTGGTATTGCAATTAACAATTGATTATTTTCGATTAATCAAAAATCGAATAAACAGATTATATCAATACTATCGATACCCCAGATTATTTAAAATAACAAAATCGATTAATCAGGTACCAACTACCCAGAGGCCACATTTAGAATGTTGGTGGGCGCAAAGGTGGAAAATGGAATCAAAATAGTGATAGGTTGCTAGTCGCATCGCCCACTGACAGGTATGGTTACTTCGATTTTCGCCCCCTCCCTCGGCCGGCTTTGTATGGCCCCTTAACTGGCGTTTATTATCTCGAATCTCCTCCGTGCTTCGGAAGGCACGTTAAACGATTGGCCACGGTTGTTATAGATAAGAGTGCAGTCGTGAGGCTGTGTCAGATGCATTTAAGCAGCCTGATAAAACTGACAGTGTTGTTTACTAGTACACCTCGGATCATATTTCTGATTGTCTGGTTTCCCTGTTAAAATGAAGAGTTATGGTCAGATGGCGCCTATCGCTTAATTGTAATAACTGGTGACACTGAACAAAAACAGGAATAAGACTTAGCATAAGCTGAGGACGAAACGAGGAAAACACGCTTAGGCGAAGAAGTATTACTGGCCTATTTATCAGTCAAGCATATTGTCCCCTTGTTAAGTTTGACTAATATTTTAAAGGTCCCTATGTTTGGACTCCGTACCCGTGAATTCGTGTTCGAATTCACAAAGCACTCGAATCGTTGCTGGTTTATATTTTATACAATTTAACACCATGCTGTAGCACTTTCATTGCAAATAAACTATTTCTTTCTTTATTTATTTATTTTTAGTAAAGATAGGTAGGACATTTTGTAAGGAGTAGTCCGTCTGGGGAAGTACCTCCACCTTACAGAAGACCGCAGCCAAATAACACTGTGATACAGTGTTGTGTTCCTGCTGGTGAGTAGGGTCGCCAGGCTCCAGAGGGGTCGCTGTGCTGACAGCGGACAGGTCGGCAACGCGCTCGTGACATCTCCGGTGCTGCAGGCGTTCATAGGCTACGGTAACCACTTACCATCAGATGGGCCATACGCCTGTTTGCCTACTTAGTTGCATAAAAAAATGTACACTAATGCGTTTTAAATTCATCTTGGTATGACATACATGCAAATAATAATGTAAATTTACTATGTACTTCCACGTATAATATTTTTCAGGATCAGTCATACATTTATAATTAAAATTTCAAAAGTAATAAACTAACTAAAATTAATAATAAACTATAAATTTAATTAACTAGTTATATACACTAAAAAACAAAAGTATTACATATATATACATAAAAAAATGCCCATGTAATTTAGGCGTCGTAGAATTCATCCACATCGATGTCTACCGGGAAAGTGCCCAGAAGGCTGGCAGCATTGCTACGCTGTATGGCAATGCTGATTCTTTGAGCCAAGTATAGTCCAGCCTTCCGGTCACTTGAGGCGTCGATTATACGCTTTGCTAAATCTCTGTACAGAGAACGAGCACTCGGACCCCATGGCCCCAGAGTCTCCACCCCAAACGGCTCAAATAAGTAATTTCCGATGAAATTACTGTATTTACGCCGTTTGAGGGCTTCGGCTGATGCAGCAGCAGCGCCGGCGCATCCCGCAGTGCTTGGAACAAGCGATGGCGCAAGGGTGTCGACGCATGTGGCGTCCCACACCAAAGGCCGACCCATATTCCAAGGCATCAAGGACATACCGTCTGGTCTCTTTTTCAAATAATTATTGTCTCATAACATCGTATCAAAAACATTTGATTTTTTTATTAATGACTGATTAAAAGAAATTACTTGTGTGCGCGAAACTTATCCACACGTTAATTCGAAAAGTCACCAGTAGACTTACAAAATCGAACTCCAGAGATTATAGGGGTTTTTCGCCAAGTTTATTACAAAGCCCGATGGTATACCAAATCCCTGTTTTTATACAAAACAGGCTGTGTGTTTAGGCCTTCGCAATTTTACCAGTTCCCGCGGGAAGCTTTAATTGGGAGCTGAAATGATGTATACTTTATGTTTGTCAACATGGACGGATATGCTTGGTGCTCTTGATCAAATATATGTAGATACACGAAATACGTCTGAAAATAATAATCATTTATTCATTTTAGGTGGGTTACCATGGTCAATCGACCCTGTGTGTCAGAGTTTTATGGAGCCGCCTTTTGGCCTCTACGTGGTTCCTTTAACTACCATCAAATGGCTACCGGGACCAACGGGCTAACGTGCCTTCTGAAGCACGGAATCACCATTGTTATCAGACCATCAGGTAATTCAAGCCTGCAATGTCCTACCCTATTACTACCGTCTGTTCTTCAATAGGCAGAAAAACTAAAAAAAAACTGTCGAACGATCCCGCAGACTGAATGACGAAATATACCGAAGTGCACTCTAAACCACGGAAGAAAATTTTAAAAATATTGCACTACGTTATATACACCTCATACACGACTCATAATACCCGATATATCGAACGGCCGGGGTGTTTTAGTGGGCAATTTATGGCTCCAAAATTTGATTTTATAAACGTAGTCATAAATTTAAGAGCTGTGCTCTTGGCGGTGAAACTTTTCCGTTTCTTACGAGTATTAGCGAGACCTTTTTGTTTTTGATTTGACACGACGTTGACTTTTTCCTTTATTTGCTTCATTTAGGTATGCCTCGGTCTACCTGGATCCCTTTTCACTTTTATCTTTCCTTCGATTAAGTAATTGTGTCGTACGAGAACGTGTATCTACAAAATATTTTGATCGATGTTCGAGGATCGGGGTAAATCAACAGTAAATTTTGTGTGTTTTGTTAAAAACTTTATATGCCTCGGTTTTACGCATGGGTCTCATAATATTTGGGTTTATGATTTAATTTAAATGAAGATTTGTTTTAGCGTGAAAATTTTAAAATAAATATTTGTAGTTACTAAATGAGAAAGTTGAATATTCGGCAAGCGCAGCGTTGGACAACTTGGACATCCACCGACTAGTGGTCAGATAACCTGATGCTTCGGATTCATTATGGAAATCATTAGAGAAGGCTACGTTTAGCAGTGGACTAAAATGTTCACGAACGCTTAACAAACAACGTAAATCGGTAGCGCAAGAAACTCGGTAGTGCGGCGCCCGGTACGCAACGTGACTGATCCGTTGCTAATGCGTTACTAACTTGGGGGGTTAATTCAGCTAGTAAACTTTAAAAGACCATGCAACTGATATTCAATTGCGATTCAATTACGATGCATTTTTGATATGCTCAAAATTGGTATTCTGCTTACACAATTTTGAATCTCTATTTATTTGCAACTAAAATATATTTGAATGGTAATAGTAGAAAAAATGCCAATAAAATAAATAACAGACAAAAGAAAGAGAAGTTGCTAAAAAATGATCAAAACCATCATCAAGATGGTTTTGATCATTTTTTGACTAGCAACATTTTCCAGTTGCAGTTCAATGGCATGCCAATGGAATACGATTGGTCTTAAAATTTGTAACAGAATACCGGAAACGTCCAAAGTTATCATTCCAATCCAATTACGATTCAATTGTGCACTATGTAAAATAAGAGAATTTACACCCAGTTAGCAACTAGTCGCATCATCATGTGCGAACAGAAGTTAATAAGAGTTTGTAACCAGTATTTTTAGTTTCATACCATTTAGATCCACTAAACAATCCGAGGATAAATTTTTCTTCTCTTCGATCCACTAGTGAATCCGTGGAAACTATGGCTTAATAAGAAAACTAGAAGCACGAAAACCATTCTGTAGTAGGTAGTTAGATAAGTTTACTACTCTGTATCATACAAAAGGTAGACTTATGCCATCTGTGATCAATAGGTCTAAACATCTAAATTCTTGTGGCTCATGAAACTGTGATAATAGTTTTCTACCTCCGTAGTCAAAGCGATCGAATCATCAATGAAATCTTTGATTCCGCTCGAGTACTCCACAAAGGCGTGAATGTTCAATTAAAATAAATTGGCAGACCCAATTGAGTTCAGCTCCACATAATTGAGACTTCTGAAATACAAGATTGGCATTTCATTGGGTTCACAAGAAAATTTAAGTCAAAACATATTTTTGTGAAATGGCATGGCTAATAATAGAGCAAAGATGCAATTATATAATTTACTATTCTATAGATACTCAATTCAAGGAACTGCTGAGAATATTGAGTTTTTTGTAACGTTTAAAAATACCAAACGTATCCCCAAAACATGTTTACCAAAATGCAGCTAGTTTTATGTGCATTACAATAAATAAAAAACATGACATAGTTAAACTTGATCACTTAGAGAAAGCAGGCATGTAAGACACACGGACATTGATAGGGTTGGTTACTTAAATATTTTTTCTGAAAAGATGTCTGACTTTCGACACAAGTGTTATTATATTATTACACACAAGTGTTATTAATTATTTCTACTAAGCTTGTTAATTACGACAATTTATGGCAAGCTTTTTGAGTCTCGGGACTTCATGCTGGTGATATGATAAATTTTTATTCGCAGACACTCACTCTCTCCACAGCCTTTCTCAATTTTTTTTTTTTTTTTTTCTGTACAGATGTCAGAAGTTTTTTTTCTCTAATAAGCCTGTTCATTGCGGCCTATGTTTTCACAAATAAATTATTTGATTTGATTTGATTTAAACGAAAACATTTTTAGTCACTGGAAGTCATTCTAATAATTAATATTTTTTTATTTATTTTTTTTGGATGGGGTAGTATTGCACCCACGGACAATCTACGGGTTTTTGCGACTGGGTACTATAGTACCCAGGGACAATGGAGCGGGTGGTTCCTTTAATCCCTGTGAAGGAACTACACAAACAAATATGTCTCAGTAGTAACTTCAAAGGAACTACAGAAAACAAAGGAAAATAATTGTAATCTCTTATGAGGTGCACGATAGCCGAGCGCTACGCGCGTATTCGTAACGAATGCGCGTGTAAAACGACGGCGAGATGCGCATCCGATTGGATTGGTCGCCATTTATTGTCATTTTCTATCTCGAGCACCTCCGTATTTTGTTAAGCACGAAACCGTTAGTCCCTCCAAACCTCGGGTCATGTTCCCGTTGGTCTGGTTTCCATGGAAAAAGGGGTAACGGAGGTCAGACGACAGTCGCTCCATTGGAATGACCAATGCTGCCAAATCTAGGACCACGACTTACTGCGTACTCATTAGCTGAGGATTCAACTAGGGAAAACACGCTGGTTCGAAGAATAAGAATTTAAATATGTACCTTTCCTTTTTTACATGGATGATGGTATTATACTCTTCTTACCCAGTACGGAGCCACCTGAACAGCTCTGTCTAAGGCCAATTATAAGTTTGGGCTATTTGGGCACACAGCAGATGCGCAATAGTTTGAGCGGAGAAACCACACTGGTTATGTATTATTAATAATAAAATTTAAAGGTCGCTTAAAACTAGATAATTTTGATAAATATTTTTAGGCGACAATACCAAAGTTCAGCTGAATAGAGTCCAGACAATCATTTTGGCTCCCTAAAGTAGATATCTCCACTGAAACGGTCATAAACTGTGTTGAAAATATCCCTTTGGACGAGGAATATGCCTGCTATCCAAGTATTTACTATCGCGAATCCAATTTTTAAGGGATTTTCGACTTTTTCTTTCACGAAATATGGTGTACTGAATTTTTTTAGATGCCGAAATATGTTTGTGCGTGCGTAGATATAATCCAAAATCAATACAAGGGTAAGATGTAAGATAGAATCCTAATATCTTGATGGTTTTGTCACTCACTGGCAAAGATTTTTACTTGCAGAGTATTTTTTATTTTTTTTGTAAATATATTGTGATTTTTGTTATAAACCGTACTTACTTATTCATATTCATAGTTAACCATACTTCCGTAATAATATTATAAGTGACGATGATGATGCTGACGGCCAAACCGCAAAACGAATTTTGTTAAAATTTGGTATGAATATAGTTAAAGACCAAGGGTCAAACTTTTTGATGCAGGCGGAGCTGCGGAAAACAACTATTATTATATGTGAAACATAAGACAACGTTTTACCTATTTTCGTCATCCTATTTTTATACTACTAAAAACAGGTAATCTTTTGCCGTGTCTTAAACACGGAGTTCATGGGTACGAATTCCTACAGGAAGCATACTTTGTTTAGTTGTTTCCAGTTTGGATAGGATATTACAGGCTAAAATCACCTGATAATAACCCTGTGCTTTGAAAATTCCGGCTTCCATTAAATGGCAATTAACGACCACCAAATTTTGGTGGTTGTTAAAGGAACCATGTCAAAGGATGAAAGGCGGTTTCGAAAACTCTGGCATCAGGGTGTGCAAGGTAGATTTTTTACATTAGCCACTCGATATGAATGAACGAATCGTTTGTACGTGGGGCGCACTATAAGTTCCCGGAATGTATATGAAAAAATACTATTAAAGGTACAAAATTAATTTATTGTTTTTCAAAATAATCTCCCTTGGCGTCTATGCACTTTTTCATTCGATGAAACCAGTTTTGAAAACTTTTGTGCCACTCCTCTGTGGTGACCTCTGAAACGTGTTTTTCATACTCCTCGACAGCCTCTTCTGGTGATGAAAATCGTTGACCGCGTAATTGGTTCTTAATTTTTGGGAACAGAAAAAAGTCACAAGGTGCCAGGTCGGGACTGTATGCAGGATGACTCATGAGTTCTACATTTTTCGCCTTCAAAAAGTCGTTTGTCTGTCTGGCCGTGTGAGAACTAGCATTGTCGTGGTGCAGGATGATACGGCGTTTACGGTTATTTTTACGGAGTTCGTCAATAACTTCCGGCAAACAAATGGTCGTGTACCAGTCACTATTCACTGTACGACGATTCTCTAAAGCAACAGTAGCCACGTGTCCAGTTTTATTAAAAAAAGAAGCAATCATCCGCTTAGATGCACTTTTCACGCGCGCCACTTTGGTTGGTTTCGGCTCATCTTGAAATACCCATACGCTCGATTGCTGCTTTGTTTTGGGATCGTAGCAATAAATCCATGTTTCGTCACCTGTTACTATGTCCCACACCAAATTTGACGCACCTTCGTTGAATCTGGTAAGCATGGCACTGCACCAAGTGACGCGGTCCGTTTTTTGACCGCGAGCACAGCTTTCTCACACCCAAATGTTTGTGTAGGATTAATTGTATTTGACTCATGCCTATTTCTAAGGATGCGCGAATTACATGGTAGGTCACATGCCTGTCTGTTTCAATCATACGGCGCACAGCATTGATGTTTTTGTTGGTCACAGCGGTGGACGGCCGACCATCGCGAGAGTCGTCACTGAGATTGATACGACCACGCTTGAATTCTGCAAACCAGCTATAAACAGTTGTCTTGCATGGTGCTTCATTGCCAAAAGCTGTTTCAAGCCGAGCGATGCTCTGTTGAGCTGTCAAATTACACTTAAAATCGTAGAAAATCATACTACGAAAATTTTCCCGAGTTAAATCCATGTTGATGCAGACACACAATTTTTTAAATGGCGCCACAAGGTAAAAACAAAGACAGTCAGATGAAACAAACTGCATTCTACAGCCAAAGAGTTCTATTTTCAAATGTTGCAATAAATTTTTAAATATTGTTTATGTAAGTGGCCAGTTCCGGAAACTTACAGTGCGCCCTATGTATTATTGACGCTTTAAAGTAGGATTGAGATTTGCTTTCTCTCCTTCTGCTAGTTACAACAAATAATACAAGAAGCGCAAATTGAAGTGATTTATTTTTAAATTAGCTGTAGTGTTGGTGTACTCTTTTCTTTGTCTTGAGTACCTATTGTCTTTATTTGAGTTCTAAACAAAGAGACCGCCTAATGAGATTTCTTTGGATACTAAGATACAATATCTACTAAGAAAATATACAGGATATTATTTTATATCTGCACCATTTTTATACTATTAGCACTAAGCTTGTTAAACTAACTAACTTAACCTAACTTATCTAACTAGTACATCATCATAAAATACAATAAATTACATACTTTACAACCAATTGCAACTACGCTTGTTTTCCGTAGGGATAGAATTTCCACTTGATCCTTACAGACATCTCTCTCTTACTCATGACACTTGCCATATGACATTCGTCAATTACTCCTAACATTTCCCTTTTTCAAGATATCTGCGATTTGGTCGCTTGTCATTCGAATAAGGATCTTCAAAACTCAATTATTTCCTTCTACTTTTTATCAGAAATACAAAACACTCTGAAAATTTTAACGTTTTAAAAGGCCGTGAACGAAGCGCCATTTATCTAACTACCTTATAGTGTTGTTTATCTAAGCAATGCAAACCGAACGATTGGGCTAACCATAGACTTTAAAAATGTAGACGAATCGTGGAAGTAATGAGAACTACCTACCATTGGACGAATTCATTCATGTTGTGTGGTTTACATGGCCAATCTACCTTGTACATCCCGGGTGTCAGAGTTTTTCGGAAACGCCTTTCGGCCTCTGACGTGCTTCCTTTAATCCACCAAATGGCAGGCGATACCAAAGAGAATATATTCACTATTTTTGCCGGGACCAACGAATTAACGTGCCTTCCGATCAGGTGATTCAAGTATGCAATGTCCTCACAAAACAAAGCAAGCTAGAGCAAAACGTTTACTTTATGAACATTTACTCCAGTAGCATAGCTTTTTCTGTTGTGTTTTCATTTAAGTCTTAAAGCTATGTAACTTTTTTATTATTCTTTTTCTATTTTGACCATAGCAATGTTGCGACTAATGTCTCACAACTGTGGCGTGTGTGTGATTACTATACAACTTTTGTTAAGCTATTTTGGATGTATCTGTGAGGACCTGTAGTGGCTTACTTGCTTCATATAATTGTTACCTTACTACTTTTATACAAAACAAGCTGTTGGTCTTCCTAATAAATAAATAAACTGGAAACAACTAAACAAAGTCGTGAGTTTGGTTCCCGAATTGGGCACGAGTATTTACGAAAACGCCATAACTAATATACTCACGGATCTGGATCTATACTAACCGGACCACAGAAGCAGTTATTATTTATTTAGTTTCTCTACAGTCACCTGAAAGATGCGTTCGGCTTCGACGCGGATTTCGTGGTTCTTTTCCCGCGGGAAACATACTTTGTTAGGTTGTTTCCAGTTGGTTGGGACATTGCAGGCTTCAAGCCTTGATTGTCTGAATCATCATCATCATCATCATTTTAGCCGCAGTCCACTGCTGGACATAGGCCTCTCCCAATGATTTCCAAAATTATCGGTTGGCAGCAGTCTGCATCCAGCGTTTGCCTGCGACCTTTTTCAGGTCATCTGCCCATCTGGTCTGTGCTTACCGGTACGCGGTCGCCATTCGAGAACCTTTCTGCCCCATCGGTTCTCCGCGCTATGTGCCCCGCCCACTGCCACTTCAAAGAACTAATCCGCTGGGCTATGTCGGTGACTTTTGTTCTCCTACTGATCTCTTCATTTCTGAAGAAAACACCAAGCATCGCCCTCTTTATAGCTCTCTGGGCGACCTTGAGCTTTCTTATAAGGCCCATAGTCTAAGATCACGTTTCAGACCCATATGTCATCACTGGTAACACACACTGGTCGAAGACCTTAGTTTTAAGGGACTGAGGGATTGTCTGAATAATAATAATAAATCCGTGTTCGGAAGTTACTTACAAAGCGGTCTTCGGTTCGAGCTAGGCTGCCATTACTACAACTACTAAGACAAGATGGCAAAGCAACCCAATGTGAGTCTTGGCCTCCGATAATAAGGATCGGAAGAATCCACTTCAGTCTACCCTGCGCCACCTCTTGTCAGTCATCGGCGTGCAGCTCGTGCAGATATTTCTGCACGTCGTCAATGCAGCAATATCTGGGACATCATTATTAGGTGATCGTCAAAGGAACCACGTCAGCGGCCAAAAGGTGGTTCCGAAAAACGGACACCAGGGTGCACAGCATCGATTGGCCAGGCCTGTTAATTTTGTTTTTTTTTTTTATATATGAATGAGTGGATTCGTCTATATTTCTTTTAGTCTATGGCAACGGCATAGACTCAGTGCAGAAGTGTCAGCAGAATACTGTGCAAAATGCAAAACGAGCCGCTTCATCCCGACGACGTGATAGTATCAGCTAGTTTGGTAGGGCTTCACTTACAGCGATTTATTTACAACGATTTTTTTTTAAATACCTAAGATCAAAGTCAAAACATTTATTGCTTTAATACGTTTACTAAGGTGCAAAGGTGGTTTTCAGTACAAATTCATGGCATGAACCCTTTAAGGGCACTGCAATTTAGGCCAGATACAACCAACCAGGTCAAGACAAAAACAGCTGCTGACTTAAATATACTTAGTAAAAGATTCAGAACATCGAAACCGTACAAGTGAACGGTCCTTTTTCAATGGATAGGAGAAAGCTTAAGTTTTGATTGGCCTTGTTGAGCCATGAAATGTACAGAGGAGAAAAAAATTTTAAAATGCATCCTTTAATGTACGATTCAAGCAGGCAAAATGTTCATTGTAGAGATTTACACATTCAGAACAGATTATTGGCCTTTCCACAATTTGCACATCTTTGTTACAGACAACAAACATATCTTTGTATATATTTTTTTAATATTACGACTTTGACGTTAAACTCCGGAACGATTTTTTTATGGTGCGAAAGTTTTTTAACTTATTTATTGGAAAATATTAATTATAATTCTCTCCGCACCAACTTTTGGTTGACTGGTAAATAAAGCCTTCGACTTCAACTCCGCCCTTTACATTATTGTTATAAAGTAAATAAATAAATAAATAGAGACTACTTGGAGTTCAGTCTATTTAGGTATTTTTAAGCCGCTCCAGGCAAACTTTAGTCCTAACTTTTCTTCTCTGCTTTTATAAACCCGCTAAATTATATAACAATTCGCTATAACTGCGACCCCACCCTTACATGCAAACGCTCCAAGCTCCAAAACTCGCCATAATCCTTTACTTTCAAAGGGATATTTACGCATTTAACTTACATTTTGTGAATTTCTGTTTCTATTTCATTGTAAAAAAATACTTTTTTTAACATTTTTAGTTTTGGGGGTAAGATATTTCGCTGGCAGTGTCAGATACCTTTGGGCAGATCAACAAAGCTACATCCTGCGTCATTCCAAAATGTGGTCTTATCGGAAACCTGAACTTATAGCGTACTCTGAAGTCTGGAGTGTTAGTTATTGATCTAACAGTCCACAGGGAAACATATTCCAATGAGGAGCCTTGAGCTTTATCATAATTCTGCAGTAAACATATTTTATTTTTTTAATTCAATATTCAAATGGAACCTCACACCGTCATTAGATTTCTTATAGCTATGAGTTAGATATTTGCAAAGAGTATAATTATCAAAAAAAAACTTCATACAAAAAAAATACTACAAGCGTTTGGACATGTAGTCTATACCACAGAGTAATATTGTATTTGCTCCATGGTCCATGCCATCACAGGAGTATATGTGTTTATAAAACGTTTCAGTTTTACAGTTTTCAATTTCGACAAAATTGCCATCGATTTTTTTTCATAAGAATACCTACCAGCCCGTCCCGACTTCGCCCAGGACCTTTTTCGATAAATAGGCTATCCAACACTGAAAGAGTTATTTCAATTGGACCGGTAGTTCCTGAGATTAGCGCGTTCAAATAAATAAACAAATTCTTTAGCTTTATATTATACTAGCTGTTTCCCGCAGCTCCGCCTGCGTCAAAAAGTAGCCTATGTTTGACCCCGGGTCTTCAACTATATTCATACCAAATTTCATCAAAATCCGTTCAGCGGTTTGGCCGTGAAAGCATAACAGACAGACAGACTTTGGCATTTATAATATTAGTATGGATTATACTCGTAATAATCGAGGGAAGAAAGTGACCAATTACTAAAGAGGGCGTAGTTTAATGCTCGAAGCGCTGCTGAGGGCCTTAATACGCCCGAGTTAGGCGCTTTTTTACCGAGTGATAATCCATCTTTATAAGTGTTTGTTAGGGTCACTAAGTATAGATGTATGAAGAAATTACATTTCAATTGATGCATTAATCGCTTTTTTAACGAAAGAATAAATAAGGAATGTTTGACTCTCAAGTCAGAAACACATGGAATTAAGTACATAAAAATATTAGGTATTTTAATGAATTTACAAACGCAATATACATAAACATCAAAAATTTATAAGAAATTTAGTTTTTGAACAGAGATTGTTCCAAGACATCTATGATGCTAATCATAAAATAGGCCATGTTGTCTTTAATAAATAAATTTTGATTTAATCAAAAATTAAAAAAAAATTGAAAAGTAATCGAACATACAGTTTCATTTTGTTTGAAATTTAATTATTATTTTGTATAATTCTGGCAATAACTCTGAGATTTTTGAAAAAATCAAATAGCAGGTCAGTAATGGATTTCATACAACTTTTCGGCCCGCATTTTTTGGCGGGAAATTATTTTCTACTTCGTCCCAGTAAGAGTGTACTTTCCGAGCAAGTGTACCATAAACTTATAATAGTAGAGTGTATCATAAGGGAGCAAAATAATATTTTTACCGCGAGGGCGCTTTTTAAATCCAGAGCAAAGTGAGGGATTCTTTAGTAGAATCCTGAACATAGCGAGGGATTCAAAGTACGTCGCCCGAGCCAAAAATATATTTTGCGGTCGAGTGATACACTCTACTTTTCATCACGCTCTATGGGAAAATAAAAGTCGCCTCACATTTTATTGTTATATCATTATTTAACAAAACATAGAGTAACAAGTTAATTGAAATTAAATAGAGTATCTAATAAAAAAAATATATTTATATTTGAGACATTTTCGCAATTACTAAAATGTATTGTTACAATTTTATTAGGAATAGAGATGCCGACTATGGGCCGTCGTACCAGCCAGTCTTTATTCAAACAATATTTGCGTTCGATTTCTTTGGCGCTGAACACTAAGATGTTCCAAATTCAAAAAGTGCGCGGAAAAGATAATTGCGGCGCAATTATAAAGAGATAACTCATTACTAAACATAAACAAGTTTCTTAGAGAAAACACCACCTTTGGTTGCACTTAAGGAGAACCAAGTCGTCCTTTTCGAATAGTAGGGATGAAAACCATCTTGGTATGTAAACTTACAGTCGTGATAATGATTTTAGCATTGAATTTGCCTATTGTGCTAATTTTTACTACACTAACAAGAGCCATGTTCTAACATTTGTAAATGAATGAATTGCGGCGCTATAGAATTGTATTTTGTACTGTCAAGTTGAAATAAAAGTAATGTGTTAATAAAAGTATGTATACTATGCATACTTTTTTATTTATTTATCAAACACATTTTGTTTATAGTACAATAGCTTAATTAATAATTTAAAAAAGAAAAAAAGGATATGCTAATTAAACATTATAAAACTTTTCTTTTTAAATTAAATAAAATATTGAGCCCAAATCGTTGTCACTGCATGATGGCAAGGTACCCAAGAGGCTGGCGAAGTTCCCTCTTTGTATGGCCAGGCTGATGCGCTGGCCAAAATAGCCGCCAGCTCGTGCATCGCCAGAGACGTCAACTTATCGTGCGGATATCTCTTTATACAAGAGTTTTGCATCCGCACCCCAAGGCCTCAAGGTCTCCACAGCAAAAGGCGTAAATATATACGACTCATCTAGAGCCGCATATTTACGCCTTTTATTGGCCTCCGCCGCCATCGCAGCCGCACCCGCCATACAGGAGGTCGCTTGTATGTGAGATGACGAGCGACCGCCCGTTCCGCCAAGGTATGAGCGTCATACCAATTCCAAGGGCCCGGCGAATGACGTCATTGATAGCGGCATGACGCGGAATGCGACCAGCGCTGCGGCGGTAAGCCAAGCCATGGTGACCCATGGGGTGGACGTCTTCACCACAACGACAACGATGGGGCTCATTAGTCCTGGCACCTATCCGCAAACTCGCTGCTAAACAGAAGTACCCCGCCTCGGGCTCACAGCTAGCTAAAGGACGAGAACGCTCAGCTAGATTGTTGCTGGTCTCTAGTAAATCTTTTCGAGCGAGCGAGCAAAGCGGTTCGTCCCACTGCCACTGATAATCCAGATTTAGGGGTAGTATGTATACTTGAATTTGGATCTCAGATTTGTATGGGGATGTGAGATGGTAGTAAGACACCAGCCAAGAATTATATTCACTAAGTTTAGGTTTAAATCTTTGTTTTAGGATTACTTGTTCCGTGACTCCTCAGAAGGTGGTGGCTGAAAATCAGTGCTAGTCATGCCTGCATGTCTAGCGAATCACTGAGCCGCCGCCTAATGAGACGTCCGTCACGTTCATTATAAACATGTAGGATAAGTTTATAAAACCTTTGCTGTACCTACGTGATAGCTTTCTCAATAAAGATATATTCTATTCTAACACTCTTTTGATCATTAGGTAACTCCGCTTGCCAGCCTTTGTGGTTATCTGCATAAGGAAGTCGCAAGTTCGATTATGTGAAGCATTTGTTTAGTTATTTCCAGTTAGGATCGGACTTGCAGGCTTGAATCATCGAACTTTTTCCTTTGTTGTTTTGATTCATGTTTGTAAATAGTGCAATAAAGTGTTAATTTATTCATTAATTCCGTCGTTCGGAAGGCGCGTTAAGCCATTGGTTCTATTTGCCATCTAGTATCCGAAAAAACAAAATCATAAGCCTACTCTACATGATTACGTAGGTCAGACAGGCGCCAAATACCGCCAGCACCGCCAAATCTAGAACCACGATTTAATCGTACCCTGGACTCTAAAGCGCAAACTAAAGATTGAACTTAAAAATACGCTTAAAGAATCCAATAGAAGCATTTCCATTTTATCTCATCAGGAATACCAAGTAACTAACTTTACCTGAAGTTTTATAGATTTGAAGTAATCTTACGAAAGTTTTAATTCCACTTTCCTCTGCTTATCATGTGTTGGACTTAACCGAACTTTGCAACTTAGTAAGTCTAAGTAGAACTTTCTACTTATTTCGCTTTCGTGGGGTACCAAAGGTTCGTATGCGAGAAAAATGGGCAAAAGTTTTTGTTTGGTCAAAAAAGATAGGGATTTTAAGGGATTAAATGAAACATCTTTTGTTATAATAAACTAGTTGTTCGCGGCGAACATAGACCTCGCGATTATTTTACTATATTTATGTAGTTCCAAGTAGGGAGTGAATGAATGAATTAATGAATCTTTTTGCTTAAAATGTGGTACATGAGTTTGGTTTTTGAATAAAAAATAAATATTTGTTTACTTGGATGACATGATCATCCAGGTATTTTTTTAGTTATTTTTATTTTATAACTAAACTACTGATGTGTAGCACACTGTGACGTCACACGGAACTTTAACGCGTGATATCTTTACCATTCCTTGTTTAATTTTCAAAAGAAAAAATACGTCTCCAACATATTTGATTATCTTACTGACGGACTAATTATATTTTTTTAGAAAACTATTTCCTTAATAAGAAAGCCTATTAGCTATTTGTGTGTAGTTCTCAACCATTATACAGCTTAATATAATCGACATGTAAATTACTGACCACAGATAATATTCACGCTTGACTGAATTAATGTCAATATTGTCAATACACTGAACACTTGATTCAGGATACATCAATTAACTATATGTTCACGCGTATTTAAGTCTCATTAAAATAGTAGAAAGAATAGAAAAAATATTTGTAAAGTTCGCAGTAAGGGGTATAGTTAATACACCGGAACAAGAAAAAAAACTCCAAACTGTTTGAAAAATAATTTAAAATTGATGTTGGAAAATTATATAGACGACGCACTGCAAACTGAAAATCGGCAATTTTTATTTTATTTGTTCATATAATTAAGATTATATCGAAATTGCAAATAAATCCGATGAAGAGTATTATACAAAACCTAATTTGTTTTGTAAAGAAAACCTGGTTTGTATAGAAATAGTGTTTCGCCTCGCACCCATGCTAATCGCAGGGTGACAAGATCAGTAGTGGAAGGGGAGTGGTGTCTTGTCGACACACTATTACTTCTGGCCAATGGCCATCCGTCTATATTCCTACATCCATGCTTTCATACTTTTTTCTTCTTATTTTCTAGTCAAAATGTCAATTAACTGTACTATATTGTATTTGTCGAATGACTGAGGAGCTCGTTAGTCGAGCGCGACCCGCGTATCCGTAGCGAATGCGCGTGTCAAGCGACGGTGTGACGTGACCGCAATGGGATTGGTCACCATTTAGTGACATTTTCTATATTGAGCTCCTCCGTGCTTCTGAAGATACGTAAAGCCGTTGGTCGCGATTGTTATCGATAGATAGCAGTCGTGAAACTGTGTCAGATGCCTTAGGGCAGCCTGCAAAATTCTGACAGTGTTGGCCACTAACACACCTCGGGTCATGTTCCTGTTGGTCTGGTTTTCCTATAAAAAGAGTTACGGAGGTCAGAAAGTAGTTGCTCCATTGTAATAACCAGTTCCGCCAAATCTAGGACCATGACTTATAGCGTACCCGTATGCCCCGAAGCGTAAGCTGACGACGCAACTAGGAATACACGCAAGGATGATGTTGTATTTGTCCAATACTTTGTCACCTCTATTGCTCGGCGATTCGCCATATTTAAGTCTTCCACAATGCAAGAGACGTCATTATTGGAGCACGATAGGAGTAAGGATATATTCTATTCTATTCTATAGGCCCATTGATTGCACAGCTACACAGGAACACTGATTATTTCTGGGAAAGCTCCGCACGATTCTAAATGGCTTTCATAGTAATAAAATTGGAAATTCTCTTTGACATGCTTTCAGGGATGAAATTTGGTATCAATATTTTTTAATTGAAGCCCAAGTTTAAAAACCTTTTGCTGAAATTACAAAAAATGTAAAGTACAAAACGTACTAGAGTTCTACTGTAAAGTAATAGTAGATACAAGTTCATAATAGCAAAAATTATGTACATAAATACAATGACATAAAGAGTGTCTTTACGAGCACGTGTTGAAATTCATAACATCAATATTAGATTGGCAACAATAGTTTCGTATAATGTCAAAAAATAATATAGTTTCAATACGAACATTATGAAACAGTTGTCAATGCTGTCATTGTTACATTACAATTCAATTAATTTGTTTTGATGACGTCCTAATTACAGTCAAATTGCCGCCCTAAGCTTGCCTAGATTTATTAATGAGTTCAGTGGTTTGTGTCAATTAATTAATTTATCATATCAAATCAGTTGGATGTAATCAAGTGAATATTTTCAAATTAGTAGCTTTATATTTATTTCCTATACTTGTCAAAACATTTTGGCTCAGAGATGGGAGGAAATAGATTAGTTTTAAATACGAAAGCTCTGTTATAGGATCCCGTACTATTACTAAGACTTTGCTGTCCGTCTGTCACGAGGCTGTAGTTGTGTGAAATGTATTTTTGTTCCTTCGTGCGCGAGTTCGACTCGCACTTGACTGGTATGTAATTCGTATTTGAAAGAGCATAGTACTGCGATAGAGTATAGTCCGTACTGTATGAATATCTAAGCGAAAATAACAGCAGTATCAAGTCAAAGTGAGAGGTAGTATTCTTTCAAGCGGATAGGAAGACGTCAACCCCCTGGGACACCACGGCCTGGCTTGTCGCCGCAGCGGAGGCCGCATTTCACGTCATGTCGCTCCTAATGACGTCATTCGCCGGGCCCTTGCAAGTGCCGGTGTGCCAGCAGTGCTTGAGCTTGCTGGCATTACTCGAGATGACGGCAAGAGGCCCGACGGTATGACGCTCATACCATGGCGAAATGGGCGGTCGCTCGTATGGGATGCTACTTGTGTTGACACAGTAGCGCCATCTTACATACGAGCTACCTCCTGTATGGCGGGTGCGGCTGCGACGGCGGCGAAAACCATACAAGAGGCATAAATATGCAGCTCTAGATGAGTCGTATATATTAACGTCTTTTGCTGTGGAGACCTTGGGGCCTTGGGGAGCGGATGCAAAACTTTTTATATAAAGAGATATCCGCACACCTAGTTGACGTTTCTGGAGAGCCAAGAGCTGGCGCCTATTTTGGCCAGAGCATCAGCCTGGCCATACAACGAGGGAACGTCGCCAGTCTCTTGGGTACCTTGCCATCATGCGACGACAGCGATCTGGGCTCAATATTTTATTTAATTTAAACATTTTCTTTTTATCGTTAATTTATAATTAATATGTGTTGAAATTTCATATGTGAATAAGTGTAAGAAAATAAATGTGTCCTTTTATCAAGAGTTAAATATATATCAGAAACATGAAGCGACTCTTGAAATTGGTTACTGGTTACTTATATTTGTTTTCTTTTTGACGAATGACGATAAATTCATAGTAGAGGGCACCGACAGGAGATTTTTTTTTATTTTTTATTTATTTATTGAACAAAACTTACTCTATCTTTACAGGTTAGCCTAATGCGATAGTGTAGTTACATAAAATGGTGCATTTATTGACAATTCAATTTAAACATTCAATATTCTATACAATTTAAAATTTATACAATAATATTAGTTAAATAAAAATGAAAAATAATCATTAGGAATAGCATAATTTATAATAAGCCACCCTGGTAAATTCATTCAGCGAGCAAGAAAACAAGTCTAAATCATTAGCCATGGTGTTGATGTTGCGGAGCGCGCGTGTAAGCGGGGCCAGCTTGACGAGGTTAGTGCGAGCGTGCGGCACGGCCAGCAGCGGCGTCTGGCGGCGGCTGGCGGCGGCTGGCGGCGGCGCCACACATAGGCCTGTCCGGGACTACTAAACCTACTCGTTCCAAGATGCCCGGGTTATGTTCCTTACCACGAAGTATTTTAAACACGTAACACATCAGTGCTGCCTCTCTCCTAACTTTGAGTTCGTAGTAGCCTACCATTCCAGTTACAAATAAAGTAGGATACATTAGGGTATAGTATGTACTAGTACCTTGTATAACCTAAAGTGCAAGTATCTCAAAAACTTGTTTTGGATTCGTTCTAACATAAGGGAGTACTTTTGTTCATGTGGGGCCCATACTATCGCGCTACTCTGAAGTTGACTTCGGACTAGGGCATTATATAATAATTTTACGGCTGCTATGTTAGTAAAATTTTTTACGTTCCGGATGACAAAACCTAAATTCCTGAAGGCTCTTTTACAGACTGAAACAATGTGTTTACGAAAATTCAAATCGGTCGTTACCATAACACCCAGATCCCTCACCTCAGACACCCTGGCCATCGGGACTCCAGATATGCTATAACGGTAATGCAAAGGACTACGTGACCTCGAGAAAGAGATAGTTGAGCATTTTGAGAAGTTGAATTGCAGGTTGTTTTCCTTACTCCATGTTACCACTTTATCTATGTCCCCCTGGAGCTTCACGCAATCCTCGTCACTTTCAACCGATATAAATAGCTTCAGGTCATCTGCAAAGAGTAGGCAATGGGCGTCAGTTAAGACCTTTGGTAAATCATTTACAAGGAGGAGAAACATCATAGGACCGAGATTGCTGCCCTGAATCACCCCTGATCTCGTAAAATATGGCTCCGATCTTAGTCCCTGGTACTCCACATACTGTTGCCGGTCTTTTAAATAGTTGGCGAAGAAGGAAAGCAAATGTGGGGTGAAGCCGACGCCCGCAAGCTTCGTTAAAAGCACATCATGGTCAACTAGGTCAAATGCTTGTTTGTAGTCGAAATAACCGGCGTCAACCTGCCCCCCGTTGTCCACTACTGGACATATTACCGATATGTAACACAGGAGGTTGCTAGCAGTGCTTCTGGCCGTTCTGAATCCGTGTTGTTCATCCGAGAGTTGTTGACAAACTTGTGTGTATATGCGTGCTTGTAATGCAGATTCGAAAACTTTAGCCGGTCCAGAGATTACTGCCACTCCTCTATGCTCCTCTATGTTTTCACCAGTTCCTTTTTTCGATATCGGAATCACCTTGGACACCTTCCAGTGGTTTGGGAATACCTGTGCTCCTAAGTACTGGTTAAAGATATATAAAAGAGGTTCAGCCAGTACAGCGCGACAGTCCCTCAGGATAAAAGGTGGTATGCCATCCGGCCCCGCAGATCGCTTAGGCTTAAGTCGTTGTAAGGCCAACTGCACGTCTTCCAGCTGCAACTGGGCTATATGAACGCGCGCTGCCCCGTTCTCGCCGCCCGCATTTAGGACCGCTTCTTGTACATCTAGCGTTGCTGGTTCATGTCTTTACACAGATTGGAAGTAATCCGCAGACTCCCGTAAACACTGTTCCGCCGTCAATATTTTCCCGTTTTACATAATGTTTTTGTGAGACCTTCTACCTGTTTTGGATTTATTGTAGCTCCAAAAGGCTTTTGGGTCTTCTAGTAGGCTATTTTGTACACGGTTTTGGTATGTTTCATGAGCATATTTTATGCTGTCCTTAACCCTAGCCCTACACCTACTGAACGCTTCATAATTTATCTGTGAAGCAGTTGTCTTGTATTTTTTATGAAGGATCCTTTTTAATTTTAAATCGCGGATAATATCGCTCGTATACCATACTGGACATGTAAGTACTCTATTACCGAAGTATATTTTTTTCTAGGAACACAGTTATTTAAGATTGAGTCTATTTTATCATAAAAGTAAGCCAGACTTTCGTCCATACATAGATGATACATGGGAGTCCAGTCTACAGTAGACAACATATCGTACAAAAATGGAAAATTGGCCTTGTTAAAATTCCATTGTAAATAACAATTATTTCCCTCGCATGTGCGAAGGCCCTTATTTTGCGTGGGCGGCGGCTTGGTAACAGTGCGCGCGCGCCGCACCCCCACCTCTAGCGGCGGGTGTTACGGGTCGACCGGCACCAGGGGCGCGTCCGACTCACGCACACTTACACTCTTTTCGTCAAGCGAACTTAATACTACATCCAAATACCGATCATTACAGTTATGTATTCTGTTGCACTGAATGAACCCACCAAATGTCTTAAAATATTCAAAATAGTACAAAACATTTTCGGTACAAGAGTACAAATTTAAATCTCCTATCACTATTATACTCGTATCGTTGAATTTGCTACAAAATTGTTCAATTGTATTAATTAAAAGCATATATTCCTGTACGCTGCTACTTGGTGGTATGTATAAAACGCAGCAAAGAAATAAAAATCTATTATTCAAGTATACCGCTGCGCACACTAACTCAAATACTCGTTCATTGATGTTTAAGTCACTAAGCAGATGTTACGTAACTCGAAGCGCGGTGTGGACACGAGGAGATGGTTTATCTACCCTTCGACTATACATGACATGATGGTAAGTGGTTACCGTAGCCTACGCCTGCAACACCGGAGATGTCACGAGCGCGTTATCGACCTGTTCGCTGTCAGCACAGCGACCCCTCTGGAACCTGGCGATCCTACTCACCAGCAGGAACACAACACTGCATCACAGTGTTATTTGGCTGCGGTCATCTGTAGGGTGGAGGTACTTCCCCAGACGGACTACTCCTTACAAAATGTCCTACCTCTCTTAATTATTAGTAGTTCTGTGAATAGTAGATCTCGCGAACAGTCCCACTACCATGACATTGTATTATCTAGACACTAGTGACTGGTCCACAAATTCCTATATAAATAAAACCGACAAAGTGCGCATACGAAGGGTTCCGTACCATTTTCTATGAAAACCGCAAAAAAATAAGTTTGTTATAAAAGAAAAGCAAAATTGTCTAAATGGAGACGCTTCGCTCGCTCGATCAATTACAATTTAAATTAGAACTTTGAGGACCGATGCGCGTGTCCGTAGTGATTGCACGTGTGAGACGAGACCCGTATTAGATTGGTGGTCATTTAATGGCATTTTCTATCTAGTATCTATTCCGTTATCTATAGATGGCAGTTAAGCTGTGTCAGATGCCATTAGACAGCCTGAAAAGATCTGACAGTGTTGGCCACTAACACACCTCGGGTCATGGTCTTAATTGCTCTGGCTTCTCTGTAAAAATGAAAACAGAGGTCATTATGTTCACGTAATCAATAAATACCAAACATTCATACATCTATCCTCATACACCCTCATACAAATATTTTTAAAAAGGATTCATAGTATCCCGAAACCTTTCAACCTCAGACCATTTAACCGAAACAAGGAAAACACTTCAAAGTATAAGGACTCAATTAATAAAAACGAAGATTTGGGTAACAATATACTTTGAACTCCAGGGGAATATATCAAATGTTTCCTATTTGTTTGTTCCTTGAATTAATTTACCAAATACCCGGGAAGGGTTATTGGCTATTCATAGACACCTGAAAATTATAGAGTTGCCAAGGGAACAAGAATTAAATTTAAAAAAAAGAAATAAATAAGTAAATTTTTTTTTTAATAACTTAGGTATTTATTTATTTTTATTGTACCACAAGTAACAATTTGGAGACTTAATGCTAAAAGTAATCTCTCAGTTAAGCATTGTTTTTATTTTATTTATTTGTTGTTTATTATGAAGACAAAAAAAATTCACTCTTGTTAATAACGATGAATCCAACATATTGTGATAGGTACTAATTGTATTTAGTGTAAAATGAAAGTAAAACCAAGTTTCAATGCGTTGAAAAGTGCAGACGCCCTCTTGCCAAGTCGAAAGTTGAATTCGACATTCCTCAAAAAAACACAAGGCCGCTGATTAAAAGAAAACCGTATACGTGCGCCATATTTTTCGCCAATCTCGCATTAAGAATCCCAAGGGATAGGCACAAATTAAAATTAATTTATTTTTAACTAGCTGTTTTCTGTTGTGTTAAAAGTAGCCTAGCCTCGGGTCTTCATTATTAATAATTATGTATTCATATCAAATTTAATCGAAATCCGTTCGGCGGCGTGGCCATGAAAGCATAACAGACAGACATATAGACATTTCCACTTGCTACGATCTACATACCCCTTCGCTTTCTGCACACTCATCACTCTCGTCATAATACGCTTGCCATATTTCGGTACATAAATCTCATGTTTTTAATTGGTCTGCCATTTGGTACAAAATACCTTTAATCTAATTCTGAGTCCTGATTACGAATCTGTCTGTTTCTAGCTCTATAGGCAGTATTAATTGTTTAAATTAAATAAGGTTCTGAATTACTGCCTCAATTTTCTCCCAATCGATGAGACAACAAAACAAGCGGGTCAATTTGTTTTTTTTTATCGTCACATCCAAACAATTTTTTCGAAGCGTTGGCCTAAAAAGAGTTCATAATTATGTTATTTTAATTAGTAGTATGCTTGGAGACCGATTCTCGTAAAATAAGACTTAGGTAATCGTTGTATTTAACAAATCTCATTTAAAATGTCTTTTTTTTTTAATTTGTTCTGCTGACCGTAGAGAGAGAACTCTATGGTATTAACACTGGCTGACATTTTTATTTTCATTTATAACAATGCGTGATAAGTCACGGGCAAAAACTTTACACCATATTGCCTATGACCTAATTCTTATTTTCGCGCCTTTTAGTCTTATCACGTACCGTTTTGAAATGGATCCACCACAGAACTTTGGTCATTTCCTACCTGGATGATATCATTGGACTTGTTGGAGGGTTCTTTTTGTTTTAATACCCGTTCCCCCCTTTTTATATGAGATTAAATGCCAGACAATCTTCATAAAAAATTATTAATGTTAGAAATTTTGAATTATTAGCCAACGTGGTTTGTATTTTTTTTTTTTTTTTTTTATAAAACTTGGTATATTTATTTTATCACTATGTAATTCTCTATTTTAAAGGATGGATATTGGAATAATTTGAAGATCTAATAGGAAAAACGATGGTAGAAGAAGCCAAATACCTGTGATTGATCAAATCGTATTTTATGCTAATATTCTAATTTCGCGAAAGTTAAAGTGCATTAAGTCTTTTTGTATTTTGTTTTGTAAAGTTCATTAAAGGTTAAATACATACAAAGTTACCTACGAGGAGCTCGTTAGTCGAGCGCGGCCCGCGTATCCGTAGCGAATGCGCGTGTCAAGCGACGACGTGACGCGACCACTATTGGATTGGTCGCCATTTAGTGGCATTTTCTATCTTGAGCTTCTTTGTGCTTCGTAAGGCACGCTAAGCTGTTGATCCCGCCAATGACCGTAACGGTGCACCAGTCGATACGCCGTCTCCTCTTTGTATTTGCTCCATGGTATGGATATTATATGGAAGTATTTGTAAGTAATATATGTATAGATACTTTCAGTAATCTATATTCGCTAATCACATTAAATTATTCCATTCCACAATAGAATTAACCTCAAGGTCCCTATACGCGTGAGTTTGCATACTTTGAATATTAAAGTAACAGCCTTTACGGGCATAATAATTACGTTATAAAATTGCTACTCAACTCGAAATGAGTACATGTCTATACAACAGTAATGATGTTTGGCGCAAGTTAGACTGAAAAATATTTAACATAAAAAAGTGATGTTTGTTTTTAACAACCTTTGCAACTGCGGGGCTGTCCAGTCTATGGCTCATCTCCTGAAGTGTCCCAATTGTCCAGATTTCTGCACGGTTGAGGATCTTGGAGCAACCAACGACAAAGGGGTCAGCGTTGCCACGTATTGGACTAGCCTTATAAATATATGAATGACATCGTAGCCGTTTCGAGAAGAAGAAGACTAGCGTTTTAGGTGAAATTCTATTTCGCTTTAAGCTCACACTGCTTCTTAACAGCGGGAGATAAGCTGTAGCTGTAGCAAAGCTTTAAAGAAAAATACTGTCTTCAAATCATTTTAAGTTTCCTGCCCGAAAAACTATTTGATGATAATTTAAAGTAAATTCGCTCCCAGCTTTAAGTTCGCGCCACTTCGGAAAGTAGCGGAAGACAAGCTCGCTTCCTGCCCTTGCTTTCGCTTAAGCTATGGCATAGCTTTAGGAAAAAGTCATCAAACTTTTTAAGATTCCTGTCCGAAAAACTATCTGATGATAATTTAAAGTGAATTCGCTCCCAGCTTTAAGCTCGCTTCAAAAGCGGGAGATAAGCTTGCTTTCTTCCCAGCTTTCGCTGTAGCTATAGCATTGTATTAAATTAAGAGAGTTCAAATCAACTTAAAATTCTTGTCCGAAAAACAATGTCATATAATTTTAAGTGATTTCGCTTCCGCTTTAAGCTCGCTTCCTCCCTTGCTTCCGCTTTACCTATATCTAAGGTTAAAAGAAGAATACTGTATTCATATAATGTTAAGTTTCCTGCCTGAAAAAACAACGTGATAATAATTAGTGATTTCAACTTCGCTTAAGCTCGCACTGCTTCAGAAACAGCGGGAGGTAAGCTGGCTTTCTTCCACAGCTTCCGTCAAAGCTACACAGCTTTAGGGCAGAGTACCGACTTCCAATATTTTAGGTTTCCTGTCCAATATACTATCTAATGATAATTTAAAGTGAATTCGCTTCCAGCTTTAAGCTCGCGCCGCTCCAGAAAGTAGCAAGAGATAAGCTCGCTTCCTCCCCTTGCTTCCGCTGTAGCTGTGACGTGTTGATATGTGAGTGTAGCTCTGCGTGTTTTATTATGACTACAGAATATCTGTATACATCGGAAGTTGCAGATAATCTTATTTAAAAGTTGAGCGAACTTCGTGGTTTTATTGTGACTGATAACTTTCGAAAGCTAATATTGTCGTCTTATATTCTCAGCTCTGTGGTTTACATAGATATTGTATGTTTGTTACTATGAATAGGTATTATTAACTTAATTTAAAAAAAAACAATAACTTCTCAGTCAGATTGTTTTTTTTGTTTTAAATCGGCCAACATCGATCGGACAGTAGAGTCATGTTTGATCATAAGTCGCTCTTAACTACTCCAATAAGATATTAATATCAGAGGATTAGCTTCGCTTACAGAAAATGTATTTCTCTAAGAGATGTCCAAACAAGGAATACAAAGTTAAGAAGTAAAGGAGGAAAGAAAGAGGAACAATGAGAACTTTGAGTTCAAAGATTTTTTAATTTGGAAAAATGAAATGTCACTTACATGAGACAACTACATACCTTTATATGTAGTTTAAAAATAAGGTTATTCACTTCCATCATTGGACATTTCGACAGTTGCGTCAGACCCGGAGGTCGCGGGTTCGATTCCGGCGGAAAACTTAAACAACTTATGCAATGTTATTTATGGACTTTTATGTAAATTTACTAATGTTTTAATCAATGTGTTTGCTGTAACTAAAAATTCTAAATTCGCAATACCCTGACAGGGTACATATACACATAATACGATCTGACATCTCATGTTATTGTACATGTAAGCGATAAAAAAATAAACAAAAAAAAAAATTTGTTCAGTTGTTTCTAGTTTGGGTAGGACATTGAGGGCTTGAATCACCTGATTGTCTGATAATTATTAGGTTAAAGGTTAGTGGGCAGGCCTTGATTAAAGCGTACCCCTGCAAGTCTAAAATGGCCACTTTGAGCAATTCATCAAAACGAATAATTTCATGAATTGCGAAGCTTAGCAATTCTGCAAATTTTGACATTGACGTTTCAACTCTAATTCAATTCATTTCGTGATTCATTTTCGAATCACTTCTCATGTAAGTATCGCTATAGTATAATAAAATAAAAATAGAATTTATAATTTTAATATTTTTAAAGATATTTATAATTCTACAGTTAATTTATGATAGTAAATCAACAATATTGGTTAGAAAAACTTATTTAACTAAAAAAATCGTAAAAGTACGCACGCTATGCAAAAATAAAGATTATTTTACGCCTGCCAATAAGGTAAAGCAATTCACAAGCAATTCACGAAAAGTTAGCCATTTTGCAACTTTCCGTCAAACAGCAGAATTGCCATGAAATGATTCATTTCATGAACTGCCAAAATGTGTCCACTTTAAGATTTGCAATGATTCATAATGTGATCATATTGTATCAATTCCTTATCTTATATCTATTAGTATTCTACCTATAAGCAGTCCCAAAGGACCCTACGACACGGGGACACTCTGACCGATATTCTGGTGTCCTGTAATTGATCCCACGGGAAATCTCCTCGATTTTTGTGGAGCTACTCTTTAATTCAAGTTAGAATGCCTTTAGGGAATGCCTGTGATTTCTCTGGTCGATTTTGAATGTAGTTTACACGATTTACGGGGTGGGTTTTCCGCTCAATATTTCCGAAATAGGGTTTTTGTAATCGTGTTTTTCCTAAATTCATTGGGGAGAACTGATTCTAAGAGAAAATAAATTTATACCGGCATATAATTTAAAAATTACTTAATAAGTAAATTGACGTCAATAAGTGATATTTATATCCAACTAGCTATTTTCCGCAGCTCCGCCTGAATCAAAAAGTAGCCTATGTTTGACTCCGGGTCTTCAATTAAGTATATTTATACCAAATCTCATGAAAATCCGTTTAGCAGTTTAGCCGTGATAGCGTGACAGACAGACCTTCGCACTTTTAATTTTAGTATGAATGCGAATTATATATACGATTTCGTTTCATTAAACATTAAACTTACTACTGACAACAAAAATTGCTTTCTTAAGAAAAATACTTAGGTACGCGTACGATCCCCTTTACATAATAGTTTCACATAAATGATATTAAAAACTTGTTTAGGATATTTAATTGATTAATTAAAGTTAAAAGCACTTATCAAATTATTTTGAGTGCTTCTGCTAGTTTATGCAAACTTTTGCCTAACTATAGTAGTGAATCGGTGCCGGCCGGCAATGATCTGCATGAACTAACTGGCAGCGGAAGCACGCAAAATAATTTAAGCCCTCGTAAAAACTTGTTGTTGAAACCAAATTGACCAAATTTTACCTACTTGTCCGTTAAAACAAAAACTCCTAAAATCGCATTCTAAAGAATACAAACCTATTTTAACGTTTTTTTTTAAAATTTCCATTTTCATATTGAGTATTTAACAAAATTGAAGTATTTGTCCATCGACAAAGTAAATTTTAAAAAAGGCAGCATAATTTCCAATAAGCTTCTACTTTGCAGAATGCAAAGCAATATTATAACATTTTCAATAAAATCAAAAATTTGCAATATCAAATACCAATTGAGTTATATTGCTGTACGTTTGGGCGGGAAATTTCCAGGTTTCATAAAGGAAAATGTGCAATATATGCATCGATCATGAAATCTTATATAATTTTTGAAGTAACTTCATCGCTTTAGCTATGGATGTAAAGATATAAGGATGGCGCACTTATTCTTTTTAAGTCGAGATTTCAAAAAATACTACATTTTATTAAAATTTAAAAATAAGGTAATAAAACATTTAAATACATAGAAACATACATATAATAATATGACAAAAACAACAAATACCTACCAAATACTAATTCAAGTTTGGAATTTGGAAAAGCTATCAGAAAATAAATCCATAACATTGTTTGTTTGTTTATTTGTTTGTAATAACTTTATTGCACAGAAAAATACATTACGGTAAATACAAAACTAAAAATAAATGCAACGGCGGACTTACCCATATAGAGATCTCTTCCAGTCAACCGAGACGTTACAGGAATACAGTTAAAAGAGACAGATGGTAGAAGTTTTGCAACCAGAATATTTCGATACTTTAATTTTAACATTAATTATTTAATTTAATTAAATAATAGTTGTAAATTTCAATAAATAAAATACTCATATATTAACCGAAAGGAATACATTAAAATTTTTACCTCAACTGCTTGAGGTAGAATCGAATAAACGCATGTAAATAATATTAAATTTTCACAGGCCGAAATTTTCGGTTTATTATTTTATAATTATACCCCTTTTGGCATTAACATTGCGAAAACAATAACAATATCCTGGTTTCGAAAACACAAAACACATAAACTGGCAACGTGAATTTTAATAATTTATGTTACTAATTTGTATATACTTGGAAACAACACTGACTAGATTTTTTTCCGAAATGTGAATCTTCTTGTTTTTTTTTTCTTTCAATATGGCTCTTACTTTCGTATTTAGCCATTAACAAGTAATTTTTTTTTTGTAAAGTTATTTAGTCAAGCAAGTCTAAAGTCAGGTCGGTAGTTATGTGAAGTCAAGTCGAGTCAGAAGAGTCAGGTTAAGTGAAGTGGTAGAAAAACTGCACTTAGCGATTTCGAGGAGTTTTTGGCAATATGCAAGGAAATCACATAAATTGAAAACTGTATCACTTCCCAACACTCACGCTTATTCTCGAACACTTCGCGAATAATAATCCACCATTATTATAAACAATCAAAAAAACACAAATTTTAGAAAATAAAATACAGCGCCGATACTGCTCTTTTCAGTTTCCCGCCAAAAGTCCTCTTCTTGTTTTAAGGGTGCCTCTTCAACTAGTGAAGGTTAGCGATTAGCTTGCTAAAGTTATTTTTATTTTCGCTCTACAGAACAGCTCAGCTGTGTTTGCTATCCCGGTATATATATATTCCGCAGCATCGACATTTTCCTTCTCTACATCGGGAATTTATTACTATTTCAGAAATATATTATAACTGCCTCTAGGTATAGTGTTTAAGGCGTTTGCATGTTGACCCGTAACTCGTGGATTCATTAGTTCGATCCCCGGTCGAGTCCAGATGGAAAATTATCTTTTTCTCATTGGTCTGGTCTTGGATATCAGATCTATACTATATATCTATATATATAAAAATCAATGCCACTTTTCGTTGTAATTTTATAACTCAAGAACGGGCTCACCTATCCAAACCAAATATTTAGGCTTTGTTCGGACTATTTAATAGATGGTTTATGTGAAGTTTGCACAAAATTGGTCAAGCGGTTCTTCAGTTATCACTTTATACTCGTACGTAGCGAAGCACGTACCGGGCCGCTAGTTTGTTATAAAATATAGTATTGTTGAGTTAGTATCCCATAACACATGTCTCGAACTTAGTTTGGGGCTAACTGAATACTATGATTTGTCCCTATTTATTTATTAATTATCATAGGAAGCTTACTTCGTTTATTCGATTTCAATTTATTCAGAACATTTATTAAGCTTGAATTATCTATTATTCTACCAAAAAACAGTTTTCATGTACGCATTACAATGATTTTGAGAAACTGTTAATACGGAACCCTTTTTTATCAAATACGGCTCAAGCTTAACTATTTTATAGCCTCAGGTTTTATAAATTTGCTTAAATAATTCCTGGAAAACTCCGTTTCAATGCTTACTACCTAAAAACATAACATAAATAACACTTCCAAGCTATTTTAACCCAGATTTGTTTCATTTCCTAGAAAATATATAAAATTAATGTTGTTTTGATGTAAGAACTCGCTATTTACGCGACATTTAATATTCATTTATTCATATCAGTGGGTTACAAGGTCAACCCGCTCTGTATACCCTTTTCGAGAGTTTTTTGGAACCGCCTTTCAGCCTCTATCGTGTTTCCTTTAACGACCACCAGATGGCAGCCGGTGCTAATGGCTTTATGTGTTGTTATTCATTACTAGCTGTTTCCCGCAGCTCCGCCTGCGTCAAAAAGTAGCATATGTTTGACCCCGGGTCTTCAACTATATTCATACCAAATTTCATCAAAATCCGTTCAGACAGTGTCGTGACAGACAGACAGACTTCCAAAAACGTCTTTTTTACCGCAATAAATGGCGTCTTCACGTGCCAGAGGTCAAGACGCACTTTGGTGATTTGCGCCAATGTAGTATTGTTATTAAGGTTTTTAGATTCCTATTTGATAATTCTTAAAAATGTATTTACAAAGGTTAACCATAAGTTTAGCGTACCCTGGCTTCTAAAGCGAAAGCTGAAGATGCAACTGGAAGAAATACGAAGAAAAAGATGTAATAATCCAAAAGATACCAGAGATGAGACGAGAATTTTGAAATAAGTTTAAGTTGGACTGCACTATAATTTCTTTGCAAAAAATTCATGTAACAATCTTTTCGTAAAAAGATTTCATGATCATTCAAACTTTGCCAATTTCCCCTATTATGAGCTACGGGATAGGGTGATTCACACGTGCCAGTTTTTTGCGACTACTCATTTTCCTCAAGACTTTAAAAGCTAAAATAAAGGTATTGATATTTCAGATAATCCATACTTCCATACTAATATTATAAATGCGAAAGTCTGTCTGTTACGCTTCCACGGCCAAACCGCTGAACGGATTTTGATGATATTTGGTATGAATATAGTTGAGGGCCCGGGGTCAAACATGGGCTACTTTTTGGCGCAGGCGGAGCTGCGGGAAACAGCTAGTAATAGATAAATTATAAAAAGCATAAACTTACATATTATTGTAGATTGATAAAATTTAAAAATAGAAAACAAGAGATATGGCTAGACAATGCCTCCGAGCATTATTCTCAGAAAAAAAATTGTATTTTTTCCATAGTAATTGGGTTGCATGCTAGCACATTTGTGGGAATGTCTATTGTATGTTATTTCATGTTACCTGTTGGTGTACCAAATTGAATAAATAAATAAATAAATAAATAGAAAAAAAATCCGAAGATTTCTGATCAGAAATACTGTTATTTGGATGTGTTACTCAAAACTGGAGAGTTGACTATTTGACCTCTGTAGCGTAATTTATTTATTTACATATGAAATACCAATAATAATTATATATTAACGATAAAAAGAAAATGTGTAAACAAAAATAAAATATTGAGCCCAGATAGCTGTCTTCGCATGATGGCAAGGTACCCAAGAGGCTGGCGACGTTCCCTCGTTGTATGGCCAGGCTGGTGCGCTGGCCAAAATATACGCCAGCTATTGGGTCTCCAGAGACGTCAACTAGGCGTGCGGATATCTCTTTAATATGGCGTAATTGTTAACATGTATGCCTGCTACTCAGGGGCATCATCAGATAAATATGGGATAAGTACGGAAATTACTTTATTCCTGATTGGAATGATCCTTTGTTGTTTATCTATGTTACTGTAAAAGCTCGAACTTCGGTTAATCCTAAGATTTTACAGTAAAACCTAGGATTTGCTAACTGTTAATGGTAAAAGTCCGAACAATGTTTTACAGTATCCACACTTCCATATCCATATTTCATTTATACTAATAATATAAGTGCCAAAGTCTGTCTGTTACGCTCATACGGCCAAACCGCTGAACGGATTTTGATGAAACGGGATACTTTTTGACACATTTAAGACAATAGAGGGTAAACGTCGGGAAACAGTCATTCTTAAATATCAATTTAAATTAAAGCAAAAATATTTTCAATATTTCGTATGAAAAAGAAAGCAAATGTAAAAGTGATTCGTCTGAATTGCCCAAAACCTATGTTGAAATGAGAATGACGTGAAGGTTTTTTTTTACCGGGAAATGATGAAATGAAAAAATGTCGATCACCAATAGACTCTGTCGAAACCAGATGAAATTAAAAACGAAAAAATCACTGGATTTGTTTCCACCGTACGCGTAACCATATGACCATTCACGAGCTCTATTTTTGAAATATATATTATATTTTTTGTCGAATGAAAATTGTTCAATATCGAATGACAATTATTCGACTCGCCTATTATGCTTGAGTAATATTTTTTTTAAAATAGCACTACCGTACCTCTACTACAAGATTTTACTAACGCAGACGCTAGCGGCCGCTTTAATATTTAATATGGAATTTCTTAGTTACCTTACTATCCGCCAGAGGCGCTGTACAGACTTTCTATATTAAATTGTTAACCAATACGCTAGCATATGTTTCAAAAAAATCTCTTTGTTGACGAGCCGGTCACAGTGTAGAAACTGCTATCATATCAGTGTAGTAATGTTACAATACAATACAATTACAACCGGTCATTTTTGTAATCATTGGGAGACGCGTATGTCCAGCAGTGGACTGACTGCAATACAATACAAAACTCTTTATTGCACAACAACGATACATTGTTAATAAGTACTTAGCTGTTTTTACACTGTGACCAATATTGCTATTTTTCTATGTTTATGAGTCGAATGATTTTTGTTCGAAATCGAATTATTTTTATTCGTCATAATAGATGAGTCGAACGTTTTTCAGTGGACAGTAATATTTTTTTTAAATAGTATTCCAGAATGGTTGAATGTTAATTCTACTCTATTATATTTATTTTCTTCATATCCTCAGCTATTTCAAAAACAATTCAAAATATCATCAATTTTGTTACTCTTATTAAGACGCAACATTTTTGTCTGAACAACTTTTTTATACCATAAACATGAACGTGTTCATAGTCTGCAATTCGCCCAAAAGTTGTCCATCGATTTTCTGTAGGTATATTTTGTATTAGTGCATTCAATATGATTTCGTAAATACAAATCCACTATGGTGGGTAGTAACTGTGACGTCGGCAGTACAAAGAAAAACCATATTTTTAATGGCGATACAGAGAAATAGCATGTGCGGTATCAAATACCGGATTTTTTTTATTAAATTTGTATTAGTACCCAAATATAATGTTGCCTGTGCTTGACATCGGGTCTTTAACTATATATATTATACCAAATTTTATCAAAATCTCTTTGGCGGTTTGGTTAGGGTTATGTTTTTTCAAGTGTATATCTGTATGTTTATGTTTGTTTGGCACACTCTGCAGCCTGAACGGCTCGATGAATTATAGCTTCAGAGGTGTCGTTAGATTCGTAGTTACTGTAAGAGTGACACTGAGTACATCTAAATGAAAAAAATGGCGGATTTTTTTGAGTTTTTTAATTTGCAAATTACACAGAAAAGCATTCGGTTTTTTTGGTTTTTTAAATTACATATATCTTGTACAAAATCCTGTTAGCTAATCACTAGATTTGTATACGAGATCGACAAATTTGTGTCGGTTTGTAAATTATTTGTTTATTGAATGTGGTTAAAATTTACTTACCAAAACGTTTTGTTTTAAACGTCATCCATATCTTCCATTTTTTCTTTCCATCCTTAAAATATTATAAGTGCGAAAGTCTGTCTGTCACACTTTCACGGCCAAACCGCTGAACAGATTTTAATGAAATTTGGTATGAATATAGGGTCCCTTTTGACGCAGGCGGAGCTGCTAGTTTTGTATATTTAGATAGATCTTAGATAAATCTATAGATTGATATAGCTAACAGATTCACAAAGCAGGATATGCGTGCTAATGGACTTTCCATTATGGATGCTGAAAACCGGGCGAAGTGGAGACGTAAATGCAGGAAAGCGCGGGCCCTGGGCTCCAAAATGAACGACTGAAGATGCAACCGGGAAGACGCTAGGATCATCATCAGCATTTCGTGTAGGTTACATTGTCTATCGACCATGTACACCTTGGCGTCAGAGTTGTTCGGAATCGCCTCTCGGCCTCTGACGTGGTTCCTTTAACGACTACCAAATGGCAGCCGGGACCAACGGCTTAACGTGCCTTCCGAAGCAAGGAATCATCTTTATTATCAGACAATCAGGTGGTTCAAGCCTGCAATGTCCTAACCAAACTGGAAACAACTAAACAAAGTATGCTTCCGGTGGGAATCGAACCCACCACCCCCGGGTCGAAGGCGAACACCTTAACCACTGGACCACGGAGGCAGACGCTAGGATGATAAGTTAACAGATTCTCCTGTCCGTTACAACACAAAGTCTAGGACATTGCCCACATAACAATCAGAACTGTTCGACAATAACGACCAAACTTTAGCAATTCCAGGAGATAACGACCCCAAGTTCGAATAAGGATTTTTGGAGTTAGAACGAATATGGGTCATTAAAAAAAAAAATTTAGATTTCATGACGCATATTAGCAATTAAAATTAACTAAATAACTGAGAAAATCGGTTAGGCGGTTTAGTCGTGAAAACGTAACAGATTAAATTCAATGAAATTTAATTTCAATATATGATAAAAAATCACTTATTGACGTCAATTTACTTATAATAAGTTTACCACCACTTCCAAAGCGCAAGTGGAGAAGAAGCGGCGCCACAAACTCCACTGCAGCATTTTCTTCAAAACGTCAATTTACAAATAAGAAAAAAACTTTCCATAATTAACTAGTTAAATTAACGAATTCACATGTATGTCAACATTTTGCACAATATTTCATTGTGATTTCAGATTATTTAAATTAAATAAAAACTGAATAAAAATAATAATTAAAAAAAAATATCAAATTTAAAACAGAATATATAGTGATATGTCAATTTGTTGAGGACTCTGCACCAAGCTTAAGTTCAACAGTCCTGTCAAAAAGAAAATCACCAGTACCAAATAGACTTTCGCATTTATAATATCCCTCGTACCTATTAAGAATCATTTGATAAGTCTATGTTAGCTAAATTGTGTTGCAACTCGATCTTTCACACTAATTAATATCGAAAAGGAGAGAAAGGGACAAAACATATTATAGTGGACTGTATGTTGTTTGAAATTAAATTCAGGTTCCTTCACAATTTTCAGTATTCACAATTCACAATGCAGTTCTAAGCACACTTGAGCATACTTGAGCATGTCAAAACAAGAAATTAGGCACATACTCGTATATATTTGTTGTGCGCGGTGGTCAACACGTCACGTTCTCGTGTTTATTCTATATTTATCTATTTATTTATTTATATGTGCATTTTAATTAAATTCTATACTAATTCAATATTTACATACATTTCTTATAGATTAAGTGTTTTTACATACTTAAGCCTAATATCTACATTAATTAACTACGGCGTCTTCTTCATCTATCTTAAGATGTCCGTAACACATATTTTAGCTAATATATGCTTAGCGAACGATTCTAACACGAGGGTTAGTATGAATAGAAGTATGGATATCCTCCATACGAATGTTATAAGTGAGAAAGTCTGCCTGTCGGTTTGTTAGCTTTCACTGCCAAACCGCTGAACGGATTTTGAGGAAATTTTGTATGAATATAGTTAAAGACCCGGAGTCAAACATAGGCTACTTTTTGACGCAGGCGGAGTTGCGGAAAACAACTAGTATAATATAAGTATAGAAGTATGGATATCCATACTAATATTATAAATGCAAAAGACTGTCTGTCTGTCTGTCACGTTTTCACGGCCAAACCACTGAACGGATTTTGATGAAATTTGGTATGAATATAGTTGAAGACCCGGGGTCAAACATAGGCTACTTTATGATGCAGGCGGAGTTATAAACCTATGTAATTTATCCTGACCTGACACACAGCACGCATTGAAAAACTGTAAGTGGTGTCAGTATTTGTATTAAATAATAAAAAAATAATTTCAAAAGACGACTTTGTGACATGAAATAGCTATACATAATGTTGCAGTGATCATTATATTGAGCGGTTTTTGTTCAAACATAAGTTTTAGTTTGCCAAAAATTTAATAGATCGCTCAAATTTTTTATTGCTGCTCCGTTCAGAAATGTAACCTCTAGCACGGAACTTACTTTTTTCGATCTAAAAGCAAAATTGTCGAAATGGAGACGCTTCGCTCGCTAGGTCAATGAAATATAGAAATATTCCGTTGCCATCATTCCACACTAGTACGTATCCAATAGCAATCAATTGCGCCAATTATTCCTGTTTTATTGTTGTCCTCCCTACTCTTCCTGTTTTGCCTTTTGAAGTCGATATTTCCATAGGAAAATGACGGAAATGCTATCATAATTTTACTTTGAACTTCAGCTGTCATTGTTAATGAATTAATAATTCTTGTAAGTAAACTTAAAGACTGCGTTAACATCCTACCACGGTTATGTTAACTCAATCCTAAAACATGGCTTACTTTTAAATATTTCATTTCATTCATTTTCATTTTGTGGGGAATCTCAGTTGACATAAACCGTGTATTTATATCGCAGAAGCAATGCATTCGAGCTATGTTTGGTGTAACACCACTAACTTCTTGCCAACCACTGTTCCGCAAATTGAATGTACTAACGCTCCCATCAATGAACATTTATGAATGTTGTGTATTTGCTAAAAAGTAGGCTATGTTTGACCCTGGGTCTTTTACTATATCCATACCAAATTTCAACAAATTCCGTTCAGCGGTTTGGCCGTGAAAGCGTAACAGACAGACAGACAGACTTTCGAATTTATTATATTAGTATGGATGTTCTGTAGTACAATTTATTAATTTGTACTCTACGTGGCCGACAATCGATCATGTCGGTCGGACGACGTGACACGTTGCTTCTGAACTTTCTCTTCTATTATTATCATAATTTTAGCCGCAGTCAGTCCACTGCTAGACATAGACCTCTGCTAATGATGACCAAAATGACCGGTTGGAAGTGGCTTGCATCAAGCGTTTGTTCGAGCGTGGTCGGTAAATGACCAACGCTGCGCTTGCTGGTTCGTGGTCGCCATTCTATAACCTTTTTGCTCCATAAGCCGTCGGTTTTTCGCACTAAGTCCAATTGCCAATTCAAAAACTTCCGCAGAGTTATGTTGGTGACTTTTGTTCTCACGGATTTCTTCGTTTCTGCTTTAATCTCGTATGATCTCTCTTCTATGCAAACCATAATTTGTAATGACTGTATACAATTTACGAGTTCCCAAACTAATAATATTATGTAAGCAGCTTACGCCATACGCTTTAACATTTTACGACTTTCTATACTCCACCATTTTTTTTTATTTATCCCTTTTCGAGCAGTTTTCGGCAGCCAATTGGTTTTGAATAGGAAAGGGATCGGCAGTAAACTAAGGAACTGAGCCAAAGTTTTATGGTTCCCGATTAACAAGAGAAAAATTTCTTTGACCACCTCGAAGGGTGACTTTTATGATAGCAGCCTTTTTTTAATGTAAGTGAGTTCAGAATTTAAAATTTAATTTTTTAGGCAAAGAAAAGTTGTAAGAGGTTTCATCTAATCGCTTTTTCATAACTATGGTCTAACCAGCTGATTATCCATATTCCGTATCAATTCCATATTAATTAATTATTAATATTATAAATGCGAAAGTCTGTCTGTCTTTCTGTCTGTCTGTTACGCTTTCACGGCCAAACCGCTAAACGGATTTTGATGAAATTTGGTATGAATGTAGCTGAAGACGCTTTTTGACGCAGGCGGAGCTGCGGGAAAAAGCTAGTAATCTATGAAAAATGTAAAAAGGATTTTCATGCAAAAGGCACTGGATCCTAAAAGTACAAATCAAATCATTTATTTGCATAAAATAGGGTAAGTTTACAATGCATAGGTGGCACATAAATATAAGTAGCAATCCTATTTAGCCATTTTGAATAGCATGCAAATTTATCATAATTATTCAAGAAGTCGGTTATTTCGCAAGTCATTCATATTATTAGCACACATTATTATTCAAATAAGATACAAACACGTTAAGAAATTTACAGGATAAAATGAAATGTCAGTATTTATTATTATCAATGTCACAAAAATAATTTAAGTAAATTTACTGTTAAATAACTCTATAACAGAATAGTAGCAAAATTTGTTTAAAGAAAGGTATGAAAATTTTATCAAGCACTAGCAGCCTGTCCCGACTTTGCCTAGGCCTACAGCCTTCTTCGATAAATTGACGAAAATATTTTTTTCAAATCATACTAGTAGTTTCTGAGGTAAGCGCGTTCAAACAAACAAACTCTTCAGCTTTATTAAGTTTAGATGTATGAATCTTTGCGTAGACCAACTTTTTATTGTTTGGAAAGAATTAGGTATATATCCTTCGGTAAACTAGATGTTTTTGCCCAGTCATAAACAAGGGTAGTTCTAAGGGTTTTTCAAGCTTAGGTCAAAGTATGAGTACTCATCGATACTAACTCGATATGATAATACGATATACAAAAAACCACGAAGTTTATATGTCTTTTGTATTGCTCTCATAGAAAT
Organism: Euzophera pinguis; assembly: GCA_947363495.1. Classification (NCBI taxonomy): domain Eukaryota; kingdom Metazoa; phylum Arthropoda; class Insecta; order Lepidoptera; family Pyralidae; genus Euzophera; species Euzophera pinguis. The sequence goes on along the minus strand of OX376178.1, from coordinate 9,188,984 downwards.
ATGCATGGATTGATAGTTTTGGGTTACATGTACAAACTAATATAATAAGAAAACTGGGGATTTTTATGAGTTTGTACAATACAATACAGAATATCTTTATTGCCCTCATACAGAAACAAACTTTTATTATTATTATTTATTCATAAACAAAATACATTGCAAAATCATGTCATGTCAATATTTAAAAGAAAAACAAAATACAATTTCAAAAGTCATCAACGCTATAGCAACACTTCGCCAGTAACAATGTTCGTAGGAGACTTCTAAACTTGGACAATTGCTTCTCTGTCTTTACTTCTAAAGGCAATTTATTAAATAAAAGTACAGTCTGCATTTGCAGATTTAATAAGAAATTATTTAATTGTACAATAACATCAGCTAGTTACTTTCCATACAACATATTATAACTTATCTCCCACCTACCTCCTACTATGCTTTAAAGACCAGAGGAAGCTTTATTTTTGAAATGGATGAGACATCCATTTGTGGAATCAAAATCGTTCGAAAATTATTCGATATCTAACAAAAATCATCCGACTTTCACACTTTTCAAAAATAGCACTCCAGTGTGAGCTTTCATCATGATTTTAGATTAATTATTATGTTTAAAATAATAATAATAATAAAGGCTTAAAATAATAGTAGAACCGAAATAAAAAAAGTCTTTTGAATTTGGAGGCTTCATTTATATTGATCGGATCGATATTCGCCATCATCAAAATGTCAACATCATCATCATTGCCTATGGCATTCATCCTGCATGGATCAAACCCCTATGTGGCTTTTTAACCAGATTTCAGAGGCTCCAGCTTACACCCGGTAATGTTCCGACATGACAAAACTGTCATGAAATATATGGACCATCCATATTTCCATATTAATATAATATTATAAGTGCGAAAGTCTGTCTGTCTATCTATACGTCTATTACGCTTACACGGCCCAACCGCTGAACGAATTTTAATGAAATTTGGTATGAATGTAGGTGAAGAACCGGGGTCAAACATAGGCTACTTTTCTCCGCAGGCGGAGCTGCGGAAAACAATTAGTATAAAAATATGTGGCTCGTGGTCGTTTTGCGTTAGATAAAAAAATCGCTACGGTTACGCTACAAAATCGTGTCGTATCTTGTAAACAGACCGCAACAAAAACATTTGTGCCTATGACCACTTGAATCTAAAGGGTAAGTAGGGTAAACACAATATCTTTGTTTTTATATATGTAAGTAAGTATACTATTTGTAACCTGTACTTTGATGTTTCATTTTCCTTATTTCTTATTGTGCGTCTAGTAGCCACGCAAATATCTGGTCACATGAAAAAAAAAATCGTTTAGTGATCGTGATCCGTCGCTATCACTATGAGGATCAACTCTATCGACTCATTCACATCGAGTGAGTGATCACACACATGATTAATTGGACTTGTAAATCCTGGTGTCAGAGTTTTTCGGAACCGCCTTTCGTTTCGCTTATCTTTGTTGAACTTGAAAATTTAATTAAAAAAATAATTTCTGAAATTACCGATAACAAAAGATTTGAAATTCGATAACGTCTGGGCAAAACTGTTTATTCTGGCCTGAAGCACTTATAGATTATTTTCTTGTTGTTTCCTCTGTTGCGTCTGCTGGAAGAGATTTCTTTTGAAGCAGTACCCCTGTACTTTGTTGATTCCTGTTCGATTTACTGTGTACATGTATTTGGTAAATAAATAAATAATAGATATATATTTTTTTTAGCATGTTAAAAGATTGTCTTAATCTATGGATCGGAGTGTTGGACCACCAAAAGTACCCTTGAACAGTTCATGTAACTAAAATGAAGATGCTAAGATGGGCGGGAGAAGTAACCAGGCTTGACAGAATTAGAAACGAACATGTCAGGGGTTCATTTAAGGTGGCCCCAATAACAGAAAAGCTTAAGGAAGCCAGACTCCGCTGGTATGGCCACCTGATGAGGCGGAATGCTGACCACCCTGCCAAGAAGGCAATATACATACCTGAGAGGCCGAAAGGAAGAGGGAGGCCCATCGCCACGTGGTGGTCCAGTATACAGAGAGACATGAAGAACCTTTCCGCGACAACCCAGGACAGACAATCCTGGCGCCGAGTGACGAGGAGGTTCCCAGATAAACTGGGAAGGTGGCAGGAGAAAGAAAGAACATATTAAAAGATTGTCGAAAATTTCACACATATTTTATTTTATTAGTTAAGAAAACGTTCTATGTTCGGACGAATCTTTCGAGTAATGTAATATATCTTTAAGTCCGCAGTTTTTGTGTGGAAAATAAGAAACATTAAAGTAAACGTAGATAAAATTACAATTCTCCTTAACACAGACTCCCTAAAATGTCAGTTAAACTATGCGTTATTGCATCTAATCTCGCATTCCCGTAGCAGTTCCAACAAATATTGCATTCCTCATGCCGGTTTAGTAGAACATGTGCTGTTACTCGACTGCAGTATAAAAGCAGGTCATGTGTGTATGTACATTAGATAATTAATTTATAATAATGTAAAAAAACTTCAGAGTACGATAGCCGAACGCGACGAGCATATCAATAGCGAATGCGCGTGTCAAGCGACGGCGAGACGCGATTCGTAATAGATTGGTCGCCATATTTTTTCTATTTTATTTATTTATTATAACTTTATTACAAAGAATGTAAATGGCGGGCTTAAAGCCGTGGGCTTTTTCTACCAGTCAACCAACAGGTGGTGTTGACAGACAAAAGTAAGTGCAAAGATAGAATAATTACCTGACTATGCATTTGAACAAATAAAACATCCAATATTAATACATAGACTACATATATATATAAAAAATCTACATAATAACTACTTAAATAAATATAATTATATATTCTCTAAAAGCGTGTGAAGATAAGTGCGCAGTAAACGTTTAAATGACGCACGGGTGCGGGTGGGTTCTATCACAATCTCCTCCGTGCTACGTTGGTCCCGGTTGTTATCGATAGATGGCAGTCACTAGGGTGTGTCAGATACCTGTAAATAAAATATCCCTTAAAATCTGTTACGGAGGTCAGTAGGCAGTAGCTCTATTGTAACAATCAGTGGCGATAAATCAACTATCATGAGAAGTAGAGACAGCCTACACGCCTGAAAAATTCACTTCAATAAAAAAATCACTAATACTAATACTGCGACCAAATCGCAGACATATTGAAAAAAGGAGATGTCCAGGAGTAACCCTAACGAAATCTGTAGTCTCGGACTCAAGGAGGGAAAAAGGCGTGATGGTATGTATGTATGTACTAAATATATGGGACAAAAATTCCATGTTGTCCGAGAACAACCGCTCAGTAAGAACTGTAAACACGGAGTGAGGCTGATGGTGATTAGACCTTGCTGCCAGTTCGGATGAGAGAGGGCTGACACAAAAGAAAAGGGCTAGGGCTTGCACTAAGACCTACTAGCTAGGGATGTTACAATACTCTGAGGACTGGTTTAGACAGATCCAGTGCAGGAAATCCAGTAGCTTTCATGGACACGAAATTTACCCACTCAGACAAACAATTTCGTGTTAATGAGCGCGTCTACATAAATAAAGTAGCTGCTGGATTGCCAGCACTGGATCGGTATAAAGGACGCAACTGGAAAACACGTTTGGAAGAATAAACAATCAGGAATGCTATTTTTGAAAAGTGTGACTCACGCAAAATTGGTTCGATATCGAATGATTTTTGTTCGACATATCCATACTTCCATACTAATTAAATTAAACTATTTTAATACGGTTTTATCGCGTTTATTACTTATTTATTTACACCTGACGTTTCAAACACTTTACAGCGTTCATGGTCGCAGGCAGACTAAGTTAACATTTGTCTTTGATGTCATAAGATTACAAAACTACCGCCTGAAATTTTTATTGGGAACTATTCCGATTCACGCAGTATTGGCTCACAGTATCTAAGGGTCTTGCAGTCTGCTTCCGAGTTTGCAATTTTATTAAGTTAATGACTGGGTCCCAAGCTGGCGGTACCTGCCATCCATCCTCTCTATTGAAATTAGGATGTTTTTTAATTTCAATAGCTTCACGTAACATCCTTGGAATGAATCTGTTTTCCTTTGCAAGGACTTGAGGATTATCAAAACGCATATAGTGGTTGGGTTTGTCTAGAGCATGTTCACAGACTGCAGACTTGGTTGAGCGTCTATTTTTCATGTCAGCAATATGTTCTTTTATACGAGTATTAATGCTTCTCTTTGTTTGCCCAATGTATGATAAACCACAGTCACAGTCAATTTTATAAACTCCAGCATCTTGCAATGGGATATTGGATTTTACAGGTCTTAAAAATTGGTTTATTTTCTTATGCGGCTTGTAATAGGTCTTGATTGAAGCTCGCCTAAGTATGTTACCAATCTTGTCCGTGACTCCCTTTATGTATGGTAAGATGGCAGGAAAACGATCAACTGTGTGTGGCTTGGGTCGACTTCTGTGACAAATGTGTGGGAGGCTGAGATTGTTGCTTCTTAAGACAGACTTGACTCGTTGAAGCTCCTCCTTAAGATGGTGGGTGTCACAGATGCCGTGTGCTCTCTGTAACAAAGATTTGCCTACGGTAGCTAACTGACATGGATGATGGTGAGATTTACCATTGAGATATTTGTCTGTGTGGGTGGGCTTTCTGTACACAGTGTGACTGATACTATTGTCAAGATTTCTAGTTATTAAAACATCAAGAAAGGCTAATGAATTATTGATCTCAGGTTCCATAGTGAATTTAATTTTACTATTAATGGAATTTAAATGATCTAACAAAACAGAGACTTGAGTTTTGGGGAGTACAACAAAAGTATCATCTACGTACCGTTTGAACATCTTCGGCATAGCCAGGGTGCTTGAAAGAGCCTTCTCCTCAAGGTCTTCCATGAAAATGTCGGCAACAATGGGAGAGACTGGAGACCCCATAGCTACACCGTCAATTTGCATGTAGAATTTGTTTTCCCAGAAGAGATAGCCTGATGTTAAGCAATGCTCAAGTAACTCTGCATACTCTTGAGGTAGATGGTGGTCCTCAAGCCTTCTCTTGACAATATCAATACAGTCATGTAAAGGTAGGCTGGTAAATAATGACTGTACATCAAAACTGACCATTGTGTCTTCATCAGTTAATCGTAGATCTTTAATTAAGCTGATAAAGTGATAAGAGTCCTTGACATTAGTATCAGTATGACCACGAAGTTGTGTTAATATCTTCACCAGGTGTTGTGCTAGTTTATAAGTTGGCGAATCTATTTGGCTTACAATTGGTCTTAATGGGTGGTCTTTTTTGTGTATTTTAACTTAGTCAAATGTTAACTTAGTCTGCCTGCGACCATGAACGCTGTAAAGTGTTTGAAACGTCAGGTGTAAATAAATAAGTAATAAACGCGATAAAACCGTATTAAAATAGTTTAATTTAATGAATAACAATCGCGAAAACATAAGAAAACATTATTCCATACTAATGTTATAAATGCGAAAGTCTGTCTGTCTGTCTGTCTCTCTGTCTGTTACGCTTTCACGGCCAAACCGCTGAACGGATATCGATGATATTTGATATGAATATAGTTGAAGACTCGGGGTCAAACATAGGCTACCTTTTTTACGCAGGAGGAGCTACGGGAAAAAGCTAGTACATCATAGATTTCAAGAATAGGGCTCCACAGTTAACGAAATATTGACGTTCATGTTTTGTTTATTGGTTAACAAGAAAAAATATTACCTAATAGTTTGAACATACATAACGGTGTTGTGTAGAATCTACTACTAGAAAAAAACCCATAAAACCAGTGTTTTTATGTTTATGGAATCCTTCTAGCCATGTTTTTCATGATTTGCTTGTTCTGGAGATTATTCATATTAGAGGCAGTTTAAAAACTATGATACAATGATGTACAGTGTTTTTATGGACCCTCTATCATAGGTAAACCTTTGTATAAAGGTTTCTATGAAAATTCAATTTTGAAGGATGCTCGCGACGTCTACTGTTCACAGAACAAGTAGGTAGGTACTACGATTGCAGAAATTTCGTCGAAATGTTTTTATTAATCGATATATTTTATTGTAGAAGATAATTAAAAACAAAAACTTCTCCATTACTAGCACGTACTCAGCATTTGGAGCGCTAGGTGAAATATATATTGTAATTGTTCCACCCAGCGCTGCTGCAAAATATTAAAAGGAGCGCAAAATGTAATAGATTAGGAGCGCTTCAAATCGGAGCGCTGGGTGGCATATGTCGAAATTCGCAGTCACTAGAAAAAAATCCATGTAATATGCTAACCGCTCCGATTTATTCATAACGTTATGATAACCTTCAGCAAAACGTATCAGTTACGTTTTATATCCTTACATACAAAAGATTGGCTGTCAGTCTGTAACGTGAAGGAAAATCTCATTAATATTAACAAGCCCGCCTTGTTTTACATTGTAATTGAGTTGCTTTTTTATTCATTTGAGGCAAATAACATACGTGGGGTATATTTTGGAAGTAATGCCTTGATTACAGGTAGCGAGTGAGGCGTAAGTGCAATCGGCCGAGTGAGCGTTGAAAATAATAAAAACGAGTAAAAAAATATTGGGATGGTCTTTAGATTAAAATTTTAGAAAATGTTAAGGAAATTAAGAATTTATTATTATTATTTTTTTTTTTATGCATACGCTTAGATAATGGAAAGAACTCCTGCCACGGTGTTTTTAGTGAAGCCAACATAAGAGCAGGGTCGGCAAAACGCCCGTGGGATTTAATGGCGTCCGTCCATAGCCTACAGTAAACGCTTTCTATCTGGCGGGCGTTGGTTTCCCGTTGTCTCATTACAAAAAAAAAAACTTTAATAACTTCAACTTTTAATCTAAATGCGACTGCATTTCTAAACAAAGCTCAGTGATTTAGTAAAATGCATTTCATCCAATTTGTTTATATCTCTTTCTGTATAATGTAAAATAAATTTATTTATTGATACCAGAGTACTTATGCTTCATTGTTAATTGACCCTGGTGTCAGAGTTTTTCAAACCGCCTTTCTGCCTTTGACGTGTCTTCCGAAGCACACAATCATAATAATTATCAGTCAATTAGGCGATTCAAGAATGCAAGAACTGAATAACTTAATGCTTATTACAGACCAAGTAAAATTTACTTCACCATTATCCTCGGTACGTGTAATCTAGGCTTCAAGACAATCGTGTTTGTAGGTCACAATTTGGGAGTCAAGCGAAAAAAATCGTATGTAGCTCTTCATATCTCTTATCCTGTGGGTTCTTTTCTTAAATTTTTATTTGACTGCCTAAAAGAGAGATATGTTTTTCGAGAGTACGGAATATTTTCCATTCATAGACATTAAAATTGTATCATGCTATTCATATAGTTTGATTTTTGTTAACCCTTAATAGTATTAAGATATATAATTGGCTAGTCAACTTAAAAATAAATTGTGTATTTTATGTATTTTATTGATAGAATAGACTATTTAGGAGATACAATTTAAACGAAAAAATTCTTAAAATTATATTTTTTTGTTAATTAATTTTAAAGATTTCATAGTGATGACGTCACACAACTATAATGGCCATCTCGAACTGCAAGAAAGCAAAAATTACTAAGGTCTTAAAAAATATGAATGTCAGTGTCGAATGTCAAAGTCAGGATGGACCGAAGGCCGCGAGTTGGTTTCTTGTTTGTTTACAATCGCCAAATATCTTGGTACCTACCCCATTTCTCGTATCTATTGCATATTGGCCTGTTCATTGTACTTTACTGCCGTCTCTTCATCCGTTGACATCTGATTTTTCAATAATTGGACAACGATTCTTCATTATAATGTATAAATGAATGTTATGAAGATGTAGTTAGGTTATGTATGGGTTATGTTTACTTGAACGGAGATGACATTTGACATGGGTGACAAGTACGTGAAGCGCCTAATTAGCGCTACCAAACAAAACATATTTATTCACTACCCTGTGCTACCATCCTAAAAAATTAAATGTGAATAGCCGGAAGTTATCCGGCTGCGTCATACGTTAACTTTGCTAAAAAATGAAAGTCATTGGGTTTTCTGCGATTTTCTTAAAAATACTTGCTTATCTAAAGATCTGATTAATGTAATCTGTTCCCTAAGCCTATTCCTCGAAATGGTTTACGAATTAGACATTTTCATGAAAAAGTTTACTTGCCAATTGATTCAGACGTTACTTTGCGAAAGTTAAAATTACAAGGCCCGCAAGCACTTACTAAATTATGTTTTTATTTTTATTTTTTACCTGATAGTAAGTGGTTACCGTAGCCTATGATCGCCTGCAATACCGGAGATGTCACGAACGCGTTGCCGACCTGTCCGCTATCAACACAGCGACCCCTCTGGAGCTTGGCGATCCTACTCACCAGCAGGAACACACTGCATCACAGTGTTAATTTGGCTGCGGTCTTCTGTAGGGTGGAGGTACTTCCCTAGACGGAATACTCCTTACAAAATGTCCTACCTCTTTAAAGTGCTTTTAATAGTATTAGATTGTATATACTAAAAATGTTCGTTATCTCTTAATTTTTTTTCTACTGTACCTAATTTTGTCTCCGCTGCAGTCGGCTAAAATATAATCACCAGTACCTCAGTCTTCGATAAGGATTATTACCTACTTACTCCACGGGCTCAGTGACCCGAAGTGGATCTTGGCCTCCTCACGAGAGAGCTCCAGATTGTCTATTCTGCGCGACGGCTGCCAGTTGTCAGCTTCAATCTCTCTCAGATCAGCACCACATCGTTCCACCGGTATCTGGGACGGCCGACTGGTCTTCTGCCTACTATCTTACACAGAAAGGCTGCTTTGAAGCAACGATCCTCACCCATTCTCTCCAGATGACCAAGCCAGCAACGTCGCTGATATTTAAGTACGAATAGGATATTGGTATAGGACCACTATAGGATTGGTCGCCATTTAGTGGTATTTTCTATCTTGAGCTCTTCCGTGCTTGGGAAGGCACGTTAATCCGTTGGGCCCGGTTGTTATCGATAGATAGCAGTCGTGAGGCTGTGTCAGATGCTTAAGGGCAGCCTAAAAAATTCTGAGTGTTGGCCACTTAACACACCTCGGGTCACGTTCCTGTTGGTCTGGTTTCCCTGTAAAAAAGGGTTACGGAGGTCAGACGGCAGTCGCTCCATTGTAATAACCAGTTCCGCCAAATCTAGGACTATGACTTACAGCGAACCCTATGCTCCGAAGCGTAAGCTGACTACGCAAATAGGAATAATACATGGATGATAATGAGGATATTGGCGCTAAGAAGCTCTTCAGCAATTACTCTGGCATCAGAATCGCTTCGTCTATAATCTCACTAATTGCTACAGTTTAATGACTATTTAATTTAAGACTTATTGATTAAGAATTAGATTGAAAGGCAGACATGGCTTAATTAGCGAAACTATTAACTACTCCCTCTTTCTTATCTTATTTATTTTTCCATCAACATGTAATAAAGACACCGAAATTATTATTGAATACATTTACAATACAAAGGTGCTTCTTATTTCAAAAGAAATAGACCTGAAGAGGAGGAGAGTTGATCAATATAAGTAGATTGCCCTTTATTTATTTATTAAAACTTTATTGTTCACAAAGTACACATATACTTTTAACAATTGGCGGACTTAATGCTAAGAGCATTCTTTACCAGTTAACCATTGTAAGAAACGGAAAGATAGTTTGGCGCAAAAAAGTTAAGGGGGAAAAAATGTATTATTACTTATAGAGCAAATTTTATCAAAAGCTTAAGTTCATATACTACGTAAACATACACAAATACTGTTTCATTTTACATACAAATACCAATGATGAAGTCAAGTCACATTGAGAAGTTTTCATCAACCCGCTTTTTTAAAAAATAAAAATTTTTTAGGAATTTCCTTAATAATATAAAAAACTAAATAGGCTCTTAGACTGCTCAATAAACCCTGACAAAAATAATGTTGTTATTAGTTGGATGTGTCTTTATATGGTATCGTAGTCTGATTTCGATGCAGTTTTTCAAGTTGGAAAGCTAATTTGATCGATATGGTTCTTTGTTATAGTCAATCAATGAAAATAATCAGCTCATTTGATACTAGTTCACGGGATATCATTATCCGTCATCATGTCCGATTGTTATTAAAGTGATGTAAAGTAATTTTGGTGATGTTTTTAAGTTATAGCAAATTCAGACAGATACTGTAGTAAGTGAAAGCCTGCGGGATACTCCACTCCTCAGCAATCTAGCATCACTTAAGGCATCTGTCACAGCCTTACGACTGCCATCTATTAATAACAACCGGGACCTACAGCCTAACCTACCTTCTGAAGTACGGAGGAGCTCGGCATAGAAAATGCAACTAATGGCGACTAAACCAATACGGGTCTCGTTGAACCGCCGCTTGACGCAAGAAATCGATAAGCGCGCGCTGTGCTTGGCTATCAAACTACACAGCTGATGTAGCGTATTTGGGTTCATATGAACGGTCTCCATTTATAAAGTGTTCTGTAGGATAATGCCACTTGCCGCAGTTCTCTATGTCTGGGGTGCAGGGCAGGGAACCTCCTCGAGTGCCCGGTCCTTTGAAAGCTTTGCATTCTCACTTGATCCCAAGGATCCGGTGAGAGGGCGGGCTGACAAGGGATTCGGGACGGTGCACCCTGGGTGACAGTTAATAACTCCCTGGTAGTAACTTCATCCCCATACCTTGGATCCCATGTTATCTCGTACAGTACGCTTGAAACGGAATTTCCTCCCTCGTACAATGCGATTATGGAATAATCTCCCTGCCATAAGGTTTTTTTTCATACAATTAAGTAGGCAAACAGGCGTACGGCCACCTGATGGTAAGTGGTTACCGTAGCCTATGAACGCCTACAACAAAAAATCCTTCGGGGTCGGCAGCGCGATCGTGACATCACTTTTTGGACAGATTAAATACGCAATCATATACTAAGACTGAAGTACTATCTTAGATAAGTTATTTTTTTATAGACATAAATCATTCGTAATACTTATATAATATCCTGACCAAAGAGCGATAAACTTATGGAGTAATTTAATTTACGCAGGTAATTTATTTATATTGTGACAATTTACATTTTATGCAAATAAATAATTTGATTGATTAATTGGTTAAATCTTTATTGTACTCGTATTTAGTAGTACAATAAAAAAAAAACATTTATTTAACATCAGGCTACAATGGCCCATAGTGCACATACAATTAAATGGTAAATGAGTAGCTCGGAAATATCACTAAATTCATACATAACATCAAATAATAATCAATAAAATACACATGTCCAAAATTATTAACCAATAAAATATGAATGTCAAAGAAAAGAATAATTAATTCATTACAATTTTCTTCTATATGGGCTACACGGTAAGTGTCTGTCACAGCAGTGCTGGATGTAGGGGCAGTCCGGTCTACCAGCTATCATTGTCAGCACGGCGTTAGGGCTGTCCCGCACCCGGGATGCGGCGCGCTTGCGCATTATTGCATGAAAGCAGTCCGAACACCTTGCAAACCTGCGGGCCAACATGTTAGCCCTCCTCGACAACGCCCTCCGCTCCCGCTCAATGTATGCGTAATGTAATTACATATCAAAATATTAAGACTACAATGGTTTTCTTCTTAATCTTTGAAACGATTTCTTTCATAATTGTAAGTCTTAGTTAGACTGGGTCAGACGTGGTGTGGAGATTGGGGGGATAAAGGGATGTTGTAGTGTACTGAAGTGATAAAACGGGGTTACGTCATTCACAAATGATGAATGATGCCTAGGGTTATCACTGTGGTTGCGTTTTATTTTTAAGGCTTTAACTAGACAAATTATTAGGGTATTCAGGGTCGATTGACCAATATTCCATACGATATGAATGATTGTCAAGACAAGATTTGCCTGTAGCTAGTAAATATTTAAAGAAGTTGTTCAACCAAGTCTAAACGTGAAGTCAAATCAAGTGAAGTCAAAAGTATAAGTAGTGAAGTGACAAGCAAGAAAATCAAGACAAAACACTGTATCACTTCCCAACACTGTATTGTCGAAAGTAGCTTTTAAATAACAAAAAGTTTTTCAAACACCAGAAAATCTAACCAAAGTGATATTTAAAATAATACAAACAACTATACGATTTTCAAGGATTTCTTGCAAACTGTTTGTTAACTCTATATCTTTTGTGCTCCGCAACAAACCTAAATAATTTCCGAAGAAGCAGACTTGCCAAAAGTTTGACTTGAAAATTTTGACGGATGGACGGCTACAGAATACGAAACGAAAGTCTACAGAATACCTTAATATTTATGAATACCGGTTGATGACCTATTGAATTATATTTTGATATATTTTCCCAAGAAAAAGAGGGATTTGGTGATGAATTTGTAAACGTGAATTATTTTTGGATCGGCGTGAAAAAAGGTTATTTGATTAGAATGTATTTTTAGGAAGTCTTCGAATAAATACCTGTTTAAGGAATAAGAAAACGTTCATGTTATAGAAAATATGACTTATTCCTGTACAAGTAAAGATTCACGTCTCAAAAACCAGCCAAAATTATCAATAAAAAACTATCTATTCATTTATTTTGATTGGTTTAAATGGTCAATGGACCCTACGCACCCTGGTATTAGAGTTTTGTGAATAAAATCCCCGCGGGTTTGTTGATTTGGGTCTAAATGGCTGATCCAAAATTTCTTATATTGTAGTCAGGTAACAAGGAATCTCCTACTTTAACAATAAGGCACAAAGATAATATATACTGTATGTTTAATAATTTTAAACTATATGTTTACCGCAGTTTCACCTGCGTCAAAGAGTAGTCTATGTTTGACCCCGGAACTTCAACTATATTCATACCAAATATTAACAAATCCGTCCAGTGGTTTGGCCTAGAAAGCGTTACAGACAGACACTACACAGGCTTTCGCACTAGTAATATTTATGTAAGTATAAGTATCGAAGTATGGATTATTGTGCCTTTCATCAATCTCTATCAGTTTAGCAAAAAATATTACTATACATACATACATACCATCACGCCTTTTCCTCGTAGGTGTTGGCAGAGACTACGGATTTCCATTTTCTACGATCCTTACAGACTTCCCTTGCTTCTTCTACGCTCATCACTCTCGTCATACACGCTCTACGATTACGGGTACTCCTGACATCTTCCTTTTTTAATATGTCTGCGATTTGGTCGCAGATATATAGATATATCGTTGGTATGTTCTCCGAGGCCGGCCCTTACCGACTTTTCCTGTCACCTTTGCTTTGTAAATTCCTTTCGTAAGTATTTTCATCCATCCTTTCAGCCCAAACCATCTTAACATTCCTTTTTCTATCTTTGTCACTACATACTCATTCACACCACACCTTTTCCTTATCTCACTATTTCTAATTTTATCGCTCAGACGTACGCCACACATACGCCGTAAAGCTCTCATTTCAACTGCATTCACTCTGCTTTCATTATTTAACCCAGTAATAAACCCTTTTGGTAAGCATATCTTCTCCTGTCACTCGCTGGTTGACTGTAAGAGATCCCTAAGTGGGATAAGTCCGCCATTGTACTTATTGTTTTGCCATACTTGTGTATATAAATGATGTGTTTTTTTTTTGTACAAAAATAAATATTACAAACAAACAAAAACAAGGCAATAAAAGTTAAAAAAAAAAAAATTCTGGTGACTGGTGTCGACTGCAAAACGAATAATTTCTATAGTTTCACAGTCTGTTTGTGCGGTCACGATATAAATGTCACCCCGTTTTTTACATTCTGAATATTCATGACGCATGATATGACGTCAAAGAGGCGCCACGCCACATGATGAAGGGTGTTGTAGAGCTGATATGAATATAAGTTGGGAAATTATAAAACAGCAGTGACTTATAATATTTAAACTCTCTTCCGAGCTTTATTTTCGTTCCAGTTTTATTTTCAGGATTCCGTGCCCAAAGGATAAAACTGGACTCCGCTATCCATCTGTCATCTGACTGTGTCTCACGAGGAATCATTAGAAATATCTTGTTAAGTCTCACTACCTTTCTAAGGTTCAATAAGCTTGTCTCTTTTTTTCATGTCACTACTGTCTTACTCGTTTTATGTATTTTATTTATTTAAGTATTTTATGTAGGTTTATATAAACAAAAATATCTATGTAAGTTTATTATCTGTTTTGTTGTAGATAACATCTTAGCTTTCTGCACCGCTCGCTCAAGTTTTTTTTTTATTCTCCGCTCCTTTTACCATAAGGTTGGCTGGATGAGGAGACTGCATAAGCGATAAGTCAGCCTTTGTACTCATTTCTCTTAATGTTAATTGGTTTCTTTGCTGCATCTTTTCTTATATGTATGTTCATTCATTTATTCATTATTTTAAGTATAGCTGTAACTAGAATTAAAATGTTTAAAGATGATAAATTTCTGTTGCAGCTTTATACGAGTAGCATTTTAATTTTAGCGAATACTAAAATTATATTTGCCATTTTGATAAATAAATCGTAGGAAATAATCACAAAATACAAACGTCCACTACTGTTTCTTTTTGGCACCTGATTATTATTATTATTATTATTTGTTTATCTGTTTCTGTATTGTTTTCTTCTTTGAATGAATGAATGAAAATTAATTTGCAATAAACATGGTAAATAGACACAAATAAGATCTTAGATATAAAAAATTTATCTTTGGTGCAATAAAGAGTATTTGAAGGTACGAGAACTGGTTCTATAGGGCCGGCCCACCTTTTTTATTGTTCCTTTAAATCGCAGCTGGGGCATACGGCATAAAGTGCCTTCCAAAGCAAGGAATCGTCATTACTATCACACACTTAAGTGATTCAAGCCTACAACTTCTCAACCAAACTGGAATCTAAACAAAGTATGCTTCCTGTGAGAATCGAACCCATAACTTCCGACTCTAAGGTAGGAAGGCAGTACTCGACAAACTAGGGTATGCATGATCGATTGACCTTGTTACCCACACTATATAAATACTTGAAATATGAAATGGCTTACGGATTGGCATAGTTTGTTCCCAAAGATAATAAAGCTAAACCAACATAACTGTAGAACAAGACAACAGTCAATTTACACAAACTACTTAGTATTCTGAACAAATGCTACAACTTCTAGCTGACCAAAAGTTAAAGTTTAACCCTGCGGATGTCGCGCGGATCAGAAATAAATAAAATCGAGCTAAGTGTCTATAATATATGAAACGAAAACAATTATGTATAGCGCATATTATTTTTACGTTCAGGTTATTTTATTTTACAATTGTTCAGCTCCGCATTTTTTTTTCCTGTGTCGTTGAGTGGCTGGAATTAGAGATAAAAGCTTAAAATTTTCCGAATTCACACAAAACTATCCTATTGCCCGTGCTTATTCTATCAGCACAGAACAGAGAGCGCATTTCATTGGCCGTATCTGTACGTATAATATTGTTAATATAAATTAATATTCTTAACACATTTTAATGTACAATATTGTAGAAATATAAAAAATGAAAAGGTGCTATAAGCATTTCTTTCAACTTTTGAAAAATGAACGCGTAATACTGTTCAAATATCATACAAGATTTCTCTGAGCGTCCAGCCATTTTGTCTGTATGGATAGTAAAAAAACAGATAATTTAAATAGGTATTTAACCGATTCAGGCGTTACTTTGCGGAAGTTAAAGTTAAATTTAAAAACAAATTCATGCTCCCTGGCGGTTCATACAGCTATTCGTAAAGCGAAGCAGATCTGGCTAAGTGAAGAGTCACGTCGGTGGTTTTCAGTTAGAGATAATTTTATTTATTAAGTGCTTGTAATTTAAATAGGTTTATTATATTATATTATATTATATTCGGGTACACATTGTAACCTACTGAATTCATATCCAACGAATGGCGAAGGGTTAAACAGCCAAATAGTTTGTGTCTAAGGATGTATGTTACTCGGAGTATTCGGAATAGACGACAAGAAAATTTAATATGGAGTTCACAAAGTTTAACACTTACATACAAATACAATCATCATAAAGTTAAGAGTTATGTTTAAGAGTTGGACTCTTGTCAGTGAAGCTTCTTCCATTCTTCGCGATTATAAGCATCAGTCAGTTTCCTTTTAGTCAGGGGTATTATTTCTAAGCATCTGTCCGATGTCTTGGATAAATATATAGCACACGGGAACGAGAGCCCGACTTACCTGATCTGCTGTGGA
Source organism: Euzophera pinguis (assembly GCA_947363495.1). Lineage (NCBI taxonomy): Eukaryota > Metazoa > Arthropoda > Insecta > Lepidoptera > Pyralidae > Euzophera > Euzophera pinguis. The sequence continues at coordinate 9,172,764 of OX376178.1, read as the reverse complement.
GCCAACCCATGTCCATCCGACTCAGTAGCATCCTAGCTAGTACCTCATCCTTTCCCCAAACCCAACCACATCCAACCCTTCCCTAGCTTAAGAAAAGGCAGTGAAATTGTTTCATCCGTTCACTCGTGATGCAATGACCAAGGGAAATAAAGATTAATTTACGCTCTTGGTTTGAAAATAATTTATAAGAATTCCAACAAAGTTTGATAAAATAATGATGTAATCATGCAAAATGTGGATATACATACTACATGTTTAAAATACTGTTAGTGTGTTTTGTGACGGTACCTGGAGAAATCAAATGCCGGTGGAAGACGATTCCGATGGAAGTACGAAGCTGTAGAAATGCTGATTAAGTCGTTCCGTGACCGCGACCTTTGTAACACGGTTGAAACGTCGGAAGTATAAAGTTATAACTCGCACGAAATTTATTTTTTTTAAATAATGAATAATTTGTTTTCTATGGTTTGAAAACCATTTTGTCAGAAAGCTACAACAGTTATTTTGATTTGAAACTCCGACCGTAGCAAATTAATGTTTAGTGTACCAACTGAATTGCTTTCCTAGTTCGAGTTGTATGCAGTTTTAATTGGATTTTTATGGTTTGTTATTTTATTCGATGTACTGAAGAAAACAACGTAGCCTGATACAGTTCATTACACAGCCTTCTTTTAAGGACATAATCTTAAAAAGACGAATTCTCAAAATAACTAATTTTCAAGAAATCTATGTCTTTTTAAAAATGTATACCTTAAACACTTGTTATATTCATAATCACACTAACTTTTACCCACGCCTGCCCTTTGGAAGTCGTAAACATGTCTAACGTCCAGTCATCCACCGCGTTTCATATTAACTACGTCAGAGGTCAAAATGTGGTTCTGAAAAACTTTGACACCAGGGTGTACAGAGTCGATAAACGATATCATCATCATTATTTCAACCGCAGTCAGTCCACTGTTGAACATAAGTATCTCCTTGTTATTTCAAAAACGGTTGGAAGCATGCTGCATTCTGCGACTTTTTTCAGGCCATCTGACCATCTCGTCCATCGGGCATCGGTTCACCACGCTATGTGCCCGCCCACTGCCACTTGAAAAATCTAACTCGCTGGGTATGTCGGTGACTTTTGTTCTCCTACGGATCTCTTCATTTCTGATACGATCTTGAAGGAAATCACCGAACATCGCCCTCTCCTTATAAACCATAAAAACACTCAATATGAATGAATGAATTTATTTGATAAGGTCATGATATAGATGATTGACTCAAACACGTATATTCCTTATCGAAATTTCACCAAGTGAATGAGATTAGCGACAGGTAACTGAACAGGGTCTAAGATCGCGTAACGAGAAAGTCATTAGAGCCGTTCGTGACCTGATTTACATACTCTCTGATAAGGATTCAGAGTTCTAGAAACGCTAACTCAGATTCTATTTATTTATTTATTTCATGTACACACTGTAAATATATGTCGGCATATTACTAATATAACAATCATTAATTTAATATAGAAAGTAATAGGAGAGAGGCCACCTTCTCCAATGTCCCCATTATTGCCGCTTCTTTTGCAGCGAGTATAAATCGATCGCTCGATCTACCTGGATCTCTCTCATGCTAACTGTAGTCTAGTCTACTAGACTCTTGTTTGTGGATCATCGTGTGACGCGGGGAGTCCTGTGCGTCTGCTTTAACCATGATTTGGGATACCGTCCCTCTGTCCATTTTATTAAGATGTTAATCAATCGTTAACTCACTCATGCCATGCCATCCTGTCCTGTCACATAATGACAGCCTATTCTTTTCGACATTTCGACATAAACATGAACGCACGAAAGACTAGAAAGGAACTGGAATGTGTTTATTCGAGATTATTTTTGAAAGTATGACTCACGCAAATCGATGAGCCGATAATGATTTTCATTCACTAACGAATGATTTGTTCATCATAATCGATTAGTTGAACGATTTCCATTTATATAACCGTTGGTCCGATTTAAAATAGAGGTGAAATATTTTTTTCAGATATTCTTAACACATCAAACAAATTATCGTTTAGACACGAAAATTGCATTAAAATTCAGTGCCCTTTTTTGTGTATGAATCAGTTCAGAAGGTAGATGAAGTAATAGTATAAACTAACAAAAAATATATTATTATTATTTATATATATTATTAATGCCTAAAAAAGAAATAAATGCCTTTTAACATTAGTTAATATAGAAACTATTCAGCAGTGTTTAAGCACTGTATACTTTCAATAAACCCTCTGGGTAGTGCATTCGCAAAGTCAACGCTCGACTATTCGTTAATAAAATAGTTGTAAAAACACATGGACTTTAAAATCCAGAGGTCGGGGAAACCGAGTGTGAAGCACTATTTATAGCCTTCTCCGTAAATCGTAACTTACGCTTGGCTGAATGCAATGGAGTACCATAACTGAATTCCACCGGCGGATTGCAAAGTCACTAGATTTCTTTGATAATCATCATACAAAATTCATCTATACTTTAAAGATTGTTAGTTATTTGTACAATAAAGTTTAAATAAATAAAATTTAAATAGAGCTTTTAACTCAGCATCAATTTGCAATTTCCATTTGCATATTTTACATGAATGAAATAATAATTAAAACACATTGTTTAAAACATTAAACGTGACAATTCTGCCAGGTGTCTGCGTAAGCTTCCTGTGATCGGCTTGCCTATTTGTAAATTTGAGGTAAATTAAAGTTACTTTTAAAAGAGTAATCAAGTATCCAAAAAATATTTATCATCATTTCCTTTTTTTCATTTTGTATTTTCATTTCGTAGTTTTTTCCCGTATGCCTCACACGCTCTTTATTGACCGAGCGAGCGAAGCGAGCGAGGCCTCCTTTTCCAGGTGGCCAAAAATGCTTTGGTATGTCTGTGTGTTCTCCTCTAGAGGTCGCATTTCTTAATCGATTCCCGTGAAATTCTGGGAGCAGGTTCGATAAACATATGAAAGTCGATAGTCGAGCCTAATTTAAGGAATTTTTTGAAAATGACGGAGTTGGCACAAGATTTTAATATTCAATGAAAAACATATGGTGTGAAAAGTTCTCTATAAGCTCGCGAGGTCTACAGCTCACAGAGTCACTAGTTTATTAAGTTTAAAAATATAACTTATATACTTTTTGACGTAATTATCGCTAGTCCATCGAGTTGTGAAAATGTACGTTATTTTTGCTTTAAAGCTCGATAAACATAAATTCACAATATTTTATTTTAAACAAACAACTCTTAATTCACGAACACGAATCGGCGATTTTTTCACATCTGTGGAATTTATTAATAGAACTCCTGTTCGTAACAACCAGCTGTCACGCTCGTAAAATCCTGTAGGATTCTTTAAATTCGCATCTGTTCTTATAAATTATTTTTGCACGTTTTTTATTCAATTAATTTTTATAACAATTATATTTATGTTTCTCGTTAATACACAAAGATAGATTTTGGCAAATTAAATGTTTTTTTATTGCATTCGTCAACATTATGGGGGAAGTCGCCATTAGCGGCATTTTCTATGTCGAACTCCTCCGTGCTTTGGAACGCCCGCCGTTGGTCTTAGTTGTTATCGACAGATGGCAGACGTTAGGATATGTCACATGTCTTTTGTAAGCTTCAAAAACTCAATGTAAAATGCTGTGTAGTGTGTTAACTTTGTTGTTCTTTGTATCTTGTGTGTCTCTGTTTTTTAATACATTTAAGAAGACTGTAACGCCATCTAGTAAAATAATATCCACAACAGCAAAGTTCGTTACGGCTGTAATGGGCGTGATTTGAACGACATCCGCGGGATATACTGATTACGCGGATTTATCAACTGGAGTTGGTCATTTCAAGGCTTTATGTCTATTACTTTTTCTTTTTCTTTAGTTATGGTTCCTTGTACATTATCAACTTTTAAACTTCACAACACATCATCATCATTTCAGGCGCAGTCAGTCCACTGCTGTATACAGATCTCTCCTAATGATTTCCAAAATGACCGTTTAAAAGCGGCCTGCGTCCAGCAATTGCCTGCGACCTTTTTCAGGTCATCTGAACATCTAGTCGGTAGATGTCCAACGCTGCGCTTGCCGATTCGTGGTCGCCATTCGAGAAGCTTTCTGCCCCATCGGCCATCGGTTCTCCGCGCTATGTGCCTCGCCCACTGCCATTTCAAAGTACTGATCCGCTGGGCTATATCGGTGGCTTTTGTTCTCCTAAGTATCTCCTCATTTCTGATTCGATCTTACTAGAACACACCGAGAAACACCGACGTATCGCCCTCTCTATATCTCTTTGGCAACCTTGAGCTTTTACAATATAATACACTGTAATTAGGGTCCTTATTATTCAATATAATTAATTGGGTAATACAGCACTACAGAAATCATTTCACATCTTTAATAAACCCGACTTTCCCAGAGTAGATGGTAGAAAATTTTGGAAGGAAATGACGTATTGTGCCGAACCCAGTCAATGGGAAATACTAAGATGAATGATACTGTAATAATCAGTACAGATATGGATAGATATGGATCTAGGACCAAGATTAAAGCGTACCCTGAACTCCGAAGCGTAAGCTGAAGACGCAACTAGGACGAAGAAGACTAAAAGAATGTTAAGGAAGAAAATAATTTATTGTAGAAACACATAAATAAATCATCAAGGAAAAATTTAATGGCGACGACATTTTAAACAACCAAAAAAAAATATATCGGCCAGTCTTGAACTGTAGACTCAGTCAATCATAGACTGCCGTTTGACCTTCTATATATGACGATGACAATGTAAATTTAATGAACCTAACAGAAACAAACGGAAATCGTTAGTCTCTGCCTACCCCTACGGGAAAAAGGCGTGATGGTATGTATGTATGTAAGAGAAGCAATAAACGCTAATTACCAAATATCAATCATCAGCATTGACACAAAGCGTAGAAATTTGTTCATACATGCATACAAACCATCACGCTTTTCCCCGTAGGCAGAGACTACGGATTTCCATTTGCTACGATCCTTACAGACTTCCCTCGCTTCTTCTACGCTCACCACTCTCGTTACACACTCTCTTCGATTACGGGTACTCCTGACATCTCCCTTTTTTAATGTCTGCGATTTGCTCGCAATATGATCTCCGAGGCCGGCCCTTACCGACTTTTCCTGTCACCTTTGATTTGTAAATACCTTTTATCTATCTATTCTACATGCCCAAACCATCGAACTAAATTTGTTTAAAATAAGGAAATTCGAGTACAAAGTAGATTATTTCATTTGAAAGCAGAATTTGCTCTACCTGATGCGCTGATTCCGCGAAAATGTTAAGTCCTGTAGGGACTGACAGAATTCCTTTTATATTTGAATATAAAAGGAATATTATATTTTTAGAAACCTGAAGGGTATTTAATTAAAAAAAAATACAATTCGATACAAATTAATAATTTTAATTATAAAAATTAAATTAACAATTACACAAACAATAAACAGGAAGGATAATGAATTTTTAAGAAAGTATGCAAAGAACGATATCACCGAAAAGACGTCTTGACGAGGCGACGACCGGCAGCAAAGAGAGCGCTAGCCGTCTGTGCGATTTGTTACATAGGCGGCGGGCGTTTCCGACCTTCCACCTTTGGAATTTTTTTTTAAGGATCTCCTAACACGGCCTCTCCTGATGAAGGGCGTCCTCGACCTCTTGTCCTTTCACGGCACCTTGTTGAGTGTCAAGTCCAGGACCCAACCCCTCCGCAGAAGGACCCGCTTCAGAGTCCGTTCGGTCATCAGTATCATCTAGAATTTTAACAATCCACGATTAAAACAAAGAAAACGAATAATGGTGAGCAGATAAATTCATAAGCAAACATGGTCATATTTGCTCATGATAGCCTATGTTTAGGCATATGGCCCGTAGCGCTACATGTTGCAAAAAGTAAGAGTCCCTTGAACCACGTAGCTCTACGTCTGTTCACGCAACTACAGAGTAAATTTTACGTAATGCAGCACCACGTTGGCCAAAAATTAAGTAAGGTCCTATGAACCACGTAGCACTACGTCTGTTCATAGGGCCAGTGAGTATGATTATGCAAACCACGTAGCTCTACGTCTGTAAGCATAACAAGTATTCTGACAAACCACGTAGCTCTACGTCTGTAAGTCAGAATAAAAATAAATTTGGACTACGTACCACTACGCCTGACCGCTAGACCACGTAACTCTACGTCTGTCTACTAGACCACGTAACTCTACGTCTGTCTAGGGGCTCCTCGACCTGCTTTAATCCCCACAATCATAACGATATCTGTCGCAGTTTTAAATACGTACCTAATAGTCAGTCTTTGTATGTCGGTTAGTAAGTCAATAAAGGTGGAATAAAAGATTTGTACGTACAAATGAAAAGATTTTATAGGAACGTTTAGCAGTTATTAAATGTTTGATAGTAACCCCAGGAAAAGACGACAAAAATTGATATGATTGTTTTGTAGGATACAGGCTTGAAACCAAACTTACTTTCAAACAAAGCAGCACAAGAATCAGGGCACCACTCGCCATCCCATGGCACTATGTACTCTGCAGCGGCCTGGATGGTCTTGCCATAAGATCCGGCCAAGAGCCTCAGCTCATATCTTCCACTAGGCAAAACACGTGTCACTCTGTAAGGACCACGCATTCCAGGATCCAGTTTTCCTGTGGACTGGGAATACTTGATTACAAAAACAAGATCAACTCGGTTGTACTGCTTAGGAGCATCTCTGTGCTTGTTGCCGTATGGCCTCGCAAATTCTCCCATCGTTTATCAGCGCATAATAAACAACACACGTGCGGTCAGACCCATCTTTTTTTTTAACGAGAATCACTGGGCTCGCATATTCTGACTGGGACTCCCGAATGATGCCCTTATCAAGGAGATCCTTAACAATTTCGCGGACCGTACATTTTTTGCGATATGAAAGTCTATAAGGTCGATACGTGACGGGGGTGTTACTAGTAAGGTTAATATGAAGTTTGCCTGTAGTAACAGTGGTAGTGGCGGTACCACTTGTTAAGAACCTTACTAAGAGCATCCAAGTCCACACCCTGAAGTGGTGTACTTATTTGAGAGACTTCAGTTACAGCGCTTACGCGTGTTCTATGCAATGAATCACTTCGCGTCAAATACTGTTCGTTCCTAGATCTGACATATGTTATTCCATCTCTATTTAAAACATCCGTACCAATTATTATAGGAGTATTCATACAAGACGCTGGAACTACCACAAGGTCAGCTTCAATAGAAATCTCGTCAAATTCTAATGTTAAAGTTACATATGCAGAAGCTGGAATCTCTTGATTACTAATACCGTTCAAGACGCAATTAGTAGGCTTCAATGCGCATGAAAAGTATTTCACCACGTCAGATGAAATAAGAGACACGTTAATAGCACCGCTGTCAATAAGTACATCTACCGGTATACCTTGCACTACCGCCGATACAACATCCTGCGTTTCATTATTTTCGGACAATTTTTCGGAACACAAGTTCACATTATGTTTATTGCGCGACTCAGAGCGTTCTTTAGCGAAACACTTATCTTGAGTGTGACCATTTTTTTTACAAAACGTGCAAGTTATAGCGGCAGGTGCACCCGTTTCGCTACCGGCATGACGCGGTTTTTTAAAGCAACGATTACTTTTATATCCGATCTGACCACAAAAGTTACATTTTACAGATTGAAATTTATTATTAGAATGAGGGTAATCACGTTTTCTGTCATATGTTTTTTAATCTTGTTTCCCGCGACCAGGTTTGACATAAATAGATAAAAATGAAACCAAATTATCTGGGCTTAAATTAGCATTAGCCGCAGCTGCACGTACTTGAGCATCGGTTATACCTCTTATTGTTATCTGAGTAATGAGGTCCTCGCTCAAACCTTTTACTATTCTTAATCTAAGTAATGTGCGTCAAGCATACTCGGCGTAAGTACTGTACTTTTCAGATGTAGTATTCATAGCTTCGAACAAAATATTAGCGTAATCTAATTTATTAGGACACAAAGATCTAAAATCAAGCTTAAAATTGGACCAGGACCTATCATTCGAACCCCATTCGTTTAGCCACAGCTTTGCATCCCCTTTTAGGCATAAAGCAACACGAGATAGACATTCTCGGTCATCCCAATTATTCGAGAGTTTTGCTCGGTCTACTTCCTTAAACCACGCATCCATGTCGTGAATCGCTGGGTCAAAGTTCGATACATAATACTGGGAACGCGATGGAGCTAACATTTTGATGGCGTCAACCAGTGCTTGTGCTGTCGACAAGGTACTATCGACGCGAGATTCGTTATCATCGCAGTCAACCAGAGTGGACTGTCGCTGTGTATTAATTGGAGCACTGCACAGGTTCACGCTTTCACAACAATCACGACATGATGCACTCGTAGCTTGTTTTGAGTTAGGAATCGAACTTTTACTGGCAAGTGAAATGCGAGACGTTTCTTTACTTTCCAACGCATCTAAACGCAACAAAATCACATCTAAACTCTGTTGAATTACGTTAGTCTCATCACTATTGATGTTTCTTACAGGCGAGGGTATATTTCGAAGCGGGGTACGCGAGGCACTCCGGCGCAACGAACGCGATCTATTTTTAGATTTATGTTTACGTGACCTACTTTTAGAATGACGATCCTTAGAACCACCCATTTTGCACTTATTACTTAAAAATACGCACTGACACTGATTAAAATGTTAACGCACTTCAAACATAGAAAAAATAATAACAAACGCACTTAAAAGTGCTGAAAAACAAAATAAAAATCACACGAAAAAAACAAAGAAATGTAATTAACCTTCTTGTTTATCAATAACTCATTAACATGGGCTGAGGGCCAATCCCACTTCGGATTTTAGAAACCTGAAGGGTATTTAATTAAAAAAAAAATACAATTCGATACAAATTAATAATTTTAATTATAAAAATTAAATTAACAATTACACAAACAATAAACAGGAAGGATAATGAATTTTTAAGAAAGTATGCAAAGAACGATATCACCGAAAAGACGTCTTGACGAGGCGACGACCGGCAGCAAAGAGAGCGCTAGCCGTCTGTGCGATTTGTTACATAGGCGGCGGGCGTTTCCGACCTTCCACCTTTGAAATTTTTTTTTTAAGGATCTCCTAACAATATTTATATTTTTTGGTCACGTCAACCATTGTATTATACGAGTACCTGTAATATTGTTACTTATTATTGTCTACTGTGAACCAGTGGTTAAGGTGTCTGCTTGACCCAGTCGCGGGTTCAATTCCCGCGGGAAGCATACTTTATTTAGTTGTTTGTTTTTTTGTGTTGTTTTTTTTTTTTGTTTTTCTTATCAAGTTAAAACAAATCTGAAACGAAATCACGGCAAGTGTCCTAAAAAGCGCCATCTTGATATCGGAAATGTCAAAATATGTGTAACTCAAACTATTATAGCCTTAAGGCATGAATTTTTAAAGGTGTCCAAATGCAACTTTTCCCACAGAAGCGGTTGGGGACACTCGACAAAGAGAATATAATGACTATGTACACTCACCTCTGATTTATTTTTAACGTTATAGCTAAATATCTCGTAAACGAAACCGGTAATCGAAAACACTTACTAGTAGAGAGTACTCATAATGTTTTTAGAGACCTATTAAATGATACCCCACACAAATAGAAAGTAGATAAAAAAAAATTCAACCCCTTCTTTATATGTAGGGGAGGTTCCCTAAAAAATATTTTTCATATTTTTATCTCACAGTTCGCTCCGCGCGAGTAATATGCATAGGCATACTAAATTTTAGCTCTTTAGGTCTAATAGTCTCTGAGAAAAACGTAGGACAAACAGACGGACAGACAGACAGACATGACGAAACTATAAGGATTCCTTGTGTTTACTACGGAACCCTAAAAGGGTTATGGAGGTCAGACATGTCAAAAGGGTTACGGAGGACGACGCAACTAGAAAAACACGCTAGGATGAAGATTACGTAGTATTGTCTGATAAATATATTATTTATGAATTGAATTTGTGGCGCCGCTTCTTCTCCACTTACGCTTTGGAAATGGCGGAAAACTTAAATTATTATTTTACGTCAATTATGATTATTTTTTAATAAACGATTTTGTTGTTGTAGCCTATATTTGACCTCGGGTCTTCAACTACATACCGAATTTCGCTGTTTAGCCGTGAAAGCGTAACAGACAGAAAGATAGACAGACAAACAGATTTTCGCGCTTACAATATTAAGTATGGATATGTATAGTAAATAAACAATCTTGGGGTCTAGTTGATAGAAAAGCGGTTAAGATTTCGTCATCGATGATTTTCTTTCAAACGTGTTGACCCCCGTTTTTTTTTTTTTTAATTTTAAAAAGATGCAGCAAAAAAGCTCTTACGAAATTCCAGTCCAATAATTTAAGACAGTTATAGAATCTAAAACATTTAACAACATCAATATATACCAAGCGCCTTTCTTATCGAAGTTATCAGAAAATCAATTTAAACTTGGTTATAAAGAGTTTCGGTCGGAAAATGTCGAGAGTACAGAATCTAAAGTTCAATATTGTTATTTTTTGGGTTTCGTACCCGAAGGGTCAAATAATATTAACCCATATTCTCGAACTCGACTCAACCTTACTCCAACTCATTGGTATGATTAGTCGTCACTAGCTTCCTTGACATAAAGAGATTCCTCATTGGAGGTGAGTATGGAACTGTCAAATGTAAGGTTGGTCGAGAGGTACCTTGAGGCGGCCACGAAAGTGGTTATAAATCAGTGTTTTGCCACTTTTTGCCTAGTTACCCATTTAATTTGTTAATTTTTTACTTTGTTCTTTTGTATTTTTAAATTTTTGCGCTTCGGCTTGTTAATATAACCTGTCTTTCCTCATTGGAGTTTGCTCAAGCCACCAATTAAGAATGTCATTTTCAAGGAAAGTTAGAGGGCCTTAAGGCGCCCTCCAAAAAATAAATGAATTTTATTAATTTATACTAGTAATAAAATCAGTGACGAATAGTTTTGTATTCTCGGTATTTTATGAACATCATATCCGAAAATCCGATTAAAAAGCAGGATAAATGTATTTTATCGGTATATTGCTCGAACTTCGGTTTTGACGAAGTTACCCATTGTGTGTAGGATGACCAAGCACGAAATGCTGTACTCATTTTCGTACGCGTACTTAAATTCCTAGGGACAGAATGTTTCATAGGATACAACCTGCTAAGCACTTCTAAGCGCGTGAATTGATTGTCTCCATTAAATAAGATGGGAAGCATACTTTGTTTAGTTGTTTCTAGTTTGGTTAGGACATTGCAGGCTTGAATCACCTGATTGTCTGATAAAAAAGATGATTCCGTGCTTCGGAAGACACGTTAAGCCGTTGGTCCCGACTGCCATTTAGTGGTCGTTAAAGAACAACATGATCCTATTGGTCTGGTTTTCCTAAGAAAAAAAGGGTTACGGAGGGCAGGCGGTAGTCGCTCCAATGTAATGACTAGTACTGCCATATTTAGGACCATGATTGAAGCGTATCCTGGGCTCCGAAGCGTAAGCTGACCATGCAACTGGGAATACACGCTAGGATGAAGAGTCTTGAAACGGAATGAGAAAGGTGGCAAATAAATTACATGTGTTGCCAAGCAATCATAAATTAATAGTAATTTAAAAGTAACTAGCGGATCGATTATTTTTTTTACTTTTAGTACTTTTCTTTGGCCTCTTAAAATATTTACATTTTAAAAACCAATCTCATTTATAGCCCGACCAGGAAAGTAAAAACCCTGCATTGGCGTCGCTACTGATCGCCTTTATGTGGCAACATGTTGCATGTGTCATGTCAACAACAAAATTCACAATGTCATTTAATAAAATAGAATTCAATCCTTCGTTTTCATTCGCATCAAATATGATAACATCTTTTATATCACTTTTCTCTTATTACTAAATATAATAATATATATTATTTTTACCATTTTAGTAAACATTTTGATTTTATAAACACAAAATACACAACGCCTAATCCTGTCTGTTTTTGGCAGTTGACATTTAGATGACGGAATGTTACTTGAATACCTAGTTGCCAGTAAAATAAATTAGTTTTAATATTTTTCCGCAATATGGTCAAAGCTGCTATTTTCCTGGTCGGGCTATACTAAAATCTAAATCCTAATCGCGTTTTAGAAGGGAGAATGTACTTTTATCTAAATCCTAATCGCGTTTTAGAAATATCAACACAAGGGAGAATGTACTTTTACCAGAGTAACATGTTTGTTGATGAAAACATTGCTATATTGAGAAAAACTTAAATCAAGGTCGACCTAGTCACTTGAAAAGCATAACAAGTTTTAATACAGACACAGTACTTTTGTACTGTAACATCCAACCACGTAATCTGAGAAATGAAATAATCAACTTTATTTTTCTTCAAATAGAAATTGTTAAAATTACTAACAGTCGCCCTCGGCTTTGCTTATATAAAGTAGTGAATTCTGTTATCATCAGCTGAGAGAAGTATACATTGTTTAGTTGTTTCCAGTTTGGTAAGGACATTGCAGGTTTGAATCACCTGAAAACTTAAAGCCGTGGTTTCCGGCTGCCATTTGGTGGTCGAGGAACCACGGCAAAGGCCGAAAGGGGGTTCCAAATACTACTCTGACACTAGGGTACATAGGGTCGATTGATTGTTTAAACCACTTGAAATAAATGAATCAGCTGATCGTGTTTCCTAGTTGCTTCCGCAGTTTTGATGACTGTCCTTTCAGTGGGACGTATGAGATCATATGAGGTAAAATGTTTGTGCATTCAAAGGTACAATCGAAAATGATAGATTTCAGATAGGGTTGATAGATTTCCTTTACTTAAAATATAAACTGTTATTTTTGTACTTAATTAATTTTATCAATTTAATCCCCTTATTTCACTTGAATCCACCCTTATGATCCACCAGTGAATCCCAGGATTCTATTTGCTTCATCATCTTTAAGTGTTAATGGCATTTCACTGTTACAGCCCAGAAGGAAGCCACCTGAACAGCTCTGTCAGAGGCCAAGCACAAATCACTCATGGCGCAGGCACCCAGCACACGACAGCAGATTCTTTTGAGGAGAGAAATAACACTCACATTGGTTTTGTGTGCCGCCAGTTATTTCCTACTTGCTTGTAATTTAATCTATGCAAATCTTGCTTGTAATTTAATCTATCTAAATGGTGTAATAAAGTGTGTGTGAATTCACGCGTTTCTTGCATGCGGAAATTCGGCTTTACAACTGAATTCTAGTCGTGTAGTTATTGATACCTAGTAACCATAATAGTCGTAAAAGTGTTAAAAAACAATGTCGAGAGTAATATTTTTTTTTATTATTCGCCTGAAATTTAAAACAAAATTAGCAAAACATAATAAATAAACCTTTCGCAAATAGAATTTAGTACGCGGCGGTTGTATCTGGTTATAACTAGTTTTAGCTAGAACTGCTGCGTGACGTAATATAATTACAATCCTACGGGGACACTGGCAAATAGGATTTGGAGTTCAATTTAATTCATTTCACATACGATGTGTTATACTCATTTTAATAAATAGTTCTGTGAACAGATGACTTCGTAAACATCATCCAAATAGCTAGCTGTTTTCCACGGCTACACCTACGTCAAAAAGTAGCCCATGTCTGACCCCGAGTCTTTAACTATATTCATACAAAATTTCATCACAATCCATTTAGCGGTTTAGCCGCTAAAGCGTAACCGACAGACAGACAGATTTTTGTACTTTTAATATTATTATGAATATTTATCTATCGCTACTAAAAACCCTACCCTCACTTGAAGAATTTGACATGAAATGTTTCTTTCGAATTAAAATCCGTTCTTTAATTACGCTACAGCAAACTTGCCACATTTTCAACCGACTTCCAAAACCCAAAAAGAAGGAAATTTTTATTTATTGACAAAGGTCTATAGTAAGTTTTAATCTTTAATTGTGTGCTAAGTAAGCGCCACTAAGTATATTTTCGAACACAACACAATTATCTTTAAAAAAAAGGTTTTAAGTAATACTCGATAGTTCAAATTGAATTCTCTTGACATACATGTGCTGTAATTTTAAATAGCTCAAGACAGGATGAACTTCACTAAAAACCCCAGCAGATTTCACACGTGACACTGTGATGAAAATGACATTTCTAATAATAACATTAATCGTGCTTAGAATCCTGCATTCTGTTATTTTAATTAAGTAACTGATGTCTTACATACGTTAACTATTTAACAGGTTAACCAATATGAACAGGATGCACGCCATGAGAGCGGTCAACACTGTCAATTTTTTCAGGTCTTCTAAAGGCTACTTATTTGTTTTTAGCAAACACCTTTAAATATTTTTTACTCAAATCGATGTCTTCTAGTAGTGATAATGATGAAAAACTGAAAGCTACCGCCCATTCTCTAACTGAAAACTTTTTTCCTAGAGCAAAATAAAATAATTTTAGAATTCAAATAAAATTATCAAGATTTCACGCACTAAAAAACCTGTGTAATTTGTCTCTCAACTCACAGCACGCATTGGGAAACTGTAAGTGCTGTCAGTGTTTGTATATAATAAATAAAAACAAAACGCTATCAATAAGAGTCATGTCTTTTTTCCTCGCCGTTGTAGTATAAAATATTGTTACGAGCTCGGGGTTCGCAATTTGGAGAAAAACACCTGATGACTCTTAAAAACGTTTATTCCCACAAGGATGGTCACCGACGTCACTTTACTTCACTTATAACTAACAATGTCCAAAACACTTGCTAATCACAGTCACTATAACTTGCCGAGGTCGCTTGTATCACTTGTTATTCGCTCCGGATATCGCTTCTTGATCGCACTTGTAGCTCAGTTAAATTAGAACTGCCCTCCTGAGGCACCTTCCGATATTTATATGGCCCGGGAAACCCGCTCCATACGTTTCTAGAAAGATCACAACTACTCCGGAATAGAGAGAGAGGGATACTCTCTGTCTCGTTCCCTTAGTACATACTAGAAGTGCGAGAGCGAGACAAAGCAATATGTCAGAGCGAGATAATCGATGTACTAGATCGTTCGCGATATTATTCTCGTATGAAAACACGCGACGATTGTACGAGAATTTTCCGCGGACAGCGCTACTCAAACTTCCGCGGACCGCATTTTATTTTTATTTATTTTTGATTTCGTAACAATATGTATCACTTAGAACTTGAACTTATTCAGAGCCTACAGCTGCGCTCCAGATCTTAAACTACGCCCTTGTTGGGAATCGGTCACTTTCTCCCCTCGGTGAACAATGTACCTACCAATTTCTACTTGTGTTTTGAAAAAATCAACTCTAAATGCAAGCTACAATTCGTCGTAGAAACAGAAAATACAAGTCTAGTTCAAATAAACAACTTCAAAGCAGTTTGTATTCGGTACGCGGCGGTTCTATCTAATTATAACCAGTTTGCGCCGGTCAGATCCGGATAGCTGATGTAGTTAGGAAATTAGCCGGTGATAAGTTGTAGGTATCGTAGCTTTTATTATTTTTCTAGTAGCTAATTGACGTCCTTTTGGTATTTAGCTTAAGAATATACTACTAATCAGTAGATGTCGGGAAAGCCAACTAAAACAAAGAGTTAATAATAAATCGACCTTACACCAGTTTTGGGATTCGCCTTTAGATTCTACTTGCTTTATTAAATATATAAATATACTAACATAGTTTATAAGTTTTTTATTCGATTTGTACTAACAACAATATCGATGAAAATCTAATTTTTTTTTTTTTTTAAGACTCCGACTTGCTGTTTATATAAGAATTTGGGATAGCCTAACCTGTCACCCATTACAGTCAGTACAAAATACTTGTACCTTATGAACCACAATTGTAAGAGCCCAAGATAGAAATGCTACTAATGGCGATCCATCTTAGTAAGGCCGCGCTCGCTGTCGCTTGCCATCTTTTGTTTAGAACTGCCTGCAGGAATATTGTCTTTAAATATGTATTAAATATGTCTATTAGAAATCAGTAAATTTTGATTGTACCTTTGAATTTACAAATCCCTTTTCGCTCATATCATCCGTCATCTATGCCGATGTACAAGAAGGACATTCCGTCAATACTTAGACAGTTTTGATCAAGGGCCGACCCCTTATCAAAGGTAACATCTAAACGAGGGTGGATTCTTATTATCAATAGTTGATTACTCTTCTTGTAGAGAAATTGTAAGACAGATATGTTTAGGATGTAGTTTTATATATTAATTTATTCACAGCTACTCACTATTAGATAACAACACTATTGTGTCACTTCCGGTTCCGCGACGCCGCGTACACACACTCGTTTTTGTCATGTCGCCATTACGTCTCACTTATTATAAATAATAAACCCATTATCAAAGCTGGATTTTCATTTAACATGGTGTCAGAAGACGAAGCGGAAAACAAGAAGCCGACAATGCCATCGTCGTCATCAGTTTCAACAGTAGGCCCAGGTACTCTAAAGCCACTTATCTTACAAAATAATAATATGCCATTAGCCTGGAAGAACTGGGTAACGCAGCTAAAAATTTACTTGCGAGCCAACAATTTAGAAAAAGAAGATGACCACAGAAAGGTAGCCATTTTGCTACACTTTATTGGACCTGACGCGTTAATAATTTTTAATTCATTTAACGTTGATATAGACACGATTTCATACAAAGAACTCACAGAAAGGTTCACCAACCATTTCACGCCACAAATCAACATAACGATGGAACGCCACAAATTGTTTAATAGACGACAAGGGCTCGATGAATCAATAGATGATTACGTCACAGACTTACGAAATATCAGCAGGCAATGTAACTTCTCCAATTTGGAAGACAACCTAGTAAGGGATATTTTCAGTTGGAATTTGAATACAAATAACCAATATATTAAGGAGAGGATACTCGATAGGAAGCCACCCACTCTGCAGGAAGCCGTGCAACTTGCAAAGCAAATGGAAATGACAAAACTTCAAGCCAGAACCCTAGAAGACTCTTCATTCGTTGGTCGAGTAGAATCCAAAAGACAAGGACACACAAGCAGACAAACAACACAGGGATATGCAACACGGTCAAATAGTTCCGGACAATATTCATCAAGACAGTCAAGTATTTCTGGAAATCAGTCAAACCAGAATACATGCGGTCGATGTGGACAGGTGCACAGATACAAGTGTCCAGCCTTCGGAGTTAAGTGTAAAAAATGTGGAGTTTATAACCATTTCGCCAAAGTATGTCGTAATAAACAGGTAAATAATATTGATACTGGTTCTGATAGAGATCTAGATCCTAGTTCTGATAGTTCACTATTTTTAGGCTCAATTTATGTAAACAATATACAGTCACACCCATGGAAAACTGATTTAATGATAAATAATGTGAATATTCCTTTCCTATTGGACACAGGTGCAGACACAAACATAATTTCATTGAATACTTTCAATAAATTGAATTTAAGTCATGATACCTTATCAAAAAGTACACACAAATTGTCGACTTACAGTGGTGAGACAATACCAACAATAGGCCAATGTCATTTGTCAGTCAGGCTTAATAATAAATTTAACAATGTCATTTTTCATGTTGTTGATCTAAATAGTCAAAATATCATAGGCAGAGATACATGCAAAACACTAAATTTAATTAAAAGACTTAATAAAATCAGTATGACAGAAAGTTTTTCAGAAAATGCAATATCTGATAATTCTGATCTTTTTCAAGGACTAGGATGTCTAAATAATTTTGAATGTGACCTGAAACTTAAACCGGATTCAACACCATCAATAGATGCTTGTCGCAGAGTCCCATTCCAGTTAAGGAAAGCCTTGCAGTCGGAGCTAGATGAACTGGAAAAAACTGGAGTTATTTGTCGAGTCGAAGAGCCAACGGAATGGGTAAGCTCTATTGTAATAACTACAAAAAAAAATGGTAAGCTTAGATTATGTATTGATCCCCGCAAACTTAATCAAGCAATCATGAGGTCTCATTACCAATTTCCTACCTTGGATGAAATAAAATCTGACCTTGCGGGAGCAAAGTATTTTACTACACTTGATGCAAACAAAGGTTTTTGGATGCTAAAACTTTCTGAGAGTGCTTCTAAGCTGTGCACATTCATAACACCCTTTGGGCGCTATAGATTCACCCGTCTACCCTTTGGTATTAATGCCGCCCCAGAAATATTTCATAGAGAAATTGCAAAAAGGTTCAGTGATATTAATAATGTCAAAATAATGATGGATGATATCCTAGTGTATGGTAAAACTCTTAAAGAACACAATGACACTTTGAAGAAAGTCTTAGACAGGGCTCGTGAAATAAACATAAAATTTAATAAGGATAAATCAGTCATATGTGCCCCTGAGGTAAGATATTTAGGACATATCTTCAATCAGAACGGTGTAAAAGTCGATCAAAATAAAGTCAAGGCAATTTGTGAAATGTCTAGCCCTTGTTGTGTAAACGATCTTCAAAGGTTCATGGGTATGGTTAATTATCTTAGTCCATTTATACCAAACCTGTCAAAAGAAAATAGTCTACTTAGAACACTTTTGTCAAAACAAAATGAATGGATATGGTCAGAACAGCATGAGGCAGAATTTAATAAAATTAAAAAAATAATAAGCGCTGCCCCTGTTCTTACATACTATGACCCAAATAAAGAGATCACAATGTCAGTGGACGCCTCTAAGAATGCTTTGGGTTCGGTAATCCTGCATGATAAACAGCCAATTGCATATGCTTCTGCATCATTAACAAAATGTCAACAAAACTACTCTCAAATAGAAAAAGAATTAATGTCAATATTATTTGGTTGTACTAAATTTCACCAATACATATATGGTAGGACAGTCACTGTAGAAACAGACCACAAGCCATTGATCCCATTATTTAAAAGAGCCTTGTATGATATTCCTGCTAGACTGCAAAGAATTATGCTGCGCATAAAACCATATGATCTTAAGGTCGTCTACAAACCGGGTTCATATTTATATATAGCCGACACGTTATCACGTGCAGCCTTACAGGAAAATACATTAGTGGATCTTGAAAATGATATAGATTTACATGTCAATTTTATAATGTCTAACTTGTCAGTCAGTGAGGAAAAACTGAAAGAAATACAAAAGTCGACAAATAATGATCCTACTTTAAGTAAAATACAACAATTCTGTCAGAATGGCTGGCCGGAACACAAAAGTTGTGTTGGTCAATTAATAAAGCCCTACTTCTCTTTAAAAGATAATTTACATGTCATAAGTGATATAATTTTTCTGTCTGATAAGATTGTTATTCCAGATTCAATGAGAGAATATGTTTTAAAATTAATACATGAAGGTCACCAAGGTATCAATAGTTCTATTCGATTAGCTAAAACTACTGTGTATTGGCCCAATATGAATAATGATATTGAGAAATTCATAAGTAACTGTCATGTATGTCTCACTTATCGTAGAAATAATAGTAAAGAACCAATAAATTATCACGAGTACAAACTTTTGCCTTGGAACAAAGTTGGTATTGATCTTTTTGAATTGGATGGTAAAAAATATTTAATTGTTGTTGATTATTTCTCTAAATATGTAGAATTAGCACTGCTGAGTAGTGGATCTAATGCAAATTGCATTATTACTCATTTAAAATCTATATTTGCCAGACATGGCATCCCTGAAATTATAATCTCTGACAATGGTCCACCATTCAACAGTAAAGAGTTCACATCATTTACAAAAGATTGGCAAATTGAATTTGTTACTTCCAGCCCATATCATAGTCGCTCAAATGGTATGGTTGAGAGAGCCATCGGTACGATTAAACTCATGTTAAAAAAATGTAAATCAGATAATACTGATCCTTATTTAGCACTACTTTTATATAGAAGTACTCCAAAATCTATTGGATACTCACCTTCACAACTGTGTATGTCAAGAAATTTAAGATCTAAGATCCCTACTTCAGATTCCCAATTGTCACCTTGTATTATAGACATGGACTTACTTAAGACTAATATTGAAAAACAAAAGAAATATTCTGAACTTTATTATAATAAAAATTGTAAACAATTACCAGATGTAAAACAAGGTGATAAAATTTACTTTAAACATAAGCCACACAGTGTCTGGGTTCCTGGTACAATCTCGGGAGCTGGCAAGGAGCCGCGTAGTTTTATAATCGATTCTCCTGTTGGTGAATTCCGTCGAAATCGCGAACATATCTTAAAACCCTCGTCTGCCAATAATGATGTTGTGCCTGGAAACAAAACATATGTTAGTAATAATAGTAATACAGAACTAGAAATTGTAAACGCTGATAAAAGCTGCAATGTAAACACTGATAAAAACTGTTTGCCATATATAACACGCTCAGGTCGCGTTGTGAAGGTCCCAGATCGCTTAAATATTTAATGTAAGATAAGAATTATTGATATTCTTAAAATTAATATTTGTTGAAAGGAAAATCTATTGTTATTAAAAATGTCAAACAGTTGTCATCCGTCATGTGTCACTGTCAATTCTCTTCGTTACACTTCATGTTCTATTTTTTTTAAATTAAGGTTACGTTTTGTGACACATAGATATTAAGCCAATTTAAAATGTTTCTTACCTATTCATAATGTTTCTGGTGTCTGTCTTCTTTTGTTAAAAAGGAAGATATTAGATAACAACACTATTGTGTCACTTCCGGTTCCGCGACGCCGCGTACACACACTCGTTTTTGTCATGTCGCCATTACGTCTCACTTATTATAAATAATAAACCCATTTTCAAAGCTGGATTTTCATTTAACACTCACTACACGTACAGTTTCCCAAGATGTATAGTGAGAATAGATATTAGTTGGTTATTCAATGTATTTGAAGTCTTAATTTACTTGTATAGTTAGGAGCATTAAAACACGTACATATTTCACCAAAGGTCTCAAATCTATATTAATATTATAAAGCTGAAGAGTTTGTTTGTTTGTTTGAACGCGCTAATCTCAGGAACTACTGGTTCGAATTGAAAAATTATTTTTGTGTTGGATAGATCATTTATCTAGGAAGGCTTTAGGCTATATAACATCACGTTGCGACTAATAGGAGCGAAGAAACACTCGAAAATGTGTAAAAAGCGGGGAAAATTATTCACCTTTGAGGGCTTCCGTTGCGTGCGCTGCGAAAACCGTTCGAGATACCCAAAAAATATGTATGAAAGAATTATTACTCTTTAAATTATCTAAAAAAATGTCCGCAACAGTATATCTTTTAAGATTAACTCACAATAACCGTTTTTATGATAATCAAATTTGGTCGAAATTAATGCATTATTACAAATTATTTGTCAGAGTTGTATCAAAATAAAAATATTAATTTTTAACCAAATAAATATGTTATTGATTAATATTATTTAACTGTGAACAAAATTGTCTTTGATATCACTTAATTTCAATAAACATCTAGGATAATACAATTTTAAAATAACTCTGAAACAAAATTCACACGCGCCGCGTGATGAGCGCTCGCCCATGATTTCCAAAATAACTATTCCACGCAGACGAAATCGCGGGCACAGCTAGTTTAATATAATCGTCATGTAATATGGTACTTTGAACGCTTCTTTCTTCTTACCACACATTAGGGAATAAGGTTGGTTCGATGACTTTGTTGAGGTTATAAGATAGAAATTATTGGGGCCCTAAATTTATAAATTCAATTTAGAATTTAAGACGTAAACATAGAGAACTTGTGAAAAATATTCTCACGTAAGACGTTTGTTGCAGCAAATCCTCTCAGCCCATGATGCAGATAGCTAGAGCTGATACTCCGCACAAATAACTCTATCCTTTTCTATATTTCACCGAATATTTCATAGTGATGACTGATGACAGCAGCATCATGAAGTTGTCGCGATTAAAGACTCTTTAACGAATTGTATTGGTAGCATGGCAAATTCATAATTTGAAATGAATGTATGTTAATTAATAAAATATGTCACAACTTAACCAGAACATTGATTACCCACATAATAATCACGCCTCTTTTCTATACATAGGTAGATATTGCTGATTTCCACTAGCTACGGTCCTCAATCTTCATTATTTCAGCCGCGTCCTACAGAGCCACATTTTTTGATATCGTCTCTACAGCGCAACTTCAATGCCACTTACTTCGCAGTAATTCATCTACAGAATGCAGCGCATGTACTAACTTGTCACGCTGTTTCAGAACCTTACTGCACTATTATTTATTACATGTTAACTTGAAGCGGTACTTACATGGAGCAATTACAAAGAGGAAATGCCGTAATAAGCGTTTTGTAAGAAAGTATTTGTGAGGCTACACGGGGCGGAAGGCAGACGTGCGGGGTGCTTGGTTTCGGCCGTAGCTCCAATCATGGAGCACGAGCAATGACAAGCTCCGCCCACTTTTGTGTCAGCGAGGCGCCAATGATTACATCACTGCGCCATTTCAAACGGCATCTCCTCTTTGTAATTGCTCCATGGGTTTATGAGGAATGTGGGTACATTAGAAACTATAGAACATAGTAATTTCACTTCATATTGGTACTAAAGCTGAGTGATGATCACTGAGCCGATTAACCTCCGGCGCACCTGGATAGCTCGGTAACTTAGATCCTAATAAACCTATCCCTATATTACGAGGATCCCCAACAATCAACTTCTGAAAAAGAGAGAACTCCATATTTCTAGTTGTTTACTACGTCAATATTTGGTTAGTCTTATTAATAGATTTCTGTAGAACTAATACAACAACTTCTTCATTGAAGAAAAAAAAACAGTGCAAAAATTTAAACCATACTTATCATCAAAACAAGCATTTGCGGTACCTAGTAAAGTAAAACACACCTTTACATTATTTATAGATTAATCTAAAATCGCAACAAGGGCCACTTCGGGTGATTCGAAAAATAAATTACCAGCCAAATTGGGTAGACAACGAAATCTTCTAAAACGAACACAAGGCGACCAATGGCCCTTTAAAATATATCGAGTATTCATTAACATCACCGTATCAGCCTTACGCGACTGTGCGGAAAAGCGGAAAATTCTACCCTTGTTAGTGTCAACCCTAAATTCCGGATAATGCGGATATCGACACGCGTCCAACCGGCTAAGATCGGTTTGAACCGGATTTGGACGGTTATATTGAGAGATGTTTGATGTCCTTTGTAGAGGACATCGAACACTTGTAATTAATTGTCTTTATACTGTGTTCTGTGTATTTAATTAAGTGCGCGTATCTGTAATGATTACGTGTGTCAAGCGACGGGCAAACTCATTAGATTGGTCGCCATCAGTGGCGTTTTGTATCTCTAGCTCCTACGTGCTTCGGTAGGCACGTTAGGGGGTTGATAAGTAAGTAAGTACTTTATTGCACCATATAAAATTGCATACAAAGATATGTTGTCTGTTACAAAGTTAAAGTCTGTGGTCTTGGCTGTTATCGATAGATAGCAGTCGTTAGCTATGTTAGATAATCTAAGGACGTAACTGGGATCGACAATGGTTATTCGGAATCGCCGTTCAGACTCTGACGATCACCAATTGACAGCCGGGACCAACAGCTTAACGTGCATTCCGAAGCACGGAATAAATTTTGTATTTTTATTTTGAGTTGTAGAGCTAGAACATTCAATATTTGCCACAAGTTGCTCAAAAGTTGAGAACCTTTCAAGAGTTGATTCGGTGCAAGAGTTTTGAGAATTTTCAAAGAAGAAAAAAATTTCCTTGTCTGTCTTCATCAATTCCATCTCAGAGAAACTTCTCTCCATTAAATATTAAAATTATCCTGTAATTGAGTACACATCGACACAATAATGGAAGTTTATTTTAATAAACAAAATGCTGTAAAGACAACAGATGTAATTTCAGACAGGCTTGAGGAAACGTATTTTTCAATTACTGCCGAAGAAAATACGAAGAATTTATTGGTATTGTATAATAAATATCTGTTTAACAAGTCTGTTTAAACAACTAAAACGGGGTATTTAAGATGTTTGGAAATTGTGAAAAATTAATGAAAAATGTTCAACGACTATTACATTTGGTATATATTTATTTTTAAATATTCTAATCCGAGGTAGATGAAGATCATGGAGAACACCAACTGTAAAATGTGTGCTAATAATACCTACTTGTATACATGCAAAAAGCATGCTATTTTAAAATAGCAAAATAGGCTGTACTTGTTCCCCATTAATTAGGATCTCATGTTTACCCTATTTTATGCGAATAAATTATTTTGAATTAATGAGAAGATGGCGCGATGTTTGGACAGGTTCCAGCTGAATTAGATAGACGTAAAAAGCTTTATGCAGAGACAAATGGAGTCAAAATGGGGAAACCTTTGCTCAGCAGTGGGTACAACATCTACATGCTGGAGGGAAAAAAATCTAGTACTATCATAAATCCATACTAATATTATAAATGCGAAAGTCTGTCTGTTACGCTTTCACGGCCAAACCGCTGATCGGATTTTGATGAAAATTGGTATGAATATAGTTGAAGCCACGGGTAAAACATAGGCTACTTTCTGATGCAGGCGGAGCTGCGGAAAAAAGCTAATTAATTATAAAAGCGAAAGTGAGTTGTGGTGCATTTTTATTTATTACCTCACCACATCTGTCTAAATTTTCCTGAAATTTAGCATACACGTGAGGGCTAAGAAGGACATTAGGTATCTATTATCAATATGGAAGCCGCAGGCGAAAGTTTGATGGGTGTTTTGATTCCCATCTACTTTTATCGTACATCACCTATGAGGAGCTAAATAGTCTAGTTAGGCATGCGAGATAGTTATGATCGTGTAAAACGATAAAAAGCGTGATCTTAGTTAGATTAGTCGCCAGTAGCATTTGAAAAGCTTTTCAGTGTGCACTCAATTTTTTATTGCTGGATAGTTGCATCAAAAAAAATTAAGAACTGACAAGTGATAGAAAAGAATGGAAAAAACTTCACCGAAAAGAGGCTAGCTCTTAATATGAATGAATGAGGTCTGTTATTAGGCTGTGATAATTTACTTAGGCGCTTCTAAATACTAAATTAGAGGTGACCTTTAGCTTTTAATAGACGTAGATTTAGAACAAATTGGTCGAATTAACGTTTTCACCAAGTAACTTGGTATTTTAGTCGGCAGTCAATCCGTTCTGAGAACTTAACTGTCTTTAATGAAGAGATTTCCAGTTAAAAGGATTCCCTGTAATCGAATTATTTACATTTCTTTGAGTTGATTTAGTTCGATTGGAATAGTTCAGAAGCCCTATTTTAAAAAGTAAGATTCACCTAAAACTAATGAATCAAATGATTTTCGTTTGATATGGAATGATTTCTTTATTTTGACTTTTTTAGTCGTTTCAAAAATTAGGCTCCTGAGCTATTATTGCATGCTGCCTTTAACGCTTCGTTAATTTTTCGAAAATTTCACACTTGAAAATTGTTAATTGGTGGAAAAACTCGTAGTCCCTAGTAGGATAGACGGAAGGAGATTCAGAGGGCATAACCTAATACGATGGTTTGACCAAATCAGGCAGCAGCTTTACATTTATTTATTTAACACTTCACTGCACACACTGAAATAAAAATTAAATATGTTACATACAATGTGAACACAGTATGTATACAAAAGGCGGCCTTATCTCTTCCAGGAAACATCCAGATCTGCAACGCAATCCACGGAGCAGAATTCGCCACAAGTGAAAGATTGTCAAAAAAATAGGTCAGGCATATCACGATGCTTAGCAGTGAGCAAAAGCTGAAGAAGGAGATAAAAACTTCAAAATAGAATATAAGCAGAAGGTGGTTAAAAATAGATGAAAGTGAATTACGAATTTGATCGAATTGGTTTTCTTAGTTGCATCTACAGCCTGTGCTACAGAGCACAGGGTACGCTTTCATCATGGTTCTGCTATTGTCGGCACTGGTTATTATAATGCAGCGCCTGCCGGCTGACCTCTGTAACTATTTCTTACAGGGAAATCAGACCAATATGATCTAATAAAAAGGGGTGAGGTGTCAAGAGACACCCGGATGGAACGAAGTTTTGTTGAACACCACACTGTTCAATGCGAAATAGAAAGACGAAACGAAAATAACTGGGTTGCTTTCTATGAGAGAGAGAAAGAAAGAGAGAGAGAGAGACAGACAGAGAAACACGCGCACGCCGCACGGCTTACAACTATAGCAAAATGTGTCGTTACAACTTTTGGTCTTAATCTTTTCCGTCTAGCCCCCTTTCGCAACGCGCGATAAGGAACTTCGTTCCAATGCTTTAACGACTACTACATGGCTGTCGGCCCAACGTGGCAACGTTTCAGGCGTTCATAGGCTACGGTGACCACTTACCATCAGGTGGGCCGTACGCCTGTTTAGCTAATTAATTGTATGAAAAAAAATTGTAGGTACACTAATTGCTGTTGGAATCGAACCGGCGACCTGCAAACTTCTTAACCACTTGGACACAAAGGCAGTTTCGATAAGCAAGAAATAAAATCGGATAAAATGAGATGAAATGAGACGAAACGAGACGAAATGAGATGAAATGAGACGAAATGAGACGAAATGAGACGAAATGAGACGAAATGAGACAAAATGAGACGAAATGAGACAAAATGAGACGAAATGAGATGAAATGAAAAGAAGAAATATTATCAAGTCGTAAATCAAATACACTGAAGATAAATCACCGTTTTGGGATCCTGGGACGAATAAACAGCATCTAAATCCCCGTTAAAATAAAACTTTTCTTCCCAGAACGTTTTAAAAACAAATATTCTATCTTTACTTTTAAGCCAACATCATAATCGAGGATCTTTCCCGGAATGGCCTCGGCTTAAATTTCATGTAAAAAGATCTTAGAATCAAATGGTGTTAGTAAAGTGAAGATAAGTTCGTTCTTTCATATTTCATCCATACTTCCATACTATCCATACTAATATTATAAATACGAAAGTCTGTCTGTCTGTCTGTTACGCTTTTACGGCCAAACCGCTGAACGGATTATGATGAAATTTGGTATGAATATAGTTGAAGACCCGGGGTCAAACATAGGCTACTTTTTGACGCAGGCGGAGCTGCGAGAAAAAGCTAGTTATAAATATTTTCCTTACTTTCTTACGTCGCACTATCTTTTTGCTTTTCTCAATAGTAAAGAACACTCTCAGCATTAAGGTAAACTGCTTCTGTCGTCGAGTGAAGACTCCGGGTCTTAGGTTCGATTCCCATGAGTATCATGCTTTGTTTAATTGTTTACAGTTTGGTTAGGACATTGAAGGCTTGAATCACTTGATTGTCTGGTAATAATGGTGATTCCATACTTCGAAAGGCCCCGACTGCCATTTGGTGGTGGTTGTTAAAGGCGGTTGCGAAAAACTCTGATACCAGGGTGTACAGGGTTGATTGACTAGGTAACCCACTCGATATAAATTAATTAAAATTGTCAATTGAATAAAGTTCTTTTACTCGTGAAACATTAAAGTTATAATGCTCTGCGTCTTATATTTTCGCCATTGTAATACAGAATATCCTGCGCCAAAAAATTAAAAAAACATGTCCGCCGCGCATAACATTTTGTATGACAAAATTGCTAGGCCACGACCACATTTTGTTATTTGTTCGAAGTTAGGTGTTTGCAAACACAAAATACGGTCGCAGAAGACTGGCTTTAAATAGAATTAAATAGTTCAGTACAGTTTTTACTTAATTATTTACACCTAACATTTTAAACACATTGCAGCGTTCATGTTGCAGGTAGACTTAATTAATATATATAGATAGTTGGTAGGCGTAAATAAATAGGTAAAAAACGCGAATAAACTGTATTAAATATTAATTATTACACATTAGTGTTACAATAGCGAAAACATAAGAAATCATTATTCGAACTCCATTTACTTACAGCTACTTGGCATTCAACAAAATACCAAAGTAACAAGTACATGAATTTTTATGTTAGAACTTGACGGCCCAACGAGTTTCGGTAAACATCGGCTTATCAAGCAATAATCTCAAATTTCTTTTGCTAATTTTATGTTAAAATCCTACTAACAGAATATTTATAAATGAGTCTTCTATAGTACCTAATAAGTAGTGGCTATTAGTCTTTAAATTTTATCCACCAAACTTTGCACGATAGATTTTTTTACATCCGAATATTACATTAAGAAAATAATGTTTATTTGTGCGGTGTTGATGCTCTTTTGAATAGTATTATACTGTAAGTCGCAAAATCACTATTTTTTTCAAAAGTTACACACACGTTAAGCACATAAACATAAAAAAATGGTACAAAATTGTAACAACGTTCCCCGCGTTTCTAAATAATAATATAATCTATGAGATTAGACTTTACATAAAAAAAATGCGGCAAAAATATGTTAAGTACCTGTGTATTCGAAAAAAAAATCCCAATGAAGACCATTCTTCCTCTGTGATCTGAAGACGTGAATCGTTGATTCCATTCCCACGTATTTTCCAGTTTAGTCTATTCCCTTTTTGTACGGAACCCTAAAAACCGGATCACTCTTGACATTTCCAGCGCAACCCAACCTATTAGTTCTGCCGGCGAAGTCAGAAACCCGATATGACATCCATTTGTCCGCCATGATGGATACTGATTTATCTGAATTGGTGACAGTTTTACCCAAAATGGATTGACCCTTAGTGTAACTGCGATAGAGAGCGCGCAGGTGAATCCTAACTTACTAACTAGTATTAGTTGTTAGTAATTGGCATGTAATATATTTTTGTTTATACAATACAATACAATACAATACAAAAACTCTTTATTGCACAACAAGGATACATTGTTAAATACAAGCAATTACAAGAAAAATAACCTTGCGCAAAGGTTGTTTATTCCTAATAAGTTCTCTTCTCATGAAGTTGCAAGAATCAAATTTATTAATGAGAATACTGTGAAGTAGAAATATATACGAGTAGTTTTTGAGGGATAAAGGCATCCTTAATTTACACTTTTGCATCTTAAGCAACGTACTCATTGATAAAAATCATCAGTATGAAATTGTAACATGTTCATCAATAATATAAGTAATAATTATTATTTTAAGAGAGGTTAGGACATTATGTAAGGAGTAGTCCATCTGGGGAAGTCCCTCCTCCCCACAGAAGACCGCAGCCAAATAACACTGTGATGCAGAGTTGTGTTCCTGGTGAGTAGGGTCGCCAGGCTCCAGAGGGGTCGCTGTGCTGACAGAAGACAGATCGGCAACGCGCTCGTGACATCTCTGGTGTTGCAGGCATTCATAGGATACGGTAACCATTTAAAATCAGGTGGGCCGTACGCCAGTTTGCCTACTTAGTTGTATAAAAAAATCACAACGTAAATTGATCCAGTATTTCACGGTTTTTCGGAATTGCCTTTCAGTCTCTCTGACATTATACTCAAGTAAATATCTGATATAAATGGTCGTTTATATATCCTCATAAGCATGAACATAAGATATACTTGCTTGGTGAGAATTCTGAAAAGTGGGAATTTCAGGAAACATATATTACATGTGCGAGTTTAAGAAAGTGAACTTTTCAGGAAGAAGTGAACTTTTCAGGAAGAAGAGAAATTTTCAATAATGATGAATACGTAAAATAAGCACAGTGTACATTTTGTGAATTGTCAATCAGTGTTTAAAGGACTTGTGTACCAAATCGTAAGGTATTACAAAACCAAACTATCGAAAATCTTATTCCCGTAGCTGGCAATCTATACTAATATTATAAAGCTGAAGAGTTTGTTTGTTTGTTTGAACGCGCTAATCTCAGGAACTACTGGTTCGAATTGAAAAATTATTTTTGTGTTGGATAGATCATTTATCGATGAAGGCTTTAGGCTATATAACATCACGTTGCGAGTAATAGGAGCGAAGAAACACTCGAAAATGTGGAAAAAGCGGGGAAAATTATTCACCTTTGAGGGCTTCCGTTGCGTGCGCTGCGAAAACCGTTCGAGATACCCAAAAAATATGTATGAAAGAATATTCCTCTTTAAATTATCTAAAAAAATGTCCGCGACAGTATATGTCTATCTTTTAAGATTAACTCACAATAACCGTTTTTATGATAATCAAATTTGGTCGAAATTAATGCATTATTACAAACTAGCTGTGCCCGCGACTTCGTCCGCGTGGAATAATTATTTTGGGAATCATGGGCGAGAACTCATCATGCGGCGCGTGTGAATTTTGTTTCAGAGTTATTTTAATATTGTATTATCTTATAAGATGTTTATTGAAATAAGGTGATGTCAAAGACAATTTTGTTCACAGTTAAATACTCTTAATCAATAACACATTTATTTGGATAAAGATTAATATTATTATGTTGATACAACTCTGACAAATAATTTGTAATAATGCATTAATTTCGACCAAATTTGATTATCATAAAAACGGTTATTGTGAGTTAATATTAAAAGATAGACATATACTGTCGCGGACATTTTTTTACATAATTTAAAGAGGAATAATTCTTTCATACATATTTTCAGGGTATCTCGAACGGTTTTCGCAGCGCACGCAACGGAAGCCCTCAAAGATCAATAATTTTCCCCGTTTTTTCCACATTTTCGGCTGTTTTTTCGCTCCTATTAGTCGCAACGTGATGTTATATAGCCTAAAGCTTTCCTCGATAAATGATCTATCCAACACAAAAATAATTTTTCAATTCGAACCAGTAGGTTCTGAGATTAGCGCGTTCAAACAAACAAACAAACTCTTCAGCTTTATAATATTAGTATAGATTATTTGTCAGAGTTGTATCAACATAAAAATATTATTCTTTATCCAAATAAATATGTTATTGATTAAGATTATTTAACTGTGAACAAAATTGTCTTTGACATCACTTAATTTCAATAAACATCTTATAGGATAATACAATTTTAAAATAACTCTGAAACATAATTCACACGCGCCGCGTGATGAGCGCTCGCCCATGATTCCCAAAATAACTATTCCACGCGGACGAAGTCGCGGGCACAGCTAGTGAATGAATAAAATTGGTTGTTTAGGGATATCTGCACGTGCGGAGAATAAACTCACTATTGGTGGTTTCGTAAATTTTATTGACCGCTCACTATGCGAGCTAATGCTTATACAAACTTCATTATAGAGAATAATTAGAACAAGTAAGCCAACTCATTAACTATCACCATATTCATAAAAAATATCAAACGTAAAAAATGTGATTTGTACTAATGTCACGCGCTCTACTTTACAAAAATCAGTTGTACTTACTCTATGGCTTGACCCTTTCATAGCCTCAATGGAGTCAGCTTTCTTGAATATTGTAAGGAATATTTATATTCTTCAAGCAAGTATCTTTGAAAAGAAATGATATCGATACTTCCATACTAATAATAAAGAAATGGAAGGGTGTATGTTCGATCTTAGTCAGGTCAAAATGGAGCGAGGAATTGAAGAGATTCTAATATGGATTTCTCAACAGCCAAGGCACTACGCACACGGGGCGTAAGCGTAGGCGTATCGTAAGCGTATCGTTATGACGCTACGCGTACGATACGCGCGGTGTTCCTCAGACGAGTCGTCGCATAGGCGTAGCAAAATTAGACTTTATATGAAAAGTCGAAAAACAAATTGTTATGCTTATTTTTTTATTGAAAGTAGGTAGTTAAGTTTTACGTACTAATACACTGTAAAAATTTGCCTGGTGTTTAAAACGTCAAACACGCACAAAACAACAGCATGTTTTAGAATTCTACAATTTTTAGCCATATTAAAACTAAAAATTATACGAAATAGAAAATCAATTGTTCAAATTCAGATTTTTTTAATACAACTAAGTCGGCAAACAGGCCAAAAAAATTATTGAAAAATAAATTTTCTACACTTGGGTTTTTACGCCAGTACACTACGCCTGTTTACGTTATGACTATATGCGTCTCTTACGATACGCTGCAACAACGCTTCGTGTGCGGACTTGTTTGAACATGTATGCGTTCGTACTGAGGATCTAAAGGCGCGTCCACACTTGTAACATTTCTCCGTGATCGTAACCGTAGCCGTATCAAGTACGTGTAACAAGTACGAGTACTGTTACGCAGTAATCCACACGCGAACTCCCGAACGAACCGTCTGTCAAACACTGTCAAAATGAAAGGTCCGAACATTGTACGGCGTAACGACTACTAGCGTGGACGGGCGTTTTTATACTGTCACGGAGAAATGTCACGAACACGAAGTCGATCCGATCCAAGTGGATTTTTTTTCAAAGAGGTCCGCCGTTTTCCCAGTAACAATTGACGACCAAACTAGTGTATTTGTCACGCGTACAAGTTTTTCAAACTTTTTGCTACGGTCACGGGGTATGCGATGAGGCGCGTCCCCACATGTAACTGCACATCGGACCGAACTCCGTAACATATCCCTAGACTTGTTCCCCTGTATGGACGGGGTCGACCCCGTCCTCGAGGACATTGTTGCGAACCGAACACTGCGGGCACGTCTACCTATATATGGGTCGATGACCTAAACGTGTGTTGTTGCGATAGCGTCGGCCTATATATGGAATAATATTCTTCTGAGCGAGTTCACAGTACAAATTGATTTCTTTAAATAAACCAAATAGTATCGTAATATAACATGACAACTTTTAACGTTGAAAAGCGTGCATGTTACCACTTACTATAAATGGGCCGTATGTACAAATTTAATCCCGCCAGCAAATCGCGTGTAGAATACCAGCCATCAGACTAAAATGTTGTATCTACCAAGTAATGTTCTGTCTATAAACCTTATTGTGTTTTGTTTTGCTTCTTAGTAAAAGAATATTGAATTACAAAGTGGTTTTTATCAGTACAGTATTATTAATCATCCATCTTTACTAAAGTAATAAGTGATGCAGAATTGCTAATCTTCGCAATTCATGAAATTATTCGTTTTGATGAATTGCTCAAAGTGGCAATTTTAGACCTGCTTTCGTAGTACGCGCGTATTACTATACGCGTACGCTACGACACCGTGTGCGAAGGGGGTAAATCGTCTACTACAGGACATAGGCACCCTCTAATGCACGCCGGTCATCTCGGTCTTGCGCGTGTCTTCACCATAGCAGATCTGCCACTCTGGTGATGGCGTCCCTTCAACGATTAGTTAGTCTGCCACGATTTCTGTGGTCCTGACATGGTTTCCAGACCATGAACTTATGCCAACATCTTCTGTTCTCCCTGCGACTTATGCGACCTGTCTATTTACCCTTCAAGCTGGTTTTTGAAGAGGTTTGACTAGATTCAGATTAATTGGCAACGCGTTCGTGATACGTGTATTGCTGGCGTCTATATGCTGCGGTAACGTAGAAGGGCCGCATGCTTGTTTGCCTTTACTCGTATAAAAAATGGTGATGAGACAGTTGGAGGTGGCCAGGGAAAGCAATAATTATTAGTTTTTTTTTTGCAACTGCATACCGCTCATTGTTGTAATGTCCAGATGTAATAATAATCTCCGCAGGGCAGCTTGTGGCTAGCTGTTGGTGAGTGGCGACACCGCGGACCTGAGTGCTCCCAGGGGAGGCATCCGTCCCTCACCTCCGGCCTTCCTTCGCCAAGGTCGGAGTGGACGCCGAAGAGGGACAGGACCCCTACCTCTGGCTTGCCTTAGCCGGCCGGCCAGAGTGGAGTCGCAAGAGCTATATGCTCGAGGGTGGAAGTGTATTGCACGTAATGGCGTAATAACGGGGAAACCCGCTCACGAGGCAACTCGCGATGGCGAAACCGGAGCCGCACCTCTCGGCACCCTTAGCCGCTCATCCCAATGTTGCCCCTCTGTTGCCAAATGCGGCGAATATTTGGGGGGCCCATTCACTGAGTGGCGAGTCACCGCCTGCCACTAATAGTCAGTAATCATGATTATGGCAGGCGTCGGATTTCTATTGCAATAGCCCAGTTTAAATCCATCCAAACTTCATCACCATAACCCATTTATTCTTTTCACCTATTAGAAATAGTTCCTCCTCCTGCCGAGACCTGTTTATGGAAATGTCAACTATTGATATAGCCGAGAACGGGTTTTGGCAGGAGCACCACATGACATCAACTTCTCCAAAGGGCCTCTACGTGTTGGATCAATATCCCCGCGCAAGCCTCTCAAAGGACCGGGGTAACCCGTGAAATCCAAGAGGAGATACTAATAAATAACTCTTTATTGCACCAAATTGCAGAAAGTACATGAATATTATTATTATCTATGATGTACACGGTCGATAGACAATGTAACTTTGTAAATGTAATGATGACCATCCAGACGGTCAGGAGACCTGAAGAAGGTCGCAGGCAAGCTCAGGGTTATTCCTCCTTGAGTCCTTCATCGGACTATTAGGAAAAAAGTTCACGCCGTCAGCTTTATCCGATCAATCGGACAAAGTTGTCGGACCAAGTGTTCAGAAGGGAGATGCAGACTGTTTCCAACCAGTCATTTTGCAAATTCTTGGAGGCAGCCTACGTAGCAGGAGACTGACTATATTTGATATGAGGAACTCGTAGAACTTTATTTATTTGTTTATACAGATAGATGGTCTTTGGCATCCCTGAAAGTTAGTCCGTTAACACGCATATCCAGTTTTACGACGTCAAGCCAGCTCTTCTTGGGCGCGCCCCTTCTACCAGGCCGTGGCGGAGGCGGCATGGCCAGACACATGTTCCCAATGGATGTTGCCGGTTTTCGTAAGACGTGACCGGATCATCGCAGGAGATTTTCTTGACGCTTATCCGCTATGTCACGGACATGAAGGCTACCCCGAATGCGAGAGTTTTTTATGCGGTTCTTCCGCGACAGTTCGCACACACATCTTTATTTCCGTAACACGCAGCTGTTTCTAAAAAAAACTATAGAAATAACCTAAACTAAAATAACTTAAAAAGAAAACCCCGTTGAGGCATTCCCCCTGCGCCATGGTGCCCTGAACGCTGGCAGCGCTACCTCCCTGTATAACTAGACTAATGTGTTGTGCGAGATAACTGCCAGCCCTCAAGTCACCCGATTCATGGTAATTTATAACAATTTTTACGAGCACCTACCTTATTAAAATAGACGTATTTTGTGGCTAACACTAAATTTACAGATCAAAGGCGATGTCGAAGAACACCAGGGATCCCACAGATTAATAATTATATTTGTAGCATGTTTGCGACCCCCACGACTAATTAAAAATAGTACTTACTCAGAAGGATCACTTAGGGCCAATTTCACCAACATCGTTCCTATCCAATTTAAAAAATCATAAAAAAATAAATAGCAGACATGTTTATTCTTGGTAAAGAGTCTTTATTCCGGAATTTCACGTGGAATAATAGCCTATTCTCGGGTTAATAGTGTGATGAAATGTAAACTTCATTATACGGGAGTAAACTGCGTCATTATCCATGGAATAAAACTTGTCCGACTTTGGTAATATCGGCTTTTAGTAGAATTTCAGGTCTATCATGCATTTACCAACCAAATATACTCGTACCATTACTTTTAACAAAATTGACAAGTGAAGAAAGAGCGCAAACAAATTTACGAGACTTTACTTACGAAACGTACGTGAGAAATGGCGACAATTTTTTACCTCTGAATTAGGGTTTCGAGTATGAAATATGCATTGCAATCCATCAAAATTTCATCTTGGTTCTAAAATAAAAATAATGCAAAATTACAACTTGTTATTTTTTGCGTGACATTACAAATGTTTCAATTTATTGAAATTATCAAAACAAATTAAGAAGAGCGTGTAGAAATTATTTAAGCTCGGCAATGCGCTTGTGATACTTTTCTCACAGTGGTCCATGGACTACGGTATCCACTTATATTAATTACTTACATGATAAAATCGACCTACACATAGTTGTGTAGGTACTATAACTATATAGAGTTTAAAATAAAAGACTAAAAAAAATACATAGAATCTATTCTGACAAAAAAACAACTCTCAATTTATATAGATTGCTTGGTAGACGTTTTGTTCTTTAGGCAATTCACTTTAATAGGTAATATACCTTGTAGACACTCATTTTAGGCATTTTGCTTCGTAAACGTTTTGATTTCTAGGCAGCATGATCAAAGAGGAAAATGCTGCCACTGCTTGGTAAAGTACCCAAATTTATATTTTCTGTGCCACATGCCTGGCGGTATTTCTTCTGTCTTAGACATATAATCAACTCTTTGACTACATAACTGTGTCTACGCAAATATATTGCAAATATTTCCTTCTTTGTCTTTTTTAATTTGTCTCTTGGAAATTCGCCAAATTCACCTGAAACGGAGTGGTGTTTCAAAAAGTACGGACTGCCAAGAGGTCAAATGTTTATTTAATCTTGACGGATTACATAAAATGCGACTTCCTAACTACCTTAGATTACATTTTAATTCCAATGTGTTTGAAAATAACTGTTTATTTTAATAAAAATTACAAAGAAGATCTTGGGCTCCGACACAAGAGATCTCCACTTTTCCCTGTTCAGCGCAACCTCCTACCAGTCGGCTCTTATGGGAGGGCTTCCATTTTTAACTTCTGTTGTGCCCTAGTTGCCCAGTCTCTTGCACAGATAACTAATAGAGGCAAAGACCGAGCGGTAAAGACGGTTAGGTACTGGTCCAAATTATTTTTAGACCTATAAAGCCATTTTGACTCGAAAGAATAAGACATTTTACCTCTATAGTTTCCCGCTTAAAATGGTATTTGAAGCTTAAATCACTTCCATTCTGACATTCCAAATCTGACAATTACGTGCTTTACAGCCTAGCCACAAAACAATTCACCAAGGCAAAGTTCACCGTGATGCCACCGGCGACTAAAACTAAAAGACTAAAATAAATACATAACAAATTTACTATTAAAAAGCCACGGGAACTGGTGACTGGCGTGACGAAATAAGGAGTAGTAACGATTAGAGCACTGAAACAAATGCATTTGTTTGTATTTCTTTTAGTCGCCGGTGGCATCGCGGTGAATTTAGCAGTGGCGAATTGCTTCGTGGCCAGGCTGTTAGAATGCACATGAAGCCGTTTCCGATGATCTCGCTGCCACCTGGTGGTAGATAAAAAACTGACAAGATTTTCATTCATAAAATTACCCTGTTTACTTTTTTACTACCCAAAGGTTGAATGAAAGAGAATGGATCCGTAAGTTGAACTAGGAAACCAGAAAAATAGGAACACGACTACCTGCCACCATTAGTATTCACACACAATCCATGTATTACGTACTACACCACCGTTTGAGCGAAAAAAGAAAAGATATACAATATTATTAATATCAACAAGTATTATAATAAAATGAAGTAATAATTTCGAGCTAAAACCTAAGCACTGCTTAGCAGCTACCATATTTTATCGAGACTTTCCGAGTCATAAATTTTAGGAGAGAAATATTTTGGGCTCAAATAATTTAGATTATGCGTAGCTTAGCTCCAGATTTCTACTTGGCATCTATCCAAAAACTTTAACACGAGAAAGTTTTACTCATTTAGAGTGATTTTTAATTTTAAGCTCTATTGTAACATTTTTAAGGTACACTTTTCAGTGAGGATGATTATGGTGATTTGTTGCTTTTTGATTTTGAAATATTGTAAAACCCGACCTGTTCATATTTTAGGTTTACAAGTACATTCATTACTGTGCGCGAGTATAAAAGCCGGATTACATAGAAGGAAGATGTAATACTTAAGCTATGATGTAAATAGATTTGCTATTCTGTCCACATTATTTGAATTTGTTCAGTCATTGCGACAGTTCTTGTAAATTATTGTGTTTTTCCAGTTCACTTTTGTTTTCTCGCGTAGTTAAGTTATTGACAACAAGTATTAACTACCATATTTTGCTTGTCGTCAAAGAAACATCGCCAGTGCAACTGCAATGGACGAAAAATGTAATCCTCTTATTTGCCAATCAAAATTAAGTATGCTTCATAAGAGTGTGCATATGCACACTCTCATATATATATGCTATAAATATTTAGGGTCACCATGTCATGTATGGACGATCGTATCGCTTAATTGTCCGTACGTAAATTTTGCCAAAACATGCAATCACAAACACAAATAGCCAATTGTGATGCCAACGTAAGAAAAATAACGTTAAAAATTTTTTAAGCAGTGTTGGCCCAGTTTCCCTATGATTTTTTTTCACTTCACCCGATCTTTGGTATCCTTTGAGATCATTTCACTCATATCTTCCATGTTAGCCACTGAGAAAGGAACGTTTTTTGCGGTTTTGATGCTTTTGATGTCAGCTCATTTTGGGCCTGTCCCGTCTGTGGCTAGCTAATTTCTATAAGACTATGACTGTACCATAGTATAGCTCCCGCGCTTTCTGCCTCATAGCTTCGCTTTTACTATGCTCAGAGTTTTAAGTCTGCTTCAATAAGTGCACATTTTGCTCAGTTATTTTTCACATACGGTTTGCATAGGTACCGTTATATTTTTTTTAATGGTTTTTGGAATATTTGTAGCCTTTATTCATAGTCAGTGTTCGAAGCAATAATTTTTATTCAATTAATTGAATACGGCTTTTAAATTTCATTCAAATAGAATAATGTTTTATAACGATATTTTTTGTGTTTTTCATTTATAGTTGTGAATTTGATTTCTTTATGAAATTTAAATTCGCACTAAAATAATTTTAAAAATTGACTTTCAGACAATATAGGACGATATCTGTGTGTTTTGTTTTTGGAATAACCCCTAAATAATGTAACGGTTCAACCTTTGCCTCATTCGATGACTATATCATAATTAAAAAATAAAAACAACTATATGCGTCGTTGTAACTACGTCCGCCGTTGCATTTATATTCAGTTTCTGTATTTACTGTAATGCTATTTTCTGTGCAATAAAGTTAGTCATCATCATCATTTCAGCCGCAGTCAGTCCACTGTTGGACATAGGCCTCTCCCAATGATTTCCAAAATGATCGGCTGGCAGCAGTCTGCATCCAGCGTCTGCCTGCGACCCTTTTCAGGTCATCTGACCATCTGGTCGGTGGATGTCCAACGCTGCGCTTACCGGAACGTGGTCGCCATTCGAGAACCTTTCTGCCCCATCGGCCATCGGTTCTCCGCGCTATGTGCCCCGCCCACTGCCACTTCAAAGAACTAATCCGCTGGGCTATGTCGGTGACTTTTGTTCTCCTACGGATCTCTTCATTTCTGATTCGATCTCGTAGGGAAACACCGAGCATCGCCCTCTCCATAGCTCTCTGGGCGACCTTGAGCTTTCTTATGAGGCCCATAGTCAAAGACCACGTTTCGGACCCGTATGTCATCACTGGTAACACACACTGGTCGAATACCTTAGTTTTAAGGGACTGAGGTATTTTAGACGAGAAGACGCTACGTAGCTTCCCGAACGCCGCCCATCCGAGTCGGATTCGACGAAAGACCTCGTCCTCGAAGCTGGAGTTGCCAGCCTGGATCATCTAACCCAGGTAGACATTCTGGTCTACAACTTCAAGGGTGTGATTCCCGACTGAAACCGGTGATGGCGTAACATGGACATTACACATTGCCTTGGTTTTGTCCATGTTCATTTTAAGGGCTACCTGTTGGGAGACCACGTTGAGGTCGCTGAGCATGGTACTTAAGTCCTCCAGCGATTTCGCCATGACCACGATATCGTCGGCAAAACGAAGGTGAGTGATATACTCGCCATTGATGTTGATGCCAAGTCCTTCCCATTCCAGGAGTTTGAAGGCATCTTCCAGAGCAGCGGTAAACAGTTTCGGAGAAATGACGTCTCCCTGTCTTACACCTCTCTGCAATGGAATAGCCCCTGTACGGGTTATTAGTAATGTGGAGGAAAATGATAAAAGTGTTTATAGAAAAAACTGAGTTATATTGTCCAAACCTTAAAATACTTGATAAATGTTTGTGAATGATAATGAGAACGTACGATGCGCTTGCTGATCGAATACGAACTATTTGCTAAATTGTGAATTTACATGAACGCGGCGAATATGGCTGACGCGGCGAAATTTATCTAAAGTAATGGCCCGTACATGCTCCCGGGCGACAAGATGAGGGGATTAATAGATGCTAGATGAATGTCAATGATTTAAAACTAACAAGATGAAATACAATTCATTGACTAAAACTATGTTAGTACTTGATATACGAAGGTACATGATATACAATTTCAAAAGACAATTTAAATTAAAGATAATTAAAGTTTTTGAATAAAAGTATGTCCTAAACGTGGCGACGTGCATTTATCTACTTTCACTACACACTTTTCACTCACACTCGCGGAACTACAAATGCCCATGTTTTCCTGACCATCGCACTCATCTACACTTGTCACAAACCTACGCGATGGTGCCGGCTGCCACAGCTCGGGCTGTGGACCGGTCGCCTGGAGCTCTGCTTCTGCTCGTTCAGGTGGAGGGCGCGCCTGGCCTGATGAAAGGCGCGATGTTGTGAAACGCTCATCTGATGTAGGACGCGTCTCCCTTGATGTTGAACGCATTTCGACTTCCAAATGGTCGGCCGTAACACCTGAGTCGCCCGCCTTTGCTAACCGGTTGGAGCGGATGCGTCGTAATAATACTATGAAACCGATGGCTAATGTGATACCTATCCATCCATATATCACCGAATAGTGATGAATATCGTGGCTTGATACTTGTTCTGGTAAATGTTCGTTTACTTTTAAACTCTCAATTTTGTTTTTCATATCTTCAATTTCTTTGTTTGGCAAATCTAAACCTTTTTGCAAGGTTGATGGCGAGATGTCAATATTTATGATATGATTAATTGGCTCTATATCCTCCACGGGCAGGGAAGAACTGACGTTTATTTGACTCATTCCTTGATTATGAGAATAAATAGTAAATTGTTCCGTTTTGATGATACATGTATGTTCTATACTAATAATTCCAACTGACGTTAACCTTTTTGCAACTACTTGATTGTCACATAGAATCTTGATAGGGCATTGATCACAACAGAAAAATAAGTATTTGTTAGGTTTATTTGTTTCAGCCCACTGGCTGGTGCACGGGGAAATGCTGATCTTGCATTGTTTTGTAGATGGGTCCGGCAAACACAACTTGTCGTCATTTTTCAAATGATAAATTGGCCTTTGTATGTAGCATAAATAAGTATCAGTTTTGCTGTGTAAACATGCTCTGACGTCATACGTAGTCATTGTTAAATAGGAGTCCTTTTTCAAATTAGTAGCAATATAATTGGCTATTGGGGAAATGCTAACCATCTTAAAGTTATCCACTAGTTGAGGAACTGGAATGATCTTCATGATTTCGAAAGAATCCCGATAAACGAGAGGGACACGTAACTCAAAAATTAAAAACTCTTCATTCATTCTAGCTTTGATCTTGATTAAATGATAAATCTTGCTTAATTCAGACTCCACATCGCTGATCGGTAACAATAAATCCTTTGAAATATGTGAAGAAATGGTGTTAAGTACTGCTTTTAGTTGGGTTGGTGTGATAAGTTGAACGTTCATTCTTCCGTGATAAATGTCGGCGACAGTATCCAATAAAGTGTTTTGCATATTTTTTAGGTTATGTAATAGATTGCTTGCGGCGATAGAAATTAAACTAAAATCATTCATAAGTATGATCCTTTCCGATTCCGTTTTCATAGTACTTGCTAAACTATCTTGTTTCATAATTAATCTGTTTAAGGCCTTATGCTGCTTGTCAATTATATTTTCTGTCCTTTTTAACACGTTATATTCGGATTCGACAAGAGATGTCTGGTTTTTAATAAGCTTAAGTAAATGATCCTCATTATTTTGTAATGATAAAATGTCTGACGTATATTGTTCTGCGAATCGTTCGTCGAGTACACCGAACAGACTGTGAGCGAGATACCCGATCCCGTTAATAAGGCCGCGCTTGCTGCGGCGCGTGCTGGATTGCTGACTCTGCAACAGGTGGTGATAGTAGTCCAACTCGGCGAACTCGTGTTGTAACTGCATTGTTATAACATCACAATGGGAATCCTTCATGTTGATACATAACTGATCTAGATATTTTATATATTTTTCACAGGCGAAGGTTGCTTGCCAATAAGGGTCCATGTCATAATATGTGACGATTTTCCATTCGTCCCTAATTAACTGCATGCTTGATATCTTGTCGAAGTATAAACCTTGATCGTTTTTCAATGGTGTAACGTTGAAAGATGCTTGTGCTGTAGTAAATATGCTTAAAAATGATAAAAGTAAAATAACGAATGAACAG
Organism: Euzophera pinguis; assembly: GCA_947363495.1. Taxonomy (NCBI): domain Eukaryota; kingdom Metazoa; phylum Arthropoda; class Insecta; order Lepidoptera; family Pyralidae; genus Euzophera; species Euzophera pinguis. Next base: position 9,130,509 of record OX376178.1, on the reverse strand, counting down.
AAGTTACTATATGCAGTTTTTGGTTTATTCCGAACGTTTAACTCCTGCTGTTCCTTCTCCCTATGCTCTTCAGAATTTTGATGTACTGGTAAAATTGATAACTTGGTGATAGGGCGCTTGATATACCCGTTCTTGGTTCTCACGGTGACGACACGTACGTAGTTATCCTTGCCGGGGTGCAACTCTACTACCCTACCCATAATCCATTTGCCTGGGGGTAAGTTGTCGTCGTGAACTAGAACTATGTCGTTAATGTTCATGTTGTTTTGAGGACGCTTCCACTTTGATCTTGATGAAAGTTCTGATAAGTATTCGGTGAGCCACCGCTTCCATATATCTTGATATATTTTTTGAGTAAGATACCATCTTGTTCGCATATCTTGCTCGGTGTTCATAAGTGTTAAAACGGGGCCACTTGCTAAAAAGTGTGATGGGACAGAGTGGCCTAGAGTTTAGACATGCCTCTAACTGTGATAATATAGTGGTAAACTCCTCGTAGGTCAAGCGCTGTTCGCCGACCACTCTCTTGAGGTGGTACTTTAAGCTCTTCACGGCGGCCTCAAAAAGGCCTCCTGCTGAAGCCCACCTCGGAGCGTTAAAGTGAAATTTTATGTTCATAGCGGTGACCTCCTGTAGTAATTCTTGATTGTCAGCATTAATCACCGATTGGAGAGCTTCATACTCTTGTTGTATGACCCTGCTGGCTCCCACGAAGTTTGTGCCGTTGTCACAAAATATATGCTGTGGTGTTCCCCTTCGAGCTGCCATTCGTTTTAGTGCCGCTAAAAATGCTGAAGTTGTTAAGTCGGACACGAGTTCGAGGTGTATGGCCTTGGTTGCCATGCAGACGAACACTGATACGTAACCCTTCGTGCACTTGATTCCTCTTCCTTTACTTGATTTAACCATCATGAAACCTGTAAAATCTACTCCGGTGTTGGAAAAGGGACGCGAAGAATTAGTCCTGGCGTATGGTAAGTCTCCCATGAGTTGAGACTGCTTGTTGAAATCGTAGCGTCTACATCTCACGCAGGCACGAAGTTGTTTTTTGGTGGCCCTGTTGCCTCCTATTATCCAATATTGTTGTCGGATAAATGACAATGTTAAACGTACACCACCGTGAAATGTGAGACCATGTGCGCTATCGATTATAAGTTCGGTAACTCGACTGGAATGGGGGATGATGATAGGGTGTTTCATATCTAAGGAAATCTGTGCGTTCCTCAGCCTTCCGCCAACGCGAAGTATACCGTCTTGATCTAAAAATGGATGTAAGTTCAATATCTTGCTCGTTGAACTGACACACTTGTTGTTTGTTAAATCTTTGATTTCTTGATGAAAATGTTCTTGCTGTACAAACTTGATAATAAGTAATTTGGCATTCTTGATTTCTTGTATTGTTAAGTAAGTAGGTTTGGATGATGTTTTTCTAAAATAAATGAAACGTCGTACCCATGCTAGTACGCGTATTAATTTGTTGAGTGAGCTATATTTGTTTATCATGTTATGAATGACATCGTTGTCAGTTTGTTCGTATATAGCGGCATTGGCCTGTTGGTTTGTTCTTCTTTCTTCGCTTGTTTCGAAGATTTCTTGTTGGGGTTGATCTTGATATGATGGTAACCATTTTGGTCCCTGCCACCACAGGGAATGGTCCTTTAGTTGAGTTGCAGAGAGGCCCCTGCTGGCACAATCTGCTGGGTTTTCTTGTGACTTGATGTAACGCCAGCATCCCTTGGGCATGATGTCGGTCACTTGCTTGACCCTGTTTGCCACGAAAGATTTCTACTTGTTTGGATCTCCATTTAGCCAGCCCAAGACCGCAGTCGAATCAGTCCACCCATATTCCTCAATCAGATATTGATGTAAGCATTGTTTAACTTTGTTCATTAAAGTAGCAAGCAAAACTGCGCCACATAACTCTAGTCGTGGTAACGATATTTTCTTGCTTATCGGTGCAAGCCTGGTTTTACCTACAACCAGAACCACTGTTGCTTGATCTCCACGTATGATTTTGCAATATATTACACAACCGTATGCTTTTACAGAAGCGTCACAAAATCCGTGCAATTGTATCTTATCATTGCGTTGTGTAGTTAACCATCTCGGTATTTTAATTTGATTGGAATGTCGTCTTTTAGTTTAAGCCATTGTTTCATGATATGTTCTGGAAGCTCGTCGTCCCAGCTGATGTTTGATGTCCATACTTCTTGAAAAATTAATTTTAATTTAAGAATAACGGGGGAAATTAACCCTAACGGATCAAATAGCTTCGAAATTTCTGAAAGTAATGCTCTTTTTGTGGGGTTATTAATTGAAGTTTGTAATTTAGATTGAAAAGTGAAATTGTCTTCTATTGGATTCTAACGTAAGCCTAAGGTTTTTGTAGAATTCGCCTCCCGGAAGTCGAAACTAGCCTGATCAGTTCCATTTTCCAGTAACTGAGGTGAATTTGAAGCCCATTTCCGAAGGTTAAAACCGCCTGATTTTAATAATTTCGTGATATCTGATTTTAATTGCAAAGCTGATGAAAGAGAATGATTGCCGTGGATCAAATCATCCATGTATAGACATTCCTCTAAGACCTTGATAGCTTCACTTGATGTATAGTTATGCTTTTCATCACTCGCCAGCTGTTTGAGTGTCATCATAGCCAAGAAGGGTGCGGCCTTGACGCCGAAACTAACTGTTGTCAACTGATAATCTTGCAGGGGTTTTTTGGAGTTATCACGCCATACAATTTTTTGATATTGCTGATCATCTTCACTTAACCAAATTTGACAAAACATCTTTTGAATGTCCGCTGTATATGCATATTTATATTGACGCCATTTAAGAATTAAGCTCTGAAGATCTTGTTGTAAATTTGGACCTTTGTACATGATATCGTTCAAACTAAGTCCTGATGATGTCCTTGAGGACGCGTTATATACTACTCGTAAAGCTGTAGTTTTAGATTCCGTGCGCTGAACCCCGTGATGAGGTAAGTAATATTCTGGAGTCTTGTTACCGTCCGCCGGTTTCATGTAGCCGGCTGCTAAGTAATCGTGCATAAATAATTTATAATTATTTGCAAATTAATTTTGTTTGATAAATTTCCGTTCCAATTGTAAGTGTTGCGCAACGGCCTTTTGTTTTGATGTACCTAACTTGTGTATTAAATCCAACTTAAGGGGAAGTTTCACTTGATAAGACCCATCCTCTCGTCGGATTGTTGTTGATTTATAAAAATCGATGCAGGCTTGATCTTCTGCTGATAAGGTTGACGTTGATGATATGTCCTCAATTTCCCAAAACTTTTGGATGCTGTCTGTATCGTTGATAACTACGTTACACTGCAACTGTTTAGTATTAACGCCTCCACTTAAAATCCACCCAAATCGCGTCTGTTGCGCGATGATGGACTGTTCCTCTGCTCTACAAATGCCGTCCATAAGTATATGGGAATATACCTCGGCTCCAAGTAATATGTCTACTGGTTGGCTGAGATAAAAGTTGGGATCTGCTAGTTGAATGTTTTCGAGTAGTGCCCATGCTGGCTTAGGTATAGTACAGTTAGGTAAATTGTTAATTAATGTCTTCATTACAAATATATCCGTTTCCAATGTATAGTCGCCTTTAGTTGACTTCATAGTGATTGTAGTAGCGCCTTTGCAGTTGTTTTCTTTTACGCCAATACCTACTAAAACGCCTTTACATTTTTGTATCGGAAGGGATAATAATTTAGCTGCCCTGAAACTTAAAATATTTGTTTGTGATCCCGGATCCACTAAACTACGGAGTGGGATAAATGTACCGTCAGCAGCCTTCACCTGGACGATGGCGGTCGCTAACAGCACCTCGGATGATGAGTCGCCTTGTTGCGGCTTGCTGGTATGATTGGCCGCTCTTGACGTAGATAGTTGGTGTTCGTTGTTATGATGAGTAGTGTAGGAATCATGGATAATGGTGTTGTGTGAGGCATTGCACTCACGACAGCGTTTTTCTGATGTGCACGCTTTGCCATGGTGATTAAAGAGGCAATTGGGACAAAGCTGCAGTCTTGATACGGTACTCTTTTTATGTTGAGGTGACATAGTTAAGAATTTTTGACAATAATAAAGTCCGTGATCGTTGTTACAGAGTGGACACTTGTACTTTGATTGGTTACGGTTGATTGTCCTCTCTGCGACCTTATTATTGGAAAATGATTGATGATTAGTTTTATGATACCTAATAGGCTGATTTGTTACAGTTTTATTGTTAGAGAAGTCTTGTTTTCTGCGCGACGATTCCATGCAGGTGAATTTTCCTTCAAGGAATTCCAGGAATTCTTGTATAGTTGGTAGTTCCCGGGGCTGTTTTAGTGATTCGTTGTAATCGGTGTGGGACTCAGAATCTAATTTTTGTGAAAGTAGATACACTAATAATGGGTCCCATGTTCTGATATCCACCCCGAGATTTTTTACAGCGTTGAGTGTCTCCAGAGTGGTATCATGAAGAAGTTTGATGTGATTTATAGACGGCTGTTGCATAGTAGGTATGTTCATGAGATTGTTAAGATATGAGGTAAATATCAGCTTTTTGTTGTTGTACCTGTGATTTAATATCTCCCAGCAAATGTCGTAATTGTCTGAGGAGATAGATAAATGTTGAATGAGTCTCTCTGCTTCACCGCGTACCTTTCCTTTTAAGAACTGCATCTTTTGAGCACTTGATAAAGATGCGTTCCGATGAATGACCTCCGTGAATAAATCTTTGAATGATACCCACTGATGATAGTTGCCATGGAAGGTAGGTACATCCATCTTTGGAGTGGTTTTTTCGCGATGGGACTCCAACCATAACTTGCTATTGATGGACCTCTTCATGTTATTATAGGACTTTTCGTGTGAAGAATAGGCACGTTCATACTCCTGATTCGAACCCTGGGTCTCACTATCGATTTCCCAGTGGAGGCTGTCGATGGCCGACCACCGAGACTTCAGTGAGCTAAGTAAGTCTTCGAACTCCCATTTATCCTTTACGCTATCTAAATCAATGTTTGCTACAGTTCTTTGAAAAGCCCTAAAGTTGCTTGCTTGTTTTTTCAGTAAATCGTCTGTTTTGCTGTCTGTTCCCTGTGATTGGGATTTTTGAAACGATGGTGATTGGTTTCCTGAAAAAGATGGTGTGGAGAGAGTCGCAGGTTTGATGACCGGCGACGACGGCCTAATTTCCGACTTGGGATCGTATGCTTGAATCGTTGTTCGTATTTTTTCATAGTTGTTTTTGACTACATCGTACATGTTTTTGGTAAAATAAACGTCAGATTTGTCAGAATAAGCCCATAACTGAACATGATTGTTATGGAACTCCTGCCAATAGCCATCGAGAGTAGAAACCTTGCGATTGATATAATCTACTGTTTTCCTGTCTTTGCCATCCTTTTTAAAGTTAACATATAGTTGATCAATTGCGTCAATGATAAGTTGTTGATTTGAGAGTAAGTTTTCCATTGTTGGATAGGTATATGTTAAGAAAAGTTTATAAAAATGTTTGAATAAGTTAGGTAAGTAAATACCTGGTAGCTTCTTGATATGCTGCTGCTGATACCAGTACCTTGATAGACCGGCGTTATTAGCGTGTGAACATATTTCCACACGCAAGGGTGATACTGATGATATCCATAAAGTGATCCAATGGGTAAGGTAAGACACGTGGCACAAAATCACTGAACACACGCGAATGTCCCACCTGTTCCGAAGGCTCGGAGGACCAGCTTATGTACGGGTTATTAGTAATGTGGAGGAAAATGATAAAAGTGTTTATAGAAAAAACTGAGTTATATTGTCCAAACCTTAAAATACTTGATAAATGTTTGTGAATGATAATGAGAACGTACGATGCGCTTGCTGATCGAATACGAACTATTTGCTAAATTGTGAATTTACATGAACGCGGCGAATATGGCTGACGCGGCGAAATTTATCTAAAGTAATGGCCCGTACAGCCCCCGTGCTCTGCTCCTGTACTCGGACTGACATGGTGGCGTTGCTGTATAAACACTTCAACACTTCGATGTACCGATAGTCTATGCGGCACCGCTGGAGAGACTGAAGCACCGCCCACATTTCGATCGAATCGAAGGCCTTCTCATAGTCCACAAACGCTAGGCATAGTGGCCGGTTATACTCTTTGGCCTTCTGTATAACCTGCCGAAGCGTATGGATGTGGTCTATGGTACTAAACCCTTTTCGGAAACCGGCTTGTTCGGGAGGCTGGAAGGCATCGAGCCTGTTCGCGAGACAGTTACAATAAAGTTAGTACAAACAAACAAACAATTGTTTTTTTTTTGTGATTATAGAACCTTATTCCTACGATCCATTGAGAAAGGAACGTTTTACTTCGTTCGGTTTACTCGAGCAGTCGTGCTGTGTCAGATGCCTTAAGGTAGCCTGAAAAATTCTGATAGCGTTGGCCACTAACACACCTCGGGTCATGTTCCTGTTGGTCGGGTTTCCCTGTAAAAAGGGTTACGGAGGTCAGACGGCAGTCGTTCCATTGTAATTACCAGTTCCGCCAAATCTAGGACCATGACTTACAGCGTACCCTAGGCTTCGAAGCGTAAGCCGACGACGCAACTTGGAATACACGCTAGGATGATGACTCTTTACTACGAGTGGAAAAAACAAGGGTTTTTGATTTTTTTATCTTTTTTCTATTATGGATAAAATCCGATAATCTTTAAGAACTTTATGTGATCTACAAGATAATATGAAAGTGTCCTCAGGCGGGATTACGAGAGGATCTGAACAAAATGGCCTGTCTCAGTGAGATTACTTGCTGGCGTGAGGTCTTGTCTAACTGTAAGCGATTTGCCCTCTCATTTATAAGATTTTTTTATACAACTAAATAGGTAAACAGGCGTACGGCCCACCTGATGGTAAGTGGTTACTGTAGCCTATGAATGTCTGCAACACCGGAAATGTTACGAGCGCGTTGCCGACCTGTACACTATCAACACAGCGACATTTCTATAGCAAGGCGACCCTACTCACCAGCAATTATTAAGCATTAATGAATGTTTCTACCACCTCTTGTTTGACTGGTAGAAAAAATCCTTTGGCTTAAGTCTGCCCCTTACTTTATTGTAATGAAGTTTAATAAATACGTTTTTCATTCATAAATTTAAGAGCTGGCCTCTTGTCATGGCAGCTTTTTTCATTCCTCTCGATTATTAGCGAGATCATTAAATTTTAATGCGATACGACGTTTATTTTCTCTTTTATTTGGTTTTCGTCACTGTGCCTTGGTATTTAAGCCTAGTTTAACTGTGTGTTTAATCCCTTTCTCTCTTATCGATATTTTAACGTGAAAGAATGTGACAGAACAGATTAACGCCATACTTACTTACTTACTTAGGCTCCTAAGGCCCTCAGGTGGGGTAGAGGCCGTCCACAGTGTTTCGCCATTTAGCTCGGTCTTGGGCCACGTGCTTCGCTTCCGACCAGGTCATCCCGATGATCTTAAGCTCCGCTGCAATCGCGCGACGCCAGGTCTGCTTAGGACGGCCAACTTTCCGCTTGCCTTGAGAGGCCATTCCATAGCTTGTCTCGGATTGTGCGTATAGGGTCCCGCCTCAGTGTGTGGCCAATCCATAACCATTTACGACGCCTGTTCTGGACATCTATTGGCATTTCCCGGCACCGCTCCCACAAGTGTTCGTTGGAAATCTTGTCTGGCCAGAAAATGCCAAGTATTTGTCGAAGGCAGCGGTTTATAAAGACCTGAATCTGTCGTGTGATCTTATTTGTGACCTTCCATGTTTCGCATCCATACAGCAGGACGGATTTGACGTTTGACCGGAAGATTTTAGGGTGGGTAGCTGAGGTTTGATCTTGGTGGGATTCCTGATGGGTGAGCAAGATCTCTACAAAATTCCAAGTATCCTTCTTCTGTGTCAGTGGCGGGACACGCGAGTAAGCAGAGCTCCAGTCACTCCGCGTCATCCACGTCCCGTCGTCCACCCTGGAACCGGCTGCAGCCACGTCGTCGCGTGACCGCCATCTCGTGCTGTAGCTGCTAAGGATGCAGGGCAAAGGGCGAATGTTCTGAGCCTTAAAACAGAATCCCTCACTAGGCTGGATACCCGAATAAAACTGAGTATGTCTGTAGACTCCGAGGCGGCAGCCCCACTAGCAGACTAGCGCAGAGCGGGTTAATCACCTACTTGTTTGAAAACACAAATAGATTAACGCTATAAGTCGAAATAAAAGTTTCACTTCAAAAATATTCGTACATACAGCCTGTGAAAGTACGCTGAAAGTAAGGCTTCACTTTTTGTTACAATTTGATTGGCTAATTCTTTGCAACAACACATTTGTTCACTTAAAATTTAATTCCAAAAAGAAAAGAAAATGAATATCTGCTATGTGTCTGGTTTTCACAAAAAGCGTTATTTTCACGAAACAATTTCATCTTTTTATTAGACGTGCCGACATATGTGCAAATTACTTCAAAATCAAGTTTCATATTGAGTGCGTTACCTAACTTCGAAACGAAGTCAAGAATACCACGTCTTCGAAAGTTTGCTAATACGAATCACTTGACAACGAATGCACGCTACCACGTAACACTTTTTTTTTTAAATTTATTATCATATAAAAGATCTACCAAACCATTTATCCATTAACTTAGCATAGCGAAACCACTAAGGTTTGAATATAAACCAAGAAGAAAAATACTAGCGACCATGCTATCTCAATCATCCAAGATTTTCAAACTAAAGTCCATAAAAAATTATCGCTTATCCGCAAGGAAAATTTAAAAACAAACACATTTTTTCAATTATAATACATGTGTTCATATTCTATTATTATTCTACTGGCAATAAGAAAAATCGAATGATCTAAATATGAATTAACTCTTGCTTCTTGAGGGCTATGTTTTATTTAGAAAAATCCAAAAGGAAACTTAAAATGAAATGCAGTCTAAGAATATGCAAGCTATGCATCTCATCTTGTATGCAGGTCAACCGAGACTGCTTCAGGAATAGGCTTTGATATTTTTGCTTGTCGTTTCTGACATTTTTATTTGAAATCTGGATATAGTAGTAGCTGTATTTAATTCTGGGAATTTCCTGGGAATTATTACTATCCTTAATAAGAAATTAAGAACACAAGGTAAAGAATTAGCCGTTTTGCCGCAGCTCCGCTGGCGTCAAAAAGTAGCTTAAGTTTGACCGCAGGTCTTTACTTACTCTAACTATATTCATGCCGAATTTAATCAAAATTCGTTCAGCGGTTTGGCCGTGAAAGTGTAACAGACAGACAGAGTTTCACACTTATAATATTAGTATAGAAGTAAAAGTAGATAGTCAACTTAAGCAGGGAGATTTATGTAACTGTAAACTATAAATAAAGGAACATATAATTTTATACAATATTTTTCATCATTATTATCTATGAAAGTGCTACTAAAGCAGGGTCCAAACTCTCGCGAGAATCTCGCCGAGAATTTTAGGCGAGGAAAGTCGGTCGATTCGCGCTGCAAAACGAGAATGTGGACAGCGTTCTCGTACTCTTCTCGCTTCTCGCCGAGAACCGCAGCGAGAAAGTGCATCCAAACTCTCGCGAGAAGCGAGAAGAGTACGGGAAAGCTGTCCACATTCACAGTTCTCGGAATTTAAAAAAAAACCGGTAAGTCTGGCCCCCGCATAATAGCCATTTATCCAATACATAAGAAAAGATAAAATAAAATACATTCTTACTATTGATAGATTAATCAATCTAAAAGAAAAGAAAATTTTCAAACTTGTCTAACACTAATTTGACTTGAATTTGGTTTATATTAATACGTTTCTTTTTACCGAGAGTCAAAATTTAAATAAAATACTTTGAATAAAGCAAGTGTTATACAATGGTAGTTATTACCACCCACATTAGCATAATAAAACAGCCGCGCATAATTACAAGAAAATGACACCTCAGAATTAAGTAATTAAAATTAGGATTACAGTACTTTTTAGTGATGGGAGATTACATGTTTTAAATCCTAAAGATCAGTCGAGATTTTTTTCTTATAAATCGATTTAAATAAAAATTTCGTTCGATTCGATTATTATTTCTAGTTAGTGTTAGTCATGGTCCTAGATTTGGCGGCACTGGATATTACAATGGAGCAACTGCCGTCTGATCACCTACAATTAGAGATGGGCGCCTTCCCGGAAATTTTCCCATTAATTCCTGGAATTTTTAAAAATTCTCCGGAATAAATGGGAATTTATTATTTTTCCCCTTTCCTTCCCCTTGCATTTTGTCTCTTGAATTTCTTCCCGCTGCCCATCTCTACCTACAATCCTTTGAGAACCAACAGAGTTGAGTCGTTGATTATTATTTTTTATAAAATAATAGTCGACGAATGTGTATTGAAAATAAATAGATTTATTTTAATTTTAATAGAAGGCTTTAGTTAATAGAAATTGCTTTAATAGTCGTGTAACATTCTACAATAGACTGCCTGATATTTTGAAGGAGGTGGAGTTAAATTCTTTTAAGCCGCAACTATATGAAAAGCTTGTAAAAAATTGCTACTATTCTGTTAAAGAGTTTCTTAACAGTAAACTTACTTCATTTATTTTTGTGACATTGACAATAATAAATAATGACATTTCATTTATTGTTACACTCCTTGTTAAGATTGTTGGAGAAAGAAAATAATATTTTATCCTGTAAATTTCTTAACGTATTTAAGTAATATGTGATATGATGAATGACTTGCTAAATAACCGACTTCTTTATAACTATGATAACTTTTGCTGTTAAAAATGGCGAAATAGGATTGCTTATATTTATGTACCACCTATACATTGCAAACATACCCTATTTTATGCAAATAAATTATTAATTTAAGTGGTGCAATATGATTTGTGTTTCGACCACAAAATACAATAATTTATTATTAAATATATTATTTATGAAAAAAATGTTTAACTGATTTGTGTTAAATGTTACTGTATCTATATAAAAGACAGCGATAAATCGTTGAAACTTTAAACGATATGAGTAGGTAGGTAATATTTCATAATGAGGGATTTTTTTGATAAATCTCTTTGCAACTTGTCCCTTGTCTTAAAAAAAGCAAGATCGACAAAAATAATAAGGGATATTACTTTATTTGCTCAATGAGAGAATATACAAGCTTTATAGAGTACTAGCTGTTTCCCGCAGCTCCGCCTGCGTCAAAAAGTAGCCTATGTTTAACCCCGGGTCTTCAACTATATTCATACCAAATTTCATCAAAATCCGTTCAGCGGTTTGGCCGTGAAAGCGTAACAGACAGATAGACAGACTTTCGCATTTATAATATTATAGTATGGAAGTATGGATATGGATGGATAGTATGGATTCTGTAATCTTGCTAAGTAACAATTAAGCAATCAAACAATAAGATAAATGTCCCAACACTAATGAAGTAACGTAATGTATAAGTAATCATTCCTACAGATATAATTATGAAACTAACACTGATTTACTATCAGTATTCTGTCACATTTTAGTCTCTATTTCTCGAAACAATGTTCGAAAAAGTATTTAAAAAACTTGAAAACCCTAAAAGACCATTACTAGGTCCAAATGTAAAAGCGTTAGAATTTTGGGGTCTTTTGCTACCTAAAAACATCTTCAAAAGATATTTCTATCTAACCATGCATGTTTTGGTTACAATTTTCACTGCTACAGAATATATTGATGTTTGGTTCGTAAAATCTGATATGAACCTTCTTCTTAACAACTTAAAGATCACTATGCTAGCAACCATGTCAGTCTGTAAAGTCACTACTTTTTTGTATTGGCAAAAAACTTGGAGGTGTATCATTGAGTACGTCACTCGTGCAGATTTGGATCAAAGAGCAAGCGCTGATACCAAGAAACAGACTATTTTGACTAAGTATACCTCTTACTGCCGCAAAATTACTTTCATGTATTGGTCTTTGATGTATACCACTGTAGTAATAGTCAATGTCCAACCAATTTTTAAGTATTTCTCCTCATCTATCTATAGAGAAAATGTGAAGAATGGTACAGAAACTTATTTTCAAATAGTTAGTTCTTGGGTTCCATTTGATAAAAGTACCATACCCGGTTATATTATTGCTTCTATTTGGCAATCTTATGCGTCTATTTATGGAGGGGGTTGGATTACGGCATTTGATTCTAGTGCAGTGGTTATTATGGTGTTCTTTAGAATTGAGTTAGAGTTGCTTAGGATCGATTGTGGTGATATATTTGGAAGTGAAAAGAATCCGGTTCCTGATAAAGTTGCTGCGGAAAGATTGAGGAATTGTCATAGAAGACACGTGGAATTGGTTAAGTAAGTGTTGTTATTGATAAGGTGCATTGTAATAGTTTGATAATCACAACTGTACAGCGCTACAGCGCTGTACTGGTGGCCCAGTTCTGGGTTTCAAATGAAATATAAAGTGAACACGTCGACACGCCAAAAAGAAGAAGTTTTAATAAGATATGATTTTGTGCTTCAGAAGGCACGCTAAGCTGGCATACCTACACTGTGCTTTATAGCGTAAGCTGAAGACGTTCAAAAGAAGACTTATCTAACTGTACTGGGAATTCTGGGATAATTCATTTATTCAGGGTGAATGAATGAATAGTTGCAAAACATGGGTATGATTATTTTTAGCATGGTTTGTTATTAGTCCATACTACAATACATTACTCTTGCAATAAAATAAGAATTTTCAAAAATTTATGTACTCATGGAAATAAAGTATAAAAGCGGACTTATCGCTAGAGCGATCCAGTCAATTTCCAGCCTATTTATTTCTTCTTTAAAAGTGTAGGAAATTAGTTCATATTCCGTAAATATTTTTAATTCAATTGGCAAAAAGTATTGATAGATATAAATTTTTGTTGAAAATATTCACAATAAAAACGAAATTGGTTCAGAATTTCACATGATAATTTTTTAAAGGACACATTCTGCATTATTTTTGAAAAGTATGACACACGCAAAACTCCATCGTTTTTTTTTTACTTTATTCTAAGTCGCTCGATTTTTTAAAAATAGCACCCCAGCTCTCAAAATTTTTTAACTATGAAGCCCAAGAACCCTGGAAGCAAACCGAACATAAATCAAGCAAGCTATCACACACATAATCACTCCCCAAAACGTAATTACCAACTGTCATTAGTCCGATGCGAAACTTCGTTTTATTGTTTGGGCAGACTTGCTGATTTTCGGCATCTTTGATTGATTTGATAAAATTGGGAAGAAGAAATAAGTCGTGGCTGCTGCAGAACATTCGGGAGTGAGCTCAGCTGCACAAGCTATCCCGTAGCTAGTGCAGCTGAGCTGTTCCGTAGAGTGAAAGACATTCTTGTCTTCTTCCCGAAAAGGCGGGCAAAAGACATTCTTGCCTTTTGCCCGCTTAAATCCTTCTGGATTTAAGCGGGCTAATTGCTAAACTTCACTGGTTGTTGACGGACCCTTGGATGAAGAAGATTGATAACCTCAACGATTGGAGTTATTAAGATTTTATCAATATGATTTTAAAGCGTGGTAGCGACTTTTAGGTACTTTAAATAAATTCTCCTTCATTATTTACTTCGTGACTTTGATCGAAAATAAACTCTTTTCAAAAGTAAATAAATAATGTTTTGCGATCTTATGAAAATTTTGTACATTCACATTAGACCCAGTATAGAAACGGTAGTACTACTTAGTTTCAATTATTTATAATTAACTAATATTTTAAAATTAAAAATTCTGTTATTCGTTTCATCAAACTAGGCACTTTTACTTGTATGTTAAACTGGAACTTTTAAAATAGAAACTTGCTTCTACTGGCGAAAAAAAAACGCTTGCTACATCATTTCATAGTAAATTTATTCTAAAAGTCCCCCTGTACGCATATTGACTTGTACTTTTTGAACTCTATTGTATTCGTAATTAAATATCTGTAAAAGTTTACAAAAAGAGTGAACCTTTTCCAAACCGCAATACAATCGCAAACTCACTGTTTATCGATATCAAAAATATCAAGTCTGCTTAGGCCCCTATTGACAAAGAGTGAAGTGAAAATATCTCTACGAGAAACGGGCAGAACCAACAAGCTGGGGCCTTAATCTTGAAACTCGTAAACAAAGTTTCTTAGGAATTTATCGTGCGAATGTAACAGTACAAGTTAGATTGACTTCGGCTGTTAATTTGAAAGGTACTTTTAGTACAGTCAGCTTGGTAAAGACGTGCCGACGCATATGTGTTGGTGATAAAGGGAATTCGAAAGTTAGATAATTTCTTGTGTTGTTGTCAAGGGCATCATCTTAGTGAGTTGACTTTAGTTAAACGTATTTGTGATGACTAAAACTTAGCTACTGAGTGCTTGTATTTGTTGCACGGTTCAATCGATGGACCATCTGCTGTTGAGTCCCAGCTGCAGGGTCTCGTACGCATGAGATGATTTCGATGTGGCTTCTGAATCGGCTGTGGGTGGGTTTGTACCTTTGGGTGGTATTGGTACAAACCCACCCACGGCCGATAAACCTAATATTCAGCCTATTAGGTTGAGCCATTGACACGGAACAAGAAGCCACTGACAAAGCTTTGTCAATAGTTTTATATAGATCCATGAGCGTGGAAGAGGCTGGACACGCAGATTAAGATAGCAATTTTCACCGAGCTGTAGCTCCACCTGCGCATGCTTTCCCTGCTTAGGCCTTCCCAATATTTTTACTACTATTACGATTCGGTCGCGTGCACACGCGCGTCAATGTGTGTGTTACTCGCAGGGTTGATAATATACCGTATCAGCGGCGGCTGAAGCGACTTTCTTGCATTGTTTTGCTCTCGAGTTTTACCCTATATCTGTGCGGTGATGTACGGTATCTGTTTCGGGTAGGAGGGGGTGAATGTCCGTTCTGTACGTTAGTACTATTGATAATTCTGTGCCTAAATCTGAAGTCTGTTCAGATATTCCATATCTACCACGGTAAGTCATGTTTAGCAGGATGGCTTACAGACAGCGATAGCAGTAAAGCCACGGGCTACCTCTCTAGTGGGCAGAAATAGAGATTTTATATTGATGATAGGAGTCTGAGGCACGTTGAGTGTATAAGGCACGAGGATAATGATGATTTTGTTGTTGAGGAGCTCGATAGCTGAGCACGGAGCGCGAATGCGCGTGGCGGGACGAAGTATTGGATTGGTCGCCAAATGCAGCATACATAGATAGATATACACTTTATTGTACTAATCACAAAATGAAAATTAATATAAATACATTTAGAAAATTGAGTACAAAGGCGGACTCATCGCTATTGCAATTTCTTCAAGTCAACCTTAGGATAGATAGAATAAAAAGTGAAAACAAAGAAAAGGCATAAATATACTCTATCTCGAACTCATGCGTGCTTCGAATATCACGCTAAGCCGTTGTTCCCGACTGTTATCGGTGGCTGTGTCAGATGTCTTTAGTCAGTTTGAAATAATATGACAGTGTTTACTCACCACAGATCATTGACCTGTTCGTCTAGTTTTCCTGTAAAAAGGATAACGAAAGTCAAACAGCAGTTATTCAATGCCGCCATTTCAAGGACAATGGCTTCAGCGTACCCTAGACTCCGAAGCATAAGCTAAGGACGCAAATAGAAAACGCTTGGACAAAGAAAATCAAAGAAACGGCCGATTGACTGGTAAAAAAGCCTATGACTTTAAGTCCGCCATTTCCATGTTTTGTAATAAATAAAATAAATAATGATGATTTTGTTATAACCAAAACATTTATGCCTCAGACAGTACAACATTCTCTACAATGTGGGCGATAATGGCTGATAGTATCTTTTGTATTCGGTTTTCATATAAGTTCGTGTTTACAAATTTCTGGTAGTTAGGCCTATTGTGTTTTCCCTAACGACTAAATATACTAGTTTATTGTTAACTTTGTGCTTGATTTTGCGGTTATGTTGGCGATTACAGTGCATTGTTATTGACCAAGCGAGCGAAAGTCTCTACATCAAGTCTGGCAAATCCTTTTTCGGGATGTGTGTGGGCTACAGAATATTTTTGTTATTTATGTTTTTTGTAATGCTTAAATTTATGAAACTTAGTATTCTTTGATTTATTTGGAATTTTTCTTTGAGACCTTTTTTATGAGGATAAAATTTAGGGAATGGAAAATAGCAAAAAGGAAACATTGTACCCGATTCTCCACAAATTTTACATATCTATTTTAATAAATTCCTCATTGTTAACTATTCATTCATTCATATCAGGGTATAGTAGGTTACATGGGTAATCGACCTTGCACAACCTGGTGTCAGAGGTTTTCGAAACTATTATGTTTTTTCACCATGGACTTTCGCGCTGCAAAAGTGCCTGTCGGTTAGGGCGCCCTTAATAATATCATCCACCGTGCTCTTGCCACCATCAACATTCCAGCGGCTTTAGAACCCAATGGTTTGGTTCGGGATGATGGCAAAAGACAAGATGGGATGACTTTGGTGCCTTGGAGGAAGGGACGCCCGTTACTTTGGGACGCTACCTGCGCTGACACTAGCGCCGTCCCACCTCCAAGTCACTAAGTCGAAGTGCTGCAGCTGCCACAATAGACCTCAAAAGGCGTAAATATTTCGGTATTGGAAGTAACTACATATTTGAGCCTTATGGGGTAGAAACTCTGTGTCCATGGGGCCCATAGTATACATAATACATAAACTTTTTAAGTTCATCTCGAAAAGAATAATCGACATATCCCGTGACCAAAAGGCTGGATGTTTCCTCTCACAAAGGATCAGCATTGCTATCCAATGTGGCAATGCTGCCAGCCTTATGGGTACATTACCACGATGTAACGATTTGCAGGGACTACATAATTTGTAAATATTAGTTTTTTTTTAGTTTTTAGTTTATTTTTAGTTAAAGGTGTATGTATTTTTCCCATGTAAGATAATAATTTAGCAGTTAGATGAAGGTAATTTTGCGAATGTTTATAATATGTAGTAGGTAATATATAAATAAGAAAAAGAATGCTAATAAAAAAGCTTGTTCTTGCATTGCATACAATTTCAGGTAACTAAAGTTAAATAATAAAGTTAAAAAATAAATAGAGAAAATATTCGATTTGATAATAAATTCAGTAGGAGATATTTCAAATGAATCATTTGTTACAGACACTCAATTCTCTTCGACGCCTGTTTGTCACCTGTCATGTTACTTTATATGTTTGTATGTTCAGTAATGTTATGCGTTACTGCTTATCAAATAACTGTAAGTATTTCAAATCCTTCGTTTTCCTATTTACTTTAAAAACAATCAATAAAATAACATTTTTATAGAACAAATTTGAAAGTACTTATGACCTAATGATTTCTTATGTTTTCGCGATTGTTGTTCATTAAATTAAACTATTTTAATACGGTTTTTATCGCGTTTATTACTTATTTATTTACACCTGACGTTTCAAACACTTTACAGCGTTCATGGTCGCAGGCAGACTGCCTTTAATTTACTTATGCCCTTTCAAACTTTTGAAGAGCTCGTTAGTCGGGCGCGACCCGCGAACCGTAGCGAATGCGCGTGTCCAACGACGGCGTGACGCGACCACTATTTGATTGGATGGATTGGTCGCCATTTAGTGGCATTTTCTATCTTGAGCTTCTCTGTCTTCGGAAGGTACGCTTAGCCGTTTGGTCCCGGTTGTTATCGATGGCAGCCTTGAGGCTGTGACAGATGTCTTAGGGCAGCCTAAAAAATTCTGACAGTGTTGACCACTAAGACACCTTGGTGGTTCCTGTTGGTCTGGTTTCTCTATAAAAAGGGGTTACAAAGGTCAGACGGCAGTCGCTCATTGTAATAACTAGTTCCGCCAAATCTAGGACCATGACTTACAGCGTACCCTAGGCTCCGAAGCGTAAGCTATCGACGCAACTAGGAATACACGCTAGGATGATGAGGTGCTTTCAAACATAACAAAAATTTTAAAAATAGGATCTCGTTCACACAACAAGGTCTCTAAAAAGACCTCTTTGAGCAATTTATCATAACGGACCATTTCATGAATTGCTAAACTTAGTAATTCGATTGATTTGAATTAAAAATAAATTGGATGATTATTTTTATATTTTAATTGATATTTAATAATTCTAAAAATATTGTTAATCAACATAATTGTTTAGACAAACTTACTAAACTGAAAAAATCGTATAAGAGCGAACGCCGTACAAAAAAAAACGTTTATTTTTAGATCTGGCAATAAGGTAAAGCAATACATGAAATGTGAGCCATTTTTCGAACAAACAGTGATGACAATTCTCATAACATGAATACATCGTTCGTGATTCATTTTATGAACTGTCAAAATGTGGCCATGAATGGCAATGATGTATAATATGATCATATTTGTTATTAGTGCAAAGTGGCCTTTTTAGGCCCACATAACCTTTGGCACTCCTTATTTTTATATTTATCGTGGTTTCTTATGACAATATTGTTTTCTTTTAGATTGAAACAAGTGCCGCTCAAAGATTTCTCACTACAGAATATCTCGTGTTTGGAGTATCACAACTTTTCATTTATTGTTGGCATAGTAATGATGTATTATATGCTGTGAGTATAATAGAGCCACTAAAGCATTTATAGTCTTTACACAAAAACAAAGTTGGACATTAGTTGGACACGTGTTTACCTAAACACAGTCTAAACCTTTAGACTACAATTAGACTACTATTGAATAAAACTCAAAACCATGTCTAAAACCTGATTAAATTTAGACTTTAAATAAACGTAGTTTTATAGAAGCATCTATTTAAACACATGTTCAAGAGATATCTTGTTTTATAGTAAGACTGTTAAGGTTTTTTATAAGCCAATTTCTTTTTCACAGAGTCAAGATCTAAGATTGGGACCTTATGAAAGTACCTGGTGGTTGCAAAAGGTACCAAATCGTAAGGATATCTTCATTTTGATTGCTCAGTTCAGTAGAACTGTAGTATTTTCTGCTGGACCGTTTACTAAACTTACTGTTGCTACTTTTATAAGCGTGAGTATTCATGCAAAGCTATAAATTTATAAGTAAAATATTACACCTATGTATATTATAGAAAGAATATATGTAAAATTTACATCAATCGATTCTCTTACTAAATCGGCAATGGGCGGGGTAACGTTATGTATAGTACCGATAGCCGATGCTGCAGGAAGGTTCTCAAATCTCACGCCCTGGCAAGCGCTACGTTGGGCACCCTGTGACCAGATGACCTGAAAGAGGTTCCAGGCAAGCATTGGATACAGGCCGCTTCCTACATCTAAAAATCCTTGAGAGAGGCTTATGTTCAGCAATGGACTAATTGCTGTTAAAACGATAATGATGATTTTTATCTGTTGCATCCTTAGCTTACGCTTCAGAGCCCAGGGTACGCTTTAATCATAGTACATGTGGCACTGATTATTACAATGTAGCGATTGCAGCTGCGATCTGACATTTGTAAGCTTTTTACCCGACTAAGGTAAGGTAAAGGAAGGGTTAAATCGGTTAAGCAGTATGTACGTAGTTATATTTACGTATGTTCCAATTTAGCGCTTCAATTAATGAGCCGATTTCATTAAACGAAGTCATCATCATCATGATGATAGTGATGAAATGATGTATTAATCTAATGAGAATGGCTGTGAGATTGTGACCATATTAGTATTAAATACATAATTGTATGCCGTTCAAAAATAGCAAAACAAAGTGTTTCATATACTCTGTAAAACAACTAAATTATGGAAAGGAAAGATTTGTATTTTTGTGTGTATGTTTGTAATGAATAAACTCAAAAACTACTGTGCCGATTTCAAAAATTCTTTTACCATTGGAAAGCTACATTCGCCCTGAGTAACATAGGCTATATATACCGCAGGCGGAGCTGCGGGAAACAGCTAGTAACAAATAAATAAATGATTGATAGATTAATAGAAATATATTTGTTACATTTTCAGATACTGAAGGGGGCCTACAGCTACTATACTTTACTAAGTCAATCACAAATGAAATGAATCAAAAAGTATTGAGCTAATTTTTTAACTAGAACAGACTTTAATAACGACAAGTCACCAAAATGAAGTACTTGTCAAAAACTTCTGAATTCATTCATACCTTAATCGTATCGTATAGTTCGTAAGTGAAGATTTAAACCCATACTTAATATTATAAATGCGAAAGTCTGTCTGTCTGTCTTTCACGGCCAAACCGCTGAAATTTGATGAAATTTGGTATGAATATAGTTGAAGACCCGGGGTCAAACATAGGCTACTTCTTGACGCAGGCGGAGTTGCGGGAAACAATGTTATTTGGAATTGACGTCAATTCCAAACTTCATACCTCATTTTATCATCAGTTTAGATTTTTCTGTGCTGAAAACAGGCCTACAAGTCATTAAGATATTTTTAATCTGTTAGTGCTTTTAGTGTAAATGAAAATGGATTTTCAAGCACTTCAGCTAATTAAAACCTGCAATTGTTTATTTTTCACTTCGTCTCTTTTCAAAATTAACAACATTGAATGTTTTTCCTGTTAACTGAAATGTTAAAGTCAAAATTTTGTTTGTAATAAATTTGATGAGTTTGTTTTTTTTTTACACGACTAAAAATGAGTGTTATGTCTTCAGCAGTCATGTATGTATATCTTATATTTGTATAATTTTAATTTATTAACTCATTATTGATTATAATTAGGCAGATTGAAAATAAAAAGGTTTTAGGAGTTAAAGGATTTAGGAGTAATAGACAGCCACCAAACTGACTCGGAAACATGCTAAGACGGCAAAGAAGAATCAGGCAGCTTGAATAAATTAATAGACGAAATATAAGTTTTGTTTTTATTTTTTTTAGCATTAAGTCCGCCTATTGTGATATAATAATAATAATAAAGGGGCGAATAGGCTAGTTTCCAGGGTCAAAAGACTAACATTAAAATTAGTCCGTCATTTAGGAAATCAAAATATATTAGTGGCGTATTTTTTCTTTTGTCAATTGAGCTATAAAATTATAAATATATTATATAACGCATCAAAGTTTAGGAGTGACGTAGGACGTGACGTCACATATTGCGAAAAAGTGTACCACACTGTGACGTCACACGGAACTTTAACGCGCCATATCTTTACCATTCTTTGTTTAATTTTCAAAAGAAAAATACGTCTTTAATATATTTTGATTTTCTAACTGACGGACTAAATAATTATTTTATAAAACTTGCCTATTGTTTCCCGAAAATACCTCTGATTTATGCTGGTCATTCAAGACCAAAACATTACCACAAAAAAATATCAAAAACATATAATCTGGGATACCTATCAACCTTCAATCCGATCTCTGCCGGCATTGTCACAGCGCATCATCAACCATACAGCAGATTACTGGGGCTTGTACATCGGTCTCTCAAACAGACTACAAACATAGACATGAAGAGATTGAAACACAAACCAATTTCTGAAAAAGTAGCCTATTACAAATATTCGCCACAAATTATTCTAGACAATGCACAATTTAAAATGTACTGGGACAGAACAATAATAACCGATAAAACAATTCACCATGATAGACCGGACATAACTTTTTATGACAAACTCAATAAAACAATTTATCTCATACACATCGCTGTTGTCAAATACCCACAATCTACCAACCACATTTACCGTAAAACTAAGTAAGAATACGGACTTAGCTATAAAAATAAAGACTCTTTTGCGGGTTGAGACAGTTAAAACCATTCCAATATTTATTCCACAGGTGTTATCCCCAAAACTCTTCGAAATAGTCTCGAAAGTCTACAAATTCATCCCCTTAGTTATCTCCTTCTACAAAAAGCTGCCATTCTTAATACATATAGAATTGTGCGGAATTTTCTGTCCATCGACTAAATACAATTTTAATCGTTATAATTATTAAATAATTTTGCTTGGCCAAAAGCGCTTAAAAATATTTAGCTCCCCTGCAAAGGGTGTAAATAAACTAGTAAAAACATAATGAAAGTAATCATGATTATGGCAGTGATATTACAATAGCCCTGTTTCATCTCCACCCAAACTTCATCACTATATCCCATATGTACATAATTAATAGTTCCTACTCCTGCCAAGACCTGTTCATGGACATGTCATCTATTGATATAGCCGAGGACGGGTTTTGGCAGGAGCACCACATGACATCAACTTCTCCAAAGCCACTCCGCGTCGGATCCATATCCCCGCGCAAGGCTCTCAAAGGACCGGGGCAAACCGAGAATCCCAAGCGGAGATACATAATAATAAAAACTCTTTATTGCATCAAGAACTAAAATACAGATTAAACAAAAAAATTAAATGTCTATGTACAAGGCGGCCTTATCAAAAAAGGTAAAATATACAATTGGCAAGTAAACTTTTTCATGAAAATGTCTCATACGTAAACCATTTCGAGGAATAGGCTTAAGGAACAGATTACATTAATCAGATCTTTAGATAAGCAAGTATTTTTTAAGAAAATCGCAGAAAACCCAATGACTTTCATTTTTTAGCAAAGTTATCGTATGACGTAGCCGGATAACTTCCGGCTATTCACATTTAATTTTTTAGGTTGGTAGCACAGGGTAGAATAAATATTTTTTGTTTGGTAGCGCTAATTAGGCGCTTCATGTACTTGTCACCCATGTCAAATGTCATCTCTGTTCAAGTAACATAACCCATAAATAACCTAACTACATCTTCATTA
This sequence comes from Euzophera pinguis, assembly GCA_947363495.1. Taxonomy (NCBI): domain Eukaryota; kingdom Metazoa; phylum Arthropoda; class Insecta; order Lepidoptera; family Pyralidae; genus Euzophera; species Euzophera pinguis. The sequence goes on along the minus strand of OX376178.1, from coordinate 9,107,805 downwards.
CATTCATTTATACATTATAATGAAGAATCGGTGTCCGATTAATGAAAAATCGGATGTCAACGGATGAAGAGACGGCAGTAAAGTTCAATGAACAGGCCAATTATGCAATAGATACGAGAAATGGGGTAGGTACCAAGATATTTGGCGATTGTAAACAAACAAGAAACCAACTCGCGGTCTTCGGTCCATCCTGACTTTGACATTTGACACTGACATACATATTTTTTAATACCGTAGTAATTTTTGCTTTCTTGCAGTTCGAGATGGCCATTATCGTTGCGTGACGTCATCACTATAAAATCTTTAAAATTATATAACAAAATAAATATAATTTAGAGAATTTTTACGTTTAAATTGTATCTCCCAAATAGTCTATTCTATCAATAAAATATATAAAATACACAATTTATTTTTTAGTTGACTAGCCAATTGTTTTGTACAATAAAGTTGAAATAAATAAATATAGATTAAATGACATATTTTCACGTTTATATTATTTTACAGTCATTATCAATGCTTTTAAGTCTAAGCGTGCAAGTGCCCATAGCACAAAACATGTATAATTAAAACACTTCCTTGGTAATAAGAAGACCAGCCTATAACTTAATTTCACTCTTAAATATAAATATTATGAAACACATGATCATAAAAATGACTTCATAAATACAATGTTTGTAGAACAAAAGCCTTGAGCATAATTTCAGCCAAAAACACATATTCCTCCACGAAATATTATAAGCATTACAAAATAAAATCCCCACATACCGCTATAATGACCGACTATAAAAATTCATAGCAGGATTTTGAAATAAAAATGGTATAGAAGTGAGTCTGTTACAGAACTAAGAATTCTCATATGTCAATGAACATGCTCGTCATATCATTTCTACCGGAGCCGAGACAAGAACAGTGGAGGAATGCGACCAGCAAGAAACAACAACACATCTACTCTCTGCAATGCCACTTATCAACAAAAAAAATACGCCATTTTGTTTTTGTTTCATTTTGATATACCCAGTGTCACTCTCACAGTAAATACAAATCTAACTGCAACTCTCAAGCTAAAATCCATCGAGCCGTTCAAGCTGCAGAGCGTGCCACACAATTATACATACATACCAACATACATACATACATACCTACCTACATACACATTATCGAACACACGAAAACATAAGATTTTGACCTGTTTGATTGTCTGTTCATCTGTTCCCGATTTTCTTCAACTACTAATGATAATTAAACAGATGAGGTAAAGTTGGAAAGGTCTTAGTTATCCGCTGGTTCATAGCTATGTAACGTCATGTCAAATTCACAACAGTGCCATCTAGAGGATATAAAGTAAGAAACAGAAAAAAAAAATTGTTGATGCCCTGTGGGGTATCAATTGAAAGGGCTATAAATCAGCACATCTCAAAAACATATATACTCGTAATGATTTCTTATGTTTTCGCGATTGTTATTCATTAAATTAAACTATTTAAATACGGTTTTATCGCGTTTATTACTTATTTATTTACACCTGACGTTTCAAACACTTTACAGCGTTCATGGTCGCAGGCAGACTAAGTTAACATTTGTCTTTGATGTCATAAGATTACAAACTACCGTCTGAAATTTTTATTGGGAACTATTCCGATTCACGCAGTATTGCTTCCGAGTTTGTGATTTTATTAAGTTAATGACTGGGTCCCAAGCTGGCGGTACCTGCCATCCATCCTCTCTATTGAAATTAGGATGTTTTTTAATATATATTCGTATTGTTAGCTTTAGCTTGCGTGGTTGCTTGCTTTTTTAATTAAGTTCTTCATTTCATTAAGTACCTACATTACAACAATTCGTGGTCTGTCAAACTGTGATACAAAAATTAAATACTCTGCCTTTACCAGGAGATATAATGTTATATATCGAATCGTCATAGCTTCCAAGCGGATAATTAATAAAACGTTTTTGTTATATTCCTCACAAATTTTTCTTCCTAAAAATGCCACAGTAGAGCGAGTCTCCACTCGGCGATAAATTAATATTGTATATCGACTATCGGCTATGTAAAGCGTTATATCACTCGCACCTCTAAATACTTTAATATTTGTGTGACGATTGCTATGTGGAATTTGTCTACCGCTGGGTTCCACTTCTGTGTTTCGTTATTCGGCATCGGGCCCTGAATTAATATATTTAAGCATTCATGAGCAAGTTCGATGTCAGACGTCGGTTATTACATTTTGTGACATGTTTTTTAAAGGGTTGGTTTATACTTTGGTTACATTTTTTTATATGAGTGAATATCAAAAAAAATGTACATCACACAAAATAAACACAATGGAATATTACAATTTCTGTCACACAAAGGAATTTGAGTCACACAAAAGAATATAAAGATGCATTCATACTGATTAATATTTGTTCAACTCGTTACAAATAAAACGAAGAGCAGCAGGATCAAAATATTTTATTGTCTCACTAGGCTAGTAATAGTAAGTATGTAGGTAGATACTGTAGGTGGATGATAGATGCAAAGAAAGTTCCGGCCAGGGCCGTACCATACGAACGATAGCGCTTTGCAGCATTTTGTAAAAGTGACACCGCCATCTAGTGATGTAAATGTGAACTTATCCCTTCTTGTTAGCATTTTTATGCATGACTTTTAGAAATCTTAACAATATTAGACGCATAAGGTTAATTTAATTTATATTATTTATAATGTAGGGTTTGGGTATAATTTAATTATATTAAATTATTATATTTAGGGTATCAATATTAGAAAAAAAATACAATTATTAAACACAATATTTATTTCAAGTAATAAAATACAATCATTCCACTCGAAAAGTCTACATGAAAAATTAACAAAACTAATCACATTAATCGCCGATTACTTTTCAAAATGAATCTACAGATAAACAAACTTTGTGCATAGATGTAATAAAAAAGGTCATCATAAACGGTTATAAGTAAAATATACGACGCAAAATTGCTGCTCCCATTTGAAATAAATTGTTTTAAGTAAAACGGATATGTAATTTATAATTATGGTATGAGCGCTCTTTAGATAAACCCTTTTTAAATTTTATAGAATGCAAATAAATGTTTTAGAGCTAGTCGCATAGTTTTACTCGGCGCTTCGGCCTAAAACGGCCACTTATGGTGTAAGTGCCCAGTAAAACTAGGTGACTAGCTCTAAAATATTTATTTGCAGTCTTTAAAATTATAAAATGGTTTATCTTAAGAGCGCTCAGACCAGAATTGTAAAAAACATTCCCATTTTTTTTAAACAATTTATTTCAATTGGTGGCATCTCTTTTGCGTCGTATTTAACCTTTTAGGCGACTATAGCCCTGAAACTAGTTCCACCAGCGTTTAAATTCATTTTCTCGAAAATGAGATAAAATTCAAAAAACGAAGGTAGTACTTTGCTAGTTAATAACCTGTAGTATTTTTAGTATTGCTTTTCATTACTTTAAACTTCTGTTTAGTACGAGAACTTTTGTTTAACGCAAAAATGGTTTTGGCGTTATAAATGCTTATGCGTAAATAAATGGGTTTTTATAAAAATAAAATAAAAAATCGTTTTTAAAAAGATATCAAGTAGGAAAATTACGTAAAGTATACTGAATCACTTTCATCGCAAAGACTGTATTCGTTTGACTGAAACTTTAATTCTACTTTTTTAACCACATTAATTTTAGGAACTGTGTCTTTGTCATCTTTCTTAGGAAAAATAAATCTAAGTTTTGGCTTCCTAACAGTCTTTAAAAATTTTATATTATAATAACAATCATTTTGCACGCTCTCTATAAATCCAATATAATAGATCCACTTATTTTTTTCAAAATATCTTACAAGAACACTTTCATTTATAACATTGAGTAAGCTCATGAAATCATCACAGCCATATAATCTTGATTTTTCTTTTATCTTCTCCTGTAACCCTTCATTTTCATTTTTACTTTTCTGTATTTCAGCCCCATCATTTTCCTCAGTCTCTGTATCTCTATTTTTTTTATTATTTTCTGGTCCGGTGTTTGTCAAAGCCATATCATTGCTTATTATTTCGTCTTCCATTTTCTTCTTTATTATTTTTTCACTGTTATTTCCGATTTCTTTTATGTCAATCTTTTTCTCTTTTGTCTCTCTTTTTTCATTTCTTGTCTTTTTATTCAGTTTAACAGCATTCGTTTCTTTCTTCTCTTCAAAAGTTTTAGCTATATCATTATTGTTGGCTTCTTGCCTCTTTAATATTTCCAGGTTGCTATGTCTTAAATCTGTGTAATATTTGTCTATTCCTGTTTGCTCTTCTTCTATTTTAAAATCTTTGCTTTCATTTTCTTTCATTGCCGATGTAGACGGAACTGGGTTGTCGTAAATATTTTTTACATTTTCTTTCAGACTGTTGGTAGAAAATAAGTTTGTGTTTATGTCAATTTTCTTGAATGGACCGTACGCTTGTAAATTTAGAAAAGCTTTATTTTCCGGTGAAAATTTTATGTCCGATAGTAGCGTTACTTTATTGGTTTCTTTTATGTTTGTTCTACCCGTAAATATGTTGCCTTCTTGAGTAATGTCTATAGCGCTATCACCTCTACATTTTCCATCAACTGTGTTGTCTTTCAAGATCATTATAGATTCTTCATTGTCTTCAATATTGTCACTATCTAGCTTGCCAATTTCGTCCATACTTTCGTCTGATTCAGCATACGTGATGTTACTATCCGTGTCGGTGGTATCATCAGATTCTTCTTGCTTTTTAGATGTCAAACGTCTTCTTTTATTCACTTTTATTTCTTCATTTATAATTTTTCTTTTCTGAATTAAATTATGTTCCATCAAATCAAAGCAATCACAAAAACCGAAATCCTCACCACAAAAGCAGCTTAATTTTCTAAATTTTATAATTCCAGTATTTGGTGTCGAAGCAATTTGATGAAGAGACATTGTGTCTGGAACAGCTACCAGGGTTTTTGAAATCGCATCCAACATTTTTATTGAAGTATCGATGTCTTTATCAGGCACTAGAAAATATTTAATCTTAGATGTTGTATTTGTCACTAGCGCTTTAAAAGCTGCCTCAGCATCTGGAATATCATGGCCATGTACTACCAATCCGTCTAAATTTCGTTTTGTTGCTCCTCCAATACCGTCTGCGGCTCCTTTTCCATGGGAAGCTTCGAAATAAGACCAAGTCGCTTTGTCAAAACCTAACTGAGGGATAGCTGTATTTATCATATAAAAATTTTTCTTTTGCCGATATTGACTTGTGGGCCCATCTGTAAAGAAGTGTATTATCTTAACAGATGGAAATGTTTCTTTTACTAGTTTCAATACAGGGGTAAGGTGGGCCCAAATAGCGCCAGGTGTATGGTTTGTATTTTGCGATATCGTGCAAAAAGATATTGTTTTTGGGCCATATTTGTTATTGGCGTAAATAACTCCAGTATGTAAGGATATTTGTCTCTTGGAAGCACCAAAATGCATTGCCTGTACTTCTTCTGTGAACTTACAGATATAATTCTCAGAGAAGTCACAATGCACAACAATTTCTCTTTCAGTGAGTTTATTCTTACACATTGTGTACATTTTAAATTGGTGCAACAAGTTAAAATGATGTTTCTTGAAAACCCGTAAATGAGTACAAAATGTCTGTTGAAGTGTTTGTAATGATCCCGTAGTTTCTTCCTTGACTGTCCGTTTAGTAATTTTTTCTTCACTTTGTTGATTCACGGATAGATTTTTTGAATATTTTATCTGTTTTGTAACCCACCTCTTCCATGATACTGTATTTGTTGGATTCAATTGTGATAATTCAAACTCAAAAATTTTAGAAGAGCATAATTGACATTCATTGTACATGCATTTTTTGTCATTTATATTACACGCTATTGTAGATAATAACTCGGTAAAGTTATCCGTTTTTAATAAATGTAACTGCTTCAATTTATTTACCATGAAACTAAGATTCGCATGTTTTACGCACGCACAAGTATTTCGGTCTACAATTTTTGGGCTTAATACATAAAACGGCTTGTAGCGAGTAAATGTGGCATACGATAGCTTGCCCCCTTCATTTTTATATTTTTTATGTAAATTTTTTAAGGTATCCAACAAATACCTTACTTGTTTTCTTATTTTATGTAATGTTCTGTACTCGCTTTTTCCGGCTGTAGCGCGGCTATTATCGTCTCTTATATAAAATGAAGTGAGTTCTTCCAAACATTTCATTTTATAGTTGTTTAATCTTTGTCGAGACCTTAACCTTCCCTTTAGTCCCACACATGTACTTAACTTGGTTTTCATTTTATATTTTGATGTCATATCATTATTCACTACTTTTTTGAGTATATGTCTTTCGGAATTATTTGTTGCTTGGGAATATTGTGTTTGTAATGATTGTTTTAATATAATATTTTCAAATAATATCTTTTTTACAACTTTGTTCTTTTCCGGGGTCGAAAGTACGGGAATTGTTTCATTCATAATTTTTTCAGCTTTAGAATATGGAGTGTCTTTGTTCTCATTGGTTTCTATTACTTGTTCATTTTTTCCAGTGTTGTTCATCATTCTTATTTTTTGTGTCAACTGATTTATTTTACGTTTATATCTGTTATTTTTCCTGTTTAGCGTCTTCACTTTCTTAACTAATAGAGTCACTGTAGATTTTAAACTAATATTTTCTTTTTGTAGTTTACGAGAATACATGCGCTGCCTGGCTTTTTCTGTCTTATCTTCTGTCCTTTTATCACATTTTTTTTCATCTTTATTTTTTTGTTTTTCTTTCCTCCACTTTTCTCGCTGTAACTTTTGTTCGGTTTCAGTTAGTATACTTATTTTCTTATATTTTTTCTTGGTTCTTTCTAAATTCTGCCTTTCTTGTTGCAGCAATTTCTCGGGATTTTCTTCCCTCAACTTTTGACGATATCGTCGTTGCCTTTCTGCTCCAGACAAAGGCGTTTTACGTACCATTATCTGGGAACATTAATTTTAAATATAAGTGTAACATCTTAATATACGCAGAAACTTAAATAACTTATTAACAGACTTGAATAAAATAAATAATTTAAAAAATAAAAAAAAGCCGACTTCGATGCACTAAAAAGATCGAAACAAGATTAAGATAAACTACAAGCCTTATTCGGTTTGACAAACTACTTAATTAACTAATATTCTGTTAAATACACGCATAAAGTTTGCAAGCAGGCGGGACCCATTGTATTCGGCTTTCAGTATACTCGTAAGTACCGGAAAAATCACGGGTCGCCCCTGCTAACAAACTTAATGCGTATATTTAACATAATTTTAGCTTACAAAGTAGTTTGTCAAACCAAACAAGGCTTGTAGTTTGTCTTTATTTTGTTTTTAATCTTGTTGCATCATAGCCGGGATTTTTTAATTATTTAAATTATTTATTTTATTTCAAACTTTTTAGTTAACAAGTATGTGATATATATTTTTGTGATATCCTTTGAAATTTCTTCATTTTGACACCTCGCTCGGTATGTAAAGTACAAAAAAATTCTTCGGTATAACAATTTGATGCCAAAATTCAGCCATTTTGATTTCTTAGAAATTTTAATATACTCAGTGTCACTCATGCAACTACGACAAATCCAATAACACCTAGCTTGTCAAAATCCGTTAAGCCGTTTAGGCTGTAGGGTGTGACAAAGAAATGGACATACATACATAAATACGCTCGAAAAACCTTACCCTCCTTTCTTCGACAGTCGGGTAAAAAGCGCTATGCGAAAGGACGTAAAACTAGGCTCAACCATTGAACGACTGGATATTGTTTTCGATTATTAGGTAATACAAAAATGCTCCAATTGTTATTCCCATAAAATATAATTTGTACTTAAAAAACAACCAGTCAGTATGCGCCCTATTCTTTTGTGTGACGTCACCGAATGTCACACAATGGAAGCAAAATATAACCTATCAAAACAAGAATTTACGTCCTACTAGCAACTTACAAAGATTTTTACAATTCTTGTCTATTGCACGATTTTCTTAATACAAATGAGTTTTAATAATAACATGTCTATAGTAAAACCAATTAACTTACCAGAAATATTGCGTCACACAAGAATATTTTTTTACAGCGACAAAACGGCTAGACACATTTCTCGACATCAAAACATTTAGAGCAAGATGGCTGACGGTTTATTTTTTAAGGTTGGTAGTAAATCGAATGTTGCCAGATGTTAAAAAATAGAGATACGTTCAGAAACTGTATTATTAGGACACATTATTTCGTCACACAAGGCTCGTCACACAAAGTAACCAAATTTGGAGACATGATTATTACTACATTTATTTTATTTACCTGAATGTTTCTAAAGGATTAAAAAGGTTTCTCATGTACGGTAATCGTTTTCCAAGTATACTGTGACAAAGAAATCTGTGTGAGTTTCATAAAATGCAAATAAGATTTTTTTTCTTTTAAAATTGGCGCGTGGAGACAATTGTTTTTTGTATGACAAAAAAATTCCACATCACTGGAAATGTTTTTTTTTTAATTTTATTCCTAAGACCTAATTCAGTTGATGAGGTGTTTATATACAAAAGATATAATATTTTAATATCTTGTAAAAGAATGGGGCTTTTTATTTGTCACAACATTTTTTACACCCGTGTTAAAAATGAGGACACCAAAAATTTTTGATATGTACATTTTTTTTGATATTCACTCATATTCCAGTTGGGATTCACGGGTTGCCCCGGTCCTTTGATAGGCTTGCGCGGGGATATGGATCCAACGCGTAAAGGCCCTTTGTAGAAGTTGGTGCTCCTGCTCAAACCCGTCCTCGGCTATATCAATAGATGACATTTCCATGAACTGGTCTGGGCAGGAGGAGGAACTATTGCTAATGAGTGAAAAGAATAAAATGGATTATGGTTATGATGAGTTTGGATGGATTTAAACTGGGCTATTGCAATAGAAATCGGGCAACTGCCATAATCATGATTCCTGACTATTAGTGGCAGGCGGTGACTCGCCACTTAGTAAACGGTTCCCAAATAGTCGCCGTGTTTGGCAACAGAGAAGCAACATTGGATATTTCGATTATTTTTAAAATTTTTATGTGAGAGGCCTATGAATGACTCAATTTCGATTAAATATAGTAATTTTATTTCTCTATACGTCAAAGTCTCTTTTTGTCGTGTTTTTCTACGCTAAGGTAGCCTGGAAGAGATTTGCATTTGCGCCGCGATTAATTACTATATTTTTCTACTTTGCAATAGAGTTTTTACTCTCTCATCTCATGGAAATTTATAATTTGGTAGTCGTTAAAGGAACCACGTCAGAGGCCGAGAGGCGATTCCGAACAACTTTGACACCATGTCAATGGTGTACATGGTCGATAGACAATGTAATCTACACGAAATGATGATGATGGAAATTTATTTCGACACTTGTATTTCATTACTAGTTTTACTTGACAAAAGTTTTAATTTGACAATATATAATTAAACATCAATAGAAGGCCCTGTAGTTAAGTTGTTGATTGTTACTATTTCCATTATCAGATACAATTAACTTGATTTGAATGTAACTGTATTTCTGAACATACCTCAGTAGTTTAGTGCAATGCATTTCTCATGAAAAATGTTTTTATATAAAACTAGCTGTTTCCCGCAGTTCCACCTGCGGTATATAGCCTATGTTACTCAGGGTGAATGTAGCTTTCCAATGGTGAAAGAATTTTTGAAATCGGCACAGTAGTTTTTGAGTTTATTCATTACAAACATACACACAAAAATATAAATCTTTCCTCTTTATAATATTAGTGTAGATAGTGTATCGATTTAATAAAAAAAAATATGAATGTGTGCAATTTTATAAACAATAGATTAATTAACGCAGATATATTAAACAAGGGAAATATCAGGAGTACCCGTAATCGACGAGCGTGTATGACGAGAGTGATGAGCGAAGAAGAAGCGAGGGAAGTCTGTAACGATCGTAGCAAATGGAAATCCGTAGTCTACTCCTACGGGAAAAAGGCGTGATGGTATGTTTGTAGTATAATTCTAAATTAAGACTAAATGAAAACTATATATATAATATCTACAAGTTTTGTAGTCTCAAATCGTTACATCGCGGCAATGTGGTTGGCAAACGTTGGATGGCAATATTTAACCCTCTATGCTAGAAAACATCCAATCCTTTGGTCAAGGAATATCTCTATACTTTTTGAGATGAACTTAAAAGGCTCTTGAGATGGACCCTATGGACCCAGAGTTTCTACCCCAAAAGGCTCAAATATTATTTATTTATTTATAAATCTGAATTGTACCACAAGTAAAAAAAAATACTTTTACAATTGGAGGACTTAATGCTAAAAGCATTCTCTCCCAGTCAACCATTAGGAAAAACAGAAAAGATTATGTGCGACACGAATTATCTTAAAAAAACAATGAGACAAAAGAAATATCTGCTAAATAAACATACATTGAAATGTTTACTACCTGGGGAAAGAAAATAGGTACCAAAATTAAAATAAAAGAACAAATAACTTTTACAATATTTATTTGGAAACAGAAGTTGAAAGCTAACACAAAAAACTCAAATTAAAAAAAAATGAATTTCTGTTCAAAAAAAAGAAATGACTAAATGAAATTAAATTGAGAAAAGACAATTAGGGGCGCAGGAGATCGAATGGCCAATATTTAGATCCCTTCTTTAAAGTTTTAAATTAAAAGAATAAAATAAAAGGTTAATAAAATAAAAAAATGTAGAAAGCGCAGGCACTGGCTGACCGATAATGCTGGCTTCGGCTGTGTGGTTACCTCAGTTAAAGCAAAAATGTCTATCGCAGATTAAAATGGTAGTATAAGCAGTGTCCTCTTGCTTCAATAAAAGAAATGTGGTATGCACTCCTGACACCTCGGGAAGCTGGTAGAACTCCCAGTGTTCAGCGGAGGGAGTGTTGAGGGAAACTTCAGGTGTTCTTTTTAACCCTGAAGTAGGAATAACAAAATAACTTTCAAAAGACTGCTTATGAAACAATGGTTTACTATAGGGCGGGGCTCTGGAAATTTCTAGGTTTTATTCCTGTTCAAAATCCCTTTCAATATATGTATAATTTTGTTATAATGGAGTATTCCTAAATTTAGGGCTGAATCTTGTTTGGTTGTAATTATAAAAAGAAAGTCATAATTCCAAATGGTAGGTTACCCGACAATGAAAAATCTACTTAATTTTGTAAAAAAAAACGATTTTGTATGAAATATTTCAATTTGAATTCATATATTCTACGCTTATTTATGTGTACCAATGGTGAGAAATCATTTTAAGACCAAAATTAGATAAAATTTTAATAAAATACACATGTGAATAAAATACACATTCTACCCACTTTGTAAATTATAAATTTGTCACAAAACCCACAATTTAACCAGAAAGTTATTAGACCAAATGAAAGAATTAATCGGTTATTTAGCTCAATAAGACAATATTTAAAATAAAATAAATTACCTTTTCAGGGTTCTTTATGTATATCCAAGAAAACACTTTTGTCTTAATAACGCCGTACGACAACCACGTCGGCGAAAATATTTGTTACGACGGTTGCACTATTAAACTCCAAAATAACAGTATTAAATGCGATTTAAATCTTTAAATTATAAAAATAGCGAGTAAATATCGACCCGCTCCAAAAATCATCTGATTTCGTCTGCCGGTGGCGGCAAGTGTGCTAGCTGTCAGTTCAGTCGTAGTGATGGGGACATCGGGAGTCGACATTTGCTCGAATCGACTCGATGAACTATCTATCGACTTCGTGCCGAACCGTGTGAAAACAACAGGCATTTAGTATCGATTTTTGAGATCCGCCGGCGAACCATTCGACAATTAAACCAACTCGCACGGATTCAATGAGTGATTAAATAAATCCGGAACAAGTAAGGAATGATTCGATTATCGTTTACCGGGTCGTGGAGTTATTCGCACGGCCAGACCATACCAGTCGAAATCAAACATCACTACCCGCGTACATTTCAAAAATACAGAATGTTGCTTCCACGAACGCAATCGATATATCTTACGGAGGAGTCAATTCTCTTATTTTAAATAGGTACCTAGTGCACAATTGAATCGCAATTGGATCGCAATGACTTCACTTTGACGCTTCTGATATTCCGTTACTCATTTTATTTACATTTCCCTACTAATATCATTAAAATACGCTCCAGTCGCAAATGAATAGAGATTCAAAACTGTTTAAGCAAAATACCACTATTGAGCATATCAAAAAAAATGCAACATAATTGAGTCGCGATTGAATTTCAGTTGCGTGGTCTTTTAAAGTTTATTAGCGGAATTGATCCCTTACTTAACAATCGAGCAATTAGGCAGTTAATCGACTTAATATTTATGGCATAGTAAAAATAGCATTACAACATAGATTTACATACAGTATTCATAACTATACATATTATGTAATATAGAAAAAATAATGCTTTTTCACAATATTATTAGTAAATTATTCATTAAACACTTCTATCGTGAAAACCGTTATTCTTCTATGAGTCGAAATAGCTCAGATTCGACAACGCATGACATTTTTGAAAAGAATAGAATGGTTTCCGTTCGATATCAAATGATTTTTATGTAAAATACTTCTTTCACACGGATCCCTAAAAATAATAATATAACAAATCCCTGGAGAACAAAATAACAGCGGCAATAAGGAATGATTACAGAGAAATGTAAGAATTCCTTCAGGACATCTCGGAGCCGGGATTTCTTAAATCTCTCCTCAATATTGAGTGAATCTTGTATCCGTTCTTTCTACACAGAATTCATAATATTATAAATGCGAAAGTCTGTCTGTCCGTCTCTGTAGGTCACGCTTTCACGGCCAATCCGCTAAACGGAATTTGATGACATTTTTTATGAATATAGTAGAAGATCCGGGGTCAAACATAGGCTTCTTTTTAACGTAGGCGGAACTGCGGGAAACAGCTACTTTTATACAATGTTGGTAGTTGTTTAAGTCAAAATGTTGTCTAAACCAGCAGCAAAAATTACGTGAAACTTGACTAAATATGAGAGTCTGAAGTAAAGGTAAAACTTTTAAACTGTAGAAACCTTCTACTTCTTCTTAGCGAGTCGACTCGCTACTACTTAGTACTCACTAGTACTTACCACTTAGTATCACTTTTTTTAATGAAAATACATTTTCATTACACTATAATAACATTATAGCGCAGCGTTGGAAACCCACCGGAAACACTATTTTTGAAATAAATGACACATGTCGAATGAAAATCGTTCGACTCACCGATTTTGCATGATTCATACTTTCAAAAATAGGGCTCCAGAATTCCAGACACCTGAAGGTCCAGATATGTGATAGATGCAGGCCACTTCAACCGGACATTCAGGAAATCCTTGGGGATGGGCCTATGTCCAGCATTGGACTGACTCCGGCTTTCTTTCTTCGCGTAGGTATCGATAGCATTACACTCTCCTAACCCAGAAAGAAGCTACCTGAACAGCTCTGTTAGAGGCCAAGCACAGGTCATTCAAGGTACAGGTATTTGGGCACCCAGCACATGACAGAGCAAATGCGCCATAGTTTGAGGGGAGAAACTACACTTCAGCTTAACTTAAGAAAATGTCGGCCGAAATTATGATGATGATATTGAACGCCTGAAAAGTTTCATGAGCAAAAATGCAAACGTACACATTCTATAAAATTTGTAAGGAAGTTTACTTTTCAATATGTTGTTCATCTATGTTAGCCGAACCAATCATCCATACTTCCATACTAATATTATAAATGCGAAAGTCTGTCTGTCTTTCTGTCTGTCTGTCTGTTATGCTTTCACGGCCAAACCGCTGAACGGATTTTGATAAAATTTGGTATGAATATAGTTAAAGACCCGGGGTCTAACATAGGCTACTTTTAGACGCAGGCGGAGCAGCGGGTAAAACCTAGTAGTTACTATAAATTAGGTTCACTACATGTAACTTAATAATAAATCTATGGAACTAACACTTTTCTTTATACGTATTTCCAAGTGGCGTCGTCAGTTTAAGCTTCAAAGCCTAGGGTACGCTTTTGATCATGGTCCAAGATTTGACGGTACTATTTTTTATATTACTATAATTATTTATTTATAAGTATATTACTATAATTGCTGTACTGTATTCATTTATAGTCATCGATTTGGATTTTTTTTTGACTACGATATGGTCTACACTCATGTTGCTGAAATCAGCCGTTCTATTAATATTGTTCTTCAACAGCTGAATCGTCTCAGAAATTTTCTACCTATTAAAACGAAGATTCTTATGGTTCAAACCTTAGTTTTTCCAATTTTGGACTATGCAGATGTATGCTATCCGGACCTTAGTCAAGATCTTCTAAACAAGCTAGATCGTCTAGTAAATAACTGCATCCGCTTTATATTTTGCCTCCGTAAGTATGATCACATATCGCTCTAACCGCTCCGAGCTTAGATGGCTACAAATTTGTCAACGCAGAGAGCTTAGGCTTCTCTGTACACTCTTTTCGATCCTAATGAATCCTCAATCTCCTGATTATTTAAAATGTAATTTTAAATATCTATCCGACTCTCATGATCGTCAACTTCGCTCTTCCAATTCTCTCTTACTAAGTACTCCTCTTTTTCGCACCAGTTTTATGGCAAATTTCTTCACTTTACAAACTACTCGACTTTGGAATGCTTTGCCTGCTGATATTAAGGAAAGTGCTAACAAATTTTTATTTAAAAAGCGGGCACGTGTGCACATTTTGGACTCGCTCAGTTAATGAAAACTTCACAATGTGACTTGACTTCATCATTGGTATTTGTGTAGGTATATATTTAAAATAAAATAGTATTTGTGTATGTTTTATGTATGTTTACGTAGTGTATGAACTTAAGCTTTTGATAAAATTTGCTCTATAAGTAATACATTTTTCCCCCTTAACTTTTTTTGCGCCAAACTATCTTTCCGTTTCTCCCAATGGTTGACTGGTAGAGAATGCTCTTAGCATTAAGTCCGCCAATTGTTATAAGTATGTGTTGTGCTTTGTGGAACAAGAAAGTTTTAATAAATAAATAAATTCCTATTATATAAGACTTTCTATTCAGTAGATCAATATTTAGAAGATGAAAATTCATGAACAAATTCATGTTGCTGTAGTTTTGTTGAACCAATTTATTTTTAAAACTTATAGCAAAATGTTAAGTAATAAAATAAGTGTAATTATGTACACTTGTTAATAATAGAGGTACAAAATTTTGCATTGTATAATTTTGCATTGTATAATTTGCATTTCTATTGTTTATTATTTAACTAATTTGCATTTCTATTTACAATACCTGTAAAAGGTGACTAAGTTGTAAGCACTTATAAATTACTTATGATCACTCTGTAACACTTAGTATGCCAATAAATAAAATTGAAAATATTTTGATTTCCTAAATGACGGACTAATTTATTTTATAATTATGCTTCGTCAAAATATTACTGCAAAAATTCGATGACACAACTAACTGAAATGGCGCAGCAACCCAAAGTAAGCCTTCGCCTATGATAATAGGGATCTCTACTTCGATCTGCCCTGCGGCACGTCTTCCCATCATCGGTAAGATTGCTTGCCGATGTCATACTTGACTCTAAGCATTCTCTTATTTCATTCATCTCCACCAGAGTTTTAGCGCAGCTTCGCGGGTACGATATTTTTTCCGGAATGAAAGTTGTATAGGATCCATTTAAATACTATTAACCATCAGAAAGTATATGAAATTTCAGGAACATAGATTCATTAATATCAAGTGGCTTACATTATCAATCGACTCTGCACACCCTGTTGTCAGGTTTTCTTGTAGTTTAAATAAAGAGTAAATATGTAAAAAATAAATAGAAAAATCACTTTTTTTTAATACTTTTTTCTTTCTGTGAGGCTCTGTGAGATGCCTTTAGGCAGCCAGAAAAATTTCTGACAGTGTTAGCTACTAACACACCTCGGGTCATGTTCTTGTTGGTCTGGTTTCTCTATGAAAGAGTACAACGTGTCTTATACTCCGAAGCGTAATCTGAGGACGCTGCTAGGAAACCACGCATGGACCAAGAAGACAAAGTAGGTACTTTGTCTTCCTCGTCAATTTAAGAACTGGGTTCTTGTCGGTAGAGTTTCTTCCATTCTTCTCTATTATAAGCGAGAGCCTTCATGATGCATTTGTCTATTCTTCCCTTCCATATTACACAATTAATATTTTATGTTAACAATTATATATATATATATATATATATATATATATATATATATATATATATATATATATATATATATATATATATATATATATATATATATATATATAGGTAACTAGCTATTCCCGCAGCTCTGCCTGCGTCAAAAAGCATGTTTGACCCCGGGTCTTCAACTATATTCATACCAAATTTCATCAAAATTCAGCGGTTTGGCCGTGAAAGCGTAACAGACAGACAGACAGAAAGACATACAGACAGACTTTCGCATTTATAATATTAGTATTGATGTGTACGTTAATAATAAAATAATAAAAAAAAAAAACAATTAAGAAATTTAAAAAAAGGCACATAATTAAGGCAGTGCGAAAACAGACATAAATAAATGCATTTTGTTGTAACTTTAAATCTATCAACCGCTTATTATTAAATTATATGTATATATAAGCCCATGACAGCCTCATCACAGAATTGCCAAACCCAAGGTTTCTTTCGACATCGCCGCCCGAAGCCCGCCAGTGTCCGATACTGCTAGTCGAGTAGTCAGTAGTGAATTGACCATGCTTTGGCTGTGTCTAGCGTTGTGTTTCACTGCCGCGCAGTGTATGAACGTGAGCATTGAAGGTAGGTTTTAGCGCCATTTTACGGATTTTGACAGTTTTTTTTTTTAATTTTGCGTTTGTATGAAAATTTGTGTTTGCGTAAATTTTTATTGTGTTTATGAATATAGAAAAATATAACGTAAGATTCGACTAGTATAATGTTCATATTTATGTTTTTATTGTATTACTTTGAGTTAATTATTTATTGTTATATTTTCTTTATAGTCCAATTGAATTACTTGGTTGAATGGAAGAAATCCCATTCTGGGATAAGCCCGCCTTTGTGAACACTTTCTTTTCATTTTCTATAATTTAAATGTTTTATTTACGTACAATAAAGAGTCTCTAACTAATTAACTAGTGGAGGGCTTATGTCTGGGATTTCTAGGCAATCTAGTGTAATATTAGTCAAATAATAATATTAGTAGAGATTGGTACAGTCAAAAATTACAGTATTATTTTATATTAGCAAACAAAGAGCACAATTTTTAATGCGAATTCGTTGAACGTTCTCTAGAAAAGTTTACAACTTTAGTTTAGTTTAAAACTTAAAACTTATTTTTTTTTATGTTTCCCTGCATTTCGGAGAAAAATAACTTATTGATACATAAGCAATTTTATAAAGCTCTTAAATTTGTACATTCATAAAAGTAATTTTTAGTGAATGTAATGTCAAACTGAAGTAAGTAAACAAACAAGGTCTATAGTTCTTGAGTCTTAAATAGACATTGTGGAGGCTTTAGAACCTACTAACTGTTTCCCGCAGCTCCGCCTGCGTCGAAAAGTAGCCTATGTTTGACCCCGGGTCTTCAACTATATTCGTACCAAATTTCATCAAATCTCCTATCCTGGTTGACATAGACTAACCCCCATAATCTCAAACATTTCTTCAAACTCGAGTCAACCTTACTCCAACTCATTGGTATGATTAGTCGACACTAGCTTCCTTGACTTGAGATGATTACTCATTGGAGGTGAATATCGAACTGTCAAATATAACGTTGGTCGAGAAGTAGAGGGAAATGAAATAAACTGGATATTAATCGGTTTTTGCCTACTTACTTAATTTTTTACTCTTTTCTTCTGTAATTTTAAATTTTTGTATTCAAAATTTTTATTACCTGTGATGTTCCTCATTTTATTTATTTATTTAACTTTATTACATAATTGTAAATGGCGGACTTAAAGCCTGAGGCTTTATCTACCAGTCAACCAAATGGGCGATGCTGAGAAAGTTAAGCGGTAAGACAATGTAAAATAACAAGCTGTAATGGAGATCCATAAGAAATATTACTCATAAACTACTTACAAATAATACATAATATTATTGTATACTAATATAAACAATACATAAACTACATATACAATTACTAATCGTCTGACAAACTGTGGAGAAAATTTTCACGTACTTTATACTTAAAAGCCATCCGGGTTTGAGGAGTACCGCTTGTACGTTAAAAGAATGCTTATAAAACCCACTCTGAAAAATCGGCGTACGTAGTCTGAGATTATTAGACGAACGAAGCTCTCTGCCATGAGAATCACTAAGATATAGAAAAGTTGACTTAAGATATGAGGGGGGCATAGGAAGGAAGAGAATAGAGAAAAGGGTAGTTAAAAGATGAAGATTGCGACGATGACGTATTGGCAGCCAATGTAGCTGAGAGCGATAAGGAGACACGTGGTCGTACTTGCGAAGCCCGAAAATGAAACGCAAACAATTATTTAGAAGTCGATCCAGCTTATTATGGAGTTCACAAGTCAGGCCCGGATAGCACTAAATTCAATAGTAGTCCCCTTATAAAAGACATTGCAGTTTGCTCAAGCAACCAACTAAGAATATCGTTTTTAATGAAAGTTCGAGGACTTCCTTATGGCGCCCTAATATTGTAGATCGTATAACACAATTATGATGATGATTTGAACGAATAATCAAATTAGAAACCCAAAGCAGTAAACTTCAAATAGGAATCGAACCCGCGGCCTCCAGGTTTACAGACAAGTCGGGTCACTATTATTGCGTAAATAAGTTGGTGTATTTAGCAAAATTGTTTATTTTTTTCTTTTTCCCGTATTTAACTGTAGAGTTGCGTTATCTTTACTCGGCGATTACTCAATATCCAAGTATTGGAACGGCAGGTAGGGCGAAAACCAGTTTCATTGATATTTAGCGGTAATCTGTTACTCTTTACATAGCATGAATATAATCCATACTTAATATTATAAATGCGAAAGTTTATCTGTCTGTCTGTTCGTTTATCTGTCTGTCTGTTACGCTTTCACGACCAAACCGCTGAACGGATTTTGATAAAATTTGCTATTAATATAGTTGAAGACCCGGAGTCAAACATAGGCTACTTTTTGACGCAGGCGGAACTGCGGGAAAAAGTTAGTGATTAATATCTGATGCTATTCATAAATTATTACTAACTAGCTGTTTCCCGCAGCTCCGCCTGCGTCTTAAAGTAGCTATGTTTAACCCCGGGTCTTCAACTATATTGATACTAAATTTAATTAAAATCCGTTCAGCGGTTTGAAAGCGTAACAGACAGACAGAAAGAGAGATAGACAGACAGACTTTCGCATTTATAATATTAGTATGGATTAAATTAACCAAGTCTAATTTTGTTAAGTTTTAATAATTGCTTGTTACAAGCAATAATCTATTACAAAAACCTTTAACCAGTTAAGTTAATCATCTACCCCCTTATTCATAAAATAAACAAACGTTCAAATTAACTAATTTATGTTCCGTCTCGTTCTTTCACGTCGAAAATAGATAAGGCGGAATGAATAAGGGGCCAAATGTATAGATATGCCGTTTTTTCTAACAATAATTATTTAATATCCGTACAAAGAAAATGCTCCTCAACAATCTGTAAAATATAGCGATATTTAAACTATTTCATTCATTGGTTAACACGCAACACCGGCTTATGTCCGTTCTAGGATTTCTGTTCTTGCGAAAAGAGTTTTGTAATATTTCTAGACTAACTGGTGTTGTCTTGACCAATAAAACTGACCACAGGTAAAACGACATCTTAACTGAAGTATACAATTTTTATACAATACTAGCTCTTTAGCAGTAGCAGCTCCGTTTGCGTGAAAAAGTAGCCTATGTTTGACCCCGGGTCTTTAACTATATTCATACCAAATTTCATCAAAATCCGTTCAGCGGTTTAGCCGTGAAAGCGTAACAGACAGACAGACTTTCGCATTTATAATACTAGCTGTTTCCCGCAGCTCCGTCTGCGTCAAAAAGTAGCCTATGTTTGACCCCGGGTCTTCAACTATATCCATATCAAATTTCATTAAAATTTGTTCAGGGGTTTGGCCGTGAAAGCGTAATAGACAGACAGACAGACAGACAGACAGACTTTCGCATTTATAATATTAGTACATAGGGCGCACTGTAAGTTTCCGGAACTGGCCACTTACATAAACAATATTTAAAAAATTATTGCAACATTTGAAAATAGAACTCTTTGGCTGTAGAATGCAGTTTGTTTCATCTGACTGTCTTTTGTTTTTACCTTGTGGTGCCATTTAAAAAATTGTGTGTCTGCATCAACATGGATTTAACTCGGGAAAATTTTCGTAGTATGATTTTCTACGATTTTAAGTGTAATTTGACAGCTCAACAGAGCATCGCTCGGCTTGAAACAGCTTTTGGCAATGAAGCACCATGCAAGACAACTGTTTATAGCTGGTTTGCAGAATTCAAGCGTGGTCGTATCAATCTCAGTGACGAATCTCGCGATGGTCGGCCGTCCACCGCTGTGACCAACAAAAACATCAATGCTGTGCGTCGTATGATTGAAACAGACAGGCATGTGACCTACCATGAAATTCGCGCATCCTTAGAAATAGGCATGAGTCAAATACAATTAATCCTACACAAACATTTAGGTGTGAGAAAGCTGTGCTCGCGGTGGATCCCACACAACTTGACCGAGGCTCAAAAAACGGACCGCGTCACTTGGTGCAGTGCCATGCTTACCAGATTCAACGAAGGTGCGTCAAATTTGGTGTGGGACATAGTAACAGGTGACGAAACATGGATTTATTGCTACGATCCCAAAACAAAGCAGCAATCGAGCGTATGGGTCTTTCAAGATGAGCCGAAACCAACCAAAGTGGCGCGCGTGACAAGTGCATCTAAGCGGATGATTGCTTCTTTTTTTAATAAAACTGGACACGTGGCTACTGTTGCTTTAGAGAATCGTCGTACAGTGAATAGTGACTGGTACACGACCATTTGTTTGCCGGAAGTTATTGACGAACTCCGTAAAAATAACCGTAAACGCCGTATCATCCTGCACCACGACAATGCTAGTTCTCACACGGCCAGACAGACAAACGACTTTTTGAAGTCGAAAAATGTAGAACTCATGAGTCATCCTGCATACAGTCCCGACCTGGCACCTTGAGACTTTTTTCTGTTCCCAAAAATTAAGAACCAATTACGCGGTCAACGATTTTCATCACCAGAAGAGGCTGTCGAGGAGTATGAAAAACACGTTTCAGAGGTCACCACAGAGGAGTGGCACAAAAGTTTTCAAAACTGGTTTCATAGAATAAAAAAGTGCATAGACGCCAAGGGAGATTATTTTGAAAAACAATAAATTAATTTTGTACCTTTAATAGTATTTTTTCATATTCATTCCGGAAACTTATAGTGCGCCCCACGTATGGATACGAAATACTGACAAGTAAGTGGTTACCGAAATTCGTAACCCTTGAGAAACCTTTTCACACCCGTGTTAAGGTTCCGTTCCCAAACGTTAAATCAACCCTATTACTAAGACTTCGCTGTCTGTCTGTCCGTCTGTCACCAGGCTGTATCTCAAGAAACGTGACAGTTAGCCAATTAAAATTTTCACAGATGATCTCTTTCTGTTTCGGCAAAAAGGCATATACGGCCTATATGATGGTAAGTGGTCACCGTAGCCCATGGACACCCGCAACACCAGGGGCATCACGCTTTAACAATATATTAATATTTAGAAGGCTTTCAATCAACAACCGTGATTTTTTGTGCATTTTACAGATATATGAATGGTACGGAATTATTCTTGCGTGAGTCCGACTCGCACTTGACTTTGTAAACACCAGCCCAATTTTTAACAGGTGTTAAAAATAAAATAAATAATTGTGGTGCTCTTGATGAGGTTCTCGTTTTGATTATTTAAGAGAGGTAGGACATTTTGTAAGGAGTAGTCTATCTCGGGAAGTACCTCCACCCTACAGTAGACCGCAAGCAAACAACACTGTGATGCAGTCTTGTGTTCCTGCTGGTGAGTAGGGTCGCCAGGCTCCAGAGAAGTCGCTGTGCTAATAGCGGACAGGTCGGCAACGCGCTCGTGACATCTATTCTAAAATATTTCAGAGAAAAAAAACAGATTTTTGAATGTATATTATATGAAGAAATTTCTTTAGAAATAAGCAGCTCCCTTGTACTTTCTTTTTCTCTTATGTATAATCCTTTACATTTTTATGGTGTACATGAATAAAGTAAATAAATAAATAAATAAATAAAATGCGCCAAAAATTGTTTTTGGCAGAAGACGTTGAGATGACGGAATATTCATGTAGAATACGTAAATGCCAGTAAAAGAGATTAGTTTCAATATTTTTCCGCAATAAGGCGAAGGCTTATGCTATTTTATTGGGCGGTCTTTAATTGGTATCTTTTTAGATTAAAGTTTATAAAATCAGATTTGATGAAAATAGATAAATGAAGTTTTAGTTACTATTTCTAATTTAAAAAGATTTGGTGAAAATGTCTACTTTAATATTTAAAACTTTTCGTTCACTACAAAGCAGATTCAACTATTGCGTATAAAGGGAATACAAAATGAGGCATATTGGGAATGAAATACGTCTCAATAAAAAAAAAATGGACATACGAGAATTAACTCATTACTTTGGATTCGTGCTCAAAGTATAAGCATTGCTATCTAATATGGTAATTCTGCCAGCCTTCTTGGTAGACTACAAAGTCAAAATAATACTTTAATGACTTTCCTTGTTTTATATCTTAAATAGATTTCATTGGGTTAGTTTTAATTATTACAAAAATAATTTGAAAAACAAAACGCGTTGATGTCTTTTATGTTGGTTTTAAAAAAAGGACTTGGCTATTTTACCTAAAACTGAACAATGGACGGACTTAATGCTAAAACATTATCTACCAGTCAAACGTTTGTTTGAAATACCTTTTAGGGTTAACATCATGCAGTCTTGTGGCACTGAAGAAGTGTCAAATAAATAAATATTTAGAGACAAATTACAGATTGAGTTGGCCCCAAAGTAACTCGACACTTGTTTTTGTTTGACTTTGTTTGTTTTGTGTCAATTCATTTCAGCGACGTCGATTCAATATGCCAATTCATCGAACAGCGTCCTTGGTCGAGTGGTTAAGTTTACATTAGTTCGAATCATATGACAAGCTGGATTCCCAAGCTACATACAACTAAGCAGAGTATACTTACTTTGTTTAGTTGTATTCAGTTTGGTTAAGAATCACCTGATTGTTTGTGTCTGATAATAACGATGATTCGAAAGGCACGTTAAGCCGTTCGTTCCGGCTGTACAAAGGCGTTCCGAATACCAGGTTGTACAGGGCCGATTGACTATGTAACTTAGTTTTTTATTTTTATACAATAAAAGGTTTTGTATTGTATTGTAAACCACTCGATATGCATGAATTAATCAAACATTGACGTATAATCCATACTAATATTACAAATGCAAAAGTCTGTCTGTTGCGCTTTCACGGCCAAACCGCTGATCGGATTTTGATGAAATTTGGTATGAATATAGTTGAAGACCCGGGGTCAAACATAGGTTACTATTTTGAAAAAGGAACGTCAATAATGACATTCCTTTCTCAATGGTTAAATGTTAAAGTAAACTATTTTAATACCTACGGTTTTTATTTTAGACCTACGTTTCAATAATATTGCATTTCATGGTCGCAGGTACACTTCATTATGTTTCTCAAAAAACTTTCCTTCAAAACGGTCTTTTAAGCCGAGAAGTAGTATCAGAAACTCTGACTGTTTTCAATTCAATTCAAATCGTTTATTGCGTTACATATAGTACATTAACAGTTCATAACTAGGTATAGCCCGACCAGTAAAATAGCAGTTTTTGCCATATTGCGGAAAAATATTGGAGATAATTCTTTTTAAAGACAACTTATTCATGTAACATTCTGTCATCTCACCGACATCTGGCAAAAAGAGACAGGAGTAGACGTTATGTATTTTGTGAATATTTTCTACAATTTATTTATCAAAATGGCAAAAATAATTCAATAAATTACATTGTCAATTTTGTTGTTGACATGACACATTATAAAGACGTTGCCTTCGAAAGGCGATCAGTAACGACTTAGCGACGCCAATGCAGGGTTTTAATTTTCCTGGATACACTGTTTTTATTCAAGAGATACAATATGACTATCGGGTATTGTAATTTGAGAAATTGAACGGCTGATTATGCATGTTAATAATAATAATTAATCTAACGTTGTTAAGAGTATTTTTGTTGTTCATAGGCTCGGTGTACGATGTGGCCAAATGAGTATTAGATTGGTGCGCTTGAAGTCTTGAACTTTTGAGAACAAAGGTTAAATCAAGGTTACCTATTATACCCGTCCCAGATTAGCATGCATTTGTGAAACTAACTGTTGTCAACTGATAATCTTGCAGGGGTTTTTTGGAGTTATCACGCCATACAATTTTTTGATATTGCTGATCATCTTCACTTAACCAAATTTGACAAAACATCTTTTGAATGTCCGCTGTATATGCATATTTATATTGACGCCATTTAAGAATTAAGCTCTGAAGATCTTGTTGTAAATTTGGACCTTTGTACATGATATCGTTCAAACTAAGTCCTGATGATGTCCTTGAGGACGCGTTATATACTACTCGTAAAGCTGTAGTTTTAGATTCCGTGCGCTGAACCCCGTGATGAGGTAAGTAATATTCTGGAGTCTTGTTACCGTCCGCCGGTTTCATGTAGCCGGCTGCTAAGTAATCGTGCATAAATAATTTATAATTATTTGCAAATTAATTTTGTTTGATAAATTTCCGTTCCAATTGTAAGTGTTGCGCAACGGCCTTTTGTTTTGATGTACCTAACTTGTGTATTAAATCCAACTTAAGGGGAAGTTTCACTTGATAAGACCCATCCTCTCGTCGGATTGTTGTTGATTTATAAAAATCGATGCAGGCTTGATCTTCTGCTGATAAGGTTGACGTTGATGATATGTCCTCAATTTCCCAAAACTTTTGGATGCTGTCTGTATCGTTGATAACTACGTTACACTGCAACTGTTTAGTATTAACGCCTCCACTTAAAATCCACCCAAATCGCGTCTGTTGCGCGATGATGGACTGTTCCTCTGCTCTACAAATGCCGTCCATAAGTATATGGGAATATACCTCGGCTCCAAGTAATATGTCTACTGGTTGGCTGAGATAAAAGTTGGGATCTGCTAGTTGAATGTTTTCGAGTAGTGCCCATGCTGGCTTAGGTATAGTACAGTTAGGTAAATTGTTAATTAATGTCTTCATTACAAATATATCCGTTTCCAATGTATAGTCGCCTTTAGTTGACTTCATAGTGATTGTAGTAGCGCCTTTGCAGTTGTTTTCTTTTACGCCAATACCTACTAAAACGCCTTTACATTTTTGTATCGGAAGGGATAATAATTTAGCTGCCCTGAAACTTAAAATATTTGTTTGTGATCCCGGATCCACTAAACTACGGAGTGGGATAAATGTACCGTCAGCAGCCTTCACCTGGACGATGGCGGTCGCTAACAGCACCTCGGATGATGAGTCGCCTTGTTGCGGCTTGCTGGTATGATTGGCCGCTCTTGACGTAGATAGTTGGTGTTCGTTGTTATGATGAGTAGTGTAGGAATCATGGATAATGGTGTTGTGTGAGGCATTGCACTCACGACAGCGTTTTTCTGATGTGCACGCTTTGCCATGGTGATTAAAGAGGCAATTGGGACAAAGCTGCAGTCTTGATACGGTACTCTTTTTATGTTGAGGTGACATAGTTAAGAATTTTTGACAATAATAAAGTCCGTGATCGTTGTTACAGAGTGGACACTTGTACTTTGATTGGTTACGGTTGATTGTCCTCTCTGCGACCTTATTATTGGAAAATGATTGATGATTAGTTTTATGATACCTAATAGGCTGATTTGTTACAGTTTTATTGTTAGAGAAGTCTTGTTTTCTGCGCGACGATTCCATGCAGGTGAATTTTCCTTCAAGGAATTCCAGGAATTCTTGTATAGTTGGTAGTTCCCGGGGCTGTTTTAGTGATTCGTTGTAATCGGTGTGGGACTCAGAATCTAATTTTTGTGAAAGTAGATACACTAATAATGGGTCCCATGTTCTGATATCCACCCCGAGATTTTTTACAGCGTTGAGTGTCTCCAGAGTGGTATCATGAAGAAGTTTGATGTGATTTATAGACGGCTGTTGCATAGTAGGTATGTTCATGAGATTGTTAAGATATGAGGTAAATATCAGCTTTTTGTTGTTGTACCTGTGATTTAATATCTCCCAGCAAATGTCGTAATTGTCTGAGGAGATAGATAAATGTTGAATGAGTCTCTCTGCTTCACCGCGTACCTTTCCTTTTAAGAACTGCATCTTTTGAGCACTTGATAAAGATGCGTTCCGATGAATGACCTCCGTGAATAAATCTTTGAATGATACCCACTGATGATAGTTGCCATGGAAGGTAGGTACATCCATCTTTGGAGTGGTTTTTTCGCGATGGGACTCCAACCATAACTTGCTATTGATGGACCTCTTCATGTTATTATAGGACTTTTCGTGTGAAGAATAGGCACGTTCATACTCCTGATTCGAACCCTGGGTCTCACTATCGATTTCCCAGTGGAGGCTGTCGATGGCCGACCACCGAGACTTCAGTGAGCTAAGTAAGTCTTCGAACTCCCATTTATCCTTTACGCTATCTAAATCAATGTTTGCTACAGTTCTTTGAAAAGCCCTAAAGTTGCTTGCTTGTTTTTTCAGTAAATCGTCTGTTTTGCTGTCTGTTCCCTGTGATTGGGATTTTTGTAACGATGGTGATTGGTTTCCTGAAAAAGATGGTGTGGAGAGAGTCGCAGGTTTGATGACCGGCGACGACGGCCTAATTTCCGACTTGGGATCGTATGCTTGAATCGTTGTTCGTATTTTTTCATAGTTGTTTTTGACTACATCGTACATGTTTTTGGTAAAATAAACGTCAGATTTGTCAGAATAAGCCCATAACTGAACATGATTGTTATGGAACTCCTGCCAATAGCCATCGAGAGTAGAAACCTTGCGATTGATATAATCTACTGTTTTCCTGTCTTTGCCATCCTTTTTAAAGTTAACATATAGTTGATCAATTGCGTCAATGATAAGTTGTTGATTTGAGAGTAAGTTTTCCATTGTTGGATAGGTATATGTTAAGAAAAGTTTATAAAAATGTTTGAATAAGTTAGGTAAGTAAATACCTGGTAGCTTCTTGATATGCTGCTGCTGATACCAGTACCTTGATAGACCGGCGTTATTAGCGTGTGAACATATTTCCACACGCAAGGGTGATACTGATGATATCCATAAAGTGATCCAATGGGTAAGGTAAGACACGTGGCACAAAATCACTGAACACACGCGAATGTCCCACCTGTTCCGAAGGCTCGGAGGACCAGCTTATGTACGGGTTATTAGTAATGTGGAGGAAAATGATAAAAGTGTTTATAGAAAAAACTGAGTTATATTGTCCAAACCTTAAAATACTTGATAAATGTTTGTGAATGATAATGAGAACGTACGATGCGCTTGCTGATCGAATACGAACTATTTGCTAAATTGTGAATTTACATGAACGCGGCGAATATGGCTGACGCGGCGAAATTTATCTAAAGTAATGGCCCGTACAGCCCCCGTGCTCTGCTCCTGTACTCGGACTGACATGGTGGCGTTGCTGTATAAACACTTCAACACTTCGATGTACCGATAGTCTATGCGGCACCGCTGGAGAGACTGAAGCACCGCCCACATTTCGATCGAATCGAAGGCCTTCTCATAGTCCACAAACGCTAGGCATAGTGGCCGGTTATACTCTTTGGCCTTCTGTATAACCTGCCGAAGCGTATGGATGTGGTCTATGGTACTAAACCCTTTTCGGAAACCGGCTTGTTCGGGAGGCTGGAAGGCATCGAGCCTGTTCGCGAGACAGTTACAATAAAGTTAGTACAAACAAACAAACAATTGTTTTTTTTTTGTGATTATAGAACCTTATTCCTACGATCCATTGAGAAAGGAACGTTTTACTTCGTTCGGTTTACTCGAGCAGTCGTGCTGTGTCAGATGCCTTAAGGTAGCCTGAAAAATTCTGATAGCGTTGGCCACTAACACACCTCGGGTCATGTTCCTGTTGGTCGGGTTTCCCTGTAAAAAGGGTTACGGAGGTCAGACGGCAGTCGTTCCATTGTAATTACCAGTTCCGCCAAATCTAGGACCATGACTTACAGCGTACCCTAGGCTTCGAAGCGTAAGCCGACGACGCAACTTGGAATACACGCTAGGATGATGACTCTTTACTACGAGTGGAAAAAACAAGGGTTTTTGATTTTTTTATCTTTTTTCTATTATGGATAAAATCCGATAATCTTTAAGAACTTTATGTGATCTACAAGATAATATGAAAGTGTCCTCAGGCGGGATTACGAGAGGATCTGAACAAAATGGCCTGTCTCAGTGAGATTACTTGCTGGCGTGAGGTCTTGTCTAACTGTAAGCGATTTGCCCTCTCATTTATAAGATTTTTTTATACAACTAAATAGGTAAACAGGCGTACGGCCCACCTGATGGTAAGTGGTTACTGTAGCCTATGAATGTCTGCAACACCGGAAATGTTACGAGCGCGTTGCCGACCTGTACGCTATCAACACAGCGACATTTCTATAGCAAGGCGACCCTACTCACCAGCAATTATTAAGCATTAATGAATGTTTCTACCACCTCTTGTTTGACTGGTAGAAAAAATCCTTTGGCTTAAGTCTGCCCCTTACTTTATTGTAATGAAGTTTAATAAATACGTTTTTCATTCATAAATTTAAGAGCTGGCCTCTTGTCATGGCAGCTTTTTTCATTCCTCTCGATTATTAGCGAGATCATTAAATTTTAATGCGATACGACGTTTATTTTCTCTTTTATTTGGTTTTCGTCACTGTGCCTTGGTATTTAAGCCTAGTTTAACTGTGTGTTTAATCCCTTTCTCTCTTATCGATATTTTAACGTGAAAGAATGTGACAGAACAGATTAACGCCATACTTACTTACTTACTTAGGCTCCTAAGGCCCTCAGGTGGGGTAGAGGCCGTCCACAGTGTTTCGCCATTTAGCTCGGTCTTGGGCCACGTGCTTCGCTTCCGACCAGGTCATCCCGATGATCTTAAGCTCCGCTGCAATCGCGCGACGCCAGGTCTGCTTAGGACGGCCAACTTTCCGCTTGCCTTGAGAGGCCATTCCATAGCTTGTCTCGGATTGTGCGTATAGGGTCCCGCCTCAGTGTGTGGCCAATCCATAACCATTTACGACGCCTGTTCTGGACATCTATTGGCATTTCCCGGCACCGCTCCCACAAGTGTTCGTTGGAAATCTTGTCTGGCCAGAAAATGCCAAGTATTTGTCGAAGGCAGCGGTTTATAAAGACCTGAATCTGTCGTGTGATCTTATTTGTGACCTTCCATGTTTCGCATCCATACAGCAGGACGGATTTGACGTTTGACCGGAAGATTTTAGGGTGGGTAGCTGAGGTTTGATCTTGGTGGGATTCCTGATGGGTGAGCAAGATCTCTACAAAATTCCAAGTATCCTTCTTCTGTGTCAGTGGCGGGACACGCGAGTAAGCAGAGCTCCAGTCACTCCGCGTCATCCACGTCCCGTCGTCCACCCTGGAACCGGCTGCAGCCACGTCGTCGCGTGACCGCCATCTCGTGCTGTAGCTGCTAAGGATGCAGGGCAAAGGGCGAATGTTCTGAGCCTTAAAACAGAATCCCTCACTAGGCTGGATACCCGAATAAAACTGAGTATGTCTGTAGACTCCGAGGCGGCAGCCCCACTAGCAGACTAGCGCAGAGCGGGTTAATCACCTACTTGTTTGAAAACACAAATAGATTAACGCTATAAGTCGAAATAAAAGTTTCACTTCAAAAATATTCGTACATACAGCCTGTGAAAGTACGCTGAAAGTAAGGCTTCACTTTTTGTTACAATTTGATTGGCTAATTCTTTGCAACAACACATTTGTTCACTTAAAATTTAATTCCAAAAAGAAAAGAAAATGAATATCTGCTATGTGTCTGGTTTTCACAAAAAGCGTTATTTTCACGAAACAATTTCATCTTTTTATTAGACGTGCCGACATATGTGCAAATTACTTCAAAATCAAGTTTCATATTGAGTGCGTTACCTAACTTCGAAACGAAGTCAAGAATACCACGTCTTCGAAAGTTTGCTAATACGAATCACTTGACAACGAATGCACGCTACCACGTAACACTTTTTTTTTTAAATTTATTATCATATAAAAGATCTACCAAACCATTTATCCATTAACTTAGCATAGCGAAACCACTAAGGTTTGAATATAAACCAAGAAGAAAAATACTAGCGACCATGCTATCTCAATCATCCAAGATTTTCAAACTAAAGTCCATAAAAAATTATCGCTTATCCGCAAGGAAAATTTAAAAACAAACACATTTTTTCAATTATAATACATGTGTTCATATTCTATTATTATTCTACTGGCAATAAGAAAAATCGAATGATCTAAATATGAATTAACTCTTGCTTCTTGAGGGCTATGTTTTATTTAGAAAAATCCAAAAGGAAACTTAAAATGAAATGCAGTCTAAGAATATGCAAGCTATGCATCTCATCTTGTATGCAGGTCAACCGAGACTGCTTCAGGAATAGGCTTTGATATTTTTGCTTGTCGTTTCTGACATTTTTATTTGAAATCTGGATATAGTAGTAGCTGTATTTAATTCTGGGAATTTCCTGGGAATTATTACTATCCTTAATAAGAAATTAAGAACACAAGGTAAAGAATTAGCCGTTTTGCCGCAGCTCCGCTGGCGTCAAAAAGTAGCTTAAGTTTGACCGCAGGTCTTTACTTACTCTAACTATATTCATGCCGAATTTAATCAAAATTCGTTCAGCGGTTTGGCCGTGAAAGTGTAACAGACAGACAGAGTTTCACACTTATAATATTAGTATAGAAGTAAAAGTAGATAGTCAACTTAAGCAGGGAGATTTATGTAACTGTAAACTATAAATAAAGGAACATATAATTTTATACAATATTTTTCATCATTATTATCTATGAAAGTGCTACTAAAGCAGGGTCCAAACTCTCGCGAGAATCTCGCCGAGAATTTTAGGCGAGGAAAGTCGGTCGATTCGCGCTGCAAAACGAGAATGTGGACAGCGTTCTCGTACTCTTCTCGCTTCTCGCCGAGAACCGCAGCGAGAAAGTGCATCCAAACTCTCGCGAGAAGCGAGAAGAGTACGGGAAAGCTGTCCACATTCACAGTTCTCGGAATTTAAAAAAAAACCGGTAAGTCTGGCCCCCGCATAATAGCCATTTATCCAATACATAAGAAAAGATAAAATAAAATACATTCTTACTATTGATAGATTAATCAATCTAAAAGAAAAGAAAATTTTCAAACTTGTCTAACACTAATTTGACTTGAATTTGGTTTATATTAATACGTTTCTTTTTACCGAGAGTCAAAATTTAAATAAAATACTTTGAATAAAGCAAGTGTTATACAATGGTAGTTATTACCACCCACATTAGCATAATAAAACAGCCGCGCATAATTACAAGAAAATGACACCTCAGAATTAAGTAATTAAAATTAGGATTACAGTACTTTTTAGTGATGGGAGATTACATGTTTTAAATCCTAAAGATCAGTCGAGATTTTTTTCTTATAAATCGATTTAAATAAAAATTTCGTTCGATTCGATTATTATTTCTAGTTAGTGTTAGTCATGGTCCTAGATTTGGCGGCACTGGATATTACAATGGAGCAACTGCCGTCTGATCACCTACAATTAGAGATGGGCGCCTTCCCGGAAATTTTCCCATTAATTCCTGGAATTTTTAAAAATTCTCCGGAATAAATGGGAATTTATTATTTTTCCCCTTTCCTTCCCCTTGCATTTTGTCTCTTGAATTTCTTCCCGCTGCCCATCTCTACCTACAATCCTTTGAGAACCAACAGAGTTGAGTCGTTGATTATTATTTTTTATAAAATAATAGTCGACGAATGTGTATTGAAAATAAATAGATTTATTTTAATTTTAATAGAAGGCTTTAGTTAATAGAAATTGCTTTAATAGTCGTGTAACATTCTACAATAGACTGCCTGATATTTTGAAGGAGGTGGAGTTAAATTCTTTTAAGCCGCAACTATATGAAAAGCTTGTAAAAAATTGCTACTATTCTGTTAAAGAGTTTCTTAACAGTAAACTTACTTCATTTATTTTTGTGACATTGACAATAATAAATAATGACATTTCATTTATTGTTACACTCCTTGTTAAGATTGTTGGAGAAAGAAAATAATATTTTATCCTGTAAATTTCTTAACGTATTTAAGTAATATGTGATATGATGAATGACTTGCTAAATAACCGACTTCTTTATAACTATGATAACTTTTGCTGTTAAAAATGGCGAAATAGGATTGCTTATATTTATGTACCACCTATACATTGCAAACATACCCTATTTTATGCAAATAAATTATTAATTTAAGTGGTGCAATATGATTTGTGTTTCGACCACAAAATACAATAATTTATTATTAAATATATTATTTATGAAAAAAATGTTTAACTGATTTGTGTTAAATGTTACTGTATCTATATAAAAGACAGCGATAAATCGTTGAAACTTTAAACGATATGAGTAGGTAGGTAATATTTCATAATGAGGGATTTTTTTGATAAATCTCTTTGCAACTTGTCCCTTGTCTTAAAAAAAGCAAGATCGACAAAAATAATAAGGGATATTACTTTATTTGCTCAATGAGAGAATATACAAGCTTTATAGAGTACTAGCTGTTTCCCGCAGCTCCGCCTGCGTCAAAAAGTAGCCTATGTTTAACCCCGGGTCTTCAACTATATTCATACCAAATTTCATCAAAATCCGTTCAGCGGTTTGGCCGTGAAAGCGTAACAGACAGATAGACAGACTTTCGCATTTATAATATTATAGTATGGAAGTATGGATATGGATGGATAGTATGGATTCTGTAATCTTGCTAAGTAACAATTAAGCAATCAAACAATAAGATAAATGTCCCAACACTAATGAAGTAACGTAATGTATAAGTAATCATTCCTACAGATATAATTATGAAACTAACACTGATTTACTATCAGTATTCTGTCACATTTTAGTCTCTATTTCTCGAAACAATGTTCGAAAAAGTATTTAAAAAACTTGAAAACCCTAAAAGACCATTACTAGGTCCAAATGTAAAAGCGTTAGAATTTTGGGGTCTTTTGCTACCTAAAAACATCTTCAAAAGATATTTCTATCTAACCATGCATGTTTTGGTTACAATTTTCACTGCTACAGAATATATTGATGTTTGGTTCGTAAAATCTGATATGAACCTTCTTCTTAACAACTTAAAGATCACTATGCTAGCAACCATGTCAGTCTGTAAAGTCACTACTTTTTTGTATTGGCAAAAAACTTGGAGGTGTATCATTGAGTACGTCACTCGTGCAGATTTGGATCAAAGAGCAAGCGCTGATACCAAGAAACAGACTATTTTGACTAAGTATACCTCTTACTGCCGCAAAATTACTTTCATGTATTGGTCTTTGATGTATACCACTGTAGTAATAGTCAATGTCCAACCAATTTTTAAGTATTTCTCCTCATCTATCTATAGAGAAAATGTGAAGAATGGTACAGAAACTTATTTTCAAATAGTTAGTTCTTGGGTTCCATTTGATAAAAGTACCATACCCGGTTATATTATTGCTTCTATTTGGCAATCTTATGCGTCTATTTATGGAGGGGGTTGGATTACGGCATTTGATTCTAGTGCAGTGGTTATTATGGTGTTCTTTAGAATTGAGTTAGAGTTGCTTAGGATCGATTGTGGTGATATATTTGGAAGTGAAAAGAATCCGGTTCCTGATAAAGTTGCTGCGGAAAGATTGAGGAATTGTCATAGAAGACACGTGGAATTGGTTAAGTAAGTGTTGTTATTGATAAGGTGCATTGTAATAGTTTGATAATCACAACTGTACAGCGCTACAGCGCTGTACTGGTGGCCCAGTTCTGGGTTTCAAATGAAATATAAAGTGAACACGTCGACACGCCAAAAAGAAGAAGTTTTAATAAGATATGATTTTGTGCTTCAGAAGGCACGCTAAGCTGGCATACCTACACTGTGCTTTATAGCGTAAGCTGAAGACGTTCAAAAGAAGACTTATCTAACTGTACTGGGAATTCTGGGATAATTCATTTATTCAGGGTGAATGAATGAATAGTTGCAAAACATGGGTATGATTATTTTTAGCATGGTTTGTTATTAGTCCATACTACAATACATTACTCTTGCAATAAAATAAGAATTTTCAAAAATTTATGTACTCATGGAAATAAAGTATAAAAGCGGACTTATCGCTAGAGCGATCCAGTCAATTTCCAGCCTATTTATTTCTTCTTTAAAAGTGTAGGAAATTAGTTCATATTCCGTAAATATTTTTAATTCAATTGGCAAAAAGTATTGATAGATATAAATTTTTGTTGAAAATATTCACAATAAAAACGAAATTGGTTCAGAATTTCACATGATAATTTTTTAAAGGACACATTCTGCATTATTTTTGAAAAGTATGACACACGCAAAACTCCATCGTTTTTTTTTTACTTTATTCTAAGTCGCTCGATTTTTTAAAAATAGCACCCCAGCTCTCAAAATTTTTTAACTATGAAGCCCAAGAACCCTGGAAGCAAACCGAACATAAATCAAGCAAGCTATCACACACATAATCACTCCCCAAAACGTAATTACCAACTGTCATTAGTCCGATGCGAAACTTCGTTTTATTGTTTGGGCAGACTTGCTGATTTTCGGCATCTTTGATTGATTTGATAAAATTGGGAAGAAGAAATAAGTCGTGGCTGCTGCAGAACATTCGGGAGTGAGCTCAGCTGCACAAGCTATCCCGTAGCTAGTGCAGCTGAGCTGTTCCGTAGAGTGAAAGACATTCTTGTCTTCTTCCCGAAAAGGCGGGCAAAAGACATTCTTGCCTTTTGCCCGCTTAAATCCTTCTGGATTTAAGCGGGCTAATTGCTAAACTTCACTGGTTGTTGACGGACCCTTGGATGAAGAAGATTGATAACCTCAACGATTGGAGTTATTAAGATTTTATCAATATGATTTTAAAGCGTGGTAGCGACTTTTAGGTACTTTAAATAAATTCTCCTTCATTATTTACTTCGTGACTTTGATCGAAAATAAACTCTTTTCAAAAGTAAATAAATAATGTTTTGCGATCTTATGAAAATTTTGTACATTCACATTAGACCCAGTATAGAAACGGTAGTACTACTTAGTTTCAATTATTTATAATTAACTAATATTTTAAAATTAAAAATTCTGTTATTCGTTTCATCAAACTAGGCACTTTTACTTGTATGTTAAACTGGAACTTTTAAAATAGAAACTTGCTTCTACTGGCGAAAAAAAAACGCTTGCTACATCATTTCATAGTAAATTTATTCTAAAAGTCCCCCTGTACGCATATTGACTTGTACTTTTTGAACTCTATTGTATTCGTAATTAAATATCTGTAAAAGTTTACAAAAAGAGTGAACCTTTTCCAAACCGCAATACAATCGCAAACTCACTGTTTATCGATATCAAAAATATCAAGTCTGCTTAGGCCCCTATTGACAAAGAGTGAAGTGAAAATATCTCTACGAGAAACAGGCAGAACCAACAAGCTGGGGCCTTAATCTTGAAACTCGTAAACAAAGTTTCTTAGGAATTTATCGTGCGAATGTAACAGTACAAGTTAGATTGACTTCGGCTGTTAATTTGAAAGGTACTTTTAGTACAGTCAGCTTGGTAAAGACGTGCCGACGCATATGTGTTGGTGATAAAGGGAATTCGAAAGTTAGATAATTTCTTGTGTTGTTGTCAAGGGCATCATCTTAGTGAGTTGACTTTAGTTAAACGTATTTGTGATGACTAAAACTTAGCTACTGAGTGCTTGTATTTGTTGCACGGTTCAATCGATGGACCATCTGCTGTTGAGTCCCAGCTGCAGGGTCTCGTACGCATGAGATGATTTCGATGTGGCTTCTGAATCGGCTGTGGGTGGGTTTGTACCTTTGGGTGGTATTGGTACAAACCCACCCACGGCCGATAAACCTAATATTCAGCCTATTAGGTTGAGCCATTGACACGGAACAAGAAGCCACTGACAAAGCTTTGTCAATAGTTTTATATAGATCCATGAGCGTGGAAGAGGCTGGACACGCAGATTAAGATAGCAATTTTCACCGAGCTGTAGCTCCACCTGCGCATGCTTTCCCTGCTTAGGCCTTCCCAATATTTTTACTACTATTACGATTCGGTCGCGTGCACACGCGCGTCAATGTGTGTGTTACTCGCAGGGTTGATAATATACCGTATCAGCGGCGGCTGAAGCGACTTTCTTGCATTGTTTTGCTCTCGAGTTTTACCCTATATCTGTGCGGTGATGTACGGTATCTGTTTCGGGTAGGAGGGGGTGAATGTCCGTTCTGTACGTTAGTACTATTGATAATTCTGTGCCTAAATCTGAAGTCTGTTCAGATATTCCATATCTACCACGGTAAGTCATGTTTAGCAGGATGGCTTACAGACAGCGATAGCAGTAAAGCCACGGGCTACCTCTCTAGTGGGCAGAAATAGAGATTTTATATTGATGATAGGAGTCTGAGGCACGTTGAGTGTATAAGGCACGAGGATAATGATGATTTTGTTGTTGAGGAGCTCGATAGCTGAGCACGGAGCGCGAATGCGCGTGGCGGGACGAAGTATTGGATTGGTCGCCAAATGCAGCATACATAGATAGATATACACTTTATTGTACTAATCACAAAATGAAAATTAATATAAATACATTTAGAAAATTGAGTACAAAGGCGGACTCATCGCTATTGCAATTTCTTCAAGTCAACCTTAGGATAGATAGAATAAAAAGTGAAAACAAAGAAAAGGCATAAATATACTCTATCTCGAACTCATGCGTGCTTCGAATATCACGCTAAGCCGTTGTTCCCGACTGTTATCGGTGGCTGTGTCAGATGTCTTTAGTCAGTTTGAAATAATATGACAGTGTTTACTCACCACAGATCATTGACCTGTTCGTCTAGTTTTCCTGTAAAAAGGATAACGAAAGTCAAACAGCAGTTATTCAATGCCGCCATTTCAAGGACAATGGCTTCAGCGTACCCTAGACTCCGAAGCATAAGCTAAGGACGCAAATAGAAAACGCTTGGACAAAGAAAATCAAAGAAACGGCCGATTGACTGGTAAAAAAGCCTATGACTTTAAGTCCGCCATTTCCATGTTTTGTAATAAATAAAATAAATAATGATGATTTTGTTATAACCAAAACATTTATGCCTCAGACAGTACAACATTCTCTACAATGTGGGTGATAATGGCTGATAGTATCTTTTGTATTCGGTTTTCATATAAGTTCGTGTTTACAAATTTCTGGTAGTTAGGCCTATTGTGTTTTCCCTAACGACTAAATATACTAGTTTATTGTTAACTTTGTGCTTGATTTTGCGGTTATGTTGGCGATTACAGTGCATTGTTATTGACCAAGCGAGCGAAAGTCTCTACATCAAGTCTGGCAAATCCTTTTTCGGGATGTGTGTGGGCTACAGAATATTTTTGTTATTTATGTTTTTTGTAATGCTTAAATTTATGAAACTTAGTATTCTTTGATTTATTTGGAATTTTTCTTTGAGACCTTTTTTATGAGGATAAAATTTAGGGAATGGAAAATAGCAAAAAGGAAACATTGTACCCGATTCTCCACAAATTTTACATATCTATTTTAATAAATTCCTCATTGTTAACTATTCATTCATTCATATCAGGGTATAGTAGGTTACATGGGTAATCGACCTTGCACAACCTGGTGTCAGAGGTTTTCGAAACTATTATGTTTTTTCACCATGGACTTTCGCGCTGCAAAAGTGCCTGTCGGTTAGGGCGCCCTTAATAATATCATCCACCGTGCTCTTGCCACCATCAACATTCCAGCGGCTTTAGAACCCAATGGTTTGGTTCGGGATGATGGCAAAAGACAAGATGGGATGACTTTGGTGCCTTGGAGGAAGGGACGCCCGTTACTTTGGGACGCTACCTGCGCTGACACTAGCGCCGTCCCACCTCCAAGTCACTAAGTCGAAGTGCTGCAGCTGCCACAATAGACCTCAAAAGGCGTAAATATTTCGGTATTGGAAGTAACTACATATTTGAGCCTTATGGGGTAGAAACTCTGTGTCCATGGGGCCCATAGTATACATAATACATAAACTTTTTAAGTTCATCTCGAAAAGAATAATCGACATATCCCGTGACCAAAAGGCTGGATGTTTCCTCTCACAAAGGATCAGCATTGCTATCCAATGTGGCAATGCTGCCAGCCTTATGGGTACATTACCACGATGTAACGATTTGCAGGGACTACATAATT
This sequence comes from Euzophera pinguis, assembly GCA_947363495.1. Classification (NCBI taxonomy): domain Eukaryota; kingdom Metazoa; phylum Arthropoda; class Insecta; order Lepidoptera; family Pyralidae; genus Euzophera; species Euzophera pinguis. The sequence goes on along the minus strand of OX376178.1, from coordinate 9,069,119 downwards.
TGTAAATATTAGTTTTTTTTTAGTTTTTAGTTTATTTTTAGTTAAAGGTGTATGTATTTTTCCCATGTAAGATAATAATTTAGCAGTTAGATGAAGGTAATTTTGCGAATGTTTATAATATGTAGTAGGTAATATATAAATAAGAAAAAGAATGCTAATAAAAAAGCTTGTTCTTGCATTGCATACAATTTCAGGTAACTAAAGTTAAATAATAAAGTTAAAAAATAAATAGAGAAAATATTCGATTTGATAATAAATTCAGTAGGAGATATTTCAAATGAATCATTTGTTACAGACACTCAATTCTCTTCGACGCCTGTTTGTCACCTGTCATGTTACTTTATATGTTTGTATGTTCAGTAATGTTATGCGTTACTGCTTATCAAATAACTGTAAGTATTTCAAATCCTTCGTTTTCCTATTTACTTTAAAAACAATCAATAAAATAACATTTTTATAGAACAAATTTGAAAGTACTTATGACCTAATGATTTCTTATGTTTTCGCGATTGTTGTTCATTAAATTAAACTATTTTAATACGGTTTTTATCGCGTTTATTACTTATTTATTTACACCTGACGTTTCAAACACTTTACAGCGTTCATGGTCGCAGGCAGACTGCCTTTAATTTACTTATGCCCTTTCAAACTTTTGAAGAGCTCGTTAGTCGGGCGCGACCCGCGAACCGTAGCGAATGCGCGTGTCCAACGACGGCGTGACGCGACCACTATTTGATTGGATGGATTGGTCGCCATTTAGTGGCATTTTCTATCTTGAGCTTCTCTGTCTTCGGAAGGTACGCTTAGCCGTTTGGTCCCGGTTGTTATCGATGGCAGCCTTGAGGCTGTGACAGATGTCTTAGGGCAGCCTAAAAAATTCTGACAGTGTTGACCACTAAGACACCTTGGTGGTTCCTGTTGGTCTGGTTTCTCTATAAAAAGGGGTTACAAAGGTCAGACGGCAGTCGCTCATTGTAATAACTAGTTCCGCCAAATCTAGGACCATGACTTACAGCGTACCCTAGGCTCCGAAGCGTAAGCTATCGACGCAACTAGGAATACACGCTAGGATGATGAGGTGCTTTCAAACATAACAAAAATTTTAAAAATAGGATCTCGTTCACACAACAAGGTCTCTAAAAAGACCTCTTTGAGCAATTTATCATAACGGACCATTTCATGAATTGCTAAACTTAGTAATTCGATTGATTTGAATTAAAAATAAATTGGATGATTATTTTTATATTTTAATTGATATTTAATAATTCTAAAAATATTGTTAATCAACATAATTGTTTAGACAAACTTACTAAACTGAAAAAATCGTATAAGAGCGAACGCCGTACAAAAAAAAACGTTTATTTTTAGATCTGGCAATAAGGTAAAGCAATACATGAAATGTGAGCCATTTTTCGAACAAACAGTGATGACAATTCTCATAACATGAATACATCGTTCGTGATTCATTTTATGAACTGTCAAAATGTGGCCATGAATGGCAATGATGTATAATATGATCATATTTGTTATTAGTGCAAAGTGGCCTTTTTAGGCCCACATAACCTTTGGCACTCCTTATTTTTATATTTATCGTGGTTTCTTATGACAATATTGTTTTCTTTTAGATTGAAACAAGTGCCGCTCAAAGATTTCTCACTACAGAATATCTCGTGTTTGGAGTATCACAACTTTTCATTTATTGTTGGCATAGTAATGATGTATTATATGCTGTGAGTATAATAGAGCCACTAAAGCATTTATAGTCTTTACACAAAAACAAAGTTGGACATTAGTTGGACACGTGTTTACCTAAACACAGTCTAAACCTTTAGACTACAATTAGACTACTATTGAATAAAACTCAAAACCATGTCTAAAACCTGATTAAATTTAGACTTTAAATAAACGTAGTTTTATAGAAGCATCTATTTAAACACATGTTCAAGAGATATCTTGTTTTATAGTAAGACTGTTAAGGTTTTTTATAAGCCAATTTCTTTTTCACAGAGTCAAGATCTAAGATTGGGACCTTATGAAAGTACCTGGTGGTTGCAAAAGGTACCAAATCGTAAGGATATCTTCATTTTGATTGCTCAGTTCAGTAGAACTGTAGTATTTTCTGCTGGACCGTTTACTAAACTTACTGTTGCTACTTTTATAAGCGTGAGTATTCATGCAAAGCTATAAATTTATAAGTAAAATATTACACCTATGTATATTATAGAAAGAATATATGTAAAATTTACATCAATCGATTCTCTTACTAAATCGGCAATGGGCGGGGTAACGTTATGTATAGTACCGATAGCCGATGCTGCAGGAAGGTTCTCAAATCTCACGCCCTGGCAAGCGCTACGTTGGGCACCCTGTGACCAGATGACCTGAAAGAGGTTCCAGGCAAGCATTGGATACAGGCCGCTTCCTACATCTAAAAATCCTTGAGAGAGGCTTATGTTCAGCAATGGACTAATTGCTGTTAAAACGATAATGATGATTTTTATCTGTTGCATCCTTAGCTTACGCTTCAGAGCCCAGGGTACGCTTTAATCATAGTACATGTGGCACTGATTATTACAATGTAGCGATTGCAGCTGCGATCTGACATTTGTAAGCTTTTTACCCGACTAAGGTAAGGTAAAGGAAGGGTTAAATCGGTTAAGCAGTATGTACGTAGTTATATTTACGTATGTTCCAATTTAGCGCTTCAATTAATGAGCCGATTTCATTAAACGAAGTCATCATCATCATGATGATAGTGATGAAATGATGTATTAATCTAATGAGAATGGCTGTGAGATTGTGACCATATTAGTATTAAATACATAATTGTATGCCGTTCAAAAATAGCAAAACAAAGTGTTTCATATACTCTGTAAAACAACTAAATTATGGAAAGGAAAGATTTGTATTTTTGTGTGTATGTTTGTAATGAATAAACTCAAAAACTACTGTGCCGATTTCAAAAATTCTTTTACCATTGGAAAGCTACATTCGCCCTGAGTAACATAGGCTATATATACCGCAGGCGGAGCTGCGGGAAACAGCTAGTAACAAATAAATAAATGATTGATAGATTAATAGAAATATATTTGTTACATTTTCAGATACTGAAGGGGGCCTACAGCTACTATACTTTACTAAGTCAATCACAAATGAAATGAATCAAAAAGTATTGAGCTAATTTTTTAACTAGAACAGACTTTAATAACGACAAGTCACCAAAATGAAGTACTTGTCAAAAACTTCTGAATTCATTCATACCTTAATCGTATCGTATAGTTCGTAAGTGAAGATTTAAACCCATACTTAATATTATAAATGCGAAAGTCTGTCTGTCTGTCTTTCACGGCCAAACCGCTGAAATTTGATGAAATTTGGTATGAATATAGTTGAAGACCCGGGGTCAAACATAGGCTACTTCTTGACGCAGGCGGAGTTGCGGGAAACAATGTTATTTGGAATTGACGTCAATTCCAAACTTCATACCTCATTTTATCATCAGTTTAGATTTTTCTGTGCTGAAAACAGGCCTACAAGTCATTAAGATATTTTTAATCTGTTAGTGCTTTTAGTGTAAATGAAAATGGATTTTCAAGCACTTCAGCTAATTAAAACCTGCAATTGTTTATTTTTCACTTCGTCTCTTTTCAAAATTAACAACATTGAATGTTTTTCCTGTTAACTGAAATGTTAAAGTCAAAATTTTGTTTGTAATAAATTTGATGAGTTTGTTTTTTTTTTACACGACTAAAAATGAGTGTTATGTCTTCAGCAGTCATGTATGTATATCTTATATTTGTATAATTTTAATTTATTAACTCATTATTGATTATAATTAGGCAGATTGAAAATAAAAAGGTTTTAGGAGTTAAAGGATTTAGGAGTAATAGACAGCCACCAAACTGACTCGGAAACATGCTAAGACGGCAAAGAAGAATCAGGCAGCTTGAATAAATTAATAGACGAAATATAAGTTTTGTTTTTATTTTTTTTAGCATTAAGTCCGCCTATTGTGATATAATAATAATAATAAAGGGGCGAATAGGCTAGTTTCCAGGGTCAAAAGACTAACATTAAAATTAGTCCGTCATTTAGGAAATCAAAATATATTAGTGGCGTATTTTTTCTTTTGTCAATTGAGCTATAAAATTATAAATATATTATATAACGCATCAAAGTTTAGGAGTGACGTAGGACGTGACGTCACATATTGCGAAAAAGTGTACCACACTGTGACGTCACACGGAACTTTAACGCGCCATATCTTTACCATTCTTTGTTTAATTTTCAAAAGAAAAATACGTCTTTAATATATTTTGATTTTCTAACTGACGGACTAAATAATTATTTTATAAAACTTGCCTATTGTTTCCCGAAAATACCTCTGATTTATGCTGGTCATTCAAGACCACAACATTACCACAAAAAAATATCAAAAACATATAATCTGGGATACCTATCAACCTTCAATCCGATCTCTGCCGGCATTGTCACAGCGCATCATCAACCATACAGCAGATTACTGGGGCTTGTACATCGGTCTCTCAAACAGACTACAAACATAGACATGAAGAGATTGAAACACAAACCAATTTCTGAAAAAGTAGCCTATTACAAATATTCGCCACAAATTATTCTAGACAATGCACAATTTAAAATGTACTGGGACAGAACAATAATAACCGATAAAACAATTCACCATGATAGACCGGACATAACTTTTTATGACAAACTCAATAAAACAATTTATCTCATACACATCGCTGTTGTCAAATACCCACAATCTACCAACCACATTTACCGTAAAACTAAGTAAGAATACGGACTTAGCTATAAAAATAAAGACTTTTTTGCGGGTTGAGACAGTTAAAACCATTCCAATATTTATTCCACAGGTGTTATCCCCAAAACTCTTCGAAATAGTCTCGAAAGTCTACAAATTCATCCCCTTAGTTATCTCCTTCTACAAAAAGCTGCCATTCTTAATACATATAGAATTGTGCGGAATTTTCTGTCCATCGACTAAATACAATTTTAATCGTTATAATTATTAAATAATTTTGCTTGGCCAAAAGCGCTTAAAAATATTTAGCTCCCCTGCAAAGGGTGTAAATAAACTAGTAAAAACATAATGAAAGTAATCATGATTATGGCAGTGATATTACAATAGCCCTGTTTCATCTCCACCCAAACTTCATCACTATATCCCATATGTACATAATTAATAGTTCCTACTCCTGCCAAGACCTGTTCATGGACATGTCATCTATTGATATAGCCGAGGACGGGTTTTGGCAGGAGCACCACATGACATCAACTTCTCCAAAGCCACTCCGCGTCGGATCCATATCCCCGCGCAAGGCTCTCAAAGGACCGGGGCAAACCGAGAATCCCAAGCGGAGATACATAATAATAAAAACTCTTTATTGCATCAAGAACTAAAATACAGATTAAACAAAAAAATTAAATGTCTATGTACAAGGCGGCCTTATCAAAAAAGGTAAAATATACAACTGGCAAGTAAACTTTTTCATGAAAATGTCTCATACGTAAACCATTTCGAGGAATAGGCTTAAGGAACAGATTACATTAATCAGATCTTTAGATAAGCAAGTATTTTTTAAGAAAATCGCAGAAAACCCAATGACTTTCATTTTTTAGCAAAGTTATCGTATGACGTAGCCGGATAACTTCCGGCTATTCACATTTAATTTTTTAGGTTGGTAGCACAGGGTAGAATAAATATTTTTTGTTTGGTAGCGCTAATTAGGCGCTTCATGTACTTGTCACCCATGTCAAATGTCATCTCTGTTCAAGTAACATAACCCATAAATAACCTAACTACATCTTCATTACATTCATTTATACATTATAATGAAGAATCGGTGTCCGATTAATGAAAAATCGGATGTCAACGGATGAAGAGACGGCAGTAAAGTTCAATGAACAGGCCAATTATGCAATAGATACGAGAAATGGGGTAGGTACCAAGATATTTGGCGATTGTAAACAAACAAGAAACCAACTCGCGGTCTTCGGTCCATCCTGACTTTGACATTTGACACTGACATACATATTTTTTAATACCGTAGTAATTTTTGCTTTCTTGCAGTTCGAGATGGCCATTATCGTTGCGTGACGTCATCACTATAAAATCTTTAAAATTATATAACAAAATAAATATAATTTAGAGAATTTTTACGTTTAAATTGTATCTCCCAAATAGTCTATTCTATCAATAAAATATATAAAATACACAATTTATTTTTTAGTTGACTAGCCAATTGTTTTGTACAATAAAGTTGAAATAAATAAATATAGATTAAATGACATATTTTCACGTATATATTATTTTACAGTCATTATCAATGCTTTTAAGTCTAAGCGTGCAAGTGCCCATAGCACAAAACATGTATAATTAAAACACTTCCTTGGTAATAAGAAGACCAGCCTATAACTTAATTTCACTCTTAAATATAAATATTATGAAACACATGATCATAAAAATGACTTCATAAATACAATGTTTGTAGAACAAAAGCCTTGAGCATAATTTCAGCCAAAAACACATATTCCTCCACGAAATATTATAAGCATTACAAAATAAAATCCCCACATACCGCTATAATGACCGACTATAAAAATTCATAGCAGGATTTTGAAATAAAAATGGTATAGAAGTGAGTCTGTTACAGAACTAAGAATTCTCATATGTCAATGAACATGCTCGTTATATCATTTCTACCGGAGCGGAGACAAGAACAGTGGAGGAATGCGACCAGCAAGAAACAACAACACATCTACTCTCTGCAATGCCACTTATCAACAAAAAAAATACGCCATTTTGTTTTTGTTTCATTTTGATATACCCAGTGTCACTCTCACAGTAAATACAAATCTAACTGCAACTCTCAAGCTAAAATCCATCGAGCCGTTCAAGCTGCAGAGCGTGCCACACAATTATACATACATACCAACATACATACATACATACCTACCTACATACACATTATCGAACACACGAAAACATAAGATTTTGACCTGTTTGATTGTCTGTTCATCTGTTCCCGATTTTCTTCAACTACTAATGATAATTAAACAGATGAGGTAAAGTTGGAAAGGTCTTAGTTATCCGCTGGTTCTTATCTATGTAACGTCATGTCAAATTCACAACAGTGCCATCTAGAGGATATAAAGTAAGAAACAGAAAAAAAAAATTGTTGATGCCCTGTGGGGTATCAATTGAAAGGGCTATAAATCAGCACATCTCAAAAACATATATACTCGTAATGATTTCTTATGTTTTCGCGATTGTTATTCATTAAATTAAACTATTTAAATACGGTTTTATCGCGTTTATTACTTATTTATTTACACCTGACGTTTCAAACACTTTACAGCGTTCATGGTCGCAGGCAGACTAAGTTAACATTTGTCTTTGATGTCATAAGATTACAAACTACCGTCTGAAATTTTTATTGGGAACTATTCCGATTCACGCAGTATTGCTTCCGAGTTTGTGATTTTATTAAGTTAATGACTGGGTCCCAAGCTGGCGGTACCTGCCATCCATCCTCTCTATTGAAATTAGGATGTTTTTTAATATATATTCGTATTGTTAGCTTTAGCTTGCGTGGTTGCTTGCTTTTTTAATTAAGTTCTTCATTTCATTAAGTACCTACATTACAACAATTCGTGGTCTGTCAAACTGTGATACAAAAATTAAATACTCTGCCTTTACCAGGAGATATAATGTTATATATCGAATCGTCATAGCTTCCAAGCGGATAATTAATAAAACGTTTTTGTTATATTCCTCACAAATTTTTCTTCCTAAAAATGCCACAGTAGAGCGAGTCTCCACTCGGCGATAAATTAATATTGTATATCGACTATCGGCTATGTAAAGCGTTATATCACTCGCACCTCTAAATACTTTAATATTTGTGTGACGATTGCTATGTGGAATTTGTCTACCGCTGGGTTCCACTTCTGTGTTTCGTTATTCGGCATCGGGCCCTGAATTAATATATTTAAGCATTCATGAGCAAGTTCGATGTCAGACGTCGGTTATTACATTTTGTGACATGTTTTTTAAAGGGTTGGTTTATACTTTGGTTACATTTTTTTATATTCCAGTTGGGATTCACGGGTTGCCCCGGTCCTTTGATAGGCTTGCGCGGGGATATGGATCCAACGCGTAAAGGCCCTTTGTAGAAGTTGGTGCTCCTGCTCAAACCCGTCCTCGGCTATATCAATAGATGACATTTCCATGAACTGGTCTGGGCAGGAGGAGGAACTATTGCTAATGAGTGAAAAGAATAAAATGGATTATGGTTATGATGAGTTTGGATGGATTTAAACTGGGCTATTGCAATAGAAATCGGGCAACTGCCATAATCATGATTCCTGACTATTAGTGGCAGGCGGTGACTCGCCACTTAGTAAACGGTTCCCAAATAGTCGCCGTGTTTGGCAACAGAGAAGCAACATTGGATATTTCGATTATTTTTAAAATTTTTATGTGAGAGGCCTATGAATGACTCAATTTCGATTAAATATAGTAATTTTATTTCTCTATACGTCAAAGTCTCTTTTTGTCGTGTTTTTCTACGCTAAGGTAGCCTGGAAGAGATTTGCATTTGCGCCGCGATTAATTACTATATTTTTCTACTTTGCAATAGAGTTTTTACTCTCTCATCTCATGGAAATTTATAATTTGGTAGTCGTTAAAGGAACCACGTCAGAGGCCGAGAGGCGATTCCGAACAACTTTGACACCATGTCAATGGTGTACATGGTCGATAGACAATGTAATCTACACGAAATGATGATGATGGAAATTTATTTCGACACTTGTATTTCATTACTAGTTTTACTTGACAAAAGTTTTAATTTGACAATATATAATTAAACATCAATAGAAGGCCCTGTAGTTAAGTTGTTGATTGTTACTATTTCCATTATCAGATACAATTAACTTGATTTGAATGTAACTGTATTTCTGAACATACCTCAGTAGTTTAGTTCAATGCATTTCTCATGGAAAATGTTTTTATATAAAACTAGCTGTTTCCCGCAGTTCCACCTGCGGTATATAGCCTATGTTACTCAGGGTGAATGTAGCTTTCCAATGGTGAAAGAATTTTTGAAATCGGCACAGTAGTTTTTGAGTTTATTCATTACAAACATACACACAAAAATATAAATCTTTCCTCTTTATAATATTAGTGTAGATAGTGTATCGATTTAATAAAAAAAAATATGAATGTGTGCAATTTTATAAACAATAGATTAATTAACGCAGATATATTAAACAAGGGAAATATCAGGAGTACCCGTAATCGACGAGCGTGTATGACGAGAGTGATGAGCGAAGAAGAAGCGAGGGAAGTCTGTAACGATCGTAGCAAATGGAAATCCGTAGTCTACTCCTACGGGAAAAAGGCGTGATGGTATGTTTGTAGTATAATTCTAAATTAAGACTAAATGAAAACTATATATATAATATCTACAAGTTTTGTAGTCTCAAATCGTTACATCGCGGCAATGTGGTTGGCAAACGTTGGATGGCAATATTTAACCCTCTATGCTAGAAAACATCCAATCCTTTGGTCAAGGAATATCTCTATACTTTTTGAGATGAACTTAAAAGGCTCTTGAGATGGACCCTATGGACCCAGAGTTTCTACCCCAAAAGGCTCAAATATTATTTATTTATTTATAAATCTGAATTGTACCACAAGTAAAAAAAAATACTTTTACAATTGGAGGACTTAATGCTAAAAGCATTCTCTCCCAGTCAACCATTAGGAAAAACAGAAAAGATTATGTGCGACACGAATTATCTTAAAAAAACAATGAGACAAAAGAAATATCTGCTAAATAAACATACATTGAAATGTTTACTACCTGGGGAAAGAAAATAGGTACCAAAATTAAAATAAAAGAACAAATAACTTTTACAATATTTATTTGGAAACAGAAGTTGAAAGCTAACACAAAAAATAAGCTAACACAAAAAACTCAAATTAAAAAAAAATGAATTTCTGTTCAAAAAAAAGAAATGACTAAATGAAATTAAATTGAGAAAAGACAATTAGGGGCGCAGGAGATCGAATGGCCAATATTTAGATCCCTTCTTTAAAGTTTTAAATTAAAAGAATAAAATAAAAGGTTAATAAAATAAAAAAATGTAGAAAGCGCAGGCACTGGCTGACCGATAATGCTGGCTTCGGCTGTGTGGTTACCTCAGTTAAAGCAAAAATGTCTATCGCAGATTAAAATGGTAGTATAAGCAGTGTCCTCTTGCTTCAATAAAAGAAATGTGGTATGCACTCCTGACACCTCGGGAAGCTGGTAGAACTCCCAGTGTTCAGCGGAGGGAGTGTTGAGGGAAACTTCAGGTGTTCTTTTTAACCCTGAAGTAGGAATAACAAAATAACTTTCAAAAGACTGCTTATGAAACAATGGTTTACTATAGGGCGGGGCTCTGGAAATTTCTAGGTTTTATTCCTGTTCAAAATCCCTTTCAATATATGTATAATTTTGTTATAATGGAGTATTCCTAAATTTAGGGCTGAATCTTGTTTGGTTGTAATTATAAAAAGAAAGTCATAATTCCAAATGGTAGGTTACCCGACAATGAAAAATCTACTTAATTTTGTAAAAAAAAACGATTTTGTATGAAATATTTCAATTTGAATTCATATATTCGACGCTTATTTATGTGTACCAATGGTGAGAAATCATTTTAAGACCAAAATTAGATAAAATTTTAATAAAATACACATGTGAATAAAATACACATTCTACCCACTTTGTAAATTATAAATTTGTCACAAAACCCACAATTTAACCAGAAAGTTATTAGACCAAATGAAAGAATTAATCGGTTATTTAGCTCAATAAGACAATATTTAAAATAAAATAAATTACCTTTTCAGGGTTCTTTATGTATATCCAAGAAAACACTTTTGTCTTAATAACGCCGTACGACAACCACGTCGGCGAAAATATTTGTTACGACGGTTGCACTATTAAACTCCAAAATAACAGTATTAAATGCGATTTAAATCTTTAAATTATAAAAATAGCGAGTAAATATCGACCCGCTCCAAAAATCATCTGATTTCGTCTGCCGGTGGCGGCAAGTGTGCTAGCTGTCAGTTCAGTCGTAGTGATGGGGACATCGGGAGTCGACATTTGCTCGAATCGACTCGATGAACTATCTATCGACTTCGTGCCGAACCGTGTGAAAACAACAGGCATTTAGTATCGATTTTTGAGATCCGCCGGCGAACCATTCGACAATTAAACCAACTCGCACGGATTCAATGAGTGATTAAATAAATCCGGAACAAGTAAGGAATGATTCGATTATCGTTTACCGGGTCGTGGAGTTATTCGCACGGCCAGACCATACCAGTCGAAATCAAACATCACTACCCGCGTACATTTCAAAAATACAGAATGTTGCTTCCACGAACGCAATCGATATATCTTACGGAGGAGTCAATTCTCTTATTTTAAATAGGTACCTAGTGCACAATTGAATCGCAATTGGATCGCAATGACTTCACTTTGACGCTTCTGATATTCCGTTACTCATTTTATTTACATTTCCCTACTAATATCATTAAAATACGCTCCAGTCGCAAATGAATAGAGATTCAAAACTGTTTAAGCAAAATACCACTATTGAGCATATCAAAAAAAATGCAACATAATTGAGTCGCGATTGAATTTCAGTTGCGTGGTCTTTTAAAGTTTATTAGCGGAATTGATCCCTTACTTAACAATCGAGCAATTAGGCAGTTAATCGACTTAATATTTATGGCATAGTAAAAATAGCATTACAACATAGATTTACATACAGTATTCATAACTATACATATTATGTAATATAGAAAAAATAATGCTTTTTCACAATATTATTAGTAAATTATTCATTAAACACTTCTATCGTGAAAACCGTTATTCTTCTATGAGTCGAAATAGCTCAGATTCGACAACGCATGACATTTTTGAAAAGAATAGAATGGTTTCCGTTCGATATCAAATGATTTTTATGTAAAATACTTCTTTCACACGGATCCCTAAAAATAATAATATAACAAATCCCTGGAGAACAAAATAACAGCGGCAATAAGGAATGATTACAGAGAAATGTAAGAATTCCTTCAGGACATCTCGGAGCCGGGATTTCTTAAATCTCTCCTCAATATTGAGTGAATCTTGTATCCGTTCTTTCTACACAGAATTCATAATATTATAAATGCGAAAGTCTGTCTGTCCGTCTCTGTAGGTCACGCTTTCACGGCCAATCCGCTAAACGGAATTTGATGACATTTTTTATGAATATAGTAGAAGATCCGGGGTCAAACATAGGCTTCTTTTTAACGTAGGCGGAACTGCGGGAAACAGCTACTTTTATACAATGTTGGTAGTTGTTTAAGTCAAAATGTTGTCTAAACCAGCAGCAAAAATTACGTGAAACTTGACTAAATATGACAGTCGGAAGTAAAGGGCTCCAGAATTCCAGACGCCTGAAGGTCCAGTTAAGTGATAGATGCAGGCCACTTCAACCGGACATTCAGGAAATCCTTGGGAATGGGCCTATGTCCAGCATTGGACTGACTCCGGCTTTCTTTCTTCGCGTAGGTATCGATAGCATTACACTCTCCTAACCCAGAAAGAAGCTACCGAAACAGCTCTGTCAGAGGCCAAGCACAGGTCATTCAAGGTACAGGTATTTGGGCACCCAGCACATGAGAGAGCAAATGCGCCATAGTTTGAGGGGAGAAACTACACTTCAGCATAACTTAAGAAAATGGCGGCTGAAATTATGATGATGATATTGAACGCCTGAAAAGTTTCATAAGCAAAAATGCAAAGGTACACATTCTGTAAAATTTGAAAGGAAGTTTACTTTTCAATATGTTGTTCATCTATGTTAGCCGAACCAATCATCCATACTTCCATACTAATATTATAAATGCGAAAGTCTGTCTGTATTTCTGTCTGTCTGTCTGTTACGCTTTCACGGCCAAACCGCTGAACGGATTTTGATAAAATTTGGTATGAATATAGTTGAAGACCCGGGTCAAACATAGGCTACTTTTTGACGCAGGCGGAGCTGCGGGTAAAACCTAGTAGTTACTATAAATTAGTTTCACTACATGTAACTTAATAATAAATCTATGGAACTAACACTTTTCTTTATACGTATTTCCAAGTGGCGTCGTCAGTTTAAGCTTCAAAGCCTAGGGTACGCTTTTGATCATGGTCCAAGCTTTGACGATACTATTTTTTATATTACTATAATTATTTATTTATAAGTGTATTACTATAATTGCTGTACTGTATTCATTTATAGTCATCGATTTGGATTTTTTTTTTGACTACGATATGGTACTGGACTACTCATGTTGCTGAAATCAGCCGCTCTATTAATATTGTTCTTTAACAGCTGAATCGTCTCAGAAATTTTCTACCTATTAAAACGAAGATTTTTATGGTTCAAACCTTAGTTTTTCCAATTTTGGACTATGCAGATGTATGCTATCCGGACCTTAATCAAGATCTTCTAAACAAGCTAGATCGTCTAGTAAATAACAGCATCCGCTTCATATTTTGCCTCCGTAAGTACGATCACATATCGCCTTACCGCTCCGAGCTTAGATGGCTACAAATTCGTCAACGCAGAGAGCTTAGGCTTCTCTGTACACTCTTTTCGATCCTAATGAATCCTCAATCTCCTGATTATTTAAAATGTAATTTCAAATATCTATATGACTCTCATGACCGCAAACTTCGCTCTTCTAATTCTCTCTTACTAAGTACTCCTCTTTTTCGCACCAGTTTTATGGCTAATTCCTTCACTTTACAATCCACTCGACTTTGGAATGCTTTGCCTGCTGATATTATGGAAAGTCCTAACAAATTTTTATTTAAAAAGCGGGCACGTGTGCACATTTTGGACTCGCTCAGTTAATGAAAACTTCTCAATGTGACTTGACTTCATCATTGGTATTGGTGTAGGTATTTATTTAAAATAAAATAGTATTTGTGTATGTTTGATGTATGAACTTAAGCTTTTGATAAAATTTGCTCTATAAGTAATACATTTTTCCCCCTTAACTTTTTTGCGCCAAACTATCTTTCCGTTTCTCCCAATGGTTGACTGGTAGAGAATGCTCTTAGCATTAAGTCCGCCAATTGTTATAAGTATATGTGTACTTTGTGGAACAATAAAGTTTTAATAAATAAATAAATAAATTCCTATTATATAAGACTTTCTATTCAATAGATCAATATTTAGAACAGTGATTCCCAAAGTGGTCCAGGTGGACCCCCAGGGGTCCACGGGAGACTTGCTGGGGGTCTACGTAGGCGTGAACAAAAAATGGGGGTCCATAAGATGTTAATGGGGGTCCACGAAAATTTATCTGCTTTTGTCGTGAATGACAGAGGATAACTTGAGGAAATGGACTGTAGATTTTATAGGTATTTGGCACTTTGAAATTAAAGATTTTATATAGTTACAAACTGGGAGTGACTATTCCGAGGGTCGCGCACTTGTCTTGTCCATTACTTGCTTGCTGTTGTTAGAATGAATTTTAGGACCGAATTAGTGCCCTTTTATACACTAAATGAACTATACGACGCATGCGCAACCCTGTGAGCAGGTATTCTCCCTCATTTACTCTTTATCCAGTTGTGATACAGACATTTAGAATACGAGGTCAACCTTAGGTTACACGTGTCGTATAATACAAGGACGACACGTGGAGGCATAAGTACAAACAATATACAACTTTAATGTGTATGCATAAGGTTCTCTTTAGTTTAACAAGAATTGGTAACCTTCTATATGCATTTACTGTTACATAGTTGTATCTTACATGACAATAATAATACTTATAACGCTAAGATTGATAACAAATGATGTATAACTAAAAGACATGAAAGATAATGAGTTTAAGGAGAATTACAATCTTAACCTACTTACAAAATAAAGGAGTACAAAAAGGAACGACGTTTTATTTATATTATTTACAGCTTATATGCGACAGTTATTTACAGCTATATGCGACAGCTTTTGATAGTAAAGAGCAAAAATGTAAGCATAGTTTTTATAAGGGCCTACCTACATTGTTTTAAGTACCTATCTAAGCAGATAATATTTTAATAAGGCAAGCGACTGTTACTTGTCCAAACTTGTGTATTCGATATTACGTACAATTTCGTGTACAGACTTGCAAAGCGCTATCCGCCCGACAATGCTTAATGCTTGTTCAGACATGAACTTGATCAACACTATAAATACTTGATGCCAAAGGCAACCAAACGCATTCATTTGTTTCCGGAATTTCGAAAACAAGGCGGAATTTGGAAAAAAGTTGTGAGAAAATTTATATCTGTGTTTGCTAGTGCCGGAGAAAAGTAAGTAACCTACCTTTTTTTGTTATAGTACTTAAGTATTTTGTTTACGTGTACTAGTCGGTTGATCACAACGGCCTGTATAGATAGGTAACTTAGTAACTTACAGATATTTTAATTGTCCTCTTTCGATTTGAAGACAAACACAGCACGTTTTATTCAATTGTTTTTTCACGAGAGAAGCACTGCCTCTCTAAAAAGGCCGAATAAGCAATATTGCAGAGCAATTAATTTTGTAATTTTTCTTGCAAATAACTACTAATTTTATAAAACAGTAATTTCATAATCATGTTAAATTGATTTTGAAGTAACTATTTTATCAAAACTATTCCTTTTCGGAAAGAGCGAGCGGTGCGCGGGCGACGGGAAAAGGGCGGGGCTTGAACTTCGATGCCTGTTTGTCACGTTTTAACAATGAAGCCGCAGACAAAAAATACGCAAATACACGGAGCGCGTGAACTCATTGATTTAATAAAATGTTAGTTATCGTTTTTATGGACAATTTTGGGATTTCGACGTTTATTTTTTCCTACACAAATATGATCAGTATTCGATACTGAGTACACTAATTTTTATTTATACTATTAAAAATTAGTGGTAAATTATGTACTTTAAAATTGATACCGTTTTGTGAAAACGTTTGTATTTGTCTCAGCGGTTTATTAGTTGGTCCCTTTACAAGCCGTAATTCTATTTCCGCGTGCTGACAAAGGCTGCGGTGTGATACCTATATTCAGAAAAAAACTTGGTTACTAAAACATTTTTTTTACAGGTAAGGTAACTGACACGAAACATGGCTACAGCAAAGAAAAAATGTCGACAATATAGTGTCGATTATTTGAAATATGGTTTTGTTCCATCAGAGGCAGACAAACAATTGCCCATGTGCCTATTATGCAACAAAGTTTTGAGCAATGACTCTATGAAACCATCAAAGCTCGAAGATCATCTAAAAAGGTGTCATACTGATAAAATAGGTAAAGATTTAAAATATTTTCAAACATTGAAAGAAAAATATGGAAAGAGACCCACCATGCACAGTATGTTCGCTTCAACATCTCAAAGTAACGATGATGGCTTGCGGGCATCTTACAATATCTCATTACTTATAGCAAAATCTGGAAAACCGCACACTATCGGAGAACAATTAATTTTACCCGCTGTTGAAGAGGTTTTAAAAACTGTTTTGCACAAATCTCCATTTGACGTACTAAAAAGAATTCCATTAAGTAACAATACTGTACAAAGACGCATTGATGAAATGAGCTCTGATATCGAAAGCTTTTTGTGCAATCATCTGCAAAAAACTCATTTTTCTATACAACTGGACGAGTCAACGTTACCCAGTAATGAAGCATTACTATTGGCATATGTCCGATTTATTGTTGAGGAAGAAATTCACGAAGAATTGCTATTTGCCAGAACTTTGGAGACTGACACTAAAGGCGAATCAATATTTAATGTCCTGAGTAATTTTTTTACGGAAAAATCGATCCCATTTACAAACATTATTTCAGTGGCAACAGACGGAGCTCCTGCAATGGTCGGGCGATATCGTGGGTTTATAAGTCATCTCAAAAGAATTATACCAGGACTTACAGCTATTCATTGCGTAATCCACCGACAACATCTTGTGGCAAAACATTTAAGTGACAGGTTGAACCAATCTCTTCATTTTGTAATAAAAGCTGTCAACAAAATCAGAAGCAATGCATTGAATACACGTTTATTTGCTCAATTGTGCGACGAAAATGATGAAGACTTCCAACGACTGCTCTTACATACTGAAGTACGCTGGTTGTCGAAAGGTGCATGCTTAACGAGATTTTACTCTGTTTTCGATTCCATATTAGAGTTCTTAGAAAGTAGAGATCCAGATTTAAAAGAAAACTTGATCAAATTCAAAGCAGACATTGCGTATTTGACAGATTTGTTTAAAAAATTTAATGATATTAACTTGCAGTTACAAGGGGACAGCCTGAATTTAATAAAAACAAAGGGGATAATTTCGGCTTTTCTTGGGAAATTGAAATTTATGAAGCAAAACATTAGTCGGCGCGAATTCTCTCAATTTCCAAACTTGTCGCAGGTAGAATGTATTGATGAGGATATCCATACCTACAGTCAACATTTAAGTGCCCTGCATGATGACTTCAAAACCAGGTTTGAAGATATACTGACGATGGATATACCACCATGGATAATAAATCCATTTGATGAAACGGAAGTGGCCAATGTTGTATTACAAGAGGAGCTGCTCGAGCTAAGCACTAATGAGGAGCTGAAGGTGAAATTTAGAAAAGGCTACCCAACATTTTGGCTGCAAGCAGAAATACCCGAAAAATATCCTGGACTGTGGGAAATCGCAAGGAAATTTTTAATAGCTTTTCCCTCGTCATATCTTGTCGAAAGGAGTTTTAGTGCCGTTACAAACCTCTTAACAAAAAAAAGGAGCAAATTAAACATCACAGAGCGGGGGGATTTGCGGTTATTGCTCACAAAAATAAAGCCAAACATTGATCGTTTGCTGACACTCCATCAGATACATCCTTCCCATTAATTAAAATTATGACCTGAACCTATATTACCTTAATATTTTTTTCTTGTAATTCTATTCTTTTAATAAATAAAGTGATATAAAATGTACCATTTTTCGTTTTTATTTTACATATCGAAATATAGGGACAGAACTCAGAAGTGACACAATTTTTATTTTTTGGCGACTTTAAGAATGTGGTAGAAATGTAGCAGCAGGGGGTCCACCGAAACCAGTAAAATTTTGAAAGTGGTCCACGAGAAAAATAAGTTTGGGAACTACTGATTTAGAAGATAAAAATTCATGAACAAATTCATGTTTAGCTGTAGTTTTGTTGAACCAATTTATTTTTAAAACTTATAGTAAAATGTTAAGTAATAAAATAAGTGTGATTATGTAAACTTGTTAATAATAGAGGTACAAAAATTTTGCATTGTATTATTTGCATTTCTATTTACAATACCTGTAAAAGGTGACTAAGTTGTAAGCACTTATAAATTACTTAAGATCACTCTGTAACACTTAGTATGTCAATAAATAAAATTCAAAAATTGAAATTGAAAATATTTTGATTTTCTAAATAACGGACTAATTTACTTTATAAATATACTTCGTCAAAATATTACACCAAAAATCCGATGACATAACTAACTGAAATGGCGCAGCAACCCAAAGTAAGCCTTCGCCTATGATAATAAGGACGATAACGATCTCTACTTCGATCTGCCCTTCGGCACCTTCCCATCATCGGTAAGATTGCTTGCCGATATCATACTTGACTCTAAGCATTCTCTTATTTCATTCATCTCCACCAGAGTTTTAGCGCAGCTTCGCGGGTACGATATTTTTTCCGGAATGAAAGTTGTATAGGATCCATTTAAATACTACTCGTATTAACTATCAGAAAGTATATGAAATTTCAGGAACATTGATTCATTAATATCAAGTGGCTTACATTATCAATCGACCCTGTACACCCTGTTGTCAGGTTTTCTTGTAGTTTAAATAAAGAGTCAATATGTAAAAAATAAATATGAAAAATCACTTTTTTTTGTATTTTTATTTTTACTGTGAGGCTCTGTGAGATGCCTTTAGGCAGCCAGAAAAATTTCTGACAGTGTTGGCTACTAACACACCTCGGGTCATGTTCCTGTTGGTCTGGTTTCTCTGTGAAAGAGGCCCTACAACGTATCATATACTCCGAAGCGTAATCCGAGGACGCTACTAGGAAACCACGCGTGGACCAAGAAGACAAAGTAGGTACTTTGTCTTCCTCGTCAATTTAAGAACTGGGTTCTTGTCGGTAGAGTTTCTTCCATTCTTCTCTATTATAAGCGAGAGCCTTCATGATGCATTTGTTTATTCTTCCCTTCCATATTACACAATTAAAGTTTTATGTTAATAATATTTATATCCGGCTCGAAGGACCAATATGTTGCGGCAGGTGCCCGTGTGAAGAATCCACTGGGAATCCCTACTGCGGAGATGAATGATACTTCGATGTTATTTGAAAGTCGGACTGTATATTAGTGATAATTATGTCCAAAGGCTTTTGATGTGCGGCGCAATCGGTTACTTGTCGTCAAGTCCCGTCCGTTATATCGGTTCGACGAGCTGTCAGTTGTGTCATGCTGACACATGCATGACGATGATGTTGACGCACGCCGCGGGCGCGGCTACGCGGCCGCGGCTGTAGACGATGTTTCGTCAACATATATATATATATATATATGTACATACATACATATATATATATATATAAATAGTTACATAACTAGCTATTCCCGCAACTCCGCCTGCGTCAATAAGTAGCCTATGTTTGACCCCGGGTCTTCAACTATATTCATATCAAATTTCATCAAAATCCGTTCAGCGGTTTGGCCGTGAAAGCGTAACAGACAGACAGAAAGACATTCAGACAGACTTTCGCATTTAGAATATTAGTATTGATGTGTATGTTAATAATAAAATAATAAAAAAAAAACAATTAAGAAATTTAAAAAAAGGCACATAAATATGGCAGTGCGAAAACAGACATAAATATATTTTGTTGTAACTTTAAATCTATCAACCGCTTATTATTAAATTATATGTATATTTAAGCCCATGACAGCCTCATCACAGAATTGCCAAACCCAAGGTTTCTTTCGACATCGCCGCCCGAAGCCCGCCAGTGTCCGATACTGCTAGTCGAGTAGTCAGTAGTGAATTGACCATGCTTTGGCTGTGTCTAGTGTTGTGTTTCACTGCCGCGCAGTGTATGAACGTGAGCGTTGAAGGTAGGTTTTAGCGCCATTTTAAGGATTTTGACAGTTTTTTTTTTTAATTTGCGTTTGTATGAAAATTTGTGTTTGCGTAAATTTTTATTGTGTTTATGAAAATATAGAAAAATATAACGCAAGATTCGACTAGTATAATGTTCATATTTATGTTCTTATTATATTACTTTGAGTTAATTATTTATTGTTTTATTTTCTTTCTAGTCCAATTGAATTACTTGGTTGAATGGAAGAAATCCCATTCTGGGATAAGACCGCCTTTGTGAACACTTTCTTTTCATTTTCTATAATATGAATGTTTTATTTACGTACAATAAAGAGTTTCTAACTAATTAAC
This sequence comes from Euzophera pinguis, assembly GCA_947363495.1. Taxonomy (NCBI): domain Eukaryota; kingdom Metazoa; phylum Arthropoda; class Insecta; order Lepidoptera; family Pyralidae; genus Euzophera; species Euzophera pinguis. The sequence continues at coordinate 9,048,524 of OX376178.1, read as the reverse complement.
TAGTGGAGGGCTTATGTCTGGGATTTCTAGGCAATCTAGTATAATATTAGTCAAAGAATTATTATTAGTAGAGATGGGTACAATCAAAAATTACAGTATTTTTTTATACTAACAAATAAAGAGCACAATTTTTAATGCGAATTCGTTGAACGTTCTCTAGAAAAGTTTGCAACTTTAGTTTAAAACTTAATACTTATTTTTTTTTATGTTTCCCTGCATTTCGGAGAAAAATAACTTATTGATACATAAGCAATTTTATAAAGCTCTTAAATTTGTACATACATACAAGTAATTTTTAGTGAATGTAATGTCAAACTGAAGTAGGTAAACAAACAAGGTCTATAGTTCTTGAGACATTGTGGAGGCTTTAGAACCTACTAGCTGTTTCCCGCAGCTCCGCCTGCGTCGAAAAGTAGCCTATGTTTGACCCCGGGTCTTCAACTATATTCGTGCAAAATTTCATCAAATCTGTTTGGCCATGAAGACCAGATAGACTTATAATATTAGTAAGGAAGTATGGATATAGCTTTACTTTACAAGATGAAATAGGTTATTAATTTCTAAATATATACCTACATCATCATCACTCTTTATCCTGGTTGACATAGACTAACCCCCATAATCTCTCTAATAAATTGTGGAACTCCCTCCCCGTTGACATTAAATTGTCTCCTTCTCTTCCCACCTTCAAATCTCGTGTTTTAAAATTCTACTCCGATTCTTAATTGAGCACAGCCTTGAACTATTATATTTTTTGTAGCTATTAATATGTTTTATTGTTTTTTCTTTATTATTCAAGAATATGTATGTATCTAAGTACTTATGTAGCATATTTTTATGTAGTTTATGTCATTATAAGTATTATTTTTGTTTAATATTTAATAAATAGAGTTCCGTTCTGATTGCACAACTTCTACCATCTGTCTCTTTTAACTGTATTCCTGTATCGTCCCGGTTGACTGGAAGAGATCTCTTTATGTGATGCATCCGCCGTTGCAATTATTTTTAGTTTTGTATTTACTGTAATGTATTTTTCTGTGCAATAAAGTTATTACAAACAAACAAATCTCAAACATATCTTCAAACTCGAGTCTACCTTATTCTTAACTCATTGGTATGATTAGTCGGCACTAGCTTCCTTGACTTGAGATGATTTCTCATTGGAGGTGAGTATCGAACTGTCAAATATAAGGTTGGTCGAGAGGTAGAGGTAAATGAAATAAACTGGATATTAATCGGTGTTTGCCTACTTACTTTATTTTTTACTCTTTTCTTCTGTAATTTTAAATTTTTGTTTTCAAAATTTTTATAACCTGTGATGTTCCTCATTTTATTTATTTTTTTATTTAACTTTATTACATAATTGTAAATGGCGGACTTAAAGCCTGAGGCTTTATCTACCAGTCAACCAAATGGGCGATGCTGAGAAAGTTAAGCGGTAAGACAATGTAAAATAACAAGCTGTAATGGAGATCCATAAGAAATATTACGCATAAACTACTTACAAATAATACATAATTTTATTGTATACTAATATAAACAATACATAAACTACATATACAATTACTAATCGTCTGACAAACTGTGGAGAAAATGATCACGTACATTATACTTAAAAGCCATCCGGGTTTGCGCTTTACGGATTTCAACAGGAAGGGCATTCCAAAGGAGTACCGCTTGTACGTTAAAAGAATGCTTATAAACCCACTCTGAAAAATCGGCGTACGAAGTCTGAGATTATTAGACGAACGAAGCTCTCTGCCATGAGAATCACTTAGATATAGAAAAGTTGACTTAAGATATGAGGGGGTCATAGGAAGGAAGAGAATAGAGAAAAGGGTAGTTAAAAGATGAAGATTGCGACGATGACGAATTGGCAGCCAATGTAGCTGAGAGCGATAAGGAGACACGTGGTCGTACTTGCGAAGCCCGAAAATGAAACGCAAACAATTATTTAGAAGTCGATCCAGCTTATTATGGAGTTCACAAGTCAGGCCCGGATAGCACTAAATTCAATAGTAGTCCCCTTATAAAAGACATTGCAGTTTGCTCAAGCAACCAACTAAGAATATCGTTTTTAATGAAAGTTCGAGGACTTCCTTATGGCGCCCTAATATTGTAGATCGTATAACACAATTATGATGATGATTTGAACGAATAATCAAATTAGAAACCCAAAGCAGTAAACTTCAAATAGGAATCGAACCCGCGGCCTCCAGGTTTACAGACAAGTCGGGTCACTATTATTGCGTAAATAAGTTGGTGTATTTAGCAAAATTGTTTATTTTTTTCTTTTTCCCGTATTTAACTGTAGAGTTGCGTTATCTTTACTCGGCGATTACTCAATATCCAAGTATTGGAACGGCAGGTAGGGCGAAAACCAGTTTCATTGATATTTAGCGGTAATCTGTTACTCTTTACATAGCATGAATATAATCCATACTTAATATTATAAATGCGAAAGTTTATCTGTCTGTCTGTTCGTTTATCTGTCTGTCTGTTACGCTTTCACGACCAAACCGCTGAACGGATTTTGATAAAATTTGCTATTAATATAGTTGAAGACCCGGAGTCAAACATAGGCTACTTTTTGACGCAGGCGGAACTGCGGGAAAAAGTTAGTGATTAATATCTGATGCTATTCATAAATTATTACTAACTAGCTGTTTCCCGCAGCTCCGCCTGCGTCTTAAAGTAGCTATGTTTGACCCCGGGTCTTCAACTATATTGATACTAAATTTAATTAAAATCCGTTCAGCGGTTTGAAAGCGTAACAGACAGACAGAAAGAGAGATAGACAGACAGACTTTCGCATTTATAATATTAGTATGGATTAAATTAACCAAGTCTATTTTTGTTAAGTTTTAATAATTGCTTGTTACAAGCAATAATCTATTACAAAAACCTTTAACCAGTTAAGTTAATCATCTACCCCCTTATTCATAAAATAAACAAACGTTCAAATTAACTAATTTATGTTCCGTCTCGTTCTTTCACGTCGAAAATAGATAAGGCGGAATGAATAAGGGGCCAAATGTATAGATATGCCGTTTTTTCTAACAATAATTATTTAATATCCGTACAAAGAAAATGCTCCTCAACAATCTGTAAAATATAGCGATATTTAAACTATTTCATTCATTGGTTAACACGCAACACCGGCTTATGTCCGTTCTAGGATTTCTGTTCTTGCGAAAAGAGTTTTGTAATATTTCTAGACTAACTGGTGTTGTCTTGACCAATAAAACTGACCACAGGTAAAACGACATCTTAACTGAAGTATACAATTTTTATACAATACTAGCTCTTTAGCAGTAGCAGCTCCGTTTGCGTGAAAAAGTAGCCTATGTTTGACCCCGGGTCTTTAACTATATTCATACCAAATTTCATCAAAATCCGTTCAGCGGTTTAGCCGTGAAAGCGTAACAGACAGACAGACTTTCGCATTATAATACTAGCTGTTTCCCGCAGCTCCGTCTGCGTCAAAAAGTAGCCTATGTTTGACCCCGGGTCTTCAACTATATCCATATCAAATTTCATTAAAATTTGTTCAGGGGTTTGGCCGTGAAAGCGTAATAGACAGACAGACAGACAGACAGACAGACTTTCGCATTTATAATATTAGTATGGATACGAAATACTGACAAGTAAGTGGTTACCGAAATTCGTAACCCTTGAGAAACCTTTTCACACCCGTGTTAAGGTTCCGTTCCCAAACGTTAAATCAACCCTATTACTAAGACTTCGCTGTCTGTCTGTCCGTCTGTCACCAGGCTGTATCTCAAGAAACGTGACAGTTAGCCAATTAAAATTTTCACAGATGATCTCTTTCTGTTTCGGCAAAAAGGCATATACGGCCTATATGATGGTAAGTGGTCACCGTAGCCCATGGACACCCGCAACACCAGGGGCATCACGCTTTAACAATATATTAATATTTAGAAGGCTTTCAATCAACAACCGTGATTTTTTGTGCATTTTACAGATATATGAATGGTACGGAATTATTCTTGCGTGAGTCCGACTCGCACTTGACTTTGTAAACACCAGCCCAATTTTTAACAGGTGTTAAAAATAAAATAAATAATTGTGGTGCTCTTGATGAGGTTCTCGTTTTGATTATTTAAGAGAGGTAGGACATTTTGTAAGGAGTAGTCTATCTCGGGAAGTACCTCCACCCTACAGTAGACCGCAAGCAAACAACACTGTGATGCAGTCTTGTGTTCCTGCTGGTGAGTAGGGTCGCCAGGCTCCAGAGAAGTCGCTGTGCTAATAGCGGACAGGTCGGCAACGCGCTCGTGACATCTATTCTAAAATATTTCAGAGAAAAAAAACAGATTTTTGAATGTATATTATATGAAGAAATTTCTTTAGAAATAAGCAGCTCCCTTGTACTTTCTTTTTCTCTTATGTATAATCCTTTACATTTTTATGGTGTACATGAATAAAGTAAATAAATAAATAAATAAATAAAATGCGCCAAAAATTGTTTTTGGCAGAAGACGTTGAGATGACGGAATATTCATGTAGAATACGTAAATGCCAGTAAAAGAGATTAGTTTCAATATTTTTCCGCAATAAGGCGAAGGCTTATGCTATTTTATTGGGCGGTCTTTAATTGGTATCTTTTTAGATTAAAGTTTATAAAATCAGATTTGATGAAAATAGATAAATGAAGTTTTAGTTACTATTTCTAATTTAAAAAGATTTGGTGAAAATGTCTACTTTAATATTTAAAACTTTTCGTTCACTACAAAGCAGATTCAACTATTGCGTATAAAGGGAATACAAAATGAGGCATATTGGGAATGAAATACGTCTCAATAAAAAAAAAATGGACATACGAGAATTAACTCATTACTTTGGATTCGTGCTCAAAGTATAAGCATTGCTATCTAATATGGTAATTCTGCCAGCCTTCTTGGTAGACTACAAAGTCAAAATAATACTTTAATGACTTTCCTTGTTTTATATCTTAAATAGATTTCATTGGGTTAGTTTTAATTATTACAAAAATAATTTGAAAAACAAAACGCGTTGATGTCTTTTATGTTGGTTTTAAAAAAAGGACTTGGCTATTTTACCTAAAACTGAACAATGGACGGACTTAATGCTAAAACATTATCTACCAGTCAAACGTTTGTTTGAAATACCTTTTAGGGTTAACATCATGCAGTCTTGTGGCACTGAAGAAGTGTCAAATAAATAAATATTTAGAGACAAATTACAGATTGAGTTGGCCCCAAAGTAACTCGACACTTGTTTTTGTTTGACTTTGTTTGTTTTGTGTCAATTCATTTCAGCGACGTCGATTCAATATGCCAATTCATCGAACAGCGTCCTTGGTCGAGTGGTTAAGTTTACATTAGTTCGAATCATATGACAAGCTGGATTCCCAAGCTACATACAACTAAGCAGAGTATACTTACTTTGTTTAGTTGTATTCAGTTTGGTTAAGAATCACCTGATTGTTTGTGTCTGATAATAACGATGATTCGAAAGGCACGTTAAGCCGTTCGTTCCGGCTGTACAAAGGCGTTCCGAATACCAGGTTGTACAGGGCCGATTGACTATGTAACTTAGTTTTTTATTTTTATACAATAAAAGGTTTTGTATTGTATTGTAAACCACTCGATATGCATGAATTAATCAAACATTGACGTATAATCCATACTAATATTACAAATGCAAAAGTCTGTCTGTTGCGCTTTCACGGCCAAACCGCTGATCGGATTTTGATGAAATTTGGTATGAATATAGTTGAAGACCCGGGGTCAAACATAGGTTACTATTTTGAAAAAGGAACGTCAATAATGACATTCCTTTCTCAATGGTTAAATGTTAAAGTAAACTATTTTAATACCTACGGTTTTTATTTTAGACCTACGTTTCAATAATATTGCATTTCATGGTCGCAGGTACACTTCATTATGTTTCTCAAAAAACTTTCCTTCAAAACGGTCTTTTAAGCCGAGAAGTAGTATCAGAAACTCTGACTGTTTTCAATTCAATTCAAATCGTTTATTGCGTTACATATAGTACATTAACAGTTCATAACTAGGTATAGCCCGACCAGTAAAATAGCAGTTTTTGCCATATTGCGGAAAAATATTGGAGATAATTCTTTTTAAAGACAACTTATTCATGTAACATTCTGTCATCTCACCGACATCTGGCAAAAAGAGACAGGAGTAGACGTTATGTATTTTGTGAATATTTTCTACAATTTATTTATCAAAATGGCAAAAATAATTCAATAAATTACATTGTCAATTTTGTTGTTGACATGACACATTATAAAGACGTTGCCTTCGAAAGGCGATCAGTAACGACTTAGCGACGCCAATGCAGGGTTTTAATTTTCCTGGATACACTGTTTTTATTCAAGAGATACAATATGACTATCGGGTATTGTAATTTGAGAAATTGAACGGCTGATTATGCATGTTAATAATAATAATTAATCTAACGTTGTTAAGAGTATTTTTGTTGTTCATAGGCTCGGTGTACGATGTGGCCAAATGAGTATTAGATTGGTGCGCTTGAAGTCTTGAACTTTTGAGAACAAAGGTTAAATCAAGGTTACCTATTATACCCGTCCCAGATTAGCATGCATTTGTGAAGCTTAAAAAATACTAGCTTCTCCTCGCTCTGCCCGCGTCAATGAGTAACTCATGACCACCATGAGACTTTGTATGAAAATAATTTAAGACCGGTCTTAAATTATTTTCATAAGTTTCACCAAAATCAGTACAGAGGTTTAGCCATGGAAGCCTCACCGACTTTCCTATTTTATATTATTAGTATGGATGTATTTTTGAACAAATTTTAAAACTTTTATAGGTTTAACTTCATGACAAAATATGTAAATGGCAGACTAAACCGCTGTTTTTCTACCAATCAAACTTACAGGTTTATTCACGTAGTAAATGCAAAATAATTACCCAAAAATAACCAAGTAGTTATCCAAGGTTTTATATAAATATCCAACTATTTTATTCTACTAAAAAATCAATTTCGGATATTTATAAAATTAAACCTTACAGTATTTTATTATTTCAATTTGAACTTGTAAGAGCTAACTATACATAGCGCGACCAGGAAAATAAAAACCCTACATTGGCGTCGCTACTGATCGCTTTTAGGTGGCAACATGTTATATGTGTCATGTCAACAACAAAATTGACAATGTCAGACAGTGAAATAGAAATCAATCCTTCGTTTTCATTCGCATCAAATATGATAACATTTTTTTTATCACTTTTCTTTTATTACTATATATTATTTTTACCATTTTGATAAATATTTTTATTTGATAATCACAAAATACACAACGTCACTCCTGTCTCTTTTTGGCAGATGACATTGAGATGACGGAATGTTATTTGAATACCTGGTTGGCAGTAAAAGAAATTAGTTCTAATATTTTTTCATAATATGGCCAAGGCTGCTATTTTCCTGGTCGGGCTATAAATATCAAGAATAGAAACAATAGGTTCTTTTGGTCAAAGAAAATATAAGCCGAAAAGATTTAAAAAAATGGCTGGTAGAGATTGCTTAGCATTTATCTTGATCGACTTCGCAGTGCGCATAATCTCCGATTGGATACACCCGTACATTCTTCCGAATTTCACATCAACTCGTTTACTGTTCAAGCTGTACGTCTGTGGAACTCCTTGCCGGTATCTATTAGACATGCCAAACACTCTCCAGCTTCAAGAAACAAGTGAAAGACCATTATCTTTTTATCACCTAAACCTCTTCCCAAGAAAATCTTTTTGTCTGCTGTTCGAATATTACCCGCCATAGTTGTAATGTTCACTCATTAAATTGTTCATTTATTGATACGCTTAAAAATAAGTATGTATATTTATTTACGTTGTGTAATGCATGCGTATATGTGCATCACATATATTTACATTGGTATATTTTTTGTATGTGCTGCATAGGTGTTTTTATGTTTTATGTTTCACTTTTTCCAATTGTTAATTTGCGCCTACCTTCCTGTTTCATATCATGAAGTCCTACCTGTTGGTTGCCTGGAAGAAATTGCTCTAGCGATAAGGCCGCCTTTGTACCATAGATAATAATAATATTCATGTACTTTCTACAATTTGGTGCAATAAAGAGTTATTTATTATTATTTATCTTTTGTATTATTTAATTTATTTAAAGTTTGTATTATTAAATAAAATTGTATTTAAATTAAAGCTAAAATATCAGTACTTTCTACTTATATTAAATTAAGCCTATTTAATTTAGGACAAGATACTAGATAATGAAGTTATGTTATTTAAATTATTGATGTCTATGAGTTGACAAAAGTCGTCTGTCAAAATTGGCATTAACCTAAAAACATTGACTTCAAATGATTGTGTTGACAGAAACCTGTCATTTTTCCCTATATTTAAGGCATTTTACGTAACTTTTGTACAATAGATCGTGTATTGTTAATTAATAGGGTCGATAGCCTAGCATTGCCAAGCTATGAGTCATCATCATTTCGTGTAGGTTACATTGTCAATCGTCCATGTACACCCTGGTGTGAGAGTTGTTCGGAATCTCCTCTCGGCCTCTGACTTGGTTCCTATAAGGACCACCAAATGACAGCGGAGATCAACGACTTACCGTGCCTTCGAAGCACGGAATCATCTTTATTGTGATCATCTGTCAATTTCCTAGGAAACAACTAAATAAAGTATGCTCCCCTAGGGAATCGAACCCACGACCCCTGGGGCTAAGGCGAACCACGGACTTTAAGCTATGATTGAGACTCTACATTGGATTAGTCGACACGACATTACAATACAATACAATACAAAACTCTTTATTGCACAACAAAGATACATTACTAGAAGTTCAAAATCAAATATATTTTTTTTCAAATAGGCCCAACTTCAGCACTTTAAAATCGTCTCGTTTCAAATAAACCTTAACTCATGTTTTAACGTCTATTGCACCAGCATAAAAGAACCAAAGTGATCTATATTAAGTGATCTATCTACGCTGTTGAAACTAAATCAATTCGCTGCTGATAAATATAACAGTAATTTTCAAATGTTGCGTGGCGCGTTAGCAGTGAACATGTTTTTTTTTATATATATGGCTTTTACTTTCGTATTTAGCTAGTAACAAGTCTAGCTTTGTACGAATGTAGTTTAGCTAGTAAAGTCTAGTCAGTAGCCAAGTCAAGTCGAGTCAGAAGTATTATGCTAAGTGAACAACTCGAATCGCTTCCGGTTGTCAACGTGAACAGAGGTGTTATTGTTGTTCTGTGTATTTATTATAAGTAATCACAAAATAAAGAAACTTACAGCACAAGGAAGGTCTTATACAGAAGCTCCATGATATGATTTAAGGTATGGAATAATATTTCACACTGTAATATCACGGTCACATCATAAATTTGCAATTTTGAAATTTGGAATGTATGATAAAATAACCGTATGAAATTTGAATATTTGACTAAAAATTGACCAATTGGAGCTAATTTGCACATAATTTACAAAATACATCATAACCGGTGTATCAACCTACCGGCTTTATTCTGTATTGATTGATTGACACTATTTGACATATAGCGCTATTGACATTTTGAAGGGACGGAGTGACATTGAAAGTTTTGACGTTGACACAAATTAACCATAGATACTGGGTTCCTAACTATCATATGGACATGTCTTCTAAAGCGAAGAAAACAAAGAATATTGAGTGTAATCCCATTATCTGCTATAAATGCAAGAAAAATATAGATTCGATAAATACATTGAAATGCTATTTATGTCTTAATTTTTACGAGTTTGAATGCGCAGGCTTCTCAGAAAAACTATTGAATATAATGGAATCGGAATCCAAAAGAAAATGGAAATGTAAAAATTGTATAAAAAAGACAAAAGAAATACTAGTCAGTAATAACAGTATATCTAATATAACAACACGTAAAAAGCCCTCACCCGTTATTGGTAAAATAGGTGCTCCAAAATCTGTACTCTTAAGCTCACCAATGGATGATACACAGGTACCTGCTCAAATTAATGCAGGTTGTACAGATGATTTATTATGTGCCCCTAGTACTTCAATCCCAAAACCTTCCGAACCATCCAACAAAAATAAAACAAACACAACTATAGTAGCGACACAACAAAACAGTACAGTTATGGTAACAAATGTGGAGACATTCAACTCTTTCGACTCCTTAAGTGATGAAAGTGAACTTGACTGTTCTATTCTTCGATGTGACACGCTGAATAGAAGTTGTCCAGAGAGAAATATCATAAATGAGGAAGAGTATCAGGAAATGGAAAATAAAATTAATGATCTACAAATTAAATTAGGCAGTGCAAACAAAGAAATAGAAAACCTCATTATAGAAAATAATAAACTTAAAGAAAAAAATTCTGACTATGCTCTACAAATTAAACAGCTACAAACAATATGTCGTGCTACGCCTAAACCACCATCGAGACCAACACCCACATCGACACCAAAAAAATTGAAAAAGAAGAAAACCAAAGATATTGATAGAACAACAATCCAACAACTTGAAAATAAAACAGAAAAGATTAATGAAAACTACTTTGACCTTTGTAATGAAACTGCAAAAAATGAAAACAATACACTGGATCATATAATAAATACTAATGACAATCACAAAAGTGCAGACAAAACAAGTAAAGATAAACATATATATATATATATTTGGTGGACAACAATGTATTGGAATGGCTTCAAAATTACATAGTTCAAGAGAAGAGTCAGCCTATGAGAAATATCAAATAAGATCTTGTGTAAAACCACATGCTACAGCTGAGAAAATCCTAAACATAGGCGGAACACAGATTGACTGCAACGATATAATTATTATATGTGTAGGTGAAAATGATACTAACCCGACAAAAATATGTAGTGAACTCAGTTACTTTTTGAAATCACACAGTAATGTAACGACAATTGTACTTGGTGTTAAAGATTGTTTGCACCTGAATCATAAAATGTTGAATGACACCTTAAAACAGCATTGCAATATCTTTAACAATTGTACATTTTTAGATTTAAGTTGTTTGGATTATTCGGGAAAAAACGTTTTAACCAAACCAATAGAGAGTATTTAGACTACAATAAATTGAGAACATATTTGGGTATTGGCAAGAAATTAGAGGTTCCAAAATATAGAGTCTATAAATCCAATACCACTTTATTATATAAACAACTGACAATTCTGAATTTCTTCCCTAGAATTTGCCGCAAACCTCCAAATAACTGCACAAATTTCGAACAATCAAAAAGTGGACCCACTATTAACAAAGCTGATTCAACATTTTTTCGCGACTAATGACAATATGAATAATTTTATATTGACTATTATACACCAAAATATAGCTGGTATTATAAGTAAATCTGACATTTTAGAAATTGCTATTGACGAATTAAGAGATAATGGTAAAAATGTAGAATTTATCTGCATTACGGAATCTTTTATGAAAATACATGATGAAACTAATTTAAAGTTACCTGGTTATTTCTTAGCTGCCACATATTCCAGGGAAAATATGCGTCGAGGTGGCTCATGCATCTTATGTAAGAATTATTATACTTTTAAAATAATTCCCTTCATTAAAGATCTTGCAGTTCGCAATGCCTTTGAATGTTGTGGTATAGAGATCCCTGACTTAAAACTTATAATTGTATGTATTTACAGAATACCCGTGGAAAACAATGTCAATATATTTCTTAGTAAGTTAGAAATATTATTATCAAAATTAAGGCGTAAAAAAAATATGAAAGTTGTAGTGGCAGGTGATTTTAATATTGATGTTTTAAAAGTAAATAAATCACAATCAGAGTTTATCAGAATTACTGAAAATTATGGAATGACTATACACATAAAAGATCCAACGAGAGGTGACTCATGCCTGGACCAAATTATTACTAACATACCAGCTGCTAATGGTGATACCTATCATCTGGGTCTATCGGATCATCAAAACTGTCAATTAGTTAGCTTTCCAATTGATAAAGTTAAAGTTCCTTTAAATATATCCTACATTTTTAAAAGAGATCTTAGTTTAGATAACATGAAAAAATTTGCTGAGCATCTATCACGCTTATCGTGGAGTGATGTATATGAATCAACAGATGTCAATACTGCTTTTAATAGTTTTCATGACATAATAACCATACTTTTCAAAATCTGCTTTGCTATTAGAAGAATAAAATCAAAAAAAAGTAAATCACATAAACCTAGTTGGCTTACAATGGGATTGAGAAAGTCATGTAAAACCAAAAGAGAATTGAGGTTTAAATACTACAAACAAAAAGATAAGCTTAGCAAAATTAAATATCGATTGTATTCTAAAACATTAAAACAATGCATAAACCATTCAAAAAGAATAAATAATATCTCTTATTTAAAAAATTCTAAAAATATTGGTAAAGCTACATGGAACTTAATTAAAAATTATCGCAATCCTAGCGAAAAAAAACAATTTATTAAGCAAATTATTAAAATTGATAAAAAAGTGACTTCTGACCCTGTAGAGATTTGTAATAACTTTAATAATTTCTTTATTAATATGACAAATAATAATACCAATTCTAATCCTTATGTGACATCAGACAGCTTTGACTTAGATATATCATGCAATAGTTTATTTTTGCGACCAACTACTGAAGTAGAAGTTTTTAATTTGATTATGTCTTTAAAAAACTCCAGTTCAGTTGGATACGATGAGTTTCCTACTAAACTTTTGAAGTATTGTGCTCCATTACTGTCTCCTATCCTGTCTTTTCTCATAAACCTCACTTTTGAAAAAGGCCAGTTTCCAGACGTACTTAAAATTGCTGTGATAAAACCTGTCCATAAAAAAGGAGAAAAAGATAAAATGGATAATTTTAGACCAATAGCACTAACAAGTATTTTTGATAAAGTAGTTGAAAAAGCAATGCATGTGAGATTAATTGAATTTTTAGAAAAATTTAAAATTCTAAAACAAGAACAAAATGGCTTCAGAAAAGGCAAATCGACGGCACTAGCAGCATTTAATCTTATTAAAACAGTAACTGAAAATGTAGACACTGTAGTTTTATTTTTTGACATGACCAAAGCGTTCGATTTTGTATCACATGAACGTCTATTAAGCAAATGTGAGAAGTGTGGTATCAGAGGACAAGCTTATAATTGGCTCAAAAGCTATCTGGATAACAGACCTCAATATGTTGAAATTACCAACACTAATAAATTAAATGAAGAAACATCATTTAAGTCGAATCATCTTATAAATAGGGTTGGAGTACCGCAAGGTACAATTTTAGGGCCTCTTCTGTTCATTGTTTATATCAATGACTTAACAAATGTAACAAAACATCAATGTAACTTATTCGCCGATGATGTTTCAGTAGTAATAGCAGAAAAAGATGACACTAACTTTAATGAAGACATTAACTCTACTGTACTACAGATTATACAATGGCTTGAAACAAATAATTTGCAGGTAAATATTAATAAAACAAGGTACCTTCGTTTTTTTAATAGAAAAAAGAAGACAAATATATTGGACATAGCAACAAATAATGGACCTATTATGGAAGCAAACGAGATGCTCTTTTTAGGTATCTTAATTGATAACCAGTGTAGCTGGAAACTGCACATTAATAAAGTATGTGCTAAAATAAATAGATTTGTGTTTGCCCTCTTTAAACTAGCGAGGCAAGTAAACTTAAAGACTGCGTTAACAGCCTACCACGGTTATGTTAACTCAATCCTAAAATATGGCTTACTTTTGTGAGGAAACTCAGTTGACATTAACCGTGTCTTTATATCGCAGAAGCAATGCATTCGAGCTATGTTTGGTGTAACACCACTAACTTCTTGCCAACCACTGTTCCGCAAATTGAATGTACTAACGCTCCCATCAATGTACATCTATGAATGTTGTGTATTTGTAAAGACCTATCCTGACTTATTTGACCAGAGAGATAATTATATTGGCAGACCATCTAGACGCAAAAATAGACTAGTTGTACCAAGTAAAAGCACTGCATATTTTAATAGGAATTGCTATAATAGTTGTGTAACATTTTACAATAGACTGCCAGATACTTTAAAGGAGCTCGAGTTAAATTCTTTTAAGTCGCAACTATATGAAAAACTTGTAAAAAAATGCTACTATTCTGTTAAAGAGTTTTTTTAACAGTAAACTTACTTAAATTATTTTTGGGACATTGATAGTAATAAATACTGACATTTCATTTTATTCTGTAAATTTCTTAACGTGTTTGTATCTTATTTGACTGTTAATGTGTGCTAATAATTTAAATGACTTGCGAAATAAATTTGCATGCTGTTCAAAATGGCTAAATAGGATTGCTACTTAAATTTATGTACCACCTATTGCATTGTAAACTTACCCTATTTTATGCAAATAAATGATTTGATTTGATTTGAAGTGGTAGAAAAACTGCACTTAGCGATTTCCAGGAGCTCTTGGCAACAAGCAAGAAAATCACATAAATCGAACATTATATCACTTCCCAACACTCACGCTTATTCTTGGACACTTTGCGAATAATAATCCACCATTATTATGCACAAATACTCCAAAAAAAAAATTGGTAAATAAAATACAGCGGCGATACTGCTCTTCACAGCTTCAAGCCAAAGTCCCAGTGAACGTGTTTATTATTATTTAGTAATGAGTTTTCTTATTTTTTCTATCTTCTTCAGTCGTACAGTATGATTTCGTCACGTCTAAAAGTCTAGTCTGTAGTCAAGTACAGTCAGAAGAATTAAGAATTAGGCTAAGTGCAATGTACTTAGCGATTACAGGGAGCTTTTGGCAACAAGCATAAAAATCACATAAATCAAACACTGTATCCCTTTCCAACACTCACGCTTGTTATCGAACACTTTATATCCAACATTAATACGCATAAATAATAAAAAAGGAGTCATGGGAGACCTTTGCAATATAGGTTAAAAAAAACACAAATTATGGAAAATGAAATACAGCTCTATTCAGCTTCCCGACAAAAGCCCACGTTTTGTCGATGGTTCAGTCAAATCGTTGTCACCTATTATATTTTATAATTAAAATTAAAAAATTGTTCAAAATTTACGTCATTGAATCAGGTTGCAATCGCTGTCACAGATCTTCTTCCTCCTAGCGTGTATCCTCATTGCGTCGTCAGCTTACAGCTAGCTTCAGAGCCTAGGGTACGCTGTAAGTCATGGTCCTAGATTCGGCGGCACCGGTTATTACAATAGAGCGACTGCCGTCTGAATTCCGCAACCCTTTTTACAGGGAAACCAGGCCAACAGGAACATGACCCGAGGTGTGTTAGTGGCCAACACTGTCAAAATTTTTCAGGCTGTACACAGCCTCACGACTGCTATCTATCGATAACAACCGGGACCGACGGCTTAACGTGCCTTCCGAAGCACGGAGGAGCTCAATCCAATAGTGGTCGCTTGACACGCACATTCGCTACCGATACGCTCGTTTCGCTCGACTATAGAACTCCTGAATCGCTGTCACAGGTACTGCCTTTCGATAATTCTAAAAAGTGATTGATGAGCATGAAGATGGATGCCAGAGACTTTAAAAAAAACTTACAAAGCAGAATTGACTAGCAAAGTCGGTCAGGGTCGGCAACCGTAGTCGGCAAAGATATACTGTAATCAAATTGCAGAATTTAAATAATGAAAGAGTGTTTTAAAAAAAAATATCAACAGATTCTTTTATCAGTTTATTTATGAGTACAAACGTGAATTATATCGATGTTTTTTTAACAGTCTATTATATAGGTAGGGACAAATCACACAGTATGTGTTAGCCCCAATACAAAGTAAGTTCGAGATACTTACTCAACCATACCAAAATTATAATAAACTAGCTGTTTCCCGCAGCTCTGGCTGCATCAAAAAGTAGCCTATGTTTGACCCCGGATTTTCAACTATATTGTGGCCGTGAAAGCGTAACAGATAGACAGACAGACCTTCGCACTTTTAATATTAAGTATGGAAGTATGGATGAATCTCATGAATGGAAAACTTCTACAATCAACATTCTGAACTCATAATACACAATGTACAACTTTATTCAAATGTATATACTTTGACAGTAAACAGCGCGTAGTGAACTTATGACATGCAGGATGTTGCTAGCGAGCGTGTTCAATTGATTTCACTTGTGGCATGCGATTTGTAAAGGAAAATCGTTATGAAACTTAAATGAATGTCGCTAAACAAATAGATGGAAAGTTGTATTTTTCATACTGTGATTTTTTGCTTTAGAATAGATCACTTTATTCTTCCCGTAAAAATCGAAAGACAAAATTAAATACTTGTGAAACAGAGGTAAAAATTGCTTGTTTTTCTATCCGCCTGGTAACAAATTTCGGTAGGCGTCATGAAAAAAAAACACGTAAATAAAAATAAGACAGTAATTGGAGTCTATTTTAAGTAGGTCCATAATTAGAACCTTTACCTTAGTTATGCCGTAGAATAGAGAATACTACACCTTGCAGCTAATAAGTTGACCTAAGTGAGAGCGGGATAGACCTATGCCCAATATGAGTAAGGGTATAGCTCCATTCTGCACTGCACCTGTATGTATATTTAAGAGCTGGGCTCTTGTCGGTAGAGTTTTTTCCATTCTGTTTTACTTTCTCCTTTAATTGCTATACGTAACTGTGCCTTAGTCTACCTAAACCTTATCTTAGATAATTTATCTTTTGTCCACAGATGAAGCACCACAGTCGATATTCGATTATCACTCAATGCCAGCTCTCTCCGAGCTGGACGATTTTGATTTATGTTTAAAAGATCCCGAAGCTGTCTACTGCATAGTAGACATGGCACTGAAAGAAGATGATACTCCTTTGTATCAGTTTATCAAGGTAAAGATAACGGAAAATTGAATCTTAAAAACAAAACGAAATTAAAAGAATTAAAAATCAAAGTATTGATAGACTACGGTACACAGTTCACTTTCATTACAGAATTGACACTACTTTTACTTACTTAAAACAAAGTACCAAGTAAACTAATAGATAAAATGTTTTAAATAAAAAAATGTTTTACAAACTGATTTGTACATTGGAAATCAGTATAAAGGTTTACCGCCTTATTGAGATAAGCCTACATTAACAAAAATGAGTTTAATCCCTTTCTGTATTTAATACAAAAATATAATTTTTAATATAAAATATAATTACTAATTAATATAAAATATACTCACACAATATGTGATATAATAAGTTTTACTAAGGTCAATCGTAAATTCAAATTAAATTTTATTGCGAATTATTGCATTAAATTAAATAATAGTCAAAATTAAATGATTTCATTATTATATGTTGCAAATTGGATTTTAACAAAATATTAAAATTTCATTTAAAACAGCTTGATCGGCAATTCGTCGTCACGAAGTTTTTATATTTCAACATGATATCCGAAATATGTATTAAAAAGCGTGAAATACAAGTAGTGTTTTTGGGCTATTTATCTGGCTTTTTAAGTAGTACTAGTGGTCTGTGAGAATAGTAGACCTCGCGAGCCCTTACATCCACGAAATAACCGATATTTTAATGTTTCCCTGGCTACCAATGCCAACCACCTACCAATGCTGGATAAAAGATAGAAAGACCCATCCTTTCTCCATACGCCCAACGTATTGTAAAAATAAAAAAAATAAACAATTATTACCAGTATTTTTTTTTTCAGAACTTCTCATCCCTCTCATACAAAAATTACGAACACTCTAAGCTTCACAGAGGTGTGTGTGGTTCTAAGCATTGCGGACTTAACATAACCCACGTCAACGGCTCAGAACCTACAGCCATGGCACTACTGGATTGCTTCAATGCATCTATCCATCAAGGATATGGATTGCAGGTTAGTTTGTCATCTTCAACTGCTTTCGTGGTCCGTCAGGTGCATTAGACCCAGAGGTCGTGGGTTCGATTTCTACGAGTAGTATACTTTGTTTAGTTGTTTCCAGTTTGGAATCATCATTGCAAGCTTGATTATCTGATGATAATGATAATTCGTCGCTTCGGAAGGCATGTTAAATGGAACTTTGGCTGTCGTTAAAGGAACCCCGTCAGAGGTCGAAAGGCGTTTCCAAAAAATTCAGGTGTACAGGGTGGATAGACCATGAAACCCACTCAATATGAGTTATGTAGGTATCCACGCTAACATACATTTTAGCTTCAAACTATTATTATGTACATTAATGTTCTCCAAGTATTATCGAGTGTGAATTGATGAAACACGTTAATCTAAAGTTAATAAGTTGATTAAACGAGGTAATCATTAGTTAGATGTTCGCTCACCATATATGTTATTACCGCGACTTGCTAATTGTTTAATCTTGTACATCAGACACATATCTTTTTGTTATATCTCTTAACTATAGGCCGACCAGGAAAATAGCAGCCTTGGCCATATTGCGAAAATATATTAGAACTAATTTATTTTACTGGCCACTAGGTATTCAAGTAACATTCCGTCATCTCAATGTCATCTGGCAAAAAGAAACAGGAGTGGACTTTGTGTATTTTGTGATTATCAAATAAAAATATTTATCAAAATGGTAAAAATAATATATGATAATAAGAGAATAGTGATTTAAAAGATGTTATCATATTTGATGCGAATGAAAACGAAGGATTGATTTCTGTTTCACTAAATGACATTTCAATTTTGTTGTTGTGCAACATACAACATGTTGCCACATAAAGGCGATCAGTAGCGACGATAGTGCAGTTTTTTTTTTATTTTCCTGGTCGGGCTTTAATTGTGATTTAAAAATCACAATATAATTAAATAAATAATCAAGAGATTTAACAGAAATCGTACAGAATATTATTAATTCCAAATATTTGACACCCACAACGAATAATCTTCTATTACGTGTTTTGTGGTTTTGTGTTACTTTCCTCAATGAAATATTCCACAAAATTACATCCATACTTCCATATACAAACTATCCGAACTTCCAAACTAATATTATAAATGCGAAAGTCTATCTGTCTGTCTGACCGTCTGTCTGTTACGCTTTTAGGGCAAAACCGCTAAACGAATTTTGATGAAATTTGGTTTGAATATAGTTGAAGACCCGGGGTCAAACATAGTCTACTTTTTGACGTAGGTGGAGCTGCTTAAATATTTAAAAAAAACTTCTAACGAAACCCATCGAGGCCCCAGTATACATAGGGCGCACTGTAATTTTCCGGAACTGGCCACTTACATAAACAATATTTAAAAAAATATTGCAACATTTGAAAATAGAACTCTTTGGCTGTAGAATGCAGTTTGTTTCATCTGACTGTCTTTTGTTTTTACCTTGTGGCGCCATTTAAAAAATTGTGTGTCTGCATCAACATGGATTTAACTCGGGAAAATTTTCGTAGTATGATTTTCTACGATTTTAAGTGTAATTTGACAGCTCAACAGAGCATCGCTCGGCTTGAAACAGCTTTTGGCAATGAAGCACCATGCAAGACAACTGTTTATAGCTGGTTTGCAGAATTCAAGCGTGGTCGTATCAATCTCAGTGACGAATCTCGCGATGGTCGGCCGTCCACCGCTGTGACCAACAAAAACATCAATGCTGTGCGCCGTATGATTAAAACAGACAGGCATGTGACCTACCATGAAATTCGCGCATCCTTAAAAATAGGCATGAGTCAAATACAATTAATCCTACACAAACATTTGGGTGTGAGAAAGCTGTGCTCGCGGTGGATCCCACACAACTTGACCGAGGCTCAAAAAACGGACCGCGTCACTTGGTGCAGTGCCATGCTTACCAGATTCAACGAAGGTGCGTCAAATTTGGTGTGGGACATAGTTACAGGTGACGAAACATGGATTTATTGCTACGATCCCAAAACAAAGCAGCAATCGAGCGTATGGGTCTTTCAAGATGAGCCGAAACCAACCAAAGTGGCGCGCGTGAAAAGTGCATCTAAGCGGATGATTGCTTCTTTTTTTAATAAAACTGGACACGTGGCTACTGTTGCTTTAGAGAATCGTCGTACAGTGAATAGTGACTGGTACACGACCATTTGTTTGCCGGAAGTTATTGACGAACTCCGTAAAAATAACCGTAAACGCCGTATCATCCTGCACCACGACAATGCTAGTTCTCACACGGCCAGACAGACAAACGACTTTTTGAAGGCGAAAAATGTAGAACTCATGAGTCATCCTGCATACAGTCCCGACCTGGCACCTTGTGACTTTTTTTTGTTCCCAAAAATTAAGAACCAATTACGCGGTCAACGATTTTCATCACCAGAAGAGGCTGTCGAGGAGTATGAAAAACACGTTTCAGAGGTCACCACAGAGGAGTGGCACAAAAGTTTTCAAAACTGGTTTCATCGAATGAAAAAGTGCATAGACGCCAAGGGAGATTATTTTGAAAAACAATAAATTAATTTTGTACCTTTAATAGTATTTTTTCATATTCATTCCGGAAACTTATAGTGCGCCCCACGTATTGGCAGCATTTACCCGCTGTATCGCTAAACTTATGCATTGGGCGAAAAAGCTGCCAGACCTCTGATCTCCAGTAGCCTCGGTGAGGTGAGAGAATGAGGTGCTATGTTCCGTATTAAACAATTTGGTTTCTGAGCTCCAGGGGCCCATACTCTCCATTGCGAATGAAATGAATTGAATGCAAGACTGCTTGCATTCAATTCATTTCATTTCATGCATCATTGCTGCATCATTGCTGATGCTGTTTTCCGCTTCTTTTCTGCTTTAGCGACTTTAGCAGCCGAGACACCGCAAAAGTATCAACAATTAATTTGATTAATTTTCTTTAGGTGGATACCTTATCAGTTCGATACTGCAAGACCCAAGGGGACTGGGTTAAGCCAGACGCCCTGGACTATATTGTTGGAGTCATCTTGTTATCCATCATCCTTGTCAATCTCGGATGTTCAGCTTATTACTACTTATTTTCTGGAGAAAAAGGAAAAGGTATGTAAACACTGAGCGCTATTTAAATTCGAATTCATACCGATAATAGGGTATTCAATCAAAATTGCGTATGGTATTCATCTTGCGCGGATCATACATTCAAAATTAATTTAAATTAAATAGTTTTATGCCTTTTAAATCCGATAGAAAGGAAAACTGTCAAGAAACAAAAGAAGCACGCACTTAGGGTGCGCCACTGCGTGCTTCTCTTACAAGTGGTAGCAAGACGTCCCCGCCATACTCCTTTTTTCTTCATATTAAAACTATGCTAGTTACTGCATTTGGTTGTTGTTTTCAGAATCGATTATTTTTTGTGTAATATTTGATATAATGAAAATATAATTTTATCAATATTTAAAAAAAAATATATTAATTCATGTAAAATAGTAACAAAATTCTTAACGACAATTTTTACACAGGTAACCCGTACATGTTGGCTTTCTGCATTCAGAAGAATTGGAAAGCTCTGAAAAATGGAGGAAGCTCTGAAGGTGGTTTATTCAAATGCTTCCAGGCTTTGAGGTAAGTTTTTTGAATCCTATACTATAGGATGTATGTGGTATGATGAACTCGTCTATATCCATTCATTAATATCGTCTGGGATACGTAATCAATCGACTGGAAATGGTCGGTGGTGTGACATGATTTTTTTACGACCACCAGATAGCAGTATTGTCTTCAATCACCTGACTGTCTGGTAATAAACTGTGTACAAAGTCAGAAGTCTGTAATGTCCCGACTAAATCTACTAAGTAAAACAAGTTTCTCATGTAAAACTACATAAAAATACATACAATAAAAAACTAAGAAATGTATGACTTTTTCCCGCAGCTCCGCCTGCGTCAATAAGTAGCCTATGTTTGACCCCGGGTCTTCAACTATATTCATACCAAATTTCATCAAAATCCGTTCAGCGGTTTGGCCGCGAAAGCGTAACAGACAGACAGACAAACAGACTTTCGCATTTATAATATTAGTATGGAAGTATGGATATGTCGAATGTAAATCGTTCGATATCGAACAAAAATTATTCGACTCACCGATTTTGCGTTAGTCACACTTTTCAAAAATAGCATTCCAGGGTGTGCAATGTCGATTGACCTCGTAACCAGCTCGATTTGAATAATTGACGAGGAAATAATACTTTATCGAAAAAAGAAACAATGAAATTCTATTTTTAGAAGAAAAAAGTTTTTAGTTAAAAGTTACTAGGCAAGCAAGTACGCAGAAATTCTTTTAAAACCCTGCTCTTAGGTGTTCTTTAGAAAATAATTAGTACGTAATAAAAAGATAATCTTGACCTATTGTGATGGACTTCGAATACTCATTTGAAACTGTTAAAGAAGTATTGAAAAACGCATTGAATATTACGAGAGATGTTAATGAGACTTATATATTAATCAAATCAAATCAAATCCAATCATTTATTTGCAAAAACATTGGACATTCGCCATAGCAATATTAAACTTTAGACAAAGCATATTTTGGTCTGTCAATATCACGCAAAAATTTACGATCTCTTTAAATATTTACATGAGTTTTTCGGATGTCAGTAATTTATCACCTACTAGTTGTATCCCGCAACTCCGCTTGCGTCAAAACATAGCCTATATTTGACCCCGGGTTACAAAATTATTAATTGTACAAACGTGCCCGGTTCTTCAACTATATACATAGCAAATTTTATCAAAATCCGTTAAGCGGTTTGGCCGTGAAAGCAGAATTTTACACCACCAGACACCAGGGTTTACGGGGTCGATTGGCCATGTAACCCACTTAGATATGATTGAATGAAGGCTATTTTAGATGGATCTAGTAGCGAATTTGTGTATGTAGATGCATTAATAGATACGATATTATTGGTGTGTGGGTAAAGTAAATTTCGTGACCATGAAAGCAGTACTAGATCCGTCTAAACCAGCTTGAACTTGGCTCGAGTAGAAATCCTTAGTCTCTGCCTACCCCTGCGTGAAACAGGTATGTGTGTATGTATATCCATACTTTTGGCTGTTTGTCTTTCTGTCTGTCTGTAACGCTTTCACGGCCAAACCACTGGTTGGATTTTGTTGAAATTTGGTATGACTATTTATTGTAAAACGTGAATATTTGGTCAAACATAGGCTACTTTTTAACGCTGGCGGAGGAGGTGCGAAAAACAACTAGTGTAGTTATAAACCTCTTTCCATTTGTTATAGAGTGTACACTATGATTATGATCCTCGGCCTCCACTCGATGATTTTCATTGGCTACGGCTACACGGCGAACCCAGAATTCATTGAAAATGTGAGTATTAACTTTTTTTTTTGGTTGTCCTATGTCTTCTGATGGCGAAACGACGACCGATGAGGCACATTTCAAATAGTCACTTTTCGCATGTAGCCCAGTTTATTCAAATTTCGGGACATAAAGCCTGTTTTTACAACGGACAGTGTAATTTTTTAATGCTGAAGAGTGAAGACCACAGGTAATTGAGGTGATGATTATGTAATGCTTTTTGAAATTACGTTAGTATTGTATGATAGATGATAAAGCCATACAAATACGTATCTCGACGGTTAACAGTCGCGACACGGGCGCCGTCTCCACCAGAGATGTGCGAGTGATGTAGCGAGGGATGTGTTTTAGAAGAACCAATATAATCGCTTCATTTACCTAGCCTCGCTTAGCATAGCTCCGGTGGAAACGGCTTAGCTGAGCGAGGTTTTTGTGCGTACAAAACAAGCGAGAGAGTCTGCGAGAAATGTGTTACAAAGGATGTGTTGCGAGGAATGCGTTGCGAGGTTAAATAAATTAATGATTTACTTCCATGATCCAAAAATTTGAACAAATACAAGTTAAATGCACATAAGGAATTGACTTATCAAAACACTTCATACTAAATGAAAAGATCAGGATAATATTTTTATGCTATTACGGTAAAAACAATTAACGATATTACAAAAACATCAAATTCTATTCTTCTAAATCAGTGATTGAATAGTAAAAGATTTCTTAATTTTGAAAGCTAATAATTAGGAAATGTCAACATATCAATATCTTATCATAAGGGGTTATGATGTCACTAACCATCAAAACATATAAGCCGATGACATGTTTTTGGTTTGTTTGAACGCTTGCCTTTTTGTGTAAATAAAGACAGTACGGTTTTGGTCAGTGAGTTGTTGAAGATGACATTAAACCACCCTTTATTGTTGGAAGAATTTATTTTAAATTATAAAGATACAAGGCTTCTTCTATAAATTTATACCAACAAAATCAACGCCCAGCCTAAACCATAAAAGCTATAGACGAGAAATTTGAACAGAAGTTTCATGTTATTACATAGTGCTCAGATAAGAAAGGTTTTTTCGAAATTCACCCCCTAAAGGGGTCAAACGGGAGTCCAAAGTAAACAGATAACAGAAACCACAGTAGAAAGAGTAGATTAAGTGAAGGGCCTTAAGAATTTTTCAAAACCTGATTAATACGGAATGATTTCAAGGACCAAGATTACGTACTACGTGTAACAACTGCTTTTGGCGTAATGTTACAGAGGTAAGTAAATAAGTAAGTAGAATTCAGAATAAACCACTGAGTTGTTATACGATATGCTTAAAACATCATCCATATCCATACTAATATTATAAATGCGAAAGTCTGTCTGTCTGTCTTTCTGTCTGTCTATCTGTCTGTCTGTTACGGTTTCACGGCCAAACCGCGGAACGGATTTTAATGAAATTTGGTATGGATATAGTTGAAGACCCAGGATCAAACATAGGCTACTTTTTGACGCAGGCGGAGCTTCGGGAAACAGCTAGTTTTAAATATTATTATCATCAAAAATTTTGTGTAAAACTCTGCAATGACGGATAATAAGATTAATAAGTAACGAAAGTAGGTATAATCGAACATTACGCGGACGAAGTCGCGGGCTCAGCTAGTAAATTTATATAAAAACGCTGGCTATAGTATCTAACGTGAATGTTGACCAACAACACTGAGTAAGAATACGAATGAAAAATGTAGCCAGAAGGTCTTCTTTTTCTTTAGCCTTTCTCTACCAAAGAGTTGGTTTAGGCCTCCTTCTGACCCCTCCATCTCTCTCTATCCTGGGCAGTGAGAATTCAGTTGCTGCCCGCTATGTTTTTGATGTCGTCTTTCAATCTCATTATCGGTCTTCCTCTGGGACGTTTCTGTTCGTATGGTCTCCACTCCATTAGCCGCTTGCACCAAGAATCAGTCTGTCTGGCGATGTGGCCAGCCCACTCCCACTTAAGCTTTGTGCCACTCTTTGGCCGATGTCAGATACTTTGCTTTGAGTTCTTAGCCAAGAAATCAACAAAGTTTTTCTTGTCTAATAAACTAACATCGACCATTTTTCTGTCCATTGGTCTCTAGGCCACGCACAGTTTGTATATTTCCTCTTCGTTGTAACTACAAAAGCCAAAAGGTAACATTTAAAAATTATTCAGCAGCCTTGTCTATAAGTTTTTTTTTTTTTTATTTAAAAAATAAATAAATAATCAATTGATATTCAATATATCATTAATGCTAAATCTCAAATTAAAATTTTTACTTAAAAATAAGTTTAAACGATTTATTCTTTTCCAACATGATTTAGTGCACTCTTCTCTCAGCAATACACATCGCATCGTAACACTCATACTGTAACATGTACGTAGCTACAAGAATGTAGTCCTTAATTTGAGGTTATCATTTGGCCAAATTGTCGGTGCAAAATTAGATTATATATGTCGATCGATAGTCTTCCAAAAGTGAAAAAAAAAAATACATGAAGAGAATTTAATCATATTTTGTTTTATTTCTTTAAAATTAGTCAAGACGATTGCACACAAACAATAAATAGTAACGTTGCGAGAACGGGTTTCGTAAATGTGTGGGTAACGTTGCGTATCGGACATTGCGCCCCACGGCTGACCAAACCAAGGTTGTGGTACTTTTTCGTAAATAAATAAACGATTATAACCTAAAATAAAATAAAAAATTGTGCGTCAAATTCCTAAACAAATATAAAAAAAAAATTTAAAAAAAGAAAAAAATATATATATATTTTTCTTCTAATCTTGTAATATATGTATATCAAAATACAAGGCTTCAAAGGGGACAATATACATCCCACTTTTTTAAATACTACTTAATATAACGTGATTTTAAACACCAGCCAAACTTTTCCAATTTTCAAGGATTATGACATGTATATATTTTTTTTTTTTCACGACGATTTAGTTGCATGTACTTAACACACCGATAAAAATTCCAATAGTTTCAAAATAACCTGATTGATTTTAATAAATTATGATGTCATAAGTTTTTAAATGCTAAAAAAACCGACCACAAATAAAGGGATAAGGCACGGAATAAAAAACAAGGAATAACATTAAAGCCGTATTATAATACCATAATAGTAGTTATAATGTGTACTTTTCCCGTTATTATGACATTACGCACCGCCTCGATTTCGACGGTCATCTTTCGCAACCGAGTTTCGACCTCGCTAAGTTCCGATGTGGCTTTCAACTTTTATTATTTTTACCCGACTGTGGCGAAGGCTAAAAGGAGGGTTATGTGTTTTATTTGTATGTATGTACGTATTATCTATGCGCCACCGCCTCTGTTGTCGTATTTCTCTACCCTAATAAATAGCCTGGAAGAAATTTCATTTGCGATAAGCCATCATTTTTTTTTTTTTTTTTTCACATCTTGTCACAAAATATATATATACCTAATTGTATTTTCTTTAGTGTAATGAAGAATTTTCACTTGCTATATTTCGTAGTACCAAAAACCTGTTAAACCGATTTTGATAAACGATACGTCGTTAGGTTCGCCTTATATGCGCGTAGTTAATATCAGAAAATTTTGAGAGCAACATGGCGAATTTTTCGTCAATCTTTAATTTTTTTCTAATAAACCTATTTCTGTGTTAATCAGTGCTGAAAGTTTAATTTCATCCAAATTTGTTTTATTACGCAATCTCGGAAGAACGGCTTCCCAGATTACAAACATATAAACATCCAGGGTTTCACGCCACGTCTATAATATTATAAAAATAACTATATTAATAACTAGCTTTTTCCCGCAACTTCGCCTGCATTAAAAAAGTAGCCTATGTTTGACCCTGGGTCTTCAACTATATTCATACCAAATTTCATCAAAATCGGTTCAGCAGTTTGGCCGTGAAAGTGTAACAGACAGACAGACAGGCTTTCGCATTTATAATATAAGTATGGAATATTAGTATGGAATATCTCTACGTATTAGATAAGTCTTAAGCTTTGCATAGGTAGAGTTGTCTGAAAAGTAAAATAGGGATCTGGGGGCACGGGAGTGCCCCCGCCAAGACGAGCCAAGCGGTGCGCAAGGGTACTACCTACCTTTTCCCGAAACGTTTCGTCGTTTTTTTGAACTTTCATAACTTTAGTTTGGATGATGTTAAATAGTTAAAAATTTCAAGATATAATGACACCAGTACAATCATTAAACATACAAAGTTTGAATGTCGTAGCTATTATACTTTAGATTGTATTAATGTCTAAAACCCCCCGATTTCGTCACTGATTCACTCACTCACCGTTCGCCGTTTTGCTAACGTTACGAAGTTTTCGTAGGCATTCGTTCATCGTGTGTGAAATAAAACGGCCAAACCACATGTTTCGACTAAAATGTAGAGTATGTGAAGTTAGGCCTGGTAAAGTAAGGGCGCATAGATCAAGAATCTTGGCTCTACAAGAGATCTGACCACTTTTTCACAGATTTTGATTAGGGTGTAGTGTAGAGCTTGTAGGTTTAGAGCGTGTAGTCTTTAGAGCTTGGCTTTATACGAGATCTGATAACTTTTTCACAGGGTAAGCTACGTAAACTCGTCTTGGCAACATTTTTACATGAAAATGTTTTGGTGGGATAACAGTTTCAGCGTGTAGACTTGACTTTTCATACGAGATCTGATAACTTTTTACAGGGTAAGCTATGTAGACTCGTCTTGGCAACATTTTTACATGAAAATGTTTTTGGTGGGATAATAGTTTCAAAATACATTTAAACCAACTAATGAGTCCTTTCGTCGTCTGAGCGTGTTTCCTAGTTGCGTCCTCAGCTTACGCTTTAGAGCCTAGTATGCCTATAAGTCATGATCCTAGATTTGCCTGCACCTGTTACAATGGATTATATGAAACTAAAATTTCAAATGAATGATGTTTTTCCTAATGGTTGACTGGAAGAGAATGCTTTTAGCATTAAGTCCGTCAATTGTATTTTTACTTGTGGTACAATAAAGTTTTAATAAACAAATGTTTTTCGTAAATAAAGATATTTATTATTATTAATAATAATAAATAAATAAATGATACGCTGTAATGTGCATTGCAATGTTTTGATTGTTAAGAAATGTTTACGAAAAACTCATATTACCGTACTTGGGCCTTTACAATCACTTTACAGTCTTAGGGTCACCTACCCCGATTTCCGGCAAGGTCCTACGTATTTTTCCAGTCACATACCATTCTCTTCCTTGTATTTATCAATATATATTTTCAAGCTATTTTTGAAGGACATTTTATTTATTTAACACTTCTTTGCACACAGTGAAATAAAAATTAAATATGTTACATAAAATGTGACCACAGTATGTATACAAAAGGCGGCCTTATCGCTCAAGCAATCTCTTCCAGACAACCTTAGGTTAGTTAGAAATATAAAGAAAGCAGAGATACGGATATATTTTAATAATGGAACCCTGAAAATTAACAGGTTCCCAGGAATCAATTGTGAGCAAATCAATTGTTATAACTGTTGTAAAATTTTATGGACAGGGTTAAAGCAGAGGACATATGTAAATCTCAATACCTTGAATGGAAATTTTGACACTAAGAATAATGCATTTTTATTAAGTGTTGACATTTTCATTCACGACAAGTTGAATACAATTGTTATTATAAAATTTTGTATACTAATAATTGACTATCATTGACCTGATGACATAACGCGAATTCTCAATAGAAATAATATTGTGTATTTCGCTAAACCGCAATTCTAAAATTGTTTGCAATGTTTTTGTAATTGGCAAACTTTGCGATATTATTTTTCAGACACAACACAAACTATTTCTATGCAGATAAAATTCTATGGTCACGTTCCTGTTGGTCTGCTTTGACTAGTAGAAAAAAGTCAAAAAGGGTTATGGAGGTCAGACGGTATTCGATTAATCGTAAAAACCAGGAGTGTTATTCTTAAAAAGTGTGACTGATGCTAAAATAAATGGTGATTAATATAAAAACTCACTTCAGCTCTTTGTTCGGAAGTCGAGAAATAATTTTACAAACATCTGTTAAAAAAAATAAAAAATAATAATCATTCGCGAACTAGAAACTTCTTCTTCATCCTAGCGCTTTTCGGTTGCGTCCTCAGCGATTTGCTTCGGAGCCTAGGGTCCGCTTTTACGTCCCCACTTTGTCCGGTCTTCGGCATCCTTCGCAGAGGGTCCATTGGCACACACATCCTGCTTTATCCTGTAATAATCATCAAACCAACTCGTTTTTAGCTTTTTACGGAGTTTTATACTAAGTCTCAAGTTCGATAAGCGACCAAATACTAGACGGTGTCATGGCTATACTCAACTGTACCTTTAACAATCACCATATCGTAATATCTCATTTACACATTCACTAAATGTATGGTCAGTTTGGTCAGGTGATATTTACTGATTCTTTAGCCCTTGAGGAATGTTAGCCCAACGCGTAACAATTTTGCGCGTAAAAAAATGCGACTAGTATTAGATTGGTCGCATGGCATTTTCCATCTCTATAAGAAGCTCGATAGTCGAGCGCGACCCACGTATTCGTAGCGAATACGCGTGTCAAGCGATGGCGAAACGTGCCTCGCATGTGATTGGTCGCCATTTGTGGCGTTTTATATCTCGAGTTCCTCCGTGCTTTGGAAGGTATGTTAAGCCATTGGTCCCGGTTCTTAGGCTGTGTCATCTGACAGTGTTAACTATTAACACTAATGTACCTCGGGGCATGCTCCTGTTGGTCTGGATTTCCTGTAAAACAGTTAACGTAGGTCGGACGGCAGTCGCTCCATCGTAATAATCAGTGTATAAAATCCGAAATCTTATAACTGAAAAAGTTCGAATTAGACTTTGTGAGACATTAGTTCTTTCGAAACTAAACTATAGTGACATCGTCTATGGCCCTCGCTTATTGTGCAGAACGCAGCGTCTCATTCAGAGAATCCAAAATACTTGTGCTCGATACTGCTTCAACATTCCACCAAGAAGTAATATTTCTCCCTTTTGAATGCTGCTTCATGTTAAGTATGCGATCACGTAGGCAGATGCACTTGGCCACTTTATTGTTTGGTGTGATAAAGTTTCACAAGCCTGACTATTTGTACGCGAAGTTAAGATTCTTTGATGCAAGGAATAGGTAGGCGGTGTTATCAATACAGCCACACAAAACTTAGAGGGAGTTGTCGCTATCAGGCAACAAAGTGCTGGAATAATATACCAACACCGATTAGAAAGCTTGGTTCTATTCATTCTTTCAAAAATAAATTAAGATTTGTTATTCTCCAGCAACAATTAAATGGTATTCCAGCACTACCTGTAGTGGAATCTCCTTGCACGTATTTCGATGTGCTTGGGGAAACTCGGACATTCTGTAATACTAGTTTACACACGTTTCATCAAACGTCACACTCTTAAACTTTCACCTGTATGAGTAGTCGAAGTCTATTTTACTCTCGTGCCTGTACCTTAAAAGGGCAAAAACTGATAATCAGTGGTGTTGTGCTATAATACTTAGCGCAAAATGTGTCACTGAGTTAAGGTCTTTTTGCGTTGCTGCAGCACACCGCGTACTGCAAATATTTAGTTACATTGTAACTAAATATTGTAACTAAATATTTGTAGTAATATAATTTGTAACTTTCTTTTTGTTTTTGTAAATTGGTGTGTGTAGCAATTCAAATAAACTGCTATCTATCTATCTAACCAGTACAGCGAAATCTATGAATAAATGAAAACGATAGTATTTTTTATGATTTTCTTAAGAATAATAGACCAATTACAAAAGAAATGGATTCAAAATTGCTGTTTAGAGTTAACCACGATATTTTAAAGTGGAAAATTCGACTTAAGCAAAACTACAAAATTGCATACAATTTATTAAGCGCAAATACTTAATCCTCAAGTCAAAGAATAGATGGTTACTAATATAATTGTAGATGCGTCAGAATTATAAATTAGATAATTAGTACGATTTTCAGTTTATATTATGCGTCTACTGATTATGTTAGATTATTTTTAAACAAATTTCATAAAGAAATGGACGTTACACAAATAAAATCTGGACCTTTCTTCTTTTGTAGTGTACACTTTAGGGATCCGTACTGAAAAGGTAAAATGAGACCTTTTACACTTCGATGTCCGTCCGGCCGTTTGTCACTATATGCTTTATTTTTTTTATACAATTAAGTAGGCAAAATAGCATACGGCCCACGTGAAGGTAAGTGGTCACCGTAGCCCATGAACGCCCGCAACACCAGGGGCATCACGTGCGAATTGAGTGATAGATAAAGTTTAAATAAATAAAAGAAATGAACACGCCTCGATAACCGCTCGATTGTCCCTGTAGTGCCCAACCGCAAAAACCCGTAGATTGTCCGTGGGTACTATTTCAATCAAAAAATGTATAAAAAAATATGTATTAATTAATGGAATGACTTCCAGTGACTTAAAAGCTTTTCGTCTAAAGACGCAATGATCAAGCTTATTAGAAAAAAATATATACTTGAGTAAGGTCTGACAACTGTTCAGAAAAAAGAAATGAAGTTGACAAACGGTGTCCGTCTGTCTTACGTGCCTTATCATAAATGATCAAGTATAAGTATATCATGTTTTTATGATTTGTAATGCACATAAAACTAGCTTCATTTTGGTAAATATATTTTGGGGATACAACGGCGGCCTACGAGTGCGGACAATCGACGTATATTACGAGAAACGCGCGGCACACGTGAGCGGAGAACGCCCTGCCAATTGGTCTAAGATGTTTATCTTTTTACCAAAAATATTTATCTTTTTTGATGACGCGTCTATAAATAAAACATCGTAGTTCTGAACTGACATTAATGTAAATCGCTAGATATGTTTCTTACAAAGAGCATCGAAATCGCCACCAAATGACCATTCGGCTGTGGAATGCTTTGCCCAATGGCATAAAAGAGATCTTAACAAAATTTGCCTTCAAGAAAAAGGTTCAAGCTCATCTAATGAATTCTCTCTAACTTATAAACCAGAATCACAATTTCTTTGCATTGAAAACTTTAAATATATATGTATGTATATTATA
The DNA here is from genome assembly GCA_947363495.1 of Euzophera pinguis. Lineage (NCBI taxonomy): Eukaryota > Metazoa > Arthropoda > Insecta > Lepidoptera > Pyralidae > Euzophera > Euzophera pinguis. The sequence goes on along the minus strand of OX376178.1, from coordinate 9,016,187 downwards.
CTCCCTATTTGTAAATCTATGTATGTTTATTTAGCTGTAGGGTTTTTTTTCTGTAATATTACACGAAGCTTTCTTGCGCCGCTTTGTATTTTCTCTGTTTTTCCTAATGGTTGACTGGGAGAGAATGCTTTCAGCATTAAGTCCGCCATGTATTTTTACTTGTGGTACAATAGGGTTTTAATAAATAAAATAAATTACGTTCCTTTCTCAATAGTTTCTTACGAGCAGTTAAATACAACCGAGCAGTTTACAAATTCATTGAATAAAATTCAAACATAATCTTCCTATTTACTCTGCTGGCTCAGCGGCCCGAAGTTGATTTTGGCCTCCGAAACAAGAGAGCATCGGAAAAGCACACAAAGTCAAACTTTCCTAAACATTCAAACTCAAAGAAAAAACTTTTCCTTGGACAGATAATTTGATTTATTACAAACTAGCGTTTTTCCTACACTCCGCCTGCGTCAAAAAATAGCCTATGTTTGACCCCGGGTCTTCAACTATATTCATACCAAATTTTATCAATATCTGCGCAGCGGTTTGGCCGTGAAAGCGTAACAGACAGACATACTTTCGCGTTTATAATATTAAGTATGGATTCGTGCAATTTTAAAAATATTAGTCATGACACGGTATTGATCAAAATTTAAATCTCACAAAATGAATACACATGAAAGTGAGATACAAACTTATAGCTATCTCTTCCATTCAAACCTTAGGGTGGAAGGAAAAATTGTGAACAAGGCGATGGCGCATAAACATGTACATACTAATGTATACTGAGGAGTTGCTAATTTAACTCTATACGAATGAGTTATTTAAATCTCCCTCTTACGGAACAAGTCTGTCTGTCGTGTCGTGTAGTCTGCCTGCGACCATGAACGCTGTAAAGTGTTTGAAACGTCAGGTGTAAATAAATAAGTAATAAACGCGATAAAAACCGTATTAAAATAGTTTAATTTAATTTGATATGACATGACATGTTGACCATAACTTGTATCTATGTCATATAAAACTCAAATATTGTATTCTGATTTACCTAAATCAGAATACAATATTTAAATATCGAAGGATTTTTGTTCGATATCGAACGATTTTTATTCAACATGTAAGACATGCATTTCAAAAATAGGGCACTAGTACTCACGAACAACTGCTCCATTTAATAACAAACTAGCTATTTCCTGCAGCTCCGCCTGCATCCAAAAGTAACCTATGTTTGACCCCGGATCTTCAACTACATTCATACCTAATTTCATCAAAATCCGTTTAGCAGTATGGCCGTGAAAGCGTAACAGACAGATATACTGACAGACAGATAGATAGAAAGAAAGACGGACTTTCGCATTTATAATATTAGTATGGATATGGAAATAGTATGGAATTGGAAATTTAGAAAAGTATGAATAAGTATGGAATAGGCTAGTTTCCAGGGTCAAAATACTAACATTAAAATTAGTCCGTCATTTAGGGAATCAAAATATATTAGTGACGTATTTTTTCTTTTGTCAATTGAGCGATAAATTATAAAGATATAACGCATCAAAGTTCAAGAGTGGGGGCTCGTGACGTCACATATTGCGAAAAAGTTTAGCACACTGTGACGTCACGCGGAACTTTAACGCGCCATATCTTTACCGTTCTTTGTTTAATTTTCAAAAGAAAAAATACGTCTTCAATATTTTTTGTTATCTAACTGACGGGCTAATTATATTTTTTGGGAAACTAGCCTATTATGGATGGATATTCATATGAAAACTGAAATGCATTATAAGTGAAAATAATATTTTCTTTACAGTCCTACGATGATTTCTTCAAAGCTCTCCTGTTCAACGCTAGGATCATTGTTCAAATCTTCTTCGTCATGGGTGGTTTCCTCATGGCCTACAAAATGCTGGTGTATGCTGAAACCCATCCATTCTCCCTCAAGACTGTACCTATGGCCTTGGTGAACCGATGGGTTCGGTAAGTACCATTATCTAATTTTATAATCCATAATGAATAATATTAAGTATGGATTATTATAAGTAGGAAAGTCTGTATGTCTGTCTATGTGTCAATCTGTCTCAATCTGTCGCGGTCAAACCGCTGACCGGAGTAGATGAAATTTGCTATGAATATAATTGAAGACCCGGGGTCAAACATAGGCTACTTTTTGAAGCAGGCGGAGCTGCGTGAAACAGCTGGTTACTAGTAATTCATTCGCTTACCTTTGTGGCGTTATGGCCTGACCGCTACTCAAGAGGTCTTGGGTTTGATTTATAAAATATACTATCTTTCAGTTAGTATCCCATATTACAAGTATCTTACTTATTTTGGAGCTAAATATTTGTCATTTGTCCGTTATACATTTATTTACTAGCTGTTTCCCGCAGCTCCGCCTGTGTCAAAACGTAGCTTCAAAATGTTTGACCGCAGGTCTTCAACTATATTCATGCCAAATTTCATCAAAATCCGTTCAGCGGTTTGGCCGTGAAAGCGTAATAGACAGACAGATATTAGTATATATAATATAAGTATATATTATAAGCGCCTAGCTTAGCTCTATACATATCTTCTTCATCTAAGCTTTTTTCCTAGTTGCATCAATCAATCAATCTTTAAAATGGAGTCTGCCGTCTGACTTCCGTAACCCTTTACAGGGAAACCAGACCAACAGGAACATGACCCGAGATGTGTTAGTGGCCAACACTGTCAGATTTTTCAACGTATCTTCCGAAGCACGGAAGAGCTCGAGTTAGAAAATGACACTAAAATGGCGACCAATCCCACATGGATAGTGTCCCGACATAGCTTGATTCAGCATTCGCTATGGATACGCGTGTCGCGTTCACCTATCGATCTCCTTAAAGCTTAGCTCCATATAATCATTCATTCATATCGAGTGGGTTACATGGTCAATCGTCACTGTATACCCTGGTGTCAGAGTTTTCGAAGCTGCATTTCAGCTTCTGGCCAACGACCACCAGATGGCAGCCAGGATCTACGAAGCTCAGAATGGTCTTTATTAACAGTCAGATAATTCAAGATTATTTATAAGTAAAGACTTTGACAAATTAACAGTTCAAAGGTACAACAGTTGATTAATTGAAAAAACATGATTCATCATTAATATATTAATAATTTTTTCATTAACTATAAATTCTTATTGTAAACAATATGGATTTCTAGTTTTATTAATACAATAAAAAAACTTGATTTGTAAGTTATGGTGTACGCAAAAAATGCTTGAAACATGACACTTCGCAAGATTTAAAAATCATAGATGACACGAAATCTATTAAGAACAGTATTTTTTCTGCTTTTTCAAAAGAGGTAGAAAAAAACTTTTTTTTGGAAGAAGTTTTAGTTTTGTTTTCTTTTTTTACGAAAGTCAACAACATGATTTTGATTTAGGGATAGAAAAGTGTTTGATTCTTTTCTATAGAACTTCGGGTGCCTATCTATACATTTAATAAAATTGTAACAGGTTGATGCCCGTACATCTGTAGATTTCAAAGAAAAAACAATATGAGGGGTCATGGACAAACAGAAGCTAAAACGATTTTATTTGAAATTTTGTCTGTCTCTATGTTTGTCATCGCATCACGCAAAACATCTGCATAGATAATGATAATATTTGACTGGTTTAATAATATTTTAAGAATTATTTTATTGTGAATTGAATTAATTTAAATGTAATGTAGATTCATTTGTTTTAATTTTTTTTGCATACCTAATAAGGTTGATTGTGCGGCCATATTGTTATGTAACACCAGATTGTACCACTTTCATTGCAAATAAACTATTTCTTTCTTTCTTTCTTTCTTTCTAGAATTTAATGCGGTTTTCTCTGATGTATTACTAGATGTACAAACTTAGAAATTAGGCTACAATTTATCCCGAATTTTTCACATGTTCCCGAAGGACCAACCAAACTAAATTGACCCCTAATATGTACGGCGTATGTACTATACGAGAGGTCAAACTTTACTGGCTTTTTGTGATTTTACCTTTGCCAATGTTACCAAATACGGGGATAGTTTCTTTTACCAAAGTATTTTTTCTTTGGTTTGTAGTTTGATTATATAATAATGTATTTATAATATGGGTCATGTGAGTAATTAATAGACTATTTTTAATTAGGTATGTAGGTTTTTTCGGTTTTCACAATTTATTGAAAATGGTTAAGTTTTACATGCAAAATAAGCTTTAAAAATATGGATGGTGTTGAAAATATGGTAATTTTTAGTAGATAATAGAAGTTTTAATTTTTTACGCTTTTATCATAAATGCGGTACCATAATTGAGATGAATATTCTAATTTGGATTAAATTTTATGTTTGTTTTTTTAATTAGATGCTATTTCAAATACCTACACTTTATGAAATTGTATCCCAATTTTTTTTTACAGGTTGGTACCAGCAGTGTTAGTAGTGATGGGCTTAGCCATGACATGGGTGCAGCATCTGGGCTCGGGGCCCATGTGGGACGCCGTGGTGAAGAGAGAACGGGATATGTGCAGGGCGAACTGGTGGCAATTGGTTATCTTAATGCCTAATCTGTTCCCGTTTGAGCATCTTTGTCTTCCTCAGGCTTGGTAAGTTTCTTTTCATTATCACATAATTATTAATAATACTAATGGACAGGACGGACACTCGTACCCTCCCACCCGAAACAGATACCGCACCTCGCCTCACCGAATCGTAGTAGTAACAGGTATCGGGCTCGTCGCTGTTATATGGAGTGTCCGAGGTGTGGTATAGACATAGAAGAGATAATAATACTGACGTCATAGATTAATAATTGGTCTCGCTCGCGCTTGGCTACATATCGTCGGCGTACTAGACAAATGCGGCATGGCATACCCGCGTCAGTCACGCCGCAACCGATAAGTACCTAAGTTGGACGGCGAGTTAAATTTTAGTTTAAAAACAGAAGCAAAATGCCAGTTTGCGTATTCAAACTATATAAGAAATAACTGTTTCTCGTTTCGTCGTTGTACATTGTCTTACACACACTACAATATAAAGTTGCCGCATTCTGGACACTGTTTTTTTCTTCATAACGCGGTATCTAGTCGAGCGCGCGCGAGACCAATTATTTAATCTAAGCAAATTATGCTTCCCTGGTATCCCGTGGAAATCTAACCAGCTTCCTTCGCTTCGGGTCTAAGACAAACGCATTAACCTTTGGACCACGGAGATAGTTTACACCTTTAGACTGCTCGCTAGTTAATATATAATGTATAATTAAATAGACACATATTTGATCGCAGAAGACATTACGTAATGAAACTAGAACTTCGTGCCCTAGATGTTGCTCAAAATTGCAGTGGCTTCTTGCAAAACTTTGCAAATATTGTCATAATCGTAAGGCCTTGAGGGTTTTAATGGATGTTGAGCAATGGGTTAAGAAGACATCTTTTGGAGTACTAAGTCACGCTTTATTCTTTTAAATGATAAAAGGTAATTGTACAAATTATTTTCTAAGTATTTCTTCAAAAAGTACGCAAGTAAAAATTATTTTAGAAATATTAACCTCAGCCAATTTTTTACAGTGTGTTATTTGCGTTATTCATTCATTTCGAGCGGGTTGCATGATCAATCGACCCTGAACACCATGGTGTCAGGGTTATTCGGAACCGCCTTTCGGCGTCTGACGTGGTTCCTTGAATGACCACCAAATGGCATAATATTATTCAATGCTTAGTGCGTGAAACTATCACTTTTAGTAAAAAACAGAGAAAATCGAGAAATAAATGTCGATCTACCATAAAAATTCATCACCTACTAGAATTTATATTGGAGATTTCATCAAGTAAATAAATACATTTTTCATTTTCATTTCATTAGACACATTGTAAAATTTATTTAGTGTTACAAAATTTAACCTATTTATGAAGAGATTTCTAATAATATGAAAATGCTAATTGTTTTTGCGTGATTTCTAATGACAAAATTTGTATAGATCTTCATACAGACTAACTCATGCGTGTTAAATCATTCGTAATGTAGAAAAAAATACTTTTCTGCTCCAATATTTATTTTCATAAAAAACTAAAGTTAATCTTTAAACATCATAGCTAAAATATATTCAGAAAATGTTACACGTAAATCCTTATTATCCTAAAAATAAATTAACATAAAGAAAGTAATACCTATTTATAACTAAATAAAATAATGTGCGAGGAGTAAGTAAACATTTGTATTTATTTGTAACATAAAATATGTGCAGTACTCGAAATTCTAGCAATATAACATAAGCTAAAGAAAATCTGAAAATACACAGTATTAAAAATGTTAATAGGTCACAAGACTAAAATAATGAGAACATAGAAGAATGATTGAACTTTCTTAGTCACACGCTTAATTTCTTCTTTTCAAGAAGTATTCTAACATACACGGTTGGTATCTATTCGAAGACTATACTGGTAAATAATACTTGCATTTAACGAGATCATTAAATGGTATTGCTTCGCCAATTTCACCCTTGTTTGATGATACTTACGACTTTTAACGACATTAAATTACAAAATATGAAATTAAATTTATAATGAAAATCTATGTATTGTGACTATTCTTGATAGGTTGAGAAAAAACACAATTTAAATTTTATAAATAATTCTCCGTAGATGCAAAGATCTGTAGTTGAAAGAGTTATGGGTTTATTGTCGCGTCAGTGAAAAATTCTGTAGCTGGAAAGACCTGTCGTCGAAAGTAACAAAGATCAGAAAGGTTCTGTTGGCGTAATGTCCAAAGATGAAAAAAATATGAAAGAGTCTGTCGGGAAAACAGAAATAAGTAAATTGTCCTGTCGACGAACAGTCCAGTGGCCAATGGGTCGTAGGAGAACGGTTGCGGAATCATAAATTTTAACTAAATTACACGCTCCTAATAAGATAATGTCAAAGCCTACATTGTATTGTGTCTAGTTTATAAAGTTCTGAATTAAATTGATATAGAAAACAGACATTGTCGCTTACAGAAGTAGTTGCAGATACAAAAAGATTCTCTATATTGTACAACAAGGATACATTGTCAATTGTCAATACAAGCAATTACAAGGAAAAATAAACCAACCTACCAAACCTACTAAACGTAATCAGCTAGCGATAAAAGACTGTTTTCGTGTACTATTTTAATTATGTTTTATTGTACTGTGTGCAAAGAAGTGTTACCTAAATAAATAAATAATTAGAGGAAAGCTGTTGGTGAAGAGGTATTTATCTCAAACAGTGGCTTTCCTTTTTTTACCTGATAATCAATTATAAATTAAGTGAAGTGATCGCTCTATGTTTTATTTTATTTTTGGCTTAGTCGTCTTCGTAACAAAATGGCTACTCCTACTGAAATATTATAGCAATTACTTTTACTGAAGTCTATACAAGTCTTCTTAGTAAAGTCCAAGGGGCTTTCTGTAAATATCAACAGTTTCTTTTGTAGTCACGATAATCAAAATAGGGATGATTTGCTTTTATCTTTTCTTCGGGTTTTTTGTCTAATTAAGTTTAGTGAAGCGAAGATCTATGATATTTACAGTGTATTCATGTGAAGTTTCACGTAAAATAAGTATTTAAGATATCGCTCCGATTCTATTAATTAATAGAATTAGTATTTTAGTTATTGCCTTTATGTTATTCTCTATCAGATTAGTTTTAATATGACAAATTCCTAATTTGAAAACTTCACGCCCAAATCGTTACTAGAAAAATTTTAACTGAATTCTTGTCCAATGATATACTGATATCTTTAAGCCAAAGCTAAAATTCGCGCAAATACTTAAATGTGGCTTACCAAGGAAAAGTTTAGGTTCTGCTAAAACATAACATGAAATCGCTGGTAAAACATACATATTACATACATAAAAGGATCTTTACAAGAGGTATACTGTGAGTCTACCGACAGAAACTCAATTCTTAAATTTTAGACAAATACGTTCATCCTCTTTCCATAATCCTAATAATTTGAAAGAACTAATCAGCATGAGGATGCGCTGAAAAGGTAACTCTAGTGTAGTAGGCCAAGATCTTTGGGTCTCTGAGCCATCGCAATAAGTAATTATGGTTCGTACATTATTTTCGCAAATGCTTACACTGAATTTCGCAGAAGACGAAATTGAATTCGAAGGGCATGAATATGTAAATACTCGTACTCGTGTTCATAACTTGAAACATTGTTTTTCTAACGAAATTAATTACATTATTTTAGAGGAAAAGGAAACCATACTTACACTAATTAGAGATGCGTGGTGTATTGCTAATCTATCTTGCAATCTGTGGTCATTGGCGTAAAATTGCTAGCTGTTGCAATATGTGTAATGTACACTGTTGTAACCAATGCCAGTGTGGTAGCGCCATCCAAACAATACCGCATCTGTTATCATGCATCTTTTGCCTGGTGAGCTGCACTTAAAAAGACCTAATGTTAGCCACAACAAGCTGGAGGTGGCATGTTTCTGAAAAATAAAAACAATGTCTGAGTTTGAGCTAATCGACAAGAAAAGAAGAACTATTATTTACAAATAGCCACAGCTCGCAATGAAAGGATCTTTATCTTTAATTATAGCGTCTTTCTAGTAACTTCAAGCCAAGAGTCCGCTTACGTACTTTTTCACACCTGGTCTTTGGTAGTAAGACCATTAAGCACATATCAAAAAACAAAAATAAAAACAACTGATAGGCTATATAGTCTATCAGTTGTTTCTATTATATTTTCTAATGTATTATAAAAACTCACATGTACTCACGACACAGAATTAGTAAAAGTACTACTCATGTAAATCGTTATGTCGATTACCGACTACATAGCTAAGCACATGCTCATTAATATCAGTCAGCTTGTCATCATCATAAAACATAGGTAGAAAGAAATCGATTTAGGCTCATAATTTCATTGAATAAGTGACGTCGCCATTCGCACTATTCTCACAAAATCTTAAATTAGCATTCAAACAATAAACGATAACATTTTCTACATTGTTTGATGTCTATCTAACTATTTCTAAACGAACTTTTAAACGAGAATTTGAGTTATATACGTGTTATAATTTCTAACTTGTTTAGTTTCATAATATTTCTTTCAGGTACCTCGGCACCGACACCCAGCTCTTCCTCATCACCCTAGTCATCATGCTGATCATCTGGCGCTGGCCTAAGAGCGGAGTTCCAGTGCTCAGTGCCGTTATGGTCATCAGTCTCCTCATCCCGTTCCTGCAGAGCTACTTTATGGATCTCCTCCCTATTCGTGTCAGCATCTTCCCTGAGTGAGTTTTTTTTCTGTATGATCAAGATTATTTAGGTGAAGACCCATATAAAATGAATAGCTGTTTATTTCTTACCCTTTTCTACCTTTAAAGAGCCTTATAAATTCAAATATTAATAACAATAGCTGTTTTACTCTAATTCAATTATGTAGTTATGGCGTTTGTAAATGGTTCAGAAAAGTGTTTATTCATTCATTCATCTCTAATCAAATCATTTGGTGGTACAATATCCATCTCTTGTGGAGTCAGCGCTTTAAAACAATTTCTATATACGCTTTTAAATAATGTAATTTTTCGAGTAGTCTATTCTTACTCCTAACCAAAAATTGGGTTTGGTATTATGCATTATCGTTTCTGATAACTATTTGAATAGGTACTAGTTTTTACCATTTTTTTTTCTTTTGCAATGAGCATACCAAGTGCCCTTCACTTATAAGATGGTTAAATGTAAAAGACATTATTCCGTCCTCACCAACTTCCTCAGTTAAGATTCATGATCCAAATTTCTCTTACAGATCAATCAGAAATATCTTCGGCTACAACTACACGTTCTACCACGCCTACGTGTCGGCTCAGGGTAACTGGGCCGGTTACCATCTTGGTGTATTGACCGCGTACTTTTACCACAAAGCTCAGACTGAGAAGTGGAATTTGGCTGAATCTAAGGTGAGTTATGATATTTTATCAATGGGTTTGTAATCTAACAAAATTATTATTGTTTTGATGTTTAAGACGCTCTTCGTGTACAACACCGTATCTAAAAAAATACTATAAAATTATTCGCGCCCCTCACCATCGATATTGACCATAAACTTGATTTCAGATCCTGCAGATCCTTTGCCTTCTATCCGTGCCGGTGGGCTTGGGAACTGTTCTAATGGGCTGGGATCTCCACCACCGCATCGCATCCACTTTTGAGGCTGCTGTCTTCAATGCCCTCAACCAAAACTTCTTCGCTCTTGCCATGTGTGTGCTTATTATTGGGTGCTTCTATAGAGTCAACAGTGAGTATATTTTTATCGCTTTTTTTTTTGTACATGGCCGTTTCTAGTTGATTAGCCTAATCTTCAAATGCCTTTTTGATTTAATTTTTCCTGCAAAAATTCCATTAAGGTATTTGTAGAAGACCAAAACTTACAAGTGTGTAAAGTGAAGAACATTTTAGCCAAAATTTTTAGATACTATAGTTATTACTTATATTGGCAAACTAGATTTGCTCCGTATTTCGAATACCCTTATTTTAATTGCATTATTCTTAATACCTATTCTATATTAACCTAGCCGATTTTTTTTCTATCAAACGCTAAACTAATTATCTCGTACTTAGCGTTTCAACTGCGATTCTCCGAAACCCAGATAAACCCTAAGAGGTTTTTGTGGCCTGACGCACTTGTCTTATTGTTTAATTTGATATGTGTTTTTAAATAAAAATCAAAATAAATAAATATTTCTTAAAGTTTTAAATAATATGCTTAATATCTTTCAAAATGACTATATCATGTTATTGTTTTTTTAGAAATCTACGTCAGTTCTTTGGAATGGGGACCACTTCAACCACTTGGTCGTATGTCTTACTGCGCCATGCTGCTTCACGCTACCATCCTTAGGACTTACGGTGGTCAGATGAGAAGGTCCTTCTACGCCACTGATTATACTGCTGTAAGTATAATGCAATCATCATTCATATCGGATTCAGAGTTCAGTGCCGCAGCTTCCTACCGGTCTTTCATGAAATCCAAAAGAGTAACCTATGTTTAGCAACTGCAGCTGAAATCTTGTTAATACTTAGGGAAATTAAGATATAGGAATATGGATTAAGTTATTTCGAATCAATACAAGGTTCAATCAAATTAAGAAGATAGCAAAAATCATATCATGAAGTGAGAGTACTTACCAACATATTATCAAAGACCCTATTTACTAATTCTTTTACGCTCTCTCTTCTCTACTCCATAGGAACTACAAAAAAGCCTTTTTCATTCCTTGGTCACGTTATAAATGTTACTTTGTTTTCTTTTTCAGATAATGCTGTTCGCCGGTATTGTATGCACAACGTACTTATGCGCACTACCACTTTACTTACTAGTAGAAGCTCCCTCTTGCCAGTTGCAAAAACTGCTTCTTGGCCCAAAAAGGAGACCCAAGAAAGACCAAGATGACTCAAACGCGAACCACGTAAAGCCTGGAATCTCGACTGTGTCTGTTTCCACAGTCTCTACACATATTTAAGTTTAGGGTAGTTTTTGACGCTGCTACTGTATTCATTTTAAAGGTTAAATCTCAGACATCAGTAATATCACAATTTCTTGCGTACAGTTCTTTAGCATGATACAAAGATGGGGCAGTATTTCAATTGATGCATGTTACTAAACAGTCTATGATTGTATTGGTGTAACGTTTTCTATGTTGGTTTTGATACATCGGCATCAGAGTTCTATTATAAATATTGGTATCACCGAATACTTGTGTTGGTATCTGGACGACCAATTTTGTGTTCAACTTTTTTTGTATTTTTACAAAATAAATAATTTCGATTCTGAATAACTGTGTGTACATCATACTGTGACTTAACTGATTTGTCTGAATAAGCCTTTATAATTCTTCTTACATTCCCATCAATTTATTACTTAATTTTGTACCTGCGGGTAGCTTTTTCTTTATCAACTGAATTTATTTTATAAGATTTTACTTAAAGTTTTAAAGTGTCAATGCATCTGATTTTTAAGAGCCGTAAATTTGTGTTTTACGGTGAAAAATAAAAATAAAAATTATTTTAAAGGAAAAAAAATTGCTTAAGCAATTAATCTTGATAACTACTTGCGACTTTAAGTAATAATAAGATTTTTTTTTTATATTTTAAAAAGATTTCCGCTATTCCACTAATGTAAACTGTATCTGACATTATAGTGCCTATTTTGGTATATTTAACTTGGTACTTAAGTAACATATTTTATCTTTATTTTCCAAGAAATAGGTGTTTTTATGATGTTTCATTCTTAGTGACATAATTACTTAGGTAAGGTAGGCCAATAATAGTATGTTTTATGATAAACAATATTTATTTGCATATATAAAATTCTATATAATTGTTCTCTACTTATAAAATGTTTGTATTCTAATGAGTATATATGATTGTTATATATATTTGGAAAAGACTTGTCGCACCATAAACATATAATTTTTTTAAGGACGCGGTGCTCTTTGCTTTGGGACAAAACATTGTCCCTTTTACAATGTACAATTACTAATTAGTTATAAGCAAGCTCAATTATCTGTAAATATAACCTTATCAGATATTTTATACTTTTGTACATAAATTTTTAATTAAAGATGAAATGGTATCACAAAACATGCATTTGATTTCTCTTTATACATAATACCCTTTAAAAGTCTTTCAATTGGAACAACACTAGAGCAATTTTTTTTTAAGTTAGGGCGGATGTCACCAGTTCTAGTACTGCAGGAGTCCTGATGTCTTCCCTAGGAGCAACAAGGGGGAGTTGTAGACAAAAATGTTTCATTTAGACAAATCTTAAACGCGACTATTCCTCGGAAATCGCAAGAATCTGCTCCTTACATTTTATTTGATAAGGAAGATGATGGAAACAACATTCCATATAACAAATAAATTATTCTGTCTCAAAGCGAATTTGCCGTAAAGAAATTCCGTTCTAAAGTGCAAGTAAAATTGTACACAATTATACAAAGATGAAAAAGTGAATCTAAAGTCATTCTGTCTTAAAGCGAACCTGGATTAAAGCGAACAAATGAACCGATTAGATTCAGCCATCGATCCCAGTTGAACTTAGTGAAAATTAAGAAACTATATCGGAAGCAGAGTGTTGGCAGAGTCGATTGATATTGAAACGATATGAATAAAGGAATAATTAGTAACACTTGAAAATCAGTAAAAACTATTTAATTACAAAGTTCTAATATGCTCGTCTATCCAGCCAGTAAAGGCAGCAACATTGGTGAACAAAGTGTACTGAGACGTGTCACATATCTTCGCATCAGGGCGGCTGACGGCCAAAGACACTATTCCATTGATGTACCAAGCACCGGTGGCGTTAACTGAACTATCTTCAGCTATATCTGGTATGAATACTACGAATCCACCGCCACTGTCACCATTGCACGCTGAGGTACCTAGAAAAATGATTTATAGTCAAAATTAAAAACGATAATCTTACCTCAAATGACCTAAACTAAGCGCAAAGTATTCTCTTTGAATCAACTTTCTCTCTTACTATGCTCAGATAGTCGAATTAATTCTATTCTAATTATCTGCAGAGTATATTCAAAACAATTTTATCACGACTGTTTGCATAAATATTATAATCTTACCATTAGTATACCCAGCGCAAAACTTTCTATAATTCAGAATTCGGCCAAAGAAATTTGGATTTGATTTTAAACAAGTTTGTTCACCAATTTTTGGTAGAGAAGCTTGATGGAGTTCACTTGAAAGTTGTTTTGTATGATTTAGTCCCCAACCAACCACCTGTAATAAAAGTTAAAACAAATGAATTTCAAAAGTAAAATAAATAAATAAAAGACCTTTTAGGTAAGAGTTAGAAATTTTCAATAATCGCAAAGAGCCTAATAATGCCCCTTGAGGAACACTTAGTTAATCAGAAACCATAAGATGAAATAATGATAAGTATATAAAATCTCATACACTTTATTTATTTATTTTTTTAAACTTGTTTGTTTCACAAATACGAATACTTATAAGAATGTGTATTTATGTAGATAGATATCTTACAAACGGGGCCCTATACTAAAGTACGAGTAGCACGTTAAACCTCTGTGTCCTTTTGTACTTTATTTGTAGAATGACATAATTATCATACCGTCCCATACACAATTCCTGCTGGGATTCTCTTGATAGCGTCAATGTTCCACAAGCAAGCTGGCTGAACATAATCGTCGTAAATAGCTTCAGTCTTCAACTTCATTAGTGCTATATCATTGTCCAGCCTCTTCTGGTAATATTCTTCGTGAAGGATTACTTGATGCACCTGAAAACAATTTTGAACATTAAATTTTAACTATTTTCATACGGTTATCGCGTTTATTACTTATTTATTTACACCTTAAGCCAAAGATACACTAGGGGACAAATTGTGCAACATGCCCCGAGCATGTCGCTCGTCAACAACGTAAAAGAATCTTGAGAACAAGAATGTCGCTGGGCATCCTGTGCAAACTACTACTACTGACTAGTAGCTGCACAAATGTCACAAGAGATTTTGTTAATTAGTTGCAATAAAAATGCTCAAACCAATTTTATCAGCTTTCCATTACCCACTACTGGGCATAAGAATCAGATTAGGGCAAGGAGCAAATTAGACAGCCTGAAAAATCTGACAGTGTTAACCACTAAAACACCTCTGGTCGTGGTGGAGCGAGTGCATAAGAGATTTGCCCGTTCTTCATATAAAAAATGTATAGGTATTATCCTTTTCTATATCCGTCGCTGTATGTATCAGGTATGGTAGGCTTAGATACACTGGAGTTTAGACGAAAACGCAGCATACTCCTTCATTACTACTTGCTGTCGTAGAATCAGGGTATATGGGGTCGATCGATTAGCCTTAGAAAACAAACAAACATATTTTAAGATAAAGCAAGTAACATAAAAAATATGAAAGATCGAAAATGTTGGATTGTGTTTTTCATTATTTGCCAGTCATATTGTCTTTCTACAATTTTATTATAATTGTTTTTTTTTTCTATGGGACTTGGATTTTCTATGGGATCTCAATGAAAGTATTCCTTTCGAACAAAAAAAATAAATCGGTTCAGAAATGACGGAGTTATGGAGTTATGTTGTCAAACGTTCACTCGAATTGAGAACCCCCTCCGTTTCGTATTTTGGACGTCAGTAGAAAAAATTTGATTTCTTAAAAAGTTGGGGTTCTTATTCCTACTAGTTATGATGACACAGTAAATTGACAGAAAAATATTATTTTTATTATTTGGGGAAAAAAGTTTACTTAGACGACATCCTTACTGTCATTGTAAATATTCACAGTTATTTTAATTTTATTACTGAACTACTGAACCAAATACTTTAAAAAATTAACTGGACTAAACTGATAGTATGCCTTATCAAACTTTAAAATATTTTTTCGGTACAGAAATAACCGGGTTAATGAGTTACAAATACGAAAAAACATAACAACCTCTTTCTTAAAA
Source organism: Euzophera pinguis (assembly GCA_947363495.1). Classification (NCBI taxonomy): domain Eukaryota; kingdom Metazoa; phylum Arthropoda; class Insecta; order Lepidoptera; family Pyralidae; genus Euzophera; species Euzophera pinguis. The sequence continues at coordinate 9,000,743 of OX376178.1, read as the reverse complement.
GTTGATTAAAATTTTAAAAAAATCGTTTTTGATGATTGTTATATTTGCATAATACTTCAAAAGTAATGTTGATAATAGTTATCCTATATTAGGGGTCAGACGGCTACTATTAATCTTCCAATTACCTTATTAAGATGATTGCATGTAGTTATCAGCTGTGTTGTTTTGGATTTTCCGCCGTTATCGTAATACCTAACACTTAAATTTACACTACAGAATACAAAAATATAAAGTCAGTAAATTATTTTATTGTTCATAATAAACTTACACTTTTTTGTCCGAGTTTGTTTCCTCCTCTGCTTACAATTCAGAGCCTATTGAACGTTATCAGTCATGGATTTGGCAGTACTGGTTAATACAATGGAGCGAATGCCGGCTCATCTGCGTTCCCCCTTTTTACAGGTTAACCAGATCAACAGGAACATGACCCGAGGTATTTTAGTGGCCAACATCATCAATGACAATGACAGCCATCTATCGGTGACAACCGGGACCAACGACATAACATTCCGAAGCACGGAGGTGTTCTAAAATGCCACTATTGGCGACCAATCCTACCGCAATACTTATTTCGCCGGTTGAATATACTTAATGTACTCTTATGTTTTACGTACGATCAAATTATGCGCTTATTTTCAAGAACAAAAGTAAAGAATTACCAATCGTTCCTGTGTTGCTACATCTCCTCCAATCAGGTTATATTTCCCCAAAACAACACTGATAATTTCAGGAAGCACAGGAACACCATTGATTGTGACACAGTGACCAGCTGAAAGTAAATATCTAAATTATTATCTGTTACTATTGTTTACAACATCACAGCGCGTGACTTTCACAGCAAAAGTACTTTTTCCTATGTAACTTAACCGAAAACGAGATGGTACAATACGGGATGTAAGGGTACATCTAGTTTACTGGTGTTTGGATGGAAGTAGGAGATCATGGTATTGGCCTTAGCGACTGAAAGCGAAGCAAGTCAATTTGGCGGTGTTAACTTTTAGTGGCTGGAACATCTACTTCTTCTTAGCAAGTCAAATCTTGCAAATTTGTGAGGACCAAAACTCCCTGACCGACAATGCAATGTCAGACTGTAAATAGCTATAAAAAAGGTTCCTGAGCGTGCAGGTGGGTGGGCCCACAGTGCAGGACAGACTAAAGATGTGCCATAGCTTGGGGGAGGAGACTTCAGAGTCTATTCAAAGAATTCTTCGACAACTTCTTCCATGTAAACCAAGACAAATCATGTCCAGGGGAAAGGCTCTCTGATAACCGTAGGGATGAGGCTGATGGGAAGACTAGTGCACCTACTTAAATATTGATCATTGAAGGTTTATTGATAAAAAAAATACTAAAAATAATAATACCTGTTAAAACAAAATGCTTAGATATTAAAGTTCCCCCACAAACGTATTTAGCCGATGTATATTCCAGTCTATAGATCGCTGCATGCCACGGCCAATCCCCTGGTTTTGTAGGCTGACCATTGAAGATCAGTTCGGTATGAAGGACCTTGCGTCTTCCACAACCAATCTGTTTGACTGTTGTACTGCTGTGAGCAGTATCCTTGTATCCTTGAAGGATGTTGTCGAGGAAACCCTGGAAAAAGACAAATGCATTTTAAAGCTTTAAAGGTTTTCCTAAATTATTAGAGAATATACAGTAAGACTTTTGAAACAGCATAGTGTTGGACACTTGCCGACTAGATGTTTGGATAACCTAAAGAAGGTCTCATCAATTAGTGCTGCTGCTAGGTGGGTCAACGATATCAAGAAAATAGCCAGCAACAACTGGATTGCGATGGCTCAGTACAGAGATGGTAAGCGTGGACAGAGAGTGGCTTATGCCCAGCAGTGGGTTATAAAAAGGTGACGATGATGACCATTAGTGGGCTAACTGTGGATGAAGTGATGATGATGACTATCATACAAAGAACGTCGATACCGTCAGCAAAATGTTCTTTTCTCAATGCTATCACAGGCTGACTAGTGGTCGTTAAAGGAACCACTTCAAAGACTGAAAAAACGTTTTGAAAAACTCTCAATTTGCTGATGATGATCAAGTTCCTCAATTTGTAGTAAAAAGACCTGATGATAATTCTGGTTACTACACATACCACATTAGGATCTTCACAAAACTGGATATTGTTGGCTTCAATACTGGTTACATAAGGTACAGTACCAAAGTTGGGACCTTTGACCTTCAAGCCTAAAAATCCTGCTGGCTTGAAGAATGTTATGTGGAACTCTTGTCCTATTGTATCTATTCTGGCAACTGATTTATTGTGCTGGAAATAAAAAAAAAATTATAAACGATTTCGTATGAATACTGGGTAATGGTTACCCAATCTCGATATAAGCGTGTCCTTTATTTCTTGTAAGTAGCTTGACAGCTTGTAGTTTTCTAATTTATATACAGCGCCATCTAAAGCGTTAAATTTAATTTTTTCAAATTCTTTCATTTCAACAAAATCGTACGGAAACAAAGACAAAACAGTACTTTTTCCGGGATAAACCACTATCTTATTCTCAGTGGATACATTTGATTGTCTTCTACATGGAAAATTCCAGAAAGATTGGTTCGGTTAAATTTAAATTCTTTTTATTGTGATACAAGGGTACAAAAAGGTTTAACAATTAATGTCAAGATCACCAAGCCCAGTCCATTATTTGCATACAACTAAATTGTCATTCCTTAAAATTATAATGTAATTTCTCTATCAACAAAAATTTTAATTTACATTATACCTATTTCTGATAAATCTAAACGTTTGTAACTATTTGATAATTTGTTAAGTCATAAAGGTAAAGCATAAATAAACCAAATATTCAGTCTCGTTGTAGCTCCTATAATATTATGATAAAAGGATTAGAATAGTCTACTTACCAAAGAAACAGTGGCTTCCGAATCAAATATGATCTTGACCCTTGAAAAATTTGGAAAATTTAGATAGATATGTATATCATATCTGTTCTCTTCCTCTGGTGGTAACCCCGACTCGAATACTGCATCGATGTCTTCATTACCTTTGCAAATTTTAGCACGTCCAATAGCAGTTCCTACTAAAGCCCCGCCGAAATCCTTTCCACAAAAACTTTGAGTAATTAATAACATAAAATACGTAAAAATTATATATGGCAATGGCAACATTATTTTTCACTTAGATTGAAGACTAGACTAGAATTGCAGATTCTGGCGCTCTCCCGTTTCCGAGACCAAGACCACTTCGAGTCGCTGAGCCAGCGGAGTAAGGTAGATAGACCCTTATATTTTCATCTGCTACATTTATTTTATTTTCACTAGTAACAAATTTATTTGTATTATTTATTATAACACTGTATTTACGAATACTAATATAATTTTATTTCAAACATTGTTTGCTCAACGTGTCGTCTCGCGTTAGCTCACTATACTGACTCGTTGTGGGAATCCCGAATCATGTTGTTGGAGTAAATTTAAATCGGTTGTTTTATAACTGGCCAGTAGTTTTGAATGTGCGACTGACGCAAAATCGACGAGTCGGATAATTTCCAAAACAGGGCTCCAGAATGCTTTCGTCATTGTAACCTTATAATGGGTGAACACTTAATAAATTTATTTATTTACACTAAACAAAAGTATAGACATTCTACAAATCGCAAAATTAATTTGGCATTTGAGTTTTTCTAATTTTAAATATATAAAAAAATCCTAAAACTTCGAATAGGACTTGGCCACACTGGAAGGTTGACGTAGAAAATTTTTTGAAGAATTGAAAATGGCAAAAGTCTTTGATTGCAACAATTGTATGATAAATGCAAAATATCTAATAATTCTTTGAAACGCAAAACGCATATCGGGTTATGTTCCTGTTGGTCTGGTAATACTGTAAAATTTTAACGGAGGTCAGATGGCAGCCCCGCATTTTTTTTAACCAATACCGCCAAATCTGCGACCACAATTAAAAGCATCCCGGGCTCTGAATCGTAACCTGAGGATGGAACTGGGAAACACGCTTGGACGAAGAAGAATTCTTTAAGCAGGTGGATCTAGGGTCACGATTAAAGCATGACGGCTCTGAATATAATATAATCATGTATGTATGTATGTAAAATTTCTTAATTGTACAAAAAAGAGTTAATACAACATCTACAGAAAAAAAAAACTTAAATATTAATATACAATGGCGGATTTATCCCTATGAGGGAGGGATCTCTTCCAGTCAACCACTATAACAAAGGAAAGTCTGTGACTGTAGTAGGAGTACAGATTATCGGATCTTACAAAACCAATAAATAAAAGCTTTATTGAACTATAATCATGATCCAAATGTAACTGACAAATACGCTTATAATTTTAGCAATTGACATTGTGAATGAAGGAACATTTTTTTTGCACCATTTAGGTAATAACCATATAAAAAAATATTATTCCTATACTCTCCAGATGACCAAGCTAGCTGGCTATAACAAATATTTCTGAGTTCTTTCCGATTCGACAGCTTCCGTCGGGGTTCTTAATAGGACCGAGATTTTCCAGAATATCTTTGGTTCCGTTCTCAGTAACTAGTTTTCCTTTAAAAAAAAATTTGTTTTAATTGTAAGTAAAGTAATACAAAGGCGGGCTTATAGCAATTTCTTTCAGCAAACCTTAAGTAGAAATACTTTTAACGAATATAGCCTACTTGACTGTGTTGATACTTGGTTAATATTGTTATTCTAAAAATATACACTAAAAAGTAACCGATTCTGAAAATAACAACAAAATTGGTTGTTAATTATAGCAGTAATTAGCATTTAAAATTTTCTCATGATATTTCTCATGATTTGTACAAGTACGCACGAAATCAAATGGCAGTGACGTCACTGCACACACATCCTTTTCTTTTTTTTTTGACAGTTACTCCTTCCTCCGAATTTCAAAAGCTTATAACCTATTTATTTTTGAATGGATTACAAAAATTCTTTCTTATTTCTGTTTCTGGTACTAAAAATATTGATATGAAAGAAAAAATTTAAAAAAAGTAGAATACCCAATTGCGGCTCGTAATTAGACACTTTAAATTTAACCTGATTATACGAAATGATCTGCAACTTGCGATGACCTCTTCGCTGTTTTGTTGATTTTCCTCCTACGTGTCTCGATATCTTTAAAACCGGTATTACTAGCTTGACCTGATCAGTTTTTTTTTTAATAACATATCAAAAAAAAAAAAAAAAAAAACAACTTGCAATATATATAATACTGCTGTTTCCCGCAGCCCTACCGCGTCAAAAAGTAGCCTATTTTATATATATATTTCAGTATATTTGATCCCAGGACAACTATATTCGTTTCATCAAAATCCGTTTAGCGGTTTTGTCGTGAAAGCGTAATAGACAGACAGATTTTCCCACTTATAATATTACTAGCTGTTTCTCGCAGCTTCGCATGCGTCAAAAATTAGCCTATGTTTAACCCCGGGTCTTCAATTGTATTTATGCAAAGTTTCATCAAAACCGTTCGGCCGTTTGACCGTGAAAGCGTAACAGACAGACAGATACACAGACAGACTTTCGCACTTATAATTTATAATATAGTATAAATATATTAATCGTATAGTAAAGTATCGCGGCTGGGTCAATGAAACCACTAAGACCGGTACAAATGATGGAATGGAAGATATCTTTATTACTCTTATAAACTAGTAAATACAAGTACAGTGGAGGGGTAGCTTAGCTGAGCTTGACATACGTGCTCTGAAGATTTACATGTTTTGCTAAATTGGCATAACAATTCTACTGCAAAATTAACAATTATTTTAGTAGTTTTATTTATTAAAGTAAGTTAGCAAGGAAGAAAATAAATATGGATTTTTTAATCATCATTCAAACTGCACATATTGATATTTGTTTCACTGAGAATTTAATTTTTAGCTATTCATTCTTGTCGAGTTGGTTACATGGTCAATCGACTGCGCACCCTGGTGTCAGTTTTTCGGTACCGCCTTTCGCTTCCAAAAAACTATGGCACCAGGGGTGTACAGGGTCGATTGACCATGTAACCAACTACATGTGAATGAATGAGCTGTATTGTGGTGATAATGTGGATAATGAACTAATCAGTCCATTCAAACATAATAAATTGGAAATTAAGCCGAAAATAATTACCATAATCATTACAATAATTTAGCGACATGATTGGAATTTAAAAATTTGGTTTGTAATGTTTAGTCTATGAATAGTGTATTCTCATTTACATTTTTCGATTGAAATCCATACTTCCATACGTCCATCTATACTTAATATTATAAATGCGAAAGTCTGTCTGTCTTTCTGTGTGTCTGTTACGCTTTCACGCCCAAACCGCTGAACGGATTTTGATGAAATTTGTTATGAATATAGTTGAAGACCCGGGGTCAAACATAGGCTACTTTTTGACGCAGGCGGAGCTGCGGGAAAAAGCTAGTTATCGATATAAATGTGATTTTTGTGTCTGTTTTTACCCGACTGCGCCAGAAGGAGGGTTATGTTTTTCGAGAAAGGGTTATGTTTGTATGTATAATTGTTTGGCACTTTGGCAATTTTATCTTGAGAGGTGTCGTTATATTCGTATTTACTGTGAGAGTGACACTGGGTACATAAAATAAAATAATAAAATAGAGGATTTTTGTGGTTTTTTTCGTTTCCAAATTACACAGAAGGTAGTCAGTTTTAGTTTTTGAAACTACCGTTATCTTGTTTTCATAAAACATATTACAAATGGGCTGGTTTCCTAAAAAAATATAATTAGTCCGTCAGTTTGATAATCAAAAAATATTGGAGACGTATTTTTTCTTTTGAAAATTAAACAAAGAATGGTAAAGATATGGCGCGTTAAAGTTCCGTGTGACGTCACAGTATGCCACACCTCTCCGCAATATGTGACGTCACGAGCCCCCACTCCTAAACTTTGATGCGTTATATCTTTATAATTTATCGCTCAATTGACAAAAGAAAAAATGTGTCACTAATATATTTTGATTCTCTAAATGACGGACTAATTTTAATGTTAATCTTTTGACCCTGGAAACTAGCCTATGTTTATTTGAAAAACCATAATATTAAAATAAAAAAGAATAACTTTAATAATGTAGGTACCTACAAACTAACCGAGAGTTGGTAAACGCTCCATAATATATTAATTGAAAACATAGCGTCATAATTTTATATTTTAAATACTTTAAGAAAATCATTCCTACAAGAAAATTGTTTGGTGTTAATAAACCATAGAAATAATATTATGTAGAAGTGCCATTTTTAAGCCAGTTAAGCCTCGTGAGTCTTAATATGTAAGACATGCAGGACCCATTCCACTTCTGCCTTATCTTGTTTCTGTGAAAAAAAAAACTAGACTTACCAAGACGAAAACACAGACTAAAGGTCTAGTACTTTCTAGCAACATGTCCAACTTTGTAGCCGCCTTGATTTATATGGCAACAAAATATTTAAGGGTATTTCTTCGAAATTTCATTCTTCAACTGATTCATATGACCAAAATTAAACTTCACTTTCAACTCTGTAACACATGCTTATATGTAAGAAGGTATACCAAAGAATATATTTTTGTATGAGGGACTCGTTTTTATGAAGAAGTTATCAAGATATCGACGTTCAAACATTCATGGTACAGATGAATCAGAACTTGTTACATATGAATCAGAATCGAAATAAAATAAAAACTTCATATAGATTAGCTCAGTTTTTAATAAGAAAATAATCATATTTTAAGAACAACAATGCAAGTTAACAAAGTCATATTTTAACAAAACAAGTGTAGTCTTCTTTATTATACTTATTGACTTAGCTATTATCTTTCATAATAAAAAAATCAGACTTGCATTGACATTGCACTTGAAATGCAAACTTATCATCAGTCTTAATTTAATTAAAATGGCTTAGGTGGCTACTCGACCATACAAATCTCGACCACTGGCTGAGTTGAATATTTTCTGTTGTAATCTGCAATACTAAAATAACAGAAATCATATAGATTTTGACTTATAATTTTTTTGCATATATAACACGACCCACAGTATAAGACAAAAGAGGACACTTATTGGATTGAATCTAATTAGACGTCTTATCCAACGCTAAAATTTTCAATACCTACTAAATAAGCTACAGTGCATTAGCAAGCTTCGTCCATTTTGGGTAAGGTCAGTATTGATTGTATCAGACGTCAATATTGGAGAATAACGTTTGTGCAAAGATCATGAAAATATGGAGCTGATAGTTGTAGTCCTTCGGAAAAATGATCTTATTGAGGAAAAAATCTTTAAATGAGATTCTTCGATCATTATGATGCATCACATTTCGGACACCTATTAGTGCACTATATGCCAATGCGGAAATATTATTGCTTAATATAGAAATTTAAACAAGCCTAATGAATACATCACACATAGCGATTTTAGCGAGAACAACAACAATTAATACGCCAGTGACATTTAGTAACATTACACATCTTTGTTATTTATTACATTATAGATAGAAAATTGTGACAAGCAGTCAAACTATACGATTGCTTTCGCAATTTGGGAACATCCACAGTCAATTTTACGATTTCGTGAAAATAAATTACTTGTGATGTGTGGCAACATATACAAATCTAACTATAATACTTTTTACCAAAAATTAGCCATTAGTGCCTGTGGTGTATGCAGAAGTGTTGTGTGGAGTGCCAATAAACTTCATACTCTGGCTAGAAGAGAACTCAGTTGTAGTATGGACAACTGTTTAAAGGAAGCTATTTAATGTACGGTCAAAACGTTGGGTTTTTTACTATGTCAGAAGATTGCAATAAACAACAAAGCAAGGAGAAATCGAAGAAAGCTTCATGCAGCTCATTGATCAAACGTAGGTAATCTGTTATCGAAACCTAGACTGGATAACATTTGAATATAGCTCAAAATGACCTTGATCTTCCTGATGATGACATCCTGATGACAAGAAATACACCAAAAGCGCTCTTTTTGTGCTGAATAAGGAAGAAAGAATTAATTTTATGATTCATATGGGGTTTTCACCATATGAATCAGGCACAGATAAATCAGAATTTTGCCTCCAATCACGAAAATCTCTTTAGTCATAAACACTGCAGTATTGTCAGTTTTTTACATAAATCTATGACCCAATAGCATCACACAAAACGCATATTAAAGTTTTAAAATAATAAAATAAATTTTATAGAGTGGGCATTGTAATCAGTATGCCACCTGAACCAAGCACATATGAATCAGATATTTACCTTCGTAACACCGGGATTTAAGCTGACCAGCCGCACGTCCACCTTCTAGCTTCTCCGTCGCACGACTGGCTTCCCCCCGCGCGGTAAGCTAACCTCTCATTATGCTAACCCGTCCAAGTATGGTCAACCGCAGCTTAGGCCAGAGTAATCAGTATTGTACGCCGGACACTTCTTATTTATTTATTTTAAAAAAAACTAACTTAGTTTTTCATAATACACATTTTTTTTGTAAGAACACAATTCATATTCTTTCGATATAATTACAATTTATTTTGATTTATCAAAGGAAAAATGCGACATCGACAATTTTGTTCCAGGAAATGGGTAACGGACACGTCATATGAATCAGGAGAACAGTCTTATTTTTTTTTTATTTTGTACTTAGACAGTAATTATTTAAAAAATATCATTTGTTCCAGTTAGGGATAAAGATAAACTATGCATAAAAAAAAACACATGCCGTTTGATCTGCTGGTTCCAGAAATATACCCACAGACATCGAAAATTTTGTCTCTGAAGAACTACCCTTAAAATCTCATAAAAACCGTACACCTAGAATGGCTACTCTTAACTTTATACTGTAGAAGTAAATGTGTTTATGGCTAGTATAAATTGCTAGTAAAGAAAGAATAGAACAAAGGTAGAACTTAGAATTGGTTAAACACAGAAATCAATGTGTTACTTGTAGGGTTGGTTATTTACCGTATCTGCGTCACAGTCGCAGCAGCGGCCGGGTGGCCGAAACGACATCCCAGCATTATTTTGCTCAAGATTTTTACTCGAAATCTGCGCAGTGTGGTGCAGTATATATTCGAGTGGGGGGGGGGGGGGGGGTGTGAGTGTTATGTACGTTACAGTACACTTATTAATTATGTGATATCTACTCCCGGATGTTTTTTTCATTAAGATGAACACTCAATTGCACCATTTACAAACAAATGAATATACATAGTTGAATCGAATAAAACAAAATGGGGACAAAGGCGGATTTATCGCTAATGCAATTTCTTACAGCCTTGAAATAAAAAAAAAAGATATCATTTCTGTCCATTTTAAGAATAAATGCAACTATAATGAGGTGTATTAATTTCTGTACTCCAGATGGTTATCACGAAATTATGTCGTGTAGACCGCTACACAGTGGAATTGATATTCGGATCAGAGAAATCCATTTAGGATTATGTTCCAATGAGTAACTCAATCGTATAACTCATATCTGTACATGTTGATGCTCACGGATTCGCCTTTTTTTTTATACAACTAAGTAAGCAAACAGGCGTACGGCTCACCTGATGGTAAGTGGTTACCGTAGCCTAAGAACGCCTGCAACACCGGAGATGTAACGAACGCGTTGCCGACCTGGAGCCTGGCGACCCTACTCACCAGCAGGAACACAACACTGCATCACAGTGTTATTTGGCTGCGGTCTTCTGTAGGGTGGAGGTACTTCCCCAGACGAATAAAGTTGAAGACCCGGGGTTAAACATAGGCTAAGTTTTGACGCAAGGAAGCTGCGGAAAACCTCTAGTAGATAATATTATAAATGCGAAAGTCTGTCTGTTTGATACGCTTTCACGGGTATACCGCTAAACGGATTTTGATGAAATTCGGTACGAATATAGCTGAAGATCCTTGGGAAAATAGTGCAGTGGTTTCCCGTTGCCTTCTGCACCACACATTTTTGAGATTATTTGGATCCCAAGGCCGCTGTAGCCGCTTCTGACCGGGGTTCCGGTTAGGTATGTGGGTATAATATAATGCGGTCCATAGTACTGCCGATCGCGCATACTGGAAACACATTATTGGTCACCATACTCAGCATTGAGGTACCGATGAAGAAGGAAGAATAGTTGAAGACCCGGGGTCAAACATAAGCAGGCAGAGCTGCTAGAAAGGGCTAGTTGCAAAATAAAACATAATAGGTGGATTGAAAAAAACAGTAAATTTTTTATAATAGATTTCGTTTATATTCTGAAAATTAGTTAGAAAAAATATTATAAAGCAACTTAAAATATTAAAAATCCGTAGCAATTTTATTGTAGCAATGCTCTAAGATACAAACAGTTTGAAGTTTGCGAAGTGCATGCCACATGAAAGTAGCCATAGATAGGGTGACAACTAGTTTTGTATGGCATGGATTTAAAATGTTTTTAAAACAGTACTCATCAAACTTATCAAATCTTATACTATTTTGATGGCGACTGTCTTTAGCTAGAACAGTAGATTTTTGAGAGTAGGGTAATTCTACGAAAGAAAAAATCCAAAAGAATAAAAATCCACGGGTCTTTCGGGCCCGATGTACAACTACGAAATAGTCAAGATACACAATCGTTTAAGCAGATATAACCTTCAGGCATACAACTCAATAAATTATTTTTTAATAACTAAGTATCTTGTTTGATTGATGCAAACTTTTTAAGCAATTTGTTGGCATTCCAAATAAATAGAAGAGCAAACATATTTTGTTACAGGAACTTTAGTCTTATATCGTCTTTTTATATTAAAAGTAACCAACAAACAAAGAGCAGAGAACGTCTGCAATAGCAACTTTGGACCCCTGGCGAATAAAAATGAAACTAAAGATACTCGTATATAAACGAAAACATTTGGTCACCCGAACTAGCGACGCGGACGCTTTTTCTAATGCAAATAAAATACATCTGTTTGTTTTGTTGTTGAAAGAGAATTTTAAAGGAAAGGAACCTCTTTTATCCTTAACAATTTGCGGAGAATTCTTTGGCATACATTTTCTTGAATTTCATTTTAGGTAGAAATTATTGGATAGTAGCTTGACAAGCGCAAAGATAATGAAAAGACAAGCCCAGGGGTGCTATTTTTGATAGAAATGTCGATTTAAAATCATTCGATATATAATAAACTCGCCGATTTTGCTTGTTGTAACACTTTTCAAACCCTGCTCGGCTGTCGAGCCCCTCAAAATCAACTTTGACTAGAGAATTAAAACCCTGTATATCACATCTTACACAAAGGGTCATTTCCATTACGAAAAATCATGCATAAAAATGTTTTCCCTATCACAAAATCCTTTGTGGTTTCATTTAATAACTGAGATATCTTGAACGCACCATATGATATTAAAATTCAAATGACATACTCAACGAGGCCCGTTATCAAATTTATCACATTTTTCCTCCTAAGTATGTTATTATTTTCCCAAGAGAAAACCCCCTTTATTTACTTAGGCTAAGACAAAATTGATCTGCAAAATTTTTCCTTCTACAAGCCAGCATTGAAACCCTACCATTTGTTTGCATCTTGATCGAGGTTCACTCTTATAAAGTGAGTTTGAATTGAATTTTTTAATTAAGCCTGTGTTATTATGATGATTTAATGGTTGACGTATTGTATTTTGTGTTATAGAGAGCAAATAAATATGTTATCTATCATTATTAGTAAAGTATTGGCCTTATCGGTAGAAAGAAAAAACAGCTTTCACTAGCTAGCTAATTAGTTGTTTGGAACTATATATACCTTTATACATACTTTACATACGTTGCATAAAAGCAACGTAACTTTGTTATTTTTGACCCATCTTTAATCGTTGCCTCACTCGCTTCGCTCACGATCAAAAAATATTTAACTACTTCACAAAAAGACTTTTGACTCTATTTTCGTGATCTACCTGTAATCGGCGAGTCATATGATTTTCATTTGAGGTAATCGGTAAATCGACCGATTATTAATCGACTCACCAGTTTTACGTAGATACTCAGTAATAGCCCTCGCTGTCGTTGGTTCGGTTTTTCAATTAGCACAATTGTCCTATATAACTCACTTTATTCCCCTTCACAACTCATTAAATTCTCGAATCAATTCTGTTTCACAGACAAATAGTACCGGCCCGTACCTTCGCTCATCCTGTGATAAAGTGTTGGACATAAAACTTTCCCATAATGACTGCTCTGTCAAGAGCAAGTACGCAATTTATCCTTTTTTGTGTTGTATTTGGAGAAAAAAAAATAATTTGCCGCGAAATCTTTATTGTGATATGGAGCGCGTAATTTTTAGTGACGCTTGAATGATTTGGTTTTAATATCCGCTGCCTGGCAGCCATTTTGAATTTTATTTCATGAGCTAGTGAAAGAAATTAATTTAAATTATACAGTTAGCTGCTTATGTGCTGACCTATTTTTTTATGTATTCATGTACTCACACAAAACCGGTTTCGTAATGAAAATCGTTTGACAAACCGATTTTGATTTTTTGCCTTATTAAAACTAGCACTTTTAACGTTTTCTCAAAAAATCAACAAAATTTGTGTTTAATATTATATATGCTTGTATTGTATATGCTTGTACCACAAATTCAGCGAACTACAGACACTAAGGGTAAATATGCATATTTTAATAGTATTTTAAGAAAGAAATCCCTAACCTAAGCCACTCGCGAACAGTATGATATTTTAGGTTTTTATCCTGTGGCTTTAGTACCATGAAATATAAAAAAAATCGGTTGATAAGTCATTTGATAAATTGTAAGCTAATCAGTCAAAAAGTCTTTTAAAAAAGTGTTTCATTCAGATAAGCCAGTTGGTGGTGGTTTCATTAATAACAGGCTTAAGGTAGAGTTTCAAAGCAAGCATCAATGACGTTCATATTGTAGCGTCAAACGCTAAAATTCTGTTCTCGTAAGATGATGTCTAGTTGTAAATTTACTAGATCCTTAAAGCGTTTCTGGTGTATTTGTTTTTTTTTTATGTAAATTTGTTTAAAGTTTAAAGACAACACAAATTTATTTAGCTTTTTTTTTATATTTAAATAAATTGGAATATTTTGTTTAGCTTTAAAATGCAATATCCAAAAGAGCCACAAGACCCAGAAAGATCTGCCTAGAAGAAACTATATATCAAAGTGTATTATGATGGTCATGAGCCTCGGCTATGAGGAAGAAGTATTCTTCTTCTTTCTCATGCCACATTTCCAGTTTATCTGGGTTCTGGACTCCTCGTAACTCGGCGCCAGTATTGTCTGTCCAGGCTTTTTGCGGAAAGGTTCATTACATCCTTCTTAACACATAGCGAGAGATACGCTTCAAAAAATGAAAAAAAAAATCTCGAAGCGCACCTATCGCCAAAGTAAAAAAAAAATGTTGATAACGATCACCTTATGAGGAAAACTACTTGAAAGTAAAATAAGTACTGTATTCTTACTTCTTTAGGTAGTGTTCTAAAGATACTTCTAATATTGGCATTGGTTAGTTAGAGACCTTTAAATTGAGCTCTTCCGGTTGATATTGCAAGATGGTGGTCGTCAGGCTATTCCAAATACCTTTAGATAACCTTAAAAATCTAACGGTGTGGATAAATTATAGTTAGCTGCTTTTATAGCGTACATATTCGCAAAATTTTTCTTAAGGCGGTAAAGCGGTAAAGGAAAATTATTTATAGGGAATGCATTTACATATTTCCAGAGTGAAAAAACTTTACTGCCGATTTGGTTTTTCGCACCAACATTTTTTGAACAATCTTAAGTTTAGAAAATTATGCACCAAAGAGATGAAGCATAGGAAATTTTCAAAGCCATTTTGTCTTTCGATTGAAATTACTAGTTTTCTTAAAAAATCATATTAAACAAGTAAGCAGGGTTAAGATCACTTGTATCTCTTTCACGTGAAAGTGCGGTTCTGTTATAGATCTACGGAAACATTTAGTACTGAAATTGTGATCCACTTCATAAAAAATTGTGAAAACAAAAAACACAACAAAGTTCTAAAAAGAATAGAAAAAGAAAATAGTCAGAAAGTATGATCATTTATAAACGCTGCGCCACTGTCGCTTTCTTCAGAAACGTACCTTAAAGCATCTTCATTTATATCCGTCTTAGAAATGCGAAAAACCCGAAACAGACAAAAACGAAAGGCAGAAAGATTGAAATTTTAACGGCGGCACTGAATGAGAAGTGAATTAAAATGTCGTTTTCATACAATTTGATAAATGAAGAAATACTGGTTAACACATTTGTTTTTATAAGCAAAGAGAGTGATGAGTGTGGAGGACGAGAAGGAGGTATGTAAGGATCGTAGCAAGTGGAAATCCGTAGTCTCTGCCTACAACGAAGGAACAAGGAATGGAATATCTATAATGATAATTCCAAGACTTACAGGAAAGGTCTTACAAGTGAAGGTACAAGATAGATAAAGTGCGTGACAGATGTCTCAATAGGTGAAGGGTTTACACATACAGACATACATATCATCACGATGTTATGTATGTATGTATATATGTGTATGTTTGTTTTTCTTTTACATCATATCATTAGCTACAATAACGACTAATGCTAGATATAACCGTCCACCATTAATCCAATCACCAACCTCAGAAAATAGAACCTTAGAATTGAGCTGCGGTAAAAAAACACTTGTGTGCGCGGTGTAGAAAGCTTAAATGTGTGACATGTGTGACTGTGCATTCTCTCCACATGACAAAACCAGCCCTATTATCATGAGTCATGACAAGTAATTTTATTATTGGTAGACCGTTTTATGTATGGATACGGAGGAGAAAAACCATTCGGACTATGATTGATACTAAAGTTCTAGATGAACTGTCATTTACCCCACAAACTGGTTTTAAAGCTACTTTTATGTCACTCATTTCTTTGACCCGGTTTTATTCAATCGTTAAATGAAATTTAAAGAGTTTTCAAACTCTTTTCTTAAGCAATATCTCGTCTTTATTTCTTTATTTTATATATAGCTATTTCCCGCAGCTCCGCCTGCGTCAAAAAGTAGCCTATGTTTGACCTCGGGTTTCAACTATATTCATACCAAATTTCATCAATAACCGTTCAGCGGTTCGGCCGTGAAAGCGTAACAGACAGACAGAAAGTCTGACAGACTTTCGCATTTATAATATTAGTATGGATGTCACAGAGGAGCCATAAATACCAACGTCTCAAACTCTCAGTCAACTGTCACACTCCATACAACAGCGGCGAGCCCGATATATATTACTACTACTACGATTCAGTCGCGTGCGCACGCACGTCAATGTGTGTATTAGTCGTAAGTAGGCTATTTACCGTATCTGCGTCATAGTCGTCGAAGCAACCGCGCGGCAATAGCGACATCCTTATATTATTTCGCTCTCGATTCCCTAAATCTGAGAGGTGAGGTGCGGTATCTGTTTCGGGTGGGAGGGTGTGAGTGTCCATTACGTTGATACTATTAATACTTTTATGAAACTATTCTGAGTCTACGTCGAAAATTGTCTATGGGATTTACAAAAGTGCTAAGTAACCTTCTTCAGAAGTTCAAGAACATCTAAGAAAAATAAGAAAATCATTTCCTTTCATCAGAAACTTTACAGGGACCTTGCAACTTTATAATTTGAAAGATTCATACACGCCTCGAGAGTTCAATAAAAATGCAAATTTTACCAAATCTTTAGATGAGAGGATCTTTGGAAAGTACGTTTACACCTTACGACTTTGCAAAGAGTTCCAGCTGATTAATATTAAGAACAGATTTTCATAAAAATTCGTTATACTATTGAGACTTTATTTAAAAAGTTACTAGAATAGTTGACAGCCTAGCAGGATATGAGTGTTCGTAACGATCGCGCCGGTTATACGGTAAGTTCGGTCTCAATTGGTTTCCAAATTTACTAATTCAACAATAAATATTTTTGATTTAGTTTGACCTCTTTCCATGCTTTGGATTTTCTGGGCTCTGAAGCCACAGATAAATATCTAAAAGCGATGAAGCGTAACAATAAATGCGCTTATTTATTATGTACTAGCTGTGCCCGCGGCTTCGCCCGCGTGGAATTCCGTTTGTGTCACGGAAAAAGTAGCCTATGTATCTCTCCAGGTCTTCAACTATCTGCACACAAAAAATCACATCAATCCGTTGCTCCGTTTTAACGTGAAAGAAGGACAAACAAACAAACACACTTTCACATTTATAATATTAGTATGATTTACTACGAAATTATAAGAATGCAAAACCACACATATTTGGTGAGTCGAACGATATTTTGCATTTAACGGCGTATGCCTTTTTGGAGGGGAACCACGCGAAATGTTAATAACATTAACGTAATTACCATAACCAAATCATGACTGCGACGTGTTTTTTTCAGTGCCTATGTAACAGGATGAGAACAAGTCACGTAAATTTTAACGTTATCACTAAAATTAAACCAAGTCTACCACAATCCACGAACCTGAGTCAGAACGTAAAAACATCTGAAGATGTAAACGCCAGTTATCATCACATCGTAAAAGCATATCTCAAGAAGGTGGCGAGCTGTGAAATTTTAAAGATTTCCAAACCGCTGGCCGCGTGTCGCGGATGCCAGAAATATGGAACTAACTTCGGGACACCTTCAGGATAAGATTTTGCGCGAATAGTCTAATGGATTTATGTTCCATACTATTTGAAAGACGAGTTCGATTTTTGATTTTGAACAGATGTGTATGTCGCATTGAGAAAGGAACGTTTTACTTTTTTTCATTTCTCTTTGGCGTGTCGTGATTCTTTATTCAAAATCATGTATTAGAATCGTTAGTATTCAAATTGGAGATTTGAGTTTGTACGCTGAGTCGGTTGGAAAAAATAATTTTACATTTTACCGCGGGAACAGCTAGATTATCGAAAAATCGTAGGTAAATATAAGGACGAGGACTTTTGGCGGGACGCTGTAAAGAGCAGTATCGGCGCTGTATTTTATTTTCCAAAATTTGTGTTTTTTTGAGTGTTTGTGCATAATAATGGTAGATTATTATTCGCAATGTGGTCAAGAACAAGCGTGAGTGTTGGGAAGTGATACAGTGTTCGATTTATGTGATTTCCTGGTGTTGGCGCGCTTGTATACTCTGTGTGTGTTTAGCTTAGGGCTGCCTGGCGCGATAGATGTCGCTGCCGTCCACAGCGAGTCTTGAGTGCAATCGACTTATCGAACCCCCCGCGCGAGCGCTACGCCGATCTCGGCGCTGGCGTCTTCAGTCGCAAATTCGCTCTTGACGTGACTCCACGCTTCATTACTCAACCGCCGCCGCTCGCCAAACCGCGCTTAGAACTTACGCGAATGTGAATTGTGTTTGTGTGCTTCCTTATAACTGTTTCCACCTAACACCGCACTTCTGCATGCACGCACGCTATCCCATGCATCAAACATACTGCCTCGCTTGGTGGATTGTAAGGTAAGGCCCTTTTTGCTTCACACATTGAGTTCGCGTGCCAGCCGCCACCATCTTTTTTTTCCGCTTCGCACCACCACCTGGCTTGTTGTCAAAAGCTCCTGGAAATCGCTAGGTGCAGTTTTTCTACCACTTCACTTAGCCTGACTCTTCTGACTCGACTTGATTATGACTTGACTTGACTCAACTACTGACTTGACTTTATACTTGTTTAATTATACAACTTTAAAAAAAATATTTTACTTGTTACTGGCTAAATACGAAAGTAAGAGCCAAAATGAAAGAAAAAAAAAAAATATAAGGACTCACATGTGACTAGTCAAAGAAATGTTGATTTAAGTAGATTGAAAACTTTTTATTGACTAGTTAATTACATTTTAAAATTATCATATGGATGCGACCAATTATGGAATCAATTCAGTAAAAGCAGGTTGAAAATATGATTAACTAATTTTCGCATACGAAATTTTATAAAATTTTCACAGGTAAAAAACGCAAATCGAGCGTCTGTTTAAATATCAAATCAAATCAAAGTGGTATCTATGATCAGAAATCAAATGAAATCATTTAAATACGCAATGTTATCGTTACCTGTTCAAATCTACAAAGTTCTCTAATTCTTTGTATAGAAATAGTTCATTCAATACAGTCTTATCATCCGTAAAATCTGTCTGCTTTCATGTTTTACAGGATCTGTGAGTGTCAAGCGAACTAAAAATTTACAGTTCAGTTATTTCATTACGATGTGGATAACCTATAACAAAGAGAATGTTTTCTACTAAAGGTATGTGTGAGGAGAGAAGATAAATCCAGGATTTAGGGAATAGTACACTATTTATTATTTTTACTTCACAAATTTTGGTAAATTTAGACTCTAAGGATACATGTTAATAGGAAATATAGATAGGGTTCGTGCGATTGAAGGAGGCACGAAATACAGTCAGGTAGGTATGAAAATTAACTTGGAGATGACAAGATGATCCGAGAGAGACCTCTGGTGGACGCGCGCAGGCTTATATATGGCCCTCGGGGTGATGCGGTGACAGGAAAGGCGGCCTTTGACGAAGGCACGACGTCAGAAACCTTAGGTAAATAGACTGTTGGGAAGGAACTCTGCGTACGTATTTGTTACATCGTAACACACTACGATATCAGAGTTCTTCTTTGTGGTTTTATACGTATATCCGTCCAGAAATAAGCCACGTTTAAGAGAGATAGGACATTTTGTAAGCAGTAGTCCGTCTGGGGAAGTACCTCCACTCTGCAGAAGACCGCAGCCAAATAACAATGTGATGCAGTGTTGTGTTCCTGCTGGTGAGTAGGGTCGTCGGGCTCCAGAGGTCGGCAACGCGCTCGTGATATCTACGGTGTTGCAGGCGTGCATAGGCTACGGTAACCACTCACCATCAGGTGGGCCGTACGCCTGTTTGCCTACTTAGTTGTATAAAAAAAGCCACCCGAACGAACAGCCCTGTCAGACGCCAAGTATAAATCATTTAAGGTGTAAGATTAAATTAAACTATTTTAATACGGTTTTATCGCGTTTATTACTTATTTATTTACACCTGACGTTTCAAACACTTTACAGCGTTCATCAGTTCAGTCTGCCTGCGACCATGAACGCTGTAAAGTGTTTGAAACGTTTTGCGTGCCATCAATGATTCCCCATTAGTTTAGGTTATCTTTACAGCCATTTAGGACCAACTTAGGTACGCAAACAGATACCAGAGTTGAACCGTTATTTTGCAATGTCGTAGACAGTCAAAGTACAGCAGACATCAACTTTATACAAGAGCTGCGTGTCACGGAGATGATGACGCTGCGTTGGATGTGCGGAGTGACGCGGAAGGACCACATAAGAGACACCAGCATTAGGGGTACCCTTTGTGACATAACAGATAATGTTTCAGGAAAATCGCTATGGTACGATCACGTCTTACGTAATCCGGCAGCAAACGTAGGCAACAAGTGTCTGATTTCGGCCTTCGGCCAGTATTTGCCTGCGACCTTTTTCAACAGTTATCGCTTGAAGTGTTCCAATTGCCCGAATTTATGTACTGTTAAGGATCTTCAAAGTCCAAAATGACGTTAATTGACGGCAGAGCATTAAATGTCGCACTGGAGGATAATATCGCAAATTGTAATTCACGTTAACCTAATACCAAACCAACGATAGCTTCCCGGTCGTGGTTTGGTTTTGGTAATTTGAAATTACCAAATGGCTGCTGGTATCGCTTTACCATCATGGTAGTTTCGACTCTACAACAATAACGCTTTCTTTCGTTGTATACGCCAATCAACCTTTTCTTCTCATTTCCTCTTTCGGGTCTAATGGAAGAAATCCATACTAATATTTTAAATGCGAAAGTCTGTCTGTCTTTCTGTCTGTTAGCTTTTACGGCCAAACCGCTTAAGAAGCCGGCGGACCGCCCTTACAAATTCAATTCGAGGCGAGCGCCGTAGTTTTCCGGACATATCGCTATCTCAGTTGACGCGTGCGGGCAGAGAGCAAACCATTCGCACAGCCCGCTCGCCCCGCGCGGTAGCGTGTGCGTGTGTGCGTGTCCCAGTGCCAGTACCTTAACTGCCTAATTGTTTCATGATTATGTATTGAGGTTAGGGAATCTTCGGGACGTTTTAGCAGAGATTTGAAAAGAACACATCACAGTATGTATCTTTTGTGACTGATTCCCAGACCACCTTACAAGTACAATACCTACGTTTTTTAACGATATTGCATAGTAATTAAGCAATTTATTTAGTGATGCTGTATAGGTACTTACTTTCTTATACTTACGAGGTATACATTACCCGGGGAAAATTAGAAGGGTTCATTTAGGTACGTACTATTTTGGAAAACCCGGGAATCGAACCCGACGCGACGTTGTCATTCCGAAACAAATAAACCAGCGCAGCTATTGCACAACGGCCGGCGGCGGCCGACTAACTGATAAAGTCGGTAGGGTGACCATATCGAATAGACGCTTTGTGGACATGGTAACAATCAGTTTTAGTTATTTATTCGTCATTAAAATTTTACATAACAAAGAGAAGTCAATTAAAACAATATATAGGTGCCACATTATTTATTTTATAAAATTTAATCATATTTAATAAAAATTTAAATCACAATAAATCTTCAAATGAGTGAATTAATAAAAGTTTTATCATCTTTTTCTCTGATAGGCAGATTTCTAGGTAAACGGGGATCTATTAACTCAGGTAATATACACTTAAAATAGAATTCTTCTAATTTTAATACAATAGAATTCCAGAATTCATCGTCTTTCTCTATTCTTTCATGTGACAGTCCTTTGGGCGTCCATACAATAAAAATGCAGTATTTTCGGTTGGTTATTTGTAGTTGTCCTTGTATTTGGTAGTAAAAATTATGATTTCGCTTTAATTTTATTTTATTAATAGGATCGTTAGTGCAAAACGTAATTTTTTTTTTGTCTATTGCCTCAACTGGTGTAAAGTTCGCTGCACCTGCAGGACATTTTATTTCGACGATACCATCATCACCTATCAAACCATCTGGACTAGCCCCAAGAAAAGGATGTTTTTCGCAAATGAAAAATCCAGATGCTTCAATATGAAGCCCTAAAAGTATCTCAGTATCTTTTAATGCCATAGGTTCATTTTCATGGCCATACTTTGTTGCATAATTGCCTTTAAATGTACTATATAAAAGTTGCTTCACTACATTCTTACAAGACGTCGTTGGTTTTAATTTACAAACTTGACCAAAGAACGAAGCAGTCAACCTTATTTTTCTTTGTTTATGCCATTCTTCATTGGCTCCTTGTCCGATGGTCTTGATTGCAATTTCTTGCCTCTGGCATACACTTTGGTCACAGTTAATGTTTTTATTTTTAGCTACTGCACATACGCAACAATAAGCATTTCTGATGCCTAAAAATAAAACTTTTTTGGTTTCAAAGCCAATAATACATGCCACTCCGGATAAAGAATTATAATTTGTTCTATAAGATCGCTTGGCCCATGAACCATCTACTACAACAGTAATGTAAGGGATTCCATCAGGGTCGATATTACCTTTTGCAATGGCAATTTTTTTCTCTTCTACACCAGCTTGGTACATGATTTCCAAAGCAAAATCTTTGATCATACTACCAAAAACATTATGCTCTTTTATAAAAAGCTTATCTGACATACACGGAATGTCAACATGTGCACAAAATTCATCTAACTGAGCAAATCCATTACCTGAAGTAACAATCCCCTGAACAACATGTTGATTTAATTCATGTTCAGGTCTATCGCTTTTTATAACTACTTTAACACCACACATTTTACAAATAAATTTAAAAGATGAATAAAATCCACGGCGAATTTCGCTCACAAATTTAAAATATTTAAAAGAACAGCTAAAAGGACTGTGATCTATTTCCGACAATTGTTCAAATAAATATGCGACATCAATCAATCTTCGTCCAGTCAACCTTTGAGCTACGATTTCTTCATTATTTTCTTTTTCACAAATCAAAGATATAGCACTTGAAGTGCTAGTTGGAGTCAAATTCCTATAAGAAAAAAATGGGTAAACTAACCGTCTTCGAATATATAATTAAACATAGAAATAAATATCGCTTACTCCAGTCGGGTCTATACTCCATTTGCTTAGGTTACTCACTTTTGTCCAAAATATATTGATAAATTAATTTATAGCCATTACAAGAAAACACAAAATGAAATAACAGATAGCATAATAAATTACTTTTGTTATTAACTATTACTTATTTTAGAGATTATTTTTTGATTAAAAACACATAAAGATTATTTACCTTTATTTAAGTATACCTAAACAAATGGAGTATAGTCTTCTTAATACAATACCTACCTACTAAATGATTCACTGATTGGTTCAATTCTTTCTGGCTGATTTGAATTTACAATAGTACCATCGAACAGTGCATGGATTTCAGCCGTGGTTATAATTTGATTGCCACCTTCTGCACGTGAAGAAGATCTGAATAAAATAGACAATTTTTATTTTCTTTCAGATATTTAAGTATCACTTTATTTATCAAGTGAAAATACGTCAGTTTATAATTTTATTAATTTTTTATTTCATAAATTACGCAGTTATGAAACATGTGCAAAAAAGAGAGATGTTACAATATAAATTATGAACTACATACCTACTAGACGACCGACTGATAGGTTGATTAGAGTCTAAGATAATATCCGATGGTGCATTACTTTCAGGCAAAGTTATAGACGTAATTCCTCCTGCTCCACACGGAGAAAATCTGGACAATAAGTGGTGATATCAATTTAACTCAAATATAAAAAATAAAGGCAAATAATACAGACTATAACATTAATAATACAAATGAGATTTACGTACCTGTTAATTGACTGACAGATTGGCTCTAAGATCATCGGCTTATTTGACTCTATATCAATATCAGATGATTCTTTGATTTGGTTCATTGTTGCACCCAAAGAACTGTTTAAAAAAAACTGTGTTAATATCACCATCAGGTATATTTATTTATTTATTTAACCTTCATTGTACAAATTACAATTTGTAAAGCACAATAGGCGGGCTTAATGCTAAAAGCATTATCTAACAGTCAACCTTTGGGTATAGCAGAGAGCTTAACTTTTGGGTGTACAGAAAATACCACGGGAACGGCTTGTAAAATCTATATTTATACGAATAAACCTACACAACCATACATTTTATAATACAATAAACATACATAAACAATACATATACCTATATAAATAATATATATATATATATACATATAGTAAATTCATATAATATAATGTTACATAAAATACAGATCCAATGTACGTCATTAAACCAAGTATGGTTAATTACATTTAATCAGTTGCTTTGCTGAGCGAGAAAATGTCCGAAAGGAAATGAAGCTTTGAAACCATCGCGGCTAGAGGCACTCCTAATAGATTCGGGAAGCGCGTTCCAGAGTCTGACAGCCGTAACGGCGAAAGAGTTGGAGTAGAACCCAGTACGGTGAGGAGTGGCGAGAGTTAACTTATTTGAAGAACGCAGGGCTCTTTCGTGAGTTGAACTTAACAGTTGGAAGTCTTTTTTAAGGTAGCCTGGAGAAGAGGGATTATTTAGAATATTGTACAATTGACAAAGAATGTGGAGATTCCTGCGTTGACGGATTGAAAGCCATTTAAGCTGGGAACGGTATTTCGAGACATGGTCGTATTTACGAAGGCAGAAAATGAATCTGATGCAATGTATATTACGTACAGTTTAAATTTGAGTGCGATTACTTACTTCAATGGACACCTATTTTCTTTATTTTTTTTCCAGTGTTTCTTTCTAGGAACTGATGACCACAAGCGACGTTTGCTCGATCGTCGCGGTTCTAAATATACAAAATATATTAAATAAAAAACATGTTTTTTTTAATTTTTTTATTTAGTCCCTGAGAGGGAGATTTGTATTTGTTTGTTGTTTATTTCATTGAGATGTGATCTTTCTTTTGCAAGTTTAAATTCTTAGAAAAACATAATGGTACATGTTGAATTAGTAATAGTTACAAACTGTTACACAGTTTGGCAGATTGCTAATACTGTTTAAGTCTGATTATATATTGAAATAAATTAAAAAAAAAAAAAAAAATTTGGAATGGTGCTTTATATATTTTCGATTGAAAATAAAAATCTAAAGTACCGATAATACCGGACAATTTCGGTTGTACTATAGATACAGAAAATCCCGGCTTCTAGAAACAATCCCGGTACTCTATATGCTAATGGTCACCCTACAGTGTCTGTTGCAGAATAAAATAAATATGAAAATAAGCGCACGACCACTGGCCAGGCCACACAGTTGGTCGGCAGGCACAACTGATTCTTCCGACGAATCTAGTAGGTTTCATAGTAGCCGCAACTCAACGGCAGATTCCGCGACCATGGTTGCGACCACGACCACGAGAATGGTCGTGGTGGCAGTTTAGTGCGCGAGGTGCCTAATAGTAATGTCATTTATCTATTCTGACATCACCTAGGAGTTATATGACGGCCTCTAAACTTGGGGTAGCATTTTTTCATTTGGCGCCAAGGTAGCTTTTAATCAGTAGGTACTTAAGTAATTTCTATTTTGATAGAATTTGTTCACAATGAAAACAAAGAAATTTCAGTAAAACGTTTCGTGGTTAAAATTCAGTTTCGTAACTTCGTAAACAACTCGTACACCAGGGTATACGTGGTCGATAGGCAATGTAACCTACACGAAATGATGATGAGTTTCGTAATCAGTTGTTGATCAACAGTAATCATAAAATGTATTAATTTGTAATCCATTAACACTAGGTATATTGGTGACCAGCATTGTTTTAATTTTTAGGTTAGGATTTTGTTAACATTGTTCTTAAAAATAAGATTTACTATTCACGTCTTATTTTAATGTTTTAAGTTATCAACAATCTAAAATTCAGTGGTAAGAGAAGAAATCAGGGCATTTACTATGTTGATCAAGATCGAAGGTCGAGTGAAATTCTTACTTCTTCAGATAAAAACATAAATAAATAAAATATGTACTTACTGTGTGATACATCCCATCTTTCGAAATCCATTATCGATAATTCGACCAGCAAAATATGCGTTTAAAGATAATGCAAGTGCAAAACAACAAGGCACTTTGACAAATGCACACACACACAACAGTCACAACACTCAATGAATGACATACTCCCCTCTCGCCCCGCGTCGTCTCGTGCGAGTAGAAACAGCTAGACATCTGTTCAAAATTAGTGGGAAATTCGGGTGCATTTGCGAATACCGAAAATGATGAAAGAAACTTGCTTATAATTTCATTTTCCTTAAAACATTACGTAACTAGACAATATAAGCTGTGGTTCTATTATAATTACATAATGATTATTTGAGTTTTTAATATAAAACAAAAAGGCGGAAAATGTGTCGTCAACGTCGAAAAATTTACGAAATGTAATCGTATATATTTTTGAGTAGGAAAATATTTTAGAAAAAATATTCAAACCAGAACATAGATAAATATTTTCTTAATCCGAATAATAACTTAAATATGTTCAAATATTCTCGAATTAAAAATTATTTTGGTATTACGTTTGTATGGGAAATTCGTTGTTCGCCGGCTTCTTAACGGATTTAGATGAAATTTTGGTATGAATATAGTTGAAGACCCGGGGTCAAACATAGGCTACTTTTTGACGCAGACAGAGCTGCGGGAAAAAGCTAGTTTCTTTATAAATAAGCAGCTCCTTTGTACTGTCTTTTCTTCTTATGTATGATCCTTTGCATTTTCATTGTGTGTCTAAAGTAAATAAATAAATAAATAAATGAACGCTCTGGAAAGGATTAGGTAGGTAGATATTTAATCGAATAGTTTATCCTAATACTTTGTTCTGCGTGATAACTGACAATAAAACATGTCTTATACATTTTTTATTAAAACAATTATGATCTAAAAGTCGGTCAACTGAACTATTTCTAAATTAAGGCTTCATTTACACCGATACTGAATTTTCCATTTACTCGTCTACATATAAATTAAAACAGTATTTTTTTAATATGTCTACGGCATGTTCGCTTAAGCCTCACACCCATATTCTCAAACGTTTCCTCAAACTGGACTCAACCTTACTCCAACTCATTGGTATGATTAGTCGTCACAAGCTTCCTTGACTTAAGGAGATGCCTCATTGGAGGTGAGTATCGTACTATCAAATATAAGGTTGGTCGAGAGGTACCTTAAGGCGGCGGAGATAAAACAGTTTTTTGACACTTTTTGCCTAGTTAACTGCTTAATTTGTTTATTTTTTAATCTATTTTTTTGTACATATTTTTTTCATTTTTGTGCTTCGGATTGTTATTATAACCTGTGTCTTTCCTCATTGGAGTTTGTTCAAGCAATTAAGAATGTAATTTTCAAGCAAAGTTCGAGGACATCCTTAAGCCCTCCAATGAGTTTGAGTGAAGGACGTCCTTAAGGTTATGTTTAAGAATACGGGAGTTACTCTATTTGTTAATATGTTTCTGTATTCTTTTCTTTTTTGGTGCAAAAAAGAGTATTCGTATTGTATTGTATGGTGAAATTTGATATTCTATGTGTAGAAACAAAATACGAGTAGGATAATAAATTGTTCGACTCACCGATTTTGCGTGATTCTCACTTTTCTATAACAGCACTTCAAGCCGAAATTTGGTGGTAATCATTATTAATAAGTAGATAAAGAATAAAAAAATAGGTAACAAAACACTAGCTCCTTTAGCTACGGTGTAAATAAAACCTTAAACAGAAACTAGTCATGTCCGGGTTAAACCGGCACGTACCTGTTTGAACTGGTTCAAAGTCATAGAACACATGTAATGACGTCACGTACCTCTGGGGTGATGTTAACAGGTCTTTGCTAACTTAACCGGGAAATGTACGGACAAATTGACAACTCTTTGCTCTTCAATTAGTTTTTTATTGGCGTCAAAGTATCGATTTGTATCATTAACCTTATTTCATAATTGTGTGTTTCATAACGGCGGACTTAATGCCTGAAGCTATATCTACCAGGCATTTGACTTCTTCGTCCGAGCGTGTAACCAAGTTGCATCTTTTGCTTGCGTTTCAGACCCCAGGGTACCATAAACTATTGAGTCTAGATCTGGCACTACTTGTTACAATAGAGCGACTGCCATGTGACCACCCTAATATATCCCATAAACAGAGAAACTACACAGTACAGTATACTGGGCAGGATGCGTGGCAGCGGCAATAATCATAATAATAATAAATAACTCTTTATTGCACCAAATTGTAGAAAGTACATGAATATTATTATTATCTATGGTACAAAGGCGGCCTTATCGCTAGAGCAATTTCTTCCAGGCAACCAACAGGTAGGACTTCATGATATGAAACAGGAAGGTAGGCAATAGCATTCTTAGAGCGCTGTCAGAGAGATTTGTGGAAAACGCCTTCATCTACCTTAGGCAATGGGCGACCCGGAACCCTATTTTTGAAATGTATGACATAATATGTCACATGAAAATCGTAAGATATCGAACTAAAATCCTTCGTTAACGAACAAAAATTGTATCACGGGGACACCGTCACGTCAGCATACTACACAGAGTATGTTTCCCGTGGGAATCAAACTTACGACTTTCTCAACTCGCCTTTGTACTCATTTCTCTTAATGTTAATTGGTTTCAGTGCTCTATCTTTTCTTAAATGTAGTAAATGGTGCAATAAAGTGTTCATTCATTCATTCAACTCCCAATCAGCGAAAGTACATTGCTAAAAAAAACACAGCAAATAATTTTTGTCATTATCATCATAAATTTAAGAGCTGGGTTCTTGTCGGTGGAGCAATTACAAAGAGGAGATGCCGTAATAAGCGTTTTGTAAAAAATGACAAGCTCTGCCCACTGCAGTGTCGGCGAGGCGCCAATGATCATATCACTGCGCCATTTCAAACGGCATCTCGTCTTTGTAATTGCTCCATGAGCTTCTTCCATTCTTTTCGATTATCAGCGAGGTCCTTTAGCTTTTTTATACGACACTACGTTTACTTTCTCCTTCTTCATATTATATTTGTATAATTCCAAAAGCACGTCATTTCTTCGAAAGCATACTGAAAACTAATATAGAAGAGCTGCGAACAGAAATCTTCTCCATTACCATAAGTGATACAAAATCTTGCACTGTTAACACCTCTGAGGAAGGAATGGAGTGAGCATCCATACTAATATCATAAATGCGAAAGTATGTCTGTCTATTATTACGCTTTCACGGCCAAACCGATTAACGGATTTTGATGAAATTTGGTAAGAATATAGTTTAAGAGGTCATCATCAAAAAAAAAACAATAAAATAAAATAAAAAAAAACAATAAAAAAATAAAAAAACGGGGTCAAACATAGGCTACTTTTTGGCGCAAGCGGAGCTGCGGAAAACAGCTAGTTTTGTTATATATTACGAATCTAGTTATGTAATTGGTACAATTATTTGCACATTAGAATTTAGTGTAAGTCAAACAAAATGCCCACTCAGCGTTTAAGTTACACGCGCCGCGATAATTTAGCTGATAAGTATCAGGCAATATATTAACTTCATTTTTGGTATTGTTTCTAAGTGATTTTATTAACAAATCAATGACAAATCCTTTGAATTTCCAACACGATCATTTCACTAATAGTATAGGATATTATCAAACCCTATATAAGTAAATACTCTTCTTCGTCAAAACCTGCTTTCCTAGTTGCGTGCGTCCGCAGCTTAACCTTCGGAACCTTAATCAGTCATTACAATGGAGCGACTGCTGTCTTATCTTTTTCACAGAGACCATGAAGTACATGACCCGCTGTGTATTAGTGGCCAACACTGTCAGATTTTTGCAGGCTACCTACAGGCATCTGACACAGCCTAACGACTGCAATCGATAACAACCGGGACCAACGGCTTTACGTGCCTTACAAGGCACGGAGTAATTCCCGATAGAAAATAACATTTAGTGTATTTTTCTGATTAACTAAGCGCCTTACCGTCGCTTGACACGCGCATTCGCTACAGATACACGCGCGCTATGCTGGGCTACCAAGCTTGTTAATCTTCTTTTGAAATATTTACCATCCGCTATTTATTTTTCTATCGTAAGGCATGCGGTCTTCCTGCTAAGGGCACTTCCATGTTCTTTCTTTCTGAGAATAATACAGAAGCGCATAGGAATAGTATTCAGATGTGAAATACCGATATTGTTCCGACAAAATTCAAACATAGTCGACAAGCCAATGTTTTTATGCATACGATCGGTTAAAACGGGATAAGGGCCGCAGGTCGCGGAAAAAGGAGATGTTTGTTTCGTTGTTTTTTTCCGGAATAAAGCACTGATGTACGGTAGGCATCTACCCAATTCAATTTTGTGACAACAAAGATGTATTGTTTTGTATTTATCCCTGTAAAAAGGGTTGCAGAGGACTGTCGGCAGTAGTAAATCCATTATAAAAACCAATACCGCCAAATCTAGGGCATGATTAACAACGTATCCTAGACTCTGAAGCGTAAGTTAAAGTTGCAACTAGGAAACACGCTTGGACGAAGAAGTAAGAAAAAAGAAGTAAAACGACTTTGCTAAACAGATCTGAAAAAAAAATCTTTAAAAGAATATGATTTTAATTTGTAATTACGGAACAATTACCACTTTGTTATATGAGCTTGGTTTGTACCTTTTCACCCCCACCACTTCTAAAAGATTTTAGAGAAGGTCTCGATAAATATTACAGGATTTAACGTGTATATCTTCACAATTCCGACGTCTTAGCCCTGTTACAATGGCTCTTGTCGGGGAACGGCTTGCTGTAATTATACAGCTCGTTACTTTCATAAATACCTTGGCGCAATAGTGGATGACGAGAGAGAAAATGAAATGGAGATTCGTGGCAGAATTGAGCAAGCCAGAAGTGCGTTTCGTCGTTTGGAAAAGATTCTTTGTTCAAGAAAACTGAGCCTACAGTTAGTGTTACTGTTAGTTATTTAGACATATCTCCTTGCTTCTTCAATCACTTTTCACAATTTACCATACAAAATTTAAGTTCGGGAGCTGATGCAATTAAATATTAAAATTTCGAAACACCAAATGGATTTATTATTTTTTATATCCGTTTTTTTTAAATTTCAACATCACTGTATATTCTTTTGTAAACATTTCATTTGTTACTTTACTGCGATTCAGGCTTTTTCGATATTTATTTTATAAACTTAATTGCACTTATTAAAATTAAATGTATTATTGATTGAATTGATGCCAGTAATGATGATATCCAATATTGAATCAGCTGCGATGAATTAAAGAATTTATTATGTTGTAAATTAATGGGATATAATTATAAGTATAAATTTTATGAATATAGAACAATACCTTAATGATGATAACGATTTTATATGTATTCGCGGTTATTATACATTAAATTAAACTATTTTATTATGGTTTTTATAGCTTATATCACTTATTAACTCAGTTCAGATACATTACAGCGTTTGTTTAAAACTGGTATTAAAAATGGATTAATTTATCAATCAATCAATATTATACTTTGCCGTGATAGTTTTGTGATGGTAATTTAAGAAATCAAAATATCCCGATAGAAGAAGATTCTTATTGAAGTACTTCTTCTTCTTCTTTCGGTGCCATCTTCAACGAAGGTCGGCAACCATTAATGTCATCTGTACCCTTGAGACAGCCGATTGGAACTGGGATCGCGTGCTCCTGTCATACCATTGGCGTAGGTTTTTTACCCATGAAATTCTCCTTCTTCCAGGCCTCCTTCTGCCTTGGATCTTGCCTTGCAGTATAAGTTGAAGGAGCTCATATTTGTCACGCATTATGTGGTCCAAGTATTCCAATTTACTTATTTTTATCGTTTTCAAAATTTCAAGTTCCTCGCCCATTCTTTCCAAAACTGTACTCTCTGTAGGTACCCATCGAAACTTAAGCATTCTGCGATAGCCCCACATATCAAACGCTTTTATTTTTTTGCATAATAGATCAATAAGTGTCCATGCTTACTATACCGTATAAAAGTACAGAAAATACGCAGCACCATCTCTTAGTTTGAGGCTCAGTATTCTTAAACAAAGAATCTTTTCCAAACGACGAAATGCACTTCTGGCTTGCTCAGTTCTGCAGCGAATCTCAGTTTCATTTTCTCTCTTGTCATCCACTATTGCGCCAAGGTATTTATGGAAGTACGGAGCTGTATAATTACTAAGTAAGCCGTTCCGCGACAAGAGCCGTTGTAACAGGGCTGAGACTAAATTCTGTAATATTTATCGAGACCTACTCTAAAATCTTTTAGAAATGTTGGGGGTGAAAAGGTACCAACTAAACTCATATACCAAAGTGGTAATTGTTCCGTTGTCAGCTCCTAGACTAAAAAATCCGCGGGAAGTACGAAGCTGTAGAATTGCCTAGCCAGCCGTTCCGTGTGACATGGTCGAGACATCGGAATTATAAAGATATACGCGCTAAATCCTGTAATATTTATCGAGGCCTTCTCTAAAGCTTTTCAGAAGAAGTGGGTGCGAAAAGGTACAAACCAAGCTCATATATCAAAGTGGTAATTGTTCCGTTGTCAGCTCCCGGACTATTATGCATGACGAGGCGCTACCACGGCTCGTTAGAGCGCATTGTTGAGTCAGACACTATACTGTAGACATCGATATTGTAGGGGCTGAAACAAATTTAATACAAATTTGAATGAAAATCCAGTTGACGAAAAGTCCAATGTTAAAAGTTTTTGTTGACGATCTTAATACGCCCAGGATTTTGTAGCATGACTCATACATATGTCTAAGTAATTAATATTTATTTATTATTATATTACTTACATAAAGATTTACAAACAAACATTAGCGAGTCAAAGAAAAATATTATTTGATCTATAAAACACTAGCTGTTTCCCGCAGCTCTATCTGCGTGAAAAAGAAGCCTGTGATTGATCCCGGGTTTTTAACTACATTCTTGCCAAATTTCATCAAAATCCGATCAGCGGTTTGGCCGTAAAAGCGTAGCAGACGGACAGACTTTCGCGCTTATAATATTCGTATGGATATGGTTAGTATGGAAGTATGGATTACTAGCTTTTTACCGCAGCTCCGCCTGCGTCAAAAAGTAGCCTATGTTTGACCCCGGGTTTTCAACTATATTCATCCCAAATTTCATCAAAATCCGTTCAGCGGTTTGGCCGTGAAAGCGTAACAGACAGACAGACTTTCGCATTTATAATATTAGTATGGATATCACATCGAACTAACATTAAAAACACAATACATACCTCATTATAAAATTCAAAATAAAACAGACCAATATGAATATTATTTTATTATTAAATAAAATATTGAGCCTACTAATATTTAAAAATATTGTTTTTATACTTTTTTGTTGTTGTTTGTAATTAGTTGACCATTATTGTTCATACCTTAAAACTGATTTAAATGTTTGTCCGTAACGTAACATTGAAACTGCACTTGTGTAGTGGGATTTATATTGTTTTTCTAATAAATGATAAAGCGTTGAACACATTGTTGTCCTATTTATTGATTGATTTAAAAATAAACGATTGTGGTGAAGTGCCTTACATAATGTCAAGAACCGTTGGTAGTGTTTCCAAATACGACCACCACTGTATATCATTTCACTTTTATAAAGAAACGCCCCTTATTTCCGTCTAAGGTCTAAGGTTAAGAAGAATTTTACATAAAAATAATAATCGGACTTGCTCCCAAGCCCGAAATTACAAAATCGTCGAACCATATTTCAGTAGAAATATTAGTGTAAAAATCAGCTTGATTTATTTCATTCCCCTCTTTGACCCCTACTTCGAAATTTTGGACGATACTAGTACGCAGTAACGTATCAAATCCAAATACTCTTTAGGTAAGGTAATGTTACAAATAAGTGACCAAATATCTTTGGCCGCTGAAAAATAAATAAATGACGCCACTAGTTCATACAAAGGTACCCAAATCCCTTTCTTAACGTTGGAAGAAATTGTTTATAAGGCCGCCTTTTGCGCACAAATTTTACGATCGTATATAACCTATAAATTCTTCCACGCAGTAAATATTTTATCGCAGAAGTTAATCCTTGTAATTTCGTAAAGATCAAGTGTTTGTAAGCGAAAGTGTTTATTTAAAAAGTGATAATATTTTTATTTTTTTAAACTAATATCCATACTAATATTATAAATACAAGAGTCTGTCTATCTGTCTGTAACGCTTTCACGGCCAAACCGCTTTGTTTGATGAAATTTGGTATGAATATAGTTGAAGACCCGGGGTCAAACATAGCCTACTTTATGACGCAAGCGGAGCTGCGGGAAATAGCTATTTAAGAAAAAATTAAGGCTTTTGCTGGAGTGAAACAATATATATACTAGCCAATTCCTTTGAGAAATAATAACTTTGTCAAATGAAACCGCAAGAAACTGAATTCAGCAAATCGCACGTAAATCTTTTAAACTAACACGCTTACTGTGTTTTGTGATTGTACTTGGAGAAATCAAAATATGCCGGTGGAAGTATGGAGCTGAAAAAATGCTGAGTCAGTTGTTCCGTGACCACGGCCGTTTTAACACGGTTGAAACGTCGGAAGTATGAAGGTATTTTACGCGCTTAATTCTGTAATAAAAAAAGCAATAGTAGGGGACATGTAATCTTCAACATCTTTTGAATATTACTACCTTTAATTCTACGGGTCAAAATATTCATTATTTTCCCCCGAAAAGGGTAGCTACCAAAAAGAACTTTCGAAATTAAAAGCTTTGAAGGTTGCAAGCTCAAGTTCAATTTGTGTCTTTGATTTGTTAACTTATTTTCAACTGTGTGTTCAAGATAAGCCTGAATGTAGTTTATTTCTTAGATTATAATAAATACTTAAAATCATATGATTACATTTACGATTAAAACTTTTTAAATTTTTATCATTATTTTTTGTCACGGATCAAAGATCAAAATTAATAGTTAAAGCCCGACCAGGAAAATAAAAACCCTGCATTGGTGTCGCTACTGATCGCCTTTAGGTGGCAACACGTTGTATGTGCCATGTCAAGAGCAAAATTGACAATGTCATTTATTGAAATAGAAATCAATCCTTCGTTTTCATTCGCATCAAATATGATAACATCTTTTATATCATTACTATGTATTAATATAAATATTACACCATCACGCCTTAGGGGTAGGCAGAGACTAAGGATTTCCATTTGCTACGATCCTTACAGACTTCCCTCGCTTCTTCTACGCTCATCACTCTCATTATACACGCTCGTCGATTAAGGGTACTCCTGACATCTCCCTTTTTAAATATGTCTGCGATTTGGTCGCAGTATGTTCTCCGAGGCCGGCCCTTACCGACTTTTCCTGTCACCTTTGATTTGTAAATACCTTTCGTAAGTCTCCTTTCATCCATCCTTTCTACATGCCCAAACCATCTTAACATGCATTTTTCTATCTTTGTCACTACATCCTCATTCACACCACACCTCTTCCTTTTTTTATTTTAATAATCATAAAATACATAATATCCACTCCTGTCTCTTTTAGGCAGATGACATCGAAATGACGGAATATTACTTGAATATCTAGTTGCCAGTAAAATAAATCAGTTCTAATATTTTTCCGCAATATGGCCAAGGCTGCTATTTTCCTGGTCGGGCTATAAGAAAATTAAATAGCCTAAAATCTAAAAAATAAAAGTAAAAGATAAAATTTCTCTGCATAAATAATAATGTAGAGAAAATTTTCCCCTTTTTATCATCCTAGACATTTTAGCTGTAGTCTGTCTGCTGATAGACATAGGCCTCCTCCATTTTTCAACTAAAGTTCCGGAATACTCGCTAAGAAGCGGCCTGCATCAAGCACTTGCCTGCGACCTTCTTCAGGCCGTCTGACCTTCTGGTCAGTGAATGTGTTTCTGACATGAAATGACCATCATTAGCAGTCGGTTTTCTACGCTAAGTGCCCTGCCCACTGTCACTAAAAAGTATGTCAGTGATTTTGGTTCTCAAAGGGATCTCCTTATTTCAGCAGCCCTATTTTTGAAACGTCGTGTGTCGAATATAATACGTTTGACGCATCGATTATGACATATGAAATTCATTCGAGATCGTACGAAATTCATTCGACTCGCCGATTTTGCTATGGTAATAGGTATTTAGCATAATAAAAAAGCATACCTGATTCGATCTCGTAGGGAAACACCGGACACCACCCTCTAAGAAACCATGATACATAAAAATCACAATTTATCCTGAACTAAATATACTGAACTTTATTTACAAGCTACTTAAGCAAACTCTGCCAATACAAACTGCAGTTAAATGTAAATGTAAGGTTCAAACATGAATAACGTTAACGTTAAACTTCGATAACCGATTTGCGAGGCAGTTACCGAGAATGGTCGCAAGTTGCAACTATAAAACGGATTATAGCAACCTACGACGGACCAATGCAGCTGAGATGATAGGCTCACATGACGGTTAAATCTACAACATTTATTGGACAATTTTTTTAAAAGTCTGCTGAAAATCATTACAGTAGTGCAAAAATACTTCGAATTAAGAAACAGTTTACTTAAAATCTCTTTAAATACTTGTTTAACTGCATAGTATAAACGTGTGATTGCATGTTACACCCTATTGGTGTAAACTTCTTCCTTTTCGTGTCAATGGTATTAAACTACACTAAATTGGCTCAGTAAGACGCAACGTCCACGGCCGAGTCAGAGGCCACAGCTAAATCAGCCCGCGTACATGCTGCAGGGCAGCAAGGGCAAGATTACAGATGGTCCATCGTTTGTACTGCGCCACCAACACACCTATCGTTTCTGAACAGACCCCACCTCTTCCTGTTGTCCATACATCTGCCCACACCTGATCGTAGCCTATTAAGTGACTTCCACGCGGCCCATGCAAGGTGATACCCCGGTGGCAGTTTTTCCACCAGAGGAAGCTGTGAGGTCGTGGCTGAAAATGTCTTTGCTCATAGATCCAACTCGGGCACGATCAGGCTCCTTATCCAAAGGTCGACAGTAGTTTAAAAAACTACGTCTGCTCTTCAGGCGCTTGCTCAGTGAGTGGAGAATGTTGGTGAAGCCGGAGTCTGTTATCCTGCATTTGTTTTTGCCTTTCTACAGCGCAGGCTACCTGTCAAAGGGTATAATTGTAATCAAACGGCACGTCTCATAAAGAGCCACATCGATATCCTTCGCGTGAGCGGACCACGCCCACGCTTGGCAGGCATACTCGCCAGCCGTAAAGCAAAGTGCCAGTAGACTGGTACGCAGAACGTGAGGTGAGGCTCTCCTTTGGGCAGGGAAGGATTTATTACGAGCACTCACCTTAGCCCTTACATTACTTCAGTTCCTTTTGAATGTAAGGGATCTATCTAAGGTTACACCGAGGTATTTAGGGTTATCTTCGTGGATGTGAAAAACACATGTCTCGGTTTTAGACGGGTTGGGTTTCAGGGAGTTCTGCTGGTAGTATAATGTATACTGTTCTTAGGCAGTAGAGAGGATTCTCTCTGCATCCCCAAAATATTTTCCCTTCCATGTCAGGGCTATCGTAAAGAAATCGCATGGTACCTGGTTGTTTGGCTCATCTTCTGTATAGATGTTAAATAAGGCAGAACGCTGCCCTGGGGCAGGCCATTTTTCTGGTCGCTCCACCCTGCTCTGATAAGAATTCAGGTACACCATGAATCTTCGGTAACGCAGCATTTCGCTTAGGATGTTTGTGAAAATTTGGTATTCCGTTATTTGTGCGACTTTTGCTAATAAGCGTTTAACATTTACTGTGTCGTAGGCCGTAGTTAGGTCTACAAATACAGCACCAGTAATGAGACCTCTTTTGAATCTATTCTCGCTACTACTCTCTCGTTACTAATCTACTGCGTTAGATTAAGAACCTGGCCACTAATGGGCTTTCGAGGCCTGAAATCAGCCTGATCTGGGGTCAATCTGCCTTCTACTAGGACTTAAGCCGATCCAGAAGAATGCGTTCCAGCAACTTGTATGTGTGGCAGAGCAAAGATTTAGATCGGTAACTTTTGGGATCTTCCAATGTTTTCCCAGGCTTGAACAAAGCGATCACCTACCTTCCTTGTTGTTTTCCTCCATTTTATGGGTATATTCGCGATTTCAATGCAAGTATAAAATAGCTTTTGCAGCCATGAAACTTCTAAAGGACCCAAACTCAACTCCTCGCACAGGTTATGTAGAAACGCCAACACATTTTTAAAGCACAGCTACACATCCTCGCACGACTCATTTCCCGCGCACATCTCGGTGGAAACGCAGCATTAGACATGTGAACTAATGTTTATCTCCAACTCAAAACTGAGTCGTGGCCTGCAATCTGAAATGCATGATCTCGTTAGCTGACTTTGAGAGGAGTGTGTAAAATACTATTGACATATATTACTAACTACTACACTAGCTGTTTCCCGAAGCTCCGCCTGCATCAAATATTAGCCTATGTTTGACCCCGGGTCTTCAACTACATTCGTACCAAACATCAAACTCCGTCAGACAGACAGACCATCTGGATGCGCGTGTAGAATAGCCCATCCTAGGCGAGCATAGCTCCTAGTTACCCCGTGTGGGCGGACGGACCAATTTCCGAAATAAATCCTGCTGGCGTTTTAAACTACACTGTTCAGTCTACAACAAAAGACAAACTGACCTGCCTTCCAGAGAACAGCTTACTCCGAGACCGGCGAGGAGATATCTTCGCTGCGAGGGTGCAGGTGACAGCAGGAGTCCACACTTAACTGTTACCTAGTAGCGGCCGCTAAATCACTATTTCACACAACCAATTAAGTTTAGTTATTGGGAATACGGAGCAGCAGCGAAAAGAACAGCTTATGGGTAAAATGATTCAGAAGGAATGAATGGAGCTGACGGGAAACTTCAGCCAGCCCCAGATTCGCTGTCTCCTTAACAACAAGCCAAGAAGCCTAAAGTGTCAAAAAGAACAGCAAGACGGCCATCATTCTTTAATTCGGAAATTAAACAAAGTTTTTATTGGCATCCAAACAGATGGCCAGTACATTGATACAAGTGGTACTTATTACAGGTGTAGCGAGTCTACCCGCTCAACCACCATCTTACAGTCTTGGTATTTTTGAAATCTAGTCATTCTAGCGATTTGGTAAATTTATAGAATAAGTCATTATGATAATAACCGATGTATTTTGTGTTGTATTTACAGGTGCCAATATTTTGCTACCAACGTGAACAATACAGTTTACAATATAAACTACGCTTCTGGCATAGAGCCAATGTGCATACTATATCTTCGCCAGGAATTGTAGCTTGACCAAGATAGTATGTTCCAAAACCATTTCAGCATTGTGTATTTGTTTGTGAAACGTAGAAACTGAACTAACTACTGTGCACGCAAATACAAATATCGTTGATGTTTGTTAGAAATTCTTTATTTCACTTAAAGATATAAGTACAGATAATTTAGATATTTACTAAAACATGTTATGTCCCTTTCTCTATTTTTTATATTTGACGTTGAATATAATTTAGTTAATGTGGGCTTTAAGAATGTTTAGTATTTTTTACGAATAATGAAGTAAGACTTAGAAAAAGTAATAAGACCTAAGAATAGTTTATGTAAATTTATTCAGCACTTAGAATATTAAGGCGACCAACATAAGCATCGCCCTTGCCGTTGCTTGACACGTGTTATCTGCACGAACACGCTAAGCAAACTCCTCCTGATTATGCTATTGTAACTAAAATTAATACAACATCAAAAAAATTATAAACCCTGGGATTCGAACTCATGACCACTCGGCCACTCAGGCGTTTAAGCTTATAATAAAAAATGTCCTTGCTATGTGGAAAGGACAAACACGTTCCATGTAATGACGTCACGCACAAACGCTCTTCCTCACTTTACCGCGGTTATGAAAAACTGACTACAAACGTGGTAAAGCTAAATTTACAATGTCGCAATTTCTTTTGTGAAAAGGCCAAAGTCTGAATTAGATTTTCATGAAAAACTCCGTAACACTTTTTACAGGGAAACCAGTTTAACATGACCCGAGGTGTGTTGGTGGCCAACACTGTCAGATACTATTCTACCAGGCCCTTGTTGTGACAGTTATGATATGATTCACCCAAAAGTCGTCATCCGAAATAATTTGTGAGCCCAACGATTTTCAGTCTAGTCTAGTATTTTTTCTAAAAACACCTTGTTTACTTGACTAGCTGTTTCCCGCAGCTCTGCCTCCGTCAAAAAGAATCCTATGTTTGACCCCGGGTCTACAAGTATATTCATACCAAATTTCATCAAGATCCATTCCGCAGTTTGGCCTTGAAAGTATAACAGACAGACGGACTTTCGCATTTAAAATATTATAAGTATATAAGTACTAGCATTTCGCTTGCGGCTTCGCCCGCGTGGATGTAGGTTTTCGCAACCATAAGTAGGTTCCAATTCATGCCATACCGATTTTGGGTAAGTCACACTACCATTAATGTGCATGTATCCAAAAATTCGTGATAAATTTAGATCGGATAATACATTTCATGGAAATTGGGGCGGATTTTAAATATTTTCCTTATAAACCTTAAACCCCTATTTTGCGCCCTTTATGGGGTAAATTTAAAAAATCATGAAACACGTTTTCTATTGAATGTTTTTAGAGCATAAATCCCAATAATTATCAAAATAGTAGCTGACTTAAAGATTTTTCATACAAACTTCACACCCTTTTTCATCCCTTTAAGCTTAAGATTTTTCAAAATTCCTTTCTTGTGTGCGTTTGCATTATATTTAGGAGCTTGTATAATAAATTTCATGGGAATTCAAGTTCAAATCATTTATTGCGCTTCACATAGTACCTACACCAATAGTTCCCAACTAGGTACACACACTGGAACAGATGATAGGACAGATTTTAAATATTCCCCAAACAAACTTTCAACCCCTATTTTTTTTTTTGTTTATATTTGTTTATTTTGCTTACATTTACAATAAAAATTACATTAGATGTCAGATTGTATTATATACTGTACATGTACCCTGTCAGGGTGTTGCGAATTTACAATTTTTTGTTACAACATAAAACATAAAGTACATTGCATAAGTATGTCATTTTCAAATAAATAATTAAATCCATCACCAAAAATAATAACTTCTATCATCAAAATAATTTCTAAGATCTAGGCATTTCTGTCGTCAAATAATTCAGTTACAGAGTAATAACACTTATTTACTAAATGCTGTTTCAACATACTCTTAAAGGTGTTATCACTCTCCACTACTGCAATGTTCTTTGGTATTTTATTATAAATTTTTATAAACATGCAATATGGACCATTTCCGAACATCTTTATATTAGAATTTGGTAACACCAACCTATGTTTATGCCTAGTATTTCTGTTATGTGTGTCCTTAACTTGTGTAAATAACTGGCTGTGCTTTCGTACAAATATAGCTACTTCTAGTTAGTATGTTTTTAGCAGTAAAGCGAGGTCTGCAACTATCTCGACGTTTAATATTTGCTAGTATGCGGATACATTTCTTTTGTAGAATAAATAAACTATGTGCTTCAACGCTGTTTCCCCACATAATAACTCCATAACTAAGCCAAGCATATGCATAAGCATAGTATGCGGATACAGCTGTTTTAATATTTGTATTTATTTTTATCATTCGTAGGGCATATGTAAATCTAGATAGCTTACTTTTTATTTGTGTGACATGGTATTTTCAATGTAAGTGAGAGTCTATAGTAAGACCCAAAAGTTTAAAATTTGACACCTCTTCAATAGCTTGATTATCAAATGTCAATGTTAGATTTAGAGGGCATTTTTGGTACGGTCGAAATTGGATTATTTTTGTTTTTTTCAAATTTATTTCTAGGTTTTGTTCTTGTAACCATATGTCAAGAGTGTTTAAAGTAGTTAATAAATAATTATTTGCTTCGTTAGAATTGTCAGTCTTAAATAAAAGTGAAATGTTATCTGCAAATATAATACATAGATTGTCGTCAAAAAGCTTGGACAAGTCATTTATATACACTAAAAATAGGATACATCCGATTACACTTCCCTGCGGAATTGAGCAGTTGATAGTAGTGTAGTCTGATCTGACGTTTCTTACCTCTCCTGTTTGACTGTAGTAGTGTTCTACTTGTACGTATTGTTTTCGGTCGCTCAAGTATGATTCAACCCATTTGAGAGCTTCGCCGCGTATACCGCACTTGGGAAGTTTTATTATTAGTTTTTTATGGGAAACCCGATCATATGCTTTTGTCATAACTAATAACAATCCAACTGCATATTTTTTGTCATTAATGTAATTCAGAGCTTCCTGTATATAGCTGTAGACTGCAAATGATGTTGAGTAGTTTTTTCTATACTCGTATTGATTTTTATCAAGTACGTTATATTTCTCTAGAAATTTACATATTCTACTCGTCATCGCTTTTTCAAATATGTGGGAAAAAATTGATAACAATGCTATAGGTCTAAGATTTCCAGGTTCCATTGTGCTACTTTGCTTTTTAGGGATTGGTCTT
Organism: Euzophera pinguis; assembly: GCA_947363495.1. Classification (NCBI taxonomy): domain Eukaryota; kingdom Metazoa; phylum Arthropoda; class Insecta; order Lepidoptera; family Pyralidae; genus Euzophera; species Euzophera pinguis. The sequence continues at coordinate 8,958,251 of OX376178.1, read as the reverse complement.
GTCCTTGCAATTTTTAATTTACTAGGAAAGCATCCTTCTAAAAAGGACTGATTTATTAAATGTTTTAATGGCAAAGTTAATTCTTCTGAACAATATTTTACTAATTTAGGTGGGATCTCATCTATGGCGGAACTAAGTTTACTTTTTAGCACCCTTAGGGGGTAATTTTCAATAAACCATAAAATACGTGTACAATCAAATGTTTTTAAAAACATGAATCTCAATTTTTATCAAAATGGTAGCTGATTTAAATATTTTTTTATACAAATCTTTCAACCCTTATTTCACCCCCTTAGGGTAAAATTTTTTCAAAATTCCTTCTTAGTGTGCGTCCGCATTTTGAAATAAAACAACTCTGAAAATTTTAAGTTTCTACCATTAGCAGTTAGCGCTGTGCGTGAGTCTATATATTAGTGGGAACACAGAGATAGAAGTATCGATGTATACTTTCATCATTGAATGAATTTGACTCACTCCGACAACAGATTTTTCCATTTGTACATAGAGCTATGGTAAGTATTGAGGTTTGTTTTTCGAAGGACTATTTACTTGTTTAAATGCTTTAGTTACATTATAGTACAAACGGCTTAAGATGAATTCCGAAATTGTCAAGCAGCAGCGTATAGCTATCTAATGCAGATCATTGGCGAATGGTACCGCGGGACAAACCTAGTATAATATGTTTGTAATGATATCCAAAGCATTAGTACGATAAGACCAGCCCAAAGTCAGATTGAAAGATCTGAGATAGCAAGGCGCCTTGGAGTTCTAACGACTTTGTGGTATAGGGTTGTCCAAAAAAGGTAATATTGTAAAATGTTTTTTTTTTAATAATAAAATAATTTTTATTTTTTTATTTTTTTTTATTCTAGCGAATTCTTATTTGCAACCTCAGCTGTTTGCTTGGAAACCCAGGATCCGCTTTCTTCCTTTTACATCTCCACTTGGGTCTTCTGCATCCTTGACAGAGAGCCCTCTAGCGCTATAAGTGACAAAGACTATAAAGTGTAGTCGTATGGTCTCGGGATAAATAATAAACTAAGACTCTGTAAGGACTCATGTGTTGTACACCGTACTTAGCGAGGTAACACAATTTTTGTTATTTTATACATTTTTTTATGATTTTATTATATTAGTACATAAGAAATAGATATTTAGGCATGCCATCCGCGGAAGAATAGCGTCATGGTCCACACCATGACATTATGCTGAGCGAATACCATTTTGGTACATACAAAAATACTTTTTATATTCTTTTCTCAACCTGCAAAATAGTTATGTATCAAATAAAGACGTTTTCTTTCTTTCTTTACTTAGAGCTGACGCTGCAAATGAATATGTATCGAGAGGCGGTCGAGCCAGTCGTTCCCCGCACGTCATTAGATATAGGCATGCTAATTGCATAAACTTTGTGTAACTTAAACGGTCACGTAAATATTGTGAGTTGTACTTCTTAACTGTGTTTTGGACAATATACCCGTACTTTCATGAACTGCATACACTGGTTTCATTAGAACATCCCTCATACATACAGAACTCTCAAATAGACACGCACATAACATTCCTACGAAAAGTACACTCGAGTCCTGCACTAGTCGTACAACTCTATTTTCCCGTGGTGTTACATATTTATTATTTTTCGAAGACAATGACGATTTTTTTAAAGTTTTTTTTCTTGCATTTAGCGTCAAAATCCAAGAGGAAATAAATCAGAAGGTTAATTTTTTAAATGTCGAATGAAAATCGAAAAAAAAAGAAAATAATACTCAAATAGTCATTTTGCGTGAGTTACCTTTTTGAAAATCTAGGCCCGTTGTTTCTGCTTTCTGGCCTCGCCACTACAATTTAGATTACCACTACACTTACATTACAAAATCGTGAAAAATAAACTTGAGAACTAGCTCCTGCAACGGTGAAAAACAAAATTAAAGGGTTTTTCATTTCCAAATTACACATAAACGCAGTCGGGTTATTGAGTTTTTAAAATTATCGTTATTTATTAGTGCACTGTTTCGAGGAGCTCGTTAGTCGAGCGCGACCCGCGTGTCCCTAGTGAATGCGCTTGTCGAGCAACGACGTGCCGTGATCACTAATGGATGATTGGTCGCCATTTAGTGGCATTTTCTATCTTGAGCTCCTCCGTGCTTCTGAAGGCACGTTAAGCCGTTAGTCCCGGTTGTTATCGATAGATAGCAGTAGTCAGGCTGTGTCAGATGCCTTAGGGCATCCTGAACAATTCTGACAGTGTTGGCCACTAACATGCCTCGGGTCATGTTCCTGTTGGTCTGGTTTCCCTGTAAAAAGGGTTACGGAGGTCAGACGGCAGTCGCTCCATTGTAATAACCAGTTCCGCCAAATCTAGGAGCATGACTTACAGCGTACCCTAGGCTCCGAAGCGTAAGCTGACGACGCAACTAGGAATACACGCTAGGATGATGATGATTGCACTGTTTCGTATAAAAATATTGTCCAAATATAAACACAGTCAGAAGTCAGAAGCCTTTTGGCAGCCCTACTAAGGCTATGTTTGGTATCGCTGTAATCTGTATACAGCATGTTTGTGTGCTACACAAAGCTGTTTTCTCTGCGTAATTGGTGCACCGGCACCTTAACAGCATTGCTTGGGGCACACAGTACCCATAATACTTACCATAACTGTGTACAGACGGGTGCAGAGAAATGTGACAGTTTTCATATGTATCGGTGATATTATACAGGCATATTTCTACTATACCGGGCAAGTAAGAGCCCGACTCGCTCACGAAGGGTTCCGTACCTAAATTCAAACAATAAAGGCTTTTTATCTTTTATCTTTATCTTTACTAAATTCTGTAAATATTTCAATTCAAGTGTCTACTGTTGTAGTGATTGATTTATTCGAAGGAAAGCCTCGGGCGCAGACCAAGCCACGAACGAGGCGCTTCGCCACCTACCGCCAGCGTACATCGCGGCGGTGACGGGCCTCTTCAATGGCATATTGCGCTCGGGCCATTTCCCAAAAGAGTGGAAGACCGGCCGGGTCATCATGCTGCCCAAGCCGGGCAAAGATCTCAAGAAGCCCGAAAGCTACCGGCACATCACGCTCCCGAGTGGTGTTTGAGGAGATCATGCTCATCCAGGCACCCTGCTCCCGCACATTCCTCCCCGTGCGGAGCAGTTAGAATTCAGGTCAGAGCACTCGACGACGCTCCAGGTCGCAAGACTCCGCCAACCCTGAAGCTCTCTGGGAAGGACGTCCCGTGGCAGCCACACGTGACATACCTGGGGGTGAAAATCAATCGGCGCCTGTGCTTGAGGCAGCAGGTCGGGTCGGTGGTGGCGACCACGAAGATGGCGCGAGGGAAGCTGCGTCCGCTGCTCTCCCCACGACTCCCGCTGCGAACAAAGTTGGCGATCTACAAGACCTACATCCGATCCCTCCTCACCTAAAACAAAATAATTTTATTTAAACGTGGTTTGTTGTGTTTTTATGCTTAGATAATGGTACGGAACCCTTAGTGCGCTAGTCTAACTCGCCCTTGACCGAGTTTTTTAAACCCATCAACACAAAACCTGCAAATACCAACCCTATTTTCCGCCATAAAAAGTTCAATATCAAATATAATACATACGCAAACCAATAAAACTAACCAGAAAAATATAAAACAAACATTATCACTAAAACTCGATTGTTTCAGCCACCAAACGACCGATATTTCTAGACCCTTGAGCATTTAAAACAGCAAAAAAAATCTGACCAAATTCAATATAACTCCCAAAAGGTACGGACCAACTTATTTTGGGTGAAAAATTTATTGTCAGTGAATCGTAAAAGTCCCTTGGGGTGCAAAAATGTAGCACCCTGTGATTTTGGGGTTAAATGATTGCCTATTAAAGTCCCACCGCTGGGCTAAGGTCGTATGCTTAATTCGTGTTGGGATATCCTATTGGGAAATCTCGGTTTGAAAACGAAAAAGGTTTTTGTTTAATTTTTAGTACTAAGAATGTTTTTTTAAGAGAATACATTTTTTTGTTGTTTTGTTAATTAGGGGAGTGTTGATAAATTCTTTGGTTGTTTTTTGGTGCCATTGAGCTCCGCTTAAATGGCTCTTTAATAGGCTATTTTACTCAATTATCTTTTATTAATTATAACCAAAATTTTAGTACCATATCATATCGTGCTGACGATTGTACTTAGCCTAGAGGAACAATTTGATAAAAAAATCTTATGACACAACCAGTTTAGGGCATCGGAACCGGTTTTGGGCGTCACAAAAAGACCGTCACCCGTTTTTTCGGTTCTTACCTTTTTTATTAGATTTTTAAAAATCTAATAATAATAAAAAAGTAAAGCATTATATTTTTAGGCTCTATAGGTAAATTCGTTCTATCTGTCTGTTGGTAATAGGTAAATGACGTTAATGGAAGCGATAGCACGAAACGCGTCCAGACCGTGACACGGTCGTGAGTTGTATTATATAGCGCAGAGGGTAAGATTCGCACTGCACCTGGCCGGCAGCGCGGCGCCATTTTGTTTTAAGTACAAACATTATATTAAACTGATGATTGATACAAAAAGGTAGGTTATTTAGTACATTTCTTTCTATAAGCTAAATGTTATTGAAAATACCTGAATACTTTTTACGTATAACAATTAGAACTGTTTGATGTGCAACGAAATTTTTGACTTATTATCCCTTCCAATCATTTTACTACTTTTACTAGGTTCTTTATTTTTTACGCATTTTCATAAAAAATCGGAAGAACCGAAAGAACCAGGAAACCGGTTCTTGACAGCGTTTGCAACCGAAAACCCGGTTCTTAAAAATAATGACCGGTTCTCGATGCCCTATACCAGTTGGTCCATGAAAAACCTGACTTGTTTTGTTTTGTGTAAAAATATTAAATGTGAATACAGTCAAGTAACCTATTCTTCTTCATAGCGTGTCGCCGATGATCTTTATATTCACTCCGATGTTTGGGGCGGTTCGCTGGTAGACTAAGTATAAAATGTTTTTTTAGTCTGGATACTCACTTAGCAATTACGGCAATAGATACGCCCATTATGGCCCGTCTTAATTTTTCTATGTTTTATTAATTAATTAATTCCCATTTGTTCCCGGAAGTTATAATAAAAAATCCGGGTGTAAATGGGAAATTTTCCGGAAAGGCGCATATAATGTAAGAAAAAGCTAAAAGATTTAATTGATAAATAATTTAATTTATCGATATCATCTTTTTGGACTTTTTGGTTTAGACAGTTTGGATACGATGTATCGGCAGCGAAGGGAGGAACTAAGCAAATAATTATTGTATGAAATCTCTTTCGTTTTCTCCTTCTTGTGTAACTTCATATTTAACAAAAAAACTTGTGTATTAATTTCGTGTCGAAACTTTAGTAAAGTATCTGTATTATCAATTATCAATATTATCAATAAATTATTTGTTTCCCAAATAAATAAATATATCTAGTCCCGTTTTACCCATTGGATACGGAACCCTAAAAATGAGAAAGACATGAAAAGCAACTAAACGGCATACAATTTGTTTCAATCAAAATTGACGTCAAACGTTTTTTTCCGTAATTTGTTTGTGAAATGTTATTTTCGACTTGAGTTGTAGGTATTCTTTTGTTTTTCACCTGTTACAGCAAAATAGGTTAGCACTTGCCTCGTACGTAAGTGCAAGTACTTCTATATGGCAGATATTGATCAAATTATCATCATCCGTAAATGTTATTTTAAGGTTGGCTGAAGAGATTGCTTAGCATTAAGTCCGCCTTTGCTCCAAACTTTTTAAGTACCAGTAAACTAATGTTCATTGTATTTATCGTAATATGGGCAATATACAGTATTGTAAGTATTGTATTTCAGTCCTAGAACTTTACGAGAGGTAAATCTAGATTTACCTTTTTGACCTATGTTACATTTTATTATCAAACTAACAGACCTACAAGAACATGATCCTGGTGTTTAAGTAGCCAAAACTAACAGATTTTTCAGGTACCCAAAGGCGCAACAACAATCTAACGCCATCTAGCGATAAAAGCTAGGACCAAAGACTTAATATACTTTCCGGAGCATAAAGGAGTTAATTGTAGAAATACCTACTATTTTTGTATGGGAGTCCTATTTTATAATTACTGTAGATCAATTCAAACTTGGTCTGCTATAAGCTACCAATCTTCAAATCGGATTTGTAAGTTAACAAGATAACGATAATTGGGAACTACTAAATTTATTTTTATCATTCATATGAAACATTTCACTATCAGAAACGGAAAACAGAAAGATTTTTTAAATCCGTTCATAAATAAGTAAGTTGTAAGCCTTTGAAATTCGATGGAAGGGGAAACTGTCAAAAAAACAAGAAAAGGATGCACTGTGTGTGCAGTGACGTCACTGCCACTTGGTTTCGAGCGTACAAAAGAGATAGCACGACGTCCTCACCACGCTCCCATTTCTTCTTGAAAAAACTTTAAAATCCAATTACTGCCTTAATTATCAACCAATTTTGTTGTTGTTTTAAGAATCGGTTACTTTCTAGTGTACATATTGTGTCGTATGCAAATATTGCCCAAGTATGAATACAGTCAAGAAGCCTATTTAAAAAAAGCTACAAAATTCCGCCATTTTTTCTTTTTTTTATATACCCAGTAAATACGAATCTAACGACAACACTCAAGCAAATATGTATAAGCCGTTTAGGCTGCGAGCGTGTCGAATAATTATATAATTCATAGGTACATACATAAATACCTACACACTCTCGAAAATTTATTTATTTATTTATTTCCACTTACACATCTACCATTACGGATAAGTCCATTGCGATAGAATAGCACTATTTAAATATACATTTGCAATACATATATTTTATGCCTTATAACAAATTTTCGATAACGATATACTTGTGAATTCACTCATAGTGCAACTAAATAGGTCGATCTCAAGAGCCACAGCATTCAGTGTTCGCAACGCTCGCGTCAGTGGGGCTTCTCGCATCAAGTTAGTGCGTGCGTATGGCAAGGCCAGCAGCGGCGGCCGGCGGCGGCGCGATACGTAGCCATTCGGCACGCAGAGACACATTTCCGATAACACAACCGCATGAGAGATTTCCCCCCTTAAGACCCTTAACAGATATTTTATAAGGGCAACTTGCCTTCTGACCTTTAGTTCCTCATATCCAACCATCCCTAAAATGAACAAAGTAGGATACATCAACGGGTAGAACGGGTAAACTCCATACAGTCTCATGTACAGATACCTAACAAACTTGTTTTGTATCTTTTCCAGCATGAGACTATATTTGGCTTCATGGGGATCCCAAATCATAGAGTTCACTTCAAGTTGACTGCGAACCAGGGTATTATACAGACATATGATGGCATGTATATTTGTAAAGCCCTTCACAGTTCACACTTCAAAATCTCCTTCCTTCTTGCGCAGTCAGGTAAAAAGCAAAAGTTTATCACCCGAAGTTCATTTTTTCTGAGCTTTACATTTAAAAGGAGCTTACTTAGCTATCGGCCGGTTGAATGGTTCACGCCGGCATAGTGGTATCAAAGGTTTAGGATATCTAGAAAAGGCATAATAATAAGCGCAATATTAATATTGACATCTGATCTTGACGGCTCAATGGGCCTCTGCCTTAATTGGACATACCAAAATGAAAAAAAAAAAAAAAAAACAACTGTCATTTAACTGTTTTGATATTTAGATATTGACAGTGATATTTTTATAATGTAACCACACATAATATTTACTTTTTAATTAGTAACAAAAATGCTATTTTGATTGGTACCTACTAACAACCTGTATGGACATTAATAGTCTGAAAAAAAAAAAATATATATTGACACTGACACACGTTAACTTTTTTGAAATTTTGCTGACCATGGAGTTTAGGATCGATTGACCATGTAGTCCAATCGATCGATATAACGATGATGATAAAATTTTAACTTGGACACTTCCAGCTTCGTCCAGGGTACTGCTGTATCTCGGTTTTAACAGATGATCACAATGAGGTACTTTACTACTGTTCTAGCTAAGTTAATGGCACATTCAGCTGTATTAAATTTGGTAAAGAAATATAACACAAATTATTTTTCAACAATCTTTGCCAACGTAAATAATACGCGATTGGCTTGTAATCCATCTCGGTGATAAAGAAAAATTATAAAGTGTAAGTTCAAAAATATTTTAATTTTTCATGTACACACTGTAATGTTTTCTTCGTCATAGTATTCCATGAGGTTATGTTAAGACTCGGAAAACTTAACTGGCCCATTAATTATCTATTTAATGAAACTATTTTAATACGGTTTTATTGTGTTTGATATTTCTTATTTTTGCATGTAACGTTTCAAACAATTGCAGCGTATTTTATTTCCATAACTTTTTTTGCGCCGAACTATCTTTCTATTTCTCCCAATGGTTGACCGGTAGAGAATGCTCTTAGCTTTAAGTCCGCCAATTGTTATAAGTATTTGACTTGTGGAATAATAAAGTTTTAAAAACAAATAATGTAAAAAGCGTGATGACTGATGATTATTTTATTTATTAAAACTTTATTGTTCCACAAAGAACACATGTACTTATAACAATTGGCGGACTTAATGCTAAGAGCATTCTCTACCAGTCAACCATTGGGAGAAACGGAAAGATAGACTGGCAATAATACAAAGTGGATTCAAATTCATTTGCATCCTTTTAACCATCGACTGTACCAATGATTTTAAGTAATTTAAGACAAATAAAACGTCACTTAAACATCATCTTATCATATTAAAGAACACGTCTAAACATGTATTAGATGCTTTGATGAAAACTATTACTTACAGTAATAAAAAAAATAATTGTGCCAGTGTGCCACAGCCATAATCAGTGCTACTCTGATTCAATACAGCCTTTCGTTTCAATGCTGTCTTGGCAGACATTTGTATTATAACAATCGGGCCCGTAAGCCGAACCTACCTAAATCAGATTTACTTGAAAAGGGTTATTCAAGGTGGCAAATTTATCGCTGATTCCGCCAAAAATCCGCATGATTGAGTCGCACAAAACCTGCGTATGAAATCAATGTTTCATTGATTTACAGATATTCTACTCAAATATTTTTTTTGTAACACTTCCAAGCAGTACGATGCAGTCCAGGCTGATCTGCGAGAGATGGAAGCCGACAACAGGCGAGCCATCACGCAGAATAGAACACTCTGGCGCTCTCTCGTTGCGGAAGCCAAGATCCACTTCGAGTCGCTGAGCCAGAGGTAAGTAAGTACATATTCCACGCTTGAGCACCAAATTTGGAATCAGAACGACTTTTCTTTAATCCTTTCAAAAATAAATAAGATATAACTCTTTGAATCTGTGGAAGCGGAAACTGTCAAAAGACAAGAAAAGGACGCACTTAGGGTACAGTGACGTCACTGCCACTTGGTTCCTTGCGTACAGAAGAAATAGCAATTGTACCACACTTCCACTTTTTAATTAATTAAAGCAGTTATTAGCATTTAAAGTTTTCTTAAGAAGATATGTGGGAACGTGCTGGGAAAGTCTTGCTATCTCTTTTGTACGCACGAAATCAAGTGGCAGTGACGTCATTCCACCATTAAGTGCGTCCTTTTCACGTTTTTTGACAGTTTCCCCTTCCACAGGATTTCAAAGGCTTATAACTGATTTAATACTAGCTGTTTCCCGCAGCTCCGCCTGCGTCAAAAAGTAGCCTATGTTTGACCCCGGGTATTCAACTATATTCGTACCTAATTTCATCAAAAGCGTAACAGACAGACAGACAGACTTTCGCATTTATAATATTAGTATGGATTGAACGGATTCAAAAAATTCTGTCAGTTTTCGACATCAGGGACTCAAATTTGTATTAAGAAATATATTTTTTTTTAATAGAATAGCATATTGTCAAGAACGCATAAAGTGAGACGTTTTGAAAGAAATAAAAGAATTCCTCGCTATAGGTCAGAAAAGAAATGCTAATGTCAGATACCAAATTGCATATAACTTTAACACATAAATTCAAACCCAGTTACCGATAAAACAGAGTTGAAGATCCCAGTCTGTCTCGATTAAACGACTATTGGAAAGTATCGAAAAACATCCACCAAGTTTTTGCTGAGGACTGATAAGAAAGTTGTTATGACAAAGAGTTGAGTAAAGTGGATACGGGATTGAAATTAAAAAAATATACATAATTAAAACAATTTGAAATAATGGGAAACCTCTTCCAATAGTCCAGTTGAAAGCAGATAGACTCCTCATGTGGTTTCAATTTAGTAAAAGGAGATGAGAATTCTTCATTAAACATAAAGTGTCTTTCTATTCTTCAAATGTGTTTTTACAATGATTTCTTATGTTTTCGCGATTATTACACATTAAATTAAACTATTTTAATACGGTTTTATAGCGTCTATTACCTATTTATTTACACCTAATGCTTCAAACACTTTGCAGCGTTATGTACTGCGCGGAACATAATTTGTTAAGTGCTTGTAACTTTAATCCGCTAAGTTCAATTTAAATGACGACTTAACCACCAGAATTACTCACTTTCAGACTTCACTATCAGAATTACTCACTTTCAGACTTCACTATCAGAATTACTCACTTTTTTCTGGCCGACACTTTTCACTTTTTGGGCCTAAATGGATAATTAATGTATTTTGTTTTTTTATTATTCTTACATAGTTGAAAATACATTGACAATGTTACACAAATCAAAATTGGGTTTTCCGAACATGTTTACTTGAAAATAATTTATCAACCATCAATTAATTTTTATAAAGTTGTTGTTTTAGAATGCCATATCCATATTAAAATAAGTTTTCTATCATCCACCGTCTCATCTTTTCGTTATCAATACCAACCAGTCGTAATTCTCGCAGCCTCGGTCCATTCGCTCTGTATTGACATTTCTGAATTGTTCTTAAATCTGTTTAAGATTTAATCGATACTAGAAACACGCCATGGAGCCCTATTTTTGAAATGCATGACATTTATGTTGAACAAAAAAAAATTCGTTAACGACCGAAAATCATTCCTTAACGAAGAAAAATTATTAGATTCACCGATTTTCACACTTAGGCAAAGTGCCAAGTCCTTGTGCAAAGTCAAAAATAGGGCTTCTGACTTTGCACAAGGTATTAGTTAACTAAATAGTTTGACAGTTCCATAGTTTAACTTCATATCCTTAGTTAGGTTCATTTATCCTATACTAGCTGTTTCCCGCAGCTCCGCCTGCGTCAAAAAATAGCCTATGTTTGACCCCGGATCTTCCACTATATCCATACCAAATTTCATTAAAATCCGTTCAGCGGTTGGGCCGTGAAAGCGTAACAGACAGACAGACAGAAAGACAGACAGACTTTCGCATTTATAATATTAGTATAAATATAGATGTTCGATTTAAACCCACCTTTGTGCCTCACTGTATTTACCCGACTGTGCCAAAAAGAGGGTTATGTTTTGTGAGTGTATGTATGTACTTATAATATATGTATGTATGTATAATTGTTTGGCACGCTCTGCAGCCTTAACGGCTCGATGGATTTTGGCTTGAGAGGTGTCGTTAGATTCGTATTTACTGTGAGAGTGGCACTGGGTATATAAAAAAATAAATAAAAAAAAATAAAAAATAAAAATGGCCGATTATTTTTTTTAGTTTTTCATTTCAATTCTCATTAACCGATATCGAAAAACTAGCAGGAAAGCTTTTCAAACGTATTCTTAAATATTGCCACAGAATATCCATACAGCCCGATTTTAAATTCAAAAGGCTTAGTAGAGAATGAAGACCGTATTAAAACTAGACGGCAACGAGTTGAAAAGTTTTTGATGAGTTCCGTATTTTATTTATTACGCAAACACGGCCGGCCTGATAACCGATTTGGTTGAGTAATAGGAAGCGTTGTTCATGTTTTGTATTTATGTTATAGAATTCTAAAAACCCTGAAACATGGGTTTACTCATTTATGAAAAGGAATATGTGAAGTTTTTTTTTATACAACTAAGTAGGCAAACAGGCGTACGGCCCACCTGATTGTAAGTGGTTACCGTAGCCTATGAACGCCTGCAACACCGGAGATTTCACGAGCGCGTTGCCGATCCTGAAGGATTTTTTTCACGCCCTTTTTGAAGCCTCCCATGTTATAGTCACTTGGGAAAATCATGGCAGGGAGTTTAATCAATAATCGCAGTGTACGAGTTTCGAATAGAAATGGTGTAAATAATCTTCTTATTTCATACATACTTTGGAATCCCGTTTTGACCCTTCATACTTGTACATGCTAAGAAACATGCGAAACAGCTTCCTGTAACGACCACCAGAGCTTTGATTGCTTGTTATGAGCTAATATTTTCATAGGTAAACAATTTGGTATTTCTTTGTATCGTTTTCTCTAGATTTTAACAGTAGTAAATTTAATATCTCATTAATAGTTTTTGTTGTTATTTCAGCAGCAATATTAGCTTCTTATTTACTATATGTCACTGTGTTAATTAGACCAGCTTGCTCTCCGTATCTTAGCATAATTTGTTAACATCAATAGAATTGTTATGGTTTGTGCTAGTCAAATCGTGATATTTGCATTTGATTGGCGACAATTTGTTATATATTTTAAATAAAAAATAAATAAAACCATTTTACCAGGGAACCCCAAAAATCCATCAAACTGTTTTACCTTTTAAGCGCACAGGTAAAGCGGTATCCACATTTTCCCCTCGTCCAATTTAAATATTTCAAGGATCAAGATTGAGAAAGCTCGCTCCCGTATTGAGAGTTAAAATTGTTCGCCTAAAATGGCAGAGGCTTATTAGAATAAAAATAAGAATATATCTTTATTGAGAAAGCTATCATGTAAGTACAGCAAAGGTCTATTATTCTGATTTCAGTTATTTTTAAGACCTTTCATTTCTATTCCTGCGTGGATCATTCATCTTCCACATAGGTTTCTAAAAAAAAATCGTAGGAGAGAAAGACGTCTGTCTGTCAGTCCAGTCGGACGGACAGACGGAAAGACGGAAAGACGGACAGACGGACAGACATGACGGTTCCTTATGTACTACGGAACCTTAAAAACGATAAAAGAACTACATTATAGGCCAAAAGGCGGGTCCAACAACTTTGACACTGGGGTGAACAGGGTCGGTTTATCATGTGATCATCATCATCTTAGCGCCTTCCCGGTTGGATCATCAGCTGTTTTCTTTGTAGCCCAGGGTCCGCTTTCCTACTTTTACGTCTCCACTTCGCCCGGTTCAGTTTATCATGTAACCCATTGATTTAATGATGGGTTTGGTAGAATGGGACTGTTTTACCTAAGTGGTTGCAACCACGAGTCTAAACGAAAATATTTTTTTTCTCTTTTTTATGCTCCAGTCTGTCCCTTTCCTCAAAAAATGTGAAACAGTGGCCCATAGCTATTTGAGAATTAAAATTTAGTTAATAATACTGAGTCTGCTTCCATATTAACAGATTTTTCCACTTCACTCCGATCGGCTGCATTCGATAACATCAGATAACATAATTACCTCGCACCGTGCTCGAGTTTTAGTATTTGACTTAGTATTAATATTAATACACCGTGAAATTTTAGTCGTTTTGGACCCATCGTCCAGTGACTCTATACCCACCACCAATAATTTGCACACACAACACATGTTTCACCTATATAGTTCGACGGAAAAGCGAATGACACAAAACCATCGTAATGCTGTCCACCCCTCCTACCTAAGTGGTAGGAATATGAAACATCCATAATTTCTTGACTTTCCATAATTTTATAATTTCCATACTAATATTCCATACTTTCCATACTAATATTATAAGTGCGAACGTATGTCTGTCTGCTACGCTTTCACGGCCAAACCGCTTAACGAATCTTGATGAAATTTAGTATGAATATAGTTAGAAATCCGAGGTCGAACATAGGCTACTTTTTGACGCAGACGGAGCTGCGGGAAACAACTACTCAGTTCGATATAAAAGAATAAATCGAACCACGCCGGTTTCCCGTATTTATCTGCCTACCTCTTTGAAAAATCCTGATAGTCTTATTTTCTTTCCTATCTTTTCCCGGTCTATCCGAAATAAAGAGATTAATTATGTATCTCCGCTTAGGATTCACGTGTTGCTCCGGTCCTTTGAGAGGCTTGCGCGGGGATTTGGATCTAACGCGTAGAGGCCCTTTAGAGAAAGAAGTTGATGGCATGTGGTGCTCCTGCCAAAACCCGTTCTCGAACATATCAATAGTTGACATTTCCATAAACAGGGCTCGGCAGGAGAAGGAACTATTTCTAATGAGTGAAAAGAATAAATGGGCTATGGTGATGAAGTTTGGGTGGTTTAAATCTGGGTTATTTATTATATAGGTGTTCGGGCACCTGCCATAATCATGATTACTGACTATTAGTGGCAGGCGGTGACTCGCCACTCAGTGAATGGGCCCCCAAATAGTCGCCGCGTTTGGCAACAGAGGGACAACATTGGAATCAGGGGTTAAGTATTATTATCAAAAAACTTTCAATAAACAACAAGTACGTGCGGGATTCAGGGCGATATTCAATTAGTCTATTGAAATTCATCCTTCAGGAAAATCTAGTGCAGGATTAGCAATTCTAATAAGGCAGCATAGTTTTTAAACTTCTAAATGCTTTCGTGAAATGCATATCTTAAAATTTTTCAATTAATTCTTCTTCATACAAGCGTTTTTCCCTGTCACTGAGAAAGGAACGTTTATTTGTGTTGTGTCCTCAACTTACGCTTCAGGAGCGCTATTTTTGTAAATTGTGATAAATATGACAAATGAAAATCACACAAAAAAATTATTCGACTTGCCTATTTTCAGAGCACTTCAGAGCCTAGAGACCGCTGTTAATAAGGGTTCTAGATTTGGCTGTATTATAATAATAGAACGGCTGTCTTCTGACCTCTGTTACCCTTATTACAGATAATTGATAACAACAGGAACATGACTAAGCTGTTTATCATCATGGTTCTGTTCTAGATGGCGGTGTTATTACAATGGGATGATTACCATGTGAGCATCTAATACAGGAAAACCTGACCAATCGGAACATGACCCGCGGTGTATTAGTGGCCAACACTGACAGAATTTTCAGGCTGCTTAAAGGCATCTGGCACAGCCTAACGACTGCATATCCATAACAACCGGGACCAACTGCTTAACGTGCCATCCGCACGGAGGAGATCGACAAATTATTTAAACTTGAATAAGAGTATATACTCGCTTAGAGAGATTTTTAAATCTATACCAAGGAGTTGCATATGTAAAACAATTATTTATTGAATTGATTAGTATAAATTAAAATTCTCCCTCCAAAATATTTTTTCTCTGAGTTTGATGAATAGTTAAGGAGTTTTGGCGGGAAGCTGTGAAGAGCAGTATCGGCGCTGTATGTATTTTCCAAAATATATATTTTTTTTTGTGTTTGTGCGCAATAACGGTGGTAAGAAAGGCTATAACGGACTTTTATCCATAGCCGTAAAGAAACAATTACTAAAAAAAATGAATAGTTAAAAGTATTTCAAAATGAAGTTGATCTTAAAATTAAAAAAAGGAAAACAAAAATAAATTTCGCCGCATAACGCCATATGTCGCTTTTTTTAATAAAATCTGTTTATATTTCCAGTGCTACATAAAAATAAGGCATGCTACGACTGACTTATGATACAAGTATTGGAGGGAAAAGGGCTTGGTAAGTTTTCACATAAACCCCTTTTTATTGGTTAGACTAGACAAGCAGGTCAGCTATGCCTGAGATGGTGTGTTATAAGTTGCAAGAGAAAGGAAACAAATATCTTTTCAACAATTTTTTTGGTGTGCTTATTCCACTTCTGAGCAAAGATTTCTTCCCTAGGCCAAATACTTAATTTATACTATAAACATGTATAATAAACTCCCAAAAGGTATGGAACATATCGACGTTTACATATACAGGACTCACGCCCTTATAAATTAAGTCAAATGCGTGATTTGTCGTAAAAACAACTGCAAAAAAACCCTACAGATCCTATACAAGGTTCCGTATCTCGAAAGGAAAAAATTGTCCGTCCGTCCGTCTGTTAATCAAGACCTTTTTCTCAGGAACGCGTAGATGTATCAAACTGGAATTTCTATCAAATACTCAGGTCTACTGTCCCTTGGAGTAGTGAAAAAATCAAACTTCTAAGCCGACGCAATCAAAAGATACAGCCTTTTATGCTGCAAATTTTCGACACTCGCAAGGGAATCAAAACCTACAGGGTACTTCCCGTGAACTTATCTTGAAATTCGGTACGAAGCAACGTCTAATAGCACGTTCGGCGGCTCCAAAAAACAGTGACACCCGGTTGTACCCCTGATCGGGCAGGAATACCGACAGTACATTATGAATGAATGAATATATCATGAGAGGTAGGTAGGACATTTTGTAAGGAGTAGTCCGTCTGGGGAAGTACCACCACCCCACAGAAGACCGCAGAAAAATAAATGCATTGTTGTGTTCCTGCTGGTGAGTAGGGTCGCAAGGCTCCAGAGGGGTCACTGTGCTGATAGCGGATAGGTCGGCAACGCGCTCGTTACATCTCCGGTGTTGCAGGCGTTCATAGGCTACGGTAACTACCATCAGTTGGGCCGTACGTTTGCCTACTTAGTTGTAAAAAAAAGCTCCTAGGAACCGCTTATATCAATCCTGTAACTTGGACCACCAAATAAAGGGCAGGCTACACATAGCTCCTAGCGAGCTCATAAAACACAAAGCAGTGGAATAGTAATAAAACGCAGAGCCGACCATACTATATGAATCGGCCTTATATTTCCCTATAAGAGTCTCTTCGAACATCAAGATGTGTATTGAATAGGCGGTTTTTACGATTGGGTGTAGGAACTTTAGTGGAGTCTTGGTTTATTAAAACAAACATACACTTTTTATAGTCATTGTGCAGAAGTCATTCCAATGTTTGGTTGATATCGCAGTAAACATGCATAAAAAATACACACGATCATTTTACTGCTGGACAATGTACAGGTTATTAAAAAATATAAAGGTAAGTAGCTTTTTCTCGAAGCTTCGCCTGCGTCAAAAAGTTGCCTAGGTTTGACCCCGGGTCTTCAACTATATTCATACCAAATTTCATTAAAATCCGTTCAGCGGTTTGGCCGTGAAAGCGTAACAGACAGACAGACTTTCGCATTTATAATATTAGTATGGATACGAGATTTATTCATAAAACGCTGTTACGAACTTTATTTTATTATAACTTATTAACTTTACGATTTCTTATGTTTTCGCGATTGTTATTCATTAAATTAAACTATTTTAATACGGTTTTATCGCGTTTATTACTTATTTTATTTACACCTGACGTTTCAAACACTTACCTTACGTTTACTTAGTCTGCCTGCGACCATGAACGCTGTAAAGTGTTTGAAACGTCAGGTGTAAATAAAATAAGTGTAGCAAGCAGGCGCGTAGTAGCGGCTTACCGCCAATAGATGGCGATCACCGCGCGGGACCCGACTCGAGCGAGCCGTACCCACCTTCCCGCGCATCAACCCGCATACCGCGGGCCCCTCCGTAGCTGGCTAGCGGTGCCGGCGCAACGGCAGTTTAGTCCGCGACAGAGCGCGTGCGAGGCACTATCAATTTTGTTTCCTTTTAGTTCGTGTTGTGTTGTTTCATGTATGTATAATTTAGACTCAGCCTCCCTTACATAAGTAATAAACGCGATAAAACCGTATTACAATAGTTTAATTTAATTATTAACTTTACCCCCATTTATCCCCATTATTGAGTTTTTACAGACCTGTAAATAACCTGGCATACGATGCTATTATTAAATAAATATGAAACAAAACCGTTGAATAATATTACACCAAACTTCCCCCTTTTTCGCCTCATAATAACCTCAATCAAAAAAAGCTCTGGACAAAAAAAATCAAATAAATCAAGGAACATGTGTGCCAAGTTTTGTAAGGATCCGTTCAGAAATGCGATCTATAGCCCGGAACATATATTTTCCTACACAAAAGCAAAATTGGCCAGTTGTTAAAATTTAGACTTCGCTTACCCTCAGTCAATTATGATAGAACGCAACTTTCTACAGTATAAATTTCACCGAAACCCCATTACCTATTTGCATGTAATTTTACAACCGACACAGATAAACAGGATATACTGCGTAAAAACACATTATTACCAAAAACAGGGCATTTTCCAATACCTGTAGGCATTGTTGGTAATAAAATAATTTTTATATCTCCATTCCGACAGGCTTTAAACGTAATAAAATGTTTGAACGTCTGTAATTTTCATTTTCCGGCGGTATTCTCGTTTACGATCACAATAAAGGAGTATTGAGAATTATATTGTTTTTTTTTTTTAATAATCAGGTTATGAAGTATGGATTTGCCTGCGTTTGCGTGAGCGAACTGTCAGCTAGCAAGCCTTGCTGAATGGGGCATATTAAATTACCAAAATCGCTGGGTAATATTATATACCAGAGAAAAAAGTAACCCTTAATTTCCCTGAAAAATAAATTGTAATCAACTCTACCGGTATATGGCTTTGCCATATACGATGAAAACGATTTAAAAAAAAAAACTAATGTCACTTTGAACATCAAACTATCAAAGCGATCGAATGACAGTTGTTATTTTTTAATATTGATACTAGCTGTTTCCCGCTGCTCCGCCTGCGTCAAAAAGTAGCCTATGTTTGTCCCCGGGTCTTCAACTATATTCATACCAAATTTTATCAAAATCCGTTCAGCGGTTTGGCCGAGAAAGCGTGACAGACATACAGACAGAGTTTCACATTTATAATATTAGTATGGATTATTTAATTGGCTGATTCAGTCTTGAGTTTTTTCAGTTTCCGAATAATATTTTAAACTAAAAGTTTTGATAACTTTTGAAGCTATAAATAAATTCCGAAAGAGTTTTGTTAGCTGTACAAACAGACTAACAAATTTTACACAATATTGTTAGGTATCAATTTTATTGACAATAGAAATTATTGCTTCGGCCCTATAATTATGTTAAATGGCTTGTTAAAGTTCGTCCAAGCTTCGTTTACGGCAATTAAAATGATATTTACGACGGATTTTCAGTGAAAGATGTAAATAAGTTTGAAGGTTTGTTTATTTATTAGAACATTTGTTTATATTATGAATCCATACTTTCCATGCTTCCATACTATCCATATCCATTCTTCCATACTAATACGTGCAAAAGTCTGTCTGTCTGAAAGGCTTTCACGGCTAAACCGTTTAACGGATTTTGATGAAAGTTGGTATGAATATAGTTGATGATGCGGGGTCAAACACAGACTAATTTTTGACGCAGGAGCTGCGAGAAATAGCTAGTATTTTATATGGCGAAAGACATAAAATACTGGAGTCCTGTTTTCGAAAAGTTTAACTTAAAATTTAAATTGACTTCTATGCCAGGTTTTTGACAATAAAAAAGCAAATTCGAAGAGTTCGAATATCAAAAGTAAATCATGAGACTCATCGGTTTTGCACGAGTCATACTTTTCAATAATAAGTCTACTGGTTACATTTTTAGTCCACTCCTCTAGTAGTAGTAGTAACACCAACAGACTTGGTCAATGGTCATGGATTCGACTCCCACGGGAAGCATACTTTGTTTAGTTGTTTCCAATTTGGTAAATAATGATGATTCCTACTGCTGGCCAAAGACCCCTCCTTTTTTCTGCTCGTCTCTATCTAAAGTAACTCCCTAATTTAAAAAAAGAACCGTGATAATATGACTAAATAATTAAACATGAAAAGCAGAAAAAAATATTTTCTTAAACATGCGCGGAAATATTGTCATTACTTTTGAATAAAGAACACGCGAAGTAACATATTTACGTAGACTGAAAATCAAATTCACTTCCCGGCGCGTTCTTTGAATTTGGAACGAAGAGCGCGCCGGTAATGTTGTATGAAACGGTGTGCTGTTTGAATTTATAACTTTTTCATCTATCGTACACATTGCGTTCTCATGGCTGTATCTGAAAAACCAAAATCACTTCCCGGCGCGTTCTTTGAATTTGGAACGAAGAGCGCGCCGGCAATGTTGTATGAAACGGTGTGCTGTTTGAATTTAGAACTCTTTTATCTATCGTACACACATTGCGTTCTTGTGGCTGAATAGCCACAGATACGTTTACCTTTCGGCACAAACTGTAAAATAAATTAAATTTATTATGTAAAAGGCCCTTTTTTATTTCCTTGCATTTTTTTAAGAAAAGCACTATATATGCCTCGGCCGAAATGGCAATTGCCTGTCTCATGTCATTGAAGTCCTCGCCTGCGGCTCGGCCTTCAAACTCATACTCGACCTGCAATTGCCTATTTCGCTGCCTTTGCAATAATGTACTATTATACAATAAGAAAATACGAGAATGTTTTTCCTGTCACGAACTTGCACAGAGCGCCATCTGTGGCATAGCATAAGAACTAGGAAAACATGAAAAGCCCGTGAAAAGGTTCACAGACAACCTCGTTTTGAAGCTTCGCCTGCGTCAAAAAGTATGTTTGACCCCGGGTCTTCAACTATATTCATACCAAATTTCATTAAAATCCGTTCAGCGGTTTGGCCGTGAAAGCGTAACAGACAGACAGACTTTCGCATTTATAATATTAGTATGGATACGAGATTTATTCATAAAACGCTGTTACGAACTTTATTTTATTATAACTTATTAACTTTACGATTTCTTATGTTTTCGCGATTGTTATTCATTAAATTAAACTATTTTAATACGGTTTTATCGCGTTTATTACTTATTTTATTTACACCTGACGTTTCAAACACTTACCTTACGTTTACTTAGTCTGCCTGCGACCATGAACGCTGTAAAGTGTTTGAAACGTCAGGTGTAAATAAAATAAGTGTAGCAAGCAGGCGCGTAGTAGCGGCTTACCGCCAATAGATGGCGATCACCGCGCGGGACCCGACTCGAGCGAGCCGTACCCACCTTCCCGCGCATCAACCCGCATACCGCGGGCCCCTCCGTAGCTGGCTAGCGGTGCCGGCGCAACGGCAGTTTAGTCCGCGACAGAGCGCGTGCGAGGCACTATCAATTTTGTTTCCTTTTAGTTCGTGTTGTGTTGTTTCGTGTATGTATAATTTAGACTCAGCCTCCCTTACATAAGTAATAAACGCGATAAAACCGTATTACAATAGTTTAATTTAATTATTAACTTTACCCCCATTTATCCCCATTATTGAGTTTTTACAGACCTGTAAATAACCTGGCATACGATGCTATTATTAAATAAATATGAAACAAAACCGTTGAATAATATTACACCAAACTTCCCCCTTTTTCGCCTCATAATAACCTCAATCAAAAAAAGCTCTGGACAAAAAATTTCAAATAAATCAAGGAACATGTGTGCCAAGTTTTGTAAGGATCCGTTCAGAAATGCGATCTATAGCCCGGAACATATATTTTCCTAAACAAAAGCAAAATTGGCCAGTTGTTAAAATTTAGACTTCGCTTACCCTCAGTCAATTATGATAGAACGCAACTTTCTACAGTATAAATTTCACCGAAACCCCATTACCTATTTGCATGTAATTTTACAACCGACACAGATAAACAGGAAATACTGCGTAAAAACACATTATTACCAAAAACAGGGCATTTTCCAATACCTGTAGGCATTGTTGGTAATAAAATAATTTTTATATCTCCATTCCGACAGGCTTTAAACGTAATAAAATGTTTGAACGTCTGTAATTTTCATTTTCCGGCGGTATTCTCGTTTACGATCACAATAAAGGAGTATTGAGAATTATATTGTTTTTTTTTTTTAATAATCAGGTTATGAAGTATGGATTTGCCTGCGTTTGCGTGAGCGAACTGTCAGCTAGCAAGCCTTGCTGAATGGGGCATATTAAATTACCAAAATCGCTGGGTAATATTATATACCAGAGAAAAAAGTAACCCTTAATTTCCCTGAAAAATAAATTGTAATCAACTCTACCGGTATATGGCTTTGCCATATACGATGAAAACGATTTAAAAAAAAAAACTAATGTCACTTTGAACATCAAACTATCAAAGCGATCGAATGACAGTTGTTATTTTTTAATATTGATACTAGCTGTTTCCCGCTGCTCCGCCTGCGTCAAAAAGTAGCCTATGTTTGTCCCCGGGTCTTCAACTATATTCATACCAAATTTTATCAAAATCCGTTCAGCGGTTTGGCCGAGAAAGCGTGACAGACATACAGACAGAGTTTCACATTTATAATATTAGTATGGATTATTTAATTGGCTGATTCAGTCTTGAGTTTTTTCAGTTTCCGAATAATATTTTAAACTAAAAGTTTTGATAACTTTTGAAGCTATAAATAAATTCCGAAAGAGTTTTGTTAGCTGTACAAACAGACTAACAAATTTTACACAATATTGTTAGGTATCAATTTTATTGACAATAGAAATTATTGCTTCGGCCCTATAATTATGTTAAATGGCTTGTTAAAGTTCGTCCAAGCTTCGTTTACGGCAATTAAAATGATATTTACGACGGATTTTCAGTGAAAGATGTAAATAAGTTTGAAGGTTTGTTTATTTATTAGAACATTTGTTTATATTATGAATCCATACTTTCCATGCTTCCATACTATCCATATCCATTCTTCCATACTAATACGTGCAAAAGTCTGTCTGTCTGAAAGGCTTTCACGGCTAAACCGTTTAACGGATTTTGATGAAAGTTGGTATGAATATAGTTGATGATGCGGGGTCAAACACAGACTAATTTTTGACGCAGGAGCTGCGAGAAATAGCTAGTATTTTATATGGCGAAAGACATAAAATACTGGAGTCCTGTTTTCGAAAAGTTTAACTTAAAATTTAAATTGACTTCTATGCCAGGTTTTTGACAATAAAAAAGCAAATTCGAAGAGTTCGAATATCAAAAGTAAATCATGAGACTCATCGGTTTTGCACGAGTCATACTTTTCAATAATAAGTCTACTGGTTACATTTTTAGTCCACTCCTCTAGTAGTAGTAGTAACACCAACAGACTTGGTCAATGGTCATGGATTCGACTCCCACGGGAAGCATACTTTGTTTAGTTGTTTCCAATTTGGTAAATAATGATGATTCCTACTGCTGGCCAAAGACCCCTCCTTTTTTCTGCTCGTCTCTATCTAAAGTAACTCCCTAATTTAAAAAAAGAACCGTGATAATATGACTAAATAATTAAACATGAAAAGCAGAAAAAAATATTTTCTTAAACATGCGCGGAAATATTGTCATTACTTTTGAATAAAGAACACGCGAAGTAACATATTTACGTAGACTGAAAATCAAATTCACTTCCCGGCGCGTTCTTTGAATTTGGAACGAAGAGCGCGCCGGTAATGTTGTATGAAACGGTGTGCTGTTTGAATTTATAACTTTTTCATCTATCGTACACATTGCGTTCTCATGGCTGTATCTGAAAAACCAAAATCACTTCCCGGCGCGTTCTTTGAATTTGGAACGAAGAGCGCGCCGGCAATGTTGTATGAAACGGTGTGCTGTTTGAATTTAGAACTCTTTTATCTATCGTACACACATTGCGTTCTTGTGGCTGAATAGCCACAGATACGTTTACCTTTCGGCACAAACTGTAAAATAAATTAAATTTATTATGTAAAAGGCCCTTTTTTATTTCCTTGCATTTTTTTAAGAAAAGCACTATATATGCCTCGGCCGAAATGGCAATTGCCTGTCTCATGTCATTGAAGTCCTCGCCTGCGGCTCGGCCTTCAAACTCATACTCGACCTGCAATTGCCTATTTCGCTGCCTTTGCAATAATGTACTATTATACAATAAGAAAATACGAGAATGTTTTTCCTGTCACGAACTTGCACAGAGCGCCATCTGTGGCATAGCATAAGAACTAGGAAAACATGAAAAGCCCGTGAAAAGGTTCACAGACAACCTCGTTTTGAAGCTTCGCCTGCGTCAAAAAGTATGTTTGACCCCGGGTCTTCAACTATATTCATACCAAATTTCATTAAAATCCGTTCAGCGGTTTGGCCGTGAAAGCGTAACAGACAGACAGACTTTCGCATTTATAATATTAGTATGGATACGAGATTTATTCATAAAACGCTGTTACGAACTTTATTTTATTATAACTTATTAACTTTACGATTTCTTATGTTTTCGCGATTGTTATTCATTAAATTAAACTATTTTAATACGGTTTTATCGCGTTTATTACTTATTTTATTTACACCTGACGTTTCAAACACTTACCTTACGTTTACTTAGTCTGCCTGCGACCATGAACGCTGTAAAGTGTTTGAAACGTCAGGTGTAAATAAAATAAGTGTAGCAAGCAGGCGCGTAGTAGCGGCTTACCGCCAATAGATGGCGATCACCGCGCGGGACCCGACTCGAGCGAGCCGTACCCACCTTCCCGCGCATCAACCCGCATACCGCGGGCCCCTCCGTAGCTGGCTAGCGGTGCCGGCGCAACGGCAGTTTAGTCCGCGACAGAGCGCGTGCGAGGCACTATCAATTTTGTTTCCTTTTAGTTCGTGTTGTGTTGTTTCGTGTATGTATAATTTAGACTCAGCCTCCCTTACATAAGTAATAAACGCGATAAAACCGTATTACAATAGTTTAATTTAATTATTAACTTTACCCCCATTTATCCCCATTATTGAGTTTTTACAGACCTGTAAATAACCTGGCATACGATGCTATTATTAAATAAATATGAAACAAAACCGTTGAATAATATTACACCAAACTTCCCCCTTTTTCGCCTCATAATAACCTCAATCAAAAAAAGCTCTGGACAAAAAATTTCAAATAAATCAAGGAACATGTGTGCCAAGTTTTGTAAGGATCCGTTCAGAAATGCGATCTATAGCCCGGAACATATATTTTCCTAAACAAAAGCAAAATTGGCCAGTTGTTAAAATTTAGACTTCGCTTACCCTCAGTCAATTATGATAGAACGCAACTTTCTACAGTATAAATTTCACCGAAACCCCATTACCTATTTGCATGTAATTTTACAACCGACACAGATAAACAGGAAATACTGCGTAAAAACACATTATTACCAAAAACAGGGCATTTTCCAATACCTGTAGGCATTGTTGGTAATAAAATAATTTTTATATCTCCATTCCGACAGGCTTTAAACGTAATAAAATGTTTGAACGTCTGTAATTTTCATTTTCCGGCGGTATTCTCGTTTACGATCACAATAAAGGAGTATTGAGAATTATATTGTTTTTTTTTTTTAATAATCAGGTTATGAAGTATGGATTTGCCTGCGTTTGCGTGAGCGAACTGTCAGCTAGCAAGCCTTGCTGAATGGGGCATATTAAATTACCAAAATCGCTGGGTAATATTATATACCAGAGAAAAAAGTAACCCTTAATTTCCCTGAAAAATAAATTGTAATCAACTCTACCGGTATATGGCTTTGCCATATACGATGAAAACGATTTAAAAAAAAAAACTAATGTCACTTTGAACATCAAACTATCAAAGCGATCGAATGACAGTTGTTATTTTTTAATATTGATACTAGCTGTTTCCCGCTGCTCCGCCTGCGTCAAAAAGTAGCCTATGTTTGTCCCCGGGTCTTCAACTATATTCATACCAAATTTTATCAAAATCCGTTCAGCGGTTTGGCCGAGAAAGCGTGACAGACATACAGACAGAGTTTCACATTTATAATATTAGTATGGATTATTTAATTGGCTGATTCAGTCTTGAGTTTTTTCAGTTTCCGAATAATATTTTAAACTAAAAGTTTTGATAACTTTTGAAGCTATAAATAAATTCCGAAAGAGTTTTGTTAGCTGTACAAACAGACTAACAAATTTTACACAATATTGTTAGGTATCAATTTTATTGACAATAGAAATTATTGCTTCGGCCCTATAATTATGTTAAATGGCTTGTTAAAGTTCGTCCAAGCTTCGTTTACGGCAATTAAAATGATATTTACGACGGATTTTCAGTGAAAGATGTAAATAAGTTTGAAGGTTTGTTTATTTATTAGAACATTTGTTTATATTATGAATCCATACTTTCCATGCTTCCATACTATCCATATCCATTCTTCCATACTAATACGTGCAAAAGTCTGTCTGTCTGAAAGGCTTTCACGGCTAAACCGTTTAACGGATTTTGATGAAAGTTGGTATGAATATAGTTGATGATGCGGGGTCAAACACAGACTAATTTTTGACGCAGGAGCTGCGAGAAATAGCTAGTATTTTATATGGCGAAAGACATAAAATACTGGAGTCCTGTTTTCGAAAAGTTTAACTTAAAATTTAAATTGACTTCTATGCCAGGTTTTTGACAATAAAAAAGCAAATTCGAAGAGTTCGAATATCAAAAGTAAATCATGAGACTCATCGGTTTTGCACGAGTCATACTTTTCAATAATAAGTCTACTGGTTACATTTTTAGTCCACTCCTCTAGTAGTAGTAGTAACACCAACAGACTTGGTCAATGGTCATGGATTCGACTCCCACGGGAAGCATACTTTGTTTAGTTGTTTCCAATTTGGTAAATAATGATGATTCCTACTGCTGGCCAAAGACCCCTCCTTTTTTCTGCTCGTCTCTATCTAAAGTAACTCCCTAATTTAAAAAAAGAACCGTGATAATATGACTAAATAATTAAACATGAAAAGCAGAAAAAAATATTTTCTTAAACATGCGCGAAAATATTGTCATTACTTTTGAATAAAGAACACGCGAAGTAACATATTTACGTAGACTGAAAATCAAATTCACTTCCCGGCGCGTTCTTTGAATTTGGAACGAAGAGCGCGCCGGTAATGTTGTATGAAACGGTGTGCTGTTTGAATTTATAACTTTTTCATCTATCGTACACATTGCGTTCTCATGGCTGTATCTGAAAAACCAAAATCACTTCCCGGCGCGTTCTTTGAATTTGGAACGAAGAGCGCGCCGGCAATGTTGTATGAAACGGTGTGCTGTTTGAATTTAGAACTCTTTTATCTATCGTACACACATTGCGTTCTTGTGGCTGAATAGCCACAGATACGTTTACCTTTCGGCACAAACTGTAAAATAAATTAAATTTATTATGTAAAAGGCCCTTTTGTATTTCCTTGCATTTTTTTAAGAAAAGCACTATATATGCCTCGGCCGAAATGGCAATTGCCTGTCTCATGTCATTGAAGTCCTCGCCTGCGGCTCGGCCTTCAAACTCATACTCGACCTGCAATTGCCTATTTCGCTGCCTTTGCAATAATGTACTATTATACAATAAGAAAATACGAGAATGTTTTTCCTGTCACGAACTTGCACAGAGCGCCATCTGTGTCATAGCATAAGAACTAGGAAAACATGAAAAGCCCGTGAAAAGGTTCACAGACAACCTCGTTTTGCTACACAAGTAAATTTATTTAGTAGTTCAACTTTACGTGACTAGATGCTACTGGACAAGGATTTTGTCATATGGAATGGAAAACTCTTAGAATTTTTTATTTTCTAACCCTTCTGTTATTAGAAGTAGGCAAAGAAGTCGGTTTTTGTTTAAAAAAATATTATTTCTCAACTCTACTGCGACGAAATCTCTTAAGGAGAGGTATTTGATCGTATTTCCCCTAGTAAGCTAGAAACGACTGAACCGATTAAATTTTGTGTATTATATATGGAGATATATAATGTTTATTTATTCAGGTAGAATATTTAAGATTAGGTACAATATTAACTTAAAAAATATTTACAAAAACACTTAAAGATAAAACAAAGAATCCACCTATAATGTCTTAAATCAAATTGAAAAAAATTAAAATCGGCGACGTTTGGCACAAAGTGCTAATATAAAAAATAAAAACTTAGTTTAAAGTTGTACTCAGGAGGAATCGGTTGGTAGTTAGTTTTATTATTCTGTTCTTTTTTCGAAATACATCCTTGGGTACGGAACTCTACCTAGTAGACAACCCAATTCAATAGAGAGGATGAATGACAGTTCCCACCAGCTTGGGACCTGGTCATCAATTTAAAAAATTCTAACCCCTGTAATCTTAAAAATAACCTTAAGAACGTCCTTCACTCAAACTCATTCGAGGCCGCCTTAAAGAAGTCCTCGAACTCTCCTTAAAATCGACATTCTTAGTTGGTTGCTTGAGCAAACTCCAATGTTACAGGTTATAATAACAATTCTAAACACAAAAATAGAAAGTTACAAAATAATAGAGTAAAACATTAACTAAAGTAAGGCCTAAAGTGGCAAAAAAACGATTTATATCCAATTTATTTCATTTTAAGCACGCCTCAAGGTCCCTCTCGACCAACCTTATATTTGACAGTTCGATACTCACCTCCAATAAGTAAACTTTGTAAGTCAAAGAAGCTAGTGACGGCTAATCATACCAATGAGTTGGAGTAAGGTTGAGTCGAGTTTGAGCAAACGTTTGAGAATCAAACTTGACAGAAAACTGTAAGACCCTTGGATACTGTGAGCCAATAGGTACTGCGTGAATCTAGATAGTTTTCAATAAAATTCTAGGCTGTAGTTTTGTATTCTTATGACATCACAGACAAATGTTCACTTAGTCTGCCTGTTTTTGAAACGTTACGTGTAAATAAATCCATACTAATCCATATTATCTATACTAATATTATAAACGCGTAAGTCTGTCTGTCTGTCTTTCTGTCTGTCTATCTGTTACGCTTTCACGGCCAAACCGCTCTGGACGGATTTTTATTAAATTTAGTATGAATATAGTTGAAGACCCGGGGTCAAACATAGGCTGCTTTTTGACGCAGGCGGAGCTGCGGGAAACAGCTAGTAAGTAATAAAACCGTAATAAAATTGTTCATTTTAACCCAATTCAAGTTTAAATAATAGATAATTTGACATTTCAGCTAATTTAAAAAACAAGTGCAGTCTGGTTTAGGCGGACGCCCGTGCGTGCTTAACCACAGATAACGAAGTCCAATATGGACGGCGTAATGAGCTACCGAAGACCTTATGTGGAATATATTGTGAGAACTGAAAATACACGCAGTACATATTGTTTTAATTTATTTTTATTAATTATTTTAACTTTAAACCAATTATTTTTTTATTATTACCTTTCTTCATTAATTTCATTTACATAATTATCTATTAACACGTTTTAAAAAAGTGAACCAATATTATAACGACATTAAAAGAAAATGTATCGTACTGGCAAGGTGGTTTGCAATGCTGATCCGCTGAGCGAGGTAACAGCCAGCCTTCTTGTTACCAGCGGCGGATTTGTTCATTTAAATTCTAGTGTACGAAGACTAAGAAACTCGATGAAAACCTGGGACCGATTTGAGATTTCAGACAAAATGTCAAATACGACATTTGTCTAACAAAATGGCGGTTGTGTACCGTTTTCTGCAGTCAGCTGCCATTTATGCCTAACTGTATGTTTTATGCGGCGTAAGATTCGTTAATTGCTCTTTAGATTTACAGATTTTTCATTTGATATATCTGATGGTAGTGGTACTGAATGACGAATGTCTGAAAGATATCAAATTTTTTTTTACCAGTATTCTAATCTACGTTAAACTGACGCGAATGGCACACCCGAAGTAAGAAAATCTAAAGCCCACACACATCACAGAAGCAGGCAAAGATAAAATGAAACATACAAAGCGACTCTACAAACATTTTTTTATTACTTAAAACGATTTTAGCTTTAATATTCTTATTATTCTCAGGCGAATGTGTTGTAGCTAGAATAATATGTCAAATCCTCATTTTTGCAAATAAATATATTTGATTTTATTTATAATGATTAATTTTTTTTTTATAATACACAGTGTTATTTTTTTATATTCAGCATTCTAACACAATTACACATTTTTGTAAAAAAAAATATTTTGCTGCAATAAAGAGTATTTGTATTGTATTGTGCCAATTAAAAATTAAAAATCTAACAACTACTCCATAACTAACTCTGTCCTGTTGACAGAGGGCACGGTCATTCACCCCTGATATCGGAATAACCTTAACTGTTAACATTTAGCCCTTCTATGACTTATGCCATCTTTGCATCTCTAGATTTGCATGGAATCTAAACGATTTTCCTGTAGCATATCATTATGCTGAGAAATCTGGATGTGGATGTATGATCCGCGATGGATGAATGCCATACGCAATGATGATGTCCGTGACGTAGCAAATGGGGTTCAGGAAAAATATAATTAACTAGCTTTTTCCCGCAGCCTCGTCTACGTCAAAAAGTAGCCGTTGTTTGACCCCGGGTCTTCAAATATATTCATACCAAATTTCATCAAAATCCGTTCAGCGGTTGGGCCGCGAAAGCATAACAGACTGACAGACTTTCGCATTTATAATATTAGTATGGATTATGTAAATTTGCACGCCTGCAAGCAGGCTCAATACATTCACTCATCCTCTTCTTGTAAGACCTGTGTATGTTCAGTTGATGTAAAGTATTATGGGAATAATTGATTTGAAAATCGCCTGCTATGGTACAGTCACGTCTTACGAAAACCGGCAACATACGTTGGAAACAAGTGTCTGGCTATGCCGCCTATAGATCTGCCAAGAAGGCTGAAGTAAGAGAGCGGACCCTGGGCTCCAAGGCAAACAGCTAAGGATGCAAGTGGGAAATTCCAGGATGCAAAAGGAACATTTTTCCGTTAGCTCCGAGCTTAGATAGTAACAAATCCGTCAACAAAGAGAACTTAGTCTTACCTAGTTCTCTTCGTTCATTTTTTCTCATAGTTAGTATAGTTAGTAGTACACTCTTCTCAATTGCGTACTCTACTCGATTTATTTTTATCATTCATATGAAACATTTCACTACCAGAAACGGAAAATCAAAAAGATATATTAAATCCGTTCTTAAATAAATAAGTTACAAGCCTTTAAAATTCGGTGGAAGGGGAAACTGTCAAAAAACAAGAAAGGGATGCACTGTGTGTCCAATGACGTCACTGTACTTAGTTTCGTGCGTACAAAAGAGATAGCAAGAGGCCAGACCACGTTTACACTTTTATTCTTGAAAAAAAGGTTAAAATCCAATTACTGCCTTAATTAACAACCAATTTTGTTGTTGTTTTCAGAATCGGTTACTTTTTAGTGTACTTATTGTATGTAAATATTGCCCAAGTATGAATACAGTCAAGTAGCCTATACTCATAAATCCTCAGTCCTGAATGGGTACACATTTCGAATTGATTAAGTTACCCCCAACGTAAGATCGAGACTTATATTATGGGATACTCAATGATTCTAAATTTTATAACAAATACGTAAAATCTTTACCTGATCGGATATCGAACACGGGATCTTCTGAGTAGCGGGCATGCATATTAATCATTACGCCACAAGGTCTCCACGTTATAGAACTCTTCAAAAAGACCAAAGGAATTATGTATCTAAGTCGTTAAGGACAATGGGAAGAACCGTCGACCCACTAACAGCTTTGAGACATGTCATTCAAAGCTCTTAGCGGTGACAGTCTTCAAACAAATGAGGTTCTCCCAGAATTCGAAAATAATTTCTAGAAGTGATATATACTAATATGTTTTATAGTGTCCCAAATGCCCGGACTCCTGCACGTATGAGGATATTTTAGCCGCCAACGATAGGGCGGTGGCCATCACTATTTATTCGTCTAAAATAATCTGAAGAGTCAGCCATTTTGACTCGACAAGAAGAATTGTAGATAGGAGCTTTTGAAATAGCATTGGTGATATCCATGGTTATGAAATCTATGAATGTATGAATGAACACTTTATTGCATTATTTACATGCATAGAAAAAAATACAGCACTTAATCCAATTAACATTCTTTAAATTGAGTACAAAGACTACCTTGGTCCTCATAATCTTTCGAAGTTTTCTCACGTCAAAACTAAGATCAGGAGGTTAATATTGGCGAAATGAAAACAAATAAGTACAGTTACATCAAATTCTTCGTTCAGAGCTTGCTTTCAATATAAAACATCGATTGAACAGAAATACAGTGCCTTAGTTTTACAAAAAAGCATCGCGAATATGTTTCGTATAAATCGTGATGGCAGTGTCTGCATTTGAAAAAAATCTATCGGTTCGGTTCGAATTGTATGCTTAATTTTATCTTTTACATTTTATAATTAATTGATTTTATAATTATATGACACGTAACACGATATCTCAATAAACTGGAGCTCTATATTGGAAATCTTTTTTCTTACAATACTCGAAACCGGTGAAAAGTTATAAAAATATTTCGAGTAAGTCATGAATCTCAAAAATAGCGCATTTAAAATCCGCTGCTTAAGCTGAAATTTAGCAAATAAGTACTATGCTAGCTTCATTTACATCGTGTGGGTTATATTGTCAATCGAACATCGAGTCGAAATTTTTTGGAACCATACTGATGTGGTTTCTGTAATGACCAAAATATGGCTACGTGCCTTCTAAAACACGGAATCATCTTTACTATCAGGCAATCGGGTGATTCAAGCCTGTAACGTCCTCATGAAACTGGAAACAAATACACAAAGTTGTTACTGGAAATCGAACCCTGCACGGACAATGTTTCCTTGTTATGCAATAAAGTGCTTTGTATTATACGTGGGGCGCACTATAAGTTTCCGGAATGAATATGAAAAAATACTATTAAAGGTACAAAATTAATTTATTGTTTTTCAAAATAATCTCCCTTGGCGTCTATGCACTTTTTCATTCGATGAAACCAGTTTTGAAAACTTTTGTACCACTCCTCTGTGGTGACCTCTGAAACGTGTTTTTCATACTCCTCGACAGCCTCTTCTGGTGATGAAAATCGTTGACCACGTAATTGGTTCTTAATTTTTGGGAACAGAAAAAAGTCACAAGGTGCCAGGTCGGGACTGTATGCAGGATGACTCATGAGTTCTACATTTTTCGCCTTCAAAAAGTCGTTTGTCTGTCTGGCCGTGTGAGAACTAGCATTGTCGTGGTGCAGGATGATACGGCTTTTACGGTTATTTTTCGGAGTTCGTCAATAACTTCCGGCAAACAAATGGTCGTGTACCAGTCACTATTCACTGTACGACGATTCTCTAAAGCAACAGTAGCCACGTGTCCAGTTTTATTAAAAAAAGAAGCAATCATCCGCTTAGATGCACTTTTCACGCGCGCCACTTTGGTTGGTTTCGGCTTATCTTGAAAGACCCATACGCTCGATTGCTGCTTTGTTTTGGGATCGTAGCAATAAATCCATGTTTCGTCACCTGTTACTATGTCCCACACCAAATTTGACGCACCTTCGTTGAATCTGGTAAGCATGGCACTGCACCAAGTGACGCGGTCCGTTTTTTGAGCCTCGGTCAAGTTGTGTGGGATCTACCGCGAGCACAGCTTTCTCACACCCAAATGTTTGTGTAGGATTAATTGTATTTGACTCATGCCTATTTCTAAGGATGCGCGAATTTCATGGTAGGTCACATGCCTGTCTGTTTCAATCATACGGCGCACAGCATTGATGTTTTTGTTGGTCACAGCGGTGGACGGCCGTCCATCGCGAGATTCGTCACTGAGATTGATACGACCACGCTTGAATTCTGCAAACCAGCTATAAACAGTTGTCTTGCATGGTGCTTCATTGCCAAAAGCTGTTTCAAGCCGAGCGATGCTCTGTTGAGCTGTCAAATTACACTTAAAATCGTAGAAAATCATACTACGAAAATTTTCCCGAGTTAAATCCATGTTGATGCAGACACACAATTTTTTAAATGGCGCCACAAGGTAAAAACATAAGACAGTCAGATGAAACAAACTGCATTCTACAGCCAAAGAGTTCTATTTTCAAATGTTGCAATAAATTTTTAAATATTGTTTATGTAAGTGGCCAGTTCCGGAAACTTACAGTGCGCCCTATGTATTCTTCTTTGTCCAAGCGTGTTTTACCTAGATGCGTCCTTAGCTGACCCTTCGGAGCCAAGGATAAGGAGATAATATGTAAGTGGTCAATATTGTCAGATTTTCTCAGGCTACATCTAAAAGAGCCTAACGACTGTTATCTATCGATAACAACCAAGACCAACGGCTTAACGTGCTTTCCGAAACACGGAGGAACTCGATATAGTAAATGTCACTTAAGGTGATACCTCGGTGAACACTAGCGCCACGGTCATTTAAAAATCATTACTCACTGAAAACACAAGTTATCAAAAATCCCTCTGCTGTAATAAAGGTTTTGGGTCTGAAGTTAATTTTAAACATATTAAATTATTAAATTATCATTCCCTATAGTTACAAATTGCATTATTGCTTAAAACGGCCACTTTTAGCAGTTTTGCAATTTGTAACTATATGGAACTATAATTTAATAATTGAATATGATTTAAATTAACATCAGATCCAGAACATTAATTACAGCAGAGGGATTTTTGATAACTTGTGTTTTCAGAGAATAATGAATTTTAAATGACGGTGGCGCTAGTGTTCACCGAAGTATCACCTTAATGGTGAACAATTTAAAACGGGTCGCGTCTCGCCGTCACATGACACGTGCATGCGCTATGGATTACTATGGATGTAGTATTATTTACAGGTTGCTTTATATCTTAATTTTCCATATTTTATGCCTTCAGTATTCTATCAGGCGATGTTCGCAAATTGACTAGAATACTTCCTTATTACCGCGTGGTTGGATAACAAGGCGATGCTCGTTGGATTTGTCTGCGATTCAGTGATTTAAAATAAGTTCCTTTAGCAATAAGAATGGCTAAGAGCTGGGAGGAATTTCGCGAAATAGTATGTAATATAAAGGACTGTTTCGCTGCGTTTAAGACAACGTGACTTTGACAAACTTTAAATCTTATATATATAAAAATCAATTGCTGTTTTTGGTTTTAAATTATTTATGGTAGTCCAGGGAAGGTTGAAAAGGTGAATATATTCGGAGGAGGTACAAAGTTTGCCGGGTCAGCTAGTATTAAATAAATATGAATATTAGGGACAGATCGAGTTGTCCCCAAAGTAAGTTAGACTTGTGTTATGGGATACTTCTTCTTCATCGAGTCGATGTCTGACGATAAGGGGAAACTCAAACTGAAAATGAATATTTGATACTAACTCAACGATAGATTATTTTATAAGAAACATTCAATTGCAATAGCGATAAGCCTTTGTACTCAATTGTCTAAATGTATTTATTTTAATTTTGTGATTGATTAAAGTATATTATCTATATATCTATCTATCCAAGACCTAGGTCAATCAGAAAAAGAAAATTTTCCATCTTGACCTGAACGGGGATCGAACCTGGGATCTTCTGAGTAGCGGGCAGGCATGTTAATCATTACGCCACAAAGTTACAACGTTAGTTATTAGTTAAATGCGTAGCGAAGGATGCGCTTTTGTAGAACCAATAGAATCGCTTCATTCATCTAGCCTGGCATAGCACAGCTCTGGTGGAAACGGCTTAGCGGAGCGAGGTTTTTGTATGTACAAAACAAGCGAAAGTGTGCGCGAGAAATGTGTTAGAAGGGATTTGTTACGAGAAATGTGTTGCTAGGAATGCGTTGCGAGTTTCCGCTCCCACTACACCGTACCCCCCCCCGCCTCAACATATTACACAGTTTCACCACACATCTTCTTAAGACACATTTTCCTCGCACAGCTTTGGTGGAAACACCCACACATTTTCAAAGCACAGCTACACATCCTCGCACGACACATTTCCCTAGCACATCTCTGGTGGAAACGCAGTCTAAATCTCTCGACAAATTTTCATTGTACCTATTGCAGATATGCTATTGCATCTATTGATTTTATTAGTTTGGACATGTGATGAGACGGGAAGAGTCACATTAACTCAAAAAAGCCCTAAACAGAAACGTGGATGAAAACAAAAGGAGACACAGGAACCGATGGATGGAGTGCATAGAATAGAATAGAATATATCTTTATTGAGGAGGGGACATGACGATGGTAGGAGTTAATAAAACCATGGCAGGGAATCGAAAACTCTGGAAGTAAAAGACATATTATTTCATCGAGCACATGGTAAATGGTAAGGAGAAAAATAATACTAATTTCTATTACAATAAACGAGATTCAAACCACCCAAATTTCATCACCATATATTCTTTTCACTCCTTAGAAATATTTACTCCTCCTGCCGAGACCTGTTCATGGAAATGTCATTAATTGATATAGCGGAGGACTAGTTTTGGCAGAAGGACCACCACACCACCACAACAACTCCTCAAAATGACCTCGACGCGCTGGAGCAACCCTTGAAATCCAAACGGATTACCATATGCTGAGCGTGGACTATAGTGAAGTGATAGTGGTTATATTCCAACTGTACAGACAAACTTTAAGATCTGTATGTAATGTAACAACAGTTTTGCGGTTTTATAACAATGATAGCGAATACTCTAGAGGTGTTGGAAATTTAATCTATTTGAAGATAATTTGATTGAGATGTTCGATAGCAGATATTTCGTGAGAAACAATTGCGGACGCGGCATCTCTAGGATTGGTCGCTACTTGTGATATTTTTATATTAAATTATCATATCGAATGGGTTACATGGTCAATCGACCCTGCATACCCTGGTGTCATAGATTTCCGGAACCAGCCTTTTGGCCTCTAATGTGGTTCCTAACAATCACCTAATGGCAGCCGGACTGGGCCAAAGGCTTAACAAGCTTTCCGAAGCATGAAATCATCATTATATCAAGCAATCAGATGATTCGGGTATGCATATCCTAATCTTCGCATGGGAATCGAACCCACGACCTCCTAAAGGTCTAAAGCAAACGCCGTGACCACTGGACCATGACAGTATAGGTACATTAATACCCAAATCGTAGTGATATATGAAATTGGTTTACAATTGGCGGAGAAATCAGTGAATATACATTAAAAAAAATACATACACACGAACATTGAACCTCCTCTTTTTATGAAGTCGGTTAAGATATGAATGACAAAGAAATCTAAAAGATTTCTACTTTTCTCATCCAAACTTTAAAAATAATAATTTCCATACATTATGATAATCGGTACAATACTTATTACGTAGAATAAAATTTCTATTATTCCTAAAAGTAGAAAGTTCCTACAAATGCGAGCTTCAAAGAAAGTTTCGATGTGGAAACAATGATAAAACTTGGAAAGCTCGAGGACAATATTTTACTGCACTTAACCCGACATCGAGCTAAGAATATACAAGACTAATTGTTTCCGGCAGCTCCACCTGCGCCTATATTAATCTGCAATAATGTAACTTTATTGTAGTGAAAGAATTATTGAAATCGGTCCAGTACTTTTTGAGTTATTTCTTTACATAACAAGCAAATCTTTTCTCTTTATAATGTTAGTGTAGATTAGTATCTACAATAATATTATGAAGAGAAAAGATATATATGAGTGATGAGTGAATAATGTAGATAAAAGCTACATATTATTATATGCATATAGCCAGAAAGTGCTGGCTCAGTGTCGCAACAGAGAATATGCGTGCTAATGGACTTACGACCAAGGAAGCCGAAGACCGGGGGAAATGCAGGAGAAAAAGTAGGAAAGCGGACCCTGGGCTCCGAGACAATCAGCCAAGGATGCAACCGGAAACTATATATTTTTTTATACAACTAAGTAGGCAAACAGACGTACGGCCCACCTGATGGTAAGTGGTTACCATAGCCTATGAACGCCTGAAACACAGGAGATGTCACGAGCGCATTGCCAACCTGTCCGCTGTCAGCACAGCGACCCCTCTGGAGCCTGGCGATTCTACTCACCAGCAGGAACACAACACTGCATCACAGTGTTATTTGGCTGCGGTCTTCTGTAGGGTGGAGGTACTTCCCCAGACGGTCTACTACTTACATCAATCTCGTATTCTATATTGAATCCAATTGACTTTTAAAATAAAAAAATCATTCAATCATAGTCTTCCCTTAAATATCGTCTGCGACGACTAAGTCTGTCTGTCTGTTACGCTTTCATGGCTTTCAGCGGTTTGCTGAACGGATTTTGATGAAATTTGGAATAAATATAGTTGAAGACCCGGACTTTTTGACGCAGGCGGAGCTGCGGTATTGCGGAGCAACTTGTAGAAAATAAGTTACAAGTATTTATAGTTTAAGTAGATTTGCTAGCGACATCTATTAGTAAGTAGAGGGTAATCGTCAATAGGGTCAGAGCCACGGCCAAACCGAGCTCTCCTCACGTCTGCCTTCCGCCCCGCGTAACCTCACACAATTTTTGTAAGGCAGCTCTCGATCTCTTTGTTATTACTCAATGAGCTACATGGTCAATCGACCCTGCAAAACCAGGCGTAAGAGTTTTTTTTTTTAAATATAACCAACAATGTTGATTCGTAACTCGTAGAAATTTTGCTTTAAATTGCTAGGGAAATTAAACAAAGTTTATATTTGCGTGTTGCTATTTTTGTCATTGCTTAAGCTATTCCGGGCTTTGACGACTGAAATAAATTTTCCGTGCGATTTTCAACTTCAGGCATAGAATAGACCACTCGTTTTATCATATTTGTTACATTTATTGACAAAGCGAATAATATTTTTTTACGACATGCCGTCGAATAGTAATTTGAAAGTTTGATTGATCATTCTGAAAATCTTTTGGTGATTCTATATCCCATATCAACCAGTAGACTGATGGAGCCTGTAGTAATGATGATGAAGCTCATCATCCGCCGGGTTATGTCGGTTACTTTGATAATCCTATGAGTTAACTTATTTTTTTAACACTTCTTTGCACACAGTAAAATCAAAACTAAGTATGTTACATAAAATGTGAACACAGTATGTATACAAAAGGCGGCCTTATTGCTCAAGCAATCTCTTCCAGGCAACCTTAGGGTAGTTAAAAATATAAAAGAAAGGAGAGATACCGATATGGTGCATAAAGAACAGAACAACGCTAGTCAGAATATCAGAACTACACGATACATAAACTACTTAAAATAAATATTAATATACATAAATAAAAAATAAGTAACTTTATAGATAGATAGATATACACTTTATTGTACCAATCACAAAATTAAAATGAAAAGTAATACATTTAGAATATTGAGTACAAAGGCGGACTTATCGCTATTGCAATTTCTTCCAGCCAACCTTAGGGTAGACAGGATAAAAAGTGAAAACAAACAAAGGCGGTACAGTAATAAAATACTAAAACTATCATCCTTACACAACAGTCAATAAATAAACCTACAATCAATTAATACATACTATACCTTTAATGAATATATACATATCATATACCTACATACAACATACAATAATAAAAAATAAAAGCAGAGAAGAAAATGACTAACGATGAGCAAGAAGGCTCTGGAATGCTCTACCCGATGACATCAAAGAGACCATTACTAAATTCGCTTTCAAAAGAAAAGTCAAAATACACCTCACTAGCATAATATCACCCTAAATCGTCATCTTTTTCCGTTTTCATCTCTTCCTTTATGTATGTTTATGTATGTATATGTATAGTTATGAATACTGTATGTAAATCTATGTATGTTTATTTAGCAGTTAAGTGTTTTTTATTTTTGTTTCTCTCATTGTATTTTTAAAATAATTCGCGCCGCACATAACTTTTCTGTTTTTCCTAATGGTTGACTGGGAGAGAATGCTTTTAGCATTAAGTCCGCCAATTGTAAACTTGTGGTACAATAAAGATTTATAAATAAATAAGGATCAGCTTCAATTGCAGAGAGATAATGTTTTCTCACTTGATTATATATATATATATATTACTTACTTCTGATTTGATCTTGTAAGGAAACACCATTGACAAAGGAACATTTACTCGTATTTGTTTCAATGCTCTTTGGGAAACACCAATCATCGCCATCTCCATAGCTCTTGCGACCTTGAGATAATATAGTAAGTAAGAAAATTAAATTTGATTTGATAAACATGTGTAGGTACAATTTGATTTTTACAATATTTTAAAATAAATATATTTTTATATTTATCAGATCGACATGCAGTCACTGTGGATGCCCTCCACCAGTCTAGTTAGGGGACACAGGACCATAAGTCCAAGTCAAATATTTTTTTAATTATGAGGACCACATACTAAATATCATCGAAAGGAAAAGAAGCAGAGGTGGACCCCGCACAACTTGGCCGAACACTATGAGAAGCGATATGAGGTGATAGCGATAAATAAAAAAATAAATATTTTAAGAAAAGATGATTTAATTTTTCTGTAAATTTGACAGCCGTCTTAAATTTAAAATTTCCCCACTGAACACCACAAAATTTCGATAATTAGTCCGTCAGATAGATAACCAAAATATATTGGAGACGTATTTTTCCTTTTGAAAATTAAACAAAGAATGGTAAAGTTATGGAGCGTTAAAGTTCCGTGTGACGTAACAGTGTGCTACACTTTTTCGCAATATGTGACATCACGAGCCCCCACTCCTAAACTTTGATGCGTTATATCTTTATAATTTATCGCATAATTGACAAAAGAAAAAATATGTCACTAATATATTTTGATACCCTAAATGACGGACTAATTTTAATGTTAATCTTTTGACCCTGGAAACTAGCCTGTTATTATTTCCTATGAAATTGGCAATAATTTAAAAATCATCAAAATTTTCCTCAATTAGTTCATCGCATATTAATATAGGAAACTGTGTCAGCTAAAAACAAACTAACTAAATCGCACCCTAACACGGCATGCCCTAATTAGGAGCTTATAACTTCTGCCATTTCCAACTTTGGATCATTTTAAAGTTATTTCGGTTTAGTAATTATCTATGCGTAGTTAAAAGGTTAATTTAGAAAATTCTGACAGTGTTGGCCACTATAACACATCTCGGGTCATTTTCCTGTTGGTCTGGTTTCCCTGTAAAAAGGGTAACGGGAGTCAGTCGGCAGTCAATTGTAATATCCAGTGCGGCCAAATCTAGGACCATGACTTACAGCGTACCCTAGGCTCCGAAACGTAAGCTGACGACGCAACTAGAAATACACGCTAGGATGAAGAAGTTATGAGATTATTTTAAAATTAATAATTTTTGAGGTTAGATAAATTTGAGCTATACGGGTAAAAGAGGAAGGGACGCTTAACACCTGGAGTCGAACCGTGACCAACGATTTGACGACGTTGGGAATAATTCCAGAAATCACGCAACATCGTCAAAAATGGCGAAACAGTATTAGGGGGGGCCGTCCCCGTATAGGGATATGGCAAGGAGAGAAAAAGAAGCAGATTTTTCTTAGCGTGATTGCCTTCGTGGTGCAGTGGTTAAGGCGTTCGCCTTCAACCCGGGGGTGGTGGGTTCGATTCCCACCGGAAACATACTTTGTTTAGTTGTTTCCAGTTTTGTTAGGACTTTGCAGGCTTGAATCACCTGATTGTCTGATAATAGAGATGATTCCGTGCCATTTGGTAGTCGTTAAAGGAACCACGTCAGTGGCCGAGCCACTCGGAATCGCCTCCAGGTGGTCCTCAACTCTGACACCAGGGTGTCATGGTCGATATACAATGTAACCAACACGAAATTATGATGATGATTCTTAGCGTTCCTTAACATTTCTTTAATAAGATTGAAACATGGTAATAGTAAGCTGTTCAAATGTGCAAATAAAAATAGAGCAATCTAATTTCTTAAAATGTCTTTAATACTGTTTTTCATTAAATATGACCCCAACCACGCCTCGTCCTTGTAATTATTCAAGGGAAATGAACAGATAATGACATCGCGTGCTTCAAGGGGGAGGATGTTCGCGACATTGCCACAATGTCATGGTGTGGGATAACAAACGCTATATTTTGGCATTCATTAAGGTTAACGTTGGTGGGGGAATTTCATAATTATGGACTAGATTTTTCACGCGACTCCGCTTGTATCACACAGGTATAGTATTGCGCTCTTTAGTCTTCTTCATATGAACGTGCCTTGAGGGGGAGGATGTAACATTGCCACAATGTCATGATGTGGGATAATAACGGCAATATTTTGGCATTCATTAGTTAACGTTGGTAGAGGAATTTCATAATTATGGAGTTAATTTTGCCCGCGACTTCGCTTGTATCACGAGGTAAGTACTGAGCTCATTAGTCTGTTTTATATGAACGTGCTTAAAGGGGGAGGAGGAGGATGTAACATTGCCACAATGTCATGGTGTAGGATAATAACCGCTATATTTTGGCATTCATTAGTTAACGTTGGTGAAAGAATTTCATAGTTATAGACTAGATTTTGTCAGCGATTTCGCCTGTGTCTATATATCAACTGTATTAATCACATACAACGCATACTCTTTAGAGCCTCAGTTATTCTATGTATTTCGTCATAAATTATCCTGCGTATTCGATACTTAAACTTCAACCATACCTGCCCATGAAAACCAACTATATTCGTACCTAATATTGATATTGGGGAGGTATTAGTCCAGCAATGGGACCTGAATGAAAAGGGAGAGTAAATAGCGAATATATTTCCCAACCATAACTTATGTAACTTTTTAGACACAAATTAAAAAATTGATTTTTTTGCATTTGCAAGTATTTTTCAATAAATTGCAGAGTGAAATTGATCATGTAACAGACATTATTTAATTGACCCTGCAAACCATGGCATGAAGAGGAGAAAAGGAAATATTTTTGCTTTACTTTAAGTCTGCTTATCACGTTTTCACACTACATTTTATTTTATTTTTCAGATTCATCATTCTGGTTCCTCTTCTATGTCGTAGAATCTAAATCCTAGTAATATGTTTACAGGAATCATTTGTTTAAAATTCCGAACAAAAATAAAATACAATAGGTATCTAGTTGTCCCTAAAAAGAAATACTAAAATCAGAACAATAAACCTAGGTATTCACGGCATCCCAAAAAATAGGTT
Organism: Euzophera pinguis; assembly: GCA_947363495.1. NCBI lineage: Eukaryota > Metazoa > Arthropoda > Insecta > Lepidoptera > Pyralidae > Euzophera > Euzophera pinguis. The sequence continues at coordinate 8,915,390 of OX376178.1, read as the reverse complement.
ATGCGAACAATACAGATATTTTTACATAAAAAAACATGAAAAAAACCTAAGTCATTAATCTTCGTACCAAAATAAAATTAATACCTTTAACACTGAGAAAAACGTTCAGACTGAGTGCTGGGAATGATTTTTTGCAGCGAATTTGTGTTATTCAAAAATAAAAGAAAAACAATCGCGAGTTGGGTCATGCATTGCAACTACACTAGCTCGGAAAGTACACTCATACTTACTCAAGGACGGAGTAGAAACTACAAACTCCGGCCAAAGTTGTATGGAAAACTATTGCTGACCTGCTATTTGTTTTTTTTATGTCACTTTTAACATTGATAGTTAAAAATCTCAGAATTAAAAAAAAGTAGGTAATAATCAAATTTCCAACAAAATGATACTGAATGATCGATTCGCATTTTATGTCATAGATAGCCTCTGTTCCAAGACTTTCAAGTTTACATGAACTAACCAAGCGCATTTAAAACCGGCATTTGGAAGAAATAATTTTGATCTTTAACAAAAGAGCGTCTTCACTTTTTTCTGCGTTTGAATTTTTGGATGCCTTCGGGAATTTAGGCTAACGAAATACTTACAAGAAGGCATTGTTAAAGAAATAAGGGTTGGATTACATGTATTAAGTTTAAGCGTTCAAATTGTAACGGCTCTTTTATTACAAAACGTAAAATTTACATTACAAATGTTCGGCCAATCATCATTATTCTTATTACCATTTCCCATTATCTGTGGTCTGCGCAATATGTCTTTTCCCTGCCATGGTTTTATAAACTCCTACCATCTGTTTAATATCCTCTCTTGCAATCCATCTATCTCTTCTCCGTCTCATCATAAGTTCAAACTAAGTTTTGACCCATCAAAAATTCTGATTCACGTTAATTTTAAGATAGTTAAAAGTTACCATTCAGATAATAATATTTGTCATCATCAGTACAGCCAGAGTCATTTCACTGCTGGACTGGATAAGCTTCGCTCAAATATTTCCAAAATAACCGGTTGGAAGCGGCCTGTATCCAGCGCTTGCCTGCGCCTTTCTTCATATCGTCCAGCCATATGGTCGGTGGATATCGAACGCTGCGCTTGCCACGTGTTCGCCATACCAGAACATTTCTGCCCCATCGGTCAACGGTGCTTCGCGCTATACCCCGTACCCCATCCACTGGCACTTCAAAGAACTAATCCTCTGGGCCATGTCGGATGAAATATGGAGCATGTGATCCAACGTTTATATAACAGGATCAGTTTCGCGCTTCTTTGAGATCCAGACTCCTTTGTATTCTAAAAGGCTTTCAAGAAACTATAAAAATTTACATAAAATTCACTGAATATAGGCCAGTGTTAATATTGATGATGTATTTTGTATTCGTTCGGAAATAGGCATCCTTGATATAAAGTAAATAATAAAAAAAATACATTTTTTTTACTAGATCATACATACTATATGTGAAAAGACTTTTTCCCCAACTTAATAATATATATAGCCCTTCTTATTTTTTCTATCTTCTTCAGTCCTACAGTGTGGTTTCGTAAAGTCCTAGTCAAGTCTGAAAGTCTAGTCAGTACCTAGTAAAGTCTTGTCAGAAGAATCAGCCAAGTAAAGTGGTAGAAAAACTGCACCTAGCGATTACTAGGAGCTTTTGGCAACAAGCATGAAAATCACATAAATCAAACACTGTATCACTTCCCAACACTTACGCTTATTCTCGAACACTTTGCGAATAATAATACACCACTATTATGCACAAACAATAAAAAAAAAGCCGAAACAGCTCTTTTTAGCTTCCCGCCAAAAGTCCAGATTGGAATATCTAAAATAGTAGCTATCAATCAAGTAAAAAATACTTTTTATTTATTCATAATTAATGAGTTACAATAGTCAAATCGACCCTGAACATCCTGGTGTCAGAATATTTTGGAAGCTCTTGATATTATGATTTAATCGCCCTTGAGCAGAGAATCGCTTACGCCTTGCTCGAAGCAACGAATGTCATAAGGATATTTTTTATTGTATTTGTTTTTGTTCATAAAGTCATTTATAACCTTAACTGTACAAATACAAACTGTAAAGTAGGCGGACCAAGCTTTTCATGGAGAAAGCTAGATTTACATATGCTACTTAAATTCATATTTTTTCTAAATAGGGTTTTCCTGATTTCGCCCCCAATAAATTTAAGACCAAATAGACCAAGGCCTATGTGTAATGTTTAAGCCAATGTGTATGCGTAAGGTTTATGTTTTTTTTTTCTTCTAGGCTAGTTTCCAGGGTCAAAAGACTATCATTAAAATTAGTCCGTCATTTAGGGAATCAAAATACATTAATGACGTATTTTTTCTTTTGTCAATTGAGCGATAAATTATAAAGATATAACGCATCAAAGTAGGAGTAGGGGCTCGTGATGTCACATATTGCGATAAAGTATAGCACACTATGACGTCACACGGAACTTTAACGCGCCATATCTTTACCATTCTTTGTTTAATTTTCAAAAGAAAAAATACGTCTCCAATATTTTTTGATTATCTAACTGACGGACTAATTACATTTTTTTTTAGGAAACTAGCCTATTCCGTCGCTTGAAACACGCTTTCGCTATGGATACGAGCTTCGCGCTCGACTATCAAGTTCCTCGCTAAAACGCTAAGCTAATAACCATGATTAATGCAAATATGTATGTATAACAGATATAACAAAAAGCATTCCCTAAGATTTTCGTGCCATTTACAACCTTACACAACCGAACAATCTGATAAAAGTCACGATACAACAGTGGGTAAGTACTTGTCATAAACGTCGCCATTTCAGGACAAAAATACATAAAGGCACACAGGTGATATGATTAATATAAAGCGAAACTTCTCTACGGTTTTTGTTCATAGGAAATATGATCTTATGTAAAGTGTAATAAGATAAATTATCGCTTGGATTTGATCGAAGGTTTATTCTGTAAATTAAAAGTGAAATTATTAATCATGAAAACTTGACTAAGTATCCAAGGAAATGAAAAAAAAAACTCAATTTTTAGACTTCTTTTATTAATTAGTAACTACTTCAAAATATTACTCGTATAAAATTATCAGTGGATTGCTTAATTTACAGGATATATTGTCAAATACAAGCGATTACAAAAAAAAACCATGTGTAAAAGGCGGCCTTAACGCCTTAAAAAAATATCTAAACTTTATACTAAAAATAAAATGAAAAAACTTAACCTAAAAATTTGAAGAAATAAGTAAATATGCTTAAAGTTCATTTCATTTTATTTTTATACAACTAAGTAGGCAAACAGGCGTACGGCCCACCTGATGGTAAGTGGTTACCGTAGCCTATGAACGCCTGCAACACCGGAGATGTCACGAGCGCGTTGCCGACCTGTCCGCTATCAGCACAGCGACCCCTCTGGAGCCTGGCGACCCTTCTCACTAGCAGGAACAAAACACTGCATCGCAGTATTATTTGGCTGCGGTCTACTGTAGGGTGGAGGTACTTTTCCAGACGGACTACTCCTAACAAAATGTCTTGCCTCTCTTATTTTTTTTCTCTTATTTATTTTAATCAAAACGTAATGCTCATTTTAATTTCGGTTAAGTACAGAATAAGCCCATTGCAGATAGAACAAATTTTATCAACAGCCTATGACCTTGGCATTGTTTTGAAAATAGCTGAAATATGAGACACGAAAAGGGTGCGGACTTTAATAGACTTTGTGACGTAAATACCAGGGTTTGTTTTTGTTACATCAATATTTTTGTTTGGTTAGGACATTGCAGGCTTGAATTGTCTGACAATAAAGATGATCCGAAAAGTTATTAGGTATAAAAAATTTGGGGAAAGTTGGTGCTGGAATGGAGACTAAGAACTGGACGAAGAAATGTCGGTAAACCTCATACCAGATGGACCGACGACCGTGGTGTCAATTATCTCATAGTGCACAATTGGATCGTAATGGCAAATTTTTGACGTTTTGGTATTATTTACTAATTTTAAGAAAAATCGTATTCCATTGGCATGCCATCGAACTGCAATTGGAAAATTTGCTATTCTATTCTTTAATCGTATCACAGTTGTAAATAAATTTTTCAATTATTGGTTTTCTGCTATTCATTACACTTAATTTTTTTCCTGCAATTACCATTCAATTACGTTTCATTTGCAATTAAATTGAAATTCAAAATGGTGTTAGCAGAATATCAATATTGAGCTTATCAAAATAGCATCTAATATCAGTGGCATGGTTGCATTTAAATTAGCGGAATTGACACTCTGGTCAAAATTGCCGGAAGGGACTGGATGAGAAAAGCACAAGACCAGGGAGAATGGCGTGCAATGTTAGATGCCTACACTCAACATTTGGAGGCGATGGGCTGAAGAAAGAAAATACAAACAAAGAAAGATTTTATAACTTTTAACGGAAGCATTAAATTTATTTTAATCAATGTCCTGTTACAAACATGATAAATACAAAATTATATTAAAACTAAATAAAAACTAATAAAAATCTAATGTTTGTCCTTGCCAAGAATCCTCTGTGCGAGAAATGAGCCGGGCCTCTTATCACCAGCGGCGTCGACAAATTTAGAGGCCAGGATTTTGAAAAATAATTTCATTGCCCGAAAGTTTCAACACCAAGCGGAACAAATATATAGTCACAAGCCAGTGAACCACTCATATTTGCGCCACTTGGCGTCTTCGGCAGCCTCCGCCGCGACTCCAGCCCTTGAAACTATCCCCCTTAGACGGGAAGGGGCTACAGTATCACAAGTGGTGTTCCATACCAGAGCCCTTCCCCGCTCCCAGGGGCCTAATGTCAACGGTGGCGTTCGACAATGGCAGCTCCCTGCCTTAAGGATTTTTTAGATCATATTAAGATGATTTATTGCTTCGGAAGGCACGCTAAGCCGTTGGTCCCGGCCTATGCTTGTGTGAAATATTTACTTCAATTGTTATTAACACCATGCGGCTGATAGTAAACATTTCGGACGATAGATTAATTGTAAATCCATTTTTATCTATTTAAAATAAAAAAGGCTTCTTTTGGCAATAAATGACAATTCCTTCTTCTCTTATTTTTTGTCGTAAAGTACCTACAGGTTTTTGTGGTAAGTAAGTTTTCCTAAACAAAAGCGACCTAATTTTCGACAAGCGAATCGTATCTCCACCTTTATGACGTCACTAAAGGTGTTTGCTCACCAATCTGTTGATTTTATCGCGTCATCCACCGCTCCTATTTATTGGAGCGGTAATGGGTTCATTAGGGCCGGTTTCAATTACAATTTTATTAGGTACTGGTTGTTTTCCGCAGCTCTGCCAGCGTCAAAAAGTAGCCTATGTTTGACCCCGGGTCTTCAAGCGGTCAAGTTTAGCGGTTTGGCCGTGAAAGCGTTACAGATAGAAAGACATACAGACAGATAGACAGACAGACTTTCGCATAATATGAGGTATGAAAGCATGACTATGCAGATAATAAACGCGATTAAAAACCGTATTGAAATAGTAACAATGGAGAAAACATATGACATGATACTTTTTATGAATACGAAGATAACTGATAAAAATTGAAATAGGTACTACAAAATCCATACAAATATTATAAATGCGAAAGTCTGTCTGTCTGTCTGTTACGCTTTCACGGCCAAACTGCTAAACGGATTTTGATGAAATTTGGTATGAATATAGTTGAAGACCTGGGGTCAAACATAGGCTACTTTTTGACGCAGGCGGAGCTGCGGGAAACAGCTAGAAGGAAATAAATAAATCTTTTCAACATCACCTGTTGGTTGACTTGATACAAAGCCTTTAAGTCCGCCAATTACATATTTTATTTATTTATTTATAAACATTTGGGAAACATACAGTTATGTAGTTGAAATACATATAACATTCACTATCTACATAAACCAGTTAAATTTCCTCAGATTACTTTTGCAAAAACAATGACAAGACTGAAAAACTAAAATAAAATAATATAAAATTAGGTAAACATACTCGTAGAATACATTGGACTTTAGTGACTTTTACAGTGAAGCATTACTTGATTTAATATTACTTTTGAAAGAAGCAATAGTTAAATGGAAAATATCTACGTCATTATATTAAGTGTTGTAATTTTGGCAAGTGCGATATAAATAAGTATTCTTAACATAGTTCGTTTTGCAAAGGGCAACATGAAAAAATATCACAATTCTAGAATTAGGTCGATCACATCTATAACAAATTTCACTGACAAGGAATGGTGGATTCGATATTATTGTGAAGGAGCTTGCAAAGAGAAGTTTGATCTTTTCCCATGCGGCATTTTCCATTTGTAATGAATCCATACTAATATTATAAATGCGAAAGTCTGTCTGTCTGTCTGTTACGCTTTCACGGCCAAACCTCTGAACGGATTTTGATGAAATATAATTGAAGACCCGGGGTCAAACATAGGCTACTTTTTGACGCAGGCGGAGCTGCGGGAAACAGCTAGTTTTTAATAAATAAATATGTTAAATCGCTAAACTTTATAAAAAGAGAGAGAGTCGTGGCCCGCCGCTAGTAAATTCATAAATCAGTTCTCCACATCGCATTTGCTGCAAGAAACAATGTAGTTTGTGCAAAAAAACTTGCACTAACCTAACACTTTTGTGTCTTTCGACCAATTAGCAGTTACCGAGCGGAGATTATACACAGTTCCCATAGAGTTTATAAAACTCGCCATTAGCAATTTATTTATTTTTAGTAAATACTAGCTGATTCCCGCAGCTCCGCCTGCGTCAAAAAGTAGCCTATGTTTTACCCCGGGTCTTCAACTATGTTCGTACCTTTCATCAAAATCCATTTAGTGGTTTGGCCGTGAAAGCGTAACAAACAAACAGACTTGGCACTTCTATCGATAGTTGACCTTGAAAAATAGTCGATATTTCAACAAGGGATGTTGACAATATTGAAATTCAGCGATACTATCGATAATCTATAGTGAAATTAAGACGATCGAAATTTGTCGACACTTTCGACCCTCATCAATACTATTACTTATTTTCAGCTATCGATATCGATGACTCTCTGTGAAGGATGCCGAACATCGCGCGAAGTGGAGACATCATCATCATTTCGTGTAGGTTACATTGTCTATCGACTATGTACACCCTGGTGTCAGAGTTGTTCAGGTGATTCAAGCCTGCAAAGTCCTAACCAAACTGGAGACGTAAACGCAGGAAAGCGGACCCTGGGCTCCGAAGCAAACTGTTGAGGACGCAACCGGGAAAGAGCTAGGACGAAGAAGAAGAAGAGTTTCAGCTATCGATACTATCGACAGGAACGGGATTATCGTAAATTTTCAAATGTAAATAGATAGTTTAATTGATTTTCGAGGCCACGGTATTATCATGATAAGTACTTTCGATAGACTATCGCTATCGCAACAACTCTATCGCATAGTTTCCAAACTCATTATGTAGACACAGTCCTCAGCAATGAGGGACCGATGAAGAAAAAGTAAATATTCATTTATTAAAACTTTATTGTTCTACAAGTACAAATACTTATAACAATTGGCGGATTAATGCTAAGAGCATTCTCTACCAATCAACCATAGGGAGAAACGGAAAGATAGTTCGGCGCAAAAAAGTTATGTAAAAAAAATTTGTACCAACAAAGTCTCCATCGCTTTTTTTTTTTATACAATCAAGTAGGCAAAAGTCATACGGCCCACCTGATTGTAAGTGGTCACCGTAGCCCATGAACGCCAGCAACACCAGGGGCATCACGTGCGTATTGCCGACTCTTGAGAAAATTGCTTTCTTGCAATTACAATCACTTTCCCATTAATTTATCCTACTTTCCTCGTTTGGTCAGAACAGAATATAATCACTAATTACCAATAAGTAAGTTATTAGTCATTATCATCATAAATTTAATAGCTTGGCTTTTTTGGAGGAGTTCCTTCTATTCTTATCGATTATTAGCGAGTTTGTTTAGTTTTTCATATCATCATCATCATCATTTCAGCCGCAATCAGTTCACTGCTGGACATAGGCCTCTCCCAATGATTTCCAAAATGATCGGTTGGCAGCAGCCTGCATCCAGCGTTTGCCTGCGACCTTTTTCAGGTCATCTGACCATCTGCTCGGTGGATGTCCAACGCATTTTATATTTTTCCTTTAATTGCTTCATATAGCTGTACCTTCGCCCTGGACCCCAAATTTCTTTAAAAAAAAAATTAAAAAAAAATGTTGTTTATTGCCACACAATTACAAGTTTTTACAATTAGGTACAATTAATATACAAAAGAAGAAATAAATAAAAAGTAATAAATAAAGAAAAATATGAAAAGCGAGTAGCAAAGGAATGTAAAGGAGTATAAATACTACTACAGTCACAGACTTTCCACTGGTTTAGTGGTTGACTGGAAGAGATCCCTCATAGGGATAAGTCCGCCATTGTACGCTGTCTGTTACGCTTAATATTTAAGATTATTTTTCTGTTGATATTGTATTAACTGTCGTGACGTCACTGCGCCATTTCAAACGGCATCTCCTCTTTGTAATTACTCCACGGGCTGGACCGATTTGGCTATTTTTGGTTTTGAATTATTTGTGGAAGTCCAGGGAAGGTTTAAAAGGTTAATTATATTCGGTACGAAGTTTGCCGGCTCAGCTAGTTTACAATAAATAATTTTACATATATACATACATACATAGAATTATATTTATTAAACTTCTTCCTTCAGCGGTGCTTCTCAAAAAGTCATCGTATCGTATCAAATGTCCTAATACTAGTCATAGTCAACTAACTAATCATAAACAATTAACCACAAAGTACATGAAATTAATAAATAATTTAATTTATTTTTATTGGCATATCTCTGAGCTTATGAGCTCTACATTGCATCCTTTTACTTTTAGTTTCTAACCAAGATCTTTGTTTGCATAGCCGAGGAAGTCTTCTAAGGCTAGAGATGTACTGGGTCAATACTACCTTCTTTTAAACATTTTTAAAATTATGTCCTTTGTTTTTTTTTATACAACTAAGTAGGCAAACAGGCGTACGGCCCACCTGATGGTAAGTGGTTACCGTAGCCTACGAACGCCTGCAACACCGGAGATGTCACGAGCGCGTTGCCGACCCGACCCTATGTTTTAGCGAATGGTTACACTTTAAATCAAACTAAGTAGAGACAGTAGTCTTTTATTCTTGACACGGACAAATTTTAAATTATTCTCCCGCATCGAACCCTTCCCTTCTCTATGGCCTGCGACCATGAACGCTAAACGAAAAAAGTAGCGCCATATTTTAAGTTCATTCCTAAGTAGTGCCTTTTTTATTCAAAAGATTTCAAAGGCTTACAAAAAATATTTCTGTTTTCGAATTCTTGTACTCAAATTTTGGTTATGAATAATCTATACTAATATTATAAATGCGAAAGTCTGTCTGTCCGTCTGGCTGTCTGTTACGCTTTCACGGCCAAACCGCTAAACGGATTTTGACGAAATTTGGTATGAATATAATTGAGACCCGGGGTCAAACATAGGCTATTTAACGCAGGCGAAGCTGCGGGAAACAGCTAGTAAAAAATAATCAAGTAGTATTATTCATTGTATCCCAAACTTTACATTATAAAGATCTCCAGCAACTTGCAAAAGCCCTTCAACTTTGTGTGGATACTTTACATAAATTCTAAGGCTTAAAAAGAGAACAATATGTTTGAGCTTTCAAAGCTTGTTGCGTATTCTCAAAGAGATACTTTAAGCATGAATAATATTAGTTATGTTGCCTATATGTTTGCTCACAAAACGTATTTTTACTCAACCGCTTTACCACTTTCATTGCAAATAAACTATTTCTTTCTTTCAACAAAGGTAATTTAAAAAAAAGATACTTATACCCATATAAACCTTTTTCTTCTCCTCCTTTCCCTTATTCCACTTTGTTATGTAGGGGTCAGCACAGTATCTCTAGGAATTTCCATATTAACGCCCTTTCTACTCATGTTCTCGCTGATACAGTCCAGCCATTTTTGTCTTCCTCTATTCCTTGCTCCGTTTTCCTTGCAACCTTCAAATTTAGCAAATTCAACTTTCAATCTTTGCCTAGCTTAGCCTACCTTTTATAAATAACTATATTAACAGTTAATTTGTCAATGATTTAAGTCTCATACATTTTTCTAAAAAAATAAACATAATACATTAAATTACATACATACCATCACGCCTTTTTCCCGTAGGGGTAGGCAGAGACTAAGGATTTCCATTTGCTACGATCCTTACAGACTTCCCTCGCTTCTTCTACGCTCATCACTCTCGTCAAACACGCTCGTCGATTACGGGTACTCCTGACATCTCCCTTTTTTAATATGTCTGCGATTTGTTCGCAGTATGTTCTCCGAGGCCGGCCCTTACCGACTTTTCCTGTCACCTTTGATTTGTAAATACCTTTCGTAAGTCTCGTTTCATCCATCCTTTCTACATGTCCAAACCATCTTAACATGCCTTTTTCTATTTTTATCACTACATAAATTACATTAATAACTATAATATACAACTAAATATATAACTAATAATAGTAGTGGTTTAGGCGTTTACAACAGATTTTTCGATTCCCATCAGACTTTGGTTACTTGTTACCTGTTTAGTTAGGACATTGAAGGCTTGAATCACCTTGACTGGGTAATACAGGCGATGTGCTTCGGAAGGCACGTTAAGCCATTGGTCCCGGCTGCCATCTGGTGGTCGTTAAGTGAACCGCGTCAGAGGCCGAGAGGCGGTTCCGAAAAAAACACAAAGCTGTGTCACAATAAATATTTAGTTTGAATTCAAGTTGGAATGAGCACCTAACCCACTAGATATGGCCGAATAAATAAATAACATCCAGGGGTCCTATTTTTTTCAATATATTGACATATGTCGAGTGAAATTCGTTCGACTCACTGTTTTTTCGTGAGTCATCCTTTTCAAACATACCACTCCACACAAAAAAACTACGTTACTCATAACTAGTTTGAGTTAAAGCCTTACAAAAAGCAGTAAAAAGTATTGGTAAGACTTGTGACATCCGATTAAACTTCCTTCAGTCCCACGGGTAGAAAAAAAAGTGACAAACCTGATGGTTAAAGGTGTTATAAAAAAGGTTAAGTGCGATTCGGACTCGTGCACGAAAGTTCCGTATAATCCACACTCCATACTTTAATATTTTAATCTAATATTATAAGTGCGAAAGTCTATCTGTCTGTCTGTTATGTTTTTACAGCCAAACCACTCAACAGATTTTGGTGTACGATAATATTTGAAGATCCAGGGTCAAACATAGACTACTTTTTGGCACAGGGGGAGCTGCGGGATACAGCTAATCTATAAAAGTCGCAAAAAGTCAAGTACTTAAGTATATTGTATAGCAGCTTCCTCAAGTTTTTTTCTTTTAAAGCGGCAACAGAAATCCGTCATCTGCGAAAATTACAACTCTCTAATTATCACGGTTTATGAGATACGTCCGTCCGTCCGTCTGTCCTGGTGACAGACGGGCGGACAGCGGAGTTTTAGTAACAGGGTCCCGTTTTACCCTTTGGATATGTAATCCTGAAAGTGGTTAAGAGCGAGTTGACATCACAATCTTATAGTTCCGTGTGTTTAAATACTGTATATATTTATTTATTTACGAGTACATTAACCACCTTTTTAAAATTAGTACCCCTTTGCCCTATATTGTTAACAATGTTATAATTTCAATTTTGTGATTTTCCAGATATGGGCAATAAAGTTATATTGTATAGTATTGTATATTAATTCATTCAGACAATCTAATCCATAAGTGTTAGTAACAATAGCAAGACTTCTTCTTGGGTTAGTAATACAATCGAAATACATAAAAATAGTAACAAAGGTCAAGCAATTCTGAAATTTATGTTGGAAGGGGAACGGTCTAGACTTCCTCTTTTTATCCCTTTTATCTGTTCTTTGCGAGTCGACTCTGACTGTTATCAAACAGGACAGGAGATGCGTCATGGTTTGGGGAAAGACACCGCACTGGCAGGCCACCTCCGAGCAGTAGCCCCACCTGAACATGTTTTCCTTGCTTCGGCCTACGAGAGTCCGGAGTCTAAAGACTTCCATGTAAGCCATGGCATGGCATGGGGTGCACGGGAGGAGCCTCCCCGCGTGGAGCATTAATTAATCATAGCGCCCGGCGCACCCTGGACAACAGTCTGCGAGGACGGTAAGTCGGTAACGCAGACTGACCGATCCTTCCACCACGACTCAATGGCAAGATTTCTCTCTTCTCTCTCAGTTTCACTACAGCTACAGCGACTATCGATCGCTAGATGGCAGGCGTTAGACTGTGTCAGATGCCTTTAGGCAGCTGGAACAATCTGACAATGTCAGCCACTGACACACTCGGATGTTCTTGTTGATTTAGCTTGTCTGCTAGAAGGATTGAGGATGTCAGACGACAGTCGCTTCGTCGTAATAATGAAATTTACACCATGATCAAAACATACCCTCATGATTGTAACGTCCGTGTTTCTCTTTCACCTCATAAGGGTTGACTCGAAGAGATTGCCTAGCAATAAGTCCGCCTTTGCTCATATTATGTTAAAGTCTTTGTAAATGTTATATTATTTGTTACTGTACATATATGGGCAGTAAAGATATTTTGTATTGTATGGTATTGTACTCTGGGCTCTGAAGTGCAATCTGAAAATGCAACTGAAAACACTCTCGGGTGAACAAAAAGGAAGATTTCTTTGAATTAATTTAGTTACGGAACCCTGAAAAATTATTTCACGTTAAAAGTTAATCAGCTGATGGTTATTTTATATTGGCATCATCATTTTATTCTGCGTCTTAATTGATATAGATAACTTTTTGTATAATAGGCTAGTTTCCTAAAAAAATATAATAAGTCTAAGTAAGATAGTCAAAAAAATATTGGTAGTACCTAATCGTATATAAATATTTTATCTTTTGAAAATTAAACAAAGAATGGTATAGATATGGCGCGTTTCAGTTCCGTGTGACGTCACAGTGTGCTACACTTTTTCGCAATATGTGACGTCACGAGCCCCCACTCCTAACTTTGATGCGTTATATCTTTATAATTTATGGTTAAATTGACAAAAGAAAAAATACGTCACTAATATATGTTGATTCTCTAAATGACGGACTAATTTTAATGATAGTCTTTTGACCCAGGAAACTAGCCTATTGTTATAAAAATAATACATACAAATAAAACAGATATCTATATATATATACTTACAATATATACCTCCTAGTGGGATTCACGGGTTGCCCCGGTCCTTTGAGAGGCTTGGTCGGGGATATGGATCCAACGCGTAGAGGCCCTTTGGAGAAGTTGATGTCATGTGGTGCTCCTGCCCAAACCCGTTCTCGGCTATATCAATAGATCACATTTCCATGAACGGGTCTGGGCAGGAGGAGGTTGCTAATGAGTGAAAGGAATAAAATGGGTTATGGTTATGAAGTTTGGATGGATTTAAACTGGGCTATTGCAACAGAAATCGGACACCTGCCATCTAATCAATCTACTTAAAAATATTATTACTTATTATGTACTAATTATAATATTTACTTATTAAATATTATAAATGCGAAAGTCTGTCTGCCTTTCTGTCTGTCTGTCTGTTACGCTTTCACGGCCAAACCGCTGAACGGATTTTGATGAAATTTGGTATGAATATAGTTGAAGACCCGGGGTCAAACATAGGCTAGATAAATAAAAGTAGAAATAAGTATCATTAGATCATACTCTTATGTCATGAAGGCGTATTAGGTGGGTGGTATTTACTGGTATTTACCTACCTTATGGTATTCAAATAAGCCTATAATAAACCTATTTTGATGAGCTTTCTTGATAGAAATTTATATTATTTCCGGTTCATTCAATTGTTACCTCAGTCTTAGTACAAATTAAAAAAAGCGTCATACAGAACCTTCTTTTTGGAAGTCGGCTTAAATGGAGCGTTTATTTTACACGAAATAAATTTGCAATGAAATGTCTATCGAAGTTATATTATCTTAGAAGAATATGTAATCGGCATCAATTCATGAGTTCAAAGACCTTTATAAGTTTAAAAGTGTAAATTTATTCAAAAAAAGGTAACTTCGCCCGCATCCTTTCTCAGAGAAAGAGATGGGAATAAAAAAACATTTGTGAGCGAAAGAGACAGGTATATTTGTCACGTTTCACGTTGAAACTTGTTTAACAATTGACAATAGTTGACTTGGTGACAAGAAGCACATGCGTCGAATTATTTATTTTATTGGTAATATAAAATTAAGAAAATATAAACTTATTTGTAGAAAATATCTTAAACATAAAAGTTTCACGTCAGCACGTCATTTAAACATCTATGATAAACAATCTACAATTGCTTTTTAACCATAGATTTAATTTTATTTGAACAATAAAAACTGGCAACATTTTTTATACGCACTGGCTGCACAACGAAATCGGAATTCGCTAAAGCTAAAAAATAAAAACAAACATCTCTTTTCGAATTCAAAGAATCAGCGAGCATTGTAATTTATTTAATTTTAATTACATGTAGGCAGCCATTTTTAATTCGAGTAATGAATGTTCGATGTTCAAATCAATTTGAAAACTTTATCGTTTTGTATGTAAATTTATTTCATGTGTTTGTTCCTTATAATTGAAAAATGTATTGATTGGAAACTCATGAAAAGACAAGTATTTTTAATATGGTTATAAAATTGCTTTACTAGGGTCTTAAATAAATAAGCCAGAGCAAAATAAGAGCAAGTATTTAAAAAGTAGGTAAATTCAACATCGGTGAGAAAACACATCGAAATACATTAACAAATTTTCACGCATATTTCATAATAATTTAGTTTTTATTATTGTGTTAGCTGTTAAACATTCTTATTAGAATAAATAAATTACTTATTGAATACGATTACTCAGAAACCCATATGGATCTTGGCACCCGACACGAAAAGGCGAAAAAGAAAATAAAGAGAAAAAGAATAATTAGAAAAACACAGAAAAAATAAACAAAATAAATTAAACAAATAATATATTATATGATTATAAAATAATCTATAATTTATAGCCCGACCAGTAAAATAGCAGGATTCGCCATATTGCGGAAATTATTAGAACTAATTTCTTTTACTGGCTACCAAGCATTCACGTAACATTCCGTCATCCCAACGTCGTCTGCCAAAAAGAGACAGGAGTTGACGTTGTGTAGTTTGTGATTATTTCCTACGATTTTATCAAAATGATAAAAATAATTCATAGTAATGAGAAAAAAGTAATACGAGTATATTTTACGTGATTAAGAATGAATGATTGAAAAGCCCACGGCTTTAAGTCCGCCATTTACATTCTTTGTAATAAAGTTTAAATAAATAAATAAATAAATGATTGATTTGGATTTCTTCAATGACATTGTCAATTTTGTTGTTGACATGACACATACATGACATACAACATGTTGTCATATAAAAGCGATTAGTCCTGACGCCAATGCAGGCCTGGTAGATACCAGGCCAGATACTCGAGCAGATGGTCGAGCTATACCTAAGATATACGCAGAATAAAAATATACTAGAAACCGCCATTGACCTCAAGAAGATTAATAACAAAATAATGAGAATTCTAGGTGTAATGATACCATTAATAGCTAGTCGATATAAATTGCTTTATACGTTAACTGTGTTTAAAGAAGCGTTAATAATTAAGGTGGGAACTTAAGAAGAAGATGAATCAAACTGGTAGAGTTATTTGGCGAGTGGAAAGACACAAACACAAGGAACATAGTATTAGAATACAGAGTACAATAAATGTGTATGTGTGTGTTAATGCAAAATTTTCGATTAACAACATTTATACATTGTTAATACCCACATGATTACCTCTTATTAACCTAAAGTTTGACTGTTAGACAATGCTTTTAGCATTAAGTTCGCCTATTGTGCTATACAATTGTATTTTGTACAATAAAGTTTTGATACATAAATAAATACGGGAGTACTGCCCAGTTAAAAAAAAACAATTGTTTTTCTTTTTTACCCTTTAAAATAAATATTATTGTTATTATAAGAAAAACGTCCAAATGTTAATCGAAACCCATGTATTCAGTGATCTACTCCACTCACATTCGCCTCTCTACCTCTACCAAAGTGAACTCTACATATATGGAAAACTGACTTTTGAAAATCAAAGTCCATTTGTAATTACTTCAATTTGAAACTTTAAAAAAAAAACAATAACGAATCAATCTATTCGTATCCAATATTCGTATATTCAATTGGTTTGTATTTTTAAGCGTTTTTTATTTAATTTTCTGTGGCAATATTTGACCACAGAAATTAAAATTCGTTGTAGAAATTTTCTTCCATATTTTTTATGCTATTAAAAATTAAAAAGTAAGTCTTTAATCACACGGAAACCATTCTGACATCAACAAAAATCCAACCCAAGCTCAATAAATTAGTCAATACTAAGTTGTAGTAGTCTTTTTGTGAACTCGGCCGTTGTAACACGGTTAAAAAGTCGGAAGTATAAAAGATATTAAACACACTTAAACCTGTAATATTATGTCCTGTGTGTTATGATTTCTAATGTTTTCGCGAATGTGCCGCATACCGCGTGAATCGGGATAGATTTCAATAAAATTATAGGATTCTTATGACATCACATCACTGACAAAATTAAATGTTAACTTAGTCTAGCTACAACCATGAACGCTGTAAAGTTATTGAAACGTTAGGTGTAAATAAATAAGTAATAAACGAGATAAAAACCGAATTAAAATAGTTTCATTTAATGTGCGTGTGTAAAAGTTAATTTATTCAATACTAATCTACTCGACTCGCTTTCGATTCTACCAATGTGAACTCAACATACATGGGAGCTCTTTTGAGCGTTTGTAATTGTTACACCGGAAATGCCAAAGTTCTTAACTGTCAAGGTGAATATGTGGTGTTTAAATGCCATTTCTAACTCTGTTGTTAAGTTTTAAGTTAGGCATTACTGTTAAATTAATACCAGCGCTGAAACGGAGTTTTTTTAATACAAATAAATATAGGCAAACAGACGTACGGCCCACCTGGGGGTAAGTGGTTACCGTAGCCTATGAACGCCTGCAACACCGGAGATGTCACGACCGCGTTGCCGACCAGTCCGCTATCAGCACAGCGACCCTCTGGACCCTGGCGACCCTACACACCAGCAGGAACACAACTCTGCATCACAGTGTTATTTGGATGCGGTCTTCTGTAGGGTGGAGGTATTTCCCCAGACGTTACTTACAAAATGACCTCCTACCTCTCTTTAATGGGTTTATGATGTAATTGTATACCAGCTGTTTCCTGCAGCTTCGCCAGCGTCAAAACTAACCTGTGTTTGACCCCGGGTCTTCAACTATATTCATACCAAACTTCATCAAAATCCGTTCGGCGGGTTTGGCCGTGGAAGCGTAACAGACAGACAGACTTCCGCACTTATTATATGATTAGTATGAAGTATGGATTTATTTATTAAACTTTACAATAGTAAAACTAAACTACAATATCCTCTTAAACTGCTTACGCAGATAGATTAAGAGAAGATGTTAAGGATACAAAATTTAATGCAACTGGAAAACACGCTTGGTGGCTAAAACATAAAAATTCTGGACTTTGCTAAGAGAAAAAAAAAAACAAAATAAAACATTACTACATAAAATTAAGTTCGACAGGCCCCTGATTTATTGCAACCAGCAATCAGTAATCACGGTACACTGCTCTTTGGATTTTGGGAAACGAGATTTTAACTTGAAAATTAATGTTTAACACGACGACATGACTCAACCTACAATCAAAAATTTTTTGAAAAGTGGACTCGCAACATCGATGAGTCGAATGATTTTGGTTCGATATCGATTCTCATTCATAATCGGCGAGTAGAACGTTTCGTTTTACAATGAGTTATACATTTCGAAAATAACACACTAGTTCTTTTGACAAAAAGTCATTAATTATATTTAATAAATCGCATAATGAACAAACAAAAGACTTACTCGTAAGTACACTCATACACCGTGAAATTTTAGTCGTTTTGGACCCATCGTCCAGTGACTCCATTCATGCAACTGAACAACTTTCCCCAAGATACATGGGTCGAAATATGGAGTAAATTTTTGGACCTCCCATACAAAATGTCTCATCACGTGACCTTACTTACTATGGGAAGTCCAAATTTGTTTTTCATGTTTCGAGCTATGTTCCTTGGGGAAATTTGTTCGGTTGCATGAATGGAGTCACTGGACAATGGGTCCAAAACAACTAAAATTTCACGTTGTATATCCCAACCCTAACTAACTTTTAATACGAACTAACTTTTAATACGAGTATATCATTGTGTATGGCATTTATCCTGCATGGATTAAATTTCTATGTTTAGACTTTTTAACCAGCTTTCAGCGGCGGGTGGGAGTTGGTGAAGTTCCGACATTAAAAGCTTCACTCATAAGCTTGAGGTGTACCTTTACGCACTTGTTCTTTTATAATTTTCAGGGATCGACACAGCAGCAAATCAAATATTTGATGGTCTTCCAAAACACGGATTCATCATTATTATCAGACAATCAGGTGATTCAAGCCTGCAATGTCCTAACCAAACTGGAAACAACTAAGCAAAGTATGCTTCCCGTGGGAATCGGATACGAAGTCTTGGTCTGCAAGTGTCTTAAAGGCTGGACCTTATAGGTAGATGAACCTATTTTCACCTCTTAGTCACCAAATTTAAAGATTCCTTCAGGGTCGGCAACGCGCTCGTGACATCTCCGGCGTTCATAGACTACGGTAACTACTTACCATCAGGTGGGCTGTACGCCTGTTTGCCAGTAGGCAACAACTAAGTATAGTTGTATTAAAAAAAATGCAAATAAAAATATTGATTGATTGATTGAACCTTTAATACGTACATTCATCATACTGAACCCTCACTACGCTAATTAACCTCTATCTTAAAAGAACCAAAAAAATTTACAAATTATTAGTTGTTGGTTCCAAAGAAGTGTAACAAAGAATTTGTGGGCTAAAATTATGAAGCTGTCAGTTTAATTATTAAAATATGGGTTTCCGAACAACTTACTCATACTCAGGTCAGTCTTTTTTGTAACTGAGATGTTTTAAAAATAATTTTTTTTTTTGGTCTGAATAAATTATGAATGTTTCTGTCATTTTGAATCGTTTTGAAAGAACTTTGTTCAAATAGTAAAACGAAGTGATGCCTTTTTTAAAAAGCAAATGAGATTTTGATCCATTCTAAATAAGGAAACTTATTTTTTGTTTGAAATAAAATATTTTTAAGAGAAAAATATAAGTTATTAATTTGTTATTAATTGTTTTTTTTTTATCATTTTTAATTCTTTATTGAGAACACTTCAATACTTTATTGATAATATTAAACTAAAAAATAAAACCAAACTACAAATTGCTATTTTTTGGTAGAATTTGTCACCAGTCTTATTATTTATTTTTTTTATACAACTAAGTAGGCACACAGGCGTACGACCCACCTGACAGTAAGTTGTTACCGTAGCCTATGAACGCCTGCAACACCGGAGATGTCACGAGCGCGTTGGTGACCCTAAAGGAATTTTTTCACGCCCATTTTGAAGGCTCCCATATTATAGTCACTAGGGAAAACCATGGCAGGGAGTTCATTCCATAATCGCAGTGTCTTAATTTCTTATTAACTTAAAAATAATACAGTAAGATAGCGCAAGTAGACATAATTTTCATCCGAAAATCACAAATGAACAACACTAAAACTAAAACAAAAACAAACCCGTATTAATATCAAAACAATATCATTACTTTATATTAACAGTACATCTTTATGAGGTTACATCATATTATCTTCCTGCTTCCAAAAATAAAGTGTAGCTATTATAAATTTTGCATGCACGAATTGCAAAACAAATTTTATGTTAAAAAAAAAATCAACCAAAACTGGTATTGTATTAAGAATCACGAATTTTCCTTTGAATGTTTTATTGAAATTTTATCCAGTAAAAAATATGCGTATGCACGAGTATGGCACCAAAATCTATAGTTGGAAGAAATGTCACTGGTACGTTGTCAACTAGCCTCTTCCTAACCACCAACTGCATTCATATTTTTCTTCATTGCGTATCGATTGCATTATCCATATCCAATCAGTATCAGTTAGTATCAATACTTCGATACTAATTTAATAAGTGCGAAATTCTGTCTGTCTGTGTGTTACACTTTTACGACTAAACCGCTGAGCGGAATTTCATGAAATTTGGTATGAATATAGTTGAAGACCCTAAGTCAAACATAGGCTACTTTTAGGAAACAGCTAGTATTATCTAAGCCCAGAAACAAGCCACCTGAAAAGTTTTGTCTGGGACAAAAAAAAACTAATTAAATCGAGTAGGGTGTCAATAGGTGCTTAGATTGTCACTACCGCATTGCCGCGAGTTGTTTTACTCTACTATGTAGAGTTTCTTGTAAGATTCTTGTAAGCTGGGGGTGTAAAAAACGTGATTTATTTATTACAAGCTGTTACCAACGTTAAAGTGGCCTAGGTTTGACCCCGGGTCGTCAACTATATTCATACCAAATTTCATCAACATCCATTCAGCGGCTTGGCCGTGAAAGCGTAACAGACAGACAGATGACAGACAGACTTTCGCACTTATAATATTAGTATGGAAGTATGGGCAGTATGGATGGACAATATGGATGGATAATGACGTATGGGAGTGATGTTGAAGGTACTTGGGAAAACCATGTATTATACCAATTTTTCTGTATTCTCTTTATTTTTTTAGAAACTGTTCAAGTTTCACCATCCATGCATCCCGTTAAAATTTGACTGAAGTTTAAAAAGATAATCAGTTTAAAAA
Source organism: Euzophera pinguis (assembly GCA_947363495.1). Taxonomy (NCBI): domain Eukaryota; kingdom Metazoa; phylum Arthropoda; class Insecta; order Lepidoptera; family Pyralidae; genus Euzophera; species Euzophera pinguis. The sequence goes on along the minus strand of OX376178.1, from coordinate 8,894,505 downwards.
AAGAGTTCTGCATTGCGTGTATTATCAAAAAGTGCAATCGAATATTTTCTCCGAATGCCCCTTTAAACCATCTAGATTAAAAACCCATAAACCAGAAAAAACGAAAAACCAAAATTCCAATTAAAAGAAAAGAGATATTAATCTCACACTTATTGCCTAAACGTTGAGTGAGAGAGCAAAAAGATAAATTTTTGCCTAAAGGGAAACCGGTCTTTTGAGTCCAACTTCACTCGGTTGCATTTCATTATATGAAGGTCAACTGTACGAAACGTCTGATCAAGTCAGATGCTCTTCGACAGTCCACGGGGCCGCACGCTCGCCGCGTTTAAATTCAAAACTTTTACGTTACTTAAAACTCGAAACACAAGTTTTTTTACGTATTCACAAGTAAAAAAAGACGTTCTGTGTCGTTTCATTAACATTTTCACGTGTTTGTTGTCTTATTTCAGTATTTGTGTTATGTAGAAAGTTAGCATTGACAATTCTTTCTATACAAACAGTGTTGGTGTAATATATAGTTTGATATCGTGCTGTGCTTATGTGAGGTTTTTGAACTATATCCGGAAACTTTTGGGTTGTAAGGTGAGTGTGCTTGACGTAAAACGTCTGTTTTTACATCAAAGCTTGCTAGTACTTGAGCTGTCACGAAAGGTCTATTCACACAACTGAAAATTGAGTAGACATTGACAATATCCTTTAAACTGTACTTAATGACTTTTGGAACTAAGCCTTCCTTAACTTGACATATGCCTAAAAACTATTCTTAGTTTTAATGAGTTTGTATTGCCATTTACAAATCAATTATATTAATTTTACATGTTCATGAAACTACCAGATACTTTATATTTTTGATCTTATCTTCACACAAAAATAATCGATAAAGAAATGACAAATCAAAAACTATAAGTAAAAAATCAAAAACAGAATTTTAACACAGACACCATTAATAAACGCCACATTTTACATCACAACTAAAAGATTCAATTCGTTTTTTTTTTAATTTTTAAAAAATAAATTGAATGTTGCCAGCAATTTCGCTGAACGTAATCATTACGGACGTTTTCATTTTAAAATGGACGACGTAAAAGTATAATTTTTATCTCTTGCCACACAACTAGATTCTTAAAAAAAAGAGATCTATGTAGCTTCGACTATATCAGATATTCTTGTCATATCTATTTGAGTATTAGTTATAGATAGACGAAAAAGTTTATTCATTTTTATAAATAAATGTGGGTTTATGTAATTTTCTTCAGTTTATAGTGCCAGTTTTTTTTGGCTATTTTGTGTCCCACTGCTGGGTAAAAGCCTCCCCTCTTTTCTTCCCTGCAGCTTTATCTAGGGCTATTGTTATTTTGCCAGTACCAAAAGCCAGTAGTAAAATTGAAAACAGTAGTGTAAAAGAAAAATATCCATATTTTTACTTACAAGGATAAAAAAATAAAATACAAAAAGATATGCCAAATCAAACTATTTTAATACGGTTTTTATCAAACAATTGTCACAATCACCATGCCGAAGCTAAAGGGCTAAAGGGACAATAAAAGAAGAGAATTGAGCAAAGGTAAGATTAAAAAAAAGGTTAAAAGAGAGCCTTGGACTACCTGATTCTGAATTTGGAAGGCGCGTTAAGCCGTTGGTCCCGGCCCCGATTCTCATGGTATTAAATATACCACGTCACAGGACGAAAGGCGGTTTCGAAAAACTAGCACCAGGGCGTACAAGGTCGATTGACCATTCGATATAAATGAATGATTGCTCATTTCGCTTCGTTCTTTACAGGTTTTATAAAACCAAGCAAATATGATGTAATCTTTATAAAATAATTAATCTTGTTGTGTTTAAGATTTTTGATTACAATCATTTTGAATGTAGTAAACAATGATTGCATGGTCTATTATACTTTTTTAATATTGTTTGTTTGATTGAATACTGATGTTATGTCATCGGCATCTTCTTAGCGCTTCGTCACTTCCTCCTATGTATAGTACTGTAATAAGTATTTTGTGTATAACTTCAGGTAGATTACTGTTTTTTTTTCTTTTAAGTTTTTTTATCTGCAACTTATGACTACATATTTTATCTTTGTTTTTTTTTCAAACTGAAATAATCAAAGTAAGCCATTCAAACGATTTTATATTTTTTCATTACTTAGTTTATACAAATCTGATACATTTTTTAATTTGCTAAGAAAGACAATAACAGCTCCATCCTAAGAATAGGCAAAAAGACACAAATTTTTTTTTTGAATTCTCCTATTTTCCTTGCTATAATTTGCGTGTTGCCTGAATCATTTTAGATTTCTAATTAGAGATTGTTATACATTAATAAACTTCTTTATTACGGATTTTTATCGCGTTTAACCTTTACCTAACGTTTCAAACACTTTACAGCGTTTATAGTCGCTGGCAAATTTGAGTCAATATTTGTCTGTGATGTCATAAGAATACAAAACTATCCATATCTATACTAATATTATAAGTCTTGTCTGTTAAGCTTTCACGGCCAAACCGTTGTACGGATTTTGAAGCAATTTGATATGAATATAGTTGAAGACCCGGGGTCAAACGTAGGCTACTTTTTGACGCAGTCGGAGCTGCAAAAAAAACAAAATGCCCGATTCACGCAGTATTAGTAGTAGTATTTGTGTTACAATCGCGAAAACATAAGAAATCATTATTAAATAATCTTGGCAACATTTGTGCATGGTGCGAGAAAAGAGCAACTTAGAAAGAAAGAGATGGCATACCCGGATATTTGGCATTCCCGAAAACGGCCCAATGTTTAGATTTTATCATCATTATAAATCATTGTAGTATAGTATCTCACTTTGGCATCAAGTTCAATGACCTGGGTGCACTCGACTTGAGCAATCTTGATCGTTGATTTTTTTGTAAACATTTATTGGTGAAAGGTACAGGTGGTTAGTGGTTGGGAAAAAACTTAATTTATTTCGACATGTACACGATGCATGCTTGCAACTTGCAAGCTAACTCGGATTCTGCCCTCTACCATGAGTATTTCGAACGCATTTTATAATATGCCGTGTTAAAGCATCTTCTCTGTTCATATAACGTTTAGTTTAGTTTCTTGGAATCATATAATACTTACTTACTGCGATGTCTCAAGTCTCAACGACCCAAAGTGGATCTTGCCCTCCGACACAAGAGATCTCCACTGCTCCCTATTCAGCGCAACCTCCTGCCAGTTGGCTCTGTCTAGGGCTTCCAGGTCTTTCACGACTTCGTCTCTCCAGCGGTACCTAGGTATCATACAATACAATACAAATTAATATTTATTGCACCAAAAAAGAAAAATACCACTACGGACGATGATAAATTTGAAGGTAGCGGGGGAGCAAGGAATAGAGGATGTCCAAAAAAGAAATGGCTGGATTGTATCAGGGAGAATATGAATATATTGTATTTTCCTGGTGCAATAAAGTGTTTATTATTATTATTATTTATATTCCTTTTGTTTTCTCGGATTTCAGAGTGGAAAGCCGGTATACTGATACGCACGGGCCTAAGCCAAGTGTGTATCAGGGGAATTTATGTTTAACGTATCAGTGACTCTATATTGAATACTTGACTGCGGGATGAGTCTATTTATGGGGAGATTGATATCGGTCTTTAAATAATAATAATATAACTCTTTATTGCACCAATAAATTAAAATTACAAAATTACATAACAGATTTGCAATGTACAATGGCGGCCTTATCGCTATAGCAATTTCTTACAGGCAAGCAACGGGTAGGATTTAATAAAATGACATGGGTACGCAGACATGTAAAAATAAAGAATATATACGTAAATTTATATTTAAACAATAAATACATTGACGATTATATTATGTTTTCTATATACACATAAAGTACATATTTCTAACTAAGCGACAAGTATTTAAAATGACTGCTTTTTGGAACAGACTGTAAATGTACGGTTAATAGGTTCAAGGTTTTAATGGAGTGATGATATTATTATGAGTAGGAAGGGTGTTGAGATGAAAATAGCTAGAGATAGAGAAAAGTGGAAGAAACTAACATACTGTGCCGTGCCGGCCCCACATAGCAAAGTGGGATAAGGTTATGGAGAAGTATAAAAATTAATGATGACTTTGTTTTTTTTTTTTTTTCATTTCATACACAATGACCATTGTTAATGAATAAATAAATAAAATGAAGAAGCAGAGCATCTTAGTCCGTGAGAGTCTTTTCAGTTTTCTAAATTACTTAGTGGGAAAACTGGTCTACTGCCAACCTTATGGTAAGTGGTTACCAAGCCTATGCTATCTTGAGCTAGAGCCCTATTTTTGCAATGTATGACATATAATTATGTCGAATAATTTGATATCGAACAAAAAATATTATAAATAGGGCTAATGGATACATACAGTTCTCGCATCCATGTCTCAATGAACCACGTTAGAACCCAAAATGCGGTTCCTAATAACTCTGAGAGAGTGATCAGGGTACATTGACCATGTAATCCATGTGGATGTGTGTGTGTATGTGTAACAGTCAGGTCCGACTGCGGATATAGGCTATAGTAACTTATTTTATTGAAATAAAACACGGAAAAAAATAAAATGAAGAGAAAAAAAGAAACATAAAATCTAGATCCATACTAATCCATACTAATATTATAAATGCGAAAGTCTGTCTGTCTGTCTGTTACGCTTTCACGGCCAAACCGCTGAACGGATTTTGATGAAATTTGATATGAATATAGTTGAAGACCCGGGGTTAAACATAGGCTACTTTTTGACGCAGGCGGAGCTGCGGAAAACAGCTAGTATTATATATGCGAAAGTCTGTCTGTCTGTTACGTTTTCACGGCCAAACCGCTGGACGGATTTTGATAAAATTTGATATGAAAATATCTGAAGACCTGGGGTCAAACATAGGCTACTTTTTGACGCAGGCGGCGCTGGGGGAAACAGCTAGTATTAAATTAATCCTGCCCGTGTGGCATGTTACCAAAAACGCTGGCTGAAGACTACATATTTGTGTCGTGTGGTGTAGAGACCATTGGACCTTGGAGCCCTGGCGCGAGCGATTTTTTCAAAGATATCTCATCGCCCCTAATCTCCGCTGCTGGTGACAGGAAGGCTTACACAGAACAACAAGCATTGCTATCCAACGGGGAAATGCAACCAGCGTTTTTGCTAACATGCCACGCGGGCAGGCTTTATTCAATACCCTACAGTATATATGGACACCTGGAAATTGACTGGTTCAGATTAGAATACATTTGCATGGCATTCACATAATTAACTCCGGACTTTGATCGCGGGAACCAGTGTTCCTTGTTATACTAAATTATGTCCTGCATGTACCTTTAAGATGATGATGTATACATGACTGGACTGCATATAAGTAGTGGAGATATAAAGATACATAAGTGTTAATAAAGTATTAGATAACCTTTAAAAGCCACCGATAGGTAGAGATGTAGAATTTTCCATGTGTGTTATATGAGAATAATGATGTTTCGAGAATATCGTGTTTTGCGAATGTGGTGTTTTATGAATGTTAAAGGGGAATTATCTACTGAACACTTCTACAGGGAACCCTCTTTTAGTTGTTGTATTCGAACTATACTGACCCACTGGGCAAAGGTCAGCCCTGCCTCCTCCTAAAAATCTCTCTGTTCAGCCACCTCCAACCACCTACCCGTAAATCTTCCCAAGTCGTTCCTCCACGGTGTCCTCGGTCGGTTCCAATATAGCAATCGGCAATGCGATGCAAAGTTCTCAAACTGAGGAAATATGAAATAACCAAGAAGCCCCACGATAGATAGGGGACAGATAGGCATACAGAATTTTCCATGTGGCATTATCTACTGAATACTTTTACACGGAGACTGTTTATATGTAAGTTGCTGAGAATTTGAGCAACCCGCAGACTTCCTCATGCCGCAGCAGAATATGCTTTATTTATTCATATCGAGTGGGTTACATGATCAATTGACCCTGTACACCCTGTTGTCAAGAGATTTCTTGAACCGCCCTTCAGTCGCTGACGTGGTTCCTTTAACGACCACCAAGGTAAAATGCTCAAAGGCACGTGCCTTCCGATGTACAGAATCATCATTATTATCAAACAATAAAGCGATTCAAGCCTGCAATGGAACAAAACTGAAAACATCTACACAAAATATGTTTTCCGTGGAAATCGAACCAACGACCTCTGTGCCTATGGCAAACGCCTTTACCACTAGACCACGGACGACTTTTCTGGTAAAATAACTTTTCCCTGCGAAGTAGGAACTATTATATATTGAAAATGATATATCTTAAATATGCCACCGAACTTATTACCAAATTTAATAAAAATCAGATCTCTAAAAGTTGATGAAATCCCATGGACAAATATCAGATGAGCTAATTTTGAAATGGCTAAATCGATCACCATATAAATAATAGAATACGGTTTTGACTAATGCTTGTTTGTAAAATCATCAAAAAATTCGGTCCACTCATATTTTTCCATTAATCGGATTTAATGTAAGAGGGCTACGTCATTCGAATAAGAATCGTGCATTATCTCAGTTTAGACCAGAAATTTGAGGTCAAGATTACCAATGATTTCCTATGATGATCAAATCATTACATCACGCAAATACTTTAATCATTAATTGATTTGAGATGCTTATCATTGAATTGTACTTCATATCTACTGACTCCTCCGTGGTCCAGTGGTTTGCCTCAGACCAGGAGGTCGTGACTTCGATTCCCACTAGAACCATACTTTGTTTAGTTGTTTCTAGTTTGGTTAGGATATTGCAAGTTTGAATAGGCTAGTTTCCAGGGTCAAAAGACTTTCATTAAAATTAGTCTGTCATTTAGGGAATCATAATATATCAGTGACGTATTTTTCCTTTTGTGAATTGAGCTATAAATTATAAAGATATAACGCATGAAAGTTTAGAAGTGGGGGCTCGTGACGTCACATATTGCGAAAAAGTGTAGCACACTGTGACGTCACACGGAACTTTAACGCGCCATATCTTTATCATTCTTTGTTTAATTTTCAAAAGAAAAAATACGTCACCAATATTTTTTAATTATCTAACTGACGGACTAATTATATTTTTTTTAGGAAACTAGCCTATTACCTGATTGTAACCGCCAACGAATAGTTTTGATTCATAAATTCCACTTGAAGATTTCTTATTCTAGGATTAATGATGCCATATGTTCTTCCCGGTACTTTTTGACATATGTTTGCGAAATTTCAGGAAGATTAGTTCAGTAGGTAAAACGTGAAGAGAGAACAAACCCTCAACAAACACAAACAACAACAACAAACACACACAATAAAGCCTCAGACTTTAGTCCGCCATTTACAATTATGTAATAAAGTTAAATAAACAAATACACAAACTCAATTTTGCTATTTAAATATAAGTTAGGATTTGATCTTTGATCAATGTGTGTCATATGACACATATGATTACGATAATGTAGAGATGATTATATTAAATTCATGATAAATATACGTCATCAAAAATCGTGCATATTTTTGAGGTCAAGTATACGTCGATGATTTTCTATTATAATTAAGTATACATTCGTCATAATTTTGTGGTTTTATTGAGAAGTATGTATATTAATCTCTTTATCCGATGCGTCATTATTCTCTTAGCAGTTTTTCCATTTATAATTTGTCACAAAATGTAATTTCTTGTTAAGATTACTATTTTGTTTATTTCAATTAATTTGTTTTGGTTCAAGAGTGCAAAATATGTTGTCTTTCCAGAAGCGTTATGAGTTTTACATGCATCATTAATTTATTAAAAACTAGCTGTTTACCGCAGCTCCGCCCGCATCAAAAAGTAGCCTATGTTTGACCCCGAATCTTCAACTATATTCATACCAAATTCATCAAAATCCGTTCAGCGGTTTGGCCGTGAAAGCGTAACAGACAGACAGACAGACAGACAGACTGAATTTATAATATTAGTATGCAAGTATGGATATGGATAAAAAAAATACGTTTATTTCAGGTTACTAAGACCATACAATGACCATACTACATGCAATGTTTAACTAAAATTAAATTAAAATACGCTACTAACGATTATGTTCTTATCTCGTTACTTAATCGATTAAAAATTATCATTATGAGTGTCATGCACGTTGATTTAAAGGAAGAGATGAACAGACGACTTTAGATATTTTAATAGAGTGGAAAGTAGGGTAACGAATCGAGAGACAAAAGAGAATTATTCAGGGGCGGCAACGCGGTCGTGACATCTCCGGTGTTTCAGGCGTTCATGGGCTACGGTAACCACTTCCCATCAGGTGGGCTGTACGCCCGTTTGACTACTTAATTGCATATAAAAAAAAACATAATTTCCATAGACAACGGTAAAACTATTCATCAAGTGCTTTACCAACATCCTTTAAATCGACGAAAACTCAATTTTATTTGAAAAAATGTAAATCATTTATTCTATAACTTAAGTTTATAACAATATTATTTATATTTACATTGATATAAAATGACCTTGCTTAGTTCTTTGCCCTCGGGTCATTAAAAGTACGATTCTAACTGGACCATGTTTATCATATAACTGTATGTGATGAGTAATTTTGCAAAACGTGTTGCAATCATAAGGATATATTACTACAATATTTTAAATATCTCTACACCATTTTAGTCATAAAATAAATAGGGAACAGATGAAAATGTCATCCGAAAAACATATCTTGCAAATTAATAAAAAAAAAATATTATATAAAATTTGAGAATAATCCTAAAAATCGGGCAACGCGACTTTGGAATTCCCTGCCACTGCCTATTCGAACGGCCCAAACTTTGACCAGTTTTAAATCGCATATAAAGTCCCACTTTCTTTCAAATCAAATCAAATCATTTATTTGCATTAAAAGTAATACATGGTTTACAATATTTCACTGTTTCTCACTTCTAACCTAATCATAGGCATGTAAAAACATTTTAAACATTTTTTTCCTCACTGTAGCTGCGTTCCTTTTACATCTTGTTTCAGTCTCCACTTCTCGTAGTGTGTTTTTATAGTTTATTTATTATATATATTTACTTATATGTATACAATAAATTATTTTTTATTTTTTATTTATGTATATTAGTATTTATTTTAAGTAGTTTATGTATCGTGTATTTGTGTTATTCTGCCTAACGTTGTTCTGTTCTTAATGCACCATATCCGTATCTCTGCTTACTTTTATATATTTCAAACTACCCTAAGGTTGCCTGGAAGAGATTGCTTGAGCGATAAGGCCGCCTTTGTATACATACTGTGTTCATGTTTTATGTAAGGCATTTGCCATAGACTGCGTTAAACAGTAAACGCTACTTTAAATCCTTTAAATCTCCCCTCTTAAAACTTGGTCCGACTGATTCTTCCAATTTTACTCATTCAACAACCAAAAACCAGCTCAGATAAAACTTAGGATGACAAAACCATTTAAATTTTTTTGTACTTTAATTTCTACTTGCTTAGCAATCGATGGACTATCTGCTGTCGTGCCCAGCTGCCCCTTTTCATGTGCATGGGAAGATTCAACGGTGGCTTCTGACTCGGTTATGAGTGTTGCGTCTGAGCCAAATGTATTTAGATTTAGTCCTATGCCTATACACGAAAAAAGAAGCAATTATTTTACGTGATTGGCCGCCTGCCCGACGTCCCCCTGCTATCGCTTACTGATATCAACAATCTTTTGTTTTGGCGCCACAAACGTATGTTTCCGAGAAAGTATGTCAAAGATAAACCGATGATATGCAATAGTTATCGTTATCAATATATGCGCATGTGAAAGTCCCCATTTTCAGCACTTGACACAAATCTACTTATTTATCTGTGTAATTATGAAATAAAATTTTATGGGTCTGATTTAGGCACAGAATGGTCATAGCTCTTCATTCTTCATACATCCATACTAATCCATATAAGTGCGAAGTCTGTTTCGCTTTCACGGCCAAACCCTTGGACGGATTTTAATGAAATTTAGTATGAACTAGCTGTGCCCGCGACTTCGTCCGCGTGGAATAATTATTTTGGGAATCATATTTATTTTAAGCTCAGCTTATTAAAAGTGGGCATAAAGTTTCCCTCGCGAATTTCTTTGGCACCAAATGAAGTCACTGACAAATAATTTGTAATAATGCATTAATTTGGACCAAATTTGATTTTCATAAAAACGGTTATTGTGAGTTAATCTTATAAGATAGACATATACTGTCGCGGACATTTTTTAAGATAATTTAAAGAGGAATAATTCTTTCATACATATTTTTGGGTATCTCGAACTGTTTTCGCAGCGCACGCAACGGAAGCCCTCAAAGATGAATATTTTTCCCCGTTTTTTCCACATTTTCGACTGTTTCTTCGCTCCTATTAGTCGCAACGTGATGTTATATAGCCTAAAGCCTTCCTCGATAAATGATCTATGCAACACAAAAAGAATTTTTCAATTCGAACCAGTAGTTCCTGAGATTAGCGCGTTCAAACAAACAAACAAACTCTTCAGCTTTATAATATTAGTATAGATATAGTTGCAGACACGAAGTGAAACATAGGCTACTTTTGGACGCAGGCGGATCTGCGGAAAACAGCTAAGCCATAATCGTGTCTAATTTAAAAGCCTCCATTCGGCCTCTGTCTTTCTTCCATTGACAACCACCTTAAAGGGCCGTACTATTATCAAAAGCAAAATAAGCTAGGCTTACTTTACATTTTTTTATACAACTTAGTAGGCAAACAGGCGTACGGCCCACCAGATGGTAAGTGGTTACCGTATGAACGCCTGCAACACCGTAGAAGTCACGAGCGCGTTGCCGACCTGTCCGCTATCAGCACAGCGACCCCTCTGGAGCCTGGCGACTCACCAGCAGGAACACAACACTGCATCACATTGTTATTTGGCTGCGGTCTTCTGTAGGGTGGTGGTACTTCCCCAGACGGACTACTCCTTACAAAATGTCCTACCTCTCTTTAATGTGTATTTAAGTCAACTGGCTTTTGACCAACGACTTCCAAATGGAATGACAATAAATGTAGACTATCGCAGTCATGTTTTGGTTGAAATATGACGATGCAACTAGTTAACACTCTGTAGAGAACAAACTCAAAAGTGCGAACTATTTTTGAGAAGTATTTATCATGTAAAATCGATGAGTCGAACGTTTTTGATTCGACTTGCCGGTTTGGGGTGAGTCATGCTTCTCAAAAATAGCACTTCCCAGTATCCCCGAGTGTGTTTACTAGTTGTATCCTCAGAATTCAGGGTACGCTTTTAATCATGGTTCAAAATGGCAGCACTGGTTAACCAGGAAGACTGTTACACGAGATGAATGAGACAAGTAATGTTAATTGCAGTAATTTGAATAAAACGTCCGCATTTTCATGGTAAACGGCGGACATATGCAAAAATTTGCAGATGCGGACCTAAGCTAGGAATTTATTTGATTGTGAAGAACGGAATGTATTTAGCGTTATACTCGTTAAGTTAATAAATAAATAATAATTTATTTTATACTAGCTTTTGCCCGCAGCTCTGCTTGCGCCGAAATGAATAAAGTTGAAGACTTGGGGTCAAACATAGGCCCCCAAGTCTTCAACTTTATTCATACCAAATATCATAAAACTCCTTTCAGCGGTTTGGCCGTGAAGGCCTAACAGACAGTCAGACTTATAATATTAGTATGGAACAGTGCTAATTTTTGTGAGGTAAAATAGCCTAGCGGGGCATGCGTGCTCGTGACGTGCGTGTCAAATAGCAAGCGTGGCCTAAATTTCGTTGGCCGCCATTAGAAGCATCAGTAAAATTTTCGCCTTTAGCTCCTACGTGCTTCAGAAGGCATTGGTCCCTGTTGTTATAGCTAGATGGCAGTTGAAAGGTTATGTTAGATGCCTTAAGGCAGCCTGAAAAATCTAACAGTTGTCCAATAACACACGTCTTGCCCATTATCGTTTCGATGTGATTGATCGAAAAGGTCACGAATGTCAGATATTGTCTCTCCATTTTCATAACTGCCTACGTATAAATCAAATTTTGCCATAATAAAAAGGAAAGTACACTTAATTCATCCGAAATTTTAAATGATAAACATTTGTATGAACAAGGGCAACATTAGACAAATCTACATCTACACTAATATATATTAATATTATAAAGAGGAAAGATTTGTATTTTTGTGTGTATGTTTGTAATGAATAAACTCAAAAACTACTGTGCCGATTTCAAAAATTCTTTCACCATTGGAACCCTACTTTCACCCTGAGTAACATAGGCTATATACCGCAGGTGGAGCTGCGGGAAACAGCTAGTAATATTATAAAGAGGAAAGATATGTATTTTTGTGTGTATGTTTGTAATGAATAAACTCAAAAACTACTGTGCCGATTTCAAAAATTATTTCACCATTGGAAACCTACATTCACCCTGAGTAACATAGGCTATATACCGCAGGTGGAGCTGCGGGAAACAGCTAGTAATATTATAAAGAGGAAAGATATGTATTTTTGTGTGTATGTTTGTAATGAATAAACTCAAAAACTACTGTGCCGATTTCAAAAATTCTTTCACCATTGGAAACCTACATTCACCCTGAGTAACATAGGCTATACACCGCAGGTGGAGCTGCGGGAAACAACTAGTGTATTTATAAAGAGACAGTCAAACTGACATAAAACGAAGCACAATTGCATTTCAACATAATTAATTAACATCACATGCAAAAATATCATATTTTAGATTATTTTGTGAGTTATGAAGTTTTGGCATGCGGGCTGTTGTCACAGCCTAGTGCAGGCTAGGAAATGAACATATGGCTTTATATTAATATGTTTCGTATGGTAAGATTGGAAAGGACTGCCTACAACTTTTTTCAGTGCAAATGGTGACGTCATATTTTAGGCAACACAATTGACAGACATCGTCATCTTCTTCGTCCAGGCGTGTTTCTTAGTTGCGTCCTCAGCTTACGTTTCGGAGTCTAGCCCGCCGTCTGACCTTCGTAACCCTTATTACAGGAAAACCAGACCAACAGTATATATGACCCGAGGTGAGTTAGCCAACACTGTAAAATTTTTCAGGCACAATCTAACGACTGCTATCTAGCGTAGACAGCCGGGCAAATGTCAAGGCAACCGGACCAACGTGCCTTCCGAAGCACAAGCCAGAAATGCCCCAAATGGTGGCCAATCCAAGACAGGCCTCTATCCCTTGAAACACACGATCGTTACATACCAAAGAGCATCGAAACCGCACACATGAACTTTCCTTTCTCAATGTTACATACTGACTTGCCCCCAATTAAAAACTATTTAATTTAACATAGGTTAAGGTCTTTGTACAATTGTTTTGCACATAATCACGTAAACTTTCTCATAATCACTATAGATTCTGTTAAGAAAACTCCAGCAATTAAAGAAAAAGTAAATAAATGCTAGGCCACGTTACTGCTTACTGTACATCATCGAATTTAAATCAATTTACAACATAAACAACTAGAAATACCGTATCGTGTCGCTAAGCAACTGTTGCGCAACTTTCACACGCAACTGTCTCACAAATTACTTGATAAGTATACTTTACTTGACTTTCAAGTCATTGACTAACACTAAGGTTTGCATGCTATAGTGAAATTTACATAAAAATTATAGATATTTCTATCCATATTGTGCAAATAGCCATGTCAGATGTGCCGGAAGGTTTTCTTCAAGTGATGGTGAAAACTGCATGAAATTTAATTGATTTTTGTTCCTTTAGGACCTTATTACAAAGACTTTGCTGTTCGTCTGTCACAAGCTGTATCTCATGAACCCAGGGTGGGTTAACTTAACTGTTTCTCTTTCACCTCGTAAGGTCTAGAAGAGATTGCCTAGCAATAAGTCCGCCTTTGCTCATATTATGTTGAAGTCTTTGTAAATGTTAAATTATTTGTTACTGTATGTGGGCAATAAAGATATTTTGTATTGTATTGTTTGAGCCGTGATAGTAACATAGTTGAAATTTTCACCGATTATGTATTTCTGCCGCTACAACAACAAATGCTAAAAATCAGAATAAAATAAATATTTAAGGGGGCTCCCATGGTTGCCAGGTCGCCAAACCTAATAGCCGGACAGACCAGCCAGTTTGGCCGGACATTTGGCTAAAATGGCCGGACGCCCTACATTATTAAGGATTTTGTGTCTGAGTATTTAAAGCTTTTCTGATTATTAATCTTGTTAAACTAAATAAAATGTAAAAAGCCGGACAAGCTGGACACCGTTTATTTTGGCCGGACACGCAATCAAAAAGCCTAACTATGTCCGGCTTTATACGGACGCCTGCCAACGCTACTCCCATACAACTAACGTGATTTTTCTTGCGGTTTTTGTAGGTAATGGTACGGATTTCTTCGTGCATTAGTTCGACTCGCACTTGACCGGTTCTTACATTACGTTTTTACGATTGATGTAAGTATGTATGTTTGTGACTTTTTTCCACCAGATTCCACTATAAGTCTTAAACAGATTATCAGATAAATATTTATGTATAGATACAGATATGATTATGTTTGGTATCTTTAGATACCTTGGATTCTTGCGACGTCAAAATAAAATAATACTTATTCAAATTGTGTAATTTTAACTATAATTATCATTTTATTGTGTGCGTGTATTAAATTTTCCCCTTTGTTCTTCAGGTTGACTGGAAGAGATCCCTGTCAGAGATAAGTCTTTTGTTGTGTTCTATTTTGTTGTATGAATTTTCTCTCAATAGTGAGTACATATTTGTGCTGCTTGGTTTGGGTCCATGGGGTCCTAGCTTGAAGAATTTTTTAAGGAAATTTCTCCTAAGCTTGCCCTAGGTGATACGAGGGCTGGCTCATTCCTAGCGCAAAGAATTGGTCGCCATTTTAGTGGCATTTTCTATCTTGAGCTCCCCCGTGCTTCGGATGGCACGTTAAGCCGTTGGTCCCGGTTGTTATCGATAGATAGCAGTCGTGAGGCTGTGTCAGATGCCTTAGAGCAGCCTGAAAAATTATGACAGTGTTGGCCACTAACACACCTCGGGTCATGTTCCTGTTAGTCTGGGTTCCCTATAAAAAGAGTTACGGAGGTCAGACGGCAGTCGCTCCATTGTAATTACCAGTTTCACTAAATCTAGGACCATGACTAACAGCGTACCCTAGGCTCCGAAGCGTAAACTGACGACGCAACTAGGAATTTCATTTCATCATCATCATGATGAAAATGCACGAAGGTACGAAAATTATTTGGGTTACCGTTACTATCAAGAGTTTTTTAATTATTTTTAACAGCAGCGATATTAAAAAAAATATCTAAATATTGTAAAACACAGGTTAAAAGTTAACCAAATTAAATTTTATTGCGACAAAACAAATCTTTCAGAACGAAAGTCCAATTCTAAGTTATTTTTCTTAAATAAAAGTTAAGTACATGCATGTGTGTCAGCTTTATTACACGACGTGTCCCGGTTGCAAACAATGTTTATCGGTACTTTGAGTTGTGACGTCACTGACACCAAAATGTCCGAAATGTGGGACACGTGACACGGAGGCCTTTGTATTGGTATTTCAAGATCAATCTGTATTTGTATGTGTCTGATTTTTCAAGTCTTGCCTATTTTGCCCGACTGCGGCGTAGCCAAAATAGAAGTATATATACGTAAAGCCTCTCTAATGCCCCATAGAAAATACAAAGATAAAATATGTCATACCCATTTAGTGTTAATTATGCTGTACTAATTATGTTCTACCAAATAAATATCATTTCTTTCTTTTTTCTTTTTATTTAATACTGATGCATGTAAATTTCTAATAAGATTCTAAGGCATACATCGATCGATACATAGTTTTATCCTAATTGTCACATGTAACTGTTTTATTAAATTAAAAAAAAAAAATTTTTTTTGCTAAATTTGTCTTTTTAACCCATTGCGGGTTGTAAAAAAAAAAACATTTTTAGCGCCAAAAAGTAGGTCTTCAGAATTTTTGTATGTGATTTGTGCAGTCCCATAATTTATTGCTAAAATAATTGACAAATTAATTAGAAATTGTTAATATTTTATCATTATTATGTTACTAGCTGCTTCCCGCAGCTTATGTTTGACCCCGGATCTTCAACTATATTCATACCAAATTTCATCAAAATCCGTTCAGCGGTTTGGCCGTGAAAGCGTAACAGACAGACAGACAGACTTTCGCATTTATAACATTAGAATCGATGTCATTTTTTTTTGACGCATGCTTAGTTTATACGCCAACCATTCCATGGCCTAGTAAGAGATTAACTAACAGACAACAGCATATTAGGGTCATTTGCGTACGGGACCCTAAAAAAAACAGATTAAAAAACAATAGTAGAAGCCAAATGAGATCATTCGCTCATCATTTATCATTATCCATTTCGATACATCAATCAATTTGTCTGTTTGTCTGTCTATCCTTCATATTGATACGCCCACATTTTTTTATTATATTAAATTGATTATCTTACATTGTTGTTAGTTTACAATCGTGTTTTGGTTTTTTCAATGTCCAAATAAGTATGTTATTAATTTCGATAAGTATTTTTTCTTGTAGTCATAATTTTGTGGAGGACGTTACAAATTGGCGGAGTATAGAATACAATACGACACATCTGTGTTGCCCACATATAGAAATAAATGTTTATACAATAACCTATGGAGCAAAGATGGACTTGTTGCTAAGCAATCTCTTTCAGACATCCTTTAGGTAGTTAAAATGTAATAAGATGGAACAGACGAGTCCAATAGACGTTTAGGACTATGTAATTCTCGAAATTTGTCGCTCTCCTAGGCCCGCAGACGATAACTACATTCCAAAACAAAAAATGTATGGGATTGACATTAGCCGCGCTAAATCACGTGGTCGATTTTTATACTAATTCCGGAAGATCGCGAACACGAATTACGTTATTGTTTTTCAAATTGTGACTTTGTCTAGGAGCCCTGAGTAGAATAGAGAAGCTCTACTTCATTTGATTTTGAGCATCTGTTGAGAATATAAGGAATCCTTACAAATATGTACGAGTAAGATAAATTGTCAGTCATAATAGTGCTATTTCTAATTCATCACCTAAATTCTCCGGTGATTTATTTATTTATTTATTATGATACACATAACAAATTGTCACCTTAAGTTAACATATTTCTATGACTAAATATAAATCTAGGCAACAACTCAGCACATGTGTATACAGCTAGTTCAAATTATGAAAACAGTTAAATGAGAGCTAAATAGTGTACAAATCTGTATAATATAGAAAAGAGAAGTAGGACATTTTGTAAGGAGTAGTCCGTCTGGGGAAGTACCTCCACTCTACAGAAGACCGCAGCCAAATAACACTGTGATGCAGTGTTGTGTTCCTGCTGGTGAATAGGGTCGCTAGGCTCCAGAGGGGTCGCTGGGCTGACAGCGGACAGGTCGGCAACGCGCTCGTGACATCTCCGGTATTGCAGGCGTTCATAGGCTACGGTAACCACTTACCATCAGGTGGGCCTGTTTGCCTACTTAGTTGTATAAAAAAAGTATAATAGCTGCCAAATAAACTCAAAACTAGAGAGGATATTAAATTTAACATTTACAATTTACAAAAAAGAAATTATGACTCTGTAACAAGAACAATCGAGAAATTAAGAATAATGTTAATTCATATATCTAATAATAACCGAATTTTGTTTTTGAAAGAGGACAAAGTGTCTCCAAGAATATCAGTGGATTTGTGGTTGATGACCAGACTGTTGTAAGCTCTGCACATTCGAACAACAAGACTATAATAAAAAGTGTTGTTTTTATGAACCTAAAGAACAAACAACTTATAAGTGATCACCATCAGCATAATCATCAGACGTAGATCATGCAGATGGCATAAGGTAGTCAGATTACAATTCAACAAAATAATGTCACATGAGATAGAAAGTTCGTCGATAAAATAAGTGAGAGTGGATGACACACTTCATAATGTCAACAGAATTTTGTGATTTTATTCTTTCTCTAGGGTGTTATGGAGGGCTCACGTGGTGATTAAAGAGTTTGCCTAACCCGGAGGTTGTGGGTTTGATCCCCGCGGAAAGTCTACTTTGGTTAGTTGTTACCAGTTTGTTAAAGGAACCATGTTGGCGGCCAAAAGAAGGTTCCGATGCCAGGGCGTACAGGGTCGATTGATATTGTAAACTAGTAGTACTCGCTTTCTTTGAGTAACTTATATGATTTAAGTCAAATAATGTTTTATTTACTAATTTGACTGTTATAAATTTGCCCAATACTTCAGCCATCTCTGCCCGGCGAATCGCCATATTTAAATTATTTGAATCTCATAGTGTTATAGACTTATCAATGAGTACAAATCAACATCCAGTTAAACATATCGTTTGTGAAATGTTCGTTGCAAAAACTATCATTACTTAACTCTTGAACCATATATTTTTAAAGTATGTCGATATTATGATTAAGATAAATGTAGGTGTAATGTGTAATAACACTTTTGAGTTATGGAGTTTAAATGTCAACACATTTATTTTTGTAAAAAGATAAGTTTGTGATATTCTATACCTACTAATAAATAATAGATTTTTTTCTCTTACGCTTTAATTACTAAGTAAACACATACTCATAGCTAGGAGTGTACCTTTCATTCCGTATAAAAATACTGGAGCCTAATCGAACTAAATGCAAATTACGCTAAAATATTTACCAAAACCAGAACCACCATAAGGTGTTTTACAGTCTGCGCGATCGGCTCACTGATCTGTTAAGGTTTAAGTGAACATGTGAAACCGCTGACAAACGCTAGCATATAGTAGTAAACAAAGAAGTCAACGTGTAAAAAACTCCAGAACTTGAGCTTACCCAACTTAAGTCAAAGCACAGAATCATTTATAGTACTAATGTACAGAACGGACACTCACACCCTCCCACCTGAAACAGATACCGCACCTCACCGCGCAGATTAAGGGTAAAAATCGAGAGCAAAACAATGCAAGGATGACATTTCGGCGCGCGGCCGCGACGAACAACTATGACACAGATACGTTAAATAACCAACCCTAGGAGTGACACTCACACATCACTCACATTGACGCGCGTGCGTACGAGACCGAATTGTAGTAGTTGTAATCTCGGCGCTGTTGTATGGAGTGTACGGGATATGGTCAAAGTTAAGAATCATTATGATGTTTACCGACTAAACGGTAGAAAACGGAAGTACAGTTAGTTAAAAAATGTTTATGTTTTGAGTCTCACTCCGAATTTCAACTGTTTAATATTACAATCACTACTACTACGACTAATCAATTACAATCAATCATTTATTCGACAAAACATTTATTCGACTGGAATTTATCCTACAGATCTAACTTCGAAGACATATGCCTTCGAAATACGCTCCTTTGACAGATCCGTTCTTCGATGTGTTATTAGTCCATGGATCATTATTTTCAAGTAATATTTTCGACATAATTTTGTGAAAATTTATGACGTGAATGAGACCTGACTGTTCCGTTGTCACTTTTGATTTTGCTCTTAAAAACCACTTCCAACAGTAAGCGTAAATATAACTTTTAGTTTCACTTTCAGCATTTATATCGAAGCTACTACGTTGCATCAAAATGATCAGCCGAACTGGTCCATTATCCTTTCTTTTTAGCCTGGAAGAGATTTCGAAATTACTCTTTCCTTATGAAAGTCTTGAAGGAGATCTTAGTTTGGCGATAATACCGACTCTTGTACCTTTTTTCTTTGCATTTGTCCTTATAAAACAGTTTTAGTATATCATATGTGTGCAATGAAGAGTATTGTACTGTATTGTAAGAAAAAAACCAGTCAAGTGCGAGTGGGACTCGCATACGAAGGGTTCCATACCATTATCTATAAAAACCGTAAAAAATCATGTCTGTTGTATGGGAGCTTTAGTGAGCTTTAGTTCTGTTTTTTAGTATTTGTTATTATTGTGGCAACTGCAAATTTCAACTATCTATCACGTTCTTGAGATACAACCTGGTGACAAACGGACGGACGTACGGACAGCGAAGTCTTAGTAATAGAGTCACGTTTTAACCTTAAAACAGTTGGCATGTCTTTCTTTACTTTTTTTTTCTAATTTATGGCTATTTTGTAACTGACTGTACCGTACATTTAAGGCAAACAAAAGTGCCATTAGTGCGGTAGTGAAAGTGGCGCAAATTGGACACTTTTCGTTTTGTTTTCCGCCGGGAAGTTACGGAAGCTATTTTCTCCTCGTGTCCCTTTGAAATTTTGAAATGCAACTAGAGTTCTAAAAATAGTAATGGTTTGAATGCATGTACACTTTATTGCACAATTTACATACATAGAAGTAAAATACACATAATCCAATTAACATTAGGAGTAATGAGTACAAAAGCGGACTTATCGCTAATGAGTTTGGGCATGTATAAAGGATGAAAGAAGACTTACGAAAGGTATGCAAAACAAAGGTGACAGGAAAAGTCGGTAAGGATCAGCCTCGGAGCTGTGACCGAATAGCAAACCGTGTGTCGTAGATACATTTAAAAATAGTCAAGTGCGAGCCGTACTCGTCTACGAAAGGTTCCGTACCAGTATCTATAAAAATCACAAAAATCATGCATGTTGTATGGGAGCTCATTTAAACATTTATGTTATTCTGTTTTAAGTATTTATTATAGCGGAAACAGAGATACATCATCTGACTAACTAACATGGCTCATGATATACAGCCTGGTAATAGACGGGCAGCGAAGTCCCGTTTTACCCTTTGGATGCGGAACCCTAAAAAGGCAGATGTTAGGAGTACCCGTAATCGACGAGCGTGTATGACGGGAGTGATGAGCGTAGAGGATGCGAGGGAGGTCTGTAAGGACCGTAGCAAGTAGAAATCCGTAGCCTTTTCCTATCCCTGAGGGCAACAGGCGTGATGATGTATATGTAACTAGGTTCTTCCCGCAGCTCCGCCTGCGTCAAAAAGTAGTCTATGTTTGACCCCGGGTCTTCAACTATATTCATACCAAATTTCATCAAAATCCGTTCAGCGGTTTGGCTGTGAAAGCATAACAGACAGACAGACAGACTTTCGCATTTATAAAATTACTAGCTGTTTTCCGCAGCTCCGCCTGCGTCAAAAAGTAGCCTATGTTTGACCCCGGGTCTTCAACTATATTCATACCAAATTTCATCAAAATCCGTTCAGCGGTTTGGCCGTGAAAGCGTAACAGACAGACAGACTTTCGCATTTATAATATTAGTATGGATTAGTATAGATTTGGATGTATGATGAGATGTTACGTTAGGTCCTAAAATTGATCTAACATCAATATTTGAAGTATTATAGTACAATTATTTATTTATTTCTGCATTTTATATGTTTACGGATATGTAACTTTAAGTAGGTTTATTTTGTTTAAGTTTATCATGCCTAAATCTCTTTTCCTGAAATTTTTCCTACAAAAAGGGTTGCCTGTAAGAGATTGCTATTGCTATAAGGCCGCCTTTGCTCATCATTATGTCTACATGTATATGTCATTATTAAAATTCTATTAATATTGTGTCGACACGCTTGCTCCATCCCATCAGGTCGTCAAATTACCAGGTCAAAGGCCGGTGCTGCTGCAGCCGAGGCAGAGAACCTCAAAAGGCGAATATGTATGTACTCTTTTAAGAAACAACTACATATTTGAGCCTTCTGGGCACTCTACCGCGGGTTGACACTTTAACAGAACTGTTTAACTTTATAACTATTTTACAATACAAAATATATTTATTGCCCCACATACAGTAACAAATAATTTAACATTTACAAAGACTTCAACATAATATGAGCAAAGGCGGACTTATTGCTAGGCAATCTCTTCCAGTCAACCCTTACGAGGTGTATGAGAAACAGATTTTGATGAAATTTGTTATGAATATAGTTGAAGACCCGGGGTCAAACAAAGGCTACTTTTTGACACAGGCGGAGCTGCGGGAAACAGCTAGTTTAAGATAAATTTGTTGAAATAAACCTAACGGTCATCTTTCTAATATATATGCTCTGTGACTTGTCTCGACTCGAGTTAAAATAAACATAACAGCTTATCAAGTCAATGTACTCTACATTACTTCATATCTTTGTTCTAGATTTATTCATCTTAAAATAACATGTTTATTTGGTAATTAGATAATATGTGTTAACTTCAACTAAGATACATAAGTATCTTTGAGTTTAATATTTGCTACTAAACTGTGTTTTTTTTTACAGGTAAGTCGGATTTATTCACATTTTGGCGTCTGAAGGTTTGTGGTAAAATTTCTACTCTTTATAGTTTCATTCTTTTTTTAAATTATAGTTTGTGTTGAAACCATAGAATTCGGATTGTTTTTTTGAAATCAGAAATCATTTATTACTTACTTATTACTTATTTATTAACTTTTATAATTAACAAGTTATGTAGTCCCTGCAAATCCTTACATCGCGGCAATGTGCCCAAAAGGCTGGCAGCATTTTCACGTTAAATGGCAATGCTGCATACTATATAATAACGCTATACTTTATAATAGCGTTAGATTTCGTGTTGATAATTTATTTATTAAAACTTTATGGTTCCATTCATCAACTATTTAGTAAAAGACAAGCCAAAAGAAAAAAAAATCCAATACAACCTAACCTAAACTATTCTCAATACCGATTCTAAATACCTGTTAACCTAACCCTACATAATTTAATTTAATGACATAAAAACCCAGAAACGTAAATGTCACTAACTAACTTGACCGCAGCAATGGATTCCATTACACATGATTTGCTTGATAATGATAAATTTGGCCGTTCCTAGGGGTTAATGTTTTACGGTAAAGCTTCGGTCTTGATGGCAGCGTTTAGCGATAATGATCTATGGTTTGACGTAAACGTACAATAAATTAGTACAAAATACAAACCGTAAAATACAAACTTAAACACAAGATTATTTTTCCGAGTTTCCATACAAATAAGTGATAAGCTGGCTGAATTTTGTATGTTAAGTCGAATTTTTCTTGGTTGTTGAAAAAAAAATTATTAATAATTAAAACAAAATCCGTTAAGGATCAGATAGAACATTTTTTTTTTATATTTTTGCAATTTCTTACTTTAATCTTAATTAAATTACAACTTAACTACTTGGCATAAACAAAATCAAAGACTAAACTAATAAATACACTTTAAATTCAGTTTTAAAAAAAGAATATCAAATTTATTGTATCTTGATATACTGTCAAAATAAATCTAAAAGATCCTTAAACAATTTTATCGACTTCATAGCAAATGGTACCGTTTATTATTACAGCTAAAAATAATCGCTTACTAACATACAAAACACTTAAACACTCGCTATTCGGCTATCAAACAAACCATAGCTCAAATTTGAACCATCGCTAATCTACCATGGTGCGGTTAAAGTTAACCATTAGAGCCTAATAACGCAAGGCCTTACAGCGACCTTGTGGGTTAAGTAATTTATTTAACTCATTCTCATCTGTTATTATGATTATAATGACAAAATGATTATGAACGCTTATTGTAGAAATTCCCCCGACAAGAGCCTAGCTCTCAAATTAATTATGAACTTTAGTTAGGATATTCTTTCATATCGTGTGGTTTACTAGAGAGCTGAGATAAAACAAAAGATGACTAAGTAACTAACATTAAGCTTTTACAAAAAAAAAAAAAAATTGTAAAATTATAATGAAAGCCGTCAATGAATGCAGGTAGCTTCCAACCGTGGACCTATGTCCAGCAGTGGACTGACTACGGCCGAAATGATGATAAATAATGCTAGTATATGGAGAGGGCGATGCTCGGTATTACCCTACGAGATCGAATCAGAAATGAAGAGATCCGTAGGAGAACAAAAGTCACCGACATAGCCCAGCGGGTTAGTTCTTTGAAGTGGCAGTGGGCGGGGCACAGAGCGCGGAGAACCGATGGCCGTTGGGGCAGAAAGGTTCTCGAATGGCGACCACGTACCGGTAAGCGCAGCGTTGGACATCCACCGACCAGATGGTCAGATAACCTGAAAAAGGTCGCAGGCAAACGCTGAATGCAGACTGCTGCCAACCGATCATTTTGGAAATCATTGGGAGAGGCCTATGTCCAGCAGTGGACTGACTGCGGCTGAAATTATGATGATGATTGAATGCTAGTATTTAATAACCAGAGTAAATTTAATAAAACATTCTGAGAAATGTATTACTTCAAAAATAAAGATAACATTGCACACTTTATATAATTTAATCCTAAAAACAACTGTAAAACATCTTATGACGAACCCGTAAAACACAAACATTATAAAAAAGAAATGTAACTAAGAAATTCGTCGAAGAACCGTTTAAGTTAAACCTTTCGGAGAAACTGTCGGGTGCGAGTTACCGTAAAATTAAACTGATGACTAACAAAGACATTTTGGATGTTTTTAATTATATTGGTCTTGCGTTTTAACGCTTTTTTATATCTGTCTGTTTCATGCCTTCGTCTTAGTTTCCAAGTTGCGTCTTCAGCTTACCCTTCAGAGCCTATGATACGCTATTAATCATGACCTAGATTTGGTGGTAGAATAGAATATATCTTTATTCAGAAAGCTATCACGTAAGTACAGCAAAGGACTTAAGCATAAGCTACATGTTTATAATGTACGTGACAGACGTCTCAATAGGTGGTGGCTCAGTGATACGCTAGACATGCAGGCATGACTAGCACTGATTATCACAATGGAGCGACTGCCGGCGACTTTTACTCTGAAACCAGACTAACAGGAACATGATCAGAAGTGTATTATTAGCCAACATGGTAAGATTTTTCAGACTGCCTTAAAGCAGAGACAGACTATCGACTGCCGTCTATTGATAACCGGGATCAACGGCTTAACGTGCCTTCTGAAGGACAGAATCATCTTTATTATCAGACAATTAGGTGATTCAAGCCTGCAATGTCCTAACGAAACTGGAAACAACTAAATGGAAATCGAACCCAATCGATACAGTAAAATATTCTTTATTGCACCAAAAAGCCCTTATCAGAATGAAGGCATTGAAAAAGGAATGTTGTAAGGGAAGGGTTAAGGGTATAAAATCCACTTTTATCTTTCTTGTTCGAGCGGGTTTCCTAGTTACGTTCTCAGCTTACTCTTAAGGAGTCCTATTTTTGAAATAAGTCATGTCTGAAAAAACGTTCGACTCACTGATTATGACGAATGACAATCATTCGATATGTACCTCGTCGATTTTGCGTGAGTTACACTTTTTAAAAATACCACTCCACAGTGGTTATGAAGGTATAATATTTTTATCGAAAATTTAAATATCAACCCATTAAATTAAACTATTTTAATACGGTTTTATCAATACGGTTCATTAATCATTTTTATCATTACGGTTTTATTAATTTTATTTTTTACGGTTTTAATGAATAACAATCGCGAAAACATAAGAAAACATTATCAACCCATTCTGACCATGGAGCAATTAAAAAGAGGAGATGCGGTAATAAGCGTTTCGTAAGAAAGTATTTGTGAGGCTACACGGGGCGGAAGGCAGACGTGCGGGGTTCCTGGTTTAGGCCTTGGCTCCAACCATGGAGCACGAGCAATGACAAGCTCCGCCCACTTTTGTGTCGGCGAGGCGCCAATGATCACATCACTGTACCATTTTAAACGACATCTCCTCTTAGTAATTGCTCCATACTTCTGATATCCCATAAAGACGCAAATTATAACTCGACTTTATTACCCGGAAAACAAAGATCGTATTATTGATAAAAACTTCGTTAAGTTTGTTAGTATCGCATTAAATTGAGCGTGTAAATACATGTCAGTTCTGTTTTGCATTATTGTTTGGGTTACTTGAAGAAGTTGAGAGTTTCCTGAGGATTTGTTCTTTAAGGTCTGTAAAAACAAATAAATACAATATACGCATTCTCATATACAACACAAAAGAAGCATCCAAACTTGGAATCTTATTTTATTTTCACTTTTGGAAGACTATCGACTATTTATACGTGGTTGCTACAATATAGTCCGAAAAAGTCATTTAAAAGTCTTCACTGATAGAATTATCTTATTCTAATTTTGAACCGACAATTTGGCCAAATGATAACCTCAAATTAAGGACTACATTCTTGTAGCTACGTACATGTTACCGTATAAGTGTTACGATGCGATGTGTATTGCTGAGAGAAGAGTTCACTAATTCATGTTGGAAAATAATAAATCGTTTACCCCTTTCTTTAGCGAGCTAACCTTGCCACCGAGGATGTCAACGTCTAACCGAGGAGATAGCTTATTGTATCCTTCACAGGCTCGACCGAGAAAATTAATAATTGGTCTCGCGCGTAGCGCCGCGGAGACACAAGCTTGGAATGTTTCGTACCTGTGTTTCGTACGCATCACGGTGACACACACATAGGCGGCTATTTTTGAGTTTCACAAATGTTCATAACAACAATCCGTCTGTATTTTATAGATTTCCGTACCCAAAGGTTGAAACGGACCCTATTACTAAGACTTTGCTGTCCAAGAAATACCGTGATAGTTGTTGTTGTTGTTTTGTTGCCTCCATGACAACAATACTAAAAACCAGAATTTAAGATCGCTCCCATACAACAAACGTGATTTTCGGTTTATATGTGTATTCGTACGGAAACCCTTCTTCGAACCCTTGGGCGAGTCCGACTCGTATCTTACTGGGATAATCACGTGTTTTATGGCTTACCCCTTTTCGAAAATGTATTTCAACTTGGCTATTCAACGAGATCCCAAAAGCTGAGCTCAGCAGTGAGCAAAAGATAGGCTGTCTTGAATTGAATGTATAATTATTTTTTTATACAATTAAGTAGGCAATAAGCGTATGCCTTTTTGCCCACCTGATAGTAAGTGGTCACCGTAGCCCATGGACTACGGCCCATTGCCGATCCTTGAGAAATCTTTTAACGCCCTTTAAATGATTATACAGCATCATCTACAAAGTGTTGAAATACACAAAAAGGTGAAGATTTTTAGTACGGGCCTAATCCGATCAAACTTGTTCGTTTTTTCTTTTTTTAAGCAAAAATAGGTACACAAAATTATATTTACTAAAAACAGACAAAAACACTTAAAAAATATATAGGTTCGTAATAGGAGCCGATTATGACTAGCTCCGTAATAGGAACCTTTACCACAGAATACGTGGGGCGCACTATAAGTTTCCGGAATGAATATGAAAAAATACTATTAAAGGTACAAAATTAATTTATTTTTTTTCAAAATAATCTCCCTTGGCGTCTATGCACTTTTTCATTCGATGAAACCAGTTTTGAAAACTTTTGTGCCACTCCTCTGTGGTGACCTCTGAAACGTGTTTTTCATACTCCTCGACAGCCTCTTCTGGTGATGAAAATCGTTGACCGCGTAATTGGTTCTTAATTTTTGGGAACAGAAAAAAGTCACAAGGTGCCAGGTCGGGACTGTATGCAGGATGACTCATGAGTTCTACATTTTTCGCCTTCAAAAAGTCGTTTGTCTGTCTGGCCGTGTGAGAACTAGCATTGTCGTGGTGCAGGATGATACGGCGTTTACGGTTATTTTTACGGAGTTCGTCAATAACTTCCGGCAAACAAATGGTCGTGTAACAGTCACTATTCACTGTACGACGATTCTCTAAAGCAACAGTAGCCACGTGTCCAGTTTTATTAAAAAAAGAAGCAATCATCCGCTTAGATGCACTTTTCACGCGCGCCACTTTGGTTGGTTTCGGCTCATCTTAAAAGACCCATACGCTCGATTGCTGCTTTGTTTTGGGATCGTAGCAATAAATCCATGTTTCGTCACCTGTTACTATGTCCCACACCAAATTTGACGAACCTTCGTTGAATCTGGTAAGCATGGCACTGCACCAAGTGACGCGGTCCGTTTTTTGAGCCTCGGTCAAGTTGTGTGGGATCCACCGCGAGCACAGCTTTCTCACACCCAAATGTTTGTGTAGGATTTATTGTATTTGACTCATGCCTATTTCTAAGGATGCGCGAATTTCATGGTAGGTCACATGCCTGTCTGTTTCAATCATACGGCGCACAGCATTGATGTTTTTGTTGGTCACAGCGGTGGACGGCCGACCATCGCGAGATTCGTCACTGAGATTTATACGACCACGCTTGAATTCTGCAAACCAGCTATAAACAGTTGTCTTGCATGGTGCTTCATTGCCAAAAGCTGTTTCAAGTCGAGCGATGCTCTGTTGAGCTGTCAAATTACACTTAAAATCGTAGAAAATCATACTACGAAAATTTTCCCGAGTTAAATCCATGTTGATGCAGACACACAATTTTTTAAATGGCGCCACAAGGTAAAAACAAAAGACAGTCAGATGAAACAAACTGCATTCTACAGCCAAAGAGTTCTATTTTCAAATGTTGCAATTAATTTTTAAATATTGTTTATGTAAGTGGCCAGTTCCGGAAACTTACAGTGCGCCCTATGTAATAGGCCATAGAAATTGGTAAAAAAACTACATTCGTATCGAGTCAAAAGGTGAACTTACAAAACGGCCTCCTTATATTTTTTGCTTTAAATATTTTTTCTCGGCAACACGTTTCGATTTGACGAATTAAACAGAGGTGAACAGGAAACATGCGATTAAATAATGCCATAATTAATTATGACTTGATGCACGCACAAGGAGTTGATATGATTGATACATACCAAAATAATACAACGTTTTCTATTTTTGTATGGATTTGAACTGTAAGTTTAGTTCTGATAAATTGAAATTTCTGGTTAAATTGATAAAACTGCATTCTATTTATACAAACTGTCACTGAAATGATTGATAGGCGATGAGAACTCGCGGCATTTTTGATATCCTATTGCGATATAAAACAATAAAAAAAAAAAAATTAATTCATTTATTTCAGGCTTCATGACCCATATTAACAATTTTAGATGAGGAGTGCGTAATTGCTGACTTTGATGGTTATTCTTGCCCTTAATTTTTTTTTTAAAAGTATGCTTCCCAATGGAATCGAACCCACAAGCTCTGGGTCTCCAGACAAACACCATAAGACTCCACAGAGATAGTTATTGTGTCTCATATAGATTGTGTTCATATCATAAGTTTTCTATTGTATATGATTATTTACATTCATTAGTTTCACAACATAGATCTCAACAAATTGTTTATAACAATCGCAGATTTTCACAAAAAGATTGCACTTTTGTTTCATTCACAATTATAAACATTCCCATACATTGTACATTCATCTGTTAATTAGACGTTTTCAAGGAGCATTATGGTGACGAAATTTTTTAATAATACTTGTGGCGCGAGGCTTCGCACCCGTGCGAATTTTAGGAAATACATTTTAGCTGAAAACGCAAGGAGCTAGTAAGCGACGACGAATGCGCCATACTTCGATTAGTCGCCACTGGTGGCATTTATATCGTATATATTTATTATTATTTAATTTTTATTAATGTGAATATTGATCTTTGTAATCCGAAATAAATGATTTTTTTTTTTAATTTATATCTTGAGGAGCTCGATAGCCGAGTGCGACACGCGTATTGGATTGGTCGCCATTTAGTGGCATTTTCTATCTCGAGCTCCTCTGTGCTTCCGAAGGCACGTTAAGCCGTTGATCTCGGTTGTTATCGTTAGATAGCAGTCGTTAGACTGTCTCAGATGCCTTTTGGCAGCCTGAGGTAATGTGACAGTATTGGCAACCAACACACCTCGGGTCATGATCCTGTTGGTCTGATTTCCCTATTAAAAGGTCTCGGAGCTCAAACGGCAGTCGCTCCATTGTAATAACCTGTGCCGCCAAATCTAGGACCATAACTTACAGCGTACCCTAGGCCCCAAAGCGTAACAACAAGGAAAACACGCTTATGTGAAGGTGACATTTCTATCTTGAGCTCCTCCGAGCACACCCTAATCATTTTTCTGTTAAAGTTTCTCAGTCAGATTTTTTCGGCTTCCTAATTGTCGTGGATAAAAAAATAATAAAAGAAAGAGAACGAGTCAATGTCGTATTTAAAAGATGGGTAAATGGAAGAAATGTAAATTAATTGCTGGTTAATGGATATGTTATGCTAACGGCTGAAGGCCATTGTCATGTGTAGAAAAGAAAGGGGAATTTATAATATATTTCAAGATTAACGACAAGGAATCTTAACTGTGTTCGAAATGTACTATACACGAATTTACATACAAAAGCTAACCAAGAGGGTACCTGAATAGACCAGAGCAGGGCAGCAGACCTTTGGAGTACAAGGACCTCTTGCGTTACCCTAGGGAATGGGGGTCTGACAGGGGGTAACACTAATGACACCAACTAATGAATATCAAAATGCAATTTATTTGAAAACTCAAACTAATATCATTAATCATATAAATACATGAAGGTTATAGGGGCGTCCGCTGAAGGCGAACCCTGAATGTAAACAACTTAGAATCTAGCTTTATGCTAATTACAATGAAGTTTCAAAAATAAGGTACCAATCGCAGAAGGCGAAATTAACAAATAGCCATGGCGGGATTACCGAACGCGCGTTAAGAATACATAGGAAACACTATACCTGGCCAGGTCCAAACACTACACGTGTTCCGGATTCACATCTCGATAACGCGATCCGTTGTGGTCCGGTAGGTGATCCGTTACCGGCACAAATCCGAGGTTTCCTTGTGGGCGATGCACCGAGCGGGTGATAGTAACGCTTGTCGTCGATCGGCCCGTCGTCACGCCACGCCGGGTTATAGGGCTGCGGCGGGAGGTTGGACCCGCGTGAAACACCTTGGGGTCGCCGTGTGGCACGCAGCCCGCGGGGCCAGGAGCTGCGCCCTGCGGTGGGTAATTGGAACCAGCGCCAGCAGGCGCCGTTAAAACGAAAACCGCTTGCGCGCGGCGGCACGTGGATACATGGCGGCCTCGCACCCGTAGGGGCGGCGATAGGAATTCTTCTTACACGGCGATCTTCGGCGTCCGCTAAGACTTATACTAGATACAAATACGGCGGGGCGTAAAATACGGTGACCGGGAATCAACCAAAAATCCCCATTACAACATTATATTTTAGAATACCAAAAAATCACCTAGCCGCTAGGCGACTCGGCGAAGAAGACCCATCTCATCTCGCTCGAACTTCGCACTTTTCCAAAACGTTCTGTTTTACACGCTTGCGTCATACGTCAAACCAATTTAAGAGTTTTCCAAATCGAAGGGCGCTTGGGCGAAATAGATATTCATCAATATTCATTAAACTATCGGAAGGCAATATTATTGTCTAATAATAAATAAAATTCTAAATTATAACGGGATTCCGTATTTTGTTATGCTGGCCAATTCCGACCGAACTAGGTGGAACGAAACGTCACCGGCCGTCAAATACGCAACAACGTCAGATTGTTTTGACCACCGCTATGTGTTTTTGTTTCTTTAGGATTTTTAGTGAAAGTACTTAAAAATACAATGAATTGTTTGTTTGAATAATCAAAATGCGTTATGACGAATAATCTGGTGTATAGATTGTCGCGTTCCTTTCATTGGAAACTTTGCAATCCTCGTATGAAGTTTGAGCAAGATCAACTATGTGTTTGGTGCTAATATTCCAAAATGAGATGAGATGAGAGGGCTGATGCCTCAATGTAACAAAAGCCTAGCATGTAGTTCAATCACCTACGTAAGTAACATGCAAATATATCTGCTAGATTGTCTAAAACATGACATTCAAAGATGCATAACCCTACATCTTACGTATCTATAAAAAAATATGTAGTTATCACTACATAATGTAAAGATTACTAAAAACAAACCTTAAAGTATTTGTATGAAAAAAGCCAATGGAATACGGAACATATCATCCTTAGCATTAAATAGTGTTATTAAGTTTTTTACCCATCACATCAAGCCCATTTGACCTCACTCATAGCTTCCTAGTAAGTAGTTGTTTCATGGATTTTATTGCGTGTTTATTAAAACCAATTATTTACCGATTGTCTGGTGTTTAGATCACCAATTTAAAAAGGTAGTTCCGTGATGTCAAAAATCATTTTTTTTTATCGATCACGTAAATTTTCACCAAGAAATTTGGCATTCAATTTTTATTTATGTATGTATTTTTCTAAGTATCACACTTTTTAAATTTCTTTCATATCGAGTAGGTTACGTGATCAGTCGACATGTACACCCTGGAGTCAGAGTTCTTTGGAACCGCATCTCGGCCTCTGAAGTTTGGTATACCTGAAAAAAAGAAAAACATGTTAATAATAATAATTGTATTACGGTAATTGAAGACGATTTTGATAATATCCATTTTGAGAGGATTTACCCTAATTACTTCATATTAAATTCACAGATTTTTGTCATAAATGAATCACTTCATAATATTTTTCATCATTATTATAAAAAATAGCAGCATCTATTAATTATCCATTACTCAATTTGAACAAAAAGTTACCGCACTCGTGCAAATAGTGCGCTTTTTTATACACTTGTGATGTAATGTTTCCTATCCAAATAATTTCATAATTCGTGATTCAATAATGCCAGAAATCGCAAATTACTTATAAAGTTTACTGATATACCTAAAATAGTGCTATAAAACCCCTATTTTTATCTCTAGAACTACAAGATGACAGATTTATAAA
This sequence comes from Euzophera pinguis, assembly GCA_947363495.1. Lineage (NCBI taxonomy): Eukaryota > Metazoa > Arthropoda > Insecta > Lepidoptera > Pyralidae > Euzophera > Euzophera pinguis. Next base: position 8,861,855 of record OX376178.1, on the reverse strand, counting down.
ATGTTTTTTTGCCCCTACGTTTCCGTAAGGCTACACTACAAACACATCACGTCTTTTGAAAGTTTCTATTTATTATTATATTTTTTTATTATTCTATTTCGTTACACTTCTGGGCAAAGGTCTTCCATCTCTTTCCAAAAATATATTTACTTCTACCTTTTTCTGTGCCTTTGCTTGCCAGTCTGTCCTTTGATGAGTTTCCAACTCCCTGAACACATTATAAATTCACAATTCCAAAAACATAGGATAATATGGTATGAGATCTTGCTGAAAGTTCTGGGCCCAATCAGGAGGGAGGACAATGGATGGAGAACATGTAAGTAGAGGACCAAGTGCAGGAACCAAGTATAATGGAGGTGACCGAGCCGGCGAGGTTGCGATGGCTGGGACACGTAGAGGATTGGAGAAGAACAAGCTGCCAAGAGAGCAAACCATGGAGCAATTACAAAGAGATGCCGTTTAAAATGGCGCAGTGATGTGATCATTGGCGCCTCGCCGACACAAAAGTGGGCGGAGCTTGTCATTGCTCGTGCTCCATGGTTGGAGCCACGGCCAAAACCAAGCACCCCGCACTTCTGCCTTCTGCCCCGTGTAGCCTCACAAATACTTTCTTACAAAACGCTTATTACGGCATCTCCTCTTTGTAATTGCTCCATGGAACAAACACAGGACAACCAAGTGGAAAGCGACGGTAGTCGTCCCAGGGACCGCTGGAGAAACTAAGTCGTGAAAGATCTGGAAGCCCTCCAAAGAGCCGAATGGCTGGAGGTTGCACTGAACAGAGAGCAATGGAGATCTCTTGTGTCGGAGGCCAACATCCTCTTTGGGTTAAATCGCATTCAGTAAGGATAATATAATAATAGGAACTATAATAATATTTTTTTACCTAAGTCTACGCTTTTTGCGGCTCCAATCATCCGTGACTATGTCAACCTTAACACTTTTTAGAAAAACAAAGATGCATTAGGAAGCCATGACGTCACCAAATCCTAGTACATACCCATCATTAGAATTACACGGAAGATTTCATATTTCCGACTTAAAAAATGCGATGTGCCTAATCGTTAGTAGCTTGTTCACGATTCTTATGTCATTAACGCCATTTGTTCTATAAAAAATTAACTAGTATGTTGTCATTTAATATACAAATTGAAGTCGACCATAACTTTGAATGAGTCATAGATATTTAAATAAACCGGCGATGGGTCCATATTTGTTACGTAACAATTATTCTATGTCAATGTTTTTGCTAAGTTTATTTTCACAGATATATTTGTCTAGATAAATAATAAATTTAAAGCTCATCTGAAAGAATTGTTGGTAACCAAATGTTATTATGACTTGCATGAATTCTTTTCTGACAAAATGTTGATTGTGACTTTAAAGGACAGCTGATCTAATTTTTGCAAGATTAACTCGAATTTTTTTACTTGTTTTGTATTGTTTTGCATGATTTTATTTAGATGATGTGTGACACCACTGACTTCACTTTTGTATGACTTGTAGGCTAAACGTGTATGTGCTTAATATTTTCAATGTACCAACTTGAAATCAACATGTTTATAAAAGAATAAAATAATAAAGGATTATTGATTATTGATGTCTAGGAGTGTCAGAAAAAATTGTAAAACACGGTTTTGAACTTAATGTTATTATTTGAAAGCTGCAGTGCTGTATAAACTCATTAATTGGAAATCTTCGCCCTACACACATAATTGTGTATATGTATTCACAAATATTTTATTTAGCCTTATAAATTTGTTAACATTAATTTATTTAAGTTATGCATTTCATAAAATAAATAAATGACCGCAGAAAAATACAACTAGATAAATAACACAGGATCAATTAACCATGTAGCCTACTCACAAAATAATGAAAAATAAAATGTCGTTGAGACTAACCAATTCACCCACTTATTAAAGAAAGATGTACCTAAAAAATACGAGAATTATAGGATCAGGACAGGATTTTCGCGAAATCGGCGATTCGATATTTTTGTTTTAACGATTTTCATTCTACATATATGTCACACATTACAAAAATAGGGCTTCATCATGCATTTATCCACACTCACCATGAATAAGCACTGTGACGAGCCCACTCTACGAATTACAACAATATCAATGTAATAAACGGATCGATCATGAAATCAACAGCTAACGGCTTGTGAAATGAATTATTGAACTAAAATGGCACAGTTTGATAACCACATTATTGATAGTGTGTGCAGTTGCAGCAAGTTGCATAACGAAACCTCTCTGTTATAGAAATGCACCTAAAGGAGTAATGTTTCAACATCGTTTTTAGGGTTCCGTACCCAAAGGATAAAACAGGAATATTTAAGAGGGCTTCCATATAACAGACATGATTTTTTGGGGGGGTTTTATAGATTTTTTCAAAAAATATCAATCTCCCCGCATCACCTCTTGATTGACTGGTAGAAAAAGCCTCTGGCTTTAAGTCCGCCCTTTACATTATTGATGAAGTTAAATAAATAAATTACGAGTTGTTTCAGGCAGCTCTTTCTGGGTCAAAATTAGCCTATGTTTGACCCCGGATCTTCAAATTATATTCATACCAAATTTAATCAAAATCCATTCAGCGGTTTGGCCGTGAAAGCGTAACAGACAGACATACTTTCGCACTCATAATATTATATTAGTAAGTATGGATAGGTATTTATGTATTAAAGTACTAAAATATGGTAATTAGTAAATAATTTATATTATTATTACAAATAATTATCTACAGCCGTAGCAAAACCAACGCTGACAGTAATCTCAACAGCCGAATTTATATCAATATTTAACTATTACCAACAAAATTAGCATTATAACTATTTAGCCGTTAATATATTGATCGTAAACTATAAATGTTACAGCGTTTAGAACTCCTTAATGTCGAGTAACTAGTGATTTTAACGTTTAACTTGATAAGTTAGTGAGTTTGTGAAATGTTATTCGGGTTAAATAGTTATTTGTGTTATTGGGATGAGATATTAGTAAGGACATTGGCTGAGTTTTTATTTGATTACAAATTGAAATTATTATAATTTACTAGCTGACCCGGCTTCGTACCGCTTCCGAATATATTCACCTTTTAAACCTTCCCTGGACTTCCACAAATAATTCAAAACCAAAAATAGCCAAATCGGTCCAGCCTTTCTCGAGTTTTGGGGAGACTAACGAACAGCAATTGATTTTATATATATATCGATTTATTCCAGTTGAATCTACTAATATATTTAAATAATGAAACTACTTAAACATTAAGGAATAAATGTACTCAAAAACTAAATCAGTTTATTAAATACTAGCTGTTTCCCGCAGCTCCGCCTGCGTTCAAAAGTAGCCTATGTTTGACCCCGGGTCTTCAACTATATTCATACCAAATTTCATCAAAATCCGTTCAGCGGTTTGGCCATGAGAGTGTAACAGACAGACAGACAGAAAGGCAGACAGACTTTCGCATTTATATGATTAGTATGGATTAAAGAAGAGAGAAATAATAAAAGGCAACTGTCAAAATCCTTTTCTTCAAATGACCGAGTTGTTGGTACTTCTTCCGTTTAGTAACTACTTCATTTATAGGCACAGAATTATTAACAGTACAAACGTGCAGAACGGACGCTCACACCCTCCCACCCGATACAGATACCGCACCGAGCCGAGCAGATTCAGGGGGAAAATCTAGAGCAAAATAATGCAAGAATGTTCAATGTTTACTGTAGAGTTCGTCGTGATTGTATGAAGTGTCCGTGGTTATGTTAATTGCCTAAATTTGAAACCGGGTTTAGCTACTATCACTGATAGGTGCCATCAAGGTCCAAATCATCACGATGTCATTCAACTAGTTGACCAGAACCGCTTTCAATCGAGAGTTTAAGGAGGTATGGTATGGTTATTATTCAAATTTCTTATGACACAGTCTAAGTCGAGCCGTTTGTCTATGCTATAATGCGCATTTCACAAATAATTATAAAAAATTAAGCATTTTCACGCTAAAATAAATTTTGAACACTTCTTTCTCATTACAAAATTGTATGAGTAGTAAGTTGTTCTGAATTGTACAGTAGGGAGTATTTGGGTATGTTATAGTGCAAGTCCGTATGTGTGACGTGTATAATGAGAGTGATGAGGGAGGTCCTCTACATCGCATGATTTTAATGCACATAAACGTATCAATAAAAATAGATAAAATAGTTTAAACATAAAGCTCTATTGCACCAATTTTATGCGATGTTAAAAACTGATAATCTCACATAGCTTTTACAAATGTCAATTACACTGCCAAGTACGAAAAATATAATTATTTCTCATGTTTTCGCGATTTTTACACATTAAATTAAAATATTTTAATACCTGCGACCATGAACGCTGTAAAGTGTTTAAAATGTTAAATGTAAATAAATAAATAATAAGCGCGACAACCGATATTAAAATAGGTAGAATAATACTAAAAGCATTTTAATACGACGTGCGCATATGATCTTAACAAAACCAGGACCACTTTCAAACAAAAGGATTTAAAACGATGAAATGGTATTGATTGATTGATTGCATTAGAAATTTCGGGGGATCACGACTAATCATTTTGATCTCATAACCAGTTTTCATACTTAATGATATGCTTCTGATAATGATATGGCTATAATAGAAATTCTTTGTTATAGAGTACTAAATAGATTATCAATACCAGTAATTCATATAAGAGTGTGTGTCAAGCTTGACTTATATTGGTCGCTACTAATGGCATCAATCAAATTTCTTTTTTGAAAAAACAGGTTACTAAATAACTTAACCTCTTTCGTATTTTGAAAGGCGTATTTAGTAGCCGGTTGTTGTCGCTAGATGGCAGTCATTCTTTCTTCATTCAACATCATTTCAGCCGCTAAAGGTCGACTGCTGGACATATCTCCTAATGATTTTCAAAATCACCGGTTGGAAACTGCCTGCATCCAGCGTTTGACCTGGGTGTCAATTCCGCTAATAAACTTTAAAAGGCCATGCAACTGATATTCAATTATAACTCAATTACGATATATTTTTAATATGCTCAATATTGGTATTCTATTAACACAATTTTGAATTTCAATTTAAATGCAACTAAAACATAATTGAATGGCAATCGTAGAAAAAAATTTACATATAATAAATAGCACAGCAAAATTTTTCACTTGCAGTTCAGTGTCATGCCAATGGAATACGATTGTAACCGAATACCAGAAACGTCAAATATTGCCATAGCGATTCTCACCATGTGGTCAGTGGATGTCCAACGCTGCGCTTGCCGGTTCGTGGTCACCATTCGAGATGCAATATATTTTTTTATATGTTTTAGTGAACGCATATTTACAACTAGTGGCAAAAAAAATACAGTTGAAAAAACCTTCTCCTTTTTTGAAGTCGATTAAAAAACAAATATAAATAGGTCCGTATTTGGAACCAATTTGTTTACGTCCGTAATACGCTCACTTAACAAAGCTCTTTGTTCTATTATTTTTTTGGTCATAAACATTATTTCTCGTAAACAAAACGAATATATATGTACTTTGTTTGACCCTGGTCACACCGGTACCACGTAAGGACCATAAGCGGAGCCGCGTGGGTGGACTAGTTTCAAAATTAACAAGAAACAGGCTGTTAAAGCATTCCGATGGTTTTATGGAATTCGCTTCCTGAATTTATTTATTTTAGTGTAAGTTGTGCAGAGCCGGTAGAATTAAGTTGATAAAACAGGTCAAGTGCGAATCGGGGTCGTGCACGAAGGATTCCGTACCATTATCCATACTAATATTATAAATGCGAAAGTGTGTCTGTCTTTCTGTCTGTCTCTCTGGTACGCTTTACGGCCAAACCGCTGAACGGATTTTGATGAAATTTGGTATGAATATAGTTTAAGACCCGGGGGTCAAACATAGGCAACTTTTTGACGCAGGCGGAGCTGCGGGAAACAGCTAGCCAGTAATATATCAGTCGCTCCATTTTAATAACCACAAAGGCTTGGCTTTTTGCTTTGGCAAAATCGGCGAGTCGAACTATTTAAAAATCACTCGATATCGAATGAAAATTGTTCAATAAAAAAAATATGATTAAATCGTTTAAATTATTTTTCGCCAGGCTCCAGAGGGGTCGCTGTACTGACAGCGGGCAGGTCGGTAACGCGCTCGTGACATCTCCGGTGTTGCAGGCGTTCATAGGCTACGGTCATACGGCCAAACAGGCGTACGGCCGACCATAAGGTGGGCCGTACGCCTGTTTGGCTACTTAGTTGTATAAAAATAACATTCGACTCGCCGAGTTTTCGTTAGCCAACTTTTCAAAAATAGCACCCCTGGACCTTCTAAATTTTAAAAAGCAAAAGTAACTAACAGATAACAATGACCACAAAACTGTTACTAGATAACGAAATTGCGTGAAAGTCAGTCTGTTTGTTCCACTTTCTCGCCTCAACCGTTTAACGTAGAACAACTATTGAGAGGTATTAACTAGCTGTTTCCGTCGATTCCGTTTATATTTATGGAGGTCGAGCGGGGCATGCTTGTGGCACTTGACGTGGCTATCTATGGTTTTAGTCCGAGCGTTTCTCAGTTGCGTCAGCTTTAGACTTCAGAGCCCAGGGTTAAAATCATGGCCCTAGATTTGACGTTTTAGGAATGCTATTTTTTGAAAGGACTCACTTCAATGATTTTCATTCGACTGTGCGTTGTTTTGGGTGAAACAGTCAAAAATAGCGCTCCTGCTTATGCAATGAAGCCACTGCCGTCTGACCTCTGTAACCCTTATCATAGGGTGTCAATAGGCTAGTTTCCTAAATAAATATAATTAAATCCGTCAGTTAATCAAAAATATTGTAGACGTATTTTTTCTTTTGAAAATTAGACAGAGAATGGTAAAGGTATCACGCGTTAAAGTTCCGTGTGACGTCGCAGTGTGCTACACTTCTTCGCAATATGTGACGTCACGAGCACCCATTCTTAAACTTTGATGCGTTATATCTTGATAATTTATCGCTCAATTGACAAAAGAAAAAATATGTCACTAATATATTTTGTTTCCCTAAATGATGGACTAATTTTAATGTTAATCTTTTGACCCTGAAAACTAGCCTATTCTCTTATTTTACATAGTATTCGCAACCGCAAATTTTGACGTTTCTGGCATTCTGTTACAAATTTGAGACCAATCATATTCCATTGGCATGCCATTGAACTGAAACTGGAAATTTTTTCTAATCAAAAAGAAACATCAAAATCATAAATTGTTTCATGCTATTTATTACATTTACATTTTTTTTACTATTACCATTCAATTACGTTTTAGTCGCAATTAAATTGAGATTCAAAATTATGTTAGCAGAATACCAATACTGAGCATATCAAAAATGTAATTGAATATCAGTTGCATGGTCTTTTAAAGTTAATTAGCGAAATTGACCCCCAAGACCAATAGAAACATGACCAAAAGTGTAAAAATGCCCTCTATAGGTACGTATATACAAAGGACTTAAACATTTGCAATTTTTTGATTTTCTACTTTGTCCCTTCACTAATAAAGTCTTTAATTAAACAACTGATTATAATACTTTCTATTTTACCCGCCTACGCAAAATAAAGAGGTTAATGTTTGAAAGGATTCACTTTCATCCGAATTATTTTGTATCTAGGTTAATTTATTTGAATTAATTAATAACTATTATAATATTTTAAGAGAATTTTATTTATTTTAGGTTTTTTTGTACTTTAAGAAAAACATTGTAGGGATATGATGGAGAGCTTTGCCCAGCTGTGGGACGTGAATATCTATGAATAAACAGAGTAAAGAAAATAGTTACTATAAATAGAGTCATTCTAATAGGTTACATTGTCAATTGACAATTGACCATGTACACTCTGGTGTCAGAGTTGTGCGGAACCGCCTCTCGGCCTCTCACGTGGTTCCTTTAACGACCACTAGTTTGCAACCGGGACAAACGGATTAACGAGCCTTCCGAAGCACGGAATCAACTTTATTTTCAGACAATTAGGTGCATCACATCAAGCCTGCAATATCCTAACTAAACTGGAAGCAACTAAATAAAGTGTGCTATGGGAATAGAACCCACGACCTGGGTCAAAAGCAGAAGCCTTAACCACTGGACCACAGAGGCAGTTTACAGGCATACTAAACAAAATCTATGATTTCGACTTTAAAATAAGTATGAATTTATGCCATAATATTCTCGCATATATATCGTACTATCTGTTTCCCGCAGATCCACCTGCGTCAGAAAAGTAGCCTATGTTTGACCCCGGGTCTTCAACTATATTGTTTGGTTTATACTGTTTGGCCGTGAAAGCGTTACAGACAGACAGACAGACAGACAGACAGACAGACAGATGGACAGACAGACAGACAGCCTTTCGCATTTATAATATTAGTATGGATTAGTATGGATTTCATCAAAATCCGTCCAGCGGTTTGGCCGTGAAAGCGTAACAGACAGACAGACAGATGGACAGACAGACAGACAGACTTTCGCATTTTAAAATATTAGTATGGAAGTATGGATTATAACAACTTATAATTAAAAACAATAGTTAGACTATGTACTCCGCAATCTTGGAACATAACACTTTGACTTATGTTCACATAATGACCAGGTGCAAAGCCAACTCATACAAGATTTCGAACAATTATGATGTAGAAATAATAGAAACGGCATGGTTATTACAGCAAAAGAAAAAAAAACATAATAACTGCCTCTATGGTCCAGATTTTAATTCCCATGGGAAGCATAATTTGTTTAGTAAAAATGAAAAATATATTTTTATGATATAAAACTTTTTTCATGATACTAGAATCATGCTAGACAAGATTGCAAATTTAGTTGTTTCAGGACATTGCAGGCATGAATCGCCTGATTATCTGATAATGTTATTCTGAAGGCACGTTAAGTCGTTGGGTCGTTAAACCGAGATACCTAGATAACAGAATTTTCTTGAGTACCTAACTTCGGCCATTTTCGCTAAACGGCAAAAAAAAAAGGAGTTAAAGTTTTTTTAAGTTTGCCTCTTTGTAAGCTACCAAAATACATACAAATGATAAGTACGAGTATGTTTTGAATAATAAATATTTATTTATTAAAGTTTATTACATAATTGTAAATGGCGGACTTAAAGCCTGAGGCTTTATCTACCAGTCAACCAAATGGGTGATGCTGAGAAAGTTAAGTTAAATATTATGTTTTCATTTAAATTTAATAAAAATGCATCCATCCATATCCATACTTCCATACTAATATTATAAGTGCGGAAGTCTGTCTGTCCGTCTGTTACGCTTTCACGGCAAATCCGCTGAACGGATTCTGATGAAATTCAGTATGAATATAGTTGAAGACCCGGGATCAAACATAGGCTACTTTTTGACACAGCCGGAGGTGCGGGAAACAGCTAGTTGTAAATAAAAAGAAAAAAAATGGTGAAGAGCGCGTTTCGACCAAACAAAAGAATTTAAAATTAGTATGGAATCCAATTTACTTTTTTTCCCAAAGATTAGTCAATAACATATCACAGAATGTGTAATAATAATGACAGTAATCTATTCACAGTTGTGTAAGATACAGTTACAAAAACTGTCACATCTAGTAATCGTGATCCGTGACCGATAATTAAGACTATGTTGGTCACTACGGCCACGTGGTGAGAAATGGGGTCATGCCAAATGAACCACGCTCACTTACTATTCAATGACACATCCAGTTTTCAAGGATATAGATAGTTTTCGATTGAATGGTGATTAATCTTTTGAAATTTTTAGATGTAATTTCAAATGAAACTTTAAGGCTATCTTAAGCGTGCTATGTACTTTTAATCATTCTAATTCTATCCTATCCTTATCGCCAGTCTTTGAAGACATCTTACTGCCTTCTGGACCAGTAGTTAAGGCATTCGGCTTAGACGAGGAGGTCATGCGTTCGATTCCCATGGGAAGCATACTTTAGTTAGTTTCCAGTTTGGATAGGACATTGCAAACTTCTTCTTTATTGTTAGTCGACTCTGGCTGTTAGTAACTAAACTTCTGAGGACCAAAACTCCGCCACCAATAAAGGCTATTCTATAACCTGATTGTCTGATAACATTGATTGATTGACTTCATTGATTGATATTCAAATTGTAACTTGTCTACGTGCCTTAGTTTATTACAATAAAGTTACTGCCGTATGATCTCCGTAATACTTTTAATAAACCAGACCAACAGGAACATGACCCGAGGTTTGTTAATTGCCAACACTGTTTGATCTTTTCAGGCTGCCTACTGCTACAAATGTCGCTTTATAATGGTCCAATTCTGGGCATCAAAGGGTATCATTTATCCCAAAAACACTGACACACTTACTTTCCCTTTTTTATATTTCAAACAAACCAATTATGTGTAAATGGACAACGATTTTGACAATTATATTGACGTAATCAACAACAAAGATGGATAGAGAATTAAATTATTAAAATCATGCAACAATATAACAATTTTGATTGTTACATAAATTGTTGAAACTGACACGGGGTCAGTTGGGAAAGAGGTTATAATTGTCCTTTAGGGTTCCATATAAAAGTGGAACTTCAGTACGAAATCTTCTCTACTCGTAAAACTTATCTAGATTTGTTTATTTACAAAAAAATCAATAATCTCAAAAATCCAAAACATGTTAAATTTTAAATATTTAAGTTGAAAAACGTGTCTTTTTGTGTTCAAGAAATACGTATAAAAATTTACTTTCATAAATAGTTCTGTTCACACTGTTATCAGAGAATATTTTTTTTAACTGCCTTTCGACCTCTAACGTGGATCCTCCGGGGCTAACGGCTTAACGTGCCTTCAAAAGCATGGAATCATCATTATTATTATACAATCAGGTATTGCAAGCCTTTAATATTCTAAACAAGCTGAAAACAACTAAAAACAAGTGTATTTCCGTGGGATTTTAACCCACGACCTAAACATTGACTGCAAATAAAATTATTGTATTCTATTCTACATTTATATTATTTAAATTAATAATAGACTATAAACTTTAATACACTAAGGTATATACACTAGAAAACAAGAAGTATGACATATATATACATTAAAAAAATTGCCTAGGTAATTTAGGCGTCGTAGAATTCACTGGGAAAGTGCCCAAAAGGCTTATGAAGGGTTATGCGCAGAAATCAATATATAGGCCAGGATTAAACAAGATAACTTTTATTGGAACACGGTCGAGTTGTTACACACAGGCAGCAATGCCACGCTGTATGAAAAATCAAAACAAAAAATTTATTTGTTTAGATTCTAAGATTCCAATAAATAAGTAGAAAAGCTCGATTAATGACGATCAAATTTAACATTGTTAATTGAATTCTGTACACAAGCAGTTGATAACTGAAATAAATTAATTGAAAATGAATAATATAAAAAAACTTTGTTTTCTTTTTCAGGTGTAACAGTGTCTACGCTGAAAAAAAACAGGTAAGCCCATTTTTTAAAAAGTTTATGATATACTTTTTGTAAAAAATAATATAAGGTTATTAAACATCAAAGAGACCATTACTAAATTCGCTTTCAAAAGAAAAGTCAAAATTCACCTCACTAGCATAGTATCACCCTAAATCGTCATCTTTTTCCGTTTTCATCTCTTCTTTTATGTATGTTTATGTATGTATATGTATAGTTATGAATATTGTATGTAAATCTATGTATGCTTATTTAGCAGTTAAGTGTTTTTTTTTCTCTCATTGTATTCTAAAAAAATTCGCGCCGCACATAACTTTTCTGTTTTTCCTAATGGTTGACTGGGAGAGAATGCTTTTAGCATTAAGTCCGCCAATTGTAAACTTGTGGTACAATAAAGATTTAAAAATAAATTAATAAATTCACCTGGTGAATTAATGAAGAGGTGAATTAACCAAATTTTCATTTTTTTAGGTACTTGCCCTCACAAGTGGATCACTAGGATACTTTTTTCGCCTTTTTCATCCACTGTTAAATGGATTTACCTAAATACCTATACTGCTTTAATGGTCATTAACGACCCTGAGTCTGTAAATCTAGTTTATTAATTAATTAATGCATTCATATCGAGTGGGTATCATGGTCAATCGACCCTATACACCATGGTGTCAGAGATTTTGGAACCGCCTTTTGGCCTCTCACGTCCAAGTGCGCTAGTTTCTAACTTTTTGATTCACCCATGGTACTCAGTCTCATATGCTTATTAAAAAAGTGATGAAATAATTGCATTGAATACGTGTGAAGTCGGGGCGTGCCTAGTATTCCGAGTCAATCAGATGTCGGCAAAAATTACTTTTTCAAATTTGCTTACAATGGAGACGAGTGTAGTAATTTTAATTTATACATTGTACAGTCGCGTTCGAATTAACTTGGTATATTTTTTTTACTTTGTTTTATTATCCATACTAATATTATAAATGCGAAAGTCTGTCTGTCTATCTGTCTGTTACGCTTTCACGGCCAAACCGCTGAAAGGATTTTGATGAAATTTGGTATGAATATAGTTGAAGACCCGGGGTCAAACATAGGCTACTTTTTGACGCAGGTGGAGCTGCGGGAAACAGCTAGTATTTAATAAACATCTCATCACCACCAGAACTGGACATAGGCTATCCCCAAAGATTTCGAAAATGACCGGTTGATAGCGGCCTTCATCCAGCGCTTGTCTGCAACTTTGTTCAGATCGTCTAATCATGTATTATTATATATATATAAATATATTTTTTATATATAACATAAATATATATATAAATATATTTATATATAACATAAATATATTTTATGCTAATCAACGGTTACTGTGTATCATCTAGTTTCCCAGTAAAGTGTGTTTCTGACGTCATATGGCAGGAAGGAATGGAAGGATAAGTTTAACGATTCAGACCTGTGTCAATTTTATATTCACTTGTTACTAAAAACTTTCAAATGTGCAGTTGTATCATTGTTACGAATGAATTGTAATAATGGAGAATACTTTTGCAATTTGAGTTTGAAGTTTAAAGTTCAAAAAAACCCTATAACCCTTTTTCTGTCGCAGTCGGGTAATTAACTCGGGTATTTAGAACAAGAGTTTTAATAATCTCTTATGTTTTTTACGATTGTTACGCATTAAATTTTACTATTTTTATACGGTTTTATGGCATTTTAACTAAATACATAATATACATAGCATGAATGTATGCAGATGTATGTGTGATCCGGACAAACTTTATGGTTTTTGGATTTGCATCAGATGGCTTTTGTTCAAAAGTTTATTTCGATATAAATAAATGAAAAATCTACTAGAGTTTTAGTAAATAAAAAAAACAATATGAGCGTGACTGTACGTCGCATGTATGAAGGCGTCGACGTTGATGCTAGATTTGACGCTCCGTGCAACGATTATCATCATATGTTGCGGTCATAATTACGATTATGCAAGGTCCAACAAATCTATTGGTATGTGCTTATTTCCATACAATTTCATTAAATTATTCTCTTAACGTTTCTCTAGTCATCATCATTATTTTGAGTAAATAACATAGTCAATCGACCCTGATGTCAAAGTTGTGCGGAACCGCCTCACAGCCACTGTCGTGATTCCTAAAGACCACCAGATGGCAGCCAGGACCAGCGGCTTCGCCTTTGACGTCTGCCTTTGTTTGACCCAGAGGTCGCGGGTTCGATTCCCACGGGAAGCACACTTTATTTGTTTTCAATTTGGTTAGGATATTGTAGGATTCCGTGCTTCGGAAGGAACGTTTTTCTAATTGTACTCCCAGTCATATTTCTTCTTGTCGAGTCAAAATGGCTGACTATTCAGATTCATTTAGACCAATAACTAGCCACGGTCACCGCCCTATCGTTGGCCGCTAACAGATCCTCATACGTGCAGGAGTCCGGGCATTTGGGGCACACCAACAGATGCACCATGGACTGAATATCCCCCGCACTTTCAAAGGCTGTCAGTCGAGAACTCCCACCTAACTTTGTTCACTTGGCATCTCCCAACACCAACCCGGAGAACTGCTCACGGGAGATCATCACCGGGTGGGAGAGTGTCAAGTTATAGTGGTCATAATCAAAGGGGATATTAATTTTTTAACTTTATTGCACAAATTAAAAATAAAATGTGCCAATGGTGGACTTAACTCCAAAAAGAATAATAGGTAAATGACGTAAAGTAATTCTCATGGATGGATTATTATTCGCATAATCTAGCACAGAATAGATAATATTACTGCTCTACGTAGAAAAAATAGATAATTTTTCTTTTTTTTTAATCTTTAACAAATGCATTGAGTGTAAATAGGAAAAGAAAATCGGGATCAATCAATCAAATCATTTATCTGTGAAAACATAGGTAGTACATAAAGGTGTTAGTGTTAGAGCAGTTATTCAGAATCACTATGATTTTGCTGATAGTCACAGCTTACAAAACTTTATTAAATTGTCAAATTATTAGAATTATCATGCAAGAAGTGATTTACATGCAAATTATTCTGTTGTTTATTTAGTAAAATAGTTAATAGGAATTCTTCAATAACCCCCATGCTGTTTTATTTTTCACTTTCTCCTTCCATTTTATCCCGCCACCTTGACGATATCATACACTCATCTCTCTCTAGGATGCATATATTTTTTACTGTATGTTGTTACATCTAACAAAGTGTATGAAAGATTTAGATACACGATTTTATATGATACAAAGCCGAGATAATTCGCATATCTACACTAATATTATAAAGAGGAAAGATTTGTATTTTTGTGTGATTTTTGATTCACCCATGGTACTCAGTCTCATATGCTTATTAAAAAAGTGATGAAATAATTGCATTGAATACGTGTGAAGTCGGGGCGTGCCTAGTATTCCGAGTCAATCAGATGTCGGCAAAAATTACTTTTTCAAATTTGCTTACAATGGAGACGAGTGTAGTAATTTTAATTTATACATTGTACAGTCGCGTTCGAATTAACTTGGTATATTTTTTTTACTTTGTTTTATTATCCATACTAATATTATAAATGCGAAAGTCTGTCTGTCTATCTGTCTGTTACGCTTTCACGGCCAAACCGCTGAAAGGATTTTGATGAAATTTGGTATGAATATAGTTGAAGACCCGGGGTCAAACATAGGCTACTTTTTGACGCAGGTGGAGCTGCGGGAAACAGCTAGTATTTAATAAACATCTCATCACCACCAGAACTGGACATAGGCTATCCCCAAAGATTTCGAAAATGACCGGTTGATAGCGGCCTTCATCCAGCGCTTGTCTGCAACTTTGTTCAGATCGTCTAATCATGTATTATTATATATATATAAATATATTTTTTATATATAACATAAATATATATATAAATATATTTATATATAACATAAATATATTTTATGCTAATCAACGGTTACTGTGTATCATCTAGTTTCCCAGTAAAGTGTGTTTCTGACGTCATATGGCAGGAAGGAATGGAAGGATAAGTTTAACGATTCAGACCTGTGTCAATTTTATATTCACTTGTTACTAAAAACTTTCAAATGTGCAGTTGTATCATTGTTACGAATGAATTGTAATAATGGAGAATACTTTTGCAATTTGAGTTTGAAGTTTAAAGTTCAAAAAACCCTATAACCCTTTTTCTGTCGCAGTCGGGTAATTAACTCGGGTATTTAGAACAAGAGTTTTAATAATCTCTTATGTTTTTTACGATTGTTACGCATTAAATTTTACTATTTTTATACGGTTTTATGGCATTTTAACTAAATACATAATATACATAGCATGAATGTATGCAGATGTATGTGTGATCCGGACAAACTTTATGGTTTTTGGATTTGCATCAGATGGCTTTTGTTCAAAAGTTTATTTCGATATAAATAAATGAAAAATCTACTAGAGTTTTAGTAAATAAAAAAAACAATATGAGCGTGACTGTACGTCGCATGTATGAAGGCGTCGACGTTGATGCTAGATTTGACGCTCCGTGCAACGATTATCATCATATGTTGCGGTCATAATTACGATTATGCAAGGTCCAACAAATCTATTGGTATGTGCTTATTTCCATACAATTTCATTAAATTATTCTCTTAACGTTTCTCTAGTCATCATCATTATTTTGAGTAAATAACATAGTCAATCGACCCTGATGTCAAAGTTGTGCGGAACCGCCTCACAGCCACTGTCGTGATTCCTAAAGACCACCAGATGGCAGCCAGGACCAGCGGCTTCGCCTTTGACGTCTGCCTTTGTTTGACCCAGAGGTCGCGGGTTCGATTCCCACGGGAAGCACACTTTATTTGTTTTCAATTTGGTTAGGATATTGTAGGATTCCGTGCTTCGGAAGGAACGTTTTTCTAATTGTACTCCCAGTCATATTTCTTCTTGTCGAGTCAAAATGGCTGACTATTCAGATTCATTTAGACCAATAACTAGCCACGGTCACCGCCCTATCGTTGGCCGCTAACAGATCCTCATACGTGCAGGAGTCCGGGCATTTGGGGCACACCAACAGATGCACCATGGACTGAATATCCCCCGCACTTTCAAAGGCTGTCAGTCGAGAACTCCCACCTAACTTTGTTCACTTGGCATCTCCCAACACCAACCCGGAGAACTGCTCACGGGAGATCATCACCGGGTGGGAGAGTGTCAAGTTATAGTGGTCATAATCAAAGGGGATATTAATTTTTTAACTTTATTGCACAAATTAAAAATAAAATGTGCCAATGGTGGACTTAACTCCAAAAAGAATAATAGGTAAATGACGTAAAGTAATTCTCATGGATGGATTATTATTCGCATAATCTAGCACAGAATAGATAATATTACTGCTCTACGTAGAAAAAATAGATAATTTTTCTTTTTTTTTAATCTTTAACAAATGCATTGAGTGTAAATAGGAAAAGAAAATCGGGATCAATCAATCAAATCATTTATCTGTGAAAACATAGGTAGTACATAAAGGTGTTAGTGTTAGAGCAGTTATTCAGAATCACTATGATTTTGCTGATAGTCACAGCTTACAAAACTTTATTAAATTGTCAAATTATTAGAATTATCATGCAAGAAGTGATTTACATGCAAATTATTCTGTTGTTTATTTAGTAAAATAGTTAATAGGAATTCTTCAATAACCCCCATGCTGTTTTATTTTTCACTTTCTCCTTCCATTTTATCCCGCCACCTTGACGATATCATACACTCATCTCTCTCTAGGATGCATATATTTTTTACTGTATGTTGTTACATCTAACAAAGTGTATGAAAGATTTAGATACACGATTTTATATGATACAAAGCCGAGATAATTCGCATATCTACACTAATATTATAAAGAGGAAAGATTTGTATTTTTGTGTGTATGTTTGTAATGAACAAACTTAAAAACTACTGTGCCGATTTCAAAAATTCTTTCACCATTGGAAAGCTACATTCACCCTGAGTAACATAGGTTATATACCGCAGGCGGAGCTGCGGGAAACAGCTAGTAAATCATATACATCCTACATAGGAACTAGCGGAAATGAACAACAATATTAGACAATCCAGCGAAAGTCCAATTTCACAATACGACCGCGACGTAACATTTAGTCATCGGAATAACAATTATCTGCAATACCATTGTCTTTATTCAAGAGAAAGGGCGTGAAAATTGGTGCAGCGGCGAAAGTTGACATTTCGACAAATGCTAATACGTCTATATTGTGATAGCAAAAGTTTATTGTATTGTAAACACCATTGTTGTATTGACAACTTTTTTTGATCTGAAATCCGTAGTACAATATAATAGGATCATATGTCATCGTGGTTATTGACTTTCTCTTTAACGTTGTCAACATCATCATCGGTACGGGTAGACAGAGACTACGGATTTCCATTTGCTACGATCCTTACAGACTTCCCTCGCTTCTTCTACGCTCATCACTCTCGTCATACACGCTCGTCGATCACGAACTAAAGCGGTCTCAATCTAGTATTTATTAGTATGAATATATTTTGCCTTCGCATTATAAAAGAGGGTTTGCTTTATAATAGACTAGCTGTTTCCCACAGCAACGCCTGTTTCAAAACTTAGCCATTGTTTGACCCCGGATCTTCAATTATATTCATACCAAATTTCAACAAAATCCGTTTAGCTATTTGGTCTTGAAAGCGTTACAGATAAACTTTCGTACATAAAATACTATTATTAATTTGGAAGTATGGATAGATATGGAAGTATGGATATGGACACCTGTTTTACAAGTCGGTAAAGAAGTATTACTACACTTGTCACTTAATAATAAATTATGAAACGTTAGCAGAGAAATTCGATAATTAATTCATGACATAAATAGATAATGATCTATGTTTGTTCTTATATTTTTCGCTGTCAATTTTGAGTCGAAATGTCAAGGCGATTGTATCAGTCAAGTTGACAGTTAGAATGTTTTTAACTACGTTTTAATGATTGTGGAAAGACAACTTATATAGTAACTTCAAGGTGACTGCTTAATCACCGGCAAATTTTTACAGTAACTAAATTTGACTAAATTTGTTTTTTGTGATTTTTTAGGGTAATACAAATATTTTACACTAGCTTTTTCCCGCAGCTCCGCATGCGTCAAAATGTAGCCTATGTTTGACCCCGGGTCTTCGACTATATTCGTAGCAAATTTCGTCAAAATTCGTTCAGCGGTTTGACCGTGAAAGCGTAACAGACAGACAGACTTTCGCATTTATAATATTAGTATGGATGTGTTGTCAATATTTATACATTATCAGCAAGAATTAGCTAAAAATAGTAGTTGTTTCTCATGTTAGTTGGTGAGAAACTATTTGTATATAAATAAAACATAAAAATTTTAGTTTAGAAAAAAAAAAGTTTTAATACGTTGTCGTGATTGTTACATATAAAATTAAACTATTTTAATATGGCTTTTGTCGCATTTATTACTAAACTTATTAATTGCTGTTCGTTAGTCTCGCTAAAACTCGAGAACAACTGGACCGATTTTTGGTTTTGAATTATTTGTGGAAGTCCAGGGAAGGTTTAAAAGGTGAATATATTCGGAGGCGGCACGAAGTTTGCCGGGTTAACTAGTTTATTTTACAAACACTTTACAGCATTCATGTTCGCAGGTAGACTAAATTAACAGTTGTCTGTGATGCCTTGTGAGTAGCGGATAGTCATGTTAATCATTACGTCACAAAGTCACAATATCAGTACGAATATACGCATGCCCTGCTAGGTTATATCTCTAACATAGATTTAACCTAAAAACGGTCTAAATGATTGCCAAATAGACCGGATGTATCCCGTTGTATAATGTCAAGTTAATAATATTTTATGCGTAATTTAATTACAGATAGAGATGTCTCATAATCCAATAAATTTGTTGATCTATAAAATAGCTAAGCCTCGCTTAATGATGTGAAGATTTTGCTAATCAAGCTATTTGATAGGATAATAAAACTAGTCGTAAAATATTTGTAGAACATTAGATGTCTCAAGCCTTGCTAATTGAGTGACCTCCTCACTTGGAGTCGTTATTAATTACTAAAGAAAATTCTTCAAATTTAAATTAAAAAATATCGTTTGCAGCCGCAATCAGAGTAGTTAATGACCATTAAAGTCTTCAAACTCAAATAAAAATGATCCGTTATATATAGAAAAAAATCTTTCTGGGATAATTTTACATGAATTTGAAGATTTTTTTAAACTCTCCGAGTACGGCGGTTTCTAAAGATAATTTTTGAACCTATAATAAGTAGTTGCTAAGTAAACTTATTCTACTTCTTCTTCATCCTAGCGTGTATTCCTAGTTGCATTGTTAGCTTACGCTTCGGAGCCCAGGGTACGCTTTATTCGTGGTACTAGATTTGGCAGTACTGGTTATTGCATTAGAGAGACTGCCGTCTGACCTCCGTAACCCTTTTTTTTAGTAGGGAAATCAGACCAATATGTTGTGTCAGATGTTCACTAAATGGCAGTCGGGACCAACAGCTTAACGTGCCTTCCGAAGCACGGATTCATTTTTTTTTTTTATCAGACAATCAGGTGATTCAAGCCTGCAATGTCCGTACCAAACTGGAAACAACCGTGGGAATCGATCCCGCGACCTCTGGGTCAAAGGCACTTTAACTACTGGACCACAGAAGCAGTCGCTAAGTAAACTTACTAAAGAACGTTATTTATTTGAGTTTGAAGAGTTTTCTAAAATATTTTGAGCCAAATTTTAAAAATCATGTCAATTGAGCACCATTATCATCATCATACATTAATTATTAATCTAATACATATAAATAAAAAAGTAGAGTTAGTTAGTTCTACATTTATTATATTTTATACTACACTGTTTGTATTTTAATTTTCAGCCAAATTGAGTCAGAACGGCTGAACCAATTTGTCGGGAGGTAGATTAGAATCAGGAGACGCTCATAGTAATATTTATCCCATTCCCGTGGGACGCGACATAAAACGTGCAGTATAGCAGATTATTAATGTATGTACATTTTTGTCATTGCTTGCTGCGATCTGCGATGGCTGACCCAAAGCGGATCTTGGCCTCCGACACAAGAGATCTCCACACTTTGTCATTAAATAAAATAAATTAGACGGAACAAAGTTCGCGGGGTAAGTTAGTGTTTTATACTTTTGAGACTTAAAAACCACCAGCCAGATACATTGACAGTGTAGAAAGTTGCAGGGAGCAGCGTGTATCGAGCGGTTCATAGTTCGAATCGCATAGCTTGGAAACTCATGTGGTCTTGATCCTCAGCAGTGAGGGGCTCATGAAGAAGAAACATGTGTAAATTCTCTCGCTCTATTCAAACTGACGCGAACCGCGCGACTTGCGGGACGCCCACAGAAATAAGAATATATAGAAGTGTAATTAGTTGGCCAGTTAACTTTGGCACACGCTACGGAACTTCTACCGATTCTTATTTCTGTGGGCGTCCTACCAGTCGCACGGGATTCGCGTCAGTTTGAACGCACGTGTCATGCGACGGCGAGACGTGACCTGTATTGTATTGGTCGCCATTTAGTGGCATTTTCTATCTCGAACTCTTTCGTGCTACGGAAGACACGTTAAGCCGTTGACCCATGTTTTTATCGATATATAGCAGTCGTTAGGCTGTGTGAGATGCCTCTAGGAAGCCTAAAAAAACCTGACAGTGTTGGCCACTAACACACCTCGGGGCATGTTCTTGTTGGTCTGATTTCCCTGTAAAAGTGTTACGGAGGTCAGGTGGCAGTCGCTTCATTGTAATAAACAGTGCTGCCAAATCTAGGACCATGACTACCCTAGCATACCCTAAGCTTCGAAGCGTAAGCTGACGATGCAACTAGGAAAACAAGCTTGGACGAAGATATTAATGCAAAGTAACAAATCAACAAGGGTATTGTAAATACAATTTAGCAGATACGTTTAGATTCTGTCATGACAAAGCAGTTTCGATTGAAATAGACCACTATGGTCGTGTTTACACAGCGAAAATCAATATTATGAATATCTAGACATGATAACTTACATCTTGGGTAGATTTTTGCACAATCTGTATTCCTAACACGAGCTTTTGTGACGGCTATTTCCCGCAGCACCGCCTGTGTCAAAAAGTAGCCTATGACCCCGGGTCTTCAAATTTAAATTTCATCAAAATCCGTTCACCGGTTTGGCCCTGAAGTCAAACAGATAAACATATATACTTTTGCCCTTATAATATTAGTATGGAAATATGGATACCAATTGTTAACTTAATGCTAATAGAATCTATCAAAAGCTTTCTCATACGCGTTATCTTCCAAGTTACTGTACCAACTAGTAATGCGCTATACGCCCTAACATTAACTTAACCCATGGTTTAACCAATACGGCCACTAACCCGTAGTTAAATAAAACGCTTCCGCGGCTACCGCATACTGAATGAGTGTTATCCGTTTCCTATCATTATTGAGAGATCGCTGCTTTGCAAAGCGTATTAGCCCCTTAGCAAAGCGTATGGCTTTCGTTTCATTGATGTTTTATTTATTGTTATAAAAAACACGAATTGATGTATGTTTATATATGATGATTAATTTCCGGAATTGTTCATTTAGGCAGTCAACCAGTTATCCATACTAATATTATAAATGCGAAAATCTGTCTGTCTTTCTGTCTGTCTGTTCGCTTTCACGGCCAAACCGCTGAACGGATTTTTATGAAATTTGGTGTGTATATAGTTGAAGATCCGGGGCCAACCATAGGCTACTTTTTGACGCAGGCGGAGCTGCTGGAAACAGCTAGTAAATAATAATTACCTTCTATGTTATGAAAGAAAATAACCAACGAAGCTACACAGATAAAATAAATTTATTTTTGGAAAAAAAAATCAAATCACAACTCTCTCATCAAACATCGTTAGTTAGTCCCAAAATGGGCCTACCTCAGTATATGCAAAAGTATGTAGTACCAAGAAAAATCCACAGAATAAACAACATTCCCACTTCACAAAATTGGCTAGCCTACTTTTTCATGAAATGTTTAATTCGTAATCCATTTTGAGGAATAGGCTTAGGGGACAGATTACATTAATCAGATCTTTAGATAAGCAAGTCTTTTTTAAAAAAACGTAATCTTTAGAAAAAAATAAATGTAATCTTTAGAATTGTTTCGTTCAAATTGTATCTCCGAAATAGTTTATTCTATCAATAAAATACATAAAATACACAATTTATTTTTTAGTTGACTAGCCAATTTTTAATAGGTACTTATTTGTGTTCCAATAGTTACCGATATATTAAATTTACACGGAAACCTTAAACATTTAGCTAAATGGCGACAATTTAGACTGTACGGTTGACAAAATGAGCAGATTAGAAAATATAATTTTATGCATTTTGTTATCTATGTTAAATTGCCTTCTCACGGTGGTAACTACCGTTGTCTATGTGATAGTGCATTCGTTAGCTAAGAAAATAAACTTAAAACCGATTTTACGAATATATCTACGTATGAGCATGGAATTGATGTTACTAACATAATGGATAGAGCTTTATAAGTCCTCGGTTGTTAATTTTATATTTTTAAGTAAATTTGTAATCCTAAAATCGAATTAGATCTAATTTTCTGGTTCTGATTCTGCTTAAGCCAGATATCATCCTTAAGAATTCCTGAGCGGTAGTTAAAAATATTACAAATGCGAAAGTATTTTCTTGAACTTTATCCTGAAAAAGTCTACTTGAATCCTAAGTAAATAATACACGGTTATATCCGGATAAACCTCCGTGGTTTTTGGATTGCAGTATTTTTATTTGTGTTTTGTTCTTTAATACCTAATAAATTAAAAAAAAAAATACTAATAACCTGCCACTAATAGTCAGTAATCATGATTATGGCAGGTGTCCGAACTCCTATACAATAACCCAGATTTAAACCACCCTAACTTCATCACCATACCCCATTTATTCTTTTTACTCATTAGAAATAGTTCCTCCTCCTGCCAAGACCTGTTCATGGAAATGTCAACTATTGATATGGCCGAGAACGGGTTTTGGCAGGAGCATTACATGCCATCAACTTCTCTAAAGTTCTCGCGTTGGATCCATATCCCCGCGCAAGCCTCTCAAAGAACCGGGGCAACCCGTGAATCCCAAGCGGAGATACATAATAATAATAAATAAGTTTGTATCTAATTTGCCGAATGCAATAATTATATTTTATTATACTTTTGTATGACGAGAGTGATGAGCGTAGAAGAAGCGAGGGAAGTCTGTAAGCATCGTAGCAAATGGAAATCCGTAGTCTCTGCCTACCCCTACGGGAAAAAGGCGTGATGGTATGTATGTATGTATTATACTTTTATATAGGATTGTATCTACGTCATAACAGTTTTGATTATAAAATTCCTTAAAAGGCGTGAGTAATAAACAAAAGTCGTCTTAATTTGGCATGAAACAATGTCGATACTTCGATATTAAACTTTAAATTATACTGTTTAAACCCGATCGAGATAAGATCGGTATAATGTGTAAAAGAAAATTAAAACTAGATTTTTATGTCGATCTTACAAGAGACCGGGGAATTAGGCCGACCGAACAATTGCGACTAAGAATATTAATTTTGGTTTACATCGAGTGGAGTACAAGCAGTTACAAGAAAAATAACCTTGCGCAAAGGCAATCGCAATTTCTTCCAGGCAACCTTTCACCCTCAACGCCCTGACACCCTGGTGTCAGAGTTTTCCGAAAACGCAGAAAGCCTTTGCGTGATTCCTAATGCAAGAGAATTGCGCATTAGACGTTTCGAAAAAAATTCGAGAGTTTTTGAGCTTATCATGCAAAGACAAATAGATTTTAAAAAGATAATAGACATACACATTTAATTTTTTTGTGCAATCTGTATTTTAGTTCTTGGTGCAATAAAGAGTTTTTATTATTATTATCTCCTTTTGGGATTCACGGGTTGTACCGGTCCTTTGAGAGGCTTGCGCGGGGATATGGATGAACGCGTAGAGGCCCTTTGGAGAAGTTGATGTCATGTGGTGCTTCTGCCCAAACCCGTCCTCGGCTATATCAATAGATCACATTTCCATGAACGGGTCTGGGCAGGAGGAGGTTGCTAATGAGTGAAAGGAATAAAATGGGTTATGGTTATGAAGTTTGGATGGATTTAAACTGGGCTATTGCAATTATTATTGTTATTATATAGATGGAAATGGTGTACCATAGTTTGAATATATTTTTCGTCTTTCTGAAATTTTTTTGCTTAGCTCTACTTATAAAGCAGATTTTATACGCGTGTTATTTATTATAAAAAATTAAAATTTAATTGAAAAAACTTAGCAATTAAATATAATATTCACGAGTTTAATTCATTGCTTTAATAATATTATTCTGTTGTCTTGCCAATTCATTCCATAGCAGATTTCGAACAATTATGTATCTTTTGCGTCTTCTGTCCAAAGTCATTTTGACAAGAGTGAAATGTTCGATTTTTGTATTCGATATTCGTGTTCGAAATTCGCAGAAGACGGAAATGTTTTGCTAAAAAACTTGTTGTTAGTTTGTTCTGTTATTTTTCAGGAGACACGTCTAGTCTCAAGCCTGTGGACAGCCTAACAACCCGATTAAAAAATAATAGCTATCGAGCCGTACGCAGATATCTGATAGTAATTATGCGAAGACTTTTTGCGTACGTACATCATTCGAACCAGTCAGGGTCCATATTGAAGTTTTTTTTAATTTCACTCATACATTAAACTAGCATTATCTATGAGTAGTCCTCACTCTTTGGTTCAGTGGTTATAGTTTTTAGACTCAAAGGTCGCGGGTTCGATTTCAACGGAAAGCATACTTATTTAGTTTGGTTTAGGATATTGCAGGCTTCAATATTCGTCGTTGTTCTTTAAAAGGTACGATATGCTTAAGTTTCTGGCATCTAGTGGTTGTTAAATCACATCATGGTCCTATTAATCAAGTTTCCCCGTAAAAGGGTTACGGAGGTCAGACGGCCGTCGTTCCATTGTAATACAATACAAATTATCTTTATTGCCCACATCAGTGCCGTCAAATCTAGGCGTATAAAATCAAATACTGTAAAGTCAAGTGTCAAGTTAATTGTCGAGCGGACCCTGGGCTCCGAAGCTGAGGGCGCAACCGGGAAAGCGCTAAAATGAAGAAGAGACTCTAAAGTCAAGTGTGAAATGAAATCGTTTATTTTCAATATAGGAGCTGTTTCCCGCAGCTCCGCCTGCATCATCATATTTTATTTTATTTAATTTTTTATTCAATTTTTATTTAATTTAAATAATCTGAAATAACCATTGTGCTAAATGTTGACAAACATGTGAATTCGTTCATTTAACTAGGTAATTAAGGAAAGTTTTTTCTTATTTGTAAATTGACGTTTTGAAGAAAATGCTGCAGTGGAGTTTGTGGCGTCGCTTCTTCTCCACTTGCGCTTTGGAAGTGGTGGTAAACCTAATATAAGTAAATTGACGTCAATAAGTGATATTTATATCCTATATTGAAAATAAACAATTTCATTTCATTTCATCAAAAAGTAGCCTATGTTTGACTCCGGGTCTTCAACTATATTCATACCAAATTTAATTAAAATCCGTTCAGTAGTTTGGCCGTGAAAGCGTAGCAGACAGACAAATAGAAAGACAGACAGACAGACTTTCGCATTTATAATATTAGTATGGATAAATATAGGATATAAATATCACTTATTGACGTCAATTTACTTATAAAGTTTATAACCACTTCCAAAGCGCAAGTGGAGCGGAAGCGGTGCCACAAACTCCACTGCAACATTTTCTTCAAAACATCAATTTACATCAACATTTTTTATCAACCGACCCTGTGCTCCTTGGTGTCAGAGTTTCACGGATTCACCTTTCGGTCTCTGACGTGGTTCCTTTACTGACCACCAGATGACAGTCGGAACCAACGACTAGACGTGCCATCCGACACGGAATCTTCATTATCAGACAGTCAGGCGATTCAAGCCTGCAATGTCCTTAACAAACTGGAGGGCCACAAAGGATTTTATTTTTTAACAGAGGGAAATAACCGAACAATAAATAAGCTCGTAATAGATATCTATTTTGAAATTTATTCCTGTATAAGGAATCGATGTGGTTTTGTACAAAAAGTAGCCCTGCTCAGTCTTAGTACAAGTCAAACAAGATCAAGCGATCTAGACTTTCTATCGTGTATAGTTTTTCTCGTGTTGGAATTGAAATTGCTCAGTCTTGAAATGTTTAGTGAGATAACTTCCTATGGGATAAAAGTTTGTTTAAAAAGTCTCTTTGCCCTTTGAAGACGTCTGTCGAAAAAGTTACTTTTCAAAAACGAAAAATGGTAAATGTATGGATGTCGTGGCCAGGTCGTTAAATTAAAAATCATTGCATGAAATGCGACCATTTCATGATATGGCCAAAACAGACTCGACCAGATCGTTGTGTGGCCAAGAACCAAGTGTTCATATCGTAAAAATGTTACATTTTTAACCAGTAGAGGCGCTGATGTTGCAACTTTTTAGAGCATCATCATGGCGGCGGGTTATCAGCTGTCAAGAAAACGAAGAATATTATTGAGAAATATGAGAAAAAAATTAGAGGACAAGATTAGAACTTACGAATTATGTTTTAAGCATAAAAAATACGAAGTCGTATTGAAATGATCTGGCCAAACTTGGACGACCATATCATTTAACACTGACGTTTTTATGATGTGGTCGATTGTCTCTTGGCCATATCATGAAATGGTCGCATATCATGACACGTCATGAAGTGATCAATTCTACGATTTGGCCACGACATGGACATTACCGTTTTTAAATCATCTTTTTATTTTTATTTATCTTTTTATTGACATTACTTAATTTTATATTTTTCCTATAAGTATTAAAACATAAATTTTAGGATAAATAAAACACAGCATCGAAACTCCTCTTTCAAAAAGTAGGTTGCAATTCAAAAATTGTAATTAATTTCGAAAATAATAAATGTTTAAGGAACATGGTACTGACCATGGAGTAATTACAAAGAGGAGATGCCGTTTGTAATGGCGCAGTGATATGATCATTGGCGCCTCGCCGACACAAAAGTGGGCGGAGCTTGTCATTGCTCTGCTCCATGATTGGAGCCACGGCCGAAACCAACCACCCCGCACGTCTGCCTTCCGCCCCGTGTAGCCTGACAAACACTTTGTTACAAACCGCTTATTACGGCATCTCCTCTTTGTAATTACTCCATGGTATTGACAATATATTGTATTTGTTTCTTTTGGAGGCTAATGCCCAGCAGTGGGTTATGGAAAGCTAGTGATGATGATGATAATTGACATTATTTTAAACTTAGTTAAATATATAAGAAAAAATACGAAAAGAAACCTACATTTAGTTTTCATTTAATTTATTTTGAGAAGGATCGAAAAGATTACATGTTTTAAAAAAAAGTATTTTCTTTTTTGACATTAGGGTAAAACAAAAAATGGCTCGAATCACCTCATAAAGGTGTACAGTGTTGAGGGTTGATTGACCATGTAAGCCAGTCGATATGAATGATGGAGGTTAAGATCGAGTGTCCTGTACATGTACTTTATGAACAATATTTCCTCAAAAGACCTTAATAAAACCAGTTAAAAGGTAGAAACTTCAAGCAGAAAGTAATTGTATAGAACCTGGTATTACAGCATCCATAACAGTAGCAGATCGATTGCACTAACTGCTCATTTTAACTACTGGTTTGTACAACGTAATAGTCAATGTTTAGATGGTGAGGGATTTTGTTATGAGGCTTTCACATGACATCTTCATTACATATGAATAAAGCATATGAATGTTCTATTTCTACACAAAGGTTGGCTGGAATTGCTTAGCACAAAGTCCGCCTTTGCTCCATATTGTTATCAATATTGTAATTTCCCAGATGTGAGCAATAAAGACATATTGTATATTAAGTATTTATTGTATTGTATAACATGGAGTGCTATTTTTGAAATGTATGACATATATGTCGAAGGAAAACCGTTAGATATCGAACAAAAATTATTAGACTCGATATTCTGCGTGAACCACTCTTTTCAAAAATAGCACTGCTGGTATCACTCTGTCGCGATTTCTTTGACGACGAACGAATCAACGGCTTAACGTGCCTTCCATAGCACGGAATCATCTTTATTATCAGACAATCAGGTGATTCAAGCCTGCAATGTCCTAACTAACCTGGAAACAACTAAACAAAGTTTGCTTCCTGTGAGAATCAAACCCTCGACCTCTGAATCTCCAGGCGAAACCAGAGAAGCAATTTTGGAAACAATTTAAAATTCAGAAAATTCAATAGAGTTCCAAAAATATTGTTGGTGCACAAGATCATCAGTCAGTTCATCTCGCGGCTTCAATCATCGTTTATTTATTTACTAATTGTTTCCCGCAGCTCCGCTTGCGGTATATAGCCTATGTTACTCAGGGTGAATGTAGCTTTCGAATGGTGAAAGAATTTTTGAAATCGGCACAGTAGTTTTTGAGTTTATTAATTACAAACATACACACAAAAATACAAATCTTTCCTCTTTATAATATTAGTGTAGATTTATATTTTATACAAACACTAACAGCACTTACAGTTTTTTAATTAGTTTTTTTTTTAATAAAAATATTTTCCTTTAAAGCACTGACAATTCAATAAAGAGTAGTCTATTCTTCATCTAAAGACCACGAAGGCTAACGACATGTGTGGTTATAAAAAAAAATCTTATTTTTAAACGTATTTAGTGTCATCAACAGTATTATCTCATATGGAGCTTTTTTCTCAATGCATTTTTTCTAAGCCGAAGTTGATCTAAATTCTGTGTAAAAAATCGAGACTGGTTGACCATCTGTTGGCTACATTTTATCAATATTACAAACACAAAAACTAATCGATTACTCATACTTATTACACAATATTAAAGTTCCTTTCATAAGATTGGAGAACTATAACATCATCATTTGGTGTAGGTAACATTGTCGATCGCCCATGTACACTCTGGTGTCAGAGCTGTGCGGAACCGTATCTCGGCCACTGGCGTGGTTACTTTAACGACCATCAGATGGCAGCCGGGATAACGGCTTAACGTGCCTTCTGAAGCACGGAATCATCTTCTCTTCCAATAATTTTCTTTAAGGAGAAGCGGGAAAAACGTTAGTAATAAATAAACATTATGATTTAACATACAGATAAATCGAAATAATACATAAAATCAATGTTATTAGCGTAATAAGATTCGATACATGCAGGAAAGTTTGAATAAATCAAATTATTCAGTACCCAAAATAAAATATAAAAATTCTAGAATAGGTAATAAATAGAAGAATAATAAATTATTGAAAATTGACTATTATGTTTACAAAATTAATTTACAATTACTTTAAATTAAAGATAAGTCTCATAAATACAATCACAAAATGTGAAATACTGTGTAATATGTTTTTACTGTGCATTTTTCATACTTGACAATCAAAGCGAGCTTTTAAAGGTTCCGTAGTAGACAATACACAAGGAACCCTCATAATTTAGTCACGTCTGTCCAGCTGTCTGTTTTACTGAAAAATACAGGGTCTTTGAAAGATACATGTCATTTTCAACTTATACAAAACACGTTGATGGTTAAAGGGTTATTAAAAAGAATATCCATAACTAGTATGCAAGGTTCGTTACACGGTATAGAGTCATCGACCGACAGACGTGATTAGAATTCGATTCTCGTAATTTATTTTTATGACAACCAATATCTATTGTAACCTGTCCGTCAGGATTCAGCATGAGAAATTTGCTAGGTTTTAGTTTAAGTTCATTTCAATGGTCATATGATCAATGTTACATACAAACTTACACCCAATCGAAGCCGCTTGAGGCCGCTGACACAGACTTAAAAAATCTTCTACATCTTCATCCTAGCGCGTATTCCTAGTTGCGTCGTCAGCTTACGCTTCGGAGCCTAGGGTATGCTGTAAATCATGGTCCTAGATTTGGCAGAACTGGTTATCACAATGGAGCGACTGCCGTCTGACCTCCGTAACCCTTTCTACAGGGAAACTAGACCACCAGGAACATGACCCGAGGTAAATTAGTGGCCAACACTGTCAACATTTTTCAGGCTGCCCAAAGGGATCTGTTACAGCCTCACGACTGCTATCCATCAATTACAACCGTGACCAACGGCTTAACGTAGCACGGAGGAGCTTGAGATAGAAAATGCCACTAAATGGCGACCAATCCAATAGTGGTCGTGTCTCGCCGTCGCTTGACTATGTTCTATCTTGACCGAACCGTGTGTATTTTACATAATATAATTATACGTATAAACATAAATTCCAAACAGCTGTCAAACAAGATTGTAACAATAGTTGAATCAGAGCTAAACCATCTAATTTTGTAACAACGGGTTAATCTTAATTTACTGCCAGTAAGTGACCAATGACAGAAAACTTTGTCGCAATCTACTCGTAATATGTACGCTGTTATTTACTTTACTTTGTCGTTCCACAATGGGGAATGACTGCTTCCGAATCCGAATTCCGAAGGTTGGGGGCTGCCATTGTAGAACGCCATCGTTGTCCTTGCGGCGCGAACGTCGACAGGCAAGTATTCCAAGGGCTACACTGCGAACGCAGTGCAGATAGGTTCTTCCGCCACGGCTCTATTAATGATAAAATTAAAAGGGCGCTTGCCACCGTCCATATACCCACCCAACAAACATTATGGCTGCAAAAAGAGCTTACTCTGGAACCTAAAGTGTTATGAAGGTAGAGTAGTAGCTGCATTTATAGTTTTTGACGACAAAAGAGTGTTAGTAATAAAAAATAACGCTTATAGTGACAAAGCAAGTTCATAAGAGCAATGTATGGAGGTTAAACGCGTAGAGTAGCTATTACTATACCTACAATACAGACTAAAGCGTTTGTGTTATAGCTTTGAGCGAATCTTTCGACTTTAAGATCCATATAAGAAATTAACATTTACTATTAACTTCTAAAGTTCTAAACAAGCTATCACGTACTCTTTCGGAGCGCTGATAGTTGCACAAAAGGAGCAATTAACGCTACTAGCTCTACAATGGTGTTTATTAAATAATTTACAACACCAAACTCCTAAAGGGATACAAAACTACCTTGTATAATTTAGGGCTGAATAGTAGTGATATTTCTCCCTATTAATAGAACTTATAGTGTCAAGTATAACCTCCATATTATTTAAGGTTGAATTATTGAGTTTGTTATCACTTTAGTACCCCTAATTGACCACGTGTGTGGTCATTTAAGCATAAAATGGCATTGCAACATAGCTCCTCTAAAAAGCGTTTTAAAACTTGGAAAGTTCAAAGTAGAACCGGTGGAAATAGACGGAAAATCCTGAAAGATTATCGTAATATTTTAAACTACAACGTTGAAGATGCAAACTTGTCACAAGATAACCTGAATGAGAATGGAAGCATCACTAGACGCGGTCAAGTGGGGGTCTTGCTTGAAGATGAGAGTTCCGTATGTAATATAAGTGATATCGCAACTGCAAATTTTGATCTTTCCGAAGAGGACCGATGTTATCACTCATTGAGTAGTGATGATGAGGGTAATCTGAGTGAATATACTAGGAATCTTCATTTTAGTGAAAAATTGAGGGCATGGGCGATTGAGAAAAATATTCCACAAACTGCTATGAAAGATTTGCTGTCGATCTTAAATGAAAGATTTGGCATGATTCTACCAAAAGATCCTCGAACTCTTTTACAAACACCAAAAAATATTTTAATAAAAAAACTAGATGACAATGGCGAATATTGGCATAATGGAATTTCTGAACCTTTGAAATGTATTTTGAGGAAGTTAAGTAATTTACCCAATACTATTTACTTGAATTTTAACATTGATGGATTGCCAATCCACAACAGTTCTAAAAAAGAATTTTGGCCGATATTAGCAAACATTCATCAAGTCGACGCAAATCCATTTGTGATTGGCGTGTATTTTGGCATCGGAAAACCAAAATCTTTAAAATTTTATTTGGAAGATTTTGTAAATGAGGCTAAATGTATTTTACAAGAAGGCCTCCAAATAGAAGATAAGAATATTTCTGTGAAAATCAGATGCTTCATCTGTGATTCTCCAGCGCGAGCTTTTATTAAAGGTTTGTACATAATACGAGTTAGTAAGTTCAGTCGGCAAATAATTACAGTAACAGGGCTTAAATCGGTAAGTTTATAATTGTTTATGTATTTATATAAGATGCTATGTAACAATTTACTAAATAAGTATTATGTTAAATCAGTCTCTACCGGTTTCCAATACTTAATTCTTTAGCCGACTGTTAAATTTGTGTTTTACATTGCTTTGTATTGTACAAAGCAATGCAAAACACAAATCATAAGTTTTCTCATGTTACAGGGGTCTGCAACTTTAATGGAATGCATGGTTGTTTGAAATGCACAACTGTGGGCGAATACTCTCACCGTTCACATACAGTGTTTTTTTCTTCACGAAAGTTTCCTGATAGAAATAATGAAGATTTTAGGGCTAAGAAATATGGAGCTCATCACAAAGCTGATTCCCCACTATTAGAATTACCAATCGACATGGTTCAAGATATTCCTGTAGGAGATTCACTACATCTGATTGATCTTGGAATCATGAAACGCCTATTAGTAGGATGGCGTAATGGGAACTTTGGGATTTATACTACAAAATGGTGTGCAAGGGATATCACTAAAGTAAACGAGTTATTGATGAAATGTAGAATGCCTTCGGAAATACACCGGTCAATCCGCACACTTGATTGCCTCGCGCACTGGAAAGGATCAGAATTCAGGACTTTTTTACATTATCTGAGCATAATCGTACTGATTGATGTCCTTCGAGAAGATGTGTACCAACATTTTTTAATGTTTTTCTGTGCGACAACTATATGTTCAGTAAATAAATATAGCACGTATTTACCAATAGCTAGAGAGCTGTTTCAGTGTTTTGTGGATCAGTTTAAAAAATTTTATGGCATCGACTATGCGACCAGCAATGTTCATAATTTGATGCACGTAGTAGATGAAGTGGAAAAATTTGGGCCGCTGCTAACTTTTAACGCTTATCCTTTCGAAAATAAATTATACACAATTAAAAATATGCTCAGGCAGGGAAATAAACCTTTGATACAGCTAGCGAAAAGAATCACCGAGAAAAGGCTGGTTGATTCTCCTAATTTACTTAAAAGATCTGAGCTTACTGAGCCTTTTGTATCTCAGAATCAATATCGTACAACGCTTCATTTTAATACTTATGTATTATCACCTACACTTCAGGACAGATACTGCATGACGAATGACAGCGACATTGTGGAAATAAAAGAGATTAAGCAATTACATGAATCTAATGTTGTGCATATTCATGGCTATAGATTAAGGAACAAACTTGACATATTTTATCGTCCTATTAAATCATCATATTTGAATATGTTTGTAGTTGCAAAGGAGGCTGAAAATCGAGAAGAAATTGTGATATCATCAGGAGATGTCCAGTTTAAGCTTGTGTGTGTTGAGCTTGAAGTTTCTCTTTACTTCTTTCCTTTACTTCACACTGTGTAACATTTTGAATTAAACACAATTAATGTATCTCAAAAAATTTATTTCTCGTGCAAAATCAAGTTGTTATTCTAAAATTAACAATATTAATACGAAAATTAAAATCAGAAATTGTTGACGTTATTACTCGTAAATAACAATTCCAATGATTAAATGCGAATCAGGTACTTTTTTTTTACTGGAATAGTAACATGTTACATAAAGTATTTATTCCAGTAATTAGTTCTTGCAATAAAACATTTGCAGTATAATTACTTAAAGTACTTTTATCTTCTAATATCAAGAACGTTTAATGTATGATAGTCAGGTACTAAAATAATAGACTCATTGTTGTAATTAGCCTAAGAAGAAGAGTATTTGCATCATGATCAGGCACTGCAATCAACGTGAATTATTATATATAAAATAACATCCTTATTGATAAATTTACTTAACAATTGTAAAACATTTTTTTATCAAAAATAGATATTTTTATCTGCTATAAATAGGAACATGTAAGTTATGTAGCACTTATGGGGATACATGAATTTTTCGGGTCTAGTACTGCCCTCATTTAAAATAAATTGTATAAAAGGAACGGAGATATCATTTAAAATTTTGGTCTGATCATGCACTAGAAACCAACTTCAAACTATTTTATGAACAACTGTTTACAATTTGAAGTGGGTACGTGAAACTTTTCTACGCACATTTGCGAATAACAGCCACTTTTGGCAAATGTGCGAAAAACTGTCTTCGTTCACTTCGTTCACGTTCTCACTTTAAACTGTAAACAGTAGTTCATAAAATAGTTTGAAGGGTAATCCAAGGCATAATCAGACCAAAATTCTAAATGAATTTCTATTTCCTTTCAAATAATTTATTTCAAATGGGGAACTGGACCCCGAAAAATTCATGTATTCCTTATGTGCTAAGTAACTTACATGTTCCTATTTATAGAATACTAGCTTTTTCCCGCAGCTCCGCCTGTGTCAAAAAGTAGCCTATGTTTGAACCCGGGTCTTCAACTATATTCATACCAAATTTCATCCAAATCCGTTCAGCGGTTTGGTCGTGAAAGCGTAACAGACAGACAGAAAGACAGACAGACTTTCGCATATATAATATTAGTATGGATATGGATTAGTATGGATAAAAATATTTATTTTTGATAAAAAATAGTTTTTCTTTTGTACTAACCTACTAGGTACCTAACGATTCATAAAAAATATAAAATTATATTGGTTATTGTGTATTGCTAATAATAAATGAGTTATAGCAATATAAATAACCTTAAAAAATATAAATGAATTAAAAAATTAGCGTAATAGGGGCTCTTCCTCGACTTCGATTGAATCGTTACTTGGGAAACGATCTAGTACTATGGAATCATTTTTAAATCCAGGTATATCGCTGGCTTGATTTCCAACATTATTTTCAGCAGTTGCCGCGAATGTTATGTTATTATTTTTTCCAGTTTTGTTTGCGTCTTGTTCAATATTACCGGCACTATTTTCATTATTATTAGGCTCTGTGCTACTTTTGTTTTTTTCAATTTTGGCACGTTTTCGTGTAGTAGATGACCTTTCTTGTTTAGCATTTTTTCTTTTGTTAGCATTCTTTAAAATGCTTTTGAAAAAAAGCTCATTGTTTTGTAATGTAAAGGTCTGGTCCCAACTGAAAATCATCTCCCAAAAAAACGAAATAATATTTTTATAGCATTTTAAACTAATTTTAACGCCATCAGAACGACTACTGCCACTCCAAGAGCACTGACATAAAAAATCACGCGAAAACATGATATCTATAAGTTTGTAGGCACAGTTGATTCCTTTTCCACCAGAACAAATAACCGAAAAAGTTTGTTTCAGTTGTTTTCTAGCAATTTTATCAGAAAGTAAATCATTAATTTTACTCAAATCATCAACAGTTGTAATTGGAGAGAAACTGAATCGTAAGTTCTCAACTTGGTTTTTAGACGTAGCCAAGGAAACAACATCCTCTTCATTAAAATTACCGAGTTGTAGTTGCATATTATCAA
This sequence comes from Euzophera pinguis, assembly GCA_947363495.1. Taxonomy (NCBI): domain Eukaryota; kingdom Metazoa; phylum Arthropoda; class Insecta; order Lepidoptera; family Pyralidae; genus Euzophera; species Euzophera pinguis. The sequence goes on along the minus strand of OX376178.1, from coordinate 8,825,747 downwards.
CTTGGACAGAAATGCAAGCCATCTTGTGCATAATTTTTTTTTGATTTTCCAATATTGTGTCCATCTTCTTATCATGGTTTTCCAATACGAGACTTATGTTGTCTAGTATTTTCTTTAAATCACTATTTTCTTGTGTTTTATCTGTCAAGTGCTCTTGGTTTTCAGAAAGCACACGGTAGGTATTTGTAGGTATTCCCAGGATTTGGTTATCTGAAGTCAAAATAATTTGAGAGGAAGACTCGCTGGACTCATTGGGTACAGAATTGTATTGGTTAGTCTGAAAAAAATAATTAAAAGGTAGGTTGTGTATCGTAAAAAAAAAACTCAGTCTCTGCATTGTAAAAAAGTTTTTTATATAATCATTGCTTAAAAAAACGTTGACCATTTTTTCATCTTTATGTATAAATTCGAAGAGAATCTTTTCGGATCACATAAGTATGTATGCTCGTAAAGAGTTTTGAACAAAAACTCAATATCTATTTATCCATGAAAGGAGCTTGATTCTTCCTCTAACTCCTCTAACTCTAATTACATAATATTTCTTTATATCTTTTATTTTCACTAGCTACTTTCCATTGATTTTTTTTTATGTTCGTAACGACATTTTATGGTTTATGTAAGTATTATATTTTAACAAATTTTTCGTATATCTGTTATCGTTTGTACTCCTATTATTTAATTGTATATAAATTTATTTATTTATTTATTTATTTATTCTTTATTATAATACAACTTGTAATACTCTGACTGTGCCAACTACCCCACATCTTTTATACTGTAATTTACCCAAAGGTTGGCTGGAAGAAATCGCTTTAGTGATAAGCCCGCCTATGTACCTACTATATTTTAAGTCTGATTTTGATTTTTGTCAGATTTAGTGCAATAAAGAAATTTTATCTTATCTTGATTACCTGAAAGTAAAAATACATACCATTTGTTCCACAAGACCGTTTATATATTTTTTTTGTTGTTCGGATGTTGTGAAGGAAGACCCCTCGGGCTCATTGGGTACAGAAATCACTAGTGGTTCGTATTGGTTGGTAGTCTGAAAAAAGCAAAAGCATTTTTTGTATTGCAAAATATTGCCTATTAGTTTAGTATAAATCGAGCGCGTTTGCGCTGTGGGGTCAAAGATCTTTCAACTTTTGATCATACCGCCCGCTAACCCGCGCCGCGCTGCTGCTCAAAGCGACAAGGTCGTAAACTGGCCTTAAATCCGTAGAGATCCGTTCCAATCCGTTCGTTATTTTGGTAACATCTTTTAGAAATTGAAGAAACTGACATAATTACTGACTGACCGATCAATGCACAGCCAAAACCGAATATCTATGACTGATATAATGGTTTCACAACAAACTACTTGCATTCATAAACACAACTCGCGCACATGTACGCACATAAAATATGTACACTCACATAGTTAGATCAATTGCACGCTCCACAATCGGTTTACCTAAACCATCTCAAGTTTTGAAACAAACACTAAATATCACAAACAAAAACGCCACATCACGATCACAAAAACTAGTATCATAACAAACTTTTTTTTTTAATTTAAAAAAGCCTGAATTAAAAACGTAAAATACTTAATACATACCAATTGTTCCACAAGCGCATTCAAGTTTACTTCTTGTTGGATGGTCTTTGACATGTTTTCATTTATTTGATCTTCATCAGTGTCTGTTACACACAATAAATTATCGAGTTCCCGTTCAGCGTCCTTATAAGTTGGAATATTGTTTCGTTTTACTTGGCACTTTGTTTGACGCCAATCCGGGTCTGGTAAGTAATCATCGTATTTAACAAGTTTTGAAATATTTCTTTTAGGCCATTTTACAATATCATTAGATTCCCATGTAGAAGGAACAATCCAGTGGCTGTATTTTCCTTTTTCTAATGTCCTTACTATTTTGAATGGCATTCTGAAATTAAAATACATATATTTATCTAGTTAACAGAATTAAATTAGTAGCGTCTACGTCGCCTTGCACGCTTATATTTTATTTTAACAACCCTAAAACCAAATGTTTTTACGATAGGAAATAATGCTAATATCTACCTACCTATTTACACTTTTAAAATAGCGCAATCAAAGCTGACGTTAACAAAGATACCTATAGCAGTACTCAGTTTTCGCGCGGTACCCGACAACAGCCAAAAACAACACACGACACGTCGAACTTAGTGGAGAGCAGCGATTGAATGGTTGGTACTTATTTGCGCGCGGTCTCGGTTTCGCTGCGTAGGTACCCACGAAACGCGATCGGTTGATCTGCCGAATCGTGTAGGTAATTAGTATAGCATACAAAGTAAAGACACGTAAGGAGTTTATGCTGAAGCCAACCTCGCTTTCAAAAATAACTTTCCATTGATACAAATATTCAAAGGCTTTAACTGGTAGAATTTTACAGTACCTATTTAAATATGTAGAATTGCAGACAGATAGGGACGTGTATTCAAATTACAAATCTTTTCAATTTGGCTAATCAAATAATAAAAACAATTTAGCACTCGTTCAGCTAGAGGAAATACGTGTAGGTACTCGTCGCTAGTTAGTGGTTTTGGGAAATGACTACTGATCCCTAAATTCATATGCCCACCATTTTTAGATTATGAAGTTAATTAAAAACTGTAAAACGTACGAAATGAAAACTTAATACAATAAAGGTATTTATTTTTCTAGCGTTCTAATACAAGGGTCACGACACTTTTAAGTCAATAGACAAAGTTTTATTAGATATTTAGTAAAAGAAAAGTTTGCTCCATATGAAGCAAAACATTTTTTTACATAAATACACAACAAAGAGTGGGCCCTTCAATTATTTGCTAATAATATATACACATATTCACAGTTTACTTACCTTCGCAATGAAAATTCCGCTTCAGCTTCCACTAACAATGAGTTAAAATTTTAGCACTTCACCTCCGCCATTTATATTTTCGCAAACACAATGTATGTTTTTTGACAAGGGAATAATATCATTCATTTCATTTAACAACGTAATAAAAAAACTACCGCATAGCCGGCTACGAAAAAAAGTAAAAAATTATATCCTTAGACGCAAAAATTTTCTATTGTAGATCTATACTGCTACTCAAGGTGTTACAATTTACCTTATTGCCACCCCCTAACCGCTCAAACAGTAAGTAACATACATCATATATCTACTATACCCCTTACGGAGTTTATATTCATACATTTACTTCCTTTATAGCTTTCAAAGTGTCAGTAAGCAGCATGTAGATCTATTACACCGCTTGAGGAGTCACTAATCACTTAAATACTACTCTTACAGCGCTTTAAATCTCAGTTACCGCTACTGTACCTTCACAATTGCTCTACTACAACTCTTAAATTCATTCTGTAACTCCACTACATCGCCATAGTGGAACCTAAGACTGTAAGAACTTGTGCCCATTCCAAGGGTATAGTAGAGTTATAGCTCGCTATAACTACCATGTGATAGCACTTATTGATGACCTTAGGATCTATTTAGCTCTTTTATATATCTGTTCTAACTCTTATATTAGCGCCTAATGTTAGTTGGGCAGTACTCTAGAGCCAGCGAAACGACAAATTAAAAAAAATATTTAAATTAAATATAATTTTGAGCCCAAATCGTTGTCGCTGCATGATGGCAAGGTACCCAAGTGGCTGGCGACGTTCCCTCGTTGTATGGCCAGGCTGATGCGTTGGCCAAAACTGCAGCTGTTACAGCCACGCCCGCCCTATAGGAGGTCGCTTGTATGTGAGATGGCGCTACTGTGGCAACACAGGTTGCATCCCATACGAGCGACCGCCGGTCCGCCAATTTTTGCTATGCTTTGTAATTGGTGTAATTAATGGTGGTGTTCATAATTTCAGTTCTTTTTAAATGTATATCATTTGTTTATCATCATATGTATGTATGTCATTACGTAGTTACTTAAATGTTACAGTGGGTTACATGGCCAATCGACCAAGCACGCCAGATGCCTTTCGGTCTCTAACGTGGGTTCTTTATTACGACTTTTTAGTCATTCTTATCAAGTTGGTTTACATGGTCAATCGACCCTGCACAACCTAGTGTCAGAGTTTTTTCGGAAACTCCTTTCATCCTCTGACGTGGGTTCTCTATTATTACTTTTCAGTCATTTTTTATCGAGTTGGTTTACATGGTCAATCAACCTTGCACACCCTGTTATCAGTGTTTTTTCGCAAACGCCTCGAAATATATCTATTTTTGAGTAGTATGACTCACCATTCGTCGAATGCCGGTGTGTGAAATGAATACTTCTATTAGTTCTATTTCAAGATTAGCATTCCTGCTTGTAACTCCAGGCAGCTCCAGTTGTTAAATTGGTGGTTTTCAATTAAAATTTCACACCCGAATCATAATTTTATAGGTCTGGAAAGAGTTTATGGGTTTATATTACAAATCACGAACATTTGACTTTATCTTTCATGCCAAACAGTACCTCCTGAAACTTTTTAAATATTAATAGCATCAAAGATTATATGTCAAACTCTGCAATGAGTGATTTTATGTAATGAAAGTAGTTATGCAATCGAACATCACGCGGTCGAAGTCGCGGGCACAGCTAGTATTATAATAATGACCAGTCAATCATATGGAGAAATGGAAAATTTGTTTCCAGTTTGGTTAGGAAATGCAGGCTTGAATCACCTGATGGTCTGATTTCCGTTCTTCGGAAGACACGTTAAACCGTTGGTCCAAACTGTCATTTGGTAGTCGTTAAAGGAAATACGTCATAGGCCGTAAGGCGGTACGTATGTACGCACTGTATATGATGATGATGACCAGTGAATAATTTATTTTATTATTTATTAAAACTTTATTGTTCCACAAAGTACATATATACTTATAACAATTGGCGGACTTAATGCTAAGAGCATTCTCTACCAGTCAACCATTGGGAGAAACGGAAAGATAGTTTCGCGCAAAAAAGTTAAGGGGGAAAAATGTATTACTTATAGAGCAAATTTTATCAAATCATGTGGAGAAACAGAAATTTACTGACTAACACGTCGAATCGTTAGTATCTACAAAGATCATTTAATCATTATAAATCTCTTTGATGGGATTCTCAAAAAAAACGATCCCTAAACAATGTAGCGGTCCTCAAAATAATTTCATGTCAAAAATCGAATATTCCAGCGCAACTCCACATATATACATCGATAAAAAAAATCGATCATAACAGGATGACGTAATGTATCGAATCGGTTCATCGGCATTGATCGGAAGAGCAAAAAAGTCGTCTGATACATGATAAATTGCAACCTTGATATTGTTGATCTAAGAAAACGTTTACCTATTTACAATTTGCAATGAAATAACATAAAATAACATTTTGAACTCGCTCAGTTAATGAAAACTTCTCAATGTGACTTGACTTCATCATTGGTATTTATGTAGGTATATGTATGTTTCATTTTATATATGTAGGTGTATATTTAAAATGGAACAGTATTTGTGTATGTTTCATGTATGTTTACGTAGTGTATGAACTTAAGGTTTTAATAAAATTTGCTCTATAAGTATTACATTCTTTCCCCTTAACTTTTTTGCGCCAAACTATCTTTCCGTTCCTCCCAATGGTTGACTGGTAGATAATGCTCTTAGCATTAAGTCCGCGAATTGTTATAAGTATATGTGTACTTTGTAAAACAATAAAGTTTTAATAATTAAATAAAATCTAGTTGTTTTAATATGGACTTTCGTGATGCCGCCATGCAAAAAATTTGAACACACTGTATTTTAAGATGTGAAAGTATGTATAATATAAATTTTAATTATTTTAAATCTTCATTGTGCTTATTTTTTATGTGTAATTGAATTTGTATGTTAGATGTAAGTCTATGCACCTAAGATTTCTTTGCGTGTTGTGCCCTCTTCTGTGCCCATATGTCTATGTCCTATGTTAGTTTGGTTGACTGGAAGAGATCCCTATTTGGGATAAGTCCGCCTTTTATTGTAACCTGTATTCTGATACTATATTCTTTGTGTACAATAAAGATTTTTACATACATACATACAATATATTCGGAATAAGCAGCGGAACACAGCTAGTAAGGTTATATTACCAACAATTACCAGAGTAATTGAAATAATATGCTAACCTTATTTACTGCATTGGCAAATTGACTAATTTCACAAATTACTAAATTCTACTGGCTTACTTGGCAACTGGCCTAATAGATTCGGTATTATCTTATGTTTTATTCAAAACTATACTTTGACTATATAATAAGCACAAATTAATTAATCCTAGACGTCCACTGTTTATTTATTTATTTAACTTTATTACATGATTGTAAATGGCGGACTTAAAGCCTGAGGCTTTATCTACCAGTCAACCAAATGGGCGATGCTGAGAAAGTTAAGCGGTAAGACAATGTAAAATAACAAGCTGTAATGGAGATCCATAAGAAATATTACGCATAAACTACTTACAAATAATACATAACATTATTGTATACTAATATAAACAATACATAAACTACATATACAATTACTAATCGTCTGCCGTCCAGGTGGGCCGTACGCCTGTATGTCTTAGTTGTATAAAAAAAATTCTATGGCTTCCATGGAGCAGTGTTCGCTTCCGACAAGAATCCGAGAAGTATAGACTCAGGACAGGAATGATTTTCGTTCGATATCGAATAATTCGTAATAATTGGTTAGTAAACCCTTAAATTAAACTATTTTAATACGGTTTTATCGCTTAACTTAGTCTGCCTGCGACCATGAACGCTGTAAAGTGTTTGAAACGTCAGGTGTAAATAAATAAGTAATAAACGCGATAAAACCGTATTAAAATAGTTTAATTTAATGAATAACAATCGTGAAAACATAAGAAATCATTAGTAAACCCTTATTTGATAGCCTAGATACTTCTATCTTCCCTTCGGGAGCTCGATAGACGAGCTCGACGCGCGTATCCGTAGCGAATGAGCGTTAGGATAGTCGAATAAAACTGCTAATAATCTCTTGAAAACTTGTATTTCTGTTTACTCATATTTCTCTCATAACTTATTCACTTTTCAACTATTGCTATTTTCTTTTCAAATTTTTCTGAATCAATCCAACCGGCTTATCATTGACATCTGTCAACTGTCTAGTCCTACTTTTTTTAATTTATTAGTGTTGCCCCAAAAATGGCACAAACATCGTTAAGATTATTTACAGATTCTTCTAAAAATATTAATAAAATCTATCAGATCTTACATGAGCATGTAGCGACCAGTACTGGATTGGTCGCCATTTAGTGGCATTTTCTAGCTCGAGCTCCTCCGTGCTTTAAGCACGTTAAATCGTTGATCCCGGTTGTTATCGATAGATGGCAGTCGTTAGGCTGTGTCAGATGCCTTCAGGCAGCCTGGAAAATACTGACAGCGTTTGCCACTAACTCACCTCGAGTCATGTTGGACCCAAGGTGAGTTAGTGCCCCCCCTTTGTATTTGTAGTTCTAGTTCCCCTGGGTAACAGAGGTCAGGGGTGCAGGGCAGAGAACCTCCTCGAGTGCCCGGTCCTTTGAAAGCTTTGCATTCTCACTTGATCCCAAGGATCCGGTGAGAGGGCGGGCTGACAAGGGACTCGGGACGGTGCACCCTGGGCGACAGTTAATAACTCCCTGGTAGTCGGGGTCTTATTAGCTGTCGGCCAATTTCTGCCAACAGCCCACTCCACCGCCGTCTATGATGAGACGGCGAATGGATGTGGGTCTGGGGGACGGGCGTGGTCCATTTATGGGTCACTGCCCGATTTGGAGGGGGGGGGGGGGGCGAAAGGCCAAATGAGGGGGCCGCAAGGCCATGGCTGGAGGGCGTCGTGGTAGAATGCTAACGCGACCCCATGGCGCCCTCAACAGCCGGTGCGGAAACGCCGGAGGGGTTTAGTGGGTAGTCTGGGCCGATTAGCGGCCCAGGAGTCCCACACTTTGTGTGCAAATGCATTTCCCCTACGTAAACAAAAAAAAAAAAAAAAAAGGGTAACAGAGCTCAGAGTTGTTCTTATTTGTAAAATGACGTTTTGAAGAAAATGCTGCAGTGGAGTTTGTGGCGCCACTTCTTCTCCACTTACGCTTTGGAAGAGGCGGTAAACTTAATTTGAGTAAATTGACATCAATAAGTGATGTTTATATCCTATATTGAAAATAAACGATTTCATTTCACTTCATTGTAACAACCACTGCCCCCAAATCTAGGACCATGACTTACAGCGTACTCTAGGCTCTAAAACCTAAGCTGCGGACGCAAGTAGGAAAAATCCGCTTGGACAAAATAAGCTGCAGAAGAGATGTCTATTGCCATATCTCAGCTATGTCTCACTTTAGACACTTTTCTGACCAAATCGTTTAAACTCTGTAACCCTTTCATTAAGACTCGGCACCCTAAAATGAGTAATTTCTTATCGATATTATGATCATAATTACTCGATAAGGAAGCTGCTTCGTGATCTATTTCGGGTCAAGGCACTATCTCTGAGCGGATTGAGGGACATTTTGAAATTAGTTAGACAGCTAATTGTCGACGCAAGTGAGAAGAGTCAGCGAGTTCGCAAGCATAGTCAAGGTACGGTTTTAAGCGCGTTTATTTCTTATTAATTATTAATTTACACATAACGTTTCGAACACTTTACAGCGTTCATGGTAGCAGGTAAACTGTTACAGCACGGCCACGGGGGAATTTGCTACGGCGAATTTCGCCGCGACTAAAATAAATACATACAAATGCATTTGTTTCAGCGCACTAATCGTTACTTCTCATTTCGCCTCGCCAATTACCAGTTCCCGCGGCTTTTTAGTGCATTTGTTATTAATTTCTTTTAGTCACCGGTGGCATTGCGGCGAAATTCGCCGTGACGAATTCTCCCGTGGTCAGGCTGTTAGATAGTTAAATTTAATGTGTACCAATTGCTAAAACATTAAACATTATTACACTACCTTAAAAGGTACGTTATCTATTAGATCTAAGACGTCACTTAACAAAGCCAGCGACAGCTAGCTACCACGTAACGTTATGGACAACCGATTGAAAACCGGTATTTGCCTCTAAAAAAACTTTCTTTAACCTGGCAACTGGCACATGCAATGGAGATTTATTAAGGGTACTAAGTATTGGTTTAAGACTGTCATATTGCGTTGATACCAGTTGAACGGAATCGTAACAATCGGTGTGAAAATGTGTAGGCAAAAAAAAGGAACCTAAGAGAGGTGGGACATTTTGTAAGAAGTAGTCTGGGGAAGTACCTCCACCCTACAGAAGGCCGCAGCCAAATAACACTGTGATGCAGTGTTGTGTTCCTGCTGGTGATTAGGTTCGCCAGGCTCCAGAGGGGTCGCTGTGCTGATAGCGGCAACGCGCTCGTGACATCTCCGGTGTTGCAGGCATTCATAGTCTATGATAACCACTTACCATCCATCCATCAATCGGGCCGTACGCTTGTTTGCCTACTTAGTTGTATATAAAAAGGAACTATTATTTACTGAACTGGTTATTATTTTAACCAGGATTCCGATATCTGATTCATCATCATCATCACAGCCGTAAGAAATCTACTGCTGGACATAGGAATTCACTATGAATTGGACAATAAGAATGTCCCTTATTAGGAGGGTTTTGCCACACCACGCTTGGCAAACAGTTTGGTGAGCATTATTTCCTAGCGATCCGATAACCGATGGACCAATCCGCTTGTCGCTCGCAACTTAAACCACACGACTCAATTTAGTTTCGTAATCTGTGACCAAGCCGAATTCCTAGTGCATTGAAATGAGTACTAATAATAAGATTTTATAGATAATCAGTTTATTGTTTAGGGCCGCTGTGTACCGTATAACAGCAGGTTCCGTCGCCTTTGTTCGAGATAAATAATTAATCTTATGATTACCTTGTTGGTATGACTGTATAAGTCTGTAATGAGGAATGTGCACGCGCAATGTTGTTAATTTATGTAATTGAGTTACATTATACATCACGCCTGTTTCGCGCATGTCTTGTAGACTTGTATTTTTTTTTTTTTTTTTTTGCGGCCCTAGATGTCATATAAGTTTTTTATTTATATTCCCAACTAGCTGTTTCCTGCAGCTCCGCCTGCGTCAAAAAGTAGCCTATGTTTGACACCTGGTCTTCAACTATATTCATACCAAATTTCATCAAAATCCGTTCAGCGGTTTGGCCGTGAAAGCGTAACAGACAGACAGACTTTCGCATTTATAATATTAGTATGGAAGTAGTTTAGTCAATCATTGACATACGTTTAGTCAATTGTTTGACAAACCGTATATTGCACAGTCAAGCAATAGTTATCGTTATATTAAGTCAAATCAAATTTCTAAATTATGCGGTAGAATTGCATTTGTTTAGTTTTTCACAATTTTTAGCTCAAAAATGATGTCTCTAGCACTTCTATTAAAAAAAAATATTCAAAATCTATCCGAAAATCACACATATAAAACGCCCTTATCTCACATGTTTTACTATTTTAATAAAAATAGTAAAACATGTGAGATGAGGGGGTTTTATTATAATTAATTATTATTATATAAATTATAATTAAAACATGTTTAAGAGATAACACAATGTCACAGCAATTTTCTATGAACAAAAAATGTAGATGTAGTGTTGACCTACATCACTACGAACTTAAAGACATGTGAACAATGGTGACAGCGGAAAAAAAAAATGGCGTCTTTATTTCATCAACCTATCGATGTAAAGTGAGGTTTATCCTCGTAGTAAAAAAAAAACCGTAGTCAGTAGTAACTCATATATTGTGGAGGCAAATTTAAATTTGGAATGGTTCTTTCGGCGTTAAGTTAAAACTATCCTGCCAGTGTTTCATAGAATACAAGTATTAAAAGTATAAGCCCGACCAGGAAAATAAAAACCCTGAATTGGCGTCGCTACTGATCGCCTTTAGATGGCACCATGTTATATGTCTCATGTCAAAAACAAATTCATTTTCATTCGCATCAAAATTAATAATATATTTTATATCACTTTTCTCTCATTACTATATATTATTTTTATCATTTTGATAAATATTTGCCCAGCATTGGGGCATAAATAGCTAATAAAAAAATGCGTTTTACGGCCCTAGCTTCTTAATTTTTCTGTCTTCGTCAATCCCACTGTCATTACAGTACAGTTGAATACATACTTACGTAGATCTATAGTCACTTCTAGTCTCAAAATGACTAATTATTTTTCAGTAAATTATATTTATTTTTAAACAAAGCTTAACATAAGCCATTAAGTATCCACCCACTAACTACTAGTTAAGTATGGTGAAATTGCTCTATAATTACTAACAGTTAAACGCTTTCTGAGCCCGTGTGTCACTTGTTATTAGTACTAATGTCAAGTTGAAAGTTAATTGTTTATACGATGTTAATGTGACTTTAACCTTAGTTTCTTGTTTTCTCGGATAGGTTGGTATATCCTGACTCTGCTTTTTTGATCAACTAGCTGTTTCCAGCAGCTCCGCTTTAACTATATTCATACCCAATTAGATCAAAATCCGTTCAGCGGTTTGGCCGTGAAAGCGTAACAGACAGACAGCCCGTCCCGACTTCACCCGGGTTATACAAATTATGTTGAAGCTAACCTCTTCATTGAAGGCACATTAAGCCGTTGGTCCCGGTTATTGTCTTGTAATTTTACTTTCTCTTACCGCTTAACTTTCTCAGCATCGTCCACTTGGTTGACTGGTTGATAAAGGCTCGGGCTTTAAGTCCGCCATTTACAATTATGTAAGAAAGTTAAATAAATAAGGTTATATGTCTTGATAGTGCCAGCCACGTCGAACTTAGAACACTGTTTTTTTCGATAGGCGTTGAAATTAATACAAACAGTGTTTTAAAAACAAGAGCTTCCTTAACTATCGCAAATTTGAAATCTGGATCCGTTTTTTCTGAAAAAATATAAGTAAATCTTTCACGGAACCTCCATACCAAGGCGAAAACATAATAATACGGTCACAAACAACGCCGAAAGTAAATCTAGTGTTGTCAGAACAACAATGGCCTAACTATGGGCACAAAGGCGTCAAGTTTTGAAATTATCGCTCTCGTATGACGTTAAGGTGAAGCACTAGCTCATTTAAAAAAATAAAGCGTTCTATCCATACTAATATTATAAATGCGAAAGTCTGTCTGTCTATCTGTTACGCTTTCACGGCCAAACCGCTGAACGGATTTTGATGAAATTTGCTATGAATATAGTTGAAGATCCGGGGTCAAAAGTAGGCTACTTTTTGACACAGGCGGAGCTGCGGGAAACAGCTAGTTTTATATAATTTTAAAATAAATCAAAATTCCAAGGCACGTAGGTACTCTATTGAGTAGTGAGTGGAGCTTGAATTAAAACAATGGTTCTAATTTTAAATTTTGTATCGTTAGTGATGGCATAGGCCAAATCTTGTCAGATATATAGGTATATAGGCAAATATTTTAGAAATTTCATCAAAATCGGTTTAACGTTTAACGTAAGTATTGAGTTTGTTGAGTTGACTTGGTTTTAAGAGACGCTAACATCATCATAATCATTGCACTTGTTATTATGTATATTGTTGTTTTATAGGTGGTGGGTACTTGATAGGTATGGATTATACATTTGAATGTATAAGTATTCACGAGAACGGCTGCCGACAAACTGCATCGCAGTTTGGCAGATTGTGGAAAGTTGTTATGTACTGTTTTTTATGAAAAAAAGAACTAAAAAAAAAAAATATTTTTATCGATAGAAATGTTAGGGCTACGTCACTCTGATTTTATAGTTCTTAATACTACTATTTTGAATATATTTTGTGGTTTCTATTGACGAAAAAAAAGTGAATAGTAAAATATGAACACGAACAACGCAAACAATACAACCACCATAGCAATATATCAATAACTAGCTGTTTTCCGTAGCTCCATCTTCGTTAAAAAGTAGCCTATGTTTGACCCCGGGTCTTCAACTATATTCATACCAAATTTCATTAAAATCCGTTCAGCGGTTAGGCCGTGAAGGCGTAATAAACAAACAGACTTTCGGACTCATAACATTAAGTACTAGCTGTTTCCCGCAGCTCCGCCTGCGTCAAAAAGTAGCCTATGTTTGACCCAGGGTCTTCAACTATATTCATACCAAATTTCATTAAAATCCGTTCAGCGGTTTGGCCGTGAAAGCGTAACAAACGGACAGACAGACTATCGCATTTATAATATTAGTATGGATGGATAAAGAGTACGTCTAGTCTATATTTATTTACTGAAACTGAATCAGTTTTACGAACTTAACATTCTGAACACAAAATGGCTGAAGTTTTAAAGACAGTGTATATTCCTAGAAACTAAATACTCCCTCTTAAATTTAGACAGGAGCGTATTCCAACCAAAATAATAAAATACACACGTTATTATAGATATTAAACGGTCATTTATATGATATCAGAAGACGCACAGACTAACAATGGATTTCGAATTCCTTTGACACAGAAGCGAGCATAAAACTGACTGCAGGCTTTCTTGTTACGCCTCGAAGGGTCGATTCAGATAGAGCGGAAAAAGGCTCAGCCATTTTATTGTTGGTTGGGCCTACTGGAGTTAATATCTCTACACTAGCAAAAGTTATTGTTGATCATTTATGCTATGTATTTGTTTGAAATTCTAAAGGGTCCGCTAAATAAAGAGGCAATTATTTTAACGCAAATGTTTACGTCGCTAAGCCATTGGTTCCAGTTGGCATGTAGTGGATATCAAAGAAACTACAACGCTATTGCTGTTAAGATGTATGACTTACTCAAAACAAGGGAGTCTACATTATTGGTGAGCCAAATAATTTTTATTCGACTCACCGAATATACGAGTATGCATGGAAAAATCGAAACTGAACGGAAACTCGTTGCCGTTCCATTTTTAAAGTTGCAATGCCCGACAGGCCTCGTATTGTACTTATAATATAAATAGAGTGTGTGTACCTAGTTGAGAACTGTTGGTATAGGTAATATATGAAACGCAATAAATGATTTGAATTTGAACTCATCACCTAATAGGTTCTGATGGAGTCACACATTTCAAACCAGAAGCAGATATGAAGTAAAAAAATATCTACCACAAGGTAAAAATAAATGAAAAAACAATTTAGCCTATTCCCTGATGCATTATTCAAATGCTTATTTCTCTAGCTCAACGATCCAAAGTAGACATTGGCCTCCAAATCAATAGAGCGCCAGATCTGTGGCATTACCAATGTTCTATTTTTGAATAAGTAGCCAGTAAATTACTCTAGCCTTTTTTTTATACAACTAAGTAGGCGTACGGCCCACCTCATGGTAAGTGGTTACCGTAGCCTATGCACGCCTGCAACACCGGAGATGTCACGAGCGCGTTACCGACCTGCCCGCTACAGCGTCCCTAGTCAGTACACCGTCCCTTCTGGAGCCTGGCGACCCTACTCAAAAGCAGGAACACAACACTGCATCACAGTGTTATTTGGCTGCGGTCTTCTGTAGGGTGGAGATACTTCCCCAGACGGACTACTCCTTACAAAATGTCCTACCTCTCTTAAGCCTTATCCCCGTCCTGTTTGCACTGAGCCTTAAGTTACCCAATGTAACATTACACTGGACAATTTGTTATGCCACTGTACCGGACAGTATTAAATGTGTATCTTATGTTTATCTCCCATTTCCAATATTACTATTTGGTTTGGAGGAAGGCACGTGAAAGTTTGTAATTTTTATTGTACCAAAAGAACACAAATTAATAGCTTAGATTTATAATTGGTTTCGCGCGCTCGACTAGATACCGCGCTATGAAGAAAAATCAGTTTCCAGAATGCGGCAACTTTATATTGTAGTGTGTGTAAGACAATGTGCAAAGACGAAACGAGAAATAGTTATTTCTTGTACTATTTATTATTACATATTTTGAATACGCAAACTGGCATTTTGCTTCTGTTTTTAAACTAAAATTTTAAATTAACTCGACGTCCAACTCACTTATCGGTTGCGGCGTGACTGACGCGGGAATGCCGCAAGTACGTCGAATTCGCGTAGTTTTAGTTGCCGCATTTTTCTAGTACGCCGACGGTATCTAGTCGAGCGCGCGCGAGACCAATTATTATTCTATGATTAATAGCTTAAAATCAAAATAAAATGTACAGTGACGGATTTATCCGGCCCGTCTCATAAGAGACTATTTATTCCTTCTTCTTCAATAAAACTTTATCATATTTTAACAATTAAAAGTGTAGTTCGAAAATCTAAAACAAAAAGGATTTTAGCAAGCTAATCGCGAACCTTCACTAGTTGGAAGACACGCTTAGAGGAAGAATCATACAGACAATGCGCGCTGAATACTTCAATTTATAATAATAATATGTTTAATGAATTATATTGACAGAAAAAATATTTGACGCTCTCTACTTTAAGAGAAATTTCTTTACCTACCAATTTTTAATATTTTCTTATGTCTTCTGTTGCAGGTAATCTCCGAAACCACTTTAAGGCAAATAGTTGTTATTACAACTAATATTACAAACTGGATACAATAAAAGGTAATTAAAAAAATTGAGTTCTATACATATTCCATCATTTGTATACAGGTCTTAAAGAGTGACTGTCGGTCGACTCAATAATCATTTTTTGTAAAGAATTTCACTAAATAACATTATCTCATTGTGCTGATGAATATTATTTAACCTTATTTATTTAAAGCCGGTTAAAAGAGGCAGTTAACTTGACATTTAAATCACTGAACTTGGCCTTAACAAACAAGTACCTCGCGTGCGTGTCCCACATTTAGCACCACGAAATGATTCTGTCCACGAAATATATCTATATATAGAATACTAGCTGTTTCCCGCAGCTACGCCTGCGTCTAAAAGTAGCCTATGTTTGATCCCGGGTCCTCAACTATATTTATACCAAATTTCATCAAAATCCGTTTAGCGGTTTTGCCGTGAAAGCGTAACAGACAGACTTTCGCATTTATAATATTAGTATGGATAGTATGAAAGTATGGATTGTTATTATCATTATTTACTGAAGAGTAATAATTCTAATTCTCTTCTTCTAGAGTCAAATCAAATCAAATCATTTATTTGCTAAAACACAGTACTGGAAGTTCTTTAAAACAGTTATGTCGCTCAATGTATTTGACCTCATATTAAGGCATGCAAATGTCAACCAAATATCTAACCAACAGTTAACAAAAACAAGTCCAACAATTATCAAATATACTCTAAGTCCAATTACTAATAAAATTATTTTTTTTACATTGAAAGATGAAATATATCTAGTACCTAATCAGTCATTACTTTTGTGCAATTTACAATAGTCAATATATTCTCGTACAGAGTAAAAACAATGTTTCTGTAACCATTCCGTCAATTTTAACTTAAATGTCATTTCTTTTAAAATAATCGAAATAATCGAGTCGAAAGTAGTACGATTTTCATTCGACATAATATGAGAAATAAATTTCAAAAATAGGGCACATGGTAGATGGTTGGATAGCGAAAGTAGAACAGGGAACAGCATTTAAGGTAAAGGCTCCTATTACGGACGTAGTCAAAGCCGGCTCCAATTACAAACCTGTTTAAATTACAGTGTAATATAATATGCCCTTTTTTTCCTCTTTATTTGCGGTTTTATTCTTACCATACAAAACTTTCAATATAATCTACATTATGCCACAGAATAGCTTACAATACAATACATATATTCGTTACTGTACAAAAAAAATAACAAAACAAATATACCTATATGAAAATAAAGTACAAAGGCGGAGTTATCGCTAGAGCGTACTTTTCCAATCAAACCTTACAGTGAAAGGAAATTCGCTTAACAAAGCGATGGTGCAGTATAAAATAGACATTATATACCATAGATTAATATACATGCACATACGAATCTACATAAGTACTATATTTTTATATATAAATTAAAATAAATACAATTAATTGTATTTCGATTCTATTTATTACTTTATCCTTGTCCGTCCGTCGTTTCGTTTGTCTATCAAAAAACTGTATCTCATGAACCATAAAATACTTCGATCAAACTTAAGCTCATACATAAATTCTTTCATACAAAAGTTCCCAGACAGGTGTGTCTCGTATGAAAGTAGTTCAGAACATTGGCATTGCCTTGAAATTTTAATGACCGTTTAATCTGCTTGAACAAATAAAGATAAAATGAAGCTAAACTTTTTTTAAAAAAACAGACAAATCAAGCAATAAAAAAGAATAAAATAATAATAACTACCTCTCTCGTCACAAATTTACACTAATATTTATTTATTTACATTTGGGAAACATACAGTTATGTAGTTGATATACATAATACATTTACAATACACTCAAACCAATTAAGTTTCCTCAAATTACTTTTACAAAAACAACGACAAGAACTAAAAATACTAAAATGAATACAATATAAAAATTTGGTAAACATAGAATAATTGGACTTTAATGACTTTTACAGTGAAGCATTACGTGATTTAATATTACTTTTGAAAGAAGCGATAGTCAAATGGAAAATATCTACGTCATTATATTTAGAGTTGTAATATTGGCAAGTGCGATATAAATAAGTATTCTTAACATAGTTAGTTTTGCAAAGGGGAATACGGAACAATGTCACAATTCTAGAATTAGGTCGATGGCATCTATAACAAATTTCGCTGACAAATATAATATAAACATATTTTATATATGAATATTTATAAATATATATATATATGGGTGGTTCTTCAAAATTTGGTTAAATTTGGCCTAAATTATGACAAAGGTATTTTTAGACGGTTACCAATGAAATTCTAATTCTATACTGTAGGAATAATATCTACATTGTTCCTACTAACATGGCCAGTCACTTTAATAAGTATTTTAAGAGATATTGAAGTCTTTTTGAAATCTGTCTTCTAGGGACTGACGAGACATGATAGGGACTGACGCCAAACACTGTTAGTTTTGTTTAATTACATTTTTATTTCAAAATTACAAATTAGTTTCAGTCTCAAAAGTATTCAATATTATATATTGAGGTAGACAATCAATTTTTTCATAAACAGTTACATGACAAGATGTTTTAATATCAGTGAAATTTATTACCTACCTATTTACTTAACTTAATTTAGAAACTTAAAAATAGGCTTTCTCTCATTAGGCAGGTACATTTTTTCTTACAATTAAACTGTACTTTGAGTTCAGTACTTACAAACTAATAGTCTTTTTTAGTACTTACAAACTAATAATCTTTAAGTATCATTTTAACATAATTTTTAAAAAAATCAGCCTTCTAAGTAAGGTAACAAAGTTATAATTTGAACATAATATTGAGTCTTCTTTTATAAATCATAATTACTATGTAATCTTTTTGACTATTTGTTTACTTTTCGTAAACGTTAACAGGTTTCTTAAATTTGTAAAATACTGTTCCACTCTTGATAATTTGGTTAGGAACTGGCAGTTTTTCTAAAATATCTTCGTAAGGTACGTCAGCGATATCATTCTCATTTATTTCAAATTCTGTGCCATTATCATTGCAAACTTTAAGGAATGTAACTGTCAGTTCTCCATCTTCATCATCATATTTTGAGCAAATCGCGTCGTATCGATATTCTTTTCTCTTCATAATTAACTTGACTAGAACATAATCTCCGCTGCCATATATTGTTTTAGCCTTTTCCTGCGCTATCTGGCTTATGCTAGCTAATGGCACATCATCTTCAGAATCCGTGAAAACATCTGCAATTTGAAGCGGCCGTGTATCGCTTTGGTACGTTAAACTCCCTAAATTATAATGCTTACATTCAACATCAGCACAGAAGCAACTTAATGACTTCAAGACCAGTTTATTTGGATTATAAATATTACCCGAGACTTGGTGCACTAACAGAGTGCCTTTAAACGGTTTCTGCTTTTTCTCATGCTCCTTTATCATTCTGTTGACTGATTCTATTTCAGCATTTTCGATAACAGAAATCTGTATATTGGGACATCTTTCTCGGAGGACAGCTACAAAGTCGTATAAGTTTGTAATGTCACCTTTCTGTGCTATGAGTTGGTCCGCACTACGTTTGCAAGTCGCTCCAATTCCATCTGGTGCTCCTTTTCCATGTCCCGCCTCGTGGAAATTCCACGTGTAATTCATGACGAGTGGATAGAATTCCTGGATTTTGCAGCCCAAAATATAAAACATTGTCTTGTTTCTATATTGGGTCACAGGACCGTCACTCAAGAAATGCAGGTTTTCTACTGAAAGAGGCAACGTTCTCAACACAGGCTGTAAATGTGCCCAAATGGAACCTGCGTTGTGAGATAAATTTAACGATACAGTGCAGTGAGAAGTTAAATTATTCTTTGTATAAACTACCACAGTATGTAGCGATATTTGAGTCCGGGAACCACCGAAATGATAGGACTGGATTTCATGGTTGCATTTAGTTGTATAATTTTCCGAAAAGTCCATGTGGATTATTGCATCCTTTTCTGTTAGCGACTCTTTCAAAGATTTCAAAGTTTGATATTGGTGAACGATGTTCTGTTCGTGTTGAAACAATTTTGGTAGATCAATCTCTTCTAGTTGCGTTATCAAATCACGAGGTTTTAAGCTGTAGATCTCCTTCCTATACTTTGTGACGTATCGATTCTGTTTAGTTTTTAGATCCATGATCAATTCCTTGCCTTGCTTCCATTGTTTAACTGCAATTTCCTTACCATTATCAAACTTCATGTATGGCAAAATCTTCATTAAGCAGTTCTTGCAAGTTCTCGCTAAGCAATTTTCTGAATAACGATCACAGCAAAGTGTTACCAGGGCAGTTTGATAAGATGCAAAGTTAAGAATGTTTGAATTTTTTAAGGCTTCTAATTTTAAATTGATGTTTTCATGAATAACACAGGCACAGGTATCACGGTCTGTAAGCTTAGGCACAACAACCCAAAATGGACGCAATTTGCAGAACTCCGCGTACCCAATTGTCATCAAGTTCATTTTAAGGAATTTTTTATGCAAATTTTTTAAAGAATCCAGTAGATATCTTTTTTGCTTTTTTATTTTTTTGCGAGTAATGCATTCCTTTTTTCCTGCCGCGCACCGACTATTGTTGTCATCTTCATAAAATCTTTGAATGATTTGTTCAACTCTCTTTTTGTTGCTCTTAGCATCATATTTTGTACGATTAAATCCCATCTTTTTGTATGTAATAGCTTTATTTCCAAGTCTCCATATCTTATATTTGTGTGTCAGTGGGCTAGACAAAATGGTTTTTAAGGAGGAGGTTTGGTTCTGTTGTGAATCAATTTTTTTATCTAAAAGTTGAGTCTGGATAATTTCGCCAAATAATGCCTTTTTTACCAATTCCGCTTTTTGATTAAGGTCGTTGGCCATGGCTTCAATTTTACTTTTTGGTGTAAATTGTTTCTTATTTTTCGTCATCCTACGTCTCAGTCTTCGGTTTTTTTGTTGTGCGCTGGCAAGCTTTTTCCTCAAATTATCAATCAGTAAGTCCTTCCTTTTCAGTATACTATTTCTTTTTTTCCGTTGAATATTACTCCTTCTTCTAGCTTCCACTCTTCTTTCATTGCTTATGACAGGAACTTGAGGAATATTGTCCTCATCCGATGATGGCGGCGTATTTTGGTCCATGTATTTTTTAACACTCGCACGAATCTTTTGTTTTTTTCTATAATCTGATGAGTAGCCTATCCATCTTTTTCGAGCTCTTCTGTGCTCACGTGGTGTCATGTCCTTGACACATTTTCTTTGTCCTTTTTCTTTTTTCTTCAGATACTTCTGCCGTTCTTTTTCTTTGTACTCTGCCAGCAAAACAGGATCATTTTTAATTTTTTCCAAGCGTTTTTTTGCCTGTTCAGACTTTTTTTTTGCGAGTTCCTCTTTGGATAGTAATGTTTTCTTTCTAGGCGCCATATTCTACAATAAATACACAAATTTTATTATTAAAACTACGGATTACGCAGTATGACCATCAGTCCCTAGGTGTGGCGTCAGTCCCTAGCCACTTTTACGACGAGGGCCTGACGGTCTAGGGACTGACTAATTAAAGCAAAATCAAACATAACCTTATAATTTAAACTAACATAAAAACCAGCAGGTGATCAAAATAACAAGGCAGACAAGGGTCAAATTTACAATATGTAATAAAATCTACAATTAATTAACTATCTTTGAAACGACTTACCTAGGGCCTGAGAGTTTGACTGGCACAGCACGTGTATCCGAGACAAAGTCGACGACCGCACTAACAACAAGATGGCTGTCGCGGCATCGGTCGCGTTTACAACTCACTTCACACCGATGCTTTAGATTAGGCAAGTTATAAAATGCACCTTATGGTTAGATGGCGCGTATTTTTGAATTTCACAAAGAGCTAGGGACTGACATTTTTTAACGTTTACATTTTTTGATTTGAAATAAATAGATAATAAATATTGTTATTCAAAAGTAATTAGCATTGACAAGTTATTAATGTAATAGTAAACGTGTTTAAGTCGAGTTAAATCAAAGTATTAATATACGATTAGAAAAACAATTAAATGCTTGATGAATTTGGGAGATCTTACATGGCTAGGGACTGATATTTGGAGTAGGATGAAGCGATTTTCGAAAATAAATAAAAAAGTGATATATATCAAAGTGAGTGAACAAATGACATGGATTTTACATTATCACTTAGGAAATTCAAATGTTGAATAAAATAGATACAAATATGTGAAAATTGCTACTAACACCAAGTTAACCAAATTTTGAAGAACCACCCATATATATATATAGAAATATTCATATATATATATATAAATATATATATATGAATATTTATAAACATATGCTTTTTTGAGCAAACAGTCAATAAGTATTCGCGGATGTTACCGGACAATAATAGAAGTTTGTTTAAATAATATTGTCTTACGTATTGTCAGTGTAATGCAGTGATTCCCAAAGTGGTCCAGGTGGACCCCCAGGGGTCCACGGGAGACTTGCTGGGGGTCTACGTAGGCGTGAACAAAAAATGGGGGTCCATATGATGTTAATGGGGGTCCACGAAAATTTATCTGCTTTTGATAGTAAAGAGCAAAAATGTAAGCATATTTTTTATAAGGGCCTACCTACATTGTTTTAAGTACCTATCTAAGCAGATAATATTTTAATAAGGCAAGCGACTGTTACTTGTCCAAACTTGTGTATTCGATATTACGTACAATTTCGTGTACAGACTTGCAAAGCGCTATCCGCCCGACAATGCTTAATGCTTGTTCAGACATGAACTTGATCAACACTATAAATACTTGATGCCAAAGGCAACCAAACGCATTCATTTGTTTCCGGAATTTCGAAAACAAGGCGGAATTTGGAAAAAAGTTGTGAGAAAATTTATATCTGTGTTTGCTAGTGCCGGAGAAAAGTAAGTAACCTACCTTTTTTTGTTATAGTACTTAAGTATTTTGTTTACGTGTACTAGTCGGTTGATCACAACGGCCTGTATAGATAGGTAACTTAGTAACTTACAGATATTTTAATTGTCCTCTTTCGATTTGAAGACAAACACAGCACGTTTTATTCAATTGTTTTTTCACGAGAGAAGCACTGCCTCTCTAAAAAGGCCGAATAAGCAATATTGCAGAGCAATTAATTTTGTAATTTTTCTTGCAAATAACTACTAATTTTATAAAACAGTAATTTCATAATCATGTTAAATTGATTTTGAAGTAACTATTTTATCGAGCGGTGCGCGGGGCGACGGGAAAAGGGCGGGGCTTGAACTTCGATGCCTGTTTGTCACGTTTTAACAATGAAGCCGCAGACAAAAAATACGCAAATACACGGAGCGCGTGAACTCATTGATTTAATAAAATGTTAGTTATCGTTTTTATGGACAATTTTGGGATTTCGACGTTTATTTTTTCCTACACAAATATGATCAGTATTCGATACTGAGTACACTAATTTTTATTTATACTATTAAAAATTAGTGGTAAATTATGTACTTTAAAATTGATACCGTTTTGTGAAAACGTTTGTATTTGTCTCAGCGGTTTATTAGTTGGTCCCTTTACAAGCCGTAATTCTATTTCCGCGTGCTGACAAAGGCTGCGGTGTGATACCTATATTCAGAAAAAAACTTGGTTACTAAAACATTTTTTTTACAGGTAAGGTAACTGACACGAAACATGGCTACAGCAAAGAAAAAATGTCGACAATATAGTGTCGATTATTTGAAATATGGTTTTGTTCCATCAGAGGCAGACAAACAATTGCCCATGTGCCTATTATGCAACAAAGTTTTGAGCAATGACTCTATGAAACCATCAAAGCTCGAAGATCATCTAAAAAGGTGTCATACTGATAAAATAGGTAAAGATTTAAAATATTTTCAAACATTGAAAGAAAAATATGGAAAGAGACCCACCATGCACAGTATGTTCGCTTCAACATCTCAAAGTAACGATGATGGCTTGCGGGCATCTTACAATATCTCATTACTTATAGCAAAATCTGGAAAACCGCACACTATCGGAGAACAATTAATTTTACCCGCTGTTGAAGAGGTTTTAAAAACTGTTTTGCACAAATCTCCATTTGACGTACTAAAAAGAATTCCATTAAGTAACAATACTGTACAAAGACGCATTGATGAAATGAGCTCTGATATCGAAAGCTTTTTGTGCAATCATCTGCAAAAAACTCATTTTTCTATACAACTGGACGAGTCAACGTTACCCAGTAATGAAGCATTACTATTGGCATATGTCCGATTTATTGTTGAGGAAGAAATTCACGAAGAATTGCTATTTGCCAGAACTTTGGAGACTGACACTAAAGGCGAATCAATATTTAATGTCCTGAGTAATTTTTTTACGGAAAAATCGATCCCATTTACAAACATTATTTCAGTGGCAACAGACGGAGCTCCTGCAATGGTCGGGCGATATCGTGGGTTTATAAGTCATCTCAAAAGAATTATACCAGGACTTACAGCTATTCATTGCGTAATCCACCGACAACATCTTGTGGCAAAACATTTATGTGACAGGTTGAACCAATCTCTTCATTTTGTAATAAAAGCTGTCAACAAAATCAGAAGCAATGCATTGAATACACGTTTATTTGCTCAATTGTGCGACGAAAATGATGAAGACTTCCAACGACTGCTCTTACATACTGAAGTACGCTGGTTGTCGAAAGGTGCATGCTTAACGAGATTTTACTCTGTTTTCGATTCCATATTAGAGTTCTTAGAAAGTAGAGATCCAGATTTAAAAGAAAACTTGATCAAATTCAAAGCAGACATTGCGTATTTGACAGATTTGTTTAAAAAATTTAATGATATTAACTTGCAGTTACAAGGGGACAGCCTGAATTTAATAAAAACAAAGGGGATAATTTCGGCTTTTCTTGGGAAATTGAAATTTATGAAGCAAAACATTAGTCGGCGCGAATTCTCTCAATTTCCAAACTTGTCGCAGGTAGAATGTATTGATGAGGATATCCATACCTACAGTCAACATTTAAGTGCCCTGCATGATGACTTCAAAACCAGGTTTGAAGATATACTGACGATGGATATACCACCATGGATAATAAATCCATTTGATGAAACGGAAGTGGCCAATGTTGTATTACAAGAGGAGCTGCTCGAGCTAAGCACTAATGAGGAGCTGAAGGTGAAATTTAGAAAAGGCTACCCAACATTTTGGCTGCAAGCAGAAATACCCGAAAAATATCCTGGACTGTGGGAAATCGCAAGGAAATTTTTAATAGCTTTTCCCTCGTCATATCTTGTCGAAAGGAGTTTTAGTGCCGTTACAAACCTCTTAACAAAAAAAAGGAGCAAATTAAACATCACAGAGCGGGGGGATTTGCGGTTATTGCTCACAAAAATAAAGCCAAACATTGATCGTTTGCTGACACTCCATCAGATACATCCTTCCCATTAATTAAAATTATGACCTGAACCTATATTACCTTAATATTTTTTTCTTGTTCTATCTCTATCTAATTCTATTCTTTTAATAAATAAAGTGATATAAAATGTACCATTTTTCGTTTTTATTTTACATATCAAAATATAGGGACAGAACTCAGAAGTGACACAATTTTTATTTTTTGGCGACTTTAAGAATGTGGTAGAAATGTAGCAGCAGGGGGTCCACCGAAACCAGTAAAATTTTGAAAGTGGTCCACGAGAAAAATAAGTTTGGGAACTACTGGCACTAATGTTGTAGTAGAAATGCTGACAAATTTATTCTGCATGTAACGCTGTTATGTAAGAGCGGGATTAACTTAAATAGTGATCCCCTACTACCTGTATATTTTAGTAAAAATTTTAAATGAATGAATGATTTGATTTGAAACAAAAATAAAATTTATTTTACTTTTTCGTATTGATTTCTTATGCAATGTGTGCCTGAGAAAGGAAACCTGGTTAATTTTATTAATCATAAGTGCTAATTATTGAATGAATTCGAATGAAAATCGTTCGACTCATGCAAGTCATTCAAAAACGACCAATAATCATTCGACTCGCCGTGAGTGAGTCACTGATTTCAAAATAGTACTCCAGTTATTTTCTCCGCTATACATTTTCTTTTGTGTTATCGAAATGAATTATTTTTACTTTACACCTCTGAATGTGTATGTAAATGTATGTTTTTGTTACCATCCCTGGTCGTAGTTCTCTTTTGTGTGGGTACACCCACAACATACCCTGTTCTCTGTAGTATGCTGGTAGTCCACACATGTGAAAGACAAAGGCCGAAAGAATTTATCCTATTTTTTTATCGCTTATCATCCTCAAATCTATTCATTCTTATCGCTATTCGTATCCTTTATTATCTGTTATCTAGATCTGGTGTCTTGACTTAAAATCACGTCTAAATATAAAGATACTAAACATACATTGCATTAAATTTGATTCAAGAATATTAAATCCGTGAATGGAAACAACAAATGTTGCATTTAAATATGATTTAACGTACATCAAAAATGCAAATACCCAAACAACTTTCACAATCTATTTATGTGTAACAAAAGAATCCAAAACTAACATTGAGGTTTAGTCAAGAATCCTTGCATGTCATGTTCACATAATAAAATGTTATATTACAATGTAATATAGTTTAGTAATATATGTGTCATGACTTTAGAATGTTCACATCTTTAGACAATGTTGTGTTGGTATAAATCGATGACACACGTCAATTTCTACATCAGAGCAATCCTAGTTAAGCATACAATACAATACAATATAAAATCATTAATTGCACAAATTTACTTATATATTTTGAAGTTTCATTGGCTCTTATAATTAAACTAACTGCTACCCGCAGCTCATTTACAAATCCATACTTAAAATGCTCTCGTCAAAAAAAATCTAATAAATCAAGGAACACGTGTGTCAAGTTTTGTGAGGATCCGTCTAGAAATGTGATAATTTTTCCGTACAAAAGCAAAATTGGCCAGTCATGGAGACTTCGCTTATCACCTGCGTCAAACAAGATTTTAAAAAAAAACTCCATTTAAGAACCAAATATGGTTTATACGCAGGTGATGGGTCTTTTTGCATGCTTGAAATTTTATAAATACGTATGTTTTATTGTTATTGTTGTAAAAAATATAAACTATTTTAGCTTCTAAATTTCATATATAAATTTATTTTACTTAACATTAGCCGTATTGGACTGCAAATAATGGTGTTTCATAATTGTGAAAAGTGTTCAAAGTGTACCAACAAAAGTTAATGTCAAGAAATGTTTTGATATCGCTTGAGAACTTTTATTTATTGTGTAAATAATATAAAGTTAATCATTTAAGTCTACGATTATATTTATTTATTACAATTTCATTACAAAATATGTAATTGTATACTCGTTGGCATCGAAAGGTTTAAAACTATTTCCATATCACGATTTTTTATACTAAATTATGACATCAAATAGGATCGTACCCGAAGGTACTTATTACTTCTATGGACAGTATGTAATTTAAAAAAATATGACTCAACCCTCAGTACTAAATAATACGAGTAAGTGATTTTAAATTTGACTTGTTGAAAAGCCCTAACTACCCTTCTATATTTAGACCTCGTCTTTTTACATGGGAATCAATCACACTTGACTGTGCATGCACGCCCCAAGGGCAGAGTACTACTATAAAATAAAAATAGTACAGAAAATGAATTCGCGATAAATACTTAAACATTAAACTGTTAATTCATACATTCATATAATAAAAACGTCATGTTTCTAGTAAGTGAGTATTGCTGAGTTTTTTTTTCCTCGTTTGTCAAATTAAATCGATGTCATGCCTAATTACTCGTAGTCAGTCATAATTTATTTGTCTGAAAAACAATTAATGCATCTTTGCATGTGAAATAAAAAAAAACACCAAACTCTGTTGTATATCAGGAACATGGTTGTGTATAACGTTGTTTAAAGCGAGTATTGGTCCTAAACGATTATTTTTTTTTCCAAACAAATAAGCCAAATAGCTAATTATGCCAAAATTACCAAAATACTTCGAGACAAACTCGGTAAAGCTCGACCAGGAAAATATCAATTTTCGCCATATTGCGGAATTATATTGGAACTAATTTCTTTTACTGGCAACTAAGTATTCATGTAACATTCCGTCATCTCAACGTCATCTGCCAAAAAGAGACAGAAGTTGACATTGTGTATTTTGTGATTATTTCCTACGATTTATTTAACAAAATAGAAAAAAATAATTCATAATAATGAAATGAAAAGTGATATATATGATGTTATAATATTTAACACGAATAAAAACGGAGGATTGATTTCTATTTAATAAAATGACATTGTCAATTTTGTTTTTGACATGACACTAAAATATGTTGCCACGTAAAGGCGCCAATGCAGGGTTTTTATTTTCCTGGTCGGGTTTTATATGCCAAAGTACATTAGGACAAAAACGATGCGAAAAGAAGGGATCTCACTAAAAAATAAGTGCTATAGAAGGGGTTACACTTCTGCATTCTCTTTACTTTATATCCAGCATTCCTCAAACTTAGTTTAATGCACGTCATTAGTACTCAAGTACTTGTAGCCTAAAGCAAAAGTTGTTGGTACCATCATCATAAAAACTTGGGACCTAGGTCTTATTTTATTGTGAACTAGGTACTAGCTGTTTCTCGAGGCTATGCCCGGGTTCTTCTTGGCGTGTCGGTGTCCTTTCAACGAAATTGTTACATTTTTCCCGAGAAGTGTTCAGCCACTTTCACGGCCTCAACGGTAGCCGCCATCAGGTCGTTCCGAGTGCATGTGTAAGGGCACAGGGGGCAGGACAACAAGTGCTTCATCGTTTGGGGAGAGACACCATTCTCACACTTTAAATTAGCATAATGTTTGACCCCAAGTCTTTGACTATATCTGTACCAAGTTTCATCACCAGAGGTTTAGCCGTGAAAGCGTAACAGACAGACAGATAAACTTTCGCATTTGTTTGACCATAAGCTACTTTTAAACGTCGATGCAGTATTTTTCCTATAATGTGTAGAAAGACAGATAGACAGACAAAAATTCCAAAAAAATATGATTTGTCATCTCTATATTCATAGCTATGTCCTGTACACTAAGAAATTATAAAAAATATTCAATGTACAAATTCGGCCCGGCTACAGTTTTATTATGTTATTATGTATAGATATAGATTGCGGGTTTCAAGGTGAAACGCGGCCTGTGTTGGATTGGTTGGCATTAGTGGTGTTTTCTATCTACAACGCCATGCTTCGGAATGTACGTTAAGCCGTTGGTCCCGGCTGTTATCGATAGATGGCAGTCGTTGAGCTGCGTCGGATGCCATTAGCCTGACAATGTTGGCCACTAACACACCTAGAGTCATGTTCACCCCGTAAAAAGGGTTACAGAGTTCAGATAATAGTCGCCCCATGACCGGTACAACCATGTCTAGGACCACATCGGTGGATAGAAAACCTAATTACAAGCGTACCCTTAGCATATTCTGAAGAGTAATCAACTAGGAAACACGCTTGAACAAAGAACAAAATAAATGAATAAAGTAACCGGTTAACACTTAACCCTACCACGATACAAACAAGATTGAATTATGCAAAATCCTGAATACAATGAGTTGGGTTTGAACCTGTGACCTCCTGGTCTCAATACGTGTACCTAACCACTCGACCACCGTGGTTTCAGGCAATTGCAATTATAATGTTTTGTGGCAATACATAAACGTCAGTGCCTTTGAAGAGGTTGACAACGATTATTTGACTCTATCTTTTAATGAGAGCTTTTTATAATCAGAAATCCTGTGAGTAAGTTATGGTTTTGGGAGTTCCAATAATTTTCTAATTTCCAACGAATTCTCAATCAATACTATAAGAATGAATATTATCAATATTTATAGACATTCGTAATTTTAGTGCCATTATATTCCTAAGATACAATACTTTGTAAAATAAGAGATTAGGTGACGATTCTGGCATTACACCCTAAATATACATTTTAGGCCAAGTTTTCACGATAATAACATAGATAAATCAATGCACATATCTCTAGCTTTTTACCAAAGGTGTTTCGAAACTTCATTAATATATTTTTTATAAGTATTTTTTTACAAAATTTAACCAAAACAAGTGTAAAGATTTAACGCAAACAATTTTCAAATATTTTTTTTGTCATATCGTAGCAATTTCTATCTTTTTCTTGATCTTTACTTTGATCATACTTTCCCGTGTGCGGTAAAGTCGCATTACTTAAACGGAGGAGATAAACATCTCTTGATAGTTAACTTGGTGATCTCTATTAACCCTTTAAAATGCTATATTTCTCAACCGGGTCGCGAACCTTTGACTGTGGGTGGTCAATATGAACTGCCAATAGTCTACTGAGTTATAAGGAGGTAATGAGGTTACGTAGGAATGAATAGAACCGTTTTCTTATTACTCGATTAAGATATTTAAGTGTTTTTCATTTCTCATACTCGGAAAGTAGTCTATGTTTGATCCAAGTATCGGTCTGAAAATGCTTCATCCGACCCGCGGGTCGGAATGTTTCATACAAATTCATTCCGAACCAAGGGCCGGAATGGATTTCAAAAATAGAACTAATACATTTCTTATGAAGCCAGCTGTCAAAAATTTAGATTTTTTTATGATTTTTTTTGATTTTAGAAGTCAAGTTAAAAGAAGTAATTTAAAAAATTATATTTGTCTATATTTTGTCACTAAAATTAAAAAAACACTATCATTTAAAAAAAACAATAAAAAGGCACTGCATACCTACATACACAGTATTTAAAAAATAAAACAAACATATTTTTTTTTACTTTCCTTATATTCGAAATGAAAAGTAGAGTGTTCCCCGCGGGTGGATGACATCAATTCATACTCGGATTATATCCGCCCTCGCTGCGCTCGGGCGTCTAAACACCTCGTATGGGAATTGATGTTATCCGACCCTAGTTTAACAATCTACTATTAATGCATAGAATATAACATTTTTGAAGTGATGGTGATTTTTTCACGACTGACAAAAAAATGGATGTAATGTTTTCAGTATTCATGTATGTATGCGTTGTTTATTTGTACACCGGCATGGGCAGATTGGACATCCAGCGAGCTGATGGTCAGATGACCTGAAAAAGGTCGCAGGCAGTCGCTCGATGCAGGTCGCGTACAACCTGCGATGATGATATTTCTATATATGTGAGATTATTAATTCCGCCATAAGTCTTGATTTATCTGACATTGACGTGTGTCATAATATTGTCTTTATATGCCTTGCATACTTCCGTGTAATGTGAAGTCTTAAAAAAACAAAGTGGCGGATTTAATACACAATAGATCACACGTGCTTTAAGTATCACGGAGGAGCTCGAGATAGAAAATGCCACTAATGGTGACCGATCCAACTCGGGCTGCGTTTCGCCGTCACTTGGCACATACAATCATCGAATATACGCGTCGCGCTCGGCTACCGAGTTCCTCGTTATAAATTTATTATTATATATGTCGAAATGACGAAAAGGGTAGGCTGTCATTAGGTGTCAGGATGACATGAGTAAGTTAACGATTGATTAATTAACATCTTAATAAAATGGACAGAGGGACTGTTCGTCCCGATAGAGGGACGGTATTCCAAGTCATGGTTAAAGCTGACGACACGACTCCCTGCGTCATACGATGATCCACAACCAAGTCTACCTGGATCTCTCCCATGCGATCATTTAGGAGACAACTCATCAAGAGTCAAGAGTCAGAGTAAAACAAGGATAGTGCATCGAAGTGCACCACATCGAGTCAGAGCCATGACTGCTGAGAATCAGACTGACAGACGATTGATTCATTGTGCGATCGATTAATACCCGCTGCAAAAGAAGGGGCAACAGTAGGGAAAATGGTGGAGGTGTTAGGCGCAGCTGTTTACAACGACGCGCCATACCCCTCTCATTTTACTTTTTATATTAAATTATACATAGTAAGATTAGTCATATGCCGACAAATATAATATTGATTTAAAACAAACAAAAACAAATTTATGACATTATTTTATTTAAATAAACAGCTAATTTCTTAAAAGTCTTTCCATAGTCGCACGTTTGGGTTACACCTTGCATAATAATGTAGGACTATTGTTGTATGGAATTTTAATGAGGAGATAGCATTTCTAGGAGACGCCGGTGATGTCATTGGAAGTATATATTAAAAAATAAAAACTTGTACTTTTTTTTATTTTTAATATAATTTTTATTGGTTTCTTCTATGTCAACCGACGTGGCTATTAAAGTAAATAATTATAGCTATTTTGTGGACGTTACAAGGCTTAGCCATCTATACGTAAAACAAATTAAAATATTATTACTTAAGGGCTTTTTTCGGACATTTTGAGACTCTGTACTTAAATGTTTGTCTATGGACTAGCGTGACCGCTAACCAGATGGTGGGCCGTATGTCTATTTGCTTATTTATAGCATTTAATTTTATTCATTCAGAAACTCGTATAGGGAACTAATTTCTTAAAAAAACATCTCAGTTTTAAAATCAAAATATTATTTTAGAAGAATTCAGGAGCCAAAATTTTAAAATGAAAATCGTGCGATCCACCGTTTTTGCCTGAGTCATTAATTTCAAAAATAAGGCCCCTGGGCCTTAAAAGTTCGAGGGAGAAGAGTAAAGTTCATTAACCTCTCGGTCATTTCAAACTTTAGGTGAGAAATTCATTACATCTGTTATGTTTTCTTTGCATTAGACCCTTTGTTTTACGATTTATTTGACTTGAAGCGCATGGTGTAAAGTAAACATTATTTTACGAACTGTTAATTCGGAGAATGGGTCAAACACTAACGAAGTGTTTTTTGGTAGACATAAAGAAAGTTTCCAAAAGAAAATAATGATAGACCGTGTCTCTCCTTAATAAATCCATACTAATATTATAAATGCGAAAGTCTATCTGTCTGTTACGCTTTTTACGAGTATATAGTTGAAGACCCGGGATCAAACACTAGGCTACTTTTTGACGCAGGCAGATCTGCGGAAAACAGCTAGTATAGAAAATTTGTTCGGTTGCATGAATGGAGTCACCGGACGATAGGTCCAAAACGGCTAAAATTTCAAGGTGTATGTTGCTCACTCTGTTTGAGATTTATACCTACCAAATACGAGTACATATATAGATAAACAGCCAAGGGCTAGGCCAATCAGAAAAAGATATTTTTTTTGTCAGCCATATGGAGATACATAAAATTTTTGTACAAGGGTGCTACTTATTTAAAAAAAAATCTCTGCTAGTAGATACGTTGGAGGAGCTCTATTGTCGAGCGATGGCTAGATGCGACCACTTTTGGATCGGTCGCCATTTAAGTGGCATTTTCTATCTCGAGCTCCTCTGTGCTTCGGAAGGTACGGTAAGCAATTGGTCCCGGTTGTTATCGATAGATAGCAGTCGTGAGGTTGTGTCAGATGCCATTAGGCAGCCTGAAAAATTCTGACCGTGTTGGCCACTAACACACCTCGAGTCATGTTCCTAATGGTCTGGTTTCCGTGTATAAAATGGGTTACGAAGGTCAGACGGCAGTCGCTCCATTGTAATAACCAGGGCGCCAAATCTAGGACCATGACTTTACAGCGTACCGTAGGCTCCGAAGCGTAAGCTGACCAAGCAACTAGGAAACACGCTAGGATGATGAAGAAGAAGATCCGTTAGAGGGAAGAAGATTTTTTTTGGTTTTCCTTACAAATACAAATTCAAAATATTATTGTAAAACACAGGCATAGATATAGGTCCTTTCCAAAATGATATTCTACATATTTTAGTCTATGACGAATACGTTTAGTTTCATACTGATATCTCTACACGTGAGACCTTTCCAAGAAAACAACTTTAATTAAAATAATAAAAAGAAATCATTGTTTCGTTCAGAGTTCGTGAGACAATACCGGACATTCAAACAGATAAGGCCATTAATATGTGAGAATAGCCAGCGGACGTCCGCGGCTACCCTTATTGAGCGAGGAGCGTGTGTGGACAACCTAATGATGTGCGCTTTATGTGTCACTGACTTTAGTGAGTCGCAATAGGCTAGTTTCCTAAAAAAATATAACTAGTCCGTCAGTTAAATAATCAAAAAATATTGAAGACGTATTTTTTTCTTTTGAAGATTAAACAAAGAATGGTATAGATATGGCGCGTTAAAGTTCCGTGTGACGTCACAGTGTGCTACACTTTTTCGTAATATGTCACGTCACGAGCCCCCACTCCTAAAGTTTGATGCGTTATATCTTTATAATTTATCGCTCAATTGACAAAAGAAAAAATATGTCACTAATATATTTTTGTATTATATATATTAAAACCTCTCTAACATACAGAGAATGGAAAACATAATATTGCAAACGATAAGTAATGTGCCGTGGTTTATCACCAACGCTGAGATACATAGGGAACTGCAGGTCAACACAGTCGGTGAAGAGATCGAGTTCGCTTTGGAAAAATATCAGGGGAAGCTGGAGGTCCACTCTAACGAACTGGCTGCCGGCCTGACAATCCAATCTTATCCAAAGCGGTTAAAACAAAGACATTTTGCATGCATAAGCAATGAGTAGAGTCACTCACTGGAGGACTCACTCCAAACGATACAGTGCGTCCAACAGAACTGCATAAAGCGCAGAATCGCTGATTGCAGATAGAGGTTAAAAAAAAAACTTTTGTATGTGTTACATCCACACATTACCACTCCTTACAATAGCGGGATACCTAACGACTACGATTCGGTCGCGCAACACTCGCCTCAATATATGTGTCACGTGAAGGGTCGGTTATTTACTTGTAGAGTCATAGTCGTAGCAGCGGTCGCGGGGCTGAAGCGACATTCTTGCATTTATCATCATTTCGTGCATTTTCAGTCGACCATTATTTTGGTTCAATTTTTACCCTTAATCTGCGCGGTGAGGTGCGGTATCTTTGTCCAGTGTGAGGGTGTGAGTGTATTAATACTCGTAATTATGTGACATTACTTATTTTACGTATGAGGCCTATATTCAGGAAGCACGTCGAACTTCTGGGTTTTTTTGTACTTACCCCATGCCTTACTCACCCACAGCAGAGTTTCTGAAGAAGGACTGCATAAGCTTCAGAACATCCTGGTGCGAAGTGCCTGTAGTCCTCTAGTTCCGAATACGCTGTTCCGAAAAGTGTATATTCGCTTGCTCGCCCATGAGTTGCAGTGACACAAAATTTTACTCAAGTAAACTAGTAGTTTTGTGAACAATAGACTTCACGAACTAACTCCTAATATGAAAATTTACCCCACATTTTGAATTTTTTTACAGCACTTGACAAGAACCCGACATACGATGCTGTTATCAAATAAATATTATTGAAATCAGTTAAATAATGTTACACCAAACTTTCTCCGTTTTTTGCCCTCATTTTTCCCCCAAAAAAATCTCTCCAAAAACAACAAATATATTAAGAAACACGTGTACCAAGTTTCGTATTGAAATGCGACCTCTAGCCCGGAACATAGGTACATTTATCCCTACAAAAGCAAAATTGGTCAGTCTCGAAATGGAGATTTCGCTTACGCTCAGTCAACTAAATTACAAATATGGATATACTAGCTTTTTCCCGCAGCTCCGCCTGCGTCAAAAAGTAGCATATGTTTGACCCCGGGTCTTCAACTATATTCATACCAAATTTCATCAAATTCCGTTTAGCGGTTTGGCTGCGAAAACGTAACAGACAGACAGACTTTCGCATTTATAATATTAGTATGGCTGGATATTCCATAAGTAAAAACCGTCCTTTTCCTACATTTCTTAAACTAAATTAAGTGTCATGACTACTTCCGTTGCCACCTAACATTATTTTCAATTGCATATTTTAAGTCGTTTCCCATAACTGAATGCAAAAATATCACGAAACAATTCTGTAAAAAGCACCTTCTTCTGTAGTCAATAAGACATATTTTTCGTTTAAAAGTAAGTAACAACGGTAAGACTACTTTCATTGGATTTCAAACCTTAGTAACCAAACATTAAGGTATTTTATTAAACTTGTAAGGGTTTTATATAGGGTGATTACCGAAGCGAGAAGTGTTATTATGATCTCGTTCAAAAGGAAACATATGACTGATTGGCTTAATAAAATAGGTCAATAAACCTTGTTCAAGGTTAATTTCTACCATTTTGCATGGAATAATAGGCTAGTTTCCAGGATCAAAAGACTAACATTAAAATTAGTCCGTCATTTAGGGAATCATAATATATTAGTGACATATTTTTTCTTTTGCCAATTGAGCGATAAATTATAAAGATATAACGCATCAAAGTTTAGGAGTGGGGGCTCGTGGCGTCACATATTGCAAAAAAGGGTAGCACACTGTGACGTCACACGGAACTTTAACGCGTGATATCTTTACCATTCTCTGTTTAATTTTCAAAAGAAAAAATACGTCTACAATATTATTTGATTATCTAACTGACGGACTAATAATTTTTTTTTAGGAAACTAGCCTATTATAACCATTTGCCATTACAAGTTGTTGTAGGCTTTTAAATGCCAAAAGGAAAGAATATGCTTAAGTTTGCATACTTTAACGTATGTGTCACGAATTCCGATGAATCCTTGTTGAAATTGTGGTGAAAAATAATAAAATATGTGATTCATATAATGTGGAATGCTACGATTGGGCATTGTACGACAGTTTGTGAGATCAAGAAACTATGTATTGAAAGCTTTTTCTTGCTCCATTACTTTTTCCTTCACAGTGTATGAATGAATGAATGAATTTTTTTGCGGAAAAATATGGGACATAGGTCATCATCATCATCCTAGCGTGTATTCCTAGTTGCGACGTCGGCTTACGCTTCGGAGCCTAGGGTACGCTGTAAGTCATGGTCTAAGCGACTGCCGTCTGACCTCCGTAACCCTTTTTACAGGGAAACCCGACCAACAGGAACATGACCTGAGGTGTGTTAGTGGCCAACACGGTCAGAATTTTCTGACTGCTATCTATCGATAATAACCGGGACCAACGGCTTTACGTGCCTTCCGAAGCACGGAGGAGCTCAAGATAGAAAATGCCACTAAAATGGCGACCAATCCAATAGTGGTCGCGTCACATCGTCGCTTGACACGCGCATTCGCTACGGATACGCGGGTCGTGCTTGACTAACAAGCTCCTCAAAAATATGGTACATAGGTAGATGTTACAAAATTATAAAAGCTCGCTCATTTTGTCATTTCTGACATGCAATAGACATGATAATGTCAAGTTTATCACTACAACATTAAATAATATTTATAATTATTGTCAATCTATTTTGCAAATATTCTTTAAACACTTGCCTTTAAGCCAAATGTATAAATTATCTAATAATCTATATATATAAAAATCAATTGCTGTTCGTTAGTCTCGCTAAAACTCGAGAACGGCTGAACCGATTTGGCTATTTTTGGTTTTGAATTATTTATTCCAGGGAAGGTTTAAAAGATGAATATATTCGGAGGCGGTACGAAGTTAGTTAATATTAATTTTACCAAGTTGTCTATGATGGAATTGGCGTGGCCGTATGAAGGTCGACCTTCAAAGAAAAGTTCTGGGTTCAAATCCTGGTACCTACGTAGTTTGTGTGTTGTTCTTATTTTTTTATTTGTTTAATATTACTTTTTAGGATTCCGTACCCAGAGGATCCCATTACGATGCGCTACCTTTGTCTTTAAAAAATAATTAGTTCCCCTGTTTATGTAAGCGGTTATGCGCTTCAAATAGAAAAATCTTTATATTAAGTAAGTACTGATCTCGCTTATTTTAAGCAAAATAAATTTCAAAACACTATTTGATTGCGTATTCAATAAGTCCAAACCTTAAATTATTCAAACAAAAAGTCAGGGGTGTTATTTCCAAGCATCTGTCCGATAGCTTGGATGCATAGCACACAGGTACGCGAGCCCGACTTTCCCGAGCTGCTACTGAATCAACCCATGTCCTGAGCTGCTACTGAGTCAGTAGCATCCTAGTACCTCATCCTTTCCCCAAACTCAAACACTTCCCATCCTTCCTTAGCTTAAGAATACTTCCGATGGGCAACAGAGTCGGAAGTACGATAAGCCGCTGAAACTGCGCTCGCCAACCCGCCTGCCAAGCGTGGCGAGTATGGCAACCCTCAATTAATGGGCAGGCCCAAGTTCAGCGGTGAACTGACTGCCGCTGAAACGACGATGTTTTTGACACATCTGTCAAATTGTATGACGCCATCGCGTCACAATGACTTTGTATGAGAGTGCCCAGGAAAGTTGCAGAGCTTCAATGTATGACGGTTAAATATTTGTATGGCATATATTCTGTAATCTTTGCTATTAATAAGACTTCGCTGTCCGTCCGTCTATCTGTCACCGGGCTGTATCTCATAAACCGTGGTAGTTAGAGAGTTGAAAATATCACAAATGATGTTCTGTTACAGCTGCAACAAAAAATAAGTACTAGAAAACATAATAAATAAATATTTAAGTGGGCTCCCATACCAAATAAGATTTTTTTCTGCGGTTTTATGAATAATATTACGGAACCCTTAGTGCTTTAGTCCGACTCGCACTTGACCGGTTTTCATTTTAAATTTGTGACACATTACAACATATGTAACAGAACTAATTAGTTTTCTTTTTTGTCCACAGATTAACTACAATCTCATTTAGTGGCCTACGGTAAGCAAATTATATTTTCTTCGTAAATGACATTAGGTGTAAACAAATCCATACTAATATCATAAATGCGAAAGTCTGTCTATCTTTCTGTCTGTCTGTCTGTTACGCTTTCACGGCCAAACCGCTGAACGGATTTTGATGTTTGGTATGAATATAGTTGAAGACCCGGGGTCGAACATAGGCTACTTTTTGACGCAGGCGGAGCTGCGGGAAACAGCTAGTAAGTAATAAACGCGATAAAAACCGTATTAAAATAGTTAAATATAATATTTAAATTAGTGCCATTTTCTATCTCAAGCTTCTCCGTGATTCGGAAGGGACGTTGGTCCCGGTTGTTATGGATAGATTGGAGTCTTTAAGGCTGTGTCACATGCCTCAAGGCAGCCTGAAAAATCTGACACATTTGGCCACTAACCACCTTCTGTCATGTTCATGTTAGTCTGGTTTCCCTGTAAGAAAGGGTTACGGAGGCCAGACTGCAGTCGATCTACTGTAATAACCAAAGCCGGCAAATCTTGACCATGACTTACAGCGTACCCTAGGCTCCGAAGCGTAAGCTGACGACGCAACTAGAAAAACACTTGGTGTTTAATACCATTCGTACTAAATCGCAGTCAAAACCAAGTAAGTCTGATTATAAGTAAAGTCCTACCATGACTTCAAGTCCTACCGCATACCGACAGGATACGAAAAATTAAAGTTCTCTTGCATAACTCGTTCAATTACAAGAATATAACGGTGCGAGTGTAATGCAGGCATAATAATTTGCAGCGTGTTGAATTAAATGGATAGAGCTGACGTGGAGCTGACAAACTCATTTCCAAAGTTAATCTTATTTAAGTATTTGCTCCATAGTCGCAGAGTTACTTCTGTTTGTAAATTTAAAGTAGTAATAATATACTTAAATATTTATTCAGACAACTAGAGACCCAACGGAACTACAGGCATTGATCTTTGAGTAAGGTTTCTTTGGAAAGCTATATTATTGTGGACTGTAGGTTTTTGATGTTCGTGATGTTGGCAGCTGGCGGTCGCTCATTTTTTGAAGCTGCTGTCCGCAACACATACCTTAATTACAAGATAAAATTAGAAACAACGAAGCAAGAAGTATAACAAGAAATTAAACAAAAAAAAGTTATTAGAATTCTTTTTTGGAACACTCGTCATCCACATCTCAAGCTGAAATCAAAACTAGCATTATCGTAGACCTAATCTTGCAACAATCACAACTTCGAGCCATTTATTATTCAGGAAAGTAAACTATAACATTTTTCGACATAGTTGAGTTTTAGATATTAAAACAAACTTTTAATAATCGAAAGGCTCGATCACTGCATTCGCTTGGATCCCTGAATTCTAACGGGCATTTTTGTTCAATTCATCAACAGCGAATTATTTTTTTTAAATAATCAGTGTCGCAAAAAGTCGCAATATGCTTTCACCAGTCAAAGTACAGCTTTGTACCAACGTTACTTGTTGTCATCTCTATGCAATTAACTCAGAACGAGACTGGGTTAGTGCCATCGTTTGATAACATCTCGTGTTATTTGGGCCGGTTTGTCTAGTTTTTTCGCGCAAACAGTTATATGTCGCCTTGTCCAGACTGATCTAGGGTCATCATCATGGTCCATCCATCATCTGAGAGCCTTTCCAGTTACATCCTCGATGAATACTTTATGGAAAGAATTTGATTGGATCGTTGAAATGATGCGAGAAGCTCGATAGCCATTCGCGTATCCGTAGCGAATGCGCGTCTGGCGACGCGACGGCGAGACGCGACCTGTATTGGATTGGTCACTATTTAGTGGTGTGTTCTATCTAGAGTCCTCCGTGCTTCTGAAGGCGCGTGAAGCTGTTGGTCCCGATTGTTATCGATAGATGACAGTATATCAGATTCCTTTTGGCAGCCTTAATAATCTGATAGTATTGGCCACTAACCAACACTAACACAACTTGGGTCATGTTCCTGTTGGTCTGGTTTCCCTGTAAAGAGGGTTACGAAGGTCAGATGGCAGTCAAAGATCATGGCTTACAACAGCGTAAGCTGAGAACGCAACTAGGAAATCACTCTTAGACAAAGTTGGAATGGCATATACTTACGTTAAATAGAAAGCTACGCTTCAGAAGGTCCTACGCGTTATAGTCTTGAATATTGCAGTGGAGCGACTGCCATCTGACCATCGCCATCCTTTTTACAGTAATCTTAAAGTCCTCCGTGCTTATGAAGTCTGTTCTTGGCTGTTGTCACTAGATGGCAATGATTGAGCTGAATCAGATACCTTTAAGTTACTTGCCAGTGTTGGTTACAATATCGTCTCTGATAATTTAGATGTTTTCGTGCTTCTGAAGGAAAGATAAGCCGTTAGTCCCGGCTGCCAATTGGTGATCCAAGAAACCACGCCAGAAGCTGAAAGGCGGTTCCTAATAACTCTGACACCACAGGGTCGATTGACTCTTTAACCCACTCGATATGAATGACATAAATATAAGCGTTAATGGACATGACGATACCTACATTGTACCATTTATATCTAAGATCTTATTTGTGTCTATTTACCATGTTTGTTGCAAATAAAGTTTCATTCATTCATTCATTCATTCAATGCCCATTTTGTACATGAACTAGCCTGTAACCCATAATGAATTTTACCAGATGAAACCTGCGGCTAACATAGTATGTCGATTATTCATGAGAAGAAAAAGATAACAGCCCACAGGCTCATATTAACGATGCATTTTAATGTTCTTTGTAATTATCCCATTGCAAAATAAAAGCAAAATTTTCATCGTTAAGTTTTAGCCTTTGGGTTCATTGGTTTTTTTAATAAAAAATATACATCGATTCTTGATTACCCTAGAAAATATAATAGGCTAGTTTCCTAAAAAAAATATAATTAGTCCGTCAGTTAGATAAACAAAAAAATATTGTTGACGTATTTCT
This sequence comes from Euzophera pinguis, assembly GCA_947363495.1. Classification (NCBI taxonomy): domain Eukaryota; kingdom Metazoa; phylum Arthropoda; class Insecta; order Lepidoptera; family Pyralidae; genus Euzophera; species Euzophera pinguis. The sequence continues at coordinate 8,784,600 of OX376178.1, read as the reverse complement.
TCTTTTGAAAATTAAACAAAGAATGGTAAAGATATGGCGCGTTAAAAATCCGTGTGACGTCACAGTGTGCTACACTTTTTCGCAATATGTGACGTCACGAGCCCCCACTTTGATGCATTATATCTTTATAATTTATCGCTCAATTGACAAAAGAAAAAATACGTCACTAATATATTTTGATTCCCTAAATGACGGACTAATTTTAATGATAGTCTATTGACCCTTGAATCTAACCTATTATGTTAATAAATATTATTAGACATCTCATAAAAAAAATATATAGTCGAACGTAGAACCTTCTCCTTTTGTGAAGTCGGTTAAAAAAGACAATTCCCGTTAGCCGATCAATGAATTTTGATATTTAATTATGATATTTTGCAATTCATTCATATCGAGTGGGTTACATGGTCAATCGGCCCCGTACACCCTCGTGTCTGAGTTTTTGAATAACGCCGTTCGGCCTCTGACGTTGGTCTTTTTAACCACTACCAAATGGCTGTCGTGCCGAGACCAACAGCTAAACATGCTTTCCGAAGCATGAGAATTTTGCAACGTGTTTTGTAAATGTACCTAATGTTGAACGTTATAAAATAAATAAATTTATTTAAAAATATAGTACTTTGCATATTCACTCGGGCTCAAAAAGGCATGTTTGTATACATTAATATACATTTAGTATGGAAAAATGTCTGTATATATTTACATCATAGACAATGAAAAACATAATTGCTGAATCGAGAACCTCTTTTTGGAAGGTAGGTTGAAGAGCTTGCGCCTACCCATTTTAAGCCCATTAAAACTTATTTCGGTCTAGTAAAGGACTTTTATGCATTACCACACACATAGTATATATTTATGGTGCTAATAATGATTGCTATAAAATTAAAAGCCCGAATGTGGTAGTAAAATGGATAAGTATGAAAAGAAATGTTGATATTGCCGCTTATCAAGATAGTTACAGTTAACTGCCTCCGTGGTCCAGTGGTGAAGGCGTTCGCCTTTGACTCGGGGGTAGTGAGTTCGATACCCACGCGAAGCATACTTTGTTTAGGTGTTTCCAGTTTGGTTGGGACGATGCAGGCTTGAATAACCTGATTGTCTGATAATAAAGATGATTCCGTGCTTCCGAAGGCACGTTAAGCCGTTGGTCCCGGCTGCCATTTGGTAGGCGTTAAAGGAACCACGTCAGAGACAGAGAGGCGGTCCAAACAACTCTGACACCAGGGTGTGTACATAGTCGATAGACAATGTAACCTACACGAAATGATGATGATGATGAAGACAGTTACATATTAACTGAGTAAAAAAAAATGATAAGTCTATTTTTACCCGACTCTTTTTCTTCTTTTCTTCTTTGCGTGTCGATATCCTCCCAACGAAATAGTCATATTTTTCCCGCGAAGTGCTCTGCCACTTTCACTGCCTCATCGGTAGCAGCCATCAGGTCTTTCCGAATGCAGATATTAGGTCACAAGGAGCAGGACAACAAGTACTGCATCGTTTGGGCAGAGACACCACACTCACACGCATTTTGTAAGGAATGTATGAACCCCTACCTGGCCAGGCTGTCCTTACACCAACTTGGGTCCGCAACCTATTGAGCTTCCTCCAAACAGACCAAAGCTGGTCGTGACCAGGGGGTAGTTCCTCTTGTGGGATGACAAAATGGTTTCTCTTAAAGTTTAGACCTAGCCTGCTTTCAAGAGTCAAGGGTTCCAACGCTATTGACAAAATTTCTACGGCTTTTTAATATTTGGGAGACAGGATAATGTGTTTACCCGACTGCGCCAGAAGAATGGTTATGTTTTTCGATAGTATGTATGTATGTTTAATTGTTTTGCAGGCTCTGCAGCTTGAACGGCTCGATGGCTAAAAGCTTAAGCTTTTAAGATGTCGTTAAATTCGTATTTGCTGTGCGAGTGACACAAAATAAAATGGCGGTTTTCAATAGTTATTTTTATTTGAACATGCTCTAGACAAACCCAACCACTATATGCGTTTTAATAATCCTCAAGTCCTTGCAAAGGAAAACAGATTCATTCCAAGGATGTTACGTGAAGCTATTGAAATTAAAAAACATCCTAATTTCAATAGAGAGGATGGATGGCAGGTACCGCCAGCTTGGGACCCAGTCATTAACTTAATAAAATCGCAAACTCGGAAGCAGACTGCAAGACCCTTAGATACTGTGAGCCAATACTGCGTGAATTGGAATAGTTCCCAATAAAAATTTCAGGCTGTAGTTTGTAATCTTATGACATCAAAGACAAATGTTAACTTAGTCTGCCTGCGACCATGAACGCTGTAAAGTGTTTGAAACGTCAGGTGTAAATATATAAGTAATAAACGCGATAAAACCGTATTAAGATAGTTTAATTTCATGAGTTATTTTTATTTCCAAATTACATCGAAAATCAGGGTATTTTAGTTATTAAAATTACCGTTGTCTTGTTTCTTGTGTCTAAAGATCACAGAGCATCGAAACCGAACACAAAAACTTCCTTTCTCTATGTGACCTATGGGCATAGAATATACTAGTACTTAGTTCTGTGTAGGTCCGTAATAGGAGCCTGTAATTTGAAAGCTATTTTTAATAGGTTCTCAACTTAAACTAGTAATTCTGTGAATAGTAGACTTCGCTTACTACTTCCAAATACGAGATTTATTCACGAAACGCTTCTATGAACTTTCCCCATTGAAACCCCACCTTTTTTAGCTTTTTAACAGCACTTGTAGAGCACCCGACATACGATGTTATTATTAATAACTGATAAATAATGTTACAGCAAAACTTTCTCCCGTTTTTACCCTCATTTTTTACCAAATCAAAAAAGCTCTTGACAAACAATCCATACTTATATTATAAATGCGAAAGTCTGTCTATCTGTTAGCTTTCACGGCTAAACCGCTGAACGGATTTTGATGAAATTTGGTATAAATATAGTTAAAGACCCGGGGTCAAACATAGGCTACTTTTTGTCACAGGCGGAGCTGCGGGAAAAAGCTAGTTTTAACAATTAATTGTTTCATAGTTTTATCAATTAACATGAACATGTGTCCCCAATTTTATAATAATCCGTTTAGTAATAAATATATTAAACAGCAAACATTCCCCCTTATTGCTCTCATTTTTCCTTCAATCAATGAAATCCTTCAACAAAAAAAAAATCATGCACCACGTGTGTCAAGTTTGGTAACGATCCCTTTAGAAATGCGAGCTCTAGCCCGGAACATATTTTTTCCCGAACAAAAGCAAAATTGGCCAGGCTCGAAATGGAGACTTTGCTTACGCTCAGTAAATGATATGACGAAAGCGTGGGCATACTCAGTCTATAATATAATAAAGATGAATTCTATCAAATGCCAGAGGTCAGATACTTGTCACTAGAGGTCGTGAGGTCACCAAACATGCGTCAAGGTTGAGACGCTTACTCGCAAATACCTAAGTATGATTACACAGTACATTTAGCTTTCAATAGATTTTGATTTCTATTCAAATTTAAGACCTACTCGTATTGTCATTAGTGGATTTGTTGACATTAATTTATTTCGAGCCCCGTAAACAGCGTTTTTCCGAAACACCTTTCGGCCTCTGATGTTCCTTTTACCACCACCAAATGGCTGCCGGGAACACGCCTTCCGAAGCTTGGAATCACAATTAAAGACAATCAATGCGAAACTTAATACTCGAAAGAAGTGGATTTGTTTTAGCTGATGTAATAATATAAGGTGAATCTCTTTTTCGTCCAAGCGTGTTGTCTTCTGGCGGCCTCAGTGCATCTACTACGTGCTATTTTACATTTTACTAACGCAGAAGCTATCGACCGAGTTAAAGTTTTATATGGATATTCTTAGTTACCACACTATCCACCAGGGGCGTTGTCGCTAGCGTCTGTGTCAAGAAAATGTTATGGTAGCTTACGATTCAGAGCCTAGGGTACGCTGTTAAAGTCCTACATTTGGTGCAACTGCCGTCTACAATAGAGCCACTGCGTCTGACCTTCGTAACCTTTTGAAAGCAAAACCTGACCAACAGGAATATCATCATCATCATTTCGTGTAGGTTACATTGTCTATCGATCATGTATACCCTGGTGTCAGAGTTGTTCGAACACGAGTTCTGTTAGTTGCTAATCAAGGAAAAAGGGAGATGTTAGAAGTACCCGTATTTGACGAGCGTGTATGACGAGATTGATTAGCGTAGAGGAAGCGAGGGAGGTCTGTAAGGATCGTAGCAAATGGAAATCCGTAGTCTCTGCCTATCCCTGCAGGAAACAGGCATGATGATAAATATTTTTTAAGGTTGGCTGGAAGAGATTGCATTAGCGATAAGTCCGCCGTTGTATTCATTTCTTTTAATGTCAATGGGATTCAGTGTTGTATTTTGTTCTATGTATGTATGTAAATGGTGCAATAAAGTTCTCAAGTAAAGCAGGCGGCCGATCGAAAAAAGTTTGTAGCAGTGATGACAGGCCTCTTAGCTATAAAACCATGCTAGTAAACTTGTAGATATTGTTACCTTTTAATAGTACTAAACTGGTAACAGTTTCTACACTACGACCAAATTAGTTGTATGGGCGGCTAAGACAGACAGACAGTCTAAGCTCATTGGGGTCACACCATCAAGGTTGCAGGCATGACGCGACGATAGGAATCCGTGTAGGCGACGCTAGTGACATGTCGTTCTGTTCCGTAGAGATGGGACAGAAAATCGATAATCTTTAATCGATATTATTCCTGGAATCGATGGATTATATCGATATTAAATAATCAGCATCTCCGCCGCCGTAAGACGTCCACGACTGGACATACGCCTCCATCTGACCTAGGCAGCTAGAAAAATCTGACAGAGTTTGCTACTGACACATCCAAATATGAGCCCCATGAAAAAAAATTAAGGAGGTCAGAAATAGTCGCTCTTAGTTGAAGCAAGCTTATATTAATAAAAAAATATTTTTTATACCTACATAAGCATTATATGAATATATTCTTCCTTTTTTTTAAAACTTTATTATACAAAATATGCAATTATATGTCATAATAGGCGGGCTTAATGCTAAAAGCATTATCTAACAGCCAACCTTGGGGTCAAACAGAGATCTTAACTATGGTTGAACATTATCATCGTAATATATAAGGTGGATTTAAATTAAATACAAATACTTTCAGGTCTAAATAAATAAGTCATATAAAACAGATTTAAGGTGGTTTCATAAATTTCTACACGCTAGTTTTCGAGAACATCTAACTTATATGTTTTACTGAATAGTAATAAATAAGACATCTTGTAGTGGTTTTTCTTTTTTTACTTCTATTTTGCTGGCAATACTGGCAGAAGTGGTAAAACTAAATTTGTTCCTGTTTATCACAAATGGAATGAGGAAAATAACAAATAAATTCCATTCGAGAATTGCTTCCTGCATTGATAGATTGTTATGATGAATAAGTTTTCTAGTGCACTTTCAACTATCGAAAAAAATATATATTTCGTTTGGAAAATAGAAAAAAAAAATTGCGTGTATATTTTTAAAATTTTGCTGTTAACAAACTACTCCTCAAAATATTGCACTTAATAAACCTCCACCTTAAATAATATCAAAATCATATTATCATCAGTTATGACGTTAGAAAATAAAAACCTTTATTGAATATCATCTGATCATGCTTAAAAATACTCTTCTATGAAATAATATTAATAATAGTAAATTGCCGATCAAAATAATGATGTACCTACTTATCTTTACATCTGTTGGTTAGATAAAGCTAGTTTTATAGTTTACATTTATAGAAAAACATTTGTAATCCAAGTCGTATGAGCAATATTAACTGGATAATAAATAAATATACGAATTAAGATATGATAAAATTTTCTAGTAGCCTGTTTGATTCATATCCAAAACAAACATGCAAAAAATTATGCAAATTAATTCAAAAGCATGCAGTTAATTCAAACTTGAATCTGTACATAAACATGCTTAAGTGTCCTATGTATTTATAGGTCTGTGAATATTTAAACACGTATAATCATACTAGCTTTTTCATTAGCATACCAAATTTCATTAAAATCCGTTCAGCGATTTGGCCGTGAAAGCGTAACAGACAGACAGTAAGACAGACTCTCGCATTTATAATATTAGTATGAATTTATTAAGTCATAAAAAAGCCCTGAGTGTGGGGCATGTGCCGAGGCAGAGGAGTCCATAGGCCACATTTTGTGTCATTGTGACTAATTGGCTAGCAAGGGAATGGACCTTTTCGGAACAGCGTATCCGGAAATAGAGGACTACAGGCACTTCGCACCAGTTCTGAAGCTCATGCAGTCCTTCTTCAGAAACCCTGCTGTGGATGAGTAAGGCATGGGGTAGTACAAAAGAACTCAGAGGTTCGACGTGCTTCCTCGGTATAGGACCCCTTAGGCAAGATAAGTCGTACAAAAGAATTGTAGGTCAAAGTTGTATAATGTTTGTATATAATAGTGAATGTTGTTTATCATTCGAACTTGTGCATAATAATATATAGTTATTACATTAAATATGCATAGTTTTGTTAACTTAATCTTCTTCATTTATGAATATGTATGTATGTATGTATTCATTAAGGGTAAAATGCTTTAAAAACTACTTTAAAAATACGACTGGTTTAGTTGTACTTAGTACCAATTACTGGAATATAATTTATTGCCGTTTCAAAATAAATCTTAAACTGTAAATCATTATTTTTTTTCATTTTATAGTGCAGTATAATTTCGATGCATGTAAATGTCGGACTAGATTCTTAGGATTTTTTCTGTTAATTAAAATAATAAAAAATAAAGATACAAATAAGATATTAGATATAAAAGATACTATATAAAACTTAGCCATCAAAAAACATTAATTAATAATGTAAAATTGAAAGAAATCTATCGATATTTTTTTACTGTCCCCCATCACTAAATGCGTAGTGAATTGCTGAATAAAAGGGTACACACATGGCCGACCATCAAATGTTCTTGTAATTTATTTGATCCTTTTTCTAACCTTAGTCCTGGTTCTAAAGAAATAAGGTTTTATCTTTTGTTCTTTTCTGTTTTATGTTAGGCTTTTGATACACATACAATATGGAAAGTGTTCTTTTTATGACACACTAGCGGTTTCCCGCAGCTTCGCCTGCATCAAAAAGTAGCCTATGTTCGACCCCGGGTCTTCAACTATATATTCATACCAAATTTCATCAAAATCCGTTCAGCGGTTTGGCCGTGAAAGCGTAACAGACAGGCAGACAGACTTTCGCATTTATAATATTAGTATGGATTTACAGTGATTTCATCAAATCCTTTAGAAAAATCAAGATCCTGTTTTTACATTAGACTTAGGTACCTATTAAAAATAGCGTACAGGTTCCTATTACGGACCTGAGCCTTATTTTTTAAATTATGTCGAATATGTTGAATGAAAATTATTTGCCTCCTGGCCAAAGTTTTAGAAGTGTTGTAGTATACCACTAAAATTATGAAGTAAAAATTTAAGTACCCAAAAAATAAGGAAAATCTCATAAGTACAAATAGATCTGTATTGAATCCGATTTTGACTAGGTCCCTAATAGGAGCCTTAGGTTATATCATTTTTATAACATGTTCAAAATCTCACAGCTTTGTATTTTCGTCTATTTGCTATGAATCATTGCTATTACATAAAATAGTAGTTTTTGTCACGAAATCCACTAAATCGTCGAGGTTAATACGTGTTCTGATACAGATATGCAAATTTTAGGAGCACAACGCTCTTGACTTTGAAGTTGGATCAATGATAGACCGATACTAGGTTATGGCATAGAATAAATAGATTTTGTTATCTTATTTAAGGATATAGGCCGCATTTTCACTCTCGAAACTATTTCAAGGAATTTCACCGCTTTTGAACTACAATTGTGATCATGTTAAACGTAAGAGATCCCTAAGTGGGATAGGTCCGCCATTGTACTTATTGTTTTTCCATGCTTGTATATGTAAATTGTAACAAATCCGTTCAGCAATTTTCCGTGAAAGCGTAACAGAAAGACAGACTTTTGCACTTATAATATTAGTATGGAAGTATGGACAAGATAAAATTTCAATTTTCTTTCGCAATTCAAAACGCGATGTTCGAAGTTCAAGTGAACAAGTACAGACTAAAAATAATGGCGGCGTCAAGTTTTTGTCCCGCCGGTTCTCGGGGGCAATAAGGATCGTGTTACTGGCAGGTTGCTGGCGGTGGGAAAAAAAAGTTACGGTGTTACCTTACTTGGAGTACGGGTTTTCTTTATGTACAGCCAGCAAGAACATGTGAACTGTTCCTTTTTCAATTTTGAATTTTAGAAGCATATCGATGTTTTCAATCATAGTTTAAGTTTTAAATAAAGAACGACTTTTTAATTCTTCTCCTCCTTGTCTCTTTACGATTTTATTAGGAGGCATATTACTGGCAACTTTTTGGCCATAGGGAAAAAAAAATACGCTCTTAAAATCTTGACTTTAAAGCCCCGCGTCCATTACAGAGCAGTGTTGAGCCGCGCCGACTCTCCTGTGAGTTGCTCCCTTATATTTTGTATGAAACCGCGTCGATCCCGGAGTGAAAACGCGCAGAGTAGAATCAGCATGGCCGACTTGTTCGATGCGCCATAGTGGACGCGGGGTGGCGGAAAGATTCCGGTGGAATCGTGAGCGAGACAAACTGATATTGGTATGGCGTCGTCCCGCTCACACTTATGCTCCGGGTACGTGTGTCTTTACACTTCATATTCTTTGGCTCTTTACGTATTTTTTTCGGGGGCAATTGATTACATATAGCTCTTGGTAGTGACAAGTGAAGACAATAAGATACTATATACAGTAAGCTTTTAACCAGCAGTTGGACACAACAATATGTAACAGATTACTCATCTATTTATACATTTAAAAAAAACTAATTGAAGGTTTTTTTATTTTAATTTTTATGATCAAATTCTTTTTTGCCAACGGTTGCAAATATTCATTGCTCATCAAATAAGTACACACAGAGTCATTAGTGAAAGGTCATAATGAACGAAGCGTAAAATTAATACGTGGCTTTATTTATGACAAACTGTATAAGTAATTAAATATAATTCAGAATTTTTAATTATTTTACAATTCATACTTGAATCCATAATGAATGAATGGACTGTCTGTTTATCGCTTTCACTGCCAGCCCGCTGAACGCATTTTGATTTTGGTATCAATATAGTTTTAGACCCAGGGTCAAATATAGGCTAATTTTTGATGGAGGTGGAGAAATGCGAAACAGCTAATTCTATATATTCTTTCTTTTCTTAGTATGTAGATGTTGTGTTGTGTTCCATTGCTGGACGAAGGCCTCCCCTTTTGAACAATATGCATACAGTCCGGAAAACTGTCCAAATCGTCATGCCATAACTTGGTCTTCCTCTACCTTGGCTCCTGAAATGAATTTAGATTATTACAAGTACTTTAAATACATAACAAGTATTTCAAATATCACATTAAGCTTATTTATTTTCGATACAAAAAAACACAATTTTTCTCTATTTTTTTCTCTGGCCAGTTCAGTGTTGAAAACTTGAATTTTTTTACAAATAAAAACAATCGACATAAAATTCGACCTTCAGTTCTCACACTTTCCCACCACAACACAATCGAAACACACACGATTTCCGATAACGGTAATCGATACCGTACCGAGATCCCGGAATATCGATCATTATGCGATTATTTCGGACCGAATAAGGCAACTGGATTGTACGTGTATCGATTTAACGAGTCGATACTTCGTTAAATCGAATTAACGGTGGTTTTCGAATTATTCGGATTAATGATGTGTAAATATTGGTTTTAAAATAAAAGATGGATGCTCATTTATGTTGTTCAACCAAGCATGTTTTTGATTCATATTATACCTATTTATTCATATCCAGAAGTGAGAGCACTGGGATCTGTGGCACAGGCCCTGCCTTTTACAGGCTCCAGTCTCCTCCAATCTGAGATGGAACTATTACATGTAAAGATTGTTGGAGAAAAATAAATTTATTATCTATTATTTTCGTCCAAAATGTTTTCCAGTTGCACCATGCATGCGCTTCAGAGCCCAGACTTTGCTTTAATCATGACCTTAGATTTAGCGATACACAAGTGCCGTAATAACCATATTATGATGGAGCGACTACCGTCTGACCTCCGTAACAATTTTATAGTGACAGGCAACCTCTCCTCTTTTGGGGGCAATAAAGTGTAACCTAATGACAAAATTAATTAAGTACCCTTTTCTTCTCATTTCCTCTCTCGTGTCTGCTGGAAAAGATTTCTTTAGAAGTAAGATAGATAGATAAATAGATATACACTTTATTGTACCAATAACAAAATTAAAATTAAAAGTAATGCATTTAGAAAATTGAGTACAAAGGCGGACTTATCGCTATTGCAATTTCTTCCAGCCAACCTTAGGGTAGATAGGATAAAAATTGAAAACAAACAAAAGGCGGTACAGTAATAAAATACCAAAACTATCATCCTTAAACAACAGTCAATAAATAAACCTACAATCAATTAATACATATTACCTTTATTGAATATATACATATCATACGTGGGGCGCACTATAAGTTTCCGGAATGAATATGAAAAAATACTATTAAAGGTACAAAATTAATTTATTGTTTTTCAAAATAATCTCCCTTGGCGTCTATGCACTTTTTCATTCGATGAAACCAGTTTTGAAAACTTTTGTGCCACTCCTCTGTGGTGACCTCTGAAACGTGTTTTTCATACTCCTCGACAGCCTCTTCTGGTGATGAAAATCGTTGACCGCGTAATTGGTTCTTAATTTTTGGGAACAGAAAAAAGTCACAAGGTGCCAGGTCGGGACTGTATGCAGGATGACTCATGAGTTCTACATTTTTCGCCTTCAAAAAGTCGTTTGTCTGTCTGGCCGTGTGAGAACTAGCATTGTCGTGGTGCAGGATGATACGGCGTTTACGGTTATTTTTACGGAGTTCGTCAATAACTTCCGGCAAACAAATGGTCGTGTACCAGTCACTATTCACTGTACGACGATTCTCTAAAGCAACAGTAGCCACGTGTTCAGTTTTATTAAAAAAAGAAGCAATCATCCGCTTAGATGCACTTTTCACGCGCGACACTTTGGTTGGTTTCGGCTCATCTTGAAAGACCCATACGCTCGATTGCTGCTTTGTTTTGGGATCGTAGCAATAAATCCATGTTTCGTCACCTGTTACTATGTCCCACACCAAATTTGACGCACCTTCGTTGAATCTGGTAAGCATGGCACTGCACCAAGTGACGCGGTCCGTTTTTTGAGCCTCGGACAAGTTGTGTGGGATCCACCGCGAGCACAGCTTTCTCACACCCAAATGTTTGTGTAGGATTAATTGTATTTGACTCATGCCTATTTCTAAGGATGCGCGAATTTCATGGTAGGTCACATGCCTGTCTGTTTCAATCATACGGCGCACAGCATTGATGTTTTTGTTGGTCACAGCCGTGGACGGCCGACCATCGCGAGATTCGTCACTGAGATTGATACGACTACGCTTGAATTCTGCAAACCAGCTATAAACAGTTGTCTTGCATGGTGCTTCATTGCCAAAAGCTGTTTCAAGCCGAGCGATGCTCTGTTGAGCTGTCAAATTACACTTAAAATCGTAGAAAATCATACTACGAAAATTTTCCCGAGTTAAATCCATGTTGATGCAGACACACAATTTTTTAAATGGCGCCACAAGGTAAAAACAAAAGACAGTCAGATGAAACAAACTGCATTCTATTCTACAGCCAAAGAGTTCTATTTTCAAATGTTGCAATAAATTTTCAAATATTGTTTATATAAGTGGCCAGTTCCGGAAACTTACAGTGCGCCCTATGTATACCTACATACAACATACAATAATAAAAATAAAAGAAGAGAAAAAGTGACTAACGATGAGCAAGATCAGCTTTAATTGAAGAGAGATAATGTTTTCTCACTTGATTTTTAAAAGATGAAATAGTTTTAGCCTTACGTATTTCAACTGGCAAAGCATTCCATAACTGAAGAATTCTATGACTGTAAGCAGATCTCTTGTACTGACATTTTCCTTTAATGTATAATCCTTTGTATTTCTATCTTTATCGTGTGCACCAAAAATGTAAAACACATTAATTTAGCCTTAATGTGTTTTTTAATTATAATTTAGATTTAGTACAGACTAGCTGTTTCCCGCAGCTCCGCCTGCGTCAAAAAGTAGCCTATGTTTGACCCCGGGTCTTCAACTATATTCATACCAAATTTCATCAAAATCCGTTCAGCGGTTTGGACGTGAAAGCGTAACAGACAGACAGACAGACAGACTTTCGCATTTATAATATTAGTATGGATATTATATTTATTAAGTATGGATGTAAACGCGTTGAAAATATATGTTATTTTGATTCTAGGATATTAAAATTTATTATAAATTTAGTTAATAAATAAAAACTAAAAAATACACCATGTGTAGAAGCATTGTATAGAGTGAAATGCCATAAAAGTTTTTTTTTAATTCCCGTGTTATAAAAGTCCCATAAAAACGATCCTGCATCGTGGTATCCCTTCAACAAGTCAATATATGAGGGATAATAAAATAGTTCATACATTTATACATATAATAAGAAAGTATTGAAGACTTTAAGGCTCAGTTCCGTATACAAATATTAATTTGTGTAGAAAAATTAAGAAGGGCTAATGTAGGATTTGTATCCACGGCCGTAGAACCCATTGCTAAAAAAAAATGACAACTGCTCTGTCTTTAATAGTGGCGCCACTAATAAAGACAGAGCAGTAGTCATTTTTTTTAAATCTATTTGTTTTTGTATTTAATTTACTATAAATAACAAAAGTGGATTAATTACCTAAATTTTCCAGTTTCCGCCAGTTTTAGTAATCAAGACGAAAATCGAATGTTAATAACTGACTAAGTAGGCTGACTATAGCTACTTAACTCTTCAAGGGACGAAATAAGAACGAAGCTTAAACAGAATCAAGAACTACATAAATGTAATTTGGAGATACCTAGCAATGAATTAACAAACACACAAGCCAAATTTTACACTACTGGTGTTTCTGAATATTAAAAGTGTACCAACAAAAGTTAATGTGAAAAAATGTTTTGATATCGCTTGAGAACTTTTATTTATAGTGTAAATAATAAAAAGTTAATAATATAAGTGTGTTTTTCTTCGCAAATATGTTGAAAATTGTCGTATGACAACTCGTGAGTAAAGTTGGCCATATACTCGGCTTCTATAGGCATTCACCTTCGACTCATGCCTATAACCGCCTCGTACGTAAATAATGGCCAACTTTGCACCCTTATATTATAATCTACTATTATTTGTTCATGACATAAAGTAACAAATCATGTATATTTTCACATCCAAAACATGTCGCATAGTTGTTTTATTACCATTCCTGGGTAGAAAGGTTATACTAAGGGGGACTTGGGAAGCGATGAATAGATTAGTATTAGAAGTTGATAAAACGATTGAACGTTGATGATGATAAAAGGTTGAAGATTCATTCATTTCGAATGGCTAACATAGTCAATGGACCCTGTAAAAAAAGTCCGTAAATCAAAAAAAAACTTGAAAACTATTTGTTAGTCTGCAGAAGCGTTCGGAACCGCGACTTTCTACCAAGAACTAGTTTCCTTCTACGCATTTCTCATTAAAATAATAATGGACCCTGGAATCGCGGGTCGGATGGGTTTTTTACGACTAAGCCGTAAAACCCTTTGTCTATATAGGTCGTAAAAACTAACGCATATCAGGACCTGCGGATAAATTTTATGAGCTCTCATTTACAGGGCGCGAAGTAACCTGCGATTCTTTGCACCTTGAGGTTATAATTAATTGAAATATTGTTTGAGGCTTTTGCATGATTTGGTTTTTGGGTTAGGCAGAGACCACGAATTTCCAATTGCTACGATCCTTACAGACCTCCCTCGCTTCCTCTACGCTCATCACTCTCGTCCATGGGGCAACTACAAAGAGGAGACGCCGTAATAAGCGTTTTGTAAGAAAGTATTTGTGAGGCTACACGGAGCGGAAGGCAGACGTGCGGGGTGCTTGGTTTCGGTCGTGGCTCCAACCATGGAGCACAAGCAATGGCAAGCTCCGCCCACTTTTGTGTTGGCGAGGCACCAATGATCACATCACTGCGCCATTTCAAACGGCATGTCCTCTGTAATTGTTCCATGCTCTCGTTTTACACGCTCGTCGATTACGGGTACTCCTAACATCTTTATTTTTCAAGATATCAGCGATATCGGATAAAATATAAATAAATCCTCGTAGAAATGATATAACCAAGTAAATCCCCAGCAGAATTCGTATCTGCTTACGGAAGAGCTGAATTATCAGCATTGATAGCTAGATTTACGAGGATCTGTCGTGGTAAATCAGCGGTTGAGTAGATATTCGGTATAGAGGTAAAGCTTCATATTAAGCTAATAAATACATATTTATTAAGGTGTGGTGTGAATGAGGATGTAGTGACAAAAATAGAAAAAGGCATGTTAAGATGGTTTGGGCATGTAGAAAGGATGGATGAAAGGAGACTTACGAAAGGTATTTATAAATCAAAGGTGACAGGAAAAGTCGGTAAGGGCCGGCCTCGGAGAACATACTGGGACCAAATCGCAGACATATTAAAAAAGAGAGATGTCAGGAGTACTCGTAATCGACTAGTGTGTATGACGAGAGTGATGAGCGTAGAAGAAGCGAGGGAAGTCTGTAAGGATCGTAGCAAATGGAAATCCGTAGTCTCTGCCTACCCCTGCGGGAAAGTATGTATGTATGGTATGTATGTATGTATGTATATATATATATATATTTAAGGTTGACTTGAGATGAGATCCCTTTATGGGATAAGTCCGTCTCTTGTTGTGTTCTAATTTGATGTAACAATGTCTTTCTGTACAATATTTTTTTTTACATATATACATAATATTTTTCATTCCTTCTTATTTTCTGAATTCTTCTGATCTAAGTAGGCAAACAGGCGTACGGCCCACCTGATGGTAAGTGGTTACCGTAGCCTATGAACGCCTGCAACACCTAACTCTAAAGCCTGGCGACCCTACTCACCAGCAGGAACACAGGTGGGGACGTCATAATTTTAATTGGCTTCTAAATAGCTTAAGTTAATTATCTAGTGTATAGATAAAGTGCTTGTGTTCCTAACAATCCATACTAAGTCTGTCTGTTTGTCTGTCTGTCTGTCCCTCTGTCTGTCTGTTACGCTTTCACGGCCAAACCGCTAAACGGATTTTAATAAAATTTGGTATGAATATAGTTGAAGACCCGGGGTCAAACATAGGCTACTTTTTGACGCAGGCGGAGCTGCGGGAAACAGCTAGTAATTTATAATTTTACTAGCATTTTCAAGCGTAACAGACGGACAGACAGACAGACTTTCGCATTTGGGTCAATCAACTTTTCTTTGCCAGAACGTGTCCTTTACAATCAACATGAAATTTTAATTAAACTATTAGGACAACACTATGTTTGTAGGTTTATTTTAATTATCAGAATTATCTCCAAAATATCTAAGTATAAATGTATAAAAAGTTACTTCTAATATTTTGAAAAAAAATAGTGTGACCCAATAGACGAAATTGTACTCCCATACAAATTTACGTTGTCCCTTGTACGCACTAGTCAACAAAATTACAATTTTATGCCTAAATATTCGTAGGCGAGCAGAAATTTAAAATAATAATCACATACTAGGATACATTACTCTTCCTAAAACTCTATTTACAGAATAATAGAATTCATTTTAGTATATTCACGTGACTTTAATAACTTTGTCCCTGACGATACAATGAAACTGTTGTCTGCTTACTCACGCCATATAAAGTACTAGCTAAAATGACAGAGATAGCCTATAAATGGTATGACCAATGAGGTCTGTTCTACGAGTCATCTGATCGTGGGTATGCCGCTGAGAAAGGTCCGCTTGCTCGGCCATTTCGTTCGTGACCCTGAGTGAGGCAGCGTGTTTTTACTGGGGCTCTGCTGGGTGACATCGAATTTCGGTAAATATTTGATCTATTTACGGGAATTGTGTTGTATTTATTTAACAATTGAGTCTGAAATGCTTTGGGTGCAGTCGCATATACAAATTTTTATTTATTTCTAACAAAAAAACGTATTTAATCGTTAAATTTCTCTTGGGCCTCAGTTCCACTGAGTCACATTGTAACGTGACCCAAGAGACAATTTTCGTTAGTTAGGAGACTTTTTGTGTTTATTATCAAATTTAAAGAATAGTCACTCTTCAAATTCAAATACTAACTGGGATGAAGAAAATTAACAACCAGGCATATTAGTATCTAAAAACAATTGCTACAAGCGAATGTTTTTTTAACTAGAAAAGCTGAATGCGCGTTTTTCTTTCATCGGTTATGCTCGATTGTCACGTTTTCTTACTAAGATAATGCTTTTAGTCTCTTACCCTCCGCTTTGGTGACGCTATTTATGTGCTCTTTCAGCTACCATGTCGTTTACTGCTGCAGAAAGGCAGAAGCGATGTAAAGAAAAACTAAAACTGAATTCTGAGAAGTATGAAAAGAAGAAACGAGAGAACTACCATAAAAAGAAAATACTTATTAAGGATCTGTCAGCAAAAGAACAATATAATGCTAGAGTTATTTGGAGGTTGAGAAAGAAACAATTAAGACAGCGAAAGAAAAAACTTAAACCGTGTCCTTGATATAACACCACCTAGCTCTCCTTTAATAGCGCCTCTAAATGAAAGCGATAATGAAGACGTAAACTTTACTACAGAAAATATAGCTTCGCCAGCTCCTAAAAACGAATCTAATAAAACATCACAGGGTAAAAAGAGAATAAGAAGAGACCGTTCAAATTATATAGAGATAATTTAAGACTACAAGTAAATGAGAAATTGAAAAAGCAGTGTGAAAGGTTTAAAAAGCGTTGCCAGAGAATAGAATTGAAAAAAAAAAACCTATATATAACCTATATATAAAAACCTAGAAAGATAAAAAAACTAAATATCAAAAGCTGTCTACAACTATGAAAACTAATTACCGAAGATTAAAAACATTAAAAGAAAAAAGAATTTTGAAAAATATTATAACACAGTACATTATATAGAAATTATAAGAGAATCTTTAGGAATTACAAGTAAACCGAGGACATCGATGAAAGTTATCACCTCTTCAACAAAACTAAAAAAAACAATAGAAATATCAAAGATATATCAAGGGCTACCGCTGGCAAAAAGAAACTTGTACAAAAAATGATCAGAAAATGCAAAAAAGGTTTATGTTGGATAGTATGAAAAAATTGTTCAAGACATTTAAAGAAGAAAATCCTGGATTTAAGTGTTCGTACTTTTACTTTACAAAAAAAAACATTCTATGTTTTAAAGCCAACCGTGAGTGGACGTGAAATGTGCTTGTGCAAAACGCACACAAATACAGCATACAATTAAAAACAAAATGTCATTTTGTTTTTAAGCATTAAGATCACTAGATCTTAATGCTTTGATTATTTCAACAGTCTGCAATTCTAAAAATCAAGCTTGTATGTACGGAACTTGCAATCAATGCAAAGACATTAAAATTAAACCTAATGCTGGCAAATGCACGGACAAAATACGCTGGAAAGAATGGGAAAGAATAATAGAATTATATGACAAAGACGAGAAACAAAGGAAAACCTTCAAGAACGTGAAAAGTGAGAAAGAAGGGACAGTCGAACAGATAATGCAAATATTTAATGAAGAAATAAAGATATTAAAGAAACATACATATAATATGAAGGCCCAGTTTCATAATTTTAGACAGGCTGTTGATAATGTACCAGAAACAGAAGCAGTCATAGTTGTAGACTTCAGCGAAAATTATACGTGCAAGCTCTACGAAGAAATTCAGGCACACCAATTTAGCGGTTCAAAGCAGCAAGTCTCTGCATACGGTGGTGGTATATCTCAACGTTGGTGACAATAACAAGAAAGTTGAATCCTACTGCACAGTTTCATCAAACATCAATCATCAACCTGCAGCTATATGGGCCCACTTGGACCCAATATTGAAAGACATAAGAAACAGTCACCCCAGCGTCACAACTGCTCATTTTTTCTCCGATGGTCCGTTTAGTCAATACCGCCAAAAACAAAACTTTTATCTGAGTTCAACCACTCTGTTCAACTATGGATTCACAGGAATTACATGGTCTTTTTTTGAAGCAGGTCATGGAAAGGGACCTGCTGATGGCATAGGTGGCTATCTAAAAATGTCGGCAGATGATCTTGTAGCACGTGGTGATGATATTTCTAATGCCAATGATTTCTATGAAGCACTGAAAGACGTTAACAAGACCCGACTTTATCTCATATCTTCGGATGATATATCAAATGTGGCCAAAACTTTACCAAAGAAAATTTCAACTCTTGTGGGCACAAAAATGTACACCAAATATTTACGACAGTTCGAGGAGAAAAAAAATACAGAAATTAAGCTTTCTTTTACGAATTTCCCTGGTACCTATATTTTATAATTATTTTGGTGAGTTTTTTACTTTAAGATCTAAAATATGATCTCGAATTAAGACTGATTACAGTGAAGATTTGATTATAAGTGATGAAAAAGTTTGAATATGTCTCTTGAGTCACTAAAATTGTCTCTGGGCTAACGGTTATGTCCCTCACATCCTCTTAGAATTTTCATTTTTTTATGATTAACCTTCTTTACATAAATAAACCTTTGTATACAAATATATTATTTACTTAGAACCAGTTAGCGCAGAGATGGTATTTTTAATTTTAATTTACCTAGATCAGAAATTTTGAGAAATATCGGTTTGTTTTTTAATTAAAGTGACCCAAGAGACACAATAGCATTAAGAAAATAATTAATGTTACTCATTATAGCTACTGGTCAAAGCAATTATAGTTTATTAACATTTGTTCCTTTAATATAAATATTGATTTTCCTATTCTGTGTAATTTTATTTGCTTAAATAGCACATAAGAAAACGTTACCCAGGGGAATCTTATTAAGCTCCGTTTCATTCTTTGTGTGTAAAAAGTATTGAAATATAGTAAATATTTCGGTGCTGAACCTGCTATAACAAACTTTAATAGTTGCTGTATTAGAATCATGAAGTAATTTTATAAAAACATTAATTTTATTTTTTGAAAAAAAAATTGATCCAGTGCAAGGAATAGTTGATTCACCCATTTATAATATTAGTATGGATTTATTTAACAAAATATACACAATTGGTGGACCTAATTTCATATACATTTCTACTTGTCTAATAGTATATCTACTCACGATAAATCAGTGCGATTCCGGCGTCACCATCCCACACAGAGCCGTGCTTCAATAGATCGAACATTGTTGAATTACTATAGGTAACAATACAATACAATACAAAACTCTTTATTGCACAACAAGGATACATAGGTTAGCTTTGTTTCCAAGGACTAAATCCTAGTTATAGAAATAAATATTCATATAAAATGTGTCACATGGTCAATCGACCCTATGCACCCTACTGTCAGAGATTTTCGGAACGGCTTTTAGGCCTATAAAGTGGTTCCTTTAACGACCATCTACATGCCTTCCGAAGATTTAGACTAGAAAGATTATATTTTCTCTAGTTTATTAAAAAAGTACATAATGAAAATAGTTTTATTTCATTTCGCAATATTTGGCATGTGGCAACATCGCCACGAAGTAATTAAGGCAACAATGAAAATAATGATGCATTCTCAAAAGAATTCAACAAATCTCATTGGTGACCTTACCTCACTGGATGAAAATTACTTGTGTAAATATGTGTAAGTCGACGACTTTTGTTTAGGCGCTCTTTGTGATTAACGACTAAATGTGAAAATTTACAGTGTCAAATTATTTATTCACTTTGTATGTGGCTTTTTATATTGGATAATATTGTGACTAATATTTGAAGACCGACTGACCGGCAAAAAACTGCGCAGAATATGGAGGAGTGGAGAAGTCTTGTGTCGGAGGCCAAGATCCGTTTCGGGTCGCTGAGCCAATGCAGTAAGTAATAGTTGACTGGTAGAGAATAAAAAGAGCAAAATCCGAAATTGACAAGCAAAATTATGTACTTGTATAAAAATAAATAAGTACATACAATCAATCAATCAACCAATCAACTTTATTGTGTATTACATAAACATATCATCTCGCCTGATTCCCATAGGGGTAGGAGAGCCTACGGATTTCTATTTACTACGATCCTTACAGACTTCCCTCGCTTTCATGATTTTCAAGGTCGACCCTTACTTGTTACTTGTTGAGTAGTTTATTGATAATTTGCTTCAAAAACGAAGACGACGCAAAGAAAATAAAGTGGCAAGAGATTGTTCATTGTGCTATTATAAAAAAACAATCTCCTAAGACTCCACACCAACTCAACTCATAGTATGACTCTACATATTATCACGACATAAATTCATTGACATACTGTGAGTTGAACTGGCGCGCGGGGAGTATCGTTCTAATGTGTAAAGGTCTTTACAATGCCTTGTCAAACCAATAGCGATCAATTTGAAGCAATCGCGTCATACTATAAAATTTAGAGAACCCAACAATTGTCACTTTCGACATCTTAACTTCGATTGTTTCGTAATATTCGTATATTCACAAGTTAACAATAACTTTTGAAGTATTTTGTTAAACATATTTGACTACAGGCGGGAAGGTGAGAAGTGCAGTTTCAGCGCTGTATTTTATTTTTCAAAATTTGTGTTTTTTTTACTGTTTGTGCTTAATAATGGTGGATTATTATTCGCAAATTGTTTCGAGAACAAGCGTGAGTGTTGGGAAGTTATACGGTATTTGATTATGTGATTTTTATGCTTGTTGACAAAAGCTCCTAGAGATCGCCAAGAGATAGTCACTACTATCGTCTAGACTTTTAGACTTGACTAGGACTTGACAAAATCACACTATAGGACTAAAGAAGATAGAAAAATTAAGGCCATCAAAGACTTATACCCATAACCGTAAAATCTATTATAAAAAATACTATTACATCATCATCATCTTAGTGCCTTCCCGGTTGCATCCTCAGCCGTTTGCCTCTGAACCCAGAGTCCGCTTTCTTATAGCGGTCACCATAACACGTGTAACAGCTTAACCTTTGCTCCCTTCAAAGGTCCCTTCGAAGGCAGTTACGTTAACCGTACCTTATCAGTCAGTTCGGGGTAATTTCTTAAATTGGCTTGACCGAGAATCGAATACGGAACATACTCAGGTGCCCTGACCTCTAGACCACTGGGGAACAAGGAGAGTAGAGAAGTATAGCTATTTGCATGAGGTTTCTTAATGTATTGCCTGTAATTTTATTTACTCGCCAAGAATTTAAAAATAAGTTCACAAATTTTTAAATGTTTAAATGTTTTTACAAAAATAAACAAAAAAATAACTATTCTATTCTATTCTAAAAATTTATTAAAACATTTAAAAAAATACAAATATATATCATAAGATGTTTTTTTAAGTAAAAATAATTTGAAGAGGGCGTTTATTTAGGCCAAATAAAAGTAGTTATAAGAAACGCTAGCTTTTTTACACTTTCCTACTAAAATTAATTTCACTTTAAATCAAACATGCAGTTTTTATAGCTTTTATTACTTATTTGCTGTTTCCCGCAGCTCCGCCCGCGTCAAAAAGTAGCCTATGTTTGACCCCTGGTCTTCAACTATATTCATATCAAATTTCATCAAAATCCGTTCAGCGGTTTGGCCGTGAAAACGTCAGACAGACAAACTTTCGCATTTATAATAATAGTATAGATTTATTTTCCTACAGTAAGATGTTAATAAATCCATATCCATACTAATATTATAAATACGAAAGTCTGTCTGTTTGTTACGCTTTCACGGCCAAACCGCTGAACGGATTTTGATGAAATTTGGTATGAGTATAGTTGAAGACCCGGGGTCAAACATAGACTACTTTATGACGCAGGCAGAGCTGCGGGAAAACGCTAGTAAGTAATAAAAGCTATAAAAACTGCATGTTTGATTTAATGTGAAATTAATTTTGGTAGGAAAGTGTAAAAAGGTAGCGTTTCTTATAACTACTTTTATTTGGCCTAAATAAACCCCCTCTTTAAATTATTTTTACTTAAAAAAACATCATATGATATATATTTGAAGATTATGAAGTTTCATTTTTCTATACCATCAATGTTTTGTACCACTGAGCACAAATGTAGGTATGTACATACACGTAAAGCCTCCGGCTAAAGCTAGCTCAAAGCACCGCTCATCTAATTTTAGGACACTTCAAAATATTTCCATGCCTTCGGGGACTGAGGAATTAGAGAGAGATGGAAATATCTTCTATCTCATAAATGTAGTAATTCTGTAAATAGTATTACTGATAGGGCGTGTGTTGTTGGTCAATGATTTGACCCCAGTCTGTGTGGTCCAAATTATGAGACTAGCGATTTAGTGGTAGTTTACACAAAGCTGTGGGCTAGTCATAACATACATAGTAAGAACCTTTTTAAATCGACCGTATTTTCCACGCCCTGGAGGGCCAAAGTGATATTTTTAGTCATATTGATCTGACGGTCTCATACACTTCGTCTAGTTAGATCCACAGCTCGGGTCTACAAATACATTTCTGGATACTTTTTTCTCGTCTCCTCATACATATACAAGTAAACAAATACACAACAACTCTTTACATTGAGATATACAAGCAAAACAGATATGCAGTTAGAAGAATACAATAAATATATCCATTTGATACCTACTTTAATATCCTCTTCAAAACTAACCCAGCACAGCAACTAACGCAACACCCAGCCCGGGTTTATGTACCTACAGCTACTAAAATGTTTTCCATTTTTTAACAAGTGCATTTTAGTGAGAAATAAATAAACTAATGTTACGTGCGCCGAAAAATACTAAGTTTACCAAACATAATTATGTTACTAAAACATTTACTTCTCCTACGATTTTCGAAGACGAACATCAAAAACTTTGCACTCGTCAACTTCAGACAGAAGACGAAAAAAGACAACGTCATTGTTCGGAATGAAATTTGTTGAATGTTTGATGTTAGCAAACACAAAATACGGTTGCAGGAGACCCGGCTGTATTCTTTATCAACCGCTCTCTGCTTATAATTTACACCAAACACCTCCGTCCCGTTAATGAGACTGACCGATAACTGGTCAGAGGGCAAGCGGACTTAGCTCATAACCGATTGTTGTATGATGTATGAAACATCCATTTAGAGCTGAGTAGACGGGCGGTTTTTGGAGTGCTATCTTTGACAAGTGTAACTCACGCGTTTCAGAGCCTAGGGTACGCTGTAAGTCATGGTCCTAGATTTGGTGGAACTGGTAATTACAATGGTGCGACTGCCGTCTGACCTCCAAAACCCTATTTATAGGGAAACCAGACCAACAGGAACATGACCCGAGGTGTGTTAGTGGTAAACACTGTCAAAATTTTCAGGCTGCCTAAAGACATCTGACACAGCCTAACGACTGCCATCTATCGAGCCTGGAGCAACGGCTTAACGTGCCTTCCGAAGCACGGAGGAGCTCGATATAGAAAATACGAGAATGGCGTCCAATCTAATACGGGTCACGTCACGTCGTCATTATTAATATTTTTATTTATTTATTTTTATTTATATTTCTTTATTCATTAAATACCTATCTAGTAAAGTTAATATATAATTATTTTCCATATGTTCGTGACTATAAACCCTTATAGGATAACCACACAGGCCCATCGTAAAGTTCGATTTAATTTAATTAAATTGCATAAGACAGACAGACAGACAAGATTTATATAAAACATTTTTTCGTAATCTACTATTCATCTTTAGTCGTTTCCTTTCATTTTCTACCCAAAATAATAAATGTACAGACACGTCGATTCTACTCTTTTATTTTAAGTATAGATAGATAGAAGACAATGTTATAGAAGTGGGCAGTAAAGTTATATTGTATTGTTTATTTATTTAGCAAAACATAGTATACCTAGTTATGCACGGCGCCACCCATAGAGACGTAGTTCTAATAAACGCATAGTGCACATTCTGTGTATTGCACCCACGCATTATCGGACCACCGTGATATGTTGACGCGGCAACGGCCGACCCATTGTTCATAGCATTAAGCTAACATTAAAGTAGTCTGTAATTAGCTCTCTAAGTGTCTACTTGTAAAGCCATAAGCTCTTACAATAAAAATCTTTCTGAAAACTTTATAAGTTGTTTTTAAAAAGCTCCCGTTCACGCTCCGTAACTTAATTGGCGCAGCCTGGGTAGGATTCGAAAAATCTGCCGCCGGTCGTAGCAAGTGATTTTCGCCCCAAAATCGGTGAAGTGCTTCAACTATAGTCGGTTTTCGCAGTTTTCGGACTCGAACCTAAACAAATAAATAACTTTGAGTGCGGTGTGTGAAAAATACAGCAGTTGCAGACTCGAGGAAGACATGGCATTGAGCAGTGTGTGAGTAGACCTCTTCACCCCTGTTTTTCATATATGTCTGTGTTATTTCCACTTTTCCCGACCCAAAATAGTCGAACTTATCTGATTTTGTAGGGTATAATTAATCAAGAAATCGATTAATTACTTAGATTAAGTGATAATTAATCCTAAAATAGATTGATATTATACATTACATATTTAGCTATATTTAGTAATTCGAATAATTTTGTTGATTTTATTTTATTAATATGGAACAAGTTACAGTCATTCCTAAGGAAATCCTATGTATAATCCCTAAATACGATGGGGATGAAAAGTTACTAAATTTATTTTTAAACAAATGTGATTATGTGATAAGAGCATTCAGAAGAGAGGGCAATGTCGCCCAAGATTTATATATATATCACTCAGTGACAAGCAGACTTACAGGTAGAGCTGCGACTCTATTGAGCGAACACCAAAATGTTACGTCTTGGGAACAACTCAAGGACATTCTTTTCCAGCATTTTGGTGACCCGCGTTCAGAAGACTGCATTGCAATAGAACTAGAAAATTTGAAAATCAAACACAATGAGTCATACATCCAGTTTTGTCACCGTATTCAAAATGTTAAGAGTTCATTAATTGCGAAAGTTAATAATTTAAGTGAGGAAGGGATTAAGGCAGCTAAAATGATAATTTATAACAATACCGCCTTACAAGTTTTTATGTACAATTTGCCGGAGGAAATGTTGCGCATAGTCCGTTTGAGACAGTGTAATACGTTGGAAAATGCGTTAAGTGTGGTTACGGAAGAGGTTAATTTCTTAGAGCAATATAATGCGAAAAATAATAAAACTAGGTCAAACGCTGCCCAGCGCCCTAGCTTTCAAAGTAATACAAAACCTTTTCTCAACAATTCTGGCCAGGCGTTAAATCAAGCGCCTAATCAGCAAAATTTTAAATTTGGCATTCCTAATCATGGCCAATCGCATTTAAGACCAAATTTTGCACCCCTGAATAGAGGGTTGCCATTCCAGGGTCCATACGCTGCACATAATACACCCCAACGCAACTTTAATCAGGGTCCTGTACAACAATATCGCGCGCCCTTCCAGCATAGCGGATTTAAATTTGGAATTCCTCAAAATCACCAGAATACTAACCAATTTAAGCCTGGTTTATACAATAATAACGGTTTTAAATTTGGCATCCCACATCAACAGCCTTCTAATAACAATCAAGTTAAATTTGGCATGCAAAATCAGCAAAATTTACCTAAACATAAGATTGACAGTGATGTTTCTATGCGTACCTTACCTGTGCGACAAAATATGCTAAATAATGAATTATTTTATAGTGAGGAGCCATCTAATGGTTTAGAATATTACCCACATAGTAATGAGTATAACTACTACACTAATGAGTCACAAATAGAGTACGATGAGACAGAGGGACTCCCTGTTAATTATGCGGAAACTTCGGAAAATGTACTGAATGAGGAGGTTGACCCCAACTCTGAAAATTTTTACAATGTAGCCAGCACCAGCAAAATCAAATAATAAATTTAAATTATTGTGACAGCATATTAAAATTACCTCACATTGAAATCCCCGAAATTAACTCCAAATTTCTTATTGACACGGGAAGTAGTAGGTCATTCATTAGTCCCGCCAAGGCTCAGGAATTTTTCAGTGAATTCAAAGAGTATGAGCCATTTACCGTAGTAAGTACTCATGCACAAAGTACCCATAGTGAGGTGATATATATACCGCTACTTAAAACCTTTAAAAGCACACTTTATCAAAAATTTTATATATTTGACGTTGATGGAAGATACGACGGACTTATAGGTTCTGATCTTCTTAAAAAACTATCAGCTAATATAGATATGGCTAACCAAGTTTTACAAACACCGAACGCATGTATACCTATAATTTATACCCCACCTTATGAAATACTTATAGAACCTAGAACTGAAAAGCGAGTGCGTATTCCAACAAACTACTGCGATGGAGAAGCTATTTTAGATTTTACAGAATTTAGGGAAGGCATTCGAATGCCTGCAGCAATAGTAACATGTAAAAATTTTCTCGCTGAAACCATAATACAAAATACCACAGAACAGGAAATTAAGATAACCATCGAGAAACCATTCAATGTCAGTGTATTTAAAAATGAAGAATGTCGCGTAAATGTAGTTTCAGGAAACTTTAAAACAGATAATATTCTAAAAGAAAATTTACAAAAACTCAGGCTTGAGCACACGAACGAGGAAGAACGCGAAAGTATTTCTAACCTATGTTATGAATATCGCGACATATTTTACAGTGATAAAATTCCACTCTCTTTTACAAACCAGGTAAAACATACTATTCGCACAACTAATGAAAACCCCATATACATCCGCCCTTATCGACATTCTCCCTTTCAAAATGAGGAGATACAAAAACAAGTAGATAAACTTTTAGTAGATAACGTAATTCAGGAATCCCATTCCCCATGGAGTGCACCAGTTCACCTGGTTCCCAAGAAAATTGACGCATCTGGGGAAGTCAAATACAGGATGGTGGTAGACTACCGACGCCTCAATGAAATCACTGTGGATGATAAATACCCCTTGCCAAACATAAGTGACCTCTTCGATAAACTTGGTAAATCTACTTACTTCACTACTTTAGATCTTGCTTCCGGTTATCATCAAATTGAAGTAAATCCAGCTGACACAGCAAAAACTGCATTCACAACCCAATCAGGGCACTTCGAATTTAAACGGATGCCGTTTGGCCTCAAAACTGCCCCGGCAACGTTTCAACGAGCCATGGATAATGTCCTCCGTGGCCTCCAAGGTATTCATTGCATGGTTTATTTGGATGATATCATTATCTTTAGTTCTAGCCTCCCTGAGCATATTTCAAAATTAAGAAAAGTCTTCGACCGACTTAGGGAAACAAATTTAAAGGTGACTTTAGACAAAAGCGAATTTTTAAGAAAAGAAGTTTTGTATCTAGGTCATGTTATAACGAAAGAAGGCCTAAGACCTAACAATGACAAAATTAAGGCAGTGTTAAATTTCCCATTACCCCAAACTGTAACGGAAATAAAAAGTTTCCTAGGGTTAGTAGGTTATTACCGAAAATTTATCCATAATTTTGCCAAAATTACACAACCATTAACCTCTTGTCTAAAGAAAAGAAACAAAATAGAATTTACTAAAGAATATATAGATGCATTCGAAAGATGCAAAGAACTTCTAGTTAATGCCCCAATATTGCAGTTCCCGGATTATGAGAAACCCTTTGTTCTTACAACAGACGCGTCAAATTTCGCCCTTGGCGCTGTCCTATCACAAGGCCCTATAGGTAGTGATAAACCGGTCGCCTATGCTAGTAGAACCCTAAATGATGCGGAAACACGGTACAGCACGATAGAGAAAGAAATGTTAGCTATCATATGGGCTACAAAGCATTTTCGACCGTACCTATACGGGAGAAAATTTAAAATATACACTGATCACCGGCCTTTAGCATGGCTTAAAAGTATCAATGAGCCTAACAGTAAGATTACACGGTGGAAATTGCGCCTAGCGGAATTCGATTTCGAGGTAATATACAAAAAGGGTTCACAAAATAGCAACGCTGACGCTCTATCTCGTATAAAGGTAAACGCTTTAGGAGAAAATGATGACGTATCAATGAAAGTAAATTTAGATGAAAAAGAACAGAAATTACAAGAATATTTAAGTGATCTAACAAATAAAGTTACTGAATTAGGTAAAGCTAGAAACCGCGAGCGTTCAGAATCTCCCATAACTATCTCTTCTTCTGATTCCCATAAAACTGTAGATCAGCCAGAAAACTGCGGACGCCGATCGCCTTACCCGATTCCTTCTATAGATAGTTCTACAGCATCCGCATCTGAAACACAAAGTTGCGATAATATAGAAACAATACATTCTGCCCGTGACTTAGATACAGAAGGTATACTTATCTTGCATGAAGCCGTAGACACGAAGCCAAATCAAATACTCGTATACACCTGGAACAGAAATCAAATATCAGTTAAAAATTTGTCTAGAAAAAAACAAAAAATACTAGAAGTCCACTTACCCGAAAATAATGCTGATCTTGCTAAAACTTTCCTTTTGGAATATACTAAGCCTAAAATAAAATATTTTTTTTACTTTGAGAGTGAATCACATCGCAAACTGTTTTCTCAAATTACTACAACACTTTTTAAAAAGGGAACAGTAAAATTTTATGAGTGTACCAAGCGAACTATATATGTAGATAATGAAGACGAACAGCGAGATATTATTATTAAATACCACACAGGTAAAAATAGCCATAGGGGAATCAAAGAAACTCTAGCACATTTAAAACGTACTTTCTATTGGCATTCTATGGAAAAAACGGTGGCTAGTATATTAAACTCGTGCGAAACATGTAGGATGATGAAATATGACCGCAAACCCTTAAAACCAGAACTGCAACTTACGCAGACTCAGACAAAACCCTTTCAGGAAATATTCATAGATACTTTCACAATAGAAGGAAAAATTTACCTTACAATAATTGACGCTTTTAGCAAACTGGGACAGGCCATGGAAATCATAAATAAATCAACACCTGAAGTCGTTAGAGCCTTGATCAAGTACTTTTCATTATACGGCGTCCCCAATAGAATAAGTTCAGACCCGGGTATGGAATTCAATAACTTGTTAATGAAGGAAATGCTGTCATTTTATAAAGTTAACCTACACATTAGCACTCCGCACAATCCCAATTCTACAGGTTTAATAGAGAGGTTCCACTCTACTATTATAGAGATATATCGTATTGCGAAATATGAGCGGAGGGCCACTGATGCTGCCTCAGTTATGACGTATGCGATTATGTCCTATAACCACACTATACACTCGGCTACAGAATTAACACCCTTTGAGGTTGTATTTGGACATACCGAATCTAATAGTGCTTTTTCACTAGACTTCGAAAAACAGTTTACTCAACAGTTAGTTAAAGAACATGTAAGGAAAACGAAATACTTATATAAATATTTAACGGACAAAATTACTCGAAATAAAGAAAATATTGTTAATAAACGCGGAGGTGAAACCCAGTTCGATATAGATATAGGAGACGATATTTTTACAAAAGGCGTGAACAATAGACGTAGTAAAGATAAAGCAAGGTACCAAAAAGCACAAGTTACAGGCCCAATTCAAAGGAATACTTTACCAGTTATTACTAATAACCGAGAGACTAGAGTTCCGATTAAAGACGTTAAACGCCCTCCACAGGTTATTGCTTCTGGGGATGCAAATGATCCAAAGCCAGGCCCTTCTACTGCACCGGATTGACAGGAATCCGGGGCTTCTACCAGTCAGAGAAGGTCAAGCCTTCATCAGCTTCGACAAGTGGACCATAATTAAAGTTTTAGATTTAAGTAAAATATACGATGAAATTAAATTAAATATAAATAGTTATATAGCATTTAAAAATGAAGTTTATAATTGTATCAATAGGAAAATGTTGGCAACAGACTTAATTAATATAGAGTTACAAACTAAGTATATGATGTCTAGTACTATAGATAAATATAAGCAATTATTTCCTACGGCAAGATTTAAGCGTGGCTTAATTAATCCCCTTGGTTCTTTGATAAAGTTTATAACAGGCAACCTGGATAATGATGATGCATTAAAGTTTGAAGAAATAATTAATAAAATAAAAACAAAACAAGACGCTATAAATGAGAAAATGACAATAGTTACAGAAATGATACATATCTTTTCAAATGTAGCAAATTCTACTAAAAGCAACTTTATGAGAATAGAAAAAAATATAAAGGAAATAGAAGTTTACCTTAATAAGACCACGTATAAAGAGAACATAGATAAAATTATACATATTTACATGTCATTTTTAAATAATTTCCAAATTTTATATATTCGGCTCAATGAAGTTGAAACCGCGCTTGCTTTTAGTAAAATTAGGATATTACACCAGTCTATCATAGACCCAGAAGAATTTCTATCTATACTTAAGGAAATAGAACTTACTGATAAGCTAGTATTTCCAGCCACTTCGGAAAATATTGTAAAAATTGAATTATGTACCGAAATAAAAGCTTATATCAGACAAAATCAGATAAAGTTTGTTTTACACATTCCTTTAATTTCAAGCGAAGTTTATAACTACTTTAAATTAATCCCAATACCAATTTCAAGTAATTACGTCAGTCAAACTTCCATAATCCTTCCCAAATATCCTTACGTACTTGTGAAGGGGTTGAAAACAAGGCTGCTCTCCCAACCATGTTCTGAAATTGATGAAGAACAATTTTTATGTTATGAAAATGACCTCACAACTCAAAGGAAAGATGATTGCGTCACTGAACTTATGAAGTTTTCGACAAATACGTCGAGCTGTCACCCTATACCAGTTGTTATAAAAGATGTGAAAATTGAACCAATACCGCTTAACCGCTGGATCATTTACACAAAATACGAAAATGTACTTACTGAATATTGTAAAGAAGAAACAGCCCAGGAAGTTATACTTGGTACTTACCTTTTGACTTTAAACAATGATTGTCACGTAAAAATTAAAGAAATTACTCTAAAGAAACATGCTACTGAAGGAAAGAAGATATTCGAGACAAAATTACCTTTACTTCAACTGCCCAAGGTCAACAATACCTCAGAGCCGCTGAAGACCATTCCTCTCGATGAGATCAACCTTGCTGACATCCAACTTCTGAACTATTTAGTGCGAAAAAGTGATTTAAGTGCCGAAAGTGAAAGTCAAAATTCCCCAAGTGTTCTAACCGGATTTAGCATAGGAAACTTAGTTATAATCATAGCTTTAGTTATCCTTATTGTATGTTATAGATATAAGCTTTTGCCAAAAATTTGTAATTTGAGGAAAACTCGAGACAATCCTACGGATAGTCTCGAACTTACGGAGGGAGGAGTTATGCACGGCGCCACCCATAGAGACGTAGTTCTAATAAACGCATAGTGCACATTCTGTGTATTGCACCCACGCATTATCGGACCACCGTGATATGTTGATGCGGCAACGGCCGACCCATTGTTCATAGCATTAAGCTAACATTAAAGTAGTCTGTAATTAGCTCTCTAAGTGTCTACTTGTAAAGCCATAAGCTCTTACAATAAAAATCTTTCTGAAAACTTTATAAGTTGTTTTTAAAAAGCTCCCGTTCACGCTCCGTAACTTAATTACCTATTGATTTCTTATGTTTTCGCGATTGTTATTCATTAAATTAAACAAACCCAACCACTATATGCGTTTTGATAAGCCTCAAGTCCTTGCAAAGGAAAACAGATTCATTCCAAGGATGTTACGTGAAGCTATTAAAATTAAAAAACATCCTAATTTCAATAGAGAGGATGGATGGCAGGTACCGCCAGCTTGGGACCCAGTCATTAACTTAATAAAATCGCAAACTCGGAAGCAGACTGCAAGACCCTTAGATACTGTGAGCCAATACTGCGTGAATCGGAATAGTTCCCAATAAAAATTTCAGGCGGTAGTTTGTAATCTTATGACATCAAAGACAAATGTTAACTTAGTCTGCCTGCGACCATGAACGCTGTAAAGTGTTTGAAACGTCAGGTGTAAATAAATAAGTAATAAACGCGATAAAACCGTATTAAAATAGTTTAATTTAATGAATAGTATACCTATGTTTAACAAATACATTATTTCTTTCTTTCTTATATAATATCTATGTATATATCCAAAATTACATATACATATACTATATGAATTAAGATAAATGGTCAATTAATTTTTATACCCATTTGTTCTGAAGTTGTACATACATGTTCATTGACCCAGTTTTCTACCAAGCAAATGTGCATATGCTTAAGACCACACACTTACAACTGCAAATAATATTTATATTACTTTTTGATTGATTTATTTATTTAATGTACCTACATCCATACTAACATTATAAGTGTGAAAGTATGTCTGTCTATCTGTCTGTCTGTCGATTATGCTTTCACGGCCAGACCGCTCAATGAATTTTTGATGAAATTTGGTATGAATATAGAAGAAGACCCGGAGTCAAACATAGGCCACTTTTTGACTTAGGTGAAGCTGCGGGAAACAACTAGTGCTATAGGAATTGGATACTTACGAGTATCATAAGGAAAACTAGGTAAACAAAAGTTTCTACTTATTACTAAACAAATTTCTTCCAGCATATTATTCAGCAAGTCGTGGGTTAGGGCATTGAGGCACTTGATGCCTGATGGGTTTCTAACGGAATCATTTTATTAGTTATCAGGCATCAGGCATCTCGATTAAATCATAGGCCGAAATGACATTTTATTTATTTGAATTCTGAAGACCAAGGAAAAGATGGCGCAACGATTTGGACAGTTTCCAACCAGATTGGATGCAGAAAGCAATACAGCACAATACAAAAACTCTTTATTGCACAACAAGGATACATTGTTAAATACAAGCAATTACAAGAAAAATAACCTCGCGCAAAGGCGGCCTTAACGCAATAGCAATTTCTTCCAGGCAACCTTTCGGAAAATTGAATAAAGATATTAAAGATAGTGCGCGGTAGGTGTCAAAAAGCTCTATCATAACAGACGAATAGAGACGTAAGGGGGAGCCTTTATCTAGCAGTGGGACACAATATCTTAAGGCTAGGAAAAAATCTAAAGTGTGTATAACTGCTGTTATAATTTATCGTAGCGTGCGTGTATGAGGCACGCGTGGTAATCGAATCCATCTTTAATTTGCACTTTCCGTGATCTGTTCGACCAAACAAACTAAGTCTTTTATTTTCTCTTACCATTGCTATCAATTGTTTATCGATGCCTCTGTGGTCCAGTGATTAAGATGTTCGCCTGCAGATCTAGAGATCATGGGTTCGATCCTCACGGGAAGCATACTTTGTTTAGTTATTTCCAGTTTCGTTAGGACATTGCAGGCTTGAATCACCTGATTGTCTGATAACAAAGATGATTCCGTGCTTCGGAAGGCACGTTAAACCGTTGCTCATGCTGATAAAAGTGTCAATAATGTTTTTGGAATTTGTTTTAATATATTATCTTTTGTTCCAGATTGCGGTCCTGGAGGCAAACGCATATTGTTTACGTCTGTCTATAAGGTAATTATTTGTAAAAATTAGATTGTTTGATATTGTATCCATATAGGTCGTTAAAAGAACCACGCCAGAGGCCAAAAGTAGATTCTGATAAACTAAACACAAGGTCGATTGAACATGGGTTAATGTGTTTTGAGTTTGGTTACTATTGTATTAACAACAGACGGACATTTTTTTGGTTTTGTAGATAGTGGTACGGAATCGTTCGAACAAGAGTCCGACTCGCTTTCGGAGCTAAGCTTTGGAATTCACTTCCTGTGGAAGTTAGGCTGTCACAAAGTTTAAACGCTTTTAAAGTAAAACTTTTAAATTCTCCTTTGCTGAACTTGACATGAAAATGTATAAGCTAGGTGTAGATATTTATTTATTTATTCACAGCTACTCACTACACTTACAGTTTCCCAAGACGTATAGTGAGTTAAATAAGTACAATTAGTTGGTAATTGACAAAAAACTAATACATGCAGATATGAAATAAGTTAAATTTACATTGAATATGTGAACTTGAGGGAGCTGTGCAACGAGATCGTTGAGTAGCGTCAGGGCTTGATTGGTCGGCGCGTACCGTGAGGTGCAAGAATGGACCTCCGCGGTCGAGAACAGAGGACGGCGACGCAACTGTCTGTACACAGTAGACACATAAATATATGTTTATTTATATGTATGTATGATTATTCTATATAAGTATGTAGGTTTATTTAATGTATTTCCTTCATAATAATATTATATTGTACACGCTTCTACTCTTCTGGTAAGCATATCTTCTCCTGTCACTCGCTGGTGGACTGTAAGAGATCCCTAAATGAGATTAGTCCGCCATTGTACTTATTGTTTTTCCATGCTTGTCTATGTAAATTATTTGTTTTTTTTTTTGTACAATAAAGATATTACATATATATTAACAAACAAACAAACTCGCACTTGGTCTGTTTTATTTATTTATACACCAGTCTATCTGTTGAACATTCTCTTACAGTATTCTACAAAATATTTCTATTTCTTCTTCGTCCAAGCGTGTTTTTCCTAGTTTCAGTACGCATCTGACACAACCTAACGACTGCAATCTATCGACAACCAGGGCCAACGGCTCAACGTGCTTTCCGAAGCACGGACGAGTTTGAGATAGAAAATGACATGGCACGTCATCGCTTGACTTGGGCATCCGCTATGGATACGCGCATCGAGCTTCTCAACTAAAAGAGATTTCTATACTCACCACATTTGATAAATTTTCTGAGTAGTACCTTATTATTTCCTTTATTGATACTCAGTATATTTTGTACATTTTTAAATATTACATGTTTTTCTTTTTAAAATACAACATTTAAAAATATACAAAAACGGGGCACCCATCGGCAGCGGAGTTAGACCTAAGCTGCTGGTGGTCAGGGCTCCAGAGAGAGGAATCTCCTCACAATGCGAGCCGTGTCCAGAAGTACTGCCTTCTGCATCTGTGCCTTGACCCAACTGCCAAGCGTGAGTCTCTCTAGATGACGGTCGAGACTCTTCGCTATTAATGCGTTCGTACTAACAAAAATCGAAACAATTATCGACGAATAATTTTTTGTATTATTATTAGACATGTACATATTCTTTCTTGCTTCTTTACGTTAAAATAAACAAAATAATTACCTTCGTGTTAAACAGTTTCATTTTTAATGATTTGTCTTTTGAAATACAAACGAAAAGTTAATGTCGAATTCGATATTAAAAAAATAAAGTTTAAGGATTTAATTAAACATACACCATTTGGTAAATGCCACTGTTTCAAAATGTCTACGTCTGACCCCACATATACATCTGCAGGTACATTAGTGGTCCCATTAAATAAATTAACTGATTACATATAGAGATTCGTCACATTGACATCCATACTAATATTATAAATGCGAAAGTCTGTCTGTCTATCTGTCTGTTTTTTTTTATACAACTAAGTAGGCAAACAGGCGTACCTGATGGTAAGCGGTTACCGTAGCCTATGAACGCCTGCAACACCGGAGATTTCACGAGCGCGTTGCCGACCTGTCCGCTATCATCACAGCGACCCCTCTGGAGCCTGGCGACCCTACTCACCAGCAGGAACACAACACTGCATCACAGTGTTATTTGGCTGCGGTTCTGTAGGGTGGAGGTACTTCCCCTAGGGGTCGTTGTGCTGATAGCGGACAGGTCGGCAACGCGCTCGTGACATCTCCGGTGTTGCAGGCGTTTATAGGCTACGGTAACCACTTTCCATCAGGTGGGCCGTACGCCTGTTTGACTACTTAGTTGTATAAAAAAAAATAACTGATTATAGAGGTTCGTCACACTTTGAGATCTAATCATACTAATATTATAAATGCGAAAGTCTGTCTGTCTGTCTGTCTATATAAAATAAAATCAAGTAAATTTATCGTAGTTATGTGCTACCAGCGGCGACGGATTCAACACGACACGCTATTTCGATACATCTTGTACTAGAATTGCAGTTTCGAGTTAATTTCTTCCTGGATGAGGTCAATTTTGTGTGGTACAAGTGACGAGACTGCAGCGGGAGTCTGCGAATAAATCTTGAAATCTACGTCACAGACTCGTATAATGTATAACTGTGGTTGAGAAATTATCTTAGTCGTGTGTCTGTCTGTCTGACTGTCTGTTACGCTTTCACGTCCAAACCGCCGAACGGATTTTGATGAAGTTTGGTATGAATATATTTAAAGACCTGGGGTCAAATATAGTCTAACGGGAAACAGCTAGTAAAGTATAATTTTATAATTTTTGTTTTATGCATATTTCTTAAATTTCGTGTTATTTTATAAGTTACCTTATCTCCTTATTTTGTGTTAACTTATTCGTGATTTCGATTTGCTGTAACTTCGTACGTGATGTTAGATGCCACGAATTTTAGACGTAGAATTATTCAAAAGTTTTGTGTACACAAATTTTATAAATATTTTCACGTTAGAAGTTTACACCAAATTCAGTCGTTTATATTTTTATTAACGCGTAGAAGTATATGACTTAATAAATTTTTGTTTTTTGTCTTTTACTTTATACATTAATATTCCTACTCGAACCCCGCTTCCGCTTATGCCTTAGCCAGATAATACTCAAGGAATTGATTGAGACGAGCGTCTAATTTAATGTTAATTGGAAGCATTTAACGGGTCTCGCCCCTAATAGTAGTAACGGTGTTTAAACGCCTTAATTGTTTGGGCTGAACCCACAGGTTGAACCTATTCAATGACAACACTTAACTCACATAATGACCTTATGTTTTCGTAATTGTTACACATAAGGTTAAACTATTTTAGTACGGCTTTTTTCGCGTTTATTACATACTAGCTGTTTCCCGCAGCTCCGCCTGCGGTATATAGCCTATGTTACTCAGGGTGAATGTAGCTTTCCAATGGTGAAAGAATTTTTGAAATCGGCACAGTTGTTTTTAAGTTTATTCATTACAAACATACACACAAAAATACAAATCTTTCCTCTTTATAATATTAGTGTAGATGTAGACTAGCTGTTTTAAATCCGTTCAGCGGTTTTGCCGTGAAAACTTAACAGACAGACAGACAGTCAGAACGACAGACAGATGTGAGCGTAAGCTTGAGAAGTCTACCGACACCAGCTACTCCACACATGTATTTTTTGTATTCACGAAGAGGCGATAGCCTTGATAGGGAAATTTAACAGAGCAAAAGATAATGTTTTATATTCACAATAGGTAGAAAAAGAATTTATTAAGATAAAAAGAATACAGTTGCTATAATTAGATGAGGAAATTAAAAACAAAAATATTGATTTGCATGAAAAGTGGTGATATCATTATTTTCTTTCCACATAAATAGGTTAATCGAATTTAACATTCAAAATAGAATTGGAAAATGGTGACTCACTCAAATACTGCGAGACGAATATTTTTGTTCGATATCCAATGATGGTCGTTCGTTAACGAAGGATTATCGTTCGGCATAATATTGTCATACATTTCAAAAAGAAATCCTTGCGATCGTGGTTTGGTATTGGTAAATACCATAGATTAATAATTGGTCTCGCGAATGCTCGACTAAATACCGCGCTATGAAGAACTTTATATTGTAGTGTGTGTAAGACAATGTGCAAAGACGAAACGAGAAAGAGTTATTTCTTGTACTATTATTCTTGCATAGTTTGAATACGCAAACATTTTGCTTCTGTTTTTAATCTAAAATTTTAAATTTATCTCGACTTCCAACTCACTTATCGGTTGCGGCGTGACTGACGCGGGTATGCCGCAAGTACGCTGAATTCGCGTAGTTTTAGTTGCCGCATTTGTCTAGTACGCCGACGGTATCTAGTCGAGCGCGCGCGAGACCAATTATTAAGAGTAATCTAAGGGTAAATAGGTTAACGTCACTTGTATTTACTGTGATTGGGGCCATGTAACCCGCTCGACACTCCCGGTAAGATATTCGTAAAGCACAAACAATCCTCATTCAAAGATTTAGTTAAGTCTCACTACCTTTCTAAGGTTCAATAAGCTTGTCTCTTTTTTTATGTCACTACTGTCCTACTCGTTTTATGTATTTTATTTATTTTTAGTAGGTTTATATATATACAAGAATATCTATGTAAGTTGGTTATCTGTTTTGTTGTAGATAACATCTAAGCTTTCTGCACCGCTCGTTTAAGTTTTTTTTTTAATTCTCTGCTCCTTTCTACTATAAGGTTGGCTGGAAGAGATTGCATTAGCGATAAGTCCGCCTTTGTACTCATTTCTCTTAATGTTTATTGGTTTCAATGCTGTATTTCAATCTTTTCTTATATGTATGTAAATGGTGCAATAAAGTGTTCATTCATTTATTCATTCGATGTGAATAAATGACCCACAATATCAAAACTTGAGACCCCTTACTGCATAATAGAAGACCTTGAATTCATCACGACCTTTGCTACAATAAAAATCATTGACACATAATGACTACAAAGCATATAGAATTATATGTTAACACATCATTTCTCAAATTATGATCATACAATTATCTCATACATCACCTTGGCGTGAAGGTTTATAGAAAGTTGCTATTCGTCTTAAGCTGTATTCTTTAGTTTCTTTAGTCGTTAAAAAGTAGCCTATGTTTGACCCCGGGTCTTCAACTATATTCATACCAAATTTCATCAAATCCGTTCAGCAGTTTAGCCTTGAATGCGTAACAGACAGACAGACAGACTTTTGCATTTATAATATTAGTATGGATGTTTCGTATTTGTTGAGCTAGCAACATCAGCGAGTGGACTAATTTTCATTCGTTACAATCGGAATGTCGAACGATTTTCATTCGACACATGAGTCAAAAATAGGTCTTCAGGTGTGTATTAATGATGACGTATGTCAAGCGACGGCGTGCGCGGCCTGTATTGGATTGGTAGCCATTAGCGGCACTTTTTGTCTCAAGCTCCTACGTGCTTTGGAAGCCACGTTAGGCTGTTATAATCGTCAGGCTATGTCCTACCATAAGGCAGCCCGAAAAATCTAAAAAATTCCAACTACCTACTAACACACCCATCATATTGTGAAAGTTTTACCGAACTGCAACGGCAGTCTCTCCATTGCATTAGCCAGTGTCGCCATATCTAGAACTATGATGAAAAGCGTATCCTCGGCTCTAACATAAGATGATGATGCTACTGGTAATATTTGGAGCGTGGCCAAAACTGATAGATTTTTCGGACTGCCTTAAGGCATCTAAGTTAGATTAGTAAAACACAGCCTAACGACTGTTTTATCGGTAACATCTGGGATCAACGGCTTAATGTGACTTCCGAAGTACGGAGGACCTCTAGATAAATATTAATTATAGTGATCGGGTCAAAAATCTAGGTGTATGGATGGATAGCAAACTGACATGGATTCCACAAACCTCAGAGGTTAGCAAGAGGCTCTTCTTTACGTTCAACACCTTAAAAAGACTAAGTAAATTCCTACCTATAGAGACCAAAACTATGCTCGCGAATTCCCTTCTTCTACCTGTCCTAGACTATGCTGATAACAGCTACACCGACCTCACAGAGCAGCAACTTGATAAACTTGAGCGTCTTCAAAATCTTTGTATTCGATTTATATTTGGTCTTCGCAAGTATGATCATGTTTCTCAATTCCGCTCTAAACTTGAATGAATTAATTACTTATACTCTTAGACTTAATTTATTATACTCAATTCTCTTCAATCCTTTATCCCCTGCTTACTTAAGAGAGCGCTTCGAATTCTTCACTGAGATTCAACAAGAACGTAAATTACGTAGTGCCGAAAATCTACGCCTAAGAACTCCTGCTCACTCCACTACCTTCTACTCTGATTCTTTTACGGTCAAGGCAACGCGACTGTGGAATTCCCTGCCACTGCCTATTCGAACGGCTCAACCTCTGACCAGTTTTAAGTCGCAAGTAAAGTCCCACTTTCTTTCCTCACTGTAGCTTCGTTCCTTTTCAGTACATCTTGTTTCAGTCTCCACTTCTCGTGTTTTTTTATAGTTTATTTATTAAATATAAATATATATACATAATTATTTATTTTTTATTTACGTATATTAGTATTTATTTTAAGTAGTTTATGTATCGTGTACTTCTGTTATTCTGCCTAGCGTTGTTCTGTTCTTTATGCACCATATCCTTTCTTTATATTTCAAACTACCCTCAGGTTGCCTGGAAGAGATTGCTTGAGCGATAAGGCCGCCTTTTGTATACATACTGTGTTCACATTTTATGTAACATATTTAATTTGTATTTCACTGTGTGCAAAGAAGTGTTAAATAAATAAAATAAATAAATAAAAAGCCACTAATGACATCCAATCCAATAAGGAACGCGTTTCGTCGTCGCTTGACACACACAATCGTTACGGATACACATGCCCCGCTCGGCCATCGAGTATGAACAAAGTAATGATTTTCTATGTTTCCGCAGTTGTTACACATAAAATTATGAGTACTATGTAATTGTAAGTACAATGTATCCTTGTTGTGCAATAAAGAGATTTGTATTGTATTGTATTGTACTTTTTAAAATAGGCTGTAGTTTTGTATTTTTATGACATCACAGACAAATGTTAACTTAGTCTGCCTGCGACCATGAACGCTGTAAAGTGTTTGAAACGTCAGGTGTAAATAAATAAGTAATAAACGCGATAAAAACCGTATTAAAATAGTAATGAAGAAAGTAATTCTCTTACATATTTTTCTACTTATTTTCCAAACAACACTTATCTTTGAAACAACCTGATCACTTTAAGATTGCATAAACTCAGCGTGAAATATTATGCTCCACGACTCTACGGTCGCTTTACACGGTACTTCCAATGGTATATTTTTATACATACAATTTACTATTTAAAATTGAAGAAAATTAAAAAAATATTTGACGTTATTTTTGTTTCGCTTGTAAGGTTCCTAATTATCCAAAATTTTGATTAAACCAGGTGAAAATTCAGTGTATATAATCTATATTTATTTTCATTCATAAACTTTTATTTGATATTAAAAAAACATAAATTTATAATCGACATTTCAAAAAAAATAATATACAAAAATCACGACTTAACGAGGAAAATGAGCTTAAAATAAAAATGTTCTCAGTGGCATCTATATTATAAACAATACTAGCAACCCGTCCCAACTTCGTCCAGCGCTATAGCCTTCCTCTATAAATAGGCTATCCAACACTGAAAGTATTTTTCAAATCGGACCACTAGTTTCTAAGATTAGCGCGTTCAAACAAACAAACTCTTGAACTTTATAAATAGTAAATAAATAATATTATAGAATAGATAATATTAGTAGCAATAGATTAAAAAAAGTATTGTGTCAAATCAACCAACAAATAAATAATTTGAATTTGTTTTTTCGCACCAACTCTCGCTCGCTTCGCTCACTTCTCCAATTTTCTACGAGATTAAAGCTACTTTTATAAGTACTAAATTACATTTATCATAAAAATCTTGTCTGTTTCTTCGCCATAAAAGTACCATAAAAGAAAATTGATTCGCCTATAAAATTACGGAGAATATATTTATTTAGGGACACTAGCCTCCATAATAGGAAAATTCAATAAAATATCTTGACGCTTGTATCCTATTATTCCCATAAAGCACATAAAATATTGCCTAGGACCGTAAAAGTTCAAGTAAATATTATGTGGAAGACATGATAATAATCTAAAGTAAGTACATACAGGCTGATACAAAGCCTTATCATATTTAATTGATTCAGATTTCAGGCATTACTTTGCGGAAGTTAAAGTTACAAGTACTTACCATTTTTTTTTTAATTGCCACCCACTATACTGTTAAGTTAAAAGGCAGCTATATGACTCCTGGTTTTAAACTATATTCATACCAAATTTTATCAAAATCCATTCAGCGGTTTGGCCGTGCAAGCGTAACAGACAGACATACTTTCGCATTTATAATATTATATGTATTTTGGTGCCATATATGATGAAAATAAAGAGGCAAAAAAGGGTATTTGTATTGTATTGTAATTGTAAACCTATAAAATGCAAAACCGGTGTGGCCTACTCTTAAGCTTGTAGGCCCAATTCAGCTCAATTTAATTCATATGAAACAATCATACGGAGGTCAAACCCATGACCCTGTGGTAATAAGCTGACCATAATACCGCTACTCTATAAGGGGCTAATTAATCGAATTTGATCGAATCTATTGGCCGTTATAAGGAAATTATAAAAGGTTAGGGTTAAAGTTGAATTCGCATTTTTAATATTTGTCCTAACTACTAACTTGTTCGACAATAAAATTAATTACTTATTTTAACTAATGGTTGACTGGGATGGAACGCAGAAGAGAGTTGAGTCCGCTAATTGTCAAAGTATTTGATTTTACTTGCGGCACAATAAAGATTTATAAATAAATAAATAAAATTATTAAATAACGTATTATTAATCTATCTGTGAAAATCACAATTTTGTAATATTATGCCTGTAAATCACTTTCGGAATTCCTAAAAATAGTCGACGACATGATTTTGTTATTGTTTCGTGATCCAAAAATTTCTCATTTTTTTCGCCTCCGGCCTATTAGTCATCTTAACCTTAGATTATCCATTGAAAGCTAACCTTTTATACCGTAACTAATATACCACAAAGAAATATCTAATTTTAATGAATGTTACAATATTTTTAACTAACACTCTTTGCTTAAATAAACTAGGTTTTTGAATAAATTTGTACAAAAAATCCCGTTACGCCAAACAATTTAGACAATTTGACACCGGTAGGTTTTGTCTGTATGTTTGTCACGCCATTCTTCGTTAATTATAGTCAAAGGAAGTGGATTTTACGGTGATTATTTTGTATCACTTAACTGACCTAATTGTTGATGTTTTTGGAGCGGGAAAAGATATTACGTTTTGGTGTAATTGAATTTAAAAAATAAAAAAGCCAACGGCCGCTCTTCATATAACTTGGTGCAAAAGTAAAAAGTGTTGGCATGAAAAAAATGTGGGTGTTATTTCGATGATTAGATGATGTCTATCTAATCATTTCTTAATAAGGCATTAAAGCTATATCAGTTTAAAAATATTAATTTGAATTTCTCCTAGTTGCGTTCTCAGCTTACCTACGCTTCGTCATGTCCTAGATTTGACGGCACTGGTTATTACAATGGAGCGACTGCCGACCGACCACCGAAACCCTTTTTTACAGGGAAACCGGACCAACAGGAACATAGCTCAAGGTGTGTTAGCTAGCCAACATTGTCAAATTTTTTCATACTGCCTAAGGCATCTGACAAAGCGTACCGATTGCCATCTATCGATAACAACAGATGCCAACGGCTTGACGTGCCTTTCGCAGCACTTTAGAGCTCTATATAAAAATTGCCACTAAATGGCGACCAATCCAATACGGGTCGCGTCTCGTCGTATGACACGCGCATTCGCTCGGTCGTCTATGGAGCTTCTCAATTACCGTGTCACCGTCAATTATTGGTCCATCCATACTAATATTATAAATGCGAAAGTCAGTCTGTCTGTCTGTTACGCTTTCACGGCGGAACCGCTGATCGAAATTTGTTGAAATTTGTTATGAATATAGTTCAAGACCGGCGCCAAATACAGGCTACTTTTTGACGCAGGTGGAGCTGCGGAAAACAGCTATTTTTCATGCCCATTACAACAGACATAATCACCTTTAAAAATCACTAATTTTCCTACTTCCTCGGGGCTAATATAAAAGATTCCCATAATGAAGGCACGACATAAATATGACGACCAAATTGGGCTGGAGTTGGTCGCAATAAATCCGAGACTTCATGGGAACTACGGTGTAGCGGATTAGATGGCAAGTGGGGCCACGAAACCAGCGATAGCTATTCGGCTAATGATTTTAAAGGAACCGAAAATGTATTTATTTAATATACCTCCATCAGTCTCCAGTCTCCTTCGTTGGTTGCATTACAGCTTGTTCACATATTTTTTTTAGTGGCAGAAAATAACAGATTTTTTTACTTTGCTTAATGTTATTACGGCCTTAATGCTTTAGGGTCGGCAACGCGCTCGTTACATCTCCGGTGTTGCAGGCGTTCATAGGCTACGGTAACCACTTACCATCAGGTGGGTTGTACGCCTGTTTGCCTACTTAGTTGTAAAAAGAAGAAATAAAAAAAAATAAGATCATTCTCTTCCAGTCAACCTTTTTGAGAAATAGAAAGGTAGTTCGACGCAAAAAAGTTACAGAAAAAAAATATATCGTTCTAATATAAGGATTTCGTATCACATCTGCCTTGTGTGACTTTATTTTATTAATGTATCAAATCAAATCATTTTATTCGCTTAAGTGTTAATGTCGTCATACATTTGGATCGCACAACAAACTGTCTCCAGCATGCAAGATTATAGAGTGCAATTAATATTACAATTAAT
Source organism: Euzophera pinguis (assembly GCA_947363495.1). Classification (NCBI taxonomy): domain Eukaryota; kingdom Metazoa; phylum Arthropoda; class Insecta; order Lepidoptera; family Pyralidae; genus Euzophera; species Euzophera pinguis. The sequence goes on along the minus strand of OX376178.1, from coordinate 8,740,053 downwards.
AATGTCAAACAAATTTAAGCCAAACACATCAATTAAAAAACATTATCAGATATTTTGTCGTGTGCAATGGCGGACTTATCCCTATAAGGGAAAAGTGTACGTACATTAATCCGTTCTCGTGGCCCCACATGACGCTCCTTATTTGTCTACGAGCTATCGGGTACAGTTACCCGCAATATTATCTTAGCCACAATAGGTTTAATCGTGCGATGCAGTCGTGATGTACAATGTACAGTCGACCGAAAATATTTTTATTTCACTTCAAATTCACATTGGTCGAGTAAGAGTTAAAAATGTACTGCTTCTTCTTTTGACGAATCAAAGTGGCTATAAATCATTTTGACCTGTACTTGGCTCGGAAATCTATACAATCAATACATATAAATCAGTCTTACTAGCTAGTCGCAAGAGACTTTAAGTCAACGTGGAGTTGGGAACGTCTACGTACCATAAGACTTCTAGTGTTAACACTTTCGCGGACAGTAACGTCTCTCGACGTAGGTAACAATTGAGTGCCATTGTGATTTTCTTGACTGTCCGTGAAAGTGTTAAATTAATAGTAATTTAACACTAGAAGTCCTATGGTTTAAATATTAATTGATTTACGTTTACTATTCCTATCTTTTAAATTGTAAAAAAGCACTTGTCGTAGCCACTGTATCATTAAATTCATGCAACTATATTTTTAATGTCAATTCTCTGTTCAACATATATATTTTTAATGTAAATTAATAATATACTTAATTGACAGTCGTTATGATATTGAGAAAATTGTTGTTTAATATATGTTTTTCATTTCGAATTTGCAAGTCTTAAATAACTATTTAGGTATAGTCGATTTCAGCTTCAGTTGAAACATTTTTCATATATTGAGACAGTTGGAAATTTTTACACAGTTTTTGGGTTAATGTAATATTCATACTTATATATTCACATATAACAGCCAACTAGACTAATAATAATTATTAAAATAGTTTAATTTAACGCGTAGTAATCGCGAAAACTTAAAATTATTTGTTGAGCATGAAATTTTTTAAGTAAAACATTTTCACCAACTCGCCTCCTAACTCTACCAATGTGAAATCATCTGATTCGTCTGTATCGATAATCTTTTGACGTTTTAAGTGTTGGCTTTGATGTTTGTGTATTTCTGTTGTGTCACGATCTTTAGCAACTTATTTTAGATTTTTTACTTAGATAGATATTATACTAGCTATGTTCGTAAGTAACTTTACTTGAAGTCAATCTCAATGGAAAAAAACAATAATGTAAACAATAGCAATGTATTAAAATAACTCATGAACTCACTAACATTCTATTAAAAATGCTTATCCACATTCACATCTCAATGAGCCCACAAATCATTTTCATTAAAAGTCCATCGACTTTCCTGTCTCAGACGGCCATATTTGTTTACATTATTGTCTTTTTCCATTGAGATAGACTTAGTTATATTTAAAGCTATGAATACTGAAGAAATCATTTTTAGAATTAGTTTAAATATGACAAATGTGAGTAACATTTTGATATTAGAGAAAATTAATAATTTTTAACAAATCGAATTCTTAAGCTTTTTAATCATTGACAAAGGAACGTTTTGTGTGGTTTCGATTGTCTATGTTTTCAATTATGATAAATTGACCTCTTCTTAGCAAGTAAAAGGCTGATTATATTTGTGAAGACAAGCCTTGTCAGTGGCTTCATCATCATCATCATTTCAGGCAGCCAGTCCACTGCTGGACATACGCCTCTCCTAATGATTTCCAGAATGAGAAGTTGCAAACGGCCTGCATCCAGCTACTGTTTGCACAATGGCAGGAGTCCTTTAAACTGTAGCCTCAAAAAAACTTATTTCCTTAGTGTAAGCCTTAAGATTTCACTACGAGATAAGATTTCACTAGTTTATCAAAGCACCAATCACCCTTCTCTATTGATTGATGATAGCGACATCTATTTTCAATAGTGGGAACTATCCATAATCGACGACATCATCGATACAATCTTATTGACATATTAACTGTTTATGAACCACTTATGGGGATAAAGTAATGCTTACTGTACATTTCAAAGTTAGTATTGACATACTGACGCCTGCCGATGGTTCTGCTTGAGTGAAACTTTGGTTTGTCGCGGTAAAATATATCTAGTCTTTGTTAAAGTATAGTATTTTAAGCGTAGGAAAGTGACAGATATTGACAATCTAAAGTACTTACTAAATTCACATCTAACTTCTTTGCTTTTTTTGCTTGTTGCCAAAAGTTCCTAGAATTGTAGTTTTCTTTACTACCAAGGTATTTACAAATCGAAGGTGACAGGAAAAGTCGGTAAGGGCCGGCCTAGGAGAACATACTGCGACCGAATCGCAGACATATTAAAAAAGGTAGATCAAGAGTACCCGTAATCGACGAGCGTGTATGACGAGAGTGATGAGCGTAGAAGAAGCGAGGGAAGTCTGTAAGGATCGTAGCAAATGGAAATCCGTAGTCTATACGTACCGACAAAAAAGGCGTGATGGTATGTATGTATGTATGTATGTAAGGTAGTTAAGAATTATAAATAGTACTTAAGTAACTTAGCCTGATTCTTCTGACTACGGACTTGAAATGCCTAAACTACTGACTTAGAATTGCTTAACTTAATAACTTAGTTTGTTCAACAATTTTTACTTGTTACTGGCTAAATACGTCTATTTAATGCCATATTAAAAAAAAAATATTCAAATAGGCCATTCTTCAGCACTTTCGAATCCTCAAAACTGTTTAATTATGTTTTTATTTTTGCAAACTATCAGCGTTTCGGAACGGACGCTGCTGAGAAGAACAAGTCGAAAGAGACTCGGATCAGTTTTTGTATTTAATTCCCATTTTTCCATTGATTCCCATAGAAAGCATACTTTTTTTAGTTGTTTCAATTTTGGTTAGGACATTGCAGGCTTGAATCACCTGATTGTCTGATAATAATGATAATACCATGCTTTGGAGGGAATATCAAGTCCCGGCTGCCATTTGGCGGTTGTTAAAGGAACCACATCCGATCCAAAAGGCGGTTCCGAAAAACTCTGACACCAGGGTATACAGGTGATTCAAGCCTGCAATGTTCAAGACATTAGCTTGGGAAGGCTTGAATAACCTGAATACTGGAAACAACAAAGTTGCTTCTCGTGGGACATCGAATTAAAGTCCTTCGGGCCTAAGCCAAACGCCTTAACCACTCGATCACAGTCATCAACACGAATAGAAGAAAGTCCATAGTGCAGAACGGTATCGCTAGCTATACAGTGTCTCTATGCCAAACCCACATAAGCTCGTTGAGGAAGGAAAATGGCATACGGAACTCTATTGTTAGACATAGACAAGTAATTCTACTTACGTAATTTAGGTTCCGTACAACTGTATCGACGTAAATAAAGGTCAACGTCCACCGACAATGGTTGTTGATGTTACGCCGAATAACACTACGTTACGCGCTGGTGCGCGCGCGCATTTAGAGTTGAGGCACACTGAGTTCGAAGTATTAATATACATTAATTTTGAAAATACCGCTTTCTTTAGGGAAATGTGTAATATTATAGCTATCGCGGTTGCTTTTAGAAAGCTTAAAATATGACATTTATATACCCAAGTATAAGTAAATATCACAGACCTCGCAATTTTTTATATCAATAATAATAATCATTTTCAATAATATTTTTTTTTGTAAGCAAACAGACTTACCTTGTTGGCTGAGACCTGAGACCTACTTGACCATCTGATGGGAAGTGGAATTAGACATAGTCAGATTTTTTTAAATTTAATTGGACATCTCTTTTGCAAGACCTATTAGAGGTAAAGTGATCAGGCAACGTTAAAACCGTCATACTTATCTCTCAAAAACTAAGTGAAACAAACGCTTTACTGGCAATTAGATAAGACGAATTTTGTAGAAAAAAAAATTAACTTATTTATTCTTAGAATATAAAGTTTCTCATCTTATTTCATCAATGAAATACAGATTAAGTAATTTTGTATTTTAAGTTCTACGAAAAGAAATTAATGTAACAATAACATATTTGAGTTTTGTGAATTCCTATGTAAAATTCCTGCGTTACTACCAGTCTTTCTAACTTTTTAGTCTTTAGACACAGAATAGACAATAGTACTTACGTACGTAATAGTACTAACAGATCTCAGTGTACCACTAACCTAATCGGAGCGCGTACCAGCTCTTTAGTTTTTAGCACAAAATTACTACACGTTTATGACATAACGGATTTTTAGTCGATATCAGCCGAATCTATCGGAGATTGCATTGCTTTTGATACTTTCAAGTCCAAAGTTTTTAAGATTGATTTGAAGTTATTGATATACGCATTTATTATTTAGGTATTCTAGATGTATCTAATTACGGCAAAGCCCATGTCTATCTGTCTCTTTTTGTTCTGGATATGTTTATAAATTCTCAGTGTGTCGATAGATCAGAGATCTATTCGTTAGAAGTACAATTCCTACTTACGAACGACATATGAAAACGATGTGTTTAATTTTTCTCTACATCACATCTATGAACGTTATGGCTAGATTACACAACATTACAATATAATCAATTGCAACGTGTATTACTTTAATCCATTTTCAACGGCAGTAGAATTTCTCATACAATTCTCTTACATTTTGTATTATATCCCATAATTTATCAGCTCTACATTCATTCATATCGTGTGGGTCACATGGTCAATCGACAATGTACAACCTGGTGTCAGTAACTGTGACCTATGGTACTGAAGTACCAAAGTATCGTATGGTACGGGTCAGGTAAGGTCACTTTAGCGGATAAATTGTGAGAGTAAAAAAAAGGTACAACGAAACAATCGTCATCTTATAGATATGTCGATTGCATCCCAAAACATCGTCGGTCCTCGGGGTTTGCTTAAGCCAAATGTCTTGTTATTTTATACCTATAAGGTATTTTTAAAATATAAATTTAAATTTAGTATTACTTTTATGACCATCCTCTAATAGTCGAACAATGGTACAAGTAAGCTGAGACATCTATTATAACTTATGTCGCCTCTTACTCACCCAAAGCAAGTGTGGTAACCAATTTATTAAACATCATTTTCTTTCTATTCCAGATGTGACAAAATCCACGATGGCAGCCACTGATGGCCAAGTCGTGGTGGCAGCGTCAAGGTGGGCAGATGAGGGAAGCTACCTCAGAGAGTTTGTAGTCAAGAACCGACTTCCTAATGTTGCCAAGATTATCAAAGGACAGTATGGTGGACTTGGCGTACCCACCCTGCCAAGTCCTGGGCTCCAAAGTACAGCCCTACTCGTCTCAGTCGGAAAAAGAAAAAAGATAATAGCCCAAGCTATCAAATTAAAAGAAGGACGAAGAATGGTCAGTGTAGGACCGAGAATTGCCATCCCTGATTCTTATAAAGGATACTTTGAACTACTAAGTGAAGAAGGCCGAGCTGTGAGATGTATAGAGTCTGTGATTGAGTTAGCTAGACGAAAGCTCGATGACGGATGCTTAGTTAGAGAACCTGTTAGAGTTATTTGCGCTAAAATTGATTTAGAAGGTAATTTGACCGCTGATGGAGCGAGAAATCTACCCGCTGGTGAAGTTATCATGCCTAGAGGAGAAACGTTCTTGGGCAAAAATAAATATCTCAAATGTACTGACTCCAAAGGTGATATGGTGCTGCTTAGTTTAGATCAGAGAGGGAAGTTCTCTGCTATTGCCAAAGAAGAGAACATTAGTGGAGTTCATACAGCTAAAACATTACTAACGAAAAGATTGCCTATAACTGTAAGACTAGTACATGGAACCCCACCAAGAGGGTTGAAAAGTGCCAGCCATTTTGTCCCAGAGATAAGATTACTATCGTTGTTTGAAGAAGAACATGTGTTTGCTTTACCTCTTCAAAAAGAAGGTAATGCTTTAGTAGCTTTACCTTTAGCAGCTCCATTAAAAATGCAGAAATGCAAAAACGAGGAACAAATCAAAAATTATATGGAATTCTCCAGATTAGTAGAAAAATGTAATCGTTTATTGGTCGACGTAGTTGATAGGATACATGTTTTAGACGGGAAACTGGGGGATCCTAAGAGGCTTCTGAATGCACCATTACATGCGCCGCCGTTAGTCAAAACTGGGTACTTCCTTAGAAGAAGCGCTTCTTCAGATACTGCTAACCAACACAAACATTTATCACGTCATAGTCATATTTATAGTAGTCACAGAGATGAAAATAGTATTCCAGATGAATACGACGAAATAGATCAAATCTATGACTATGTTCGAGGATTTGCTCCTCTCCCTAAGAATATAAAAGCATCTTATTCTAATGAAATAACAGCAAAACATGAGTCAGCACCATCATCTCCCGCACCTACACCAATACACATGCCATTAATAACAGAAATCAAGCCAGAACCTCCTCCCATAGAGACCATACCTACAAAAAAACCATTGAACGCCCAAAAAGCTGAAAAGCGAACTCGTAAAACTGCCATAACTCCAAAAGAAACTCCCATAACTGTTTATAAAGAAAAATGTTCAATAGCACCAGCTCCAAATAATCTACCTAAGTTGTTTATCAAGAATAATGTTAACAATGGTAAAAGCAGAATGGTGTTTCGTCAGAAAAGTAATTCTCCTACGAAGGAGGCTCCTAGTCCTATTACTAGTCCAGTTCGTCCTATAACCAAGGGTGATTCTCCTATATTCAACATAAGGTATAAGAGTCTTTCAAATATACATCAAGCGATGGAGTTAGATGGGACTTTAGACTCGAGTCATTCTGGGGGAAGAACATCAGGTGATTCAGGCAATGGTCCAAAACTGCCAGAGAAGAGGTCGAGGAAGTTAAGCAGGCCTAAGTCTTTGACTAATCTAGTTTGGGAGCTGAAGGGATGTCCTGTGGAGACCAGTGAGAAACCAAAAGCTAGGGTTAAAAATGAGAGTTACAAGAAGATTGGGAATAAATTGTCGCTGGGGACGCAGAAGAAGGTGCCGACGCTTTATCTATAATTGCAGGTGAGGTTTCATTTGTACTTTCTATGTTTTAAATTTTGGAAGTATAGATTATAGGTATAAACGTTTTAGATGAAATCCGCATTAAAATTAGCAGCATGTTAAAAACAGTTAGTATAGGTATCAAGATGCTTTTGTTGTATTAATACAAACGCTGACATATTTAAGTTTAAAATATATACTAACTCTGTCGCTCTCTTCAATGTTTAAAATAAGAAAAAGACGAGACTATAACCTTATATTTATCACCCTACATTAATTCTCATCATAACAAATCATCAAGGCAAAACAAGTTTGATAGAAAAACTACTTGCGTCAAAGTCCACAAAAATTTAGTTTTTCTGTGGTAGATAAAAATATATTTCCATACTAATATAAAAAAATATAATCCATACAAATTTGGTATAATGTAGTTGTATGGGGTCAAACATATACTACTTTTTGACGCATGCGGTATTGCGTGAAACAGCTAGTAATGTCATAAACGTTTAATTTCATTAGCGGAAAATACCCAACCTTCCTAATTATGTATACATATTTGCGACACAGCACAACATTTAAAATCCAAGATGGCATCTGTTTCCACCTGCACACTCCGGCGCATCGTTGGCATATCACGACACTCGGGGTAACAAATTGCAAAATTCGGATCCTAGCTCTTTGACTGTTTGTATAAATTGCTGTTACGCCGTAGTAAAATGTTTTTAGGTTAGGATCAATAGGGGATCAATTCCAATAATTAAATTCTAAAAAAGAAACACATATGAGGAAATCGGATTTTTTGAATTTTAAAATAATTTATGAGAAGAGAGGGCTATCTCTGTCATCTCAGCGCCTTCCCGGTTGCGTCCTCGGCTGTTTGCCTCGGAGCCCAGGGTCCGCTTTAAGAGCAAAGAGAGTGCTATGCCAAGAGATATATGGAAGACAAGCGGAGCTTTTGCCCAGTACTGGGATACATGGGTAACAAAAAAAATCAAAATTGAAAAATCGCCTCTCTTTCTCGCCAAAGATACCAACTATAAGTGCGACTTTTTTCTGCAATACTGAAAACATACTTATTAATTCCATGTGACCAACTATCGATCTATATTATGCCACCATTAAACAAAAAAAAGGGGTGAGGTGTCAAGGGACACCCGGATGGAGCGAAGTTTTGTTGAACACCACACTGTTCAATGCGAAATAGAAAGACGAAACGAAAATAACTGGCTTGTTTTCTATGAGAGAGAGACAGAGAAACTCGCGCACGCCGCACGGCTTACAACTATAGCAAAAAGTGTCGTTACAACTTTTGGTCTTAATTTTTTTTCTGTCTAGCCCCCTTTCGCAACGCGCGATAAGGAACTTCGTTCCAAAAGCAATTTTATTAACGCTTGTAAATTATTTTGGTGAAGCGCCCCTAGCGGATATTAAAGTAACTAAAGATTTCCATACAAAATCCATTGGCAAAATCTAAAGACACAGGTGAATCGAGGCGCGAAAGTTTTGACATTTACCGATGCTAACATTTACCACAGATTAGCCATCGACTGTAGAAAGACCAATCTGGTTGTAAAAATAAATTTTCAATGATGTTTTATTCAAAAACGATCTCTATGACTTGAGAGGAGACTTAAATTTTAAGTCCATTAACAAGGAATATGTTTATTGGGTACAGATAAATAATAGACATTTTTACGGTTCCGTAGTGAACACAAGGAACCATTATAGTTTCGTCATGTTTGTTTTTGACTGAGAAAGGAGAGATATTAAAATTACACAAATCTTAAGGACATGTAGAGATGTATGTTTTAACTTTCTGTGTGATTGTGATCATGTCCTAATAAATGCTATTCTGTTCTATTAAAATCAGGAGCGTCTACGAAATGGTGACTGTTGAGGAAGCGAGTAACAGTTCGAAATCTCTAGTATCTACCTACCTCTACGGGAAACAGGGGTTGGATTGTTTTATAAACATACCTTTGTGCTAATAAATAAGTAAATACGGATAACTAACACAGATTGAGCTAGTCCCAAAGTAAATTATGAACGGTATACATGGCTAATTCAACAACACTATATTTTATAACAAAAATATATAATTAAGCCCAAAACCTATGGTAATTAGAAATAGGGCATTTCCAATTTGCCCTGACTGAGAATCAAACCCAAAACCACAGAATTATTACACAGTATCTTCAGATTATCAATATTAACGATTACACCACGGGGGAGATCAAAAAAGTATGTACCCAATTAATTGAGCTCTAATGATTTTTTTATATTTTCGCGATTGTTACATATTAAATTAAATAGGGTTCGATCCCCGGTTGGGTCAAGATGGAAAATGATCTTTTTCAGATTGGTCCGGGTCTTGGATGTTTATCTATATATGTATTTGTTATAAAATATAGTAGTGTTGAGTTGGTATCCTATAACACAAGTCTCGAACTTACTTTGGGGCTAACTCAATCTGTGTGATTTGTCCGTATATATATATATAAAAACCGTATTATAATTAAAATACGGTTTTTATCGCGTTTATTACTTATTTATTTATTTAAGTTATTTTATAGTTTTGTATAACTTATGACATCACAGACGAATATTAACCGAGTTTATCTGCCACCACGTACGCTGCAAAGTATTTGAAACGTTCGGTGTAAATAAATAAATAAACGCTATAAAAACTGTATTAAAGCAGTTTAATTTAATGTGAGTACTTAATGTCTCTTCTGAAATTTATTCGCCGAGTTATTATTTGAGATGCATTAGATAGTAATATTATTGTTACGTCCAACATATTGGTTATGGTAACCTTTCCTACCATTTCGCCACAAAGATCTTTATCGATACTTTAGTACTGATTGCCCGCGGTTGTACTTGCGTGGGAAACCATCATATCTCGAATATATTCAATCATTCATATTGAGTGTTTTACATGGTCAGTAGGCCCTGTAAAACCTGGTGTCAGAGTTTTTTTAGAACCGCCATTCGGAATCTGACGTGCGGATCGGCAGCCGGGACCAACAGCTTAACGTGTCTTTCTAAGCACGGAATCATCATTATTAACAATCAGCCTGCAATGTCCTAACCAAACTGGAAACAACTAAACAAAGTCTGCTTCCCGTGGGAATCGAACCCACAACTACGGAGGCAGTCTTGAATATATGGGAATCAAGGTTTCAAGTACGAGTAACCGCCAATTTAAAATGTTCCATCATTTGTTAAGCTTACCTACTTTAAGTAAAATATGTTTAGTACATTTCTCTTGCCGATTTTTGGGGTGAAAGAACGAGACAGTTTAGTTAAAATGGACTTAACAAAGGTTCCTTAATTTTTATTAATAAGAGGGTAGTCTTCAGTTTAGTCATTTGGACCTGAAAATAGAGAACCAACTCTTCCTCTCTCGTTTTTCCTTTGTTATTTAGGTACTTAAGCTTCTATCTATCTATGTATTAACCAGTAGATATATAATATTGAAAGTATTGTTTTATAGATAGACGAGCGGAAGTCAATTACGATCTAATATCGAAGAAGTAATCATGAAGTTAAAATCTTGCATAAGAAATAATGGTACAAATGCACATTGCAATAATAAAAGTCATTTCGATAGTGAATTGCATTAATTCATATCTAATATGAATTCATTGTTAGAGTAACCATAACATACAGATTGACTCTTAAAATACCAGCCAAATATTTACGTTAAGCATTTTGAGGGTGATTGAGAATAAAAGGGCAAACAGGACAGGACATTTGACACAACACGATTAATTTATTTATTTATTAAGGCAACACAACAGACACTAAGTACAAATTAAAACAGTTTTTAAATAGTTACAACCGAACCAACTTAGCATCCTATACGTGTATGCACAAGTACTTAAGCGAAGACAATATAAACCTACGCCTAAGAACTCCTGCTCACTTCACTACCTTCTACTCTGATTCTTTTACGGCAAAGGCAACGCGACTGTGGAATTCCCTTCCACTGCCTATTCGAACGGCTCAAACTCTGACCAGTTTTAAGTCGCAAGTAAAGTCCCACTTTCTTTCCTCACTGTAGCTTCGTTCCTTTTCAGTACATCTTGTTTCAGTCTCCACTTCTCGTGTTTTTTTTCTCTTTTTTTTATAGTTTATTTATTATATATAAATATATATACATAATTATTTATTTTTTATTTACGTATATTAGTATTTATTTTAAGTAGTTTATGTATCGTGTACTTCTGTTATTCTGCCTAGCGCTGTTCTGTTCTTTATGCACCATATCCGTATCTCTCCTTTCTTTATATTTCAAACTACCCTAAGGTTGCCTGGAAGAGATTGCTTGAGCGATAAGGCCGCCTTTTGTATACATACTGTGTTTACATTTTATGTAACATTTAACTTGTATTACACTGTGTGCAAAGAAGTGTTAAATAAATAAATAAATAAATAAACCAAGGATACTACCTATATATATATAATAATAATCCATTAAACATTTTACCAAGTTGAGATTATACTTTACAAAATAAAGTACGTAAATTGTGTATCACTAGAACAAAAAGTAAAGTACCTACCCGAACTATATACTAGATGTAGTGCCAAGGATGTCGTGAATACTTTTTTTGTACTGATTAAGTCGGTTATTTATTTATAAGAAGCATCATTGAAGGAAAGATAAATATTTTTTAGTTTAATTTAAGTTCGTATGTAATTATTTTAATTTGGTTTTAGTTTTTTTTTGTTTGTGTAAAAAAAAACATTGTACTTATTAATTGATAAACAGAAATTCCTAGGAAAAAAAAGGGAAAGGTAAAAGGGAAAAGGGGTCGTAACACACTAAACGACGTAAACAGCATATCATTACTATTGCAGTTTTAAATACCATCATTCCTACATGAACCAGTAATAATTTACAATTGCACGCGCTCTATTATTTAAAACAAAAAGTTTCGCTAACTTTATGAATTGCATTCAATTCATTTAGCTCGCATGCCCGGGCCCATTAGGGAAAGGATACATGTATAAAAATATATCATTTTCCATACTTAACCAGTCAGTTTGATGCAGAAATTAATGCTGAGTATTGTCAGTTTAATTGAGTAATTGTATGATGTACAGTCAACTGTATATATCTTTTATTTTTTAGGTTAAATAATATTGTGAAGCTATTTTACTTTACAATGTTATTTAACCTAAAAAAATATGATATTTATTGTAGTTACTATATAATGTAGGGCATATAATAATATGATTATCATTGACATAGATTTCTTTTTAATGTACCTAATTCTTGGATATATTTAACGTAATTAATTGTACAATTGATTTTAATATTTTTTATATGTAGGTATATCTGATTTAAAAAAATATTTGCTTTATGTTTTCTTAAATCCATAAACACTATCTATATATAAATGAAGACTCTGAGTGATATTTGTATGTATTAAATTAATTTAGTTTTATTAAAAGTGCAAGGTATATTTCCGCACCCAACATTACTTAAATTCAAAACTTCTATTAACTATTATTTCAAACATTGAACAATATATTTAAAAAAAAGTTTTGTATTTTAATTAAATTAAACGCAAATGAACTAACAAACTTCTGTTATAATATACAAGGGTAGATTATTTGCTGACTGTACATCATTCTATTTTGACACGTATACGTTTCATGTCTTTTAGAACCTTCGTGGGAATCGTTTGGGAATCATATTGTGAGCATTTCATAAAATTGTAGCTTCAGAAGCTTTATCAACCGACTTCTAAAATTCAAACAGGAGGAAATTCTCAGGCAGATTTGACAATTTTGTCATTTTAGAGTTTTGAATTATTTTTCTGTTTTACTTGAACAATATTGATGTGTTTTTGTCGGCTAAAATTATGATGATCACAAGCTTAAAGTTGTCATAAATCCATACTAATATTATGCGAAAGTCTGTCTGTTACGCTTTCACGGCCAAAGCGCGGAACGTATTTTGATGAAATTTGGTATGGATATATGGTATGAATATAGCTGAAGACCCGGGGTCAACCATAGGCTACTTTTTGACGCAGGCAGAGCTACGGGAAAAAGCTAGTCTTCAATAAGTATATATTGTTCGTAGGAAAACTTACATCGCCCTACTCATGCAAATTAAAATATGTTTGTTATGCCCAGTTGAATACCATCAGTAAGTATTGTATAATTTCGAAATATGGACATAAATTACTCACGAAAATAATATAACCCTAAAATATGGCGCGAAGTAGCGCTCGGTGCTCAATGTTGCCGTGTATTAAAAAATCCCAAATTCCCCGAGGTTTCGATTTTTATTATTTAGAAATTTTGTTTTTTTTTACTCCCGACCCCAAAAGAGGGATGTAAATTTAATTATAATGTGTTTTATCTAGTTTTTAACTAAGTATATAAAAATGAATCTCTATTTGCCTTGGTCATCGCATCACGCCTGAACTGAATAGAACAATTTCGCTTATAACATTTTTGCTGTGTTTATTATTGTCAAGAAATGGTTAATTTGAAAAAAAAAATTGAGGAAGCTAAGCGGAAAAAGCCCATTGCGTTAAATCCGTCGTTAACATTGATTGTAATATTTTTTTTAATCAATAATAAAATTTCACGAAAAGTTACGACTTCTGTCTGGTTAATTAATTAAGATCAAAAATAATAAAAGAACTTACTTAACATATTTCAGTTAAACTAGACTTGATAAGCGTTGATTAACTTTTACGAATGCTATTTAACCTTCAGCGCTGCACCTACATTTTTGCTATAATTTTCAACAAGGCGCGCCGCATGCGAAAACTAGGCGAGGCTACCACTCCCTGCATTAGCTTATGAAACAATTAACATGCTAAAAATTATAGCAAATTGGTATAAAGATAGAAACACGAAAATTTTGAGGAGCTCGTATAGTCGAGCGCGACCCGCGTATCCGTAGCGAATATGCGTGTGAAGCGACGACGTGACGCGACCACTATTGGATTGGTTGCCGTTTCAATGGCATTTTCTATTTTGAGCTCCTCCGTGCTTCCGAAGGCACGTTAAGCCGTTAGGTCCCGGTTGTTATCGATAGATAGAAGTCGTGAGGCTGTGTCAGATGCCTTAGGGCAGCATGAAAAATTCTGACAGTGTTGGCCACTAACACACCTCAAGGCAAGATCCTGTTGGTCTGGTTTCCATGTAAAAAGGGTTACGGAGGTCAGACGGCAGTCGCTCCATTGTAATTACCAGTTCCGCCAAATCTAGGAGCATGACTTACAGCGTACCCCAGGTTCCGAAGCGTAAGCTGACGACGCAACTAGGAATACACGCTAGAATCATGAATGAGATAGAAACACGAAAAACCAACAAAAAACACTTAATTTTAAGATTCTGCTACCGAAGAGAGACACCTACTGGGGCTGGGTACGTGCGAATCATAGTGTTTTTTTTCAGGCAATCTTACTGTAGTAAAAGGGGTGCTATTTGTAAAAGTATGACATAAATGTCGAATGAAAATCGTTCGACTCACCGATTATGATGAATCATTCCTTAACGAATTTTCTAATTTTCAAATATAAAGCTCCAGCTTACACCAACGATTAATTAAAACAACTACCTCCGTGGTCTAGTGGTTAAGGCGTGTGCCTTAGACTTGAAGGTCGTGGGTTCGATTCCCACGGAAAGCATACTTTGTTTAGTTGTAACTACGTCAGAGGCTAAGCGGCGCTTCCGAATAACTTTACCACCCGGGTGTACAGGGTCGATTGAGAGACCAATCGATATGAATGAATTTAGGAATACTCAACATAGAAATGTCACTAATGGCGACCCATCCAATACAGGCCGCACTTTTCGTCGCTTGACATACATGATCGTTACATACGTGCTCAATAATATATACGAGTGTGTTGTATTTATAAATAGACTCAATAAAAATTGTCTGAATTATTTATCACTGGCTTTCTGTAGAGCCCTCCCTCACAGACCTATAAATAATGGATAGAATTTCACTTGGTAAAGGAATATGTTAGCAATAATAATTGGATAAAAAAGTTTTAATGGACCTTGGCTATGAAGGGAAAGGTGGTTGCGTCTGTTTTATGACCTTATATAAACTTTTATGACAGTTTTTGTTAAAACCTGGGGTTTTTGGGTTCTTTTGAATGATATAGGAACGTTTTTTTCGAACCTGCAAAAACAGACAAGAATTAATGAACCTATTTACTCATTTTCATTCTTCTTCATCATCCTAGCGTTCTTCTAGTTGCATCTTCAGCTGGTTGCTTCGGGGCCCAGAGTACGCCTTTCTATTCTTTCTACTCTCTACTGTATTTGCATTTCGATCATCCAACAGAAATTATTTGGCCAAACATGGTAGACCAATTCATCATTTACAATATATACTAACGAAATAGCTGGTATTAGGCCGGCAGATCACAAAGTCTTCATCCTAGCGTGTATTCTTAGTTGCGTCGTCAGCTACGCTTCGGAGCCTAGGGTACGCTTAGTCATGGTCCTAGATTTGGCGACACTGGTTATTACAATGGAGCGACTTCCGTCTGACCTCCGTAATCCTACAGGGCGTATGATTACCTTCCCAGGTCTTCCTACACGAAACAAAATTCTGAAAAAAATGTTTGAATTTGAAAATCGTTTATAGATATATCCTTCGTTTTCTTATCCATCAGAATATTATTTTTAATCCACTTAAAAAAAGCCTTTTCACCCAGTCACCCTGGTGTTGGGGACCAGGGCTTACAGTCTCTTTAGACCTCGCACTAGTGATCTGTCGCGTTGTTAAATACTTTTTAAGATTTAACGGTTAAGTGACCTTTGAACAAGATATCCGGTAGTTAAAGAGTTTGGACGTTTGCTAAGATGTGGCACTTTCTACACCTTATAAGGTAGATACAACCGTTACGGAGTTATAGGACTAAACGGCATATACTTACACCGAAACGAATTCGTAAAATATATTATTTTATTTATTTATAAATCTTTATTGTACCACATGTAAAAAAAAATACTTTTACTATTGCCTAACTTAATGCTAAAAGCATTCTCTCCCAGTCAACCATTAGGAAAAACAGAAAAGTTATGTGAATTATCTTAAAAATATAATGAGAGAAAAAAAACACTTACTGCTAAATAAACATACATAGATTTACATACAGTATTCATAACTATACATACATAAACATACACAAAAGAAGAGATGAAAGCGGAAAAACATAATAATGGTTTAGGGTATTATTAAGCAAGTGAGGTGAATTTTACTTATCTTTTGAAAGCGAATTTAGTTATGGTCTCTTTGATGTCATCGGGTAGAGCATTCCAGAGCCGTGTGGCCCGTAAAGTAAAGGAATTAGACATAAAACTGGACCGAAGTAGGGTAGAAAAGTGGTGGTAGGTAAGTTTGGGTATTCTGTGAAAGCGAACATAATGACTATTAAGAGTATTAGATTGCTTTCTGTAGATGTTATATGGTTACTTACTCGAAGACTGTTCTATAGCCAACATTCAAATGAAAATGTACTTAATGCATTTATTTATTTAACTAGAGAACCTTGATGAGTAAACTTAAACTTTCAAAATAAACTAATTAAGTACTTTTTTATATATATTGGCTGCGTCTTTTTTTTCAGTACCTACCTACAAATTATTTGGTACTTATGAGCACCAAAGTAAAGTTATTATACTTACGTTACGGTTCTGTGTAAATGCGGTCAAAACAAATCTACAAACGGCCTACATCGTATTTGGGAATGGAAAAATGTTTACTTTTATTTTTAGAACAAAAAATGCGAAGGCGGATTTACTTTTACGGATTAATACACCAAACGCAGCAGATTTCATTTTAAATAGTACTTAAATAGTAATAGGCATGAATTCCATGTATATCAATTTTCCGTCGCATATTTGTAAATTTTATACTAGCTCCCGCAGCTCCACCTGCGTCAGAAAGTAGCCTATGTTTTGACTCCGGGTCTACAACTATATTCATACCAAATTTCATCAAAATCCGTTCAGCAGTTTGGCCGTGAAAGCGTAACAGACAGACAGACATGGTTACTTATAATATTTGTATGGAAATATGGATTTATTATACACTCGTAATATTAGTCTAGCTAGACTGTTGGCGCCATCTATTATTTGGTGTCAAAAACATTAATGAAGGAGTGCTATTTTTTGAGATGAAGTAATCTCTCAGCACCGGTGAATCGAATTATTATTGTTCGGTTTCGAATTATTTTAATTCGACATAATCGGTGACTCAAATGATTTTGTGGCATGGTATTGTTTAAATATCAATGTTTTCAACTTAGACTATTCAAAAAAATTCTAAATCTATGGTTTTCAATGTTTTATTTGTTTGTAAATATATTTTATTTTTTTATATCTTAGAGCGCAGACTCCGCCGTGCAACCATGGCAACTGCTCTCTCTGGCGGCTGGTATCATAACATAACTAAATATTAAGCCGAAATATATATATTTTTTTTTCTTTCAATTTGGCTCTTACTTTCGTATTTAGCCAGTAACAAGTAACAGTTTTTTAATAAAGTTGTTTAATTATACAAATATAAAGTCAAGTCAGTAGTTAAGTCAAGTCAAGTCATAATCAAGTCGAGTCAGAAGAGTCGGGCTAAGTGAAGTGGTAGAAAAACTGCACTTAGCGATTTCTAGGAGCTTTTGGCAACAAGCAAGGAAATCACATAAATCGAACACTGTATCACTTCCCAACACTCACGCTTGTTCTTGAACACTTTGCGAATAATAATCCACCATTATTATGCACAAACACTCAAAAAAACACAAAAATTTTGGAAAATAAAATACAGCGCCGATACTGCTTTTCACAGCTTCCCGCCAAAAATATTTAGTTCGTACGCGTGCTAGTGAGGCGTGTAGATAACAAACAAATATCAGAGTGTATCAGTAGTGAAATAATTAATTTTATGATGAAGCCTATGCTGCCCCCACCTCCGCCATTTTCGTTTGTAAAAAAACTTAGAAAACGTAACATCGGGAAATGTTTCGAAAGACTGGGAAAGGTGGAGAAATACCTACAAATACTGATTGATACTTTCTTCCTACCCTCAAGATATTGTGTCCCACTTCTGGGAAAAGGCTCCCCCTTTCGTCTCCATTCGTCTCTTATTAGAGCTTTCTGCATCAAACCGGCTGAAAACTAATTTCTTACTTTTTAAAAAAAGCACAGAATCTATCAATTCAGCTTGAAAATTAGTTTATTTAACATTTTATTTTCTTCTCATTTCAGGAGCAGATCCAGCAGAATCAAAATAAGAAGATAAAAAAAAATGTTTATTGATAGATTTCTATCATAACTAAACAAAAATGTCACAATATTTAATACGATTTACTTAGATTATGTGTAACTAAAATGTAATTTGTCTGCAATTTTATTTCAAAAATAATTAATTGTCGTTGTATCATAAAAATAATAAAAGAAGATTATTATTGCTAGGAAAGTTTTTGTAACAAAAACAGTGCCTCTATACATTTTGTGTAATGTCCGTAAAGCGGCATTAAGGTATCTAAAAAAAATATACAGAATCCTATAAACTAATTTTACATTTTCCTAACCTAACCTAACTGATTCCTGGGTCTTAGCCTGAGCCAAAAAGTATATTAAAAAAGAAGTCTATGTTTGACCCCGGGTCTTTAACTATATTCATACCAAATTCATCAAAATCAGTTCATCGGTTTAGCCGTGAAAGCGTAACAGACAGACAGATACACTTTGGCATATTAGTATGGATATAATGGTAGACCCATAGCACTGAATGCAAATTATATAAGAGGTACTTATGGGACATAATTTGAAAAATACTGGGTGGACAAGTGTTGATAATTAATAAATAATGTGATAAAATGCAGATCCCGAAATTGAAACTGGCATGAAAAAATACATTAATCAATTCAATAAAGACATGTTTTGATCTCTTTTTAATTATTAAATGTTATTTATGATTTAAATGCCATATTACGGTGTAAAACTTCAATTTGTGTAACATGTATAGTTAAGGACTACATAATTTTACTATTATATAAGTTTTCATAAGTAAGTACCATTTTTAAAGCCCGCAAAATGACGAATAAATGTTTTGTTCATGTGTAAAACCAAAAACATGAGGTGCCTTACTATGTAGTAACGATACTCTATTTCTTTGTGACCGCATTGACATATCTACATGACATTAAAATAGTTTGTAGTTGTAATAAGAATTTACTCTTTTGTCATAATGTAAAACTCTTAGCTCGACTTGGCGGGGGCACTGCCGTGGCCCCAGGTATCGATTTGAATACAACAGTCGCTCTACCATGAGATTCTCTTAACGCATACGCTAGCGACTGTGTTAACAATTTTGTATGGCGCAACTGTACAGCGACCCTGGTGTATGGTAAGGTATCTTCGAAATTCCATATAGAATCTTAACGCGGTCGCTAGTGTAACTCAGGCACAATATGCATGTTACAAGTTTCAATAGGAGTTGTAGTTTTCTTAACTTCATTTTAAACACAGGCTAATATGCCTTTAATCCTTTTGCTAATATCAATCATAATCACGGATACGCTACAATAACTAATTACTTTCATGATTATGAGAAATTTGCAAAAAAATAATCGCTCCTATTGACGTCAGTAAAGGGTCATGAAGTACTATTTTCGAGAAATATGACCCACCAATTACCGGCAAATGATTTTCATTTGATTTCGAATGATTTTGTTCGACATAATCAATGAGTCGAACTCACGATTTTTGGTAAATAAAAATAGCACGCATTTTGACAGAAAAGTTTTTTTTCTGTTATCTATGGCCACAGTCTGTGGCCCATAATGATAGATTATATTCTAACGATGCTGTTCTTATTAACGTATCTAATTAATAAGAAACAGTCATAGATTTCCATTTAATTAAATAGTTTTAAGTCTTGAACAAAATCAATTTTTATTCTTATGCATTTATTATATTCTTATTGCAGTCATAGCAATGTTAATTCATATTATCTACTTCATAAATGAATTTAAATATTTTACAATGACAATTTTGTACTACGAGAAAAAAATTAAGTAAATATACTCGTAAAATGTTAAACAAAAATATAGAGGGATTGTTATTTAAAAAAAAACTGAGGTTTCTTAATTTTTTTAAGAACTAACTATTTTTTAATTTTTGAAATAGAATGGCGCGTATACCACGTTGTAATTAACCTCATATTATAATATACAATAAAAATGAAAGAAAAAAAATATGGTAAGAATTTTTTTTTGCCGTGTATAAAATTGTCGTTAAAATTCTAGTTAAGGTTGTTTAACTACTTTGATAGTTGTCTCGGAGACTCAAATGGTATTTTTGTGACTTCGACATAATTATCACTACACTGTATATAGGTACATACCTACCATGAATTAATTAATTAAAAGAGGTGATAAAAAGTTATTTTTTTGTGATTTATAAAAGGAATCAAAATGTCGTTATTTTTTAATTCTCATATTTAAAACTTAATTCTGAGAAAAAAAATCTTAATTTTTTTTTTATTTAATTGTATTAAATTATGAAAACAATACATATTTTTTATGTTTTATAAATTTAACTAATTAATTAATTAGCAATATTCGTAACAATTTGTACCTCTATTGTCTTTACTAAAATAATCTTATTACAAAGAAGAAAATTAAAAAATATATAACAAAAATGTAATTCATTCATAGTAGGTACCAATTCTATAAAAAACTATAAAACTATATTTTTACGAATATCCAAATAAATTATCTGTTCTTAGATTTAAGGTGATCCGTTTTGCGTAATAATTAGGATATTTTTTACAATTGTCATACAAATATGTCTTTAGCATTCTCAACACTCAATATTGTAATTCTTAAGGCATAAATAAACAAAATTATATGGAAATGTATGTTTTATTGGTCCTTACTATTGTAATTTAAGAGTTATCCCGTAATCTACATCTACACTAATATTATAAAGAGGAAAGATTTGTATTTTTGTGTGTATGTTTGTAATGAATAAAAAATAAGTCGAATGAATCGTTCGACTCACAGATTTTGCGTGTTTTTCAAAAATAGGGCTTCTGAAAATAGCATATACTATACCATAGGGGGTAGACCTAGAAGCAAAAGTTAGAGCATATTGAACTTGCACTTAGTTGGGAAAAGAATATTAATAAAAGTGGCATATCTCTTCTCCCTATATTCTCGATTAACGCAAAGACATAAAATAAATTATGCCAGTGAGAATGTCAACCTCAAATTGTCAATTCGAAACAAGCGCCATCTAATTTCTTGCTCCGGAAACTTTACTCCATTGAGTTTACAGTAGATGTCACTAGTGACAACTTTAGTTTTTTTTTCAATAATTTTTTTTATATGAAATTATTTTTTTAAATAGAATCAAAATATAAGTAGAGATATTTAATAGTGAACTTAAACAACAATTGCTTGCTTCATTACATATTTAATAGTGAACTTAAACAACAATTGCTTGTTTCATTACAAACAGTTGTTTTGATCAACAACCTGAGTGACTGGAGTCCATTCACATTATTTATCATATTGGAAACAAAAACCTTCGGTAAGTATGTAAATTGTTTACTTAATTTAATACCACTTGTATGTAATAATTTACATTTTAGATGAAACAGGTATATAACAACAATACTGACACCTACCATAAATGAATATGAAATTTACATTCCGTCACAGAATACCATAATCATTGTAAAATTATAGTAAAATGTGCATCTAGGCTTCTAAAATCTAGATACCTACCTAGCCGATAAAATTAACAATTTGCACCCTTTTTATGAATCTCAATAAAATCATGTCACCTCACTAATTAATTGCTCTACTATTAAGTGTTACTTCACTTAATTACATATCTATTTACAGATTCAAGGTAAATAAAAATTAAGACCGCCTAAATGCCCTTCGTCTCTTTGCCTCTGTTTGACTAATCTCTCGTCAGCTCTTCCATCGGTTCCTAAACCGATTCTCTCGATTAAAATCTCAGCTTTATCGCCATGTATTTCAATAAACTGCTTTTTTCTCCTTTGAGCTATATCTGGGTCGAAAATCCATGATTGCTCGTTGTGAATGACGGGATGTCCAATAAAATTGGTTCTAATCAAATTTCCGATTGGACCGATGGGATTATCTTGGCCGAATGAGGAATAAAACAGGCTGCAGAGATAGAGCACTGGCTGAAAACAAAAAAATATATATTTAAGTGATGGACTTTACACCAAAGAAAATCGAAACCGCACACGGGCAAACGTTCCTTTTTCAATGTTTAACACCGAAAAAAAGGTTTTTTTTTTAATATTTATTGCACGATCTGTCCATTATATTTTTTTAGTCGTCTTTGAAATTCTGCAGGTCACTAGGACCTACTGAGTTGAGCTCTAAATTTTTACGCACGAATATCCTGTCCTCGAACTTCTTATCTTTGTTGATCGACACTTTAGTTCAGTTGTCACTAAGACCAATTTGGCAATCAGAAATATTTGTAACATTATTGCAAAAATCATCGAAATTCATAATTACTTATGTCAAACGCGATTTTCAATATTTCACATTATCGAAATACTCATAAACAACACAGAAAAAATTATGCGTGTTCCATTAAAAAATATATTTGAAAAGAGTTGACACTATGGCGTTCCCGCCAAACTTCATTGTAACTGTACGTGAGCTGTACGGATTAAAACATGAATAATTAGCGTTTAAGAACTCACTATTATCTTCATTTTTAACTCGGAACAATACTGTTTCGCGTGACGCACTTACAAATACTGATTACAGAAACAACTTGTTTATTGCAACTTTTACATTTAAAGCAGTCCAGGCTCTGTTACGTAAAAAGGAACGTTCTTGCCTCCATGCACGTAGGGTTGGCAATATCATTTATAACCACATCATGAAGTTAATTACATCCATTTTACAAGGGACTCGCTTTGTACGTAAAATATTCCGTCGAGAGGCCTAATTTGTTGGATGTTTTGTGAATGTCTTGTACTAAGTAGTTACTAGGCTAATGAAGCATAATATAATTCGCATATACCAGCCTTATTGTGTTGAAATAAAGTAAATATTAATTGATATAAATGAAGCAGCTAGCTGCCTCTCTTCCCGCGCAGACCATACAAGCCTTCCGAGAGAGTGGGCGAAAATCGAAGAAACCATATCAGTAGACGATGCGACTAGCAACCTATCACTATTTTCATTCCATGTATCAATAGTATCGATGTAATCTGTGGTATTGATTTCTGACAATTAATAGATTATTAATTGAAATACCAAGCATTTAAGGTGCCGGTATACGGCGGGGTGTACAGCGGGCATTACACAAATCATCGTCATTCAACTCGTATAGAAAAAAATATTGTAATTACAGAAATAAATTATCCATAGTATCAATATCGATACATGATCACTATTGATCCCTTAGATTATTTTTTCAACTATAAAAGAATCGATTATCCATCGATGTGTAATCGATTTTCCGGCAACACTACCGTATGGAAAAAGGCCGTGATGTATGTTTATGTCTATTTATTTATTTGTATTTAAACCCAGGTAAGCTTAGCTAAATAGAAAATTAAAAGTAAATGTTTAACTTACTGTACTGTGTAATATAATAATAAATCAAATGACTTTGTACCCATTTAGTTGTATTTAATTTAACTATGTGTTTTTTTTTTTGTTTGTAAATGGTGCAATATAGTGTTAATTCATTTAGATGAAAGTTTTTGTTGCAATTTTAGGATTCTATGTATATTCAAAAATAAACCTTTTCCCCTACCTTAGCTCCGAAACTATCGATTCCAGAATTTCGATGCATAAATTATAGGAAAACCTATGAGATAATTTTAAAATTATTTAGGAGGTCCAAATGGAGAAAAATAAAAAATCGTACAGAACCCTCTCCACGTGAGCCGGCTCACACTTGGCCAGTTTTATTTTAATTTCATTTCAAAGGATTTTCTGAGCTACATTTTATAATCCCTAACAAGACCACAGCAATTAATAATTTTCCCATTGGTCGGGCACCAGTCAAGTTGCTGGCAACACCATAATCGACGTACTCTAGCATCTTTGCACATTGTTTCACACACACTGTCCCAATAAATTGCCGCATTCTGGAAACTGATTTTTCTTTACAGCGCGGTATCTAGTCGTAGCGTCGCGGAGACCAAATTAAGATTTCCCCATTTCCTATTCTGACGAAAAGTTTTCCATTTCCCGCTAATTTTGTTACTTCTCTTTGATTGGATTTGAAAAAATGGCGGCGAACTGTTTTACCGACACTCCGCGTAAACACGAGCCAGCGGGAAAATCGATAATTTTGACATTTAACACTTGTCATTTCATAGCAAATTGGAAAAGAATAACAAAATAAAAACACAAAATGATGCAGGAATACGATGACGATTTCTTTTTTGAAGAAGATAAAATGTGAGTACCTAATTCATTACATATTTCATCCAGAAAATGAGAATGCGACATTTTAATTTTATTTCCGTGAATAAGTACCTAATTATGGTGTGCTAAAAATATGTGGCACTTTTTGTTCACAGAATAATCCTAATAATAATCCGTTCCCTGTTATTTGTAAATCAACTACTAGGTATACAACATGGCCAAATCAGAATAACAATTTACTAGTTCTCATGGCAAAATGGAAAAAATTCTTCGTTAGAGGGACATAAAAAAAATCTCATTAAATATTAGTATTTACGCAACTCCTAAATACAGATTTAAAAAGTCTTTCTTATGGGAGATTTATTTGAGTTTTAAGAATTTGCTTCAGTAGACATTAACCTCACTGAGTGCGGCGATCATTGAGTATTTATATTTAAATTTGAAGAAGAAGAATAATTTTTAATTATTATCGACTCCGAATGCGACGATTATTTTCTTTTTAAATTTTCAACATGAACGTAGCGCAGTATTTTTGCGGTACAATATCTTATCATTAACATCCGTTTCACAGGAATACTATATCTATTGTTTGAATTTCGCGTCAGTATTTGTTGTGTTTTGAAACACTGTGGTGTCGTGATGTGGCAGCATACAGACGAATACTTTAACTACAACGACATGCGGATCTATCCACAGCTGTACATGATGGCTAATAACATCGAGGATAAAATGTAAAAATTGTTATTTTTTTGTTTGATTAGGGCTGTGTTGAAACAGTGGGCAACAAAAGTGTACTTAAATTAGAATATACTAGTACTACTTGTTAATGTAGCCTACTGTACTGTACCTGCCTAGTTTTTTTTTTTTTACATTAAGGTGTATTGTAGCTAGGTAATATATAGATATAGAGCATAGATAGATATATAAATTTGTTTACTTTCTTACTAAGACGGCGCAGCGACCCAAAGTGAGTTTTGGCCTCCGATAATAAAGATCTCCACTGCGATCTATCCTGCGCCATTTCCTGCCAGTCATCGGCGTGCAGCTCGCGCAATGAAGCAATTACAAAGAGGAAATGCCGTATTAAGCGTTTTGTAAGAAGTGCTTGGTTTCGACCGTGGCTCCAACCATGCACGAGCAATGACAAGCTCCGCCCACTGCAGTGTCGGCGAGGCGACAATGATCACATCACTGCGCCATTTCAAACGGCATCTCCTCTTTGTAATTGCTCCATGATCCCTCCGCATAAATTTGTTTAATGATATAAATTTCGTTGTTTCATTAAAATGTACAACATTTATTTTATTAGCGGTGCGAAACCAATCAGTGCTGTAATAATCTATCTGTATTTATATAAGCCAATATTTAAATCGAAAAATAACTAATTATAAGTACTGACATGGACACACATATTTATGTTTAAATGTATGCGTATTTTTTATGTGTTATCATAAAAAATAAAATAAAATAATTTTTGTTCAGCAACGACGGGAAACGAATACAGTCGAAATTGCTTTTACAAATCGATGAACAACAGTAAGTGAACAATTTTTTCAATAAATTATCCGTAACCTCTTAGGTATCGACGATATAAAAATTAAAAAATATTTTGTTTTGTGTGTATAGTGCTGCAAATTCCATGCAAGACTACATGAAGAACAATGCGATCGACGGGACAGTAAAGTAAGTAGTTAATTACATTTATATGATAACATCTTGTTTCCTGCAGAGGAGGCTTTGATTTACACCACAAAGAAAACTTCTGCTAGAAATGTCTGACAATAACCATCTGTCAGCGACTTGCAAAAAAAACCACATAGTTTACATTTGCAAGTTGTTTTCGAAAAGACTGTCAGGCAGAAACTTGCACAAGATTTCTTGAGGTTTAAATAAGGCCTAAAATTATCCACTTGCTACGATCCTTACAGACCTCTCTCCCTTCCTCCCCGCTCATCATTCTCTTCATACACGCTCACGGGTTCCTATTAGATCCTCTACTTATGACAAGATGCTGGAGACCTATTTTTGAAATGTATTGCATATGTCATCATCATCATAACAGCCCTGTTTATGCCCACTATTGAGCATTGGGCATCTCTTCGTGAAGAAGAGGAGTTAGGCTTAAAACTCCTGCATCCATATTTTTTCATGATCAATTTTTACATATGTATGTAGAAGTCAAAAAAAAAAATAACATAGCCCTTAAATCTACTTAGTATATTCAAATGTATGACAGACTCTTGACCTCAAGAATGACAAAAATTTAAAAAAGAAACTTTATGCGGCACACAAAAAAAATTATCTCTCAAAATGATATCATTGACATTCATATTAACTAAAGCTGTGAATTTACTTTCAAACCATCCAAAATTAAAAAAAAATGCTAATATAAAAATAGACGACAATATTATTAGACAACATTTGACTTGAAGTTGATCCTACACCATTCCCACATTTAGTCGAAATTAAAAAAAAAATGTCGGTTTTGTTTTTATTATGTATGTATGTAAAAACTTTATTGTGCAGAAAGAATATTGTTAAAATAGAACACAACAAGAGTATTTTATTATTGTAGATATAATTTTTAATTCTGTTTTTATTTTATTCGATTTAAAAGGATGTCCGCCATTTAATTTTCACTAAACGCGCGAAAATCGCCCCACTGTTGTCTTTGTGTTTTATTCACAGGCCCAGCGAGGAACAACAAGATGCAGCCAACCCTGAATGCATTTTCAACGACTTAAGACAAGAAAGATACACAATTCATCACCAAGATTTGATGTGAGAGAAAAATATTAGTGTAATGAGTGTGTTAGAAGAATTGCTAGATATTACATCGATATATATATGTTACGGTATGTGTGATTAATTGAAAATTATTAATAATTACCGAAAGTCGAGGTAGAAGTGATAAATTAATCATATTTGCCGGTGTTTATTAATAATATAACCTTAGTACCGATAAATGTAATAACCCTAACAATGTACCTTTAATGCTACGTCTAACGTACTAATATAACGCTTTAAAGTTCCTATAATATAAAACTTGAACTCTGTATCAAATCGCAGAGGTTTGTTGAGCGAAATTTTCGCGCTCTACAAAGACCTTAGAAAAAAAAGACCTAACCTAACCTTGCTCGTGTGATCTCAGACAAGTATAATTGTAAGACTGTGAGTAATATTATAAATAAATACCTGCTGGTTAAAAAAACTTATTTTACTACTGAGTTTTATTTTATAACTTTTACCAATGTGTGTAGTGAATTATTAATAATTACTACTAAAAGTAATTAATTTCGATTGTTTGTTCACATTTACCAAAACACGAGGTTATTATTAATAATGTTGTAAAATTATTAATAATTTTCAATTAATCAGATTTACCATAACATGTACATCTAGTGCTATTTTTGAAATTAAAATTACTTTCAAGCAGTCAATCATGTAACTATTTAATAAGCGTGGAAAATTTTATGCATTTTGTGTGCGTGTGTTAGTTTTTTTCACATAAGTAGAGATAGATAACGTACCGCTCGAAAAATCGATATGCTACATTATCATCGGGTAACTTTTTTATCGATTATATTTAATTACCCGCATGATACGTACGATTCACTACCTATCCTACTCTACCGCAGCCAAAAATAAAACTGGCGATTCGGGGTCGTTCCTATGCCTGAAGCCCTATTTTTGAAATGTATGACTGATATGTCGAATGAAAATTGTTAGATTCACCGATAATGTCGGATGAAAATCATTCGATATCTAAAGAAAATCATTCGACACACCGATTTTGCGATATCGAATAATTTTCGTCATACATTTCAAATACTTCGGCCCCTAAACACTTAATCGATCGCACAGTTTTTACCTTCAAAAATGCTAGATCAATTTTTTTAATGAAATATTATAGGAATATTCAGCCGCTCGCTCCGTTTATTGCTAGAATTTGTAACAACTTACGCTAATGTTCATTAGTTATTAGAAAAATAAATTGTTTTGCTTGTTTACACTTGTTTTATTTGTTTCGTCGCACATACACGAATATAACGGACATAACGATGAACCCACAAAATAGAGCTAGTATAGAAATAATTAGTTAAAATACTAATATTTAAGTAAGTATTTTTGTCAACAATTAATGAATATTAGGAACTAGATTCATTGTAGCTATTTTAAAGATATTTTAACTTACTGGTAGCATATTTTTTTTTAGATATTATGTATGTGCCAGTGCCAAATTTATCTCTCTCGCTCTTGTATTTTTTTCATAATTATAGTTTTCAAATTACATACTTATATCTGTATTTTTTTCAAGGATACTGATTACATTTAGCATGTGTGGGTGAAATCAAATTTCACTTTTACAAAACCATGCAATAATTGCAAAAATAATTTTAAAATATACATGGGACTTAGGAATTATGTCTAAAGCCCATCTATATTTTAT
The DNA here is from genome assembly GCA_947363495.1 of Euzophera pinguis. NCBI lineage: Eukaryota > Metazoa > Arthropoda > Insecta > Lepidoptera > Pyralidae > Euzophera > Euzophera pinguis. The sequence continues at coordinate 8,711,166 of OX376178.1, read as the reverse complement.
TACGATTTAACGGCTCCCCATTTTCTTGATGTGTCTTACAAAAATTGTGTAATTTTTTCAGGGGTATGACCGTAACTTCAGGCAGTGTAGTGTTAAGCAAAGATGAGAAGAATTTAATTGGAATAAGTATAGGTGGTGGAGCGCCCTTGTGTCCCTGCCTTTATATCGTACAGGTAAGGTTACCATGGAGTAATTACAAAGAGAAGATTCCGTTTGAAATGGCGCAGTGATATGATCATTGGCGCCTCGCCGACACAAAAGTGGGCGGAACTTGTCATTGCTCATGCTCCATGATTGGAGCGACGACCGCGGCCCTCCGCACGTCTGCCTTCCGCCCCGTGTAGCCTCACAATCACTTTCTTACAAAACGCTTATTACGGCATCTCCTCTTTGTAATTGCTCCATGGGTTACACATACTTACATAAGGTTATACATACGAAAAGTTACAGATTTCGCCTCCAACATTCTTCTATCACATAGGTCCTGTACTTACGGCACTATGGACCCTGTTTTGACCATAAAGACGCTCATATAAACCACGTTTATATTGCTCAAGATTTCGCAATTTTTATCAAATAAATGAATGAAATACTTGAGCAACAAGGACAATAGCCGACAACGAAAAATTTTGATTAACTTACTGTGAATTGGTAGCGCGATATTGCTTCATCTTTCTCTTTTCAAATGTTCCACGCGCGACATCGAGTCGCCCATAATATTTTCTAAAAAAATTGGTCATGGAAGCGCTCCATAAACATTTTCATAGACGAGTAACGGAGAAAGAATACAAATAGAAACGAAGACCTTTGACTGTGTTCTTCGGTCGATGATCTGGTGGGCACCTCCTTATAGATGCTTCTATAGGTGCAATTCAGCGCTACGAAAGAACTACAATGAATCGTTAGTCTCTTTTTACCCCTTTGAGGTAGAGTTGTCTAAGACGAAAACAACATGCCGGAATTAATTTCCAGAATGATCGAGAAGCTGTTTACCACCAAAATCTGCCGTTAGTCAGGGCAAATATCCATTTGAGAGGCGGCTGTCCCTCTCTGCGATTGCCGGTACGTAATCGCCATGGATATGCGTGCCAATGGACTTACAACCAAGGATGCCGAAGACCGGGCGAAATTTTCTTTGGCAATCAGCCAAGGATGCAACCGGGAACGCGCTAAGATGAGTAGTAGTCGGTAGCCATTTGATGCTCCAGAAAAAAAGTCCTTTGGACATAATTACTATCATAAATGTGCCTCGAGACTAGGCTCATTAACCTAAAAACTACTTTGTATTGAAGACAAGAAATTCAGCATAGATACTCGTAGAACAGGTTCTTTAGGCGTGATAAACCAAAAAAAGTCTTTTCAATAGCTTTTCGGTTGGCTTAAAGCCATCCATACATGGTGGAGGATGCGGTGTAAAGAAGTTTTATTTAAATTTTAAAAGATACGCCATCGTTTGCATTGGCTCTCCGCACTGAGTGTCATATTGTATTAATTGTATGTGTAAAGGTATCCTTATTTCTTAGTGCAATAGTTCTCAGGGCAGCGTGTGCTTTTCAAGTGTGTACGTTCCTCTAAAATGGGAACATATTTCTTACGGTTAATGTTTGAAACCTCACAATTCTGATCTTTGACTCTGATAGAGAAGAATCTAGAGAAGCAGGACAATTAATGTTGCGGCATCAAGCTTCCTTACTGACTATAGCTCTATATGCTTTAGGACAATAAAAACTGACTGACGGACAGGGAATACTTGGACCTCAATACTGATGACACGAATTAACAACGAACCAGGATACATTTCTTCGAAATAAAGCAAGCCTTTTTATTTCCACGAGCGACAAACCCTGACAAATCTTGGACGACCCCGTTCAATTAGGTTTTTACGGCTTTTATCATGATTTGACTTCAGAATAAGTAAGTTTATGGACATTTTGATAAAGCGACTACTCATATTTGAAACTACATTATTACACTATTACACACTAGATCATTTACAGATCTTCGATAACACCCCAGCATCAAGAGATGGCACTCTACAAAGTGGAGATGAGTTGGTTGGCGTCAACGGTCAGTCGGTCAAAGGGAAGACTAAAGTTGAGGTTGCTAAGATGATTCAGGCTGCCAAGGTAGGTGACGATTCTTTACTTGACGTTTTTAGATTAGTACACACAGTACAGGGGCACACAGTTCACACATTATTTTTAATTATGCAATAAGATTCTGATCGAAGAACTGGCAGTAAAGTGCATTTTTTTCTTTGCGTGTCGATGGCATTACACTATCCCAACCCAGTAAGAAGGCACCTCAACAGCTCTGTCAGAGGCCAAGCACAAGTCATTCACAGTGCAGGTGTTGGGGCACCCAGCATACGGCAGCAGATTATAGTCACGACCATGGAGCAAATACAAAGAGAAGACGGCGCATCGACTTGTGCACCGTTACGGTTATTGGCGCAATGTCGTCGGAAGTGGGCGTGGCTTACGCCATTTTTCGTTCAAATGTGAAAGATGCGTGATGTGGAGCGAGCTCTAATCTTTTTCTTATTTTTCTAATTTACATTTCGTTCCAGCTAAGAAAATTTTGTAAAATATTTTAAACCTTTAAGTTTGTAGTGTTTCAATGCTGTTATGGGATCACAATAAACGTAAGTAAATAACGTATTTTCGAATTTATTTCATTTATTTAGTGTTACACAAAATATATGTCTGTTTTTAATGTTCAAAATATCTGTAATATAAAGAAATATAAATATATTTTTTTAGGTTTAAATCTTCGATTTGCGTGCCTTCCGCCACACAATTTTTGTAAGGAAGTTCTCGATACGCCATCTCCTCTTTGTTATAACGCCGTGGTCACGACCGTAACTCAGAATTAAAATAAAGTGTAAAATATGATTATTTGAGAGAATAGGCAAAAATAGCTAAAGAACCAGGATAAAATAATTTTGTTATCTAGTAGACTCTAACGTAGATTATGGATTGTTGGATATGCCATGTTCATGTTTAGACGATATTTCGGTTTTCTATGACTATTAGAGAAGTGGCCACTCTTAGGAATGATACGAGAAAACAACCTCAGTTCTGACGGACACATTTATAGTTTTAGATGTGGTATCAGATAAATTATTAAAAATTGTCCCCGTGTTGCCACATTTTTCAGGACGAAGTAACCATAAACTATAACAAGCTCCACGCAGACCCAAAGCAGGGTAAATCTCTGGACATAATAATGAAAAAGATGAAACATAGACTGGTCGAAAACATGTCGTCCGGGGCGGCTGACGCTTTAGGCCTGTCCAGAGCTATACTTTGTAATGATACTTTAGTTGCCAAATTAGATGAACTGAGAGAAACTGAAGTGACGTATAAAAGACTGGTTGAGTATGCGAAAAGGTAAGGCCATTTTGACTTTATTTCAAACGATTTAGGTATATCCAGTTCACTTTGTTATGATACTTTCGTTTCCGAACTAGATAAACTGAGGCAAAATGAAGTGTCGTATAAAAGTCTAGTTACATGTGCTAAAAGGTAAAATAACTTCTACTTTATTGATTGAAATGATTTAGGTCTATCCAGACACTTTGGAATGACACGTTAGTCGCGAAGCAAGATGAACTGAAGGGACGTACAAAGAAAATTAACTTAACTCTAAAAACCATATAACGAAGACTTTATTTTCTAATAACAGCAGTTATTATAGCTTTCTTTTCCCGAGGAAAAAGAGTTTGATGTTTAAAAAATATTATTTTTCCAAGATAAAGTGATGCTGCAGCACAGGGTCTGTCAGCATAGTCTGCGCGTGATTCAACTCCTCAGCAACTTTTAGTACCAAATACTTCGCCTATTCGCAGTAGTTCGGTTGACCGAATATCTGCACCAAATCTTTCGGGAACATTTTCAATCAAGTCTTCTTATGAAGCCGACTCTACTATTTTATGAATTAGCTTTGGATCTTCAGATCTTAGTACTGTCTACCCCACAAAAATATAACGTACTAGTGCCATATAAGTGTTAAAGCTATGTTCAAACCGATGCGAATTTCGCGCGACTTGCGGGACGCCCACAGAAATATATAGAAGTGCCATTAGCAGGCCAGTTATCTTTTGCACACGCTACGGCCCTTTTATCGAGTCTTATTTTTGTGGGCGTCCCGCCAGTCGCGCAGGAATCGCGTCAGTTTGAATGGACCGTATCATGGCGAGACTTAACTGTGGCACGCAGGTAACGCCCGCATGGCACTTCTATGTATTTCTGTGGTCCCTGCAAGAGATTGACACATGTTATGTATGAAACTAAATAAATTCTTTCCAGAATGCTAAAATCTTACTTCGATCTCCTCCAAACATACAAGGCAGTTGGTGATATTTTCGCTGCTATAGGAGTAAGGGAACCCCAACCAAGGGCTTCTGAAGCCTTTTCCAAATTTGGACAATATCACAGATTGTTGGAAAGAGATGGCATTAAGATGCTGAAGGCTTTAAAACCGGTAAGTGTTTGATTGAGATAAGAATATAAGGATATTATTCAATCGAAAAGCAATAAACAGTTCTTCTCCGTCTGTAGCTTACAGCTGTCAAATATTTATCAAATGTATAGCCGACTCTTCCACGTAGGTATGTCCAGGGTACGATTTAAATAAACATGGTCTTAGATTCGACGGCACTGATTAATACAATGAAGCAAATGCCGTTTTAAGACGGAAACCAGATCAATAATCCTACTGATGATGATAATGATCCCTTGATGCCGCCTCCTGGAAGAAGGGCACGCCCATAGCTGGGGTGCTATTTTTTAAAGTGTGACTCTAACAAATTTGGCTTTCGATTATTTTTTGTTCGATATCGAAGGATTTTTGTTCGATATTGAACGATTTTCATTCGACATATATGTCACATTTTTCAAAAATAGGTCCTCTGGCCTGACGTCGCAAAGCAGGATATGCGGGTTAATGAACTCTCTGTCAAGGACACTGAATACCGGGCGAAGTAGAGACTTCAGAGTAAGAACGCGGACCCTGGGCTCCTAAGCAACCAGCTGAGGATAATCGGCAAAACGCTAAGATAAAGAAGATGAGGATCGTGATCCGAGGGGGACCCAGCTAAAATCTCAATTTCAAACGATACCGACGTTCAAAAACAGAAATGTACGGGATTGGCATAAGCCAAGATACCAATTGACACGCATTTGACGTATTTGAATTAATATGTAAATTAGAAATACTGACAATTTGTACGCTTGCTTGCTGATTTTCTTTTTCTATTTTATACAACTAAGTAGGCAAACATGCGTACGGTCCATCTGATGATAAGTGGTTACCGTAGCCTATGAACGCCTGCAACACCGGAGATGACACGAGCGCGTTGCCGACCCTGAAAGAATTTTTGCACGCCCTTTTTGAAGGCTCCCATGTTATAGTCACTAGGGAAAACCATAGCATGGCTGATTGCATCATTAACATTGATGAGATTCATTGTTGATGTAATTCAAACAAATAAATAAATTTCTTTCTTTCTTTCTTTCTCAAACTAGACATAACCTCCCCTAAGAATTTCCAAGGAGATGTGACTCTAAAAGCCCTAGAATCGGCCCGGTAACTCTCCAACGGATTTTCTGGTTTCAGATCCTAGCAGACATGGGTACATACCTAAACAAAGCTATCCCCGACACAAAACTGACAATCAGAAAATACGCCGATACGAAATTCGAATACCTATCGTATTGCTTGAAGGTAAAAGAGATGGACGATGAGGAGTACGGTTACAATGCGTTGCAAGAACCGCTTTATAGGGTGGAGACCGGTAATTACGAGTATAGGTGAGTTCAGGAATGCGATTTCTGAAATGTACGTTGGATGAAAATTATTCGACTCTTTGACTATGAAGATTGAAAATTACAGCGTCATCCATGAGATTTTATTGACGCAAACGATAGCGACTGCATTAACAATTTAGTATGGTAAACCTGTACAGCGCCTCTGGCGGATAGTAAGGTAACTATTACTTAGGATTTTCATATAAATGAATGAATGAAACTTTATTCGCAATAAACATATTAACACTTAACGCGGTTGCTAGCGCCTGTGTTAAAAAAATTACATAGTAGAGTTACAGAAGTCAATGTTTAAGTGTACGGAAATACGTCTGGAAGGTTCCATAGGTTTCATTGGAGTGTCGTAGGTACTACGAGACTTCTTTACGTCAAAGTGGTATTTTTGAGATCTATGACAAACTCAAAACCGATGAGTCAAATGAAAATCATTGGTAATCGAACGAAAATAATTTCACTCGCCGGTTTTGAGCGAGATATATATATCTGAAAAATGTTACTTTGTCGTAGTAGTAATCAGAGCCTACGGTAAAGCACTGAAACTAGGGAGTTTCAGTCTGGAGTAGTCCAGCAGAGATACGGGCACTTACAATCACAACCTGGGTATTTTCAAGGTTAAAGTAAATAGGCTAATAGTAAGCTAGCAAACTTCATCATAGATCACATCTGCACTTAATATCAGGTGAAATCATGGTCAATCGCCGGATATTCAGACATAAAAAAATAGTTCCCACAATAGACACATCATCCAGATAAACAACTTTCAGATTAATCCTGAGATGTCGGCAAGACGCCCGAGCGAGGTTCGCCCGACTAAGGTCCGATGTTCTTGTCAAATTGGAACTTTTGGATAATAAGAAGACGCAAGACGTGGCTTATCAGCTTAGGAGGTTTATACAAGGACTTGCTGTTTATCACAAGTAAGTGTTGTACATACTTCTACATATTTACTCTTCTGTGAATGAATAAATGAATCTGCCCTCATTTCTATGTTCTTTGTTTCAAAGATTGGCTGGAAGCGGCCCATATTTGGGATAAGTCCGCCTTTTGTTGTACCCTGTATTTTTTTATGTTCTTTGTGAACAATAAAGATTTTATATACTTTCATTATTACTCTTATAATACTTTACTATGTCGAAGTTTCAACCGTGTTACAACGGACAGAAAAGCATTCTAGTATATTTGGATTCCTCTAAAATCCGTCACAATGCTGTAAATAAGGCTCATAGTATACAATGCTTTAGTTTCAAATACAATTTTATACGCCTAGGTATTTATCATTGGGAAACTTCACAGATGTAGCATATTATGTGAGATAATGTCCATTTCGAAAGCAAAATTTGAGTGACGCAAGTACTATGTTTTCTACAATTTTGATTACAGTGAAACAGTGGGTCATCTGAAAGAGAATTCATCGCTGTTTCCCGTTGAAGTGGATTTGTCTCAAAATGCCTTCCAATACAAATCTACCGCTCAGATAATACAGGTAATGCATCACAATATAGATTTATCGACTATATTTACAATACAAATTGAAAAAAGGTTAAGAATTCCATTACTACATTTAAGCACACTAATGTTAACCATTTCCTTATCCAAAAAATTGTAACAGTTACAAAAATTGTTAAGATCACATGTGATTCATAAGGCAGGGACCAGTTAAACCTATGTCAATTTCCAGGATAACCAGGATGACGAAGAAGAAATAGAATTCGGTAAGGAAATACAGGAGTACCACGATATTTCAGAAGATATCAAAGAAGTTAAGGCTACAAATAGACGACAAAACAAAGATAAAGATGATACAGATTCTTCTGAACAACTTCTACCGGACTTCCATTTAATTGAATCCATTGACAAAACTAAAACCGACAATGATAATCTAACACTTCTGAAAGAATTAGGATTAGAAGATACGAATGTTGCAGACGATTTTGGTGATTTCCAAAATGGAATGGATGATTTTACGTCAAGGAATGATGCGGATGACGTTTTCGATAAACTGTTGAGAGATTTAGATATTGGGAAGTAGTTTAATGGATTTATTGTATTGTTAATCGTGTTTGTGTTTAATAAAGTTGTTTAATTCATTTGATTGACATATTTTTTGACTAGTTATGGCTTCACTTTCAAAGAGAGAACCAAATTAATTTATGCAAATGTAAAAATTGGATTTGGTGATGAAACATGAAGCGTGGTGTTATTCTAACTTGAAATATTGCAGAACCACTGCTCAACCGGTAACCTTTATTACTTCTACTACAGATTGCTATGAACTTTTCCGTAATTATTTAACTGATAGAAAGCAAAGGGTTAAAATTGAACAGTGGCTAAGTGATGAGCAGTCGGTAACGTACGGCGTCCCTCAAGGCAGTGTCCTGGGTCCCACGTTATTTCTTATTTATATCAATGAACTCTGTAATCTATCACTTGAAGGAGGTAAAATTGTCACATACGCAGATGACACAGCTCTCTTTTTTAGCGGTAAAACATGGGACGAAGTTTTTAGAAGAGCTCAAAAGGGTTTTAATGAAATTTCTGTATGGTTACAAGCTAATATTCTTACTCTTAATACTAGTAAAACTAAATACATGACATTTGCGTACCGAACAAACCTTTTGCCTCCTACTAATCAAACCATTACTGCTCATGTTTGTGCTGGTAACTTGTCCTCTTGTAATTGTCCCTCCATTGATAGAAATAGTAGTTTGAAGTACCTAGGTGTTGTTGTTGACGAAACACTTACTTTTAAGCCTCACATAGAAGTCTTAGTTGCAAGGCTTCGTAAACTTATATACGTATTTAAAAATCTGAGACATATTTCTGATCCAAATACTATTAAAATGGTGTACTACGCATTATGCCAATCCATTTTGGAATACTGTATCTCATCATGGGGAGGTGCAGCGAAATATCATCTATTGGAACTGGAGAGGGCACAGAGGTCAATTCTAATGGTCGGTTTTAATCTTCCCTGCCGTTATCCAACTATTGATCTTTACAAGAAGTGGGAGGTGCTCACTGTCAGACAAACCTTTATACTCCATATTGTTCTTAAACAACACACACAACTTAAATATGACCCCGACCTAGTGAGAGACCGACGGCGAAAGGGTACTGTCTGCAAGTCCCTTGGTGCTAGAACCAGTTTTACCAAAAACTTCTTTTGCTTTCTTGGCCTATACCTTTATAACAAAATTAACACAACGCTTGCAATATTCGCCATGAATAAACACAACTGCAAAAAAGTAGTGTCGAAACATTTAAATGCACTAAATTATGATGAAACAGAAAGTATTATGATTCCTTTGGAATAAACTTATAAAGTTTTACCCATATATATAACTATATTTACTTAAGCATTCTCACTTATAATTATGTTCGCAGCTTTTAATTGATGAATGGTAATCCTTATCTTACTTAATCTAATAGTAGTTTCCTACTTACTAAAACATACAGATCGACAGACAGATAGACATACAGATGGTCAGACAAATGGACAGACAGATAAATAGACAGACGGACTACATAAGGATTAAACTATACTCATACCAATTTTCATCAATATCGATTCAGCGGTGTAACTGTGAAAGCGTAATAGACTGAGTGACGGACTTTCTCATGTTTCATATACAAACTGTTTCCACAATTCCATCAAAGAGTAGCCTTCGTTTGACTGCTGGGTCTTCAACTATATTCATAACTAATTTCATCAAAATCAGTTCAGCGGTTTGGCCGATGCGATTGGTTATAAATACTTGTAAAAGATGCCATCTTGTTACCAATAAATTGATATAACCTATATGCAGCTAAACGCACACTCGTACCAGGCGGTTTAGTGACTTCATTTATGGATAAAATGGCTAAGAATCAGCATTTGAATGTTGCTATGCAAATCAAATGCTGACTTTTGCCAACCTAATGTAACGAATTGAGACTTGACGGTTCTCAATGTTTAAATTCTCACATAATTGATGGTTCATACCTGTTTAAAACGCAGTTAAAGGACTACTTAGATTGGTACTATACATAACATAATACTCATCTTCTCATAGTATATTTATTTTATAGAATGCATGATGTTCAATGACACAGCGTTTTGCTTATTTCTACCGGCAAATGTGACTATTTTTTTATTTTGGAATACATCTACACTTTACCTAACTTACACATTACTATTTACACACGAGCCTTTACTCACACCATGATTTAATAAGTATAATAGGTATGTATTATTAAGAACACACTGACATAATCCAAAGTCTTGAAATTCTACAGTATTAAACACACACATGCAATTACATTACCTAGCTTAGCTTAGTTCTTGGTGGATTACATTTCTGCCTAAATTTTACTCATCTCTTCATTATTTGTGTGACTCAACCAAAAGATAATAAATACGTGTCTAGAGGCTGTGGTGATCTGTAATACAGGTTTCTTCGGAAACCTACCTCAGACACCACTCTCTCACAACACTGGTATTATCAGTTGCTTTTATATTGTACCTACTATTAAGCACTTGCCAATTGTGTTGAGAAAATAAATTATTTTTATTTTTATTTTTTTATTGCTATACTAGCACTACTGTATTTATATAGCACTAGCTGTTTCCCGCAGCTCCACCTGCGGTATATAGCCTATGTTACTCAGGGTGAATGTAGCTTTCCAATGGTGAAAGAATTTTTTAAATTGGCATACACACAAAAATACAAATCTTTCCTCTTTATAATATTAGTGTAGATTGATTTGAAATAAATTAAGGACACAAATAATATTACATTTATAAAGGACATTTTGTTGCAAACACAATAATTAACGATAATATAACGAATAATTATAAAACACGTATTTATTTTTAGTTTGATTAAGCCTACACTATAAATAGAAGTCAATGATATCTTAAAATTCAAAGCAAGAAATTACAGTCTATCAACGATCACAAGCGTGCCCGGCATGGCTAATGTGGAAGATCCTCAGTAGAATGTTGAACCTAAATTAGAAAAATAGGTCAACAATCTTATACTAACTTTTTAAACAATCGACTTTTTAAGAAAAATCTTTAATTCTTAATCTTGACTCTCGTGTTTTTTCACATTTGGAAAGAAATAAATTGATATGTTGTGTTCTTGAGCTTCCACTATGAAACCTCATTGACAGTTAGATTTCTTTATTAATTTTCCAATTCTGCACTTTTTCAATGTTTTTTTCTTCTTCTTAAATTGTTTTCAAATACTTAATTACACCAAAAAGATCTTCAGAAATCTCAACTTCAAAACCATCGTCCTTATGCAAAATAACTTCCTGACCTTCCACATTTACAACAACGCCTGTACTAAAAAAAATACCTAATTTGAAATCAGTCGTCAAACTCATCCATACGTCTTAAAGCAGGCCAAGGTATAGCGTCGAATGCCAAAATCAGATCTTTTCCCTTCAAACTGTGCAACTTTTGGTAATATAATCTCAAATTATCGCTCCCTGTTTGGATAATCATTGGTAGATTCTCAACTTTCTTCTGAATTAGTCTTTGGCTCGTTTCCACTAAAGGTATGATGTGTAGGAAGTCATATTTCTTGACCTTTTCCAAGTCAATGTTGTCAATAATCTGATGGAGTGTTGTTGCTGCTTTCCCTTCCAAAGTTTGCAATTTTTCTGCGACATTATCTTTTAGCTTTTGGACGTCGATTGTGGCTGATGCTTGAGTCACAATAAAAATTGTGAGCTGTAAAGTTAAACAATATCTTATATAATTAAAATTTGTTAAGGATGTATGGAAGTTTTATGAATTAAAATAATCTACTGATATTACACACTGATGGTACACGGAAAGGACATAATATAGATTTGACCGACAAATTCAAGTGAGTATTAAGTTACAAAATATATGAGATATAAATTCAGTCTCACGTATTTAGTATCAAATTTTGAGAAAAATAAAATTAACAATGACCATTCAAACGAAAGGTCAGATGACCTGAAAAAGGTCGCAGGCGAACGCTGGATGCTTCCAACCGATTATTTCGGAAATCATTGGGAGAGGCCTATGTCTAGCAGTGGACTGACTGAGGCTGAAATGATGATGACGATGATTCAAACGAAAAATTAAAGTACCTAATGACAGACAAAAACTCAACCGCCGAGAGCCTAGCTCCTTTTATGATGCTGATTATTTAATTAATTTGCAATAAAATATTCACTAATTCAATAAGAAAAATTAAAAATGTGGAGTCCGTATGTTATGTTTTTTTACTTTTATCTGTTACATTAAAGTAAAAAGAAATACCTATGGGCTTTCTCATTCTTTCACTTTTCATTTTTACGCCGAGGGCAGATAAACATGACCTTACTTGCTGTAATGGCCGCGGTACAGTACAACTCTAAGTAGGTACTTACCAAAATGTAAGTTTTCATGATGTATGTTCGTCCGGGCACTAACCGACTGAACAGAGGGACCGACGACCATCAGATTTAAAGTAATGTTCTTGCATCTTATTAAAGTACGAGCAGGTTGATTCTACATTTTTTTATTTGGTCCAAATAATCATACATACATATCATCACGCCCTTTCTCATGTAGGGTAGGTAGACTACGGATTAGGGGAAAATTTTGTCAAAAAGAGGGAAAAGTTTGCTGTAGCGTTATTTATAAATTAAATTTTGGTGGAAATAATGTATGTCGAATTCTCACGAGTTGTTGTGATAACAAGATAACGGTAATTTAAAAAACTAAAACACCCGACTGCGTTTCTGGGCAATTTGGGAATGAAAAACCACCGAAAAATCCGCCAGTTTGTTTTTTATTTTTTTCAAGCACTTAATAAATTATTTTGCGTGCTTCCGCCACGCAAAATAATTTATTAAGTGCTTGTAACTTTAACTTCCGTAAAGTAACGCCTGAATCGGTTAAATATTTTATTTTTTTATTTTGATGTACCCAGTGTCATTCACACAGTAAATATGATAATGTCACCACTCAAGCTAAAATCCATCGAGCCGTTTAAGCTGTAGAGCGTGCCAAACTATTACACATATAAACACACATACATACCTACATACATACTCTCGAAATACATAACCCTCTTTCTGTCGCAGTCGGGTAAAAAGAACAGAAAGCGGGAAAGTTGGAATTTGCGTTATATGAATAGATTTTATATTTGAAAAAAAATGTTCGCGACGTCTTTGTACTTCATTTCCTTGTTTATTTGTTGTGTAAATTTTTTGTTTTGGCGCAATAAAGGGTATTCATATTGTACTAACTGTTTCCCGCAGCTACGCCCGCGTCAAAAAGTAGTCTATGTTTGAACCCGGGTCTTGAACTATATTCATACCAAATTTCATCATAATCCGTTCAGCGGTCTGGCCGTGAAAACATAAAAGACAGACAGACTTTCGCATTATGGATTCTCTTCTTTCCAGTTTTAGGAGCATAACTGTCCGCCAGAGGCGCTTTACAGATATTACATACAAGATAACTTGTTAACCACCACCCAAATTTTAACACTGTGTTAGTACGTGAAACAACCAAAGAAATAATAAGTGACAAACGAGACAAATTTTGGACCTACCATAATACAATATAATGATCAGCTGACAAGACTTTGTATGGGAAGGTCGGAATATTATTCTCGCTTTTCACTTAACTAAGTACTTATTTTATTGAAAATTGTTTAATTCCGCGTACTAAACACACTTAGGGTTGCCATCCGACCGGGTTTCTCCGACTAGTTTAGAGAATCCGGGAAGCGTCCGGCTTTCAAAAATGTAAAATATTGGGCCGCCCGCGATACACGCATTGTGCCTGAATGCATCGATCAAAACCGAAAACGCATTCATTATACTACGTTTAAAAAAATCTAGTGCTATTTTAAAAAAAATATACTCGTGCAAAATCCACTTATAGGCCATTTTACAGATGGCAACACTAAACACATTGTAATTTGGCTGATGTTTGAAAAGTCCTCTGAGGCTAGTGAGTACCTCATCACAGAATAGCCCACACAGCGAAAGTGATCACCAACTATCAAAATTCAGCTCACAGACAGCGGACCGCCACGCGACTGACAATGATGGTGACAGAAGATTTATTGCTAAACGTTATGTAAGTTATACAACACTTGCTTTTAATTGTGTCAGTGATTAACTCATCTACATCTACACTAATATTATAAAGAGGAAAGATTTGTATTTTTTTGTGTATGTTTGTGATGAATAAACTCAAAAACTACTGTGCCGATTTCAAAAATCATTAATACTATCCTTATGGTCCGGTGCCAGCATTTGTCTACAGACTCGGGGAGATTATGTTCGATTCCCGTGGGCTACTGCTGGGCTTTGGTTGGCCTCGTCATGCCAATTTCATTTTATTCTTATTTATGTCTGTTTGATTTCGTGTTTAGCGAATGGATCCGTAGTCTCTGCCTACCCTTACGGGAAACAGGCGTGATCATATGTATGTATGATTTTTTGTTTTGTTAGATTTAATTTTATATTATATAGAATTACATACAGGTTTAACAAAAGAAATAAAACGCGAAAAAGATTTTCTTAAAAATAATATATTCAACCATACGCGTAAATATTACAGCTTAAAAAAATGTACATTTTAATATATAATTAAGTTAGGCACTACACTAAACATGACTTATGCGGAGAAATTTTTAAATATTAATTAAACCACCAAATTTTCTGTGCACAGCATTCAAAACGAAATAAAAAAATATAATTTCGAGAAAAAATAACAATTGGTCTATCGTTTAAGACTAAAGAAACATGAAACCATATTAACTAAAAATATGTTCGTCCCTTTCACTCTTATTGATATTTAACGTGAAAGAACGAGACAGAAACACATTTTAGTTAAAATTGGTTAAACTTTTCTTAATACGTGATTATTAGTCTATCAATATGGTTTCAAAAGGCTAGACCACATATTTTTATTATTAGTTAATGAAACCTTATATCTAAAAAAATATATTTATATCAGAAAGTATCCCAACTTGCACGTGCCGTTTAACCATCAATATTTTGACTATAATCAAAAACATGGCTAAAAATATTTCGGAATACAAAAGCAAAGAAATTACATATAAATACATATTATTTATACATGATACAGTGTTGAAGGTTACTTGGTTTAAGCAAAACTACTGCAATTGAGGAATAAAATCAATGTTTACTAAAATAAAGCTAATTTTTGAATATAATTTTTATTAGATCATGCAAGTAATTTTAAAGCTAAAGCGATATCTACAGAGGTTATGTACTAAAGGAAAGAATGTAATATAAAGCTTATTTTCAATGTTAGGTAGTCGAAACCCCTCGGTATTTAGTTCATGGAATCACAAATTCAGATCATATTATCCCTGTATAACTCTAATTTGATTTTAATGATATTTATAATAGTATTAAATGGCGATTTCACCAACATAGTTCCTATCCAAGAGTTACTAATCTAAGCATAAACAATGGATATTATCAGACGTGTAAGCTAAGCTATGGAATTCACGCCCTGTGGAAGTTAGGCTGTCACAAAGTTTAAAGGCTTTTAAAGTAAAACTCTTAAATTCTCCTTTGCTGAACTTGACATTTAAAAGTATTAGCTAGTTACATGGGTGTATGTATGTTATTTATATGTATGTATGATTATTCTATATAAGTATGTAGGTTTATTTAATGTATTTTCTTCATAACAATATTATATTGTACACGCTTTTATCCTTCTGGTAAGCATATCCTCTCCTGTCACTCGCTCGTTGACTGTAAGAGATCCCTAAGTGGGATAAGTCCGCCATTGTACTTATTGTTTCTCCATGCTTTGTGTATGTAAATAATTAGTTTTTTTTGTACAATAAAGATATTACAAACAAACAGATGTGTTTATTTTAGAAACGGAGTCCTTGTACAGAAATTATACGTGGATTAACAGTATATTCTCGGATTAACTGTGTGGTGAAATGTAAACTTCCAATATACGAGAGTAAATTGCGTCATTATCCTCGGAATAAAACTCATACGACTTCGGCGAAATCAGCCCTTAATCATCATAAGGTATTCCTCTATTTCACATTTAAACTAAAATGTGTTTTGTCTCGTTTCACATTAAACAAATAGAAATACAGGCAGACATACATACACACATATCATCACGCCTTTTTCGCGTAGGGGTAGGCAGAGACTACGGATTTTATTTTTTTACGGGCAGACAAATTTTTAGTTAAAAACTTAGGAGAACTATTACGTACAATAAACCTATTTATTTTTATTACTAAGCGCCATGTTACTAAGTGGATAGTTACTAAGCTCTTAAACAAGTAACATTCACAGTGTACCAACAACTTTTATGCACCGACTTATATTTGTCCTTTTCACAAATACCTACAATTTTATTCACGAAAGTTGTCAATGTTTGAAATAGTTAATAATGTTATCTAAAGAATTGAGGCGTTAAAATTGTGAGCGAGAAAGATATACCGCATTATTCTTAGAAACTAACGAACGTTCGTTTAGCCTACTTTAACTAAAATATGTTTAGTCTAATCTTTCTGTGTTAACTATATTTCACGTGAAAGAACCAGACAAAACATAGTTTTAGTTAAAATCATGGAGAAATTACAAAGAGGAGATGCCGTAATAAGCGTTTTGTAAAAAAGTGTTTGTTCAGCTCCCCTCGGCGGAAGGCAGCCGTGCGACATGCTCGGTTTCGGCCGTGACTCCAGCCATGGAGCACGAGCAATGACACCACTGCAGTGGCATCACATCACGGACCCATTTCAAACGGCATCTCCTATGCAGTAAATGCTCCATGGCTAAAATCCCCTAAAAGTCGAAGGACTGATTGCAGATATTAATAAAACCGGTCAGGTACGAGTCGGACTCACGCGCCAAGGGTTCCTTAGTCCGTACCATTATCTATAAAATCCGCAAAAAAAAATAAGCTTAAATATTCATTTTATTCTGTTTTTTTTTTAGTATTTGTTTTTATAGCGGCAATGGAAATACATCGTATGTGAAAATGTCAACTAACTATCACAGTTCATGAGACTATCTGATAACAGATGGACGGACAGCGGATTCTTAGTAATGGAGACCCGTTTTAACCCAATAAATAAAATTTAATGACATTCTTAAAATTATTTGACAACCATTGACATCGATTTAATAACTTGACTATCTACAACAATATTTTAAATTGCGTTTGTTTTAATTTTCTTTATTTTATTTTAATTTTCTTTATTTTATTTTAATTTTTTATATTTTAATTTAAACCCGAAAGTGTTTATGTTGTACTTATTTTATAAAAACAGAGTGTGCGTACTTAGTTAACAACTGTTATTGTACTATATGAAACGCAATAAATGATTTGAATTGCTTTGGAGCCTTTTTTCAAATTAAGGACTAAACGAACATTCGTAAATCCATACTAATATTATAAAATGCGAAAGTCTGTCTGTCTTTTCTGTCTGTCACGCTTTCACGGCCAAACCGCTTAACGGATTTTGATGAAATTTTGTATGGATATAGTTGAAGACCCGGGGTCAAACATAGGCTACTTTATGACGCAGGCGTAGGCGGGGAAAAGCTAATTATAAATGAAGACGATAGTGTGTGACTGAGACAACATAAGTCGGTACGAACAAACATACTAGTAATATCACAATGACCTGCCTATGTAGCCCAGGATTCAAGCATCTTGAAATCGTCATCATCCTCTGAAATAAACAAATAAAAAAATTAATCTATCTTCTATACATATAATAAAATTGTAAAAGAAAAGGTTATCTGTGCATTGAAGATTTAAAAAAAAAAAACCATATGAGTGGTCATTATTGGTCCAACAGAAGCTGAAACCAATCATCTTTAGAATTTTTGTCAGTCTGACTGTCTGTATGTTTGTCATCGCATCACGCGAAAACTACTGCATAGAATTGAATACGGTTTTCACTGATGTATTGCTAGAGGTCAAACTTAGAAATTAGGCTACAATTTATCCTGATCCTATTAAAAAATCCATACTATCCATACTTCCATACTAATAATATTATAAGTGCGATGAAGTGTTCATTTATTCATTCATTCACAATATTTCTAGTAAACTAACGGTGACATTTATATCATAAATGCGAAAGTCTGTCTGTCTGTTACGCTTTCACGGCCAACCCGCTAAACGGATTTTAATGAAATTTGGTATGAATATAGTTGAAGACCCGGGGTCAAACATAGGCTACCTTTGGACACAGCTATTTATAAATAAAGAAGGAATATAAGTAAGCCTGCAAATAAATTTATTTCATATCATATAATATCATTAGGGCGGATTTCACTAAAGTCGGATAAGATTTATTCCATGGATAATGACGCCATTTAGTCTGTGTAATAAAGTTTACATTTCACGACACAGTTAACCCGATTAATCCACGTTTAATTCCGGCATAAGCTAGGACTGTCTCTAGAATAAAAACGTCTGTCATCTATTTTTTCCTTCCTTCAAACTGACGGGAATCCCGTGGGACTTGCGGGACGCCCACAGAAATAAGAATAGATAGAAGTGTCATTAGCAGGCCAGTTAACTTTGGCACACGCTGCGGCACTTCTACCGATTCTTATTTCTGTGGGGGATTCGCGTCAGTCTGAATGGAACTTTACGCTAGCAAAGGCGGACTTATTGCTAATAATAATGTACGTAACTGACCTGTCTTAGACTTGCTGGGCTTGGGCTTGTCCTTGGCGAGTTCAGCAGTGGGCACGTCGGGCAGCGTGTCCGTGGGCACGTTGATGCCCAGCATTTCTTTGTCCAGGTCCTCCTGCGTAACATTATTATGATCAGAAAAGTGCGAAAGAAAAAAAAAAACACATCGATAGTTTTACCAGGTGGCAACCGGACGGCTGAACTACCTATTTATTTATTTATGAATCAAATAGTGTCAAGAAGGTACAAACTTCACTAGTAACATCTGTGGGTAACAATAATTTCTACATAATCAAGTGTTCAAAGTTTCATCGTGCATTAAATAAGTCAAACATGATTTAATTGCACATTCAATGAATGCTGAAAAAAATATTCTTAACTTGTTGAGCTTTTACCTGATATAATTATTCATTCATTCATTCATTTATAATTACAATTTTAATGCTAATCACCAGTATTCCCAGGGTTATGTATGTGTGTATGTAAAAATCTTTATTGTACACAAAGAACATAGTATCAGAATACAAGTTACAACAAAAGGCGGACTTATCCCAAATAGGGATCTCTTCCAGTCAACCAAACTAACTAACTAGGTTATTATAGGAGCGACCCTGCGGTGGCTCATTTAGTAATTTTTTACAGGAAGACAGCATCAATAGTTATCTCGCAACTAATTTGTCTTTTAACGAACAGTGCTCATACATCTTCGACTATTGTTTTTTCAAAACAAAGTATGCCGAAGACCACGTGCAACCAGAAAACTGATGAAAGAGAGTTGAAAAGCCGCTACATCCGTTCCAACTCAACTCACAGTATGGCATTGAAATGTGTCGTGGCATTGAAAATTTTTGTGTGTCGTCATATGTACAGTGGGTTGGTAATAGTCACTAGAAGTATGATGCGTGGACTAGGTGACGTCAATGAATCATGGAAAGGTCCCCCTTTTCAGCTTGAAATATTTCAAAACTTCCAGTGGTCATTACCACTAAGTGGTCATGCCTGGAGTCGAGTTTAGAGTGGATTCGTTGTAATGTGCAAAGAAGTGTCATTAAACATGCTTTACGCTGCACGGAGCTATTGAAAAGCCAACGCATCGGGAAACTATAAGTGCTATGTTTGTATTCAATAAATAAATAAATTAGTTTAGGATTAGTTCTTTGAAGTGGCAGTGGGCGGGGCACATAAAGCCTGCCTATGAGGCAGAAAGGTTCTCGAATAGCGACCGCGTACCGGCAAACATAGCGTTGGACATCCACCGACCAGATGGTCAGATGACCTGAAAAAGGTCGCAGGCAAACGCTGGGTGCAGACTGCTGCCAACCGATCATTTTGGATATCATTGGGAGAGGCCTATGTCCAGCAGTGGACTGACTGCGGCTGAAATGGTGATGATGATGATGAAATAAATAAATACCTGACATTGCAATGAAGCAACTCACCTCAGGGGGCTTACCATAAACTTTAACAAAACCATCATGGTTTTCGCCCATCTTGTTTTAAGCTTAAAATAATATTGTTCCAAATCGTACCATGAACTTTTAAAACAAGATTGTTGTATTCCTGCTTACAGTTGTGAAAGAACGAATGATTTGTGTATTCCCTGGCGATTGTGAGAGCGAGACTCCGCTATATAATTCGTATAGCTGCATCACTTTTACGCAGTGTTCCGATTGACTCTCGTTACGAAATATTGAATTTTAAATTTAAGATATTGAATAATTCAATATATTAAATTTAAATGTGTGTTTTTAAAGTTGATTTTGTGTTCAAAATATATAAAATACATTTATATTATTAAATTTCAATTACAACAAATAAAAAATGAAATTTGGGTTTTGATTACAAACGAAGCTGTGCACGCAAATGAGATTCGGAACATTTTTTTACGTTTACGACAACTGACAGTTCCCGCGCAGTCACTCAAAAGGTCTCGCACTGAGTTTGTTTAGTTATAAATATTTAAATAATAGCTTTGGCTTATTCCAAGTAAGTTAAATGCGGGGTCCAGATTCACAGGTTTTTCTCGAGAGAGAACTGTGAATGGGGACAGCGTTCTCGTACTCTTCTCCTTCCTTTGTTGAACGAGGGTCTAGCAGTAACAGAGGAGCCGGCATTGTCGCTAGCCTAGCCTATCATGTCTTGTGGAAAAAATAGTAAAATGTCTATTATTTTTTTACATTCATCATCATCATTTCAGCCGCAGTCAGTCCACTGCTGGACATAGGCCTCTCCCAATGATTTCCAAAATGATCGGTTGGCAGCAGTCTGCATCCAGCGTTTACCTGCGACCTTTTTCAGGTCATCTGACCATCTGGTCGGTGGATGTCCAATGCTACGCTTACCGGTACGTGGTTGCCATTCGAGACCCTTTCTGCCCTTCGGCCATCGGTTCTCCGCGCTATGTGCCCCGCCCACTGCCACTTTTTGATATTAAGTTACTAAAATAATTAAGATGTTTTTATTTTTAGGTTTCTGTCTAACGGCTTGCTCTAAACGACACGGCGACATTGAGTCTCTTAGAAAATCTCTGGAGCAAGCAATGGCGAAATTTCCCATGGCAACAGTGCGTGAATCCATAGATTCATGGCCAGACAGATTAAAAGGCCTTTAAAAGCCAAAGGTGTCCACTTTGAACAGAATATTGTTTTTATTTTTTGCTGAGGCTAATAAATATGTACATATAAGTTTTAGTAATATTACATTACTTCATAAAAAATGCATTTTTATTTGTAACAGAACTTATGGCCGGACGAGGTATACTTAAACAACATCACGTAACTAACACAAAACAAATCTAACACATAATAATGAAAGATTCAACACACACAGTCGCACACTAATAGTTTTTTGCACAAAGTTAGAATTTACCTTGTTATTTGTAACACAAGATCATTGAAAGAATCACACTCAACATGAAAAAAGTTTTGTTTCCATCACATCCGACCAACTTTTTCAAGATCGCTAAATTTGACGTAAAAACAACATTGCTAACTGTCAAATACTGCTCATGGTACGAAATTGAATGAACAATTTACTGTGACGTCATCAAAACTGCTAGGAAATGCAAGCTTATAGTAATATTGTTTTTTACGTGTCATGGTACGAATTTCGAGAGTAATATTAAAATAATACTGCTATAAGACATTATGGTAAGCCCCCTGACCTGGCTATTTACAGTATAACCAGACCAATATGACCATGATGTGTTTTAAACCAGAAAAAAGCCTAGGGTACTCTGTTAATATGATCTTATGGCCAACATGCCCGTTCCAACAAAAGCCTTGGGTACGCTGTTAATATGGCCTTATGGCCTACATACCTGTTCCAACTCCTCGAGCTCCTTCTCCAGCTCATCCTCGTCGACGTCGTTTCCAAACGCCACGTTGTTGCTGATGGCGTCCGTGATCTCTCTGGATATGTCGTGCTGCTCGGCTATGTCGTCCATTATGTCGTGCACTTTGTCTACGTCGCTGGGAAATTAAATATAATTTAGAATGAATATTTTATTTTATTTTTATTTGACACTTTTGGAAGACTATCGACTAGTTATACATGGTTGCTACAATATAGTTCGAAAAAGTCATTTAAAAGTCTCCACTGATAGAATTATCTTAATCTAATTTTGCACCGACAATTTGGACTACATTCTTGTAGCTACGTACATGTTACCGTATAAGTGTTACGATGCGATGTGTATTGCTGAGAGAAGAGTGCACTAATTCATGTTGGAAAAGAATAAATCGTTTAAACTTTTCTATGGAGAGATAACATTGCCTCCGAAGATGTCAACGTCTAACCGAGGAGATAGCTTATTGTATCCCTCACAGGCTCGACCGAGAAAAGCGTTCTGGCGATATTTGGTAACCACAAATATACAGGGTTAATGGTAATTAGAAACTTTCGAATCACGGTACATATAAATGGAAGCACGAGCCACGGAGGAGCTTATGATAGCAACAGATTGCCAAAACTACTCAATTCGAGTGAATGTTTTTTAAGTTCTCTTCCGTCAATTTTAAACTAGATTTCTAAAATTATTATTTTCTTCTTCATTCTAGTTACGTCGGCAGCTTATGCTTCGGAGCCTAGGGTACGCTGAAAGTCATGGTCCTATATTTAGCAGCACTGGTTATTACAGTGGAGCGACTGCCGTCTGACCTCCGTAACCCCGTTTACAGGGAAACCAGACCAACAGGAACTTGACCCGAGTTGAGTTGTCT
The DNA here is from genome assembly GCA_947363495.1 of Euzophera pinguis. Classification (NCBI taxonomy): domain Eukaryota; kingdom Metazoa; phylum Arthropoda; class Insecta; order Lepidoptera; family Pyralidae; genus Euzophera; species Euzophera pinguis. Next base: position 8,688,436 of record OX376178.1, on the reverse strand, counting down.
TAGTGGCCAACACATGTCAGAATTTTTATGCTACCTAAAGGCATCTGAAACAGCCTCACTACTGCTATCGATAACAACCGGGACCAACGGCTTAACGTGCCTTCCGAAGCACGGAGGAGCTTGAGATAGAAAATGTCACTAAATGGCGACCAATTCAATTACCAAACGGTAATTATTTTTTTTAATACCAAACGGTACCTAATTAAAAAAACTAAAACACCCGACTGCCTAGCTGTGTAATTTGGAAATTAAAAACTCAAAAAGATCCGCCATATTGTATATTTTTTTAATTGTATGTACCCAGTGTCACTCTTACAGTAAATACGAATCTAACGAGACCTCTCAAGCTAAAATCCATCAAGCCATTCAGGCTGCAGAGCGTGCCAAACAATTGTACATCATACATACAAACATACTATCGAAAATCATAACCCTCCTTCTGGAGCAGTCGGGTAAAAACTAGTTGGACTTCGATTAACAACTAGACTGAGTCCATCTGCCAGAGTGATACATCTCTGAAAATAATTCCGTTGCTCAGTCAGATATTGTAGTAAGAGGTCTGGGACTTCAAACAAATAAAAAGAAGGACATCTTAAGTAAAATTCATAGCAATATTATTGTTTTTCGATCACATTTAGACTCTTAATATTATTTTTTATAGTAACGTAATTTGTTGGATTTGTTTACCAATTTAAAATCTATTTTTCAGTTCAAATGTTCACCTGAACGACAAATCCGACTACTGTCAAAAAAACCATAAATAACCTAGTGATGTTAACTCTAGTTAAGTAAATGTCGATAAAATTTGTACGGTAGATGAAGCTGTAGAAAAAATTGTAACTGAGGTACTTATTACTACGTAGGGTAGATTGATATTTATGTAACCTCTATTTCTGTACAGACGTTTTTCTCTACTGTCTCTACTAACACCCGTGTTCTTTTGTTACAGACCTTACATACAACATGATAGCAGCGGTTGCTAGTAAAAGTAAATAAAAAAAGGCTATATTAAATGAATTACTTACATATCCTTATGCGCCAGCTTCATAGCGTTAGCCGCGTCACGCATAGTGGTCAATACTTGAGCGTTAGTATTAGCTCCCTCTAGCGCCTCCCGTTGAGCTTCGATCTGAGTTAGCGTGCCGTCGATCTGAGTGAGTTGTTTCTCATACCGCTTCTTACGTTTCAATGCAGCGATTGCCGCTGGAAATTTTTTTCGATCAATTCTTTTGTTTTGAACAAATTTGATGCATCCACAGAATTATTAATAGCACTAACGTGCAGAACGGACACTCACACCCTCCCACCCGAAACAGATACCGCACCTCACCGCGCAGATTTAGGGTAAAAATCGAGAGCAAAACAATGCAAGAATGACATTTCAGCGCGCGGCCGCGACGGATAACTATGACGTAGATACGGCAAATAACCAACCCTACGAGTGACACTCACATTAACGCGCGTGCGAACTCGACTAAATCGTAGTAGTTGAAATCTCGGCGCTGTTGTATGGAGTGTGGATGCATCCATACTACTATTCATTCTAATATTATAAGTGCGAAAGTCTGTCTGTCTATCTGTCTGTCTGTCACGGCCTAACCGCTAAACGGATTTTGATAAAATTTGGTATGAATATAGTTGAAGACTCGGGGTCAAATAAAGGCTACTTATTGACACAGGCGGAGCTGCGGGAAAGAGCTAGTATGAAATATAACAAGTAAAAAATGGGCTTAAAATCCACAGACATATAAGACGTAAACAGACGGAACATAAGATAATAGTTATACTTATGTAGCAAGTAATTGTTGTTTTCCTTTTCTCACGTATTCGGAGCTATATGGCGATATCTCTTTTTTACACCTGTAGCAACATTCACTCACACATAGATATTATGCAAAGCGTGGCAATTTTTGGCCGTGACGCCATTTTGTAAGCTACGTTGTTGGATTGGTGAATACTAAAAATAATAGATCATGCACTCCACACAGCATTCACACATTTCTTGAAATCATGGGGAGCATTATCGTAACTTCTTACCCTAGACTAGTATAGTATACATTGTAGCTGTATAGCCCAGGCTGCATAGTTTTGCATGTGTGTGTTTTTGCTACGCTAAGTAATACCTACCACCTATACCTACATACCTTCCGTCTGTTTACGTCAAAAGTCTGTGTTAAAATCGTAGTTTATCAAAATAAAAACGGCAAACCGTGCGATAGAATACGCAGCCGTCGCACGCGGGGCTGCAAGTTCGAACCCTAACAGAGAGAAAGTTTTTTTTTTTCATTCAGTGTGATTTGACACGAATATTTTTTGTTTGATAGAGTGTTTAATAATAGGTTCTTCAAATAGTAGTCAACCAAGTTTTGAAGCCTGGTGAGGTCGAGATGGAAAATGATCTTTTTCTGGGTCTGGAATGTTGAAAAGAAAAAAAAAGAAAAAAATAAATAAAGCAATAGTTTTTTGCAGTTTAGTTCAGCTACACACACACACACAGCCTATGACACAGTTTTAATGAATCTCTCTTAGACATCTGTTTTTATTAAGTTCATATTTGTATTTATTTATTTATATTCTTGAACACACTAGCAGCTTCTTTAGATTGTGCAATCCCATGGTGCAATCTGATGACACTCTCGTACCTGATCCACTTTATGATGTTGAATTGGTGATATAGTATTGTAGAGCTAGTATCCCATTACACAGGAGCGAACTTACTTTGGGGCTAACTCAATCTATGTGATTTGTCCCTATATATTTACTACAGAATACTTTAGAATATGAGCTTAAATTTCTTATTAAAAGGTCTAAATGGAAGCTGATCTTTCGCTAGCAATATCATATACAAGCATAAAGTTGAGTTAGGACCTGTAAATATATTCTGAAAGCATTGCCGCTTTGACTAACAAACAGATTTTATTTTGACACCAGACTTCCTTAAATTGGATATGACTCATCCCAATCTTTAAACTTTGTGAGAATATTCTACTTTTCGATTTGTTTGAAAGCAATTTGTATTTTCTTAGGAAATGGATTAAATATAAGATAAATCTCTCTAATCCAACTTTTAAACCCAGGGCATGCTAACAAGATTTGATAAATTGGTAAGCAAGCTGGCACTATAAAGTCTGTACCAAATAGAAAAAATAACTTTGTAAACAATGAAACGTCAATGACCTTTTAGTATTTTAGTGTTGTTACCCCATACTATCTGAACGAAAGAGTGAATGATCGAATGATAGAAGCACAGTACATTTAAAAATTAATTAACTAGTCTTTAATTCTCCGCGCTTGGAATTTACTTTTACAGAATGTAAACAAATAAATAATAAATCTTTATGATAAACTTGTAAGACCAGTTAACACGGATTAACTTAGATTAAATGTTGTGTACGGCCCGAACTAGTTTGTTTGTTTACCATTGTATATATATATATATATATATATATATATATATTTATTGACCAAAACAGTACATTCGTTTGCTAAACTGTGAAACAGTTTGCCGTCAAACTAATATTGTTCTAACGTTCTAACAAAAATCTTGACAAAGAAAATATAAACTATAAAAAAAAAATTATATGAAATTACTCGTATAATATATTTCTAACAAATACCTACGTACAGACAGTATGAAAGAAGGATTTTTACGATTATGAATTAAAAAAAAGTACTTAAAAAAACGAAAAGATAGGTGTTCGGAAAACTTTATTCACATTGTAACGTCAAGCAAAAAATCTTCGATATCCGAGTCGTCATCAGTGGTGGTAGAGTCGCCGACATTTATTATAAATTTTTTTGTTATGGTGTCGGTCGCCGCATCAATTAAACCTTCCAGCTCCATCATATTTTTTTCGTCTTTGATAACGTGATTAACACATCCTATCCACTGCGCTGCACCAACTTTTGCGATACCTTCTTCCAGTAAAGTCTTAACCTCGGACATTTTAAATGTTTTATTATTTCGTCCTACATGTGACTTTACTTGTGCCCAAATCATTTCTATTGGGTTCAGTTCGCAGTGGTACGGAGGAAGACGTAATACTTTGATATTTTTCTTTTCAGCCTTATCAGCGTTTTTATTGATTCTTTGTAGTAGCGCTTTAATATCGTTTTGGTCATATTCTATGCCCTTTTCGCGCAGCCACGATTGAATGTTATCTTTCCTCCATGCCATGTTTGGTACTTGCTCTATTCTGCGTGAGTGGTATGGAGCGTTATCCATCACAACAATTGATCCAGGTTCGATCAGGTCTAAAATTTTTTGAAACCACTTTTCAAAATTGTGTGCGTCCATTTCACCGTGATAGTCACCATCGGATTTTTTGGCCTCAAATATCCAGAGACCTCCTTCTAAAAATCCATCTACACTACCGATGTGGGTCACTATCAAGCGTTTGCCTTTTTGTGGGTTTTTTAGTCCTGTTGAAAGTCCTCTCAAAAATGCTTGTCGGGAAGACTGGATATCTTTGTCGACCCAAATATAATCCACACAGTGACCCTCATTGACCCACGTCTCGTCTAAATAATAAATTTTTCTATTTTCTTTCCGAAAATCTTCTATTTGCAGTAAATATTGTTTTCTCCATATCATCAAGTCTGGCCGATCCAATAAAATGCTTTTTCTTGACCGTTTTTCTCTTTGAAAATTAAGTTTCTTCAAAATCCTGTACATTGTCATCCGAGAGAACGACGGTAAATCTTCGTCATCATTTACCGCAGTAATAATTTTATCCAAAGTTGGCACTTCATTATTAAAATAAAATTGATGCACTTTTCTTCTTATTGCAGAAAGTATAAAAGTGTCCAAATTGTCTATCACACTTCTATGTGGCGGTCTATGTTGCGATGGTGACACAACCACTCCAGTCTTTTTATATTCTCTCAAAATAGCATATATAGTGCTTTGAGAAACACCCATAATTTCTGCTGTAGTTTTTGCGATCTCAGTTTTATATGGGTAGGTGGTTATTGTTTTTTCTATGTATTTGTATATATTCAGCGCAAAAATTAAATATTAATTCTCTTTTCTTTTACGTCTACGATATCATACAAGTCATTATATATTCGGTTTTTTGACGTTATTACACATATAGTCATACTGTGGACGCCATTTTGTTATATCATTAACAAAATTGCGTCGACAGTGTGGCAGTTCATGAAAATGCCTATTAAAATCCATACTAATATTATAAATGCGAAAGTCTGTCTGTCTAGACAGACAGACGTCTGTTACGCTTTCACGGCCAAACCGCTGAACAGATTTTGATGAAATTTGGTATGAATATAGTTAAAGACCCGAGGTCAAACATAGGGTGCTTATTGACGCAGGCGGAGCTGCGGGAAACAGCTAGTTTAAAATAAATCTACCGCTTACGAATGTTTGTACTCGAGTCATGGATAAGGTAAGTATATTTCTACATATTACATATTTAATATATCAACTATCTGGTATCCGAAACACAAGCTTGCCAACCACGGAGATACTAGATGATGCCGTATGTCTCATCCGAATGTTATAGATAACAAAATATTAATATTAAGCTATTTTGGGACATTTTACGGAAACGCAGAACTTAATATTAAATATATAGAAGATTATTATAAATAAATATAATATTATACATAATAAATATACATTAATAGAAGTGGTGAATGGAATATAAAAACTTACCTTGTTTGTAAGACAGGCAAACACTCCAGTTAGATGCAATATCAAAGTTCCTTTTAACAAAGCCGTAAGTCGTCGTTCCAGGTAAAGTCTCCACCCAAATCACAATGTATTGCAAAGTCCGTAAAAGAATAGCCCAGTTGTCGTAATGAGCAATAAAACGTAGAAAAACACCCGTACACATGACAAACAAGTGACGAATGAGGTTTATGCGCGCGCGCGCGCAATGTCATCACTATGACAGGTTTCAAACCCACTTGCAAGTTGCCACATAAAAAAAAATATATAAAAATTAATATTTTATTCATACATGATAATACTCTTTAAATGGGAGTATTTGTGTTTATTTATTTTTATATAAAATACGTTGTACAAATAAAAAAAAAAATACAACATATTTAATAATTAAAATGAATATGTTCTCACTCTCACTCACTCATTTTAAATCCAATCCGATTTAAAATGCTAATAAATTTATTTAGTGTAATCAATAAATAAATTATTTTGTTCAAAATACCGCAGTATACGGTGTTATATATATATTTATCAAAGCGATATTGATATATCGGATCTTGTTGTATCGATTCATCAATCGGTAATCGATAACTGTCTTCGTTCATTATCATTCAATGTCGATACCCATCCCTAATTTTTGCATTAGAAAAAATAAACAAATAACCTCAATGTTTTTCATCTAATCGTATTTTTATAGTTTTGCAAGTGTTATCTCTAATTACTACTTAAATGTTGTTTGATAAGTAGGCGACGGTGTTTTCTAAGTGACGGATGTGAAATTTTAGTGTCTGGGACGTAAGATTCTTGATGAAATCGATGATTTTATACCCGGCAATGGTTTGTTTACAAAGTTTTTTTTCCTATTTGGTACAGACTATACATGATGCAATATGACATTTCACTTATTAAACTGCTTATGAATTATTAAAAAAATTTGGTTTTAACATCCCCAGCACATTCAAATACAAATTTTATTGCTTCCTTAATGTACATCCAGGTCAATTAAATATTTAGAATTCTTTTTTTCAGAATATACAATGTACCAAACAATTAACCCGTCAAGCATCTTAGTTACTAAAACGAAAGCGCTCAGTCACAAGTTACTAGGACATTCAACGGGATAATAATATATCAGACTACATTTTCTCCTGACAAACAATAGTCATGAATAAACATAACATAAGTGATAGTAATATGCTCAGTTAAAAAGTACCTATTAAATTCTAAATAAATGTGAACATATAGGATAAGTGTAAGGAACAAAGAAATCTTTGAGAATCTTTGTTTGAGGAAAATGATTGACTTATTTATTAGAAACAGTTCATTGTATAGTTTTCAATAAAAAGTAAATAGATTATTAGAAATGTAATATACATAAATAACGAATACGTCAATATTTTGATTCAATTACAGGCAATCTAATGATTTTAAACAAGGTCAAATATCAGACAATAATTACGAATTGCCTAGTAAAATGGTATTGTTGTCCTAACAAAAACTATATAGATGACGAAATCAAATGACTAATAGTAACATTTTGGAGTTGGATACATACCTCTCTTGTTCTTAGTTCCATGTTTTCTAGCAGTCTGTATCTCTACATCGATTTTTCTTTCCAAAAACTCTTGTTTTTTCACCAATAGCTCTTCTGTTTCTCGTAATTTTTGGATCGCTTCATGGGTGGTTGGGCCCTTCTCCTCCTTCTTGCCTCCGAATATTTTGCCAAGAAAACTCATGATCACACCCCTAAGAACACCTGGATGCTCTTAATTGAACAAAAATCACAATATTTTGGGACTAAAAATGCAGAAATACGAAATCGCTAATTCAATGCGATGCGTCATCCATCTGTGTTAAGATGAGTTCAGAACAGATTTAATTGAAATTTTACAATTATTCAAAATTCTAAATTTATTCAGGTTCAATAAACTAAGGTATTTCTAATAAAATGAAAGTAGCTTTTGAATTACAATAACAGCTGTATTTTTATTATTTTATTTCCATGAATTTATTCGAAAAATTAAATATTTTCAGAAGCATAATATAAATATTTTTAGGTTTGGAACGCTCTCCACCCGACTTTACAGCTGGATGTCTGACAACTGTCAATCCAAACTACAGACTTCTCTCATGATTTTGACTTTGGCATTGAGTGTTCACCTGACAGAATTACCCATGGACTTACTTAGTACATTCATCCAATCAAACAATTTTCTCTTTGCTTTGCTATTTTGTTTTGATTGCTTTACCGCATGTGTGATTTTAGTGAGATTTTAACGATTTTAAATTGTTATATGAATTGAAAACAGCGGAAAAGTGTAATAAATTTTAAAAATGGTTCGCGTAATAACCCAGGAGACTTACGATGAAGTGGTTAAGGAAAATATGGAGGAGTTTGAAATGAGCGCAGAGGAAGCTATAAAAGAAGCTATTGCACAGTTCCAAGCTCAAGTAAGCTATTTCATTAAATCAATAATATCCCCAAGATGTCGCACTTTATACACCATACATAATTTTTTCATATTAGAATTGTAACACTTAATCTTAACTTTGTTGAGTCATTGACATTTAAACATTATAAGAAATTAAACCATAATTTCATTAAAATTTTATGATAAAATAATTAAATTGTGATTGAGATTAATTCTGTTTTAATCATACATCGAAAACTCTTACTTTCTCAATAAGAAATTTTATAACTTCAATGAACTAATTATTTGAAACAGGCTGAAAAAGAAATAATTAGTACCTATTTATTTGTATGTATGTTTAATTAAGTCTTTTCAATACCTAGTATAAAAGTTATCACATTCACTGTCCAAAACGCAAATTTCTGCTCAAGTGCATATATGTCGTAAACATTTGAAAATTAATTGTAATATTTATTGGCAGTAAATGTTTTAAAGTCTATGTGAACAATACCCAGGCCTCTGAGATGATTCCTTTAACAACCACCAAATGGCCACAGGGACCATGTGCCTTATGAACCCAGACAATCAGGTGATTCAAGCCCAACCAAACTTGATAAAACTAAACGAAATATAGTTCCTGTGAGAATCAAACCCACAATCTCCAGGTCTAAGGCGAACTTAACCACAGAACAACGGAGACAGTTTATGTATTGAAAACTTAACATTTAATCTTTCAGGGTGTAGACCTATCAAATATAATCAAGGACTCTGTGCTAAGCTCGGAGGATGATCATCTTGTCTCCATTGCTGTGAACAATTTGAAGGATTTGACAGAACGGGGAGATTATTATGAAGAGCTTGTGTTACAAGAGCTGGACACTCTTACAGTAAGATAATAATAATAATATAACTCTTTAACATCTTTGGATCTAAAACTACAGCAGCGAAAAAACTGAAGATTTTATTCATATTTTGCTGGAACCCCGAACATGGTTGTAGGACCCTAAGAAATACAACTTCTGAGCTCAAATACAAATACGAAATATATTTATTGTCAAACAGGTATTTACAAGGTTATATGGTTTTCTCCTTAAGCTCAGAGGTTGTATTCTGGATAGCTTTCCTTTTTTAATGTAACACTGAGTTAGCCTTTGTCAGGTGGAGCCAAGTCTATTTAAGCATGCTTCTTATATTTCTTCATAGCGAGTCGACTCTGGCAGTTATTATACTTCTGAGGACCAAAACTCCACCACCAACAAGGCAATATGGCTTCATATAATGTCCCTGAGTATGCATGCTGGAGAGTTGCGATGCCTAAAAGGCCTAGTCACGATTGGTTACAATTCAGAATGGTGTCGATGTGAGGAGACATATTAATTGTGTGACAACTTATCTACAATTTCATCATGCAATTTACGCAAAGGACGTTCCTCTTACCATTCAAACTATTATTAATAATACAATGTAAATTGATTGTCGAATTTTTTTTTATATTTTTGTTTTACTATGTTACAGTCCGAATGTGCCAAAGACCTAGCGCGAAGGATGCGCGCAGCTAAAGACGGCGCCTACAGCATCCTTATAAAACTATTAGAAGAACGATTAAAGCTATACATTGAAGAAGATAGTGCCGAAAATAAAGAATTCTTTCTGAACGTCCTTAAAACGTTGAGAGTGTTTATGGACACACAACCAGATTTGTTGGATGATAAGGGGTTGGAGTTGATGAAAAAGTAAGCGGCATTTTTTCAAATTTATTTCCCGACTGCGGTGATATCAACTAGGATTATGTGTTTAACCGGTATGAGGGTCAAACTAAAAGTTCTTAGAAAATCAAAAACTGAGTGCACTAGTACTTCCTTTTATTACATCTTTTCAAAATAGTGTCCTTTCACGTCAATACATCTCTGCATCTGATGGAACCACTGAGATAAGCACTTTGCCCACTCGTCTTTAGGGGTCTCTTCGACGGCGTTTTGAAACGCAGCCACTGCTTCCTCGGCGTCCATAAAACGTTTTCCTCGAAGTTATTCTTTTATTTTCGGGAATAAATAAAAATCACAAGGTGCGAGGTCGGGGCTATATGGCGGGTGACCTAGTAATTCCACGTTTGATGTCGCCAAATAGTCGATCGTTCGCCTGGTGGTGTGCGACGAGGCGTTGTCGTGGTGAAGGAGGATCCTACTGCGACGTCGTTTCTCCCGAACTTTTTCCAAGACAAGTGACAAAGAATTGTTAGTATACCACTCCGCAGTAACTGTTTTTCGATCCTCTAAAATAATTGTCGCGTTATTTCCGGTCCTTCCGAAGAACGAGGCCACCATCTTTTTTCCTACGCTTCGACCTCTCTTCACTTTAGTTGGCAACTCCTCGGAAGGAAACGAGATGGGGCTTCATCGTGAAAGGCCAATCGAAGTCTATCATAACTTTCTTGTTCACTTAAATGACAACGAAAGTCATAAAAAATCATTGCACGAAAATTTTCTCGCGTTAAATTCATGCTGACGTGACACAGAAAATTTTCAATTTGCCGCCAAATCGTAAAACATATGACAAATTAATAAAATACATACTCAATAATATTAGCAAAGAGTTCCATTTTCAAAATTTTAATTATTTTTTTTATTATACTGTTTACAAGTGGTCAGTTCTCTTTCAGTGTCGCCCTCTTATCTGTCTCCTAAATTTAGTTAGATTCGTCTTGTGGCTCCATTTAAATTTTTTTTCGTAAATCTATGATTGTATAAAATTAACGAGTTTTTAATATGATAAGATTGTCTAGGTCTTCATAATCTCATTGACGCTCTTAACTATTAAATAAATTTTCATTTATGCTATTTCATTTAATACCAGTTCACTGGACAATATAGTGGACCCAGATATCCTAATAGCTACGCTGAAATGGATCGCCACTTGCTGCGTGAAACACGAAATGAACAGGCAAAAGGTATTTGCCAAAAACATTGCGGATAATTTGAAGTCTATCATTGAGTATAGGAATAATTCTAAGGTAAGTGTGTTATTATGATTTCCTATGTTTACGCGATTGTTACACTTTAAATTAAAAAACTATTTTAATGTGATTTTAATCGCGTTTATTGCTTATTTATTTACATCTGACGTTTCAAACTCTTTACAGCGTAATATAATAAAATTCATATTAAAATTGTTTAATTGTATTATTTATTGAAAAACTGACACTATACAGGGTCGACTGACCATGTAACCCACTCGATACGATGATGATTTATTAACTATTTATTTATTTAACCTTCATTGTACAAATTACAATTTGTAAAGCACAATAGGCGGACTTAATGCTAAAAGCATTATCTAACAGTCAACCTTTGGGTAAAGCAGAGAGCTTAAATGTGGGTGTACTAAAAATACCACGGGAACGGCTTGTAAAATCTATACTTATACGAATAAACCTACACAACCATACATTTTATAATACAATAAACATACATAAACAATACATATACCTATACAAATAATATATAAATATATAGTAAATTCATATAATATACTGTTACATAAAATACAGATGCAATGTAAGTCATTAAACCAAGTATGGTTAATTACATTTAATCAGTTGCTTTGATGAGTGAGAAAATGTCCGAATACCAGAGCCTTGAAACCATCGCGGCTAGAAGCACTAACTATTTATTATATTAAAGTAGGATAATAATAAATATAACATGTATAATCAACCCCGTCAGTATTTTTTTCATTATTTATCTTTATTCAGAAGAATTACAGCTTTATACCAATGTACACAGTGATTTATATTTTAACCGACGAGAAATCTTCATATTTAGTATAAAGACTATATACGAGTCTGCAGAACATTTTTTAAATTCTATTTACACATTATTATTATTTAATTATACACTGGCAGCATACGCTGATGCGTGTATATCACTGCACTTGATTGTTAAGTTTTGAGTTCATCCAGTCTGTTTTTGGAGCTGTTCACACTCGGAGCACTTATCACTTTTTCCATTAATGAGTTCCACATTTGTACAACACGGTTTGTCAGAAAGTGTTTCTTAGGGTGGAAAAACTGGCAAAATAATTACGATATAGAAGATTTTATAAGGTGATAGTCACCTTTTTGGCATATTTTTATACGAAACAATATTTACACTAAAATGCAACCAATTTCGAGTAAGTATAACAACGAAATTGCGCTGCCAAAAAACTCTGACACCAGATTGTACAGGGTCAATTGACCGGATAACTTATTCGATACGAATGTATTATCTAAATTAAAATGAAGTAAAGAAAATAATTATTGTGTTTACTTTCAGTTGACATCTGCGTGCATGCAGGTCATGCGTAGATTGACATTAGACGACGACATTAGGGTCGAGTTTGGTAAAGCGCACGAGCATGCCAGAGATTTGGGGATCAAACTGTTGATACCACTCACTGATATGTTGAATCGTAAGTTTTTTGAATTAAACATAACTAGGTGTTTCTCTAATTTTTTGATAAGACACGACTTTTTAATAACAGAACAGGCAACGGATAGGACAAAATGGGAAAAATACCACCGATAAGAGTCCAGCTCGTAAATTTATATATACATACAGCTGTTTTTACATACATACATACCATCACGCCTTTTTTCCGTAGTGGTAGGCAGAGACCACGGATTTCCATTTGCTACGGTCCTTACAGACCTCCCTCTCTTCTTCTGCGCTCATCACTCTCTTTATACACGCTCGTCGATTACGGGTACTCCTGACATCTCCCTTTTTTAATATATCTGCGATTTGGTCGCAGTAAGTTCTCGCGGCTCTTATATTATACACGGTTATTTTTAAATAGTACACTCATTTTAACCACGCATTCAGACCATGAAATCAAACAACTTTTACTATGCGGACCCAGGTCAAATCGCGAAAATAAAAACAGCTGTTCCATACATAGTGGCTTAGTGGCCAAATTTTATCGAGCAAATGTATAGTAAAAGTTGTTTGATTTCATGGTCTGAATCTAATTAAAAATAACCGTATATATGTACTTATTATTATTAGCCAATAAATAAAAAAGTCACAGTTAATTCCCATGAAAAATCGATCTTTACGGCTCTATGGGTCTATGCCACATCGGTAAGTAGACATATAAAAAAACAAGTAATTGTTACCGTCTAACTATCAAAACGGTTAAATGACAGTAGGCAAAAAAAAATGAATTCTGACACTGATTTACCTAAAGAAATAATATCGCTTTTTAGACATTGGTACAGCAAACAAAGAAATAATGTTAGATGGGCTGGTTCCTTATCTGAAGAATATAGATTGGATTGCGGTGTGAGACAGAGGTTTAAGTTCTCCGATGCTCTTCAATCTATATATGAATAGGCTGCTTTATGAGCTCAGCAGTACTGGTATCGGCTGTCATGTGGACGGAGTCTGCATTAATAATATCTGTTATGCGGACGATATGGTGCTGCTGAGCCCATCAAGTGGAGCTAAATTTTTAAAAAGCTTGTTCAAAGCTTTTTAAAAATTTGTGAGCGTTATGCTGTGACTCATGGGCTCAAATACAATGCGGTTAAGAGCGAATTCATGTTTTTTAAACCGGACCGCCAGCGTTACACTAATGTGCCTGTTTTTACTCTCTCAGGCACCGCAATGAAAAAAGTTGACAGTTTCAAGTATTTGGGTCACTGGGTCAACGGAAAACATGAAGGACAATCAGGATATCGAAAGGGAGCGGAGGTCGCTGTCTATTCGCTGTAATATGTTGGCCCGCAGATTTGCTAGGTGTACAAGTGAGGCTAAAATTACGCTCTTTAGGGCATACTGCCAATCGTTCTATACTTGCAGTCTGTGGGTTGACTATACGCAGGGAGCATACAGCGATCTTCGCGTACAATACAATAACGCGTTCCGGGCATTGATGGGAAAACCGCGCTACTGCGGCATGTAGATGACACTCCCAACTGTATCCTGTGCGAGCTCGGTGGATAGGGCTGCACGCAGTCATTTCATAGACTGGTTGCAGCTGTTTTCAGCTGGCTTTTTTATGTACTGTCTGTCTGTTTTATGTATGTTACTAACACTAGTTTATAAGGTCAATCATTGTTACTAACACTAATATGGATCTATGGTCTGAAATAAATGAATTTATTATTATAATTATTAAAGGCCCATAGAGCCGTCATAATCGATATTTTAGGGGAATTAAAGGTGATTATTTTTTTTAATTAATTGGCAGATTTTTTTTTTTTTTTGATAATACCTTATTCAAGCGTTTTTACAGGCTTCGCCTGTTCCCTATTGCATTCGGTCAAAAAACATATATAAATGAATTATTAAAAAAAAATTAAATAAGAGAGATTATTTTGTAAATTTTGTCTTTATTTTCAGAAAGCACAGACATGACGGAAAGTCTAGAACTAATGAAGACGATATCCCCGCTTCTAGTGAGACACGAATTGTGTGCGTTGTGCGCTGAACAAAACATATGCGGCGGAATTTTCACTATTTTCGCTAAACATAGTGACAGCGGTGCCGTTGTCCAACAGGCACTTAAATTGTAAATAATTACATTTTTACTAACTTTGTATAAAGACCGACCAATAAAATAGCAACCTTCGCCATTTTGCGGAAAAATATTGGAACTAATTTCTTTTACTGGCAACATGTAACATACCCTCATTTCAAATTGTTAAAACGAGATACGAGGTGGACGTTGTGTATTTTGTGATTATTTCCTACGATTTATTTATCAAAATGGCAAAAATAATTCATTGTAATGACTGAAATTGATATAAAAGTTGTAAACATATTTGACGCGAATAAAAACGAAAGATTGATTTCTATTTCAATATTGGCATTTTTGTTGACAATTTTGTTGTTAACATGGATGTCACAAAGGCTCCGCCAATGCAGGGTTTTTATTTTCCTGGTCGGGCTATCTATATATATAAAAGAAGACTGAGTGACCGCGACATATCACGCTGCAGCCCAAACCGCTAGGACGTTTGGTTCCAAAATTGGCACGTTCCTTTCGTGGACTAGGAAGGGATTTTACAAAATTCATCCCCTAAAGGGGTTAAAACGTATGGAGAAACGAGATTAGTAATACCAATTTTGTGGAAACTTATCAAGAGCATTGATAATAATAAATGAGTAAATACTTGTTTTAGGATTTTCCAAAAATCAATCCCTAAAAGGGGGAAACCTATGTCTTAAAATCGACACGGATATCGTTTCCATGGTTGTTGTGGTCGCTGACTACGTAAAACACACTTGTTTTAGAGTCCCACGTGCCCGCTTTTAAATACCATCACTCCTACTGGGGTGCGACAATCTATATATATAAAACAAGACTCTGAGTGACGCTACAGCCCAAACCGGCCCAAACCGCTGGATCGTTTGGTTCCAAAATTGGCACGTGGGTTCCTTTTGTGGACTAGGGGTGCACTAAGAAGGGATTTTTCAAAATACATCTCCTAAGGGCTTTAAATAGGGATTTAGACGTTGTATGGAGAAACGAGATTAGTAAGACCAATTTTGTGGAAACCTCGCAAGAGCATTGATACATAAATGAGTAAATACCTGTTTTATGATCAACCCCTAAAATGGGGAAACCGGGTGGCTTTGTCTTAAAGTCGACACCGATGTTGTTTTCATGGTTATTGGGGTCGCAGACAACGAACACATTTTAAAACCCGACTTGCGCGGATGCACTCGGGCGAAGACGCGGGTAAAAGCTAGTATGTACATATAGCATATAACCTCCAAGAATCAGACTGTCATATGCAGACAGAATTTTTGGAATCGGTTGAATAGTTTTAATGATTATTTCCTACAAATACACTTCCAAACACAAATATAAGGGAAATTAGCAAAATTTAACCAATTGGAAGATAAAGTCGTTAGTTAATAGACTTTTACAAGCGCTTTGTTTTACTGGTATTAAATTACAGCTACCTTCGTGAATTTGATTTTAAAATCCACACAATTTCTCAGCGGACTGAAAATGCGACCTTAAAAACAGACACCTCTCATTGTCCAAATAAATCGTCTTTTTCTTCACCATTATCTCGTTCTCCAAAAGAGATCTTTCATGTATCAAGTCCGCCCTCAATTTCTCCGTTTCCAAAGATCTTTTTTGTAACAAAGACATACTATCATTCAAATCCCTAACTTCATCAAGTAAACCAAATAAAGATCCTTCCCTACAATTTTCAACTTTAGGCCGATTGTTTTTAGTGTTCAATCTCGTCTGTGCAACTTGTATGCGTTGCGATACCTTCATCATTTCGTCGTGTAATGTCTCCAATATATTCTCAGTCTCGACTATTTTCGCTAGCGTCAAACGTAGTTGATTTTCCAATTCGATTTTCACTTGTTCCGTTCTAGCTATTCTTGAGCTCAATGCTTCATTGACTTTCACATCTTGAGATCTCAAATCCCTAGCGCTGTTGATCAAAACGGCTTCAACTTTGCTTCTCAAGTTTTTAGACTTATCCATAGCTGATTGGAATTGTTGTAATGCATTTACTGTATATTGTTCCCATGAAGGCACATCCGATTGACCTTCAGATAGTCTTGTAGCCCCAGCTGATTCTTTAACTTTATCAGATTTCGTCTCAAGATTAGCGTTAGCGCTTTCGTATTTAAAAGCCAAATATTTATTACTCCAATCGGATTCTAAAGCAGTTTTCGCAGCGACATTCATTTTCATTTGGCTCTCAATATCTCTTAGCATTTCTGCGTGTAATCTTTTAACGTTTCCTATTAACGCTGATTCAGTGAATAGTTCTTCTTGCGGTTCGTCGTAAATCAGATCCGATTGCATTCTATTCCTTCTCATATCTAAACATTCTTCTGTAATATATTCAGGTATTTTCAACGTATCCATAGCATTTTTGACTTGTTGCCTCTGAGCTTCTAAAACATTAATTTCCGCGTCTAAATCTCTTATAGCTCTTTCCAATTCGTCTTTCCAGTAATTGATATGTCTTGCTCGTTGTCTCAATTGATCAGTGCTGTCACTGTAATCTTCACAAGACGTTTGATTTACTTTGACGATACAGTTTTTAGTGATCGATGTGTTTTCATCTGTGGTTCCTATAATGTCACCTTTTAATACTCTTAGATTGTTCTCATGCCATTGTTGTACGTTAGATAATCCGTCGATTCGATCGCCGAAGGATAGATAATCTCCTTTCTCTGCTGTTATCATATTTGTCGATATTAAATTCTAATTAAAATATTTTGTGTATTACTCGTCTTATTTTACGAAGCACAGACTTCAAATGAACAAAGAGGCAAAATTTTTATTGACCAAATATTCGTATCCATGGGAACTTGTTTGTAAGTTAAATCAATGAAATCCTTAGGTAAATTCAGATTGTTTTGTTGTAAATATTTAGGTCAGCAGGTACTCTTAAAATGTTTACGTTACGAAGCGTTTTAAATCGGTCAGATTGGAAATCTGTGGGAGGTTGTTGCCCAGCAGTGGACGTCATTTTCCTAAAATGATTATATTAGACTAGACGTTATATGGTATCAATATTTTCAACTGCCTCCGTGATCCAGTGGGCAAGGGCCTAGACCCGAAAGTCGTGGCTCCGATTCCCACGGGAAGCATACTTTGTTTAGTTGTTTCCAGTTTGTTTAGGACATTGCAGGCTTGTATCACCTGATTGTCTGATAATAATTTAGATTTCATGCTTTGGATGGCACGTAAAGCTGTTGATCCCGGCTGCCATTTGGTATCGTTAAACGTCAGGCGCCGAAAGGTGGTTCTGAAAAAACTGACACCAGGATGTGCAAGGTCGTTTGTTCGCATAACCCACTATTTGAATGAATATTTTTAAAAGGTTTTTTAGGTATTCTATATATATAAAAATCAATTGCTGTTCGTTAATCTCGCTAAAACTCGAGAACGGCTGGACAGATTTGGCTATTTTCGGTTTTGAATTATTTGTGGGAGTCCAGGGAAGGTTTAAAAGGTGAATATATTCCGGAGGCGGTACGAGGTTTGCCGGGGCAGCTAGTTTGAAATAATTAATACTCAGCGATTGCACTCAAAAAGGTTCAAATAAATATGTATAGTTTGTAAATTTTTTTTTATTTTTATTTTTATCAGGATAACGGCTCTAGCCGGCAATGACGACGTGAAGCGACAATTAATGATGGCGGGAATCGCACCGATGGTCGTCACAGTCATGAGAAGGCACACTGTAAGTTATTTATTTATATATTTAACTACTACTACTACTTTTTACTATCTTTCTGTTTCTTTCAATAGTTGACTGGTAGAGAATGCTCTTAGCATAAAGTAAAGGCTAGTTTCCAGGGTCAAAAGACTAACATTAAAATTAGTTCGTTATTTAGGGAATCAAAATATATTAGTGACGTATTTTTTCTATTGTCAATTGAGCGATAAATTATAAAGATATAACGCATCAAGGTTTAGGAGTGGGGGCTCGTGACGTCACATATTGCGAAAGAGTGTAGCACACTGTGACGTCACACGGTACTTTAACGCGCCATATCTTTACCATTGTTTGTTTAATTTCCAAAAGAAAACATACGACTCCAATATTTTTCGATGATTTAAGTGATGGACTAATTATATTTTTTTAGACAACTAGCCTTTTGTTATAAGTATTTGTATTGTACTTGCGCATCAATATTTTTTTATTAAATTATGAACTAAATTAATAACAGATACTTTTTAACGGCACTATAGGCATTAGGCACATTTTTGGTTAGCCTTATTGATAATATATTCTACAAATAAAAATCTTGAATCTTTGCTTTTAGTTTGGTTAACACTTTGCAAGCTTGAATCGCCTGATTGTCTGATGATTTCGGACTCTCAACGACCTACAACTTCAACTCCTGTGAGCTTTCATGCCTGTTTTTTTTTAAAGAGTAACGCAACATCAGCCGCATTAACCCTAAAATGCATCGCGGCGTTAACTCTCCGCGAGCCGGTTCACAGCGCGATGTTGTTCGACAGTGGCGCCGCGGGCGTGGTGGTGGAATGCATGAAACTACATCCGAAAGATGCCACCGTACAGGTAATTAGCTAGTAAACTTTTTCATGAAAATGTCTAATTCGTAAACCATTTCGTGGAATAGGCTTAGGGAACAGATTACATTAATCGGATCTTTAGGTAAGCAAGTATTTTTTAAGAAAATCGCAGAAAACCCAATGACTTTCATTTTTAGCAAGGTCAACGTGTGACGTAGCCGGACAACTTCCGGCTTTCAAATTTATTTTTTTAGGTTGGCAGCACAGGGTAGTGAATAAATATTTTTTATTTGGTAGCGCTAATTCGGCGCTTCACGTACTTTTCGAGTAAACATATCCCTTAAATAACCTGACTACATCTTCATTACATTCATTCATACAATATAATGAAGAATCGATGTCCAATTGATGAAAAATCAGATGCCAACGGATGAAGAGACGGCAGTAAAGTCCAATAAACATGCCATAGGAGAAACGATTGTAAACAAACGAAGAGACCAACTCGCGGCCGCGGTCCATCCTGACATACATATTTTTTAATACCTTAGTAATTTTTGCTTTCTTGCAGTTCGAAATGGCCATTATAGCTACGTGATGACACTATAAAATCTTTAAAATTAAATAAAAAAATAAATATAATTTTTTGAATTTTTTCGTTCAAATTGTATCTCCGAAATAGTCTATTCTATCAATAAAATACACAATTTATTTTTTAGTTGACTTGCCAATTTAATTTGTAACCAATAATTGTTGACTATAGCCTAAAAGCTCCAACGACAAGAGCCCAGGAGTGCTATTTTTGTGTGAATCATGCTTAATCGGTTAGTCCAATAATTTTTGTTCGATATTGAACGTATTTCATGCGACATATATGTCATACATTTCAAAGATAGAGCTCCAACTCAGGAAAATAAATACCCTACATTGGCGTCGCTACTGATCGCCTGTAGGCGGCAACATGTTGTATGTGTCATGTCAACAACAAAATTGATAATGTTATTAAATTAAATTCAAATCAATGTGTGATAACATCTTTTATCTAATCTCAAACTATCCGAACTTGAATGTCAGTCATTTCATTATATTTATACCATGGAAATAAAATTTAAATAGATGAAAATGTTGCATAAAAAGGGTTCTTAGTCCGAAGGCGAGTTTTTTTTATAGTATTATATGAGTATTGGAAGACCTGATTATGAGCAGTTTCATAAACTACTTTCTCTAAACTCATAAAATTACCTATCTGGATCAGCGATGGATTCCATTCTTGAAATTTTAAAGAGATTTGATAAAGTAGTGTATGAAGCTGCATAAAATAAGGTCTTACAATACTCTTGTACTGCTATAACATATGACACTTGTATTGTAAGAACCCTTATTATGCAACAGTTTTAAAAACTACTATTATTTCATCTTTCTCTCATTACTATGATTTTTTTTTGTCATTTTAATATCTAAAAATACAACGACCACTCCTGTCTTTTGGCAGATGACGTTGAGATGACGATATGTTACAAGAATACCTAAAGTAGAATTTTTAATTCACTGGAGTAATCTGACGTTTGCAGTGTTACCAGTTTCTCGTGCACAAAAAATAGTGTTGTGACAAGAAGATTGAAATCAATCACTCACGCGTTCACTCATTACGTCTTGAATCAAATCACATTATTCATTTCATTTAATTAATTGAGAAATCTCCTTATTGTTTAATGGATATAAAAATATTAGCATTGGTACATTTATAGGCCAATCTACATTATTATCATAAAGAGGAAAGATTTGTAAGTATGTATATGTGTAATGAATAAACTCAAAAACTAAGTAAAGTGTAAAGATTTTGATTTGAAAAGTGTATATTTCAATAAAAAGACGTATCAAGAATTTTTACACTTTTTGAGTACCTAAACAAATGGACAATAGGAAATGATAACTTTGAAAAGGCGAATTACTCGAATTATAAATATAAAATGAAACAAAAATGCAATGGATATAATTTTTATTCGTCGTCGTCAGACATAATATTATCACTATCGTCGCTGTCAGTGACACTTATTATAAAACGGTCCGTAACATTGTCCATCATATGGTCGAGATTACACATTTTATTTTCTGCGTTTATTATGTGACCCACACAGCTGCTCCATCTTTCGGAAGTCACGGTTTTGAGTCCTTCTTCGAACAATTTTTTGACTTCTGTCATTTTAAACGTTTTATTATTTCTCGCTACGTATCCTTTTGCCTGCGCCCAAATCAGCTCGATAGGATTAAGCTCGCAATGGTAAGGGGGCAGGCGTAAGACAGTGACTCCATGCTCTGCTGCCATCTCGTCCACAGCATACTTGTCGGGATGCGAGTGTTTATTTTGCCGTACGATATCTATAAGAGTGGCCTTTGTCATTTTCTCTTCAAAGGGAATATTTTTGCTTGCCAGCCACTCACGTATTCTTTGTTTAAGCCACGACATCGTAGGTAGTGATTCTATCTTCCGGGAATGGTAGGGGGCATTATCCATGACCACTACAGAGTTGGGTTTTAGTTTAGGTAAAACCCCCCTAAACCATTCCTCGAAACACTCAGCATTCATTTCCTTATGGTAATCTTCTGTACCCTTTTTGGCCTCGAACATTAGCAGACTTTCATCGACAAATCCCTCTTCTCCGCCAATATGGCCGATGATTAGACGTCTCCCTTTTCCCGAAGGGGCTTTCAAACCAGTGGTCAAGCCATCTAAAAATGCTTGCCGAGATGATTGAATTTTTGTATCAACCCACTCCTTCTTTGGTGTATGTCCTGGAAAACAACCAAAATACTAAATAAAATAAATATTATCATGGCCATAATGTGGGCGGAAGTCGAGACTTTACGACCTGACTTTGTGTTTTTGGGCGTTTTCTTTAAAAAAAACATGTATAATAATGAAAAATACAATAGAAATTACCTTCATTGACCCAGGTTTCATCTTGATAATAAATGTACCTTCCTTCCCTTCGGTAGTCTTTAATTTTTTGGAGATATCGCTGGCGCCATAATATGATGTCTTGCCTATCAATTAGAATACTTTTTCTTGATTTCGTTGCATATTTGAAATTTAAATGTTTCAATATTTTTCTCATGGTACTCCATGAGAAGTTGGGCAAGTCCGAGTCATCATTGACAGCCTTAAGCACCTACAAAGATTTAAAAAATGTATTACATGCATATAGTATAGTGAGAAGCGCTACTTTTTTAGTACAATTACTTATTAACGATAAATAAGTTTAGATTAAAATCAAACAAAAAAAGGCTAAAATTACCTTTGTAATGGTGGGAGCTTCATTTGCATAAAAAAATTGGTGAACTTTTCGTCTAATTGCTGCAAACGTAAAATCATCCAATTTGTCTTTGAAACCATGTTTCGGTCCAGTTTTTTGAGGAGATTTAAAACCTTCATTCTCTTTGTGTTCTTTTAGAACGCTGTATACAGTGGCTGAGCTGATACCTAATATGTCAGCCGTTTTAGACACACATTCCGATTTTTTCTGAGATTCATACTCTGTTTGTGACACTGCAGATTTCTCCTCAAAAACGTATTTGTAGACATTGCATATCATTACTTTTTCGGTGCCACTAAGAGCAACCTTTGGTCTCTTTTTCTTTGGAGAAAGAAAGTCTTGTTGGCGTGATGTTCCTGGTTGAGGATCCATATCTTTCGTATTGATAACGAAACAGTACAACGACAGGTTAACAAAACACAAAACAAAACTTAACAATAACAATAAACACAACGTAGAAAAACTTAACGATGAGCAGCGCGTGAGCAAAAGAAACCACAAAGAAACATTCGTGCACTCAGACCCAGAGGTTAGAAGCCGAATGAATGACATGACAGACAAAACAAAATGGCCGCGCGGGTGTCGTGCGTCACTTAGGGTTGCGTTCCAGTTTAATAATGGAACGTTTTTTTTTGCAAAGCTGGGCAACAAATTTGAGATTGGAACGATAACATTTTTAAAACCTATAAAAAAGAAGTATTCGTTCGAATTTCAAATTTTGTTTTGTTCAGCTTTTGAGTAATCCTACCGATTCGTAAAATAATCAAGCGAGGGTTTATTTTAAATTTTAGTCGGTTCGATTCCCGGGTGAATCAAGTGAATTTTGGAAAATCTTTGAGTGCAGTTAGGTTTCTTTTTAAAAATAAAGGAATGTTTCCTTTCAGTAAAATGAGCAAACTAAAGGATTTAAAGTAGTTTCCCTCCGGGGCCCATAACTTCTTTCCACCCTGTATATTGTGTACATCGTCTCTGATAGAATTCATGTAGGTACCTGCCTATTTATTATTTTAGTACCTTTTTTTAGCCAATTAGGTAATTAAAGTACATTTTTATAATAAACGTTCCTACTGACTTTGTGTGAGTGATCTGAATGAACGAAACGCATCACTAGTGCAACAAATGTGGCAACATAATTTTACAATTTGACATTAGCAGCTGTCAGTTTACTCCAGTGAATTAAAAATTCTACTATAGTTGTCATTAAAAAAAAAATAGTTTCAATATTTTTCCGCAATATGGCGAAGGTCGCTATTTTATTTGTCTGACTTTACTACAAGATAAAAACCATATTAAATATATATAATAATAATATATAATACAGAATAATAAACACAGTGAAATTTTAGTCGTTTTGGACCCATCGTCCAGTGACTCCATTCATGTAACTGAACAACTTTCCCCAAGATACATGGGTCAAAATATGGAGTAAATTTTTGGACCTCCCATACAAAATGTCTCATCACGTGACCTAACTTACTATGGGAAGTCCAAATTTGTTCTTCATGTTTCGAGCTATGTTCCTCGGGGAAATTTTTTCGGTTGCATGAATGGAGTCACTGGACGATGGGTCCAAAACGACTAAAATTTCACGGTGTATATCTCTTTTACAGAATATATCTCTAACAAAATATATCTCTTTTACAGAAAAACGCGTGCTGGGCGATCCGCAACATGGTAGCGCGATATCGCGAACAAAACAACCGTTTCCACTCTCTAGGGGCCGAGGAATTACTTAACCAAGCGTACGGGAAATTCGAAAAAGAATTCGGATTCGATATTAAATCTGCTTTGAGGGATTTAGAATGCGATGTCAAGTTGGAGGAACAATGGCATGGTACAGGCGCGGAAATTGATAATTGAATATATTTGATTTTGAACGTCAAGTTTACACCTGAAATGGCAGTATTATCGTTTTGAAGTGCACTAATCACTAATTACGCCTTTAAACAGCTCATTAACGTTAATTTAGCAAAGAGATCAAAAAGTCAATGGTTAATATCGTTGTACGGGCGCGGAAATTGATAATTGAATTGTGGTTAAAGTGGTGTGAGTCGATTGAATTGCCGTGAAGTTACTCGATAAATATTGCACATCATTTATTGTACAAATGTCTTTTATCAGCAAAGTATGTTTGAATTTTAAATGTCTGTTTACATTTAAAACAGCAGTTTTATGTCGTTTTAGAATAGAATATATCTTTATTGAGAAAGCTATCACGTAAGTACAGCAAAGGTCTTATAAACTTATCCTACATGTTTATAATGTACGTGACAGACGTCTCAATAGGTGGCGGCTCAGTGATACGCTAGACATGCAAGCATGATTAGCATTGATTCTCAGCCACCACCTTCTGAGGAGTCACGGAACAAGTGATCGTAAAACAAAGTTATAAACCTAAACTTAGTGAGTATAATCCTTGACTGGTGCCTTACTACCATCTCACGCCCCCATCAAAGTCTGTTTGAAGTTCACTAATCACTAAATAAACAGCTGATTAATGTTAACAAGCTGATTTTTTTTATACAACTAAGTAGGCAAACAGGCGTAAGGCCCACCTGATGGCAAGTGGTTACCGTAGGCTATGAACGCCTGCAACACCGGAGATGTCACGAGCGCGTTGCCCACCCTGAAGGAATTGTTAACAATAGTTGTATACTAATATTTGATTCGTAAATTATTTATCGATAATAATACATATCGACTTTTAACAAAATACTCATCCCTATGTAAAAATGTCTTCGAAAATTACCCACTAATAACAAAGTGAAAGCTTATTGTAATAATATTACAACTGTTTTGGGGTTCCGTACCTCGAAAGGAAAACACGGAACCCTTATAGGATCACTTTGTTGTCCGTCCGGCTGTCTGTCTGTCTTTTTCTCAGGAACGCGTGGAGGTATCAAGCTGGAATCTATATTATATACTCAGGTCTACTGTCCCTTGGAGCTGTGCTAAAATCAAACTTCTAAGCCAACGCAATCAAAAGATACAGCCGTTTATGCCGCAAATTTTCGACACTAGCAGGGGAAATCCCTACAGGGTACTTCCCGTGAAATCTTTTTGTACGAAGCAACGACTTATAGCACACATAAAGGAAAAATTGCGAAAACCGTAAATTTTTAGTTACATCACATAATAAAAATATTTTTTATATTTTAAACTTACTACCCCCTTTCCTCGTGAACGGTACCTACAGTTTAAGAGCCAGGTTAAGGAGCACTATCTGTCCCTTCAAGGTATGTAGAATATATATCATATGTATTTCTTATTAGTGACTGTCCCTTGTTCCCTAATTATATCTGTGTCTGTGTTGATTTATCTATACAGTAGACATTATTTTTAATTCTACTGGGCCCACCCTTACATCATGATCTCTTACTGTACAAAGGTTGGCTGAAAGAGATTGCTTGGCAATAAGTCCGCCTTTGCTCCATATTGTTAACAATGTTATAATTCAGTTTTGTGATTTCCAGATGTGGGCAATAAAGTTATATTGTATTGTATTGTACAGTGTACGGAACCCTCCGTGCGCGAGTCCGACTCGCATTTGGCCGGTTTCTTATTACTATAATAGATTTTATTTGAAGTAATCGTTATTATTATAAAATGTAACTCTGTTACTGACTGTACCAAGATATCATTAGTTTTTTTTCTTTCTCTTTGGCCTCCGAAATTGATTAATTATTAAAAAAGGGGGGTTAATGGTTATTTACTTCTTTGACTCGACGCTAATGACTATCTTCTCGTTGACTCTGAATGTTAAATGTTGTAGAGGACCAATATACAAAGGTCGACTTAGTATTTTATTGAAATCTATGTTTTTAATGTTGAAATGGATAATATGTAATTCAGACTGGGCTTTGCTAAGGAAACCTTTTTTTTTGTGTTTTTGTCTTCATCTTATCGTTTCCTAAATTGTAGCAAAGTCGTAAGTTTTCGGCCTCTACTGATTTCCCAGTAAAAAAGGTTACGGAGGTCAGACGGCAGTCGCTCCATCGTAATAACCAGTACCGCATAATTGTTAAGCCGCAATCTTTTCCATTATTAGACAACTGCGATAGATTTTTTCTCACTAGTTCTATTGAATCTAATTTCCTAAGATGGCTGGCATATGTTCATCTTAATTATCTTTTAACTCAATATTAAATGGATTGTGATAGATCTTAAATTTGGTGTCGAATATTTATATTGAAAAAAAAATACGCTTTTTACCGAATTTAGATTAATTTCAGCAAAAAGTATTATTTTCCGTCTAACCAAATACAAGACTTCGTATTTTTATGAAAACAGTAAAAGTCACTCAAAGGTGTTCAAAGAAAAATTAGAAAAAACATTTGGTATTCTTTATGAGACATCAAGAAACAAATGCAACGTTATAAAACATTTTAACTGAAACGTATTGTTTTAAAAGCATAAGACTTTAATTTTAAAATTAGCTAATACCTATTAATTTATGGTGCTTTTATCAAAAGACATTTTTTTTGTATAAAAATATTTATTGATTGAAATAAAATCTTTCAAAACACACGGTGGTTTCATTACATATATTGTTTAAGAATTAATATTGTAATTTACGTAACAATTATGACGCACACATTTAAAATAACATCAAATTTCGCTTTTAAAGCGTTTATTTTACAGCCATGAAACTTAAGTTAGTGAAATAACATCTAATTTCCATAATACAAAAACTAATTCTAAAACAGCCCTAAAGAACAGAACTTATACAGTAAAATACCACGTACCTATATTTGTGTAGATATTAAAGCGCCTATATACGAAGTAATAAGTTTCAATATCATCCGCATCCATCAACCAGAGCCAAAGACTTCACGTGCCTTCCTCATCACGGAATCATCATTGCACAGACAATCAGGTGATTCAAGAGTGCAATGACCTGACCAAACTAGAAACAACTAAACAAAATCTGATAAAACGATATCATTAAAAACTGTTTATGAAATATTGTCTCGTCTATGGTTAGACTATTCATAGACAAAATACTCTATTTCATAAACAGTTTTTTTTTATGATATCGTTTTATCAGATTTGGTTTAGTTGTTTCTAGTTTGGTCAGGTCATTGCACTCTTGAATTGTCTGATAATAATGATTCCGTGTTTCGGAAGGCACGTTAAGCATTTGTTCAAATCCAAATGTTAATCCTAGGTTATAACAATAAACTTAATAGTTTACAAATAGAAAGGTTCCTCCTGCCGAGACCTGTTGATATCATCCATTGATTTAGTCGACAACGAATTTTGGCAGGAGTACCATAACACAATTTCTCCAAAGGTCTTCTACGCATTGGAACCTTATCCCCGCGCAAGCCTATAAAAACCCTTTCGCCTAAACCTGTGAAATCTAAATGGTCCATGGACTTATTAAATTTTAAATAAATCCATGAAATGAACAAACTAAATCTTAAAAACAAAATGGTAACAACTTTAAAAACTAATTGGAATACGAACTCCTAAGCCAAGTACTAACCATAAATACATTTTTTCAATTATCTTCAAAGTTCCATGCCTGTCGCTCACAATTCAAAATATACTATTTTAAACCATATTCATTTGTGTATATGTTAACGGAAATGTATGTAAACCGTCATTGTATACAATTCCTAGGAAATGTATGAAATTCCTAAAATCGCCGGAAATGTGTGAGATAAATTATATTAGACACATTTCCTAAGGTTGAAATGATGATGATGACGACTGTGAAAGAAGCGACTTAGTTTCAAAAGACAACTTTGTGACAGAAAGTAGGTTCGGTTATGGTTTCACAGTCACCATAACAGTGAGCGAGCGACATCCCTTGTGACAGAAACATTTGAGTTTCAAAAAACAACAACTTATTTTTACAATAGAAAACATTATTTTTATACATGACCTAATACGATATTGGAATTATATACAATTCCTAGTAAATGTACACATCACCCAGGATATGTATGTATTAAATAATTTTTAAAACAATGTTTTATACATTTCCTAAATAGTTTCGGAATTGTATACATTTCCTACGAGTTGCATACAATTCTTAGATTTCATACATTTCCGGTAACTTGTATAAAAAAAAACCCCCTTAGCACGTATCGTAGTTTATAAAGAGTGATATTTGAAAATTGACAGTTTCAGAGCCGACCATATTCACAAAAACATAACTAATGTTAGGCACATTTTTACCTTTCTTTGTAATTGATGTTTGGTATGAAAAAAAAACTTCTTTCAAAACTAAGGCGGCAAAAGTTCTTATAACGTACAATGGGTAATATGCATGATTTTTTTTTTATTTTTTATATGTTTCTACTAGTTATTACATTACCAAACATACAAATATCACGTCCAAAATATAAACTATTATGCAAAAAATTAAATATTAAAATCGCGATCAATTTAAACGCGGCCATTTTGGCGCGCTTGTACGTGACGTCACCATTACACGAGTTCGATGTCAACAGCAAAGTGTTTGGTTTACAAAATTACCAAAAAATAAATAAAGTGAGTGAATATCGACTTAATTACCATGGAAAAGAACAAAAAACCATATTATAAATATTGTGTCGTTCCTATGTGTCCAAATAACATCAACACTGCACCTGACAAAGTGTATTTCCTTATGCCGAAAGGTGAAAATCTAAGGAAAAAGTGGTGCAAGGCGATGAGAAGAGACAATGTATCGTGTTTGAGCTGTTTATACTGTTGTGAAGATCATTTCAATGTAAGTAAGGATATTAAAAAAGTAAAATACATATACAAATCATTCTTTCTTTTACCTACCTACTTGTTTTGTTTACAAATCTCTACAAAAACATAACCTAGTTTACAAAAAGTTGTAAAGATATTATTAAAAATTCTTATTCGATATTCTAAATTTATCTTTATGTATGTAGGTATAAGTATTATTCATGAATAAAAACATCTAAATTATTAGAGTAAGAGGCAAGTTCGAGACTAGTTTTATTAACCTTTATATTATTTTTGGGTTTCAGATTGAAGAGGATACAGAAAATTATATTAAATACAAAATAATGGCATTAGAACATGGACAAAAAGTGAAGTTGCGATTAAAAAAAGGAGTAGTGCCACATATATTCCAGTGCCAGAAAAAAGAGAAGCCGCAGCCACCACCCGAGAGAAAGGCGGCTATGAAAAGGAAAAGACAAGCTTTGGTTGAAGAAGCTCTAGCTGAAGCTGCCCTAACTGAAGTTGAAGAAGAAGGAATACCTGAAGCTGATTCAGCTGAAGCAGATCCCAGTACAGCCTCAGTACCATACCTTATGGATGTTGATCTGAATATTTCTAATAATGAAATAGATGAAGGAGCTGCTTCTGTCCCCATATCAAATGTACATTGTAAAGACATATTGCAATTTGATAAGGCTGTGCAAGTTAATTGTAAAGTTCATTATAGAAGCAAAGGTGTTAATGCAAATGTAAAGAATAATAGCATAGCTTTGTCTCCGTTTCGTATACCATCTAAAAATACATCAACATCACCCTTGAAATCAGCTCAGGCTTTTTTTGTAAAAAGAAAATTATTTTTAAATAATCGCGCTGACACTGTCTCTCTCACAAGTACTCATTCATCACAATCGTCAATATTATCAAGTGATTATGAACCAGAACGTAGCTCATCTGATTCAAGTTGGCTTCATGAAGATGAATCAGACAGTGACTTACAATTTAAGAACCTCATGCGTAGTGGCACATTGGTTGCTATGGAAAGGGTACCAAAAATGTTATCAGGTTTACCAAAAAGAACATATTATTTAATAAAACTATTGAGTGAAAATATCCCTCTTCCCATTATATATATTTTGATTACACTAAGAAAAATTAAATTAAATGAATCTTTTAGTTTGTTGGCGTTAAATTTTGGATATTCACAGAGCTCAGTCAGCAGAATATTTTCGAAAAGTGTAATACCCATTTCAGAGAAAATGAAAGAGTTAATTTTTTGGCCTACCCCATCCCAAATATATGAAAAACTACCAATTTCATTTAGGGCCAGGTATGATAATGTTGTGTCTATTATTGACTGTCTAGCTAGAGATTGAAATAGAAAAGCCAACAAATGCTGTGCATCAGTCGCTGACCTGGTCACAGTATAAAAAATGTAATACTTTAAAATATTTGATTTCTTGTACTCCGGATGGTCTTGTCAATTACATATCTGAGGGGTATAGCGGCAGGGCAACAGACCTAATGATTGTGGAAGACTGTAACTTTCTGGATTATTTACCCCCTCACAAAGCAGTTATGGCAGATCGGGGTTTTAAAGATCTAACACGCCTGCTAGAAAATAAAAACTGTACCCTAGTCAGGCCACCTTCAGTTTCCGAATCTACTCCTAGTAGTAAAGCAGAGGTTAAACAGTCAAAGCAAATAGCCGCTTTGAGGATTCATGTAGAGCGAGTTATAGGCAGACTAAGAGAATTCAATATGTTACTGCTACATGCATGTATTGACCATCACTTAATCCCTATAGTGGATGAAGTAATAATAATTGCTTGTGGAATAATAAATTTGCAAGATACGTTAGTAAAAAAGTAAATTTATTATATAATGGGATACAATAAATTACTTTTAATATTTATAATGAGAAGAGAGATATTTTCCTCAATAGTTGTTTTGTTTAGATAGAAGTTATAAATATAATATAAGGGATATTTTCATTTAATAGTTTTATTAAATATAAGTTATAAGTTATAAATAACTAGGAAATATATGTATATAATGTGTGTTAATAAAAAGTCATTTATAATTTATTCATTTTTTTATTTTAAATGAGCAATACAAATTTTATTTATTTGTATAACAATGGGAAAATAGCATTTATCCAAAATAGTAAGCATTTCTTTAATATTTCTTCACAGAACTTCTTTTCATAGTTAATTTCTATTATATTTACATTTGCAGTTGTTTCGAAATCACTTGCTGCAACACAGAAGAGGGCTTTATTTTTGTTGAAAAAATGCATTTGAAGTTGCACTTGCGTTTTATATTTTAAAGACACTTGGTTGTGTTCAATGTATCGACACATTGCTTTGTCTGTTAAAGGGCATTTCACTTCTATCACATATTGTTCGGTTATGCCGTCAGGTGAAACACCCATAATAGGGTATTTAGGGTTCAATTTAAAACCACGCTTTTCAATTTTTATTTTTTTTAGTCGTTCAACCCTTTTCAACACTTGGTTTTCCAGAAGTCGACCCCGTTTCATTGCTTCTGTGTCTTTCAATTTTATTGCCCCCATTATTAATTCAGTTAAAGTACCTTGTATTGTATTACAGTGAGCTGCTTCATGAGCTTTTGAAGCAGTTATACGGGCATATCGAAGTTCATACCACATAGGACAGTCATGTTGATTGATAGTTGCAAGTACAGCTTTCTCACATGAGCTCATGTCCATGTTCTTTTCACAAAATTTTATGAAATCTTGAGCATTTGATGGCTTCTTCGGCATCCTGCTTCTTAAATAATGGATGGACAATTTTTCCACAGGAGTCGGTTCTTTAAAATATTTCATAAGTTGGTTGTTCATGTCGTTCACACCATGACTGTAATTTTTCAATATAGACAGAAAACTTGCACTTTGTGGCATTTTTTGCTCAATATTTCTATTCTGTGATGATGATGAAGTAATCTCTTTAGCCTTAATATATTTTAAGCTCGTGCCAACTGTAGATAACTTTGCTTTCTTCCAATAGCATTCCACACTTGTGGATGGGGGATCTTCACTCCGTCTGTGAAGCCATGCTAAGAAAGCAATAGCATGCTTACAGCCACCTAAAACAAAATAATCATGGTTAGTTTCAATTATCAAATAACTACATCATGATTTCATACTATCCTATAATGATAATAAAATAATTACATAATATACCTATGGAACTGGTATTTCTGTTACTTAATCAGATTCAAATCACTGTTTTATAGTAAATACTTACCTAAATGTGCTGTGCAATCTTCACACTGCACAGACAGAATATGCCCCTCAGTCTCCTTGCAAGTTGCTGTTACATTGTAAGATTTACAACGGACATTATGCTCTGGCGTTATTCTGGCCTTTACAATACATAATCCTTTCTCCCGTTTAACTTGTACATAGCCGATGGCTGAATCTCCATATGATTCTCGTCCAGATCTGTCACAAAAATAATGAAATTAGCTGCAAATGTCAAGTCATTCGCATACATAAAATCACACTCCTAATACCTAATGACAGAGCCACAAGCAATCGAATGACAACTTGCGACCACTTGATACATATTCACTTGAACATGATCAGCCTATCACCCATATGAGCCATGCTTTTTTATTTACTCCCAGTTCAGCATAGAAGCTTTTGAGGTTATGTTTACATTATATTTACAAAACCATGAAAACGATCATTTATCAAATAAATATATACATACTATAACTAATTTACCTCGCAGCTTTTACTCCGCTGAGTTCAGCAGACGTATAATCTGGATTTGAAGCGAAATATGTGGCCATCATAAACACGTCGATTTTCGGAAGATTATCCGACTGCGCTTTTACGAAACCGGTTTCAGTCATTCTCTAAGTCCTTCTTCACAATTAATTAATACTTTGAACACATAAAACTATTAACTTAAGATAAAAAACAGCGACACAATACAATAACAATTATTCCTCAAAAAAGAAACCATACAAATAGCTTGTTGACAGCAGACGTCTCGTGTAAAACTGACGTCACGTTTTGTTCCACCAATAGTGTTGCGTTTCGAAAATTTGCGCGGTAATTTCAAAACAGCCACTTTTTGATGATTAAATTTCATTATTAAATTAAAATAAATTCTAAAAATAATTGTATAGTGTGTTTTCAGTAGCAATAAATGTTACAAAAAAAAATATTTTGTCCATATTTAAGTCACGTGCATATTCCCCATTGGGGGCGAGTAGATTTGTAACAACATTATGGATTATTTTCCAAAATTTTACAATTCTGAAGTAACACTGGTACTATCTGATTTTTTTAGAAATAAATATGACATAAGACTTAAAAATGAGTACGAAATTACTAAAACTAGTCTCCATACCATTCAGGTACATAATTTATGTAAAACCTAAATAAAAATAAAAATACTAAGATAAAAATATTAGCTTATATACGCATATTAATTTAAAATTACAATGTAAAGAGCATACTGCTAAAATATCATCAACAAATTGAAAATTTAAATTTTCATAATCACAAGAAATGCCTTTTTAATCCAACTTCAATAAAGGCCCGATTTCACCAAAGTCGGGTAAGTTTTATTCCAATGATAACGACGCAATTTACTCTCGTATAATGAAGTTTGCATTTCACCACACACACAGTTAACCCGAGAATATACTGTTAATCCAAGCATAATCCCGATATAAAGACTGTTTCTAGAATAAATATGGCTGCCATCTATTTTTTATGCTGAGATTAGTTACTCTTGGATAGGAACGATGTTGGTGAAATCGACCCTAAATCTAACTTATAGCCGTTTTGGGGCAAAATACTGCAATGGCGACCACGTAATGACAAACGTTGGACAACTACCTACAAAATGGTCCGACGGCCTTATTAAGGTCACAGGAAGACGTTGGATGCAGGGCGCTTTCAAATTGATCAAATTGGCCATCTATGAGGGATGTCTATGTCCAGCAGTGGACTTATTGTAGCTAAGATTATGATTATATGTTATTTACATTTTGTAATTGGTTATTCTATGGGCAATTAAATAAAATTGCATTGTTGTGATTTTCATAGTAGAAATGGTATTGTGATTCTCAAATTGAACAGGACAAAACAGATAATTTTAATACTATCGTTGTAACAAGATTTTATTCTAAATATTGTAACATTTTTGCCTGTTTCACCCATTTTCTCATTGAAATATGACAGATAAAATGAATTGAACTATTTGTATTTAACTCTACATATGAGTCACACATTTCAAAAATAGGGCTACATAAATAATACTTGACGAAATATGCTTTCGAATGCAATATATCACAAATAAAAGACACTAAATTGCTATCTGGAAATTATCAACATCATTTTGGTAAAACAGACACAAAAATAATCCGTTTAAAAAGCTTTATATGAAGTAATTACAAATGTTTTTCTTTCCAAAAAAAAAATTACAGATTAAGATAAATATTACATTGTGATTAAGGCGTAGGTAGTTTCCACTAAGAATTATTCAGAGAGATGACACTTTCTAATCGTTAAATTAGATATGTAGGATTGAAAAAAGTAAAAGATATATCACAAAAACAAAAAAGATTGTTGCTATTTTTAGAAAATCGAGGAAAATAGCCATTTTGTCACGAGACAGTGAACACCAATCAGAAGCGATTACGTCATATCATATAAAACATCATTGTTGTTGTTTTACAACAGTCACTTTCCATAGAAAACTATCAAATCAGGTAAACAAATATGACCATCTGACATTGACACATGTTTCTCAATGGTTTAATGTTTGTTTCATGGCGGCTGTACACTCTCGTCTGAATGTGGGCTAGTTAAACCTCTCGAGTCTTAACTTAATATGACAGTTCAGCCTGTCCATATAAAATTAAGACTCAAGAGGCATAACTGGCCCACAAACGACATAACAACTTAACCTTATTTCTGTATGGCTCGGAGAGTGTACAGCGACAAAAAGTTCAGAGCGTTTTCACACGATATACAAAATGTGTTTTTTAAATACAAAATACATAATGTAAGAAAATACAACATTTTTTGAATATACTACACAATGACGTATAATAATAACTACAATTTAAAATTTAGTAAAACTAGCCTATTGAATCTATGTGATATTTTTAAAGATTTTATTAAGAAAGAAGTTGGGATGTATTTCAAACTATACAAGGTGCATTTTTAAACGCTAGCCACAGCGTTTTTTTTTAAAACATTTAAACAGCGAGTTCGGTACGTGAAATTCGTCATATAAAAAAGGTAAAACTAAGAAAAATTATATTTTTATAGGACGTCGAAAACTTTTTTTTCATTTTGTATTAATTTAGCTGGTTCAAAAAGTCACCCTGTGACTGAAACAACTTTACAGTGAGTCCTTAACACGTAACTAGCTTTTTAAACAAATTTGCAGTTAAATAGAAAATAAAAGATCGATGTTACAAAAACCGAGACATACAAAAATAAATGCGGCAAAAAAACAAAAAATACAGTTTTTTTTTCCTAAACTACATTTGGTAGTTCCGAGCTTTTTCCAAAAAGTTGTGGTACTTCCATTTCCTGTAGTTCATAATTTCTTTCCCGTTCATTATCGTGTGCACCATAATTTTTGAATTGTATTCCAGGTTTGTCAACAGCTGAAATTTATTTTATTTATTAATCCTTTATTGCACAATCCATATTAATATTATAAATGCGAAAGCCTGTCTGTCTGTCTGTTACGCTTTCACGGCCAAACCGCTGAACGGATGTTGATGAAATTTGGGATGAATATATTTGAAGACCGGGAGTCAAACATAGGCTACTTTTTGACGCAAGCGAAGATGCGGGAAAAAGCTAGTATACAATAAATACTTTCATTTGTGTTATGTTGAGTGTGTGTTCATACTTAGTTCATATTTTTATACGAAACGAAATATACTCTAAACAGTAACTTTTAACTTTGCTTTTTTCTAAGTAACCGATTCCGAAGAAAATAACAAAATTGGGTATTTATTTAATAAAGCAGTAAATAACATTTAAAATTTTCTCAAGAAGAAAAGTGGAAGCGTGGTGGGAAGTCTTGCTATCTCTTTTGTACGCATGAAATCAAGTGTGACGTCACTGCACACTAAGTGCGTCTTTTTCTAATCTCTTAACAATTTCTCCTTCCAGCGTGTGACATATTTTTAAAGAACGGTTTGAATTAATCCATACTAATATTATAAATGCTAAAGTCTGTCGGTCTGTCCGTCTGTCTGTCTGTCTGTCATAGGCTACTTTTTGACGCAAGCAGGGCTGCGGGAAACAGCGAGTATTATATATTCATAAAATGAAGTAGCTTTCAAGATTTTTGTTTTCTGGATATTAGGGTTTACTCGGCATATTTTCTTGGGTTGAAAAATACACTTCATTATGGGTTAGCCCCTCCATATAAAACTATTTAGCGGAGGGGTTCAACAAGTAAAGTATGGGGGATTAAAAATTGCCAAATGGTGATAAAACAGGACGATACTGAGAGAAAGAGATGACAATATGTATTTGTTTAAGCTTTAGATTTTATTCCGTCAATTTTAGAGTCGCTATTTATTTGAATGATTTGCGGAGTGATTACTAACGTGATTAATGGACGACCCTATTAGGTAAAGAGGTGGCAACGTTCTGACTAAACTATCGCCAGATCTAGTAATATTTGAATGGAAGGAAGTGACCATGGAGCAAACACAAAGAAGAGATGGTGTATCGACTGGTGCACCGTTACAGTCATTGGCGCAGTGACGTCGAAATTTGACGTGGCTTACGTCATTTGTCGTTCAACTGTGAAAGATGCGTGACGTGGAGGGAGCTCTTTATGATTTTTTATCGTGTGAATTTAAGTTTCGTTTCAGCATAAAATATTTTAAACCATTTAGTTTTAAGTATTTCAATGCTGTACTGTTATGGGATCACAATAAACGTTAGTAAATGAAATATTTTCGAATTTATTTGATCGATTTAGTGTTACACAAAATATGTGTCTGTTTTTTATGTTCAAAATACCCGTAATATGAAGAAAAGTAAATATATTTTTTATGTTGCAATCGTCAATTGGAGCCCCGCGTAGCCTCACACAGTTTTTGTAAGGAAGCTCTCGATACGCCATCTCCTCTTTGTTATTACTTCGGTCTAGCAACCGATTAGTCAAAACATTGCCACCTCCTTATCTACATATTGTATTAGTGTAATAAAAATTGATTGATTGTTAATCTCACCTTAGGCGTGAGCAGGAAGTACTGCGCGTTGTCACATTCAGTGGTCACTTTGACGAGCAGTTGAAACATCTTCCGTTCGTTGATCGGGTCCATGCCCTGGTTTATTTCGTCCACGCATCTGTTGAAAGAATTGTATAGCAAATTAATTATTGAATTAAACTATTTTTATTTAAGTCATTACATAAACTTATTTTCATTAGATAACCTAAAACATTTGTAAAGTCCAAATTAGTTTAAAAAATAAAAAATAAATCGTATACACGTGGCCTTATGCGATGAAGGTGCAAAAAAAAAATAAAGGTACCTGGCAATGCGCAACTACTTGGACCACTGCGACACAAGCTTTGCTAAGTGCAGGGTCTAATGTAAAATTAAAAATTAAATATTTGATAAAAGCCAGTTTGGTTTTAGGAAAAACAGATCTACTACTCTAGCTGTATATATATCATTTTGTGCAAAAGGCTTTAGAATATATCAATACTAATATTATAAATGCGAAAGTCTGTCTGTCTGTTACCCTTTTACGGCCAAAGCGCTGAACGGATTTTGATGAAATTTAGTATGGATATAATTGAAGACCCGGAGTCAAACATAGGCTACTTTTTGACGCAGGCGGAGCTGCGGGAAACAGGTAGTAAACGATAAATGATTTGGTACGTGGGGCGCACTATAAGTTTCCGGAATGAATATGAAAAAATACTATTAAAGGTACAAAATTAATTTATTGTTTTTCACAATAATCTCCCTTGGCGTCTATGCACTTTTTCATTCGATGAAACCAGTTTTGAAAACTTTTGTGCCACTCCTCTGTGGTGACCTCTGAAACATGTTTTTCATACTCCTCGACAGCCTCTTCTGGTGATGAAAATCGTTGACCGCGTAATTGGTTCTTAATTTTTGGGAACAGAAAAAAGTCACAAGGTGCCAGGTCGGGACTGTATGCAGGATGACTCATGAGTTCTACATTTTTCGCCTTCAAAAAGTCGTTTGTCTGTCTGGCCGTGTGAGAACTAGCATTGTCGTGGTGCAGGATGATACGGCGTTTACGGTTATTTTTACGGAGTTCGTCAATAACTTCCGGCAAACAAATGGTCGTGTACCAGTCACTATTCACTGTACGACGATTCTCTAAAGCAACAGCAGCCACGTGTCCAGTTTTATTAAAAAAAGAAGCAATCATCCGCTTAGATGCACTTTTCACGCGCGCCACTGGTTGGTTTCGGCTCATCTTGAAAGACCCATACGCTCGATTGCTGCTTTGTTTTGAGATCGTAGCAATAAATCCATGTTTCGTCACCTGTTACTATGTCCCACACCAAATTTGACGCACCTTCGTTGAATCTGGTAAGCATGGCACTGCACCAAGTGACCTCGGTCTTTTGAGCCTCGGTCAAGTTGTGTGGGATCCACCGCGAGCACAGCTTTCTCACACCCAAATGTTTGTGTAGGATTAATTGTATTTGACTCATGCCTATTTCTAAGGATGCGCGAATTTCATGGTAGGTCACATGCCTGTCTGTTTCAATCATACGGCGCACAGCATTGATGTTTTTGTTGGTCACAGCGGTGGACGGCCGACCATCGCGAGATTCGTCACTGAGATTGATACGACCACGCTTGAATTCTGCAAACCAGCTATAAACAGTTGCCTTGCATGGTGCTTCATTGCCAAAAGCTGTTTCAAGCCGAGCGATGCTCTGTTGAGCTGTCAAATTACACTTAAAATCGTAGAAAATCATACTACGAAAATTTTCCCGAGTTAAATCCATGTTGATGCAGACACACAATTTTTTAAATGGCGCCACAAGGTAAAAACAAAAGACAGTCAGATGAAACAAACTGCATTCTACAGCCAAAGAGTTCTATTTTCAAATGTTGCAATAAATTTTTAAATATTGTTTATGTAAGTGGCCAGTTCCGGAAACTTACAGTGCGCCCTATGTATAGGCCTACTGTTAGACATGAGTACAGCATATGATACTCGTAGTTTGTTTTCCAATTCTTCTTTCAAAACTTTATGGCATTGGAGTGCGAGGAATTGCATATGATTGGTTTTCCTCGTATCTTTGTAATAGGCAACAATTTGTAGAGATCGAACATGTTGATGATGAGACAGGGTACATCACAGTCCACCGGTCAAGTCAATGCCATATGCCTAATTCAATTCCCAGGGCAGTGTTCTTGGTTGCATTATCTTTTTAATTTATATTAATGATCTGCCTAAAATAATAAAAGAACATTGTATTATAATTTGCTGACGATATTTCTCTTCTGTTCCGGTTCCGTGTACAATACACTCGGGTGTGGTCGATGTCGGTGTCAGGCACTCGAAGTGTCGTCGATGTCGGTGTCAGACACTCGGAGTGTGGTCGATGTCGGTGTCAGACACTCGAAGTCCCGTCGCTTTCAGACACTCGGAGTGTCGTCGGTGTCAGACACTCGGAAGTGTCGTCGATGTCGGTGTCAGACACTCGAAGTCACCTCGGTGTCAGACACTCGGAGTGTGGTCGATGTCGGTGTCAGAAACTCGAAGTCTCGTCGGTGTCAGACACTCGGAGTGTGGTCGATGTCGGTATCAGACACTCGGAGTGTCGTCGGTGTCAGACACTCGGAGTGTGGTCGATGTCGGTGTCAGACACTCGAAGTCACCTCGGTGTCAGACACTCGGATTGTGGTCGATGTCGGTGTCAGACACTCGAAGTATGATCCATGTCGGTGTCAGACACTCGGAAGTGTCGTCGGTGTCAGACACTTGGAAGTGTCGTCGGTGTCAGATACTTGGAAGTGTCGTCGATGTCGGTGTCAGACACTCGGAGTCTCGTCGGTGTCAGACACTCGGAGTGTTATCGATGCCGGTGTCAGACACTTGGAGTGTCGTCGGTGTCAGACACTCTGAGTGCCGTTGATATCGGAGTCAGACAATAGAAGTGAGGTCGATGTCAGTGTCAGATACTCGAAGTGCCGTCGATGTCGGTGTCAGATACTCTGAGAGTCGTCGAAGCAATATGCCAGGGCAAGACAAGCAATTTACTTAATCGTCCGCACAACTATTCCCGTATGGAACACGCAGCGATTGTACGAAAAGTTTACGCGGGCAGACCTGCTCAATCTTTTTCAGTGGTTGTCAACTGTGGGGCCGCGTTTCGTTAATTGTTTTTCTTACCTGAAAGGCACGCTAGCTCTTCGTTGCAACGCCATGAGATAGATGGCGGTAGTGAGCGCTCTCTCGCCACCAGATTGCGCGTGTCTCGTCAAAGCTGACAATTGTTCGTCAGCCCGAAATCTGACTAGTATCGCCACGCCGAATTTGTCGTAATCTTCCTGCAAGTTCAAATGAAAATCTACTTCTATACTATAATAATATTTATATTATAAAGCTGAAGAGTTCATAACTGTTTAAATCACAATCTCATCGAACAAAAATCTATTGATGAAAATCATTTTCTTTGGATTCATATTGAAAAATTCTCTCTGGATATTGGAGCAATTTATAAACCCGGCCGTACAAACAGTGCTTACTTTTTAGCCGAGTACGCATCACAACTGGAAAAACGTAAACGGGCCGTAATCTTTGGAGACTTTAACTACGACTTGTTGCGTCCAGATATATCAGGAAATTACAAAGATATTGTGTGTGAAAGTGGATTTTATATTATAAACAAAGTAGATGAAACATATTGTACACGTGAAAAAAAACAAGAAAACAATTTTAGATCATGTGTGCACAAATATAACGCAAAATAAGTTTCATATTGCTATAATTGAATCTGCCATGTCCGATCACAAACAAATATATGTAGAAATTCAAAACTTTAAACCGGATCCTGTAAAAGAAATCCAATACGAAGCAATCAACTATGAAAACTTATACAAAACAATTGAAAATGCTAATACTGAGAACGGAAACTTCGATTATTCCACTTTAGAAAGAAAGCTTATAACTAGCATCCAAGAAAGCAAGTCTGTAAAACTGAAGAAGTTAAACCCTCCTAAGCAAGAATGGATAAAGAAAGATATTATTAAAGCAATTAGTAAAAGAAATCAACTTTGGCTAAAGAATAAGCGTAACCCTGATGATCAAAAAATAAGAGATGAATTTCTAGAAACAAGAAAATATGTTATAAAACTAATACAAAAAACTAAAGCAGAATACTATCACGCAGAGTTTCAAAATTGTCAAAGCAAACCCAACAAAATGTGGTCCCTCATAAATAGTCTTTACTGTAACAAAGTCAAAAAGATAGCTCCGCCATCGAAACTCGAAACAGATAAAGGCACGATCACCGAAGAGAGAGAAATTTGCGAACACTTCAATAACTACTTTTCTACAATCGGAGAAGCACTGGCAAAAGAAATACCACAGAAGTATCATCAGGATAACGTTTTCAGTGTAAATTCAAATCAATCATCAAATGGAACCGAACTTTTTGTACTATCACCTGCAACTGTTTGTGAAGTTGAAGAAATAATCAATAATTTAAACGGTAACACTGCCTCGGGCTTAGATGGTGTCACTACTAAGATTGTAAAGTGTGTCAAGAATTTAATAATAGAAGATTTGACAATCTGTATAAATAAATGTCTGGAATGTGGTGTATTCCCCGATAGCCTCAAACTTGCAAAAGTAACTCCAATATTTAAATCCGGTTCCAAATCCAACCCTAGTAACTACAGGCCCATATCTGTCTTACCAGTAATATCAAAAATCTTTGAAAGAATCATTTATAATCGAGTTGAAAGTTACCTAAAATCGAACAATATTATATCAAGTAAACAATATGGCTTTAGATCAAAATCTAACACACTGTCAGCAACAATAGATATCGTAACTAAAATCAAAACTAATATTGATAAAAAACAAATAGCATTAGGGATATTCATTGATCTTAAAAAGGCCTTCGATACTGTCTGCCACAAAGTGCTATTAAATAAATTGAAAGGTATAGGTATAACTGGGACGGCACACAAAATGCTGGGTTCTTATCTTTCAAATCGTTATCAGATCGTGAAAATCGGAAATCATCAAAGTGAACCGAAACCAATTAATTGCGGAGTTCCACAGGGATCAATATTGGGTCCGTTATTGTTCCTCATATATATAAATAATATTCAAGATATAGGGTTGCTAGGTGATATAACACTATATGCTGATGACACAAGCCTTTTCTACTTTGGCAACTCAATCAAAACAGTTATTTCTGATGCTCAGAAAGATCTAGACCGGCTGCATCAGTGGTTTCAATTCAACTTATTAACTATCAATACATCTAAAACCAACTTTATGATATTTAAAGCAAAAAACAAAAAACTAATTAACTATGAACCACTAACAATAAACAATCACAGAATTGCCAGGGTTGATAAACAAATTTACCTGGGTCTTATTCTCGATAGCCAGCTAACATGGGTTCCACATATTGAGAAAATAAAAACTAAATTAACATCTCTCACTGGCGCCTTGCGCAGCATTGTTAAACATCTTCCGAAAAAAACACGCTATTGCATATACAATTCTTTAGTAAAACCACATATTGACTATCTTATCCAAATATGGGGAACCGCAGCAAAAAGTAATTTAGAACCAATACAAAGAGCGCAAAATAAACTTGTCAAAGTTCTGTTTCACTATGACTATTTCACTCCCACTGAAAAAATCTATGGTGAGACTACGCTAATGGACATCAGCAAGACTTACTGGTACTATACATGTTTATTAATACGTAAGATACTAACTAAAGATATACACACGCAAATCATCTTAACTAAAAAAAAGGAACTAAGAAAAATAAAACTTCGCAACGCGAACAATCTAGTCTTGAGAGCACCAAGAACTAATTATGGAAAAAAAACATCCTATTTGAGGGTTGTAAGATGTATAATAAACTCCCCAATGATATTAAAGAAGCTCAATCGCTATACACATTTAAAAAGCTATTAAAATCCTATGTAAATAAAAAATAGTATTAAAAGAAACAACATTTATTCATTAAATTGAGATTATTATAATCCAGAAGGAATATGATTTCTATAATTATGTATATAATTTGTATAATATAAAAAAGTAATAAAAAAGCATAAAAAAAAACAAAAATGAAAAAAAAAAAACAATATTTCAATTAATAATGTTCTGCTGATAATTTTATCATTGGTTGTGTTAATTTAACTTGTTACACAACAAAATTTTGTGATGATTTTGATATAACTTATTTCATTGACATTTTTTCCCATATTAATTTACTTATACAACCTCAATTTTATTTATACATTGTAATTTATTTTTTAGATTCCAATAATTATATTACAATTTATTAAATTAAC
The DNA here is from genome assembly GCA_947363495.1 of Euzophera pinguis. Lineage (NCBI taxonomy): Eukaryota > Metazoa > Arthropoda > Insecta > Lepidoptera > Pyralidae > Euzophera > Euzophera pinguis. Next base: position 8,644,757 of record OX376178.1, on the reverse strand, counting down.
AAAATATAACAATTACTAAAATAAAAAACATATACTAATCAAAATAAAACCGCAACATACAAATACGAAATTCTATACACAAGGTTGTGTCGCTTCCAGTCACATCCGTCATTCCGATCATACATCTTTGTACGCATTCCATCTGCGCTCGCCCAGTGGTCGTGCGGTTGATTTTTGTTGTTTAGAGGGTATAGTGATTTAATTTAATTATTTACCGCAAAATGTACGCGTAACCTTAAGTTTTAATGTTTATCACTTGTTCTCATGGTAAGTGAATTATGTAATTCTTTGTGAGAATAAATATCTTAAACCTGAAGAGTTTGTTGTTTGTTTGAACGCGCTAATCTCAGGAACTATTGGTCCGATTTAAAAAATTAATTCAGTGTTGGATAGCCTATTTATAGAGGAAAGCTTTAGGCGACCCGGACGAAGTCGGGCGAAGCGGGCTACAAGTAGTTTATAATTATTATGTTTCCGCGATTGTTACACGTAAATTTTTTATCTTAGCAAATATTATTGAAAATCTTTTAAATTTATTGTTTTTTTTTTTTATAAATCTAGACCATCAAAATCCGTGAATAAAGCTATTTGGTAGTTTTTAAGTTTATCGTGAAAAATTAAGGCTTTTACCCAGCTGCGGACAGAACGTCTTCAGACTAGGAAAAAAACATACACAAAGATTAAACACATAACCCACCTTTTTTGGCTTAGCCGCGGTCGGGTAAAATATTTTTTTCTACCTCCCATTCAAGTGTAGTAATAGCTGACAGGATTTTATTTTGGGAGGTAGAACACGGAAGTTAGTCCCGGCTGCCATCTGGTGGTCGTTAAAGGAATCATGTCAGCAACTCTGACAACATGGTGTGCAAGGTCGATTGACCGAGACCGGCTCGATACGAATGAATGGAAGTAAATAAACTATCTTAAAATCGACAACATTTTTGGACCCTAACAAGATCGTATCTACTGGTCGAAGTGTCGTCTAAAATTGATTGGACACCAATTTTTGACGAAGACTGTATGGACACTAAAGTTGAACTTTTAAACAATTTAATAATTACAATCTTTAAAAAACATGCGCCTTTGAAACGAATTAAAATGTTCTCCTGCTCCTTGGCTCACCCCTCAGATTCGTGAGATGATGGCACAAAGGGACAAGGCGAAGCGGAGGTATAAACGTCATCCATCAGAGCGTAACTTGATTATTTTTAAGACGCTTCGTAATCGCTGCAGTCGCTTGTGTAGGGACGCTAAAAGAAGTTATTTTAAGGATTCTCTTACGGACCGCAGTGCAGGTTCTTGAGGTCTGTTGGTGTTGGTAAGTGTCCTTCAATCTGTAATAGTAATATCGACCCAACTGACATCAACAAACATTTTGCTGATCCTCCTGTCATCATTCCTCCTCATGTAAAGTTTAATACCTTGAATACACTTTCTAGCTTGCCATTACCATATTATCCTTCATTCGCTTTTGTTTCTGTTTCTGAGGACGATGTCAGGAAAGCGTTAATACACGTCACATCTAACGCGGCTGGCGGCGACGGGGTGTCTTCTAAAATGATTGACTTTCTTCTACCAACTATCCTTCCTGTCCTGACCCATATCTTTAATTATTCTTTGTCGTCAGGCTCTTTCCCATTGTCTTGGAAATTGGCACAGGTGATCCCATTACCAAAAACTAATAATCCTAATAGTGTGACTGATCTCAGACCCATTTCTATCTTACCTTATCTATCTAAAATTCAGGAGTTAATTGTTCATAAGCAATTCTCCACTTTTTTATACTCCAATAACATTATTAGCAAGTTTCAGTCTGGTTTTAGACCAGGTCATGGAACTGTCACTGCATTACTTAAGGTAACTGAGGACATCCGCTATGCCATTGACAATAAATCTTTAACCTTAATTGTTCTTCTTGACTTTAGTAGTGCTTTCAATTCTGTCGATTTCGATATCCTTCTTGGTATACTTCATTCCATTAATGTCTCATCACCCGCTTTAAAGTGGTTTGATTCTTTTCTTCGCGGTCGTTCGCAGTGTGTTCGCCTCGGTGAGACTCTTTCAGATTGGTGTGATCTCAGGACGGGTGTTCCTCAGGGTGGTGTTCTTTCTCCATTATTATTTTCTACCTTCATTAATGCAATAACTAATATTCTTACCTGTCATTTTCATTTATATGCCGATGACTTACAGCTGTATCGCCATTTCCCTCTATCTGATCTCCATGTAGCCATTGACGCCATGAATAATGACCTCAAAACAGTCAGCGAGTGGGCTATATCATTTGGTCTTAAGATTAATCCCAAAAAATGCTCGTGGGCAGTACATACATGGGTAGAATGATTGATCTTTCTTCACTTCCTCCTCTAATTATCGATAATTATCCTATTGCTTATACAGAAACAGCCAAGAACTTAGGGATAATTATGGATTCGTCATTGAGTTGGACTGCACATGTATCTGATATTAGTTGTAAAATATATTACTCTCTTCATTCTCTAAAATGTCTTCAATATTTCTTACCTTTTCAAACTAAAATTTCACTCTGTCACTCTCTTTTATTACCTTTGCTAGACTATGCAGACGTGTGTTATCTTGATGCCACTGAGGAGCAGCTTAATAAACTGGAAAGACTGCAAAACCTCTGTATCCGCTTCATTTTCGGTCTTAGGAAATATGACCACGTCTCTGAGTTCCGCAAACAACTCGGTTGGCTCCCAATCCGATATCGTCGGAATACTAGAATCCTCTGTCTTCTTTTTAATGTTCTCTTCAATACCTTATACCCTTCCTATCTTCATGAGCGTTTTTCCTTTTTTCGTCCTGCAGGAGAACTTTGTAGATCGCACCGTAAATTTATCCTTACTTTTCCTCCTCATAGCACTGCCTCATATTGTCATTCTTTTTCTGTTCAAGCAGTCAGGTTATGGAATACTTTACCACCTAGCGTTCAAGAGTCCCAAACTCTGTCCACATTTAAGAAGCGAGTAAGAGATCATTATTTCTCCTTAAACTCATAAATCGTATTATATATATTATTTATCTATATTAGTAGGTATATTTATTGTATTTATTATTTAGTTTATTATACATATAGTATTATAAAATAGGTTTAAATTGTGCTTATTATTTTTGTATTTTGTTTTTATTTTTTATTTTTATTGTACGCCACTTTGCCTCTTTCTTTCGTAGTTCCTGTCGCGGGTCTGCTGGAAGAAATTTCTTTAGAAATAAGTATAACCCTTGTACACAGTTTTCCTAATTTTAAGTTTCCAATGTATATTTACAGCGTGTACATGAAATAAATAAATAAATAGATTATGGGAGGTCAACATTTTTTTATTTTTTATAAGCTGAAATCCTTTGTTTATTCATGTATAATGTATGTGTCTCATTCTCATCATCATCATCATCATTTCAGCCGCAGTCAGTCCACTGCTGGACATAGGCCTCTCCCAATGATTGCCAAAATGATCGGTCTGCATCCAGCGTTTGCCAGAGACCTTTTTCATGTCATCTGACCATCTGGTGGATGTCCAACGCTCCCCTTAGCGGTACGCGGTCGCCATGTGTCTCATGAACCTGTGTAATTTGTCCTGTCCTAACTCACAGCACGCATTGGGAAACTGTAAGTGCTGTCAGTGTTTGTATTGAATAAATAAATAGTTTTTTTAGTGAAAGTGGTTTAGTTTCGAGTACAACTAAACATACCGTAAAATTTGCCCAGAAGTTTTAAAATAACCCCGTGTACTGTATCTTAGCTGACACTCTGAGGCAGTTAATTAAACCCAAAAATATTTACTACATGGTTTATGTTTCGTATACGTAGCACTTGTACTCAGTTGATTTCGAATGTATGGAATATGTTGGTATAAAAAGCAAGGTAGGTGGAAAATAGCAACCTTCGCCATATTGCGGAAAAATATTGGAACTAATTTCTTTTACTGGCAACTAGGTGGTCATGTAACATTCCGTCATCTCAACGTCATCTGCCAAAAATAGTCAGGGGTTGACTAGTTGTGTATTTTGTGATTATTTCCTACTTTAAATTTAACAAAATAGAAAAATAATTCATAGTATTGAGAGAAAAGCGATATAAAATATGTAAAAAAGAAGGACTGATTGATTTCTATTTAATTAAATGACTAAATTTTGTTATTGGCATAACATTAAAACATGTTGCCACATGAAGGCGACAGTAGCGACGCGAATGAAGGGTTTTATTTTTATGGTCTGGCACAAAGTTATCAAAGTAGTGATAAATTATTTTTAAAAAAAAGTTTATAAATTATAAAAGTTCACTCGCGGTAAAGAGCGGCAATTTACTGTATATATTATATAGTAAATATAGAATTAAAAAACTTACGTCCCCTCCCCCCTTGTCAAGTTTAACTTCCCCCGCGCATCCCAACTTTGCAAACATTTCGCCGAATGTTTTGTCGATCTCGCGCAAAAGGTTTTGGAGCGGCGGCAGCCATTTTGAACTGAAAATAAATTAAATATATGCGATTATGTAAACCGTCATTTGTGTAAACAGGATTATTTTTTTAGTAACAAACTTAGTAAGCATTTGATTAGTAACAAAAGTGCTTAACCTAGTGTTAGTAATACAATTCACAAAGATGAAATAAAATAAAATATTGCCATTCAATTTCTTTTTTTTCTTCTGCGCACCTGCGATGCGCATCTTTTACGCATCGTGACATAAAAACTGTCAACGTGGTTCTCTGCGAACATCCCGGATGCACTACAGTGTCTTGGTAGCCCCATCATTACCCTGAATGCATTATGTGCCTATGTGTACGTTTATATCAAACACAATGTAAAAATTGTTATGTATTAAATAAATAAATAAATGAAACATAAGTATCTTTCTTTTCACTAGTTATTCCGGTAGATATATTTCTGTTGACGCAATAAGAACAAATGTTAAAAAACAGAAAAAAATATATATTTAAAGGAGCTCCCATAAAAATTTTATTTTATTTTGCGGGTTTTATATGTATTGGTACGGAACAGTTATTATTATTTTTTACAGTACCTGTGGAGAATCCAACATGTTGCTACCAAATATAATTTAAATCGTAGTTCGTGGTCATATGAAAATAACTCTTGACTATACTTTTTTTTCACGCCCTTTTTGAAGGCTCCAATGTTATATTTACTAGGGAAAATCATGGCAGGGAGTTCATTCCACAATCGCAGTGTACGAGGGAGGAAATTCCGTTTGAAGCGTACTGTACGAGATAACATGGGATCCAATGTATGGGGATGAAATCCCTGACGATGGCGAGAGGTGCAATGGTAAAAAGTGGCTGTCGGCATCATGTCAAACAATTCCTTCGAGCATAGCCCATTATACAAGCGGTAGAACACGCATAAGGAAGCGAAGTCTCTCCTGAGACTCAAAGGCTTAATACCGCTTGTAATCACGGGATCTTCGGCAATTCTGACAGCGCGTCTCTGTATACTAACTCATTACTTATATTTATTTATATAAATAATACAACATATTTTACCTGATAATTTTCATCCTGTTCTCAAGTTGTTTGTTACTATCGCTTGAATTGTTAACTTCCGCTCTTAATCTAGCTATGTTCTTCTCACGTTCTTCGTATTCTTTAATTACCTACAAAAAAAATGTTTTTCCTTTTGTATGTTTTGCATGCCTCAGATCAGAGACAGAGAAAGAAAGAAAAATTATCGGTTTCTGCGAATAAAACCCAGGATTTATTTGCTAAAAATAAGGACAACGAAATTACAGAGGCATTTAAAAAGTTTATCTTTATCTACTGAACCAAAATGAAAAAGGACTAAGAAGGACATGAGGGTTGATGAGGATGTGAATATGATTACTTCTTCACACTTTATTTATGCCACCAATGTTTCTAAACAGGCTATTTTACTCAATATTTTTTTATTATTAATATCACAAAATTGAACTTAATTCGAAAACAGAAAGAATGTTTTGAATCCGTGCAATATTAAACAAGTTATAAGCATTGACATGCTGTGGAAGCGGAAAGTGTCAAGAAACAAGTAAAGGTCGCACTTAATGGTGCAGTGACGTCACTGCCACTTGATTTCGTACAATATAGATAGCAAGACGTCCCCACCACGCTCCCACTTTTTCTTCTGATTAAAAAACTTTAAATGCTTATTACCCATTTAATTAATTACCAATTTTGTTGCTATTTTCGAAATCGGTTACTTATTTGTGTATGTTTTCATCATCATCGGATGACGCTAACGCTAATAATAAACGCTAGGATAGCGTGAATATATGTACCCTAGGCTCCGAAGCGTAAACTGACGACGCAACCCGAACGATTTTCTTTTCTTACAGATACTTATATATATATATATATATATATAATCAATTGCTGTTCGTTAGTCTCGCTAAAACTCGAGAACGGCTGGACCGATTTGGCTGCTTTTGGTTTTGAACTATTTGTGGAAGTCCAGGGATGGTTTAAAAGGAGAATATATTCGGAGGCGGTACGAAGTTTGCCGGGTCAGCTAGTTTTTTTTATAAAAAATGTCTTAAATATATTTATATAATTTTTACACACGTACCTGTTCATCTCCTTTATCCATACAGTCCACTCTGGTCTGCAATTCGTAGCAGTGTTCTTGCAAACGAGTTAAGTCGGAAGGGAGTACTTCGAAATCTTCTCTGTGAGGGAAGTCCGGGTCCAGGGGTAATTTGCCTGTTAAAGAAATTAATATGTTTCTTTGTTTTAATTTTATTTAGAAAACTTACAGCTAGTAACGTATTGTATATTTTTTAGGAATGATAAAAATATCAGTTAATTAAGATCAGCCCTTTACGGCTCTATGGGCCTATATGCCTGTGCCACATTGGTAGACACAACAAAATTTAATTAAAAAAAAGTAAATGTCCAAGTCAAGGTCGAACTATCAAAACGGTTAAATTGCAGTTGTTGTTTCCTTTTTAATTGAAAAAATGTAAGTTGATGAAATATAACATAAAACAGACGGATCACTTACTTATATGCAGTTAATAATATAAGAGGGTGAAACCCAACTTTGAAGTGTTGGAATTTGAGGCGGTGAATGGTACATACATACATCACGCCTTTTTCCCGTAGGTGTAGGCAGAGACTACGGATTTCCATTTGCTACGATCCTTACGAGACTTCCCTCGTTTCTTCTACGCTCATCAATCTGGTCATACACGCTTGTCGATTACGGGTACTCCTGACATCTCCCTTACCGACTTTTCCTGTCACGTTGTATTTGTTAATACTTTTCATAAGTCTCCTTTCATCCATCCTTTCTACATGCCCAAACCATCTTAACATCCCTAAATGAAATGAATAGTAATATTTTCGAAGTAAAAACTTTATTTAAGTATGAAGATTAGATAATAATTACCTAACGGGATAAGTCTCTAAAGAGGGATTGGAAATTAAGGCGTAAGCTTTGATTAGGGAAAATCTACATAGTCAAGGGGATGAAAAACTTACCATTGCAACTCTTCTTAGTTTGCTGCAAATTATCAAAGCTGCAGCTTTCGCCCTTGTATGTAATGCGGTTATGTTTTCAAATGTATTGGCAACTATTAATTTTGCAAAGTAAACATTTTATTTAACTACAAGATTAAATAACACCAACCAAGATAACGAACCGTATTTAGAGGGGTTGAAAATTGATTAGGGCGTAAGCGTTGATTACATAATAATACCTAAATTTAAATGTAATCTACATTCGAAGGGTTGAAACCTAATTTAGAGGGGATGAATTCTACATTTTCAAGGGGATGAAAAACTTACCATTACAACTCTTCTTAGCTTGCTGCAATTTATCAGATGCTGCAGCTTTCGCTCTAGTATGTAGCGATGTAATATTTTCAAGCGTATTGGCAACATTTCGAAATTCGCTTTTTAGCTCGCGAAGCTCAGATTCTTGTTGGATTATGGCGTTGCGACTGAACTCTAGTTTTACCTGGAAATATAATAAAATATCTTTTCAACACTCCTCCTGCTCGTAAGGAAGATTCTTAAGTCTATCGGACCATAATTGACCTTATTACACAATTTTGATTTTAAAAACACTATGTTTTAATTAAAATTTTTATTAAATATACGAGAAGAAATAACTATTTCAGTTTATTTACGTACAAAGGAACCCACATACATGTCAAATACACTACCATCCATTATATTAGTCGGAAAAAATATGCATACAAAATTCATTATTGTACATAAAAACAGGGCAGAAGCAACCAACAGATTGACGTGCCTTCCGAAGCACAGAGTCATCATTATTATCAGACAATCAGGTGATTCAAGCCTGCAATGTCCTAACCAAACTGGAAACAATTAAAAGTATGCTTCCCGTGGGGATCGAACCCAAGACCTCTCGGTCCAACTGGACCAAAGAGGCAATTATGTCGATGAATGAAAATCAGCCTGTGTATGACAGAATAAATCTTACTTTTAGTAATTTTAACGCGACAGTTTACGTGTTTGTGGTTGGACGTTCGTTCCTCTTTCACGGCTAAACCACTCAACCGCTTTTGAAGCAATTTGGCATAGATACAGTTGAAGACCCGGAGTCAAACATAGGCTATTTTTAATTCAAATAATTAATTGAGTCTCATATAGTACATTAACAGTTCCTAGGTTCCTAGGCGCAAAACAGCTATTTTAAAAAAATATACAAACACACGAACACAGAACACACCTTTTTTGAAGTCGGTTAAAAAGAAATACTCACTTTCCACATGTCCCCTTGCAATATCTTATCTTGCAGTTCCTTCATAACGTCACACAACTCCCTTTGCAATCGGCACTGTTTTAAAACGCAATTCTTCTGCTTCGCTCGGCATTTACGTTTCTCCTCTTGCATGTTGAACGACGCCTCGTTCTCAATGTCTTGGACCTTTTTCGTTTGCAATTTGATTTGCATACAGATTGTCCGCACCTGAAACAAATGATATAAAATAGAAATTACAGAAATACTATCTTGAAAAGTCTGACTCGCGCAAAATGGGCAAGTCGAATAATTTTTGTTCGACATTTAAGTCATTCAAGTTATTTCAGAAATCGAAAACAAACGGAACTTTTTTAGCACAAAAATATTTTTGAAAGGATAAAAAAAACATCCTTAAAAAACTGTTTAAAAAAGTAATAACGTGAGAACCACCTAATTTGTAGATATTGAAAGAACATTGTTACAACAAAATAGAATACAACAAGAGGAGGACTTATCCCTGATAGGGATCTCTTCCATTCAACCCGAAAACCAAAGGAAAAAAAACAGTACATTGGAACATCGAAGAGTGTACAGTATAAATTAGCTCAAAGTATTCCCTAACCCGGAATTTAAAGGTATGAAAGTGAGGACAATTTTTAGATTTTGAAAGTCGGCTCCACGTAATTACTTAAAATTTTGAAATCAGAATTTCATATGAACATAAACCATAATTTGCAAAAGCTATTAAAAATAACAAAATAAATAAACATTACCTTTTCGACGCCCTCACTGATGTTTTTCCTCTTTGTGTTCAAATCGTTTAGATTTCCTTCTAAAGTCGCCAACTTGCTGTCCAAACCCTGTATTTTGGCTTTGTGCGATTGCGCCGATTGCTCGAAATTTGATAGTCTATGTACAAAATAAAATAAATCAGAAATAAAATTATCCCTTTAGCTCTCTCATATTGTTTATTTCAATCATACATTCCGTAGAATATTCCCTTTCGGCAGCCTACATGTGTATTTTGTAACCGGTTACAAAAGAAAATTTTCTCTTTTTTCGTAATCAGTTACAAACTAAAATATTTTCGCCTTTGTAACACGTTTTTCCATACCTAAGTTCATAAAATGAACAGTGTGTATTTTTTGTTAACCTCTTTCCGCTTTATCTACCGAACCAATCTTTCTTAAAATAATATTTTCTTTTTATTTTATTTTAATTATATTTTAAGTAGATATCTTACTGTAAATTAGTTTATCCTGGTTCAGTGTGTTCTCCAATAGAGTGGGCGGCCTTATTTTATATTACAGTACTCTGAAGTATATGAGAAATTTCACGAATAGATGTATATGTATAAAGAATTATTTTTTTATGGGAATAACCCCTGAAATAGTATACGATAGGGAAAAATTGACGCAAGATGATACGGACAGCCGACCCCAATTGAAATGGTAAAAGGATTATAAATATATTATTAATAATTAATAAAAAATTTAAATATATTATTAATATTTTTAGTAAAAGGCTAGGATTGCTGAGGATCATTTTTTTATCGACTATTCGTACCAATATTATAAGTGCGAAACTCCGTCTGTCTGTTACGCTTTCACGGCCAAACCGCTGAACGGATTTTGATGTAATTTGGCATGAATATAGTTAAAGACCCGGGGTCAAACATAGGCTACTTTTTGATGCAGGCTGAGCTCAGAGCTGCGGGAAACAGCTAGTTTGCTATAATTTAAATTGAACTTATTTAGAAGTCATACTGTAAATTATAGGTAGCATGATGGGATTTGAAAGACAGAAGCGAAGAAGCCATCTTTGTGATTGTTTGATTTGATTGTTTCAAGGATTTTAAAATAGACTTTTATAATTTTAGTTTTAGTAGAAATCTTAGTTTTTACTGTAAATTATAGGTGTTTAGTTTGTCCTGGTCCAGTGTGTTCTCCAATAGAGTGGGCGGCCTTATTTCTATGATGGAGCTAGATTTCGCGCCGCTGTATTCGGACACGCGTACGGAAAAACGGTGGTTTTCTGAAAAATCAAAATTTAAAATAATTTATCTTGAAGATGCGAGGAAATAATTAACTTGTTTATTGCACAAATTGAAATAAAATTTTACAAATGATCGACTTAATGCCAAAACTAAACGCATCATCATTGCCACGTTTCTTTTTTTGCCAAGTTACATTTAATTTTTTTTTAATATTAATTACTTTCTTTTAACTTTAAATTACGTTTAAGTGACTATAAATAGCAAAAATAGCCATACAAAATATATCCATACTCCATACTAATATTACAAATGCGAAAGTCTGTCTGTCTGTTACGCTTTCGCGGCCAAACCGCAGAACGGATTTTGATGAAATTTGGTATGAATATAGTTAAAAACCCGGGGTCAAACATAGGCTACTTTTTAACGCAGGCGGAGCTGCGGGAAACCGGTAGTTTATTATAATTTAGAAAAAAATATTGCACTGAAAAATCAATTTCTCACACACACACACACACTTTTGTCAAGTAATTGATGTTTTGTCTCTATTTGCATGCTTTTTCTTTTTAATTTTCAAACGCTCTGTACAATCTTTATTAGGATTTCAGAAGAAAATTTAATGTTCCCCTTTCTGTGACCTCAATTGACTTACCAGTAAAATAAAAAGTGATATTATTAGGCACTTTAGAACTATTATTGTATGTGTGTTGATTTCCAATAGGTATCCTATGTATGGAGTACTGATTGCACAGATAACGCAGTATTGCATTTGGACAGGAGATGGTGTCGACTAGGTATGTATGGAAGCCGAGGTAGCTGAAACAAAATGTATGATTTTAAGGGCCGATTTCACCAACATCGTCCTTATTCAAGAGTAACTAATCCAAGCATAAAAACATGGATGGCGGACATTTTTATTTTAGAAACAGAGTTCTTGTACCGGAATTATACGTGGATTGACAGTATATTCTCGGGTTAAATGTGTGGTGAAATGTAAACTTCAGTATACGAGAGTAAATTGCGACATTATCCTTGGAATAAAACTTATCCGACTTTGGTGAAATCGGCCTTAAAAATTAATCGTTAATATGCTACTAAGCGCAAAACTCGAGCGGCTGGACCAATTTATCAATGTTTAGGACCCTGGCGAAACATGGGGTTTGTTAAAACTTTGTATGTATGTCTGTGACACATCGTAACATCTAAACGGATGATCCGATTTTGATGCGGTTTTTGTTTGAAATCATTAGCTTTCAAATATGACCACATCCTGTTATTAGACCGAGACCGAGATGGTTCTTAGCAATATTGAAAGAGATCAATTCAGGCATTTAAAGATAATAAGATATGACTAACTTTGTATGTATGTAAAAACTTTATTGTTTAATTAATTATGTTTAATTACACTGAATAATAACATTCAAGTAGCAGATAACGAAATTGCTTAATACTAAGTGATAATAAGGAATATTTTATATAAAGAAATGCATTTATAATTACACATTAATAGTATGGCGCAAATTGTACTACAAACTGTACAGTATAAAATTAAAGAATATTAATTGAACATGAAATTAATATGGACCTGACCTTGGTTCTACTGGAATTAGATTGTTTGTCAGAGTCCGCATCACCACCATCTTAAGTCTTACTAGATTCACTCTCAGACTTATCATCTTTACTCTTTCCAGAATTGGATTTTTTTTCAGAGTCAATATCAGCTTGATCTTGAATCCTAGTTGATTCACAAGATTTGTCCTCAACATGGCTATTTTTGTCAGCACACTCAGACTGAGGTGATGAAATATTTTCCTTTTTTTTTAAAACTTCAAATGAGTCTGAATTGAGAGATTTATCTTTCTTCTCATCATCTCCATCTGAATCAGACAACATAACCAACTTTTGGCGATGGCTTTTAGTTTTCTGTCTGTCTTTCTTTTCTTCGTCTGAAGAAATCCCTTTGAGCAAATCTTTAATCTCTTTTAAGACACTGCGTAACTGTTCATCCTCTGTTTCTGAGCTGGACGAATAAGTAAGTAACATTTTTTTAGCATGCATACTTTCCATTATATGTTTTCTTTTTGATCTGGGTGTTGTACTCTGACTACTTCTTCTCTTTTTATCAGATGGAGTTTTGGTGTTGTTGTCATCAGATCAATTTAACAAAGCTGTTTTAACCTCATCATTATTGTTTGCCATTTCTGACTGCTCTGCATCATTTTTTTGTATTATTTTGTTGTTTGGAGATTCAGATCTTGAATTTGCAGGTGATTTTTCATTAATGTCTTGCATAGTACTATCTCCCACATCATTATTAGATTCTGAACTAGACAACAAAGCATTTTTTATTCTCTGAGAAACCTCTTCTATATTTTTAACAGGGCTGCTTTGAGAGTCTTTTTTATGGGTATCTATTTTCTTTGTTGATTTTTCACTTTTATCAGAATCAGACAGAAGTAATGCGTGTTTTACTCTATCGGAGTCATTGTACAGAAAGAACATTGTTACAACAAAATAGAACACAACAAGAGGCGGACTTATCCCTAATACGGATCTCATCTTTATTACAACAACTAAATTAAACAAACGTAATTTAATGATAGAAAACATAAAACTTATATGGTTTCTTTCTCTAATCTTTGTTAGGTTTTATGTAAAATAAATTTGCATTAAACTTACCTAAGTTGCTCAATGTCCCCCCTATTAACATTCCCCCTTTACTACAAAACATGATCACACTAAATTAAACTATTTTAATACGGTTTTATCGCGTTTATTACTTATTTATTTACACCTGACGTTTCAAACACTTTACAGCGTTAATGGTCGCAGGCAGACTGCCTGCGACCATGAAGTAATAAAAGCGATAAAACCGTATTAAAATAGTTTAATTTAATGAATAACAATCGCGAAAACATAAGAAATCATTATGATCACACTAACCCATCTATTCATATCAACATCTTTATTGTATTTTAGTTTAGTTGTTTTATTATTATTTTTTTGTACCTCAGGTGTTCAATATCCCCTAATTCACAATAACATTGCCCCCTTAACTACAAATATCGTTAACTCTGTCCCATCGCTTCTGAGACCTCACTATGTTCAGAAACTTGTTCATATCATCTTAACTCTATTTTAGTTTAACTTTAAATAGTTTTATGAATAACAAGTATGCATTAAACTCCCCTAAGTTGATCAATGTCCCCCTTATTAACATTCCTCCCTTTACTATAAATCATGTTTGTTTTTTTTTTTTGTAATTGGTTTTACGGCCATGGATACAAGTCCTTTATAGCCCTTCTTAATTTTTCAATCTTCTTCAGTCCTACAGTGTGGTTTCGTCAAGTCCTAGTCATGTCTAAAAATCTAGTCTGTAGTCAAGTCTAGTCAGAAGAATCAGGCTAAGTGAAGTGGTAGAAAAACTGCACTTAGCGATTACTGGGAGCTTTTGGCAACAAACATGAAAATCACAAATCAAACACTGTTTCACTTCCCAGCACTCACGCTTGTTATCGAACACTTTGCTAATAATAATCCACCCTTATTATGCACAAACACTCAAAAAACACAAATTTTGGAAAATAAAATATAGCGTCGATACTGCTCTTCACAGCTTCCCGCCAAAAGTCCACAAATCATGATCGCACGAACCCACAGCTTACAAAATCGATGTTCCCTAAATTGAACCTGCTTAATTTGAATCCAAATCTCAAAATTAATATCTTTACTTGATTTTTACGTTCACTCTGTCCCATCGCTTATAAAATCTAAGTTTTCTAAGTTAACCTCCAATATTTTTTGAATAAAACACCCAATAACTTACCTGAGTTGTTCAATGTCCCCCTTGTTAACATTAACATTGCCCCCTTTACTACAAATAGCGTTAACTCTGTCCCATCGCTTCTGAGACCTCACTATATTCAAAAACTTGTTCATATCGTCGCTACTTTCGAAAGTAAAAGCAACTAAATCTCTGGCGGGAACTGTTGATTCTAAGTAACGTGCGTATTTCGGGTCGGTGAAGTTTATCTGTGGACAAAATAAAATAAAAAAACTCTTTATTGCACCGTGATAATAAATAAATACAGATTACAAAACTGTTGTACACAAAAGTATTTTTTTCCAGACAACTTTATAAGCGTATAAGGATATACCCTCTTACTAAAATCTCCACTTCGATCTGTCCTGCGCCATCCACATATGGATATGAATACAAAAAAATAGACAGGAACTTATAATAACAGGCCAAACTTAAAGAAATATTGGTTTAATGTCGGATAAAAGTAAGAAACAAGACCGTTCTTTGCTAAATTATGTAAATTTTCTTTTGGGAGTTATTAAATTAATGGATGAGAGAGTAAACGATGCAGTGTATGAATAAGTTAACGATAAATGAATGAAAGAGTGAACGATAGTAAATGAGAGAATGAACGATAGTGAGTGAGAGAGTGAACGATAGTGAGTGAGAGAGTGAACGAAGTAAAGTGTGAAAATGAGTGAAAAAAGTGAATGAAAGAATGAATGATAGTGAATGGATGAAAGAGTGAACAAAAGAATGAAGAGTGAAAGATATCATTCACTCTATTATGAATGACTGAATAAGAGACCGAACGAACGATTGAATAACTGAACGACGTACCTCCAGCATCATGGGCTCGTGAACGGCACTGCTGAAAATGTCTTTATTCTTTCTCAGCGACATAACCGCTTGCCCGCTGTAGTTGCGAAGCACTTCTAAACGCTTTTCGAAGGCTACGGTGACCGTTTGCCAATGTTTGTGATATCGCCAGATGGCGTTAATGATTCAAACTGGATATAAGGTTCTTTGCTCAGTTATGTAATTTTTGTTATTTCGTGTCTATTTTCCGTGAACGATGGTGAATTAAATAATGAACGATATAGTGAATGAAATAGTAAACGATAGTAATAGTAAGAATGAACGATAGAGTGTATGAAAGAGTGAACGAAAGTAAATGAAAGTATGGACGATATATTGATTGCATTAATGAACGAATGAACGACGTACCTCCAGCATCATAGGTTCGTGTACAGCACTGTTGAACATATCCTTATTCTCTCTCAGCCACATAACCGCTTGGTAAGCGTGGTCACTGTAGTTGCGAAGCACTTCTAAACGTTTTTCATCTACATTTTCTATTGCGCGTATTCTGAGAAATAAATAAAACATTGAAAATTGCAGGGTGTTTGAAACGTTAGGTCATCTCGACTCGGTCTATCGACCATGTTAACCCTGGTGTCAGAGTTGTTCGGAATCGCTTCTCAGCCTCTAACGTGGTTCCTTTAACGACTACCAAATGGCAGCCAGGACCAACGGCTTAACGTGCCTTCAGAAGCACGGAATCATCTTTATTATCAGACAATCAGGTGATTCAAGCCTGCAAGTCCTAATAAAACTGAAAACAACTAAACAAAGTATGGTTCCGGTGGGAATCGAACCCACGACCCCCGGATCGAAGGCAAACGCCTTAACCATTGGACCACAGAGGCAGTTAGGTGTAAAAAAATAAGTAGAAAAAGAATCAATAATAATAACATATTGTAGGTTTTTAATTGTTACTTATTGGTTTTTACCTCTCTAAAATATACTTGTAACGGATATCGGGTGAAGTAAAACACGGAGATTTAAACGCAACTTTCGAGAAGGATCGACGGGCGCAGCCAGTATGTATGCGCGGACGCGTGTGCATTCGCCGATCGATGTGGTGAGACTAGAGCAGAACAAACTCCCGCCAGAGGGCAGCAGATGGCGCGATGGTTTGTAGGTACTTAGCAACCACCGCGTATTTAAACGTATAGCAAATAACTGTCAATATATATATGTGCATACACACAAGTACCTCCGTCGAGGCTTTCGAATCATTTACTCATAAATTAAGAAATAACAAACAATTGTTCAGGTACATCATACACAAAACAACCGTGAAAAGGTAAGTTAATTACTTATTTACTTATTTTCTATTACAGAATATTTTACTTTCAGAAAACAAGAAACGTTTGCAGTTAAATCAGGTAAGTATTTATCTTTTTGTATTACATTTTTTTTACACAATTTTAATATTATTTTACTTTGATTTCAGGTACAGCCGCGTGAGCCGTTCATTACGACGTGTCGTCAACACCCTGCCCCTCAGTGTCGTGACCACGACACTCATCACGAAGAAGTAACGCTACGCGAGCCGCCGGACGCTTCAGTACACCTGTTTTAGTCCTAACATCCAGAGTTCTCACTCTGCCGTCGGTTCCGGGATATACTTTGTCTACGACTCCTTTGAGCCAGACGTTTCGTGAAGAGGTAGGATCTACAATAACGACGAGATCGCCAACGCTGAACTGCACGCCTTCGCGTACCCACTTTGATCGAGGAGCTAGTGCAGGCAACACTTCTTTCATCCATCTCGACCAAAATAAGTCTGCGAGACGCTGGGCAATACGCCATTGTTTACGAAGGCAAAGGTCACTGTCGTCAAAGACACCAGGCTGTGGCAAATTTGAGGACGATCCTAACAAAAAATGATTTGGCGTTAGAGCCTCTGGGTCACGAGAATCCACAGACACATGAGTTAAAGGACGACTATTTATCATATTTTCTATTTCACATAATAAAGTGTTTAAAGTTTCCTCTCTAGGGGCGCGCTCTTTTAGTACTACTCTAAGTGCGGTTTTAACGCTTCTAATAAGCCGTTCCCATGCTCCACCCATATGCGGGCTCGCTGGTGATATAAACTGCCATCTCACACCCTTATTTAAAGCTTCGGTTTTTAAACGGGGCTGGTCGTTTAATACCTCCTGATAAGCTCGTTTTAGTTCAGTATCGCTGCCGCGTAGGTTCGTACCGTTATCTGAGAACACAGTGTGTGGCCAGCCTCGACGGGCGGCCATTCGGCGCAGCGCCATGATGAACGCGTCAGTGGTTAAAGAACAAACAGTTTCTATGTGCACTGCACGTACAGTGAGACAGGTGAACAAAACGCCGTACCTTCGCACCCTTTGCCTTCCTACTGCAACCTCAATAGGGCCAAATAAATCAACCCCGCACATGGTGAAAGGCCTCTGGTGATGAGTCAACCGGCACTCCGGCAAGTCTCCGAGACGCGGAGGTGAAGGCAAGGCTTTCCTAAAGCGGCAGACTAAACATTGTTTAGCAACAGAACGAACAGTGGGTCTCAGCCTAATGAGCCAATATTTCTGTCGTAGTTCATTGATAACCATCTCATTGCACGAGTGTGCGGCACTGATATGAAAATGCATAACTATAAGTCGCGCTATGAAATCATTACCATCTAATATAACGGGATATTTAGTCATTTGATCAACGTCCTTAACATTTCCTATACGGCTACCTACACGTAATAGGTTGTCTTTGTCTAATATCGGTGTGAGTGTAAGTAATCGACTGTCTCTTTTCAATTCTCCATTAGAATTTAAATAATTTATTTCACATTGAAAAGACTGAGCTTGTGAATAACGTAGCAATAATATCTCCGCTTTGCGCATCAACTCGCCATCGATACAATTGACAGTATTATTTTTCTTACATTTCTCAATAAATAATAAAACATTGGCGGTTGTACGCAATAACTTCATCCAGCTGGAAAATCGGCTAGGCTCAGGTACAGGTAAGTTACACTCTATAGGTTTTTCATGTAATATATTAATTTTTTCTAAAATATTTTCATCAGAAATTTTTATCTTTTCAGGACACTGTGGCCAATCAGAACAAGGTTGACACAAAAAGGAAGGTCCAGTAAACCATTCAGATTCGCTGGTTAAAACATAATCGGTGTTTTTTGTTCCAATGTCGGCTATGTTTAAGTCGGTCGGTACATAACGCCACTGATTACCAGTACTGAACTCGTCTATCTCGCCAAGTCGATTAGCTATAAACGGTTTATATGACCTACAATGATTCCCTATCCAATGCAAAACTGTAGTGGAATCGGTCCAGTAGTTTATAGAAGATGGACGTATACGATGTTCTTTAACAATACTGTTGGCTAATCTGCACGACAACACTGCTGACTGCAACTCAAGGCGCGGAACTGATACTGATTTTATAGAAGACACCCTAGATTTACTAGCGATAAAACACACTGTCACATGTCCATCGCTACTTTCTTTGCGCCAGTACGCCACGGTTGCGTATGCGCGCGGCGATGCATCGCAAAACAAATGTAATTCCAACGAGTCGCTATCTCTGTTGCTATGGTTCAAAAAATACCAGCGAGGAATTTTAATATTATTAATTTCACTAGCTTGACTAATCCAGCGTTTAAACAAATCATATAAGTCATTATTTAATATTGTATCCCATTGCAAGTTTTGTTTCCAAATTTCACGCATTAAAATTTTACCTTTTATTGTAAATGGCACTAAGTAACCGTGGATATCAAAAATGGACATTACGATACGTAATACTTCCCGTTTCGTAGGTACTTTTTTTAGAAGTAAGATATCGTCTGGCACGCGTTTGAATGACAAGTCGAATGATAACATGTCAGTGTTTGGATACCAAAGGAGCCCAAGTGCGCGTTCGGGTTGTTTATCGATATCAAACCTTATCACCTTGTCATTAACGGTCTCTTTAGGTACGTCGCAAAGTACGTCTGGTACATTACTTAGCCAATTTCTCATTTCAAAATTACCTTGTTTATGTATGTAAGATATTTGACCAATAATTTTTTTTGCTAATTCTATTTCTGAAAAACTATCAAGGTAATCGTCCATGTACTGATTATTTTGAATAGCATGGACGGCGTCAGGCATGCGATTTTTGAATCGAGATGCATTTTTATTTTGGTTTATTTCCTGTGCTATAAATGGGGAGCAGTTGGCTCCAAAGATCAACGACGTCATGGCATATTGCTCCACCTTAGAGCTATCTTTTTGTTTCCAAAGGAAACGTAAGGCATGTTGATCGTTGCTATGAATTTTAATATTTAAAAACATATCTTTAAGATCACCTAAAACTGCAATTGGATTCTCTCTAAATCTAAACATTATTCCATAAAGTGAATTTAATAAATCGGGACCTCTGAGTAAAAAATCATTGAGTGACACGCCATTACATTTAGCGGCGGCATCGAACACCAACCGTAATTTCTTTTTATTTGGGTTATCTACCCCAAAGTGGGGCAAGTACCAACAACGTTTGACAGAATTGTCCCTACACTCTGATTCACTAAGTTTGCGAGCATAGTTATTAGAAAACAAATGTTGAACGCGCTCCCGGTACCGCAACTCGTACCCGGGGGTCAATGACATTTTGCGTTCAATTGATTTTAAACGTTTTAATGCTACATTATAAGAATCGGGCATAACTGAAGACTCATCCTTCCATGGAAGGCTGACAGTCCATTGGTTGTTAATTAACTTTGCCGATTTATTAATAATATCAACAGCCTTAACTTCGGAAATATTTTGACGTGGTTTATTACAAATACCAATAGAATCGAGCGAAAATGATTGACGAACTAATTCGTGTAAATCTGAGTCATTTTTATATGCGATGTTATCATTATAACTAGATGAGGCTTCGGCACCCGGCGGCGGCAGCGCAGATACTGGCGAGTCAGCTGTGTGAGTACCTACGGGCTGAGTCGCTTTGTTGCGGCACGCGTGCGATGTGTCTGTATGTACGTGCGCTCGTACCGCATAAATTGAATTATTAGTGCTATATTTATTATTTTTGCAACATAAGGCTCCATGCACACACCACCCCAGTAATGTCTGCGTAATAAACGGCCCACCCGGCTTATACCTCTTACAAGTTATAGGCGCAATTAAATGGTAAAAATCTTGTCCGATTAACAATTTAGGTTTAATATTAGATGTACTTAAGTTATCGCTACACAAATAAGACAATTTATTGCATTTTGATACGTCTACATTGTAAATACACTGTGTAGGTAAGTTTA
Source organism: Euzophera pinguis (assembly GCA_947363495.1). NCBI lineage: Eukaryota > Metazoa > Arthropoda > Insecta > Lepidoptera > Pyralidae > Euzophera > Euzophera pinguis. The sequence continues at coordinate 8,624,105 of OX376178.1, read as the reverse complement.
GTTCCCTCATTTTACGAGCACGTAATGTAAATAGATCATGAGCACTGTTACTAATTTCAAAGTCAATAATTTCTGTTTTACATACCAACTCTGCGGAGTCCCATGCACTAGTGGCGCGCATGGTGTGGCTCTTACCGCGCAGACCGGCCTGGTCTGCGATATCCGAAGAGATGATGCTGACTGTCGCGCCATCATCTAGCAGCGCGAAGGTCGGGACACTTTTTTTAGGTCCGTGGATAGTAACGGGCACTATTTTTAACATCACTTTAGGTACCGAGTCTGTTTGTTTGGAAACACTTAACACGGGTTCTTGAAAAGACTCAGACGAATTCGCATGGGCGACTACATCGACATCGCGCTGCCCCTCGTGCGGCGTGGACTCTTCTTGCTGCGCCGCTTCTGGCTTCTTCCAGTGCAGCAGACGATGGTGGGGCCTACCACAGGCCTCGATGTTACAGCATTCTGCCGTGCAGGTAGTCACATCTGCGTGTCGAGCTTCTAGACACTTATAACAAAGTTTATTAACTCTGGCGTATCTCCATCTATCCTTACGCAGAGCGCGCTTGAACTTGCCGCATTCTGACAACTTGTGGCTTGCATTTTTGCAGAAATTACACTTCTGTGACGTGCTCTTTGTTTCAGTGCATGCCAATACAGTCTGATTGGGTGAGTTTTTCTGTGCGTATTCCGTAGGCTTTCTTTTGCTGTCACTCGCGTAGGTATAGCTCAACCCTGAGACTGATATTTTTTTAGCTTCTGCGTACAGGAACTCTGAAAGCATTTCTAGCTTAGGCTTGTCACCGTCTTGGTTCTCAAGCAAATAATTAGCCCACAGGTTAATTAAAGTTGTAGGTAATTTCGACACAATAATTGTAACAAGTTCGGGACTTCTTAAGTAGTCTTTCTGTTTAATATTTGTGGTGGCAGTCACGCAGTTTTTTACTTTTATGGCGAAATTGACAATCTCAGTGTGGTACGCTTGTGATAGTGGTTGTAACTTCTTTATCTGTGCAATAATTTTTCTCATAATATTTTCTGGCCTTCCGAATCGAAGTTCTAATGTTTCCATAATTTCTTGTGGCGAGGTGGCACTCATGAGAAGCGCAGACGTCGCCTCTTTGGCCTCGCCTCGGAGGCATTTTCGCAACCGCCATATATTTTCGTGGTCACTATACTTGCAAAGCCGTGTGGATTCATAATAAGCTTCTTTAAGCTGTAAAAATTCCAGCGGATCGCCAAAGTATAAGGGCAAGTCCTTTGATGTCGCTAACCGCGACAAGAGCTGCTTATTTTGGCCGTTCGAAGCAGCTGCTGTAACCGCTTCCTTGATCGCCGATGAGAGGTCAGCAATAGCGCGGCCGGTGGATACGTCAGCCGTGGTGCGGTAGTCCAGGTCCTCACCAGTTACTCTTTGACAGTTTAACGAGGAGCCAGGGGCGGGAATAGACTTTTCCAGCCAATTCTCGACTTTATTTATGTAGGGCGTGGCTGATGAACATCTGGAACTGAACTCGATGTTAGCCATTTCTGCGGCTAACTTTTTATCTAGCAGGTCTTTTTCGATTTCTGCCTTTTTTCGTGCCACATCCAACAAATCCAGCTCAATCAGAGCCTTAGCTTGTGCCGTTTCATATTCTAGCTGTTTTTGCCGCGCGGCGGATGACGAGGCACGAGAACTTGTATTTTTGTGCACCCCGCCATCTTGGTTCGCGTTTGAACACGAAGGGCGCGGTAAAATATCCGATTGCACTTTTGAAACAACGGTTGCTTCTTTCACTGCATCCAATCTATTGAACTGCACATCAGACTTCACTTCTAACTGTTTAATCTCCTCGGTAGACGTTTGTTCCCTTTTAAATTGAGCTCGCGTTTTTATGCTACGAGGCGGTTGCGGGCTTTGAAATAACGCCATGCCTGCCACACAGGTTTGGGTTGTTTTTACGATCACTGGTTAATATCCGGCCGAAGACCAGCTTTTGTAACGGATATCGGGTGAAGTAAAACACGGAGATTTAAACGCAACTTTCGAGAAGGATCGACGGGCGCAGCCAGTATGTATGCGCGGACGCGTGTGCATTCGCCGATCGATGTGGTGAGACTAGAGCAGAACAAACTCCCGCCAGAGGGCAGCAGATGGCGCGATGGTTTGTAGGTACTTAGCAACCACCGCGTATTTAAACGTATAGCAAATAACTGTCAATATATATATGTGCATACACACAAGTACCTCCGTCGAGGCTTTCGAATCATTTACTCATAAATTAAGAAATAACAAACAATTGTTCAGGTACATCATACACAAAACAACCGTGAAAAGGTAAGTTAATTACTTATTTACTTATTTTCTATTACAGAATATTTTACTTTCAGAAAACAAGAAACGTTTGCAGTTAAATCAGGTAAGTATTTATCTTTTTGTATTACATTTTTTTTACACAATTTTAATATTATTTTACTTTGATTTCAGGTACAGCCGCGTGAGCCGTTCATTACGACGTGTCGTCAACAATACTTAAAACTTCAAATAGGTGATTGTTAATTGCGGGTCTAACACCCGTATTCTTAAACATAACCTTAACAACGTCCTTCACTCAATCTCATTGGAGGAAGCCTGAAGAAAGTCCTCGAACTTTCCTTAAAAACGATATTCTAAGTTGGTTGCTTGAGCACACTCCAGTGAGAAACGTCATAGGTTATAGTAACAATTCTAAGCACAAAAATTAAAAATTACAAAAGAATAGTGTAAAAAGTAAAAAAGTAATGGATACCTAGGCTAAAAGTGGCAAAAAACCGACTTTATTCACTTTATTTCATTTCAAGGTCTCCTCAAGGTACCTCTCGACCAACCTTATATTTGACAGTTCGATACTCACCTCCAATCTCCCTAAGTCAAGAAAGCTAGTGTTGACTAATCATATCAATGAGTTGGAGTAAGGTTGAGTCGAGTTTGAGCAACGTTTGAGAATATGGGTTATGTTATTCTCAAAGTAGTCTTTCAAAATAAAATATTTTTTTAAGTATTTCTTTTTCAAAAACACGTATTCGCCAATTCGATTTTCAAAAACAGATGACCTTTTTTTTATTTTTTTCTTTTATATTTCAAAAGCTCACCTATTCTGATACTGTGGGATCTGCGGCGTTATGTTATTCTCCAAGTCATATTGCACTTCTAATTTCTGTCTCTTCAGCGTGTCCAAAGCGAAATTAATATTAGCTATACGGTTATGACAATGAGACTCTTATCCATAAAAAAATAAAAATAAAAGAATAATAATTGTTTTTCCCTTTTTTAAACTCACCTGAACTGGTACAGTCTAATGTGATGTTATCCTAAAAGTTTTCTTTTAAAATGCAAGAAACAATTTTTTGTTTTCATTTTTTTTTCAATAACCTACCTGTTCTGGTACAGTCAAATTCAAATTCAATTCATTTATTGCTTTTCATATATACATTAACAGTTGTTAACTAGGTACACACTCTGTTTTTTTAAAATAAGTACAATATGAACCCTGTCGGGTTTTGCAATTTAAGAAATGGAACGGCAAGCGGTTTGTGGATGTTACATAGGGCGCACTGTAAGTTTCCGGAACTGGCCACTTACAAAAACAATTGCAACATTTGAAAATAGAACTCTTTGGCTGTAGAATGCAGTTTGTTTCATCTGACTGTCTTTTGTGTTTACCTTGTGGCGCCATTTAAAAAATTGTGTGTTTGCATCAACATGGATTTAACTCGGGAAAATTTTCGTAGTATGATTTTCTACGATTTTAAGTGTAATTTGACAGCTCAACAGAGCATCGCTCGGCTTGAAACAGCTTTTGGCAATGAAGCACCATGCAAGACAACTGTTTATAGCTGGTTTGCAGAATTCAAGCGTGGTCGTATCAATCTCAGTGACGAATCTCGCGATGCTCGGCCGTCCACCGCTGTGACCAACAAAAACATCAATGCTGTGCGCCGTATGATTGAAACAGACAGGCATGTGACCTACCATGAAATTCGCGCATCCTTAGAAATAGGCATGAGTCAAATACAATTAATCCTACACAAACATTTGGGTGTGAGAAAGCTGTGCTCGCGGTGGATCCCACACAACTTGACCGAGGCTCAAAAAACGGACCGCGTCACTTGGTGCAGTGCCATGCTTACCAGATTCAACGAAGGTGCGTCAAATTTGGTGTGGGACATAGTAACAGGTGACGAAACATGGATTTATTGCTACGATCCCAAAACAAAGCAGCAATCGAGCGTATGGGTCTTTCAAGATGAGCCGAAACCAACCAAAGTGGCGCGCGTGAAAAGTGCATCTAAGCGGATGATTGCTTCTTTTTTTAATAAAACTGGACACGTGGCTACTGTTGCTTTAGAGAATCGTCGTACAGTGAATAGTGACTGGTACACGACCATTTGTTTGCCGGAAGTTATTGACGAACTCCGTAAAAATAACCGTAAACGCCGTATCATCCTGCACCACGACAATGCTAGTTCTCACACGGCCAGACAGACAAACGACTTTTTGAAGGCGAAAAATGTAGAACTCATGAGTCATCCTGCATACAGTCCCGACCTGGCACCTTGTGACTTTTTTCTGTTCCCAAAAATTAAGAACCAATTACGCGGTCAACGATTTTCATCACCAGAAGAGGCTGTCGAGGAGTATGAAAAACACGTTTCAGAGGTCACCACAGAGGAGTGGCACAAAAGTTTTCAAAACAGGGGGTCTACCGCCTAACTAGCGTCGATTTCAAATTATCGTCGGCATCGAATTCAATTTGACAGTTGACGCTGATTTTGTACCGCGCATTCCCTGATATCGATGCGTCGATTTGGAAGACGATTACGACGCCAATTGAACGAATGGTTTCAGTGATTTTGACAGATAAAAGCTACCGCGCAAAGTTTTGACACCGACGCATCGGCTTCAAGCCGATACCGACGCTTCAAATTGAATACGGCGACTCTTGGGATACCGCATTGAACCGTCGATAAGAAATATTCTTCAATTATACTTGCTTTTTTTAATTATATTGCTGTATTACGAAAGCTTTAAGCTTTTTCTTATTGTTGTATAGTCATATTTCACAAATTTTGTTTCGTTTTTGTTTGTTTGTGTGTTTTAGGACAAAGGCGGGAAACCATGGCTTGGATGGCGCTCATGGGTGCAGCGGAGGAGCAGCGGCTGAAAAAACTCAACATTGAGCGGAGACGCCAACAGCGCGCAGTGGCGCAGCCTTTGCTGCTGCCTGAGATGGAATTTCAAGGACGATTTCGCGTGAACAAAGCTACATTTGTCAGGCTATGCGGGGACATCATTCCGTTTTTGCCCACAAATGAAAGGAGCAGTGGAATAAAACCCGAAATTAAGGTATGTACTTCATTTGTTAAACTTAGGTAACCTATTGACAAATGCTGAAGTGTTAAAATATTTTGCTTGTTTCAGGTGTTAGCGGCATTGAACTTTTACGCTACCGGCAGTTACCAAGGAAGTGTAGGAGATAACGACGTTCTTCACCTTAGCCAGCAATCAACATCAGAATGCTTGCAAGAGGTCACCGAGGCTCTTAACAGGCCTGAAATACTCAGAAAGTATATAAAATTTCCACATACTCAAACAGAACGAGACTCGGTAGCAAGGAGGTATGTTATTGCAAATTTCACACTTGTACTTAATAATAATAAATGCATGCTACCCAAAAGTTACAGCCACCAATGGTACCTACTTAAAGACATAGAATATTAATCATCTATCTATATTTAAGAGCTATGCTCTTGTCGGTGGAGTATGAATTCTCTTCCATTTGTCTCTCTCATCTGCCAGTCATTCACTTTTTCCTTTAATATAATTTATTTTCCACCTAGGTTTACTTTATTCATATGTATTGTTTAAAAATAATAAACTAACATATTGGTTTAGGTTCAATAGCAAATTTGGATTCCCTGGGGTCATCGGGTGCATCGATGGGACCCATGTGGCTATTATCAAGCCAAGGGTTGATGAGGAGGTCTACTACAACAGAAAGGGCTATCACTCACTTAATTGTCTTGTGGTAAGTTTTTACAAAAACAAAAAAATTCTGTGAGATATCCCTTAGATTTAAAAATATACCTACCATTATTACCTATTTGTTTATTTTTAGATTTGTGATGCGGATCTCAGGATTTTGTATGTTGATGCATCTTTTGGTGGTGCAAGCCATGATTCCCATGTATGGAACATGTCTCCTGTCAACACAGCCATAATGAGACTGCATGGTGAAGGGCAGGTTTACTGGTTGTTGGGTAAGTTGGATATTATGATACCTTAGATTATGTCTCAAATAGCAGTCACAAGGAAATGATGGACAGTCATATTACTTTACATTCTAGTCAATCTATAAAATACTATTTGGTCCATAAAAAGTTGATTAGTATTTGTCTAAATTATATTTGTAATACATAATATTCTACATAAGACATGCAAGTAGTGGAGTTGAAAAATGAGTGCACATTCATTATATATGAAAAACAAAATGAACATTTATAACTTTAAATAATGATCTTTCTCAAATCAAATGTTAAAAAGACACTTTATTGCAGAGTAAAGAAGATACCAGAGGAGAGAAGTGGACAACCACCGGAATGGGGCTTTGAAGATTGAGGTTTTTTTTTGTATAAGTACTCTTTTTCTATGTATCAAATTGCATATTGTAAATTAGTTATTATAGTTGTACAAATGTAAGTACTTAATTTTAGTTTATGCGTAGGGTAAGTACATAAATGACTAAGTTTTCTTCTGTTTTTTATTTATTTATAAATCATTCAAATACTAGGTTCATAACAAATAAAACTAGTTGTTTCCGAAAGATTGTGTATTATTTTTATGACATATATTTAAAACTGTTATTTTTTATAAATGCGTAGGGTAAGTACATAAATGACTAAGTTTTCTTCTGTTCTTTCATTCAAATACTAGGTTCATAACAAATAAAACTAGTCGGCTAGGCGTTGGTCCACTTCCAGACGTGAAGCCATCGACCTAGCCATAGACTCTAGCGTCAGCAACTCGTTCCTCTGCCTGCAGTCAGCGCTCGTCCAGCGCCTGCCGATCCTGCTCGGCCTCCCAAGCCCACCGAGGCTGTGGTATCTCCACGGTACCTAAAACAAGACATAAGTGATATTAAGTATTGATAAGATAATAAACATACAATAAAAAATAATAAGATTTAATAAAATCACACACAGTCATCCGTCCCAAACTAGGCTAAGCCACTGTATACTACGGGCATCACAGACTGATAACCATACTTAGTTTGTAATGTTTTAAAACGCTAAAAAACACGTTTTTTGTATGAGGACCCCCTTTAATTTTTAAGATTTAGTTTCGTGCAACAAGCATCACAGAAAAACATTGTGTTAATAAAAACAAAACATAGGTTAAAAACATACTCATTATGGATGTATATAGGAAATGAATACCCTTGACACAAAGCATAAATAACACACTTAGAAAGATTTGTATACACTTACGTCCCGCCACTCCGAAAAAGTTTTATGTACGCCCGTGCCTTGAGCGTTAAGTGTGGCCGCTAACTCCTCCCACAGCCTGCGAACTGCCACCTTGGCTTGTGGGGTGTCAGCGGCCTGCCCTTTCGCCATATCCATGTGGTCCTCCATGTAATTCAGCAGGATTTCCACCTGCTGAAGGCTCACTTTTCTTGGTGCTGGCATCTACAAATTACAAAGGAATGAAGTCCCAGAGATCTGTGCAACTAGTTAAATGTTTGTTTTATCATATAATAACAAAAAAGCAAGTTATTTACTTACTGTTTTTTAATTCACTACACAATCACGTCAATAAACAAAGTGACTTAAGTGAGGTTATGAATTCGTAATTGTCAAATATTACCCCGTTCGGTTTTACGGAACGCATTTGTTGATAATGTGATAAAACACAATTATATATATATATACGCAATTGTACCACCTTCCAATCAATTTTTTTTACTTATTTAATCAAAACTATACCAATAATTGTTGTTTTTAACATTATTATTAAATTAAAAAACAAAGTACTATAAAAAAAATTGTACTTAAATTGAGTAAAATGAATCGCAAATCGACGCTCTTTTTTCCGTTCACTTGTATTCGACGGTCTTCAAGGCGACGCCGCTATCATTGCGCGGTACCAATGAAATGATATCGACGGCATCGGCATCGTAATCGGAATACGACGTCGGCTTGAAATCGACGCTAGTTAGGCGGTAGACCCCCTGGTTTCATCGAATGAAAAAGTGCATAGACGCCAAGGGAGATTATTGTGAAAAACAATAAATTAATTTTGTACCTTTAATAGTATTTTTTCATATTCATTCCGGAAACTTATAGTGCGCCCCACGTAATAATATATCTTATGTGTAAAGAAAATTAAAATAAAATATAAAAAATTTAAATAAAATAAAGAAAATTAAAATAAACGAAATATAAACTATTGTTGTAGATAGTCAAGTATTAAAACCGATGTCAAAGGTCTGATCTGAGGCGTGGTGTTATTCTCCAAGTCGTATTGCACTTCTAATTTCTGCCTTTTCAGCGTCTCGAAAGCGGAATTAGTCTTAGCTATACGGTTATGACAATGAATTTTTTTTTATCAATACTCGAAATTTTTTTTTTAGTTTTTTTAAGTCTAGTGTAGGATTTAGCGAGTCTAATGGGGGATTATTCTTAGCTGCATGGTTGTAACAATGAGACTCTTGCCCGCATTTTTCATTCAAAAGGTCACGAAAAAACATTTTTTTTTAATATTCACCTATTCTGGTACAGTCTGATCTGAGGCGTGATATTATTCTCCAAGTCGTATTGCAATTCTAATTTATGTCTCTTCAGCGTTTCCAAAGCGGAATCAGTCTTAGCTATACGGTTATGACAATGAGACTCTTAACCATAAAGTTATATTTTTTTCTTATTTTTAAAACTCACCTGAACTGGTAATGTGATGTTATTCTGAGTCTTCTTTCAAAATGTAAGAAACAATTTTTTTACTGACTTTTTTTTTATTATTTTTCAAAAGCTCACCTGTTCTGGTACAGTCGGATCTGCGGCGTGATGTTATTCTCCAAGTCATATTGCACTTCTAATTTCTGTCTCTTCAGCGTGTCCAAAGCGGAATTAGTCTTAGCTATACGATTGTGAAATTCGGCTAGCTCCATTTTGACTTTTGTCTCTGAAAATATAATGAACAAGCTTATTTAAAACATAAAATTACAAAATTAAGTTGAATAGAAATGCCGAGCAGTTCGTTCCGTGACCACGGTCGTTGTAACACAGTTAAAACGTCGGAAAGGAAGGAAATATTATACGTAATTAATCCTGTAATTTTATGTTTTAAATATGCAGCGCATTAGTTCAAAAGTAAATTTAACAAGCTTATTAGCAAAAAAGGGGGAAAATGAGAGCAAAAAGGGGTTACTGTGGCATTATTAATATACGTATTTGGTTGCTACACCGTATGTCAGGTTGCCCACAGGTGCTGTAAAAAAAAAAAACATAAAAAAGGTGGCAAGAGGGGGAAAAATTTACTTTCTAGTTAGCTACTGCGTTTTATGAATAGATTTCGTATTTGGATGAAGTTCGCGAAGTCTACTGTTCACAGATTTACTAGTATTCATTGTATGTCATAGAGATTAAGCGAATAAAGAGACGTGGGAAGGAGGGGAGGCTCAACAAAGGGACACAAAATAGCTACAAAAAAAGAATAAACATGTTTGTTCCGAACTATACGTAATACAACACGTTTTTAAGAAATAAATGATTAATGCATATCATATGACTCACCGTCGCCAACTTTCTCCACCAACCGCGTCTTATCCATCCCCAACTTCTCCAACTTAGCCTTAGCCTCAATCAACTCCCTCTCTCTGTTTTTATGTCTCTCTAACTTCTCCTGGTAAGTCTGTTCAATGTCCTTTAATGTGTATTCATGTGTGCGGCTAGTTGATATCAACTCTTTTACGTTGTCCGTTAGTGTGTGTACTTCACGGGTCTGCAATTCAATGAATGATAAAAGGCATGACGAATAATTTTCGATTTCATGTTTAAATGAAAGACCTCACTCTAATAGGCACATTGGTGAAATAAACACTTCGATAAAACATTAACTAACTAAGATATGACGAATTTAAACTCACGTGCATTTTGGACGATACCAAACGCTCCATACTAATGGATACCTAGCGGTGACGTCACGTCTAGGCAATTTACAAGGGTAAAACTAAATTTTCTTCGAAAACTACCTTAAATATTGCGTTTATGTAAATAGTTCTTAAATGAAAGTTTCTTTACTTTTTATGTGTTCATCGATTATAATATAATTTTTTAGTAATTTTATATTTTCAAAATGGACTTTCACATCGATTTTTAAATTATTATAAAGTCTCCTGTGCAAAAATACAAAATGTTAATTTTAATAACGAATTTAAACACATGTATGGCATACATTGTATGCTATCATGAAATAACATTACTTTTTCAATTTTTGAACCTTGTCGTCATCCCAATTATCTTATTAAATTAAACTATTTAAATACGGTATTTTATTTATTTATGTAATTATCTTTGGTGCAATATAGTGTATTTACTTACATACGTACTTAGATTATTCATACATTCAGATCGAGGCTTCATAGTTAATTGACCTTGAACACCTTGGCGTTAGAGGTTTTCGAAAACGCCTTTTGCCTCTGACGCGAAACTCCATGCTTTCAATACGAAGGAGCTCGAGATAGAAAATGCCACCAATGGCGACAAAATAAATATCCATTGCTAAAGAAAAAGAATTAGTCCCCCTATTTGATGTAAGGGAATGTTTCAAAAAGAAACATATTTAAACTAAGTACTGATCTCGCTTATCTTTGGCGAAATGAAGAACTGATTTTTATAACACCATTTTTACATACACAGATTCTTTTATGAGTAGATTAAGTAATGTATTTATAATTTAAATTTATAACTTCTCTTGTTTTTGATAGATGGCGTAACAGGGACTTTGTATGAGAGTGCCCAGGAGATTCCAGGAAGCACATTTCAATGTAAAACAGATAAATATCTGTATGGCATATATTCTGTAATCTGTTGTTATAACAAGGTTGACAAAGGTACACTCAACTCGTTGGTATCCACAATATTACGCAAGCAAAAGCTGAAAACTCGACATTAGATAAAGTGAGACTAACATTATAAGTTTGAAAGTCTGTTCGTCTATCTGTCTGTCTGTTACTCTTTTACGGCCAAACAGCTGAATGGATTTAGATGAAATTTGGTATAAATATAGTTGAACCGGGGTCAAACATTTGAACAAATAAAATAAAAATTAATAACTTACAGCATTCAATTTCTGCTGCTCCAACTTGCTAATCCCCTTCTTAGCTTCATCTATAACCTTCTCCAGCGGCTCCATTTTACTCTTATGAGATTTCATCAGCTTTTCAGCATTTTTCTTATCGTTCGTCAACTCCACAAATTTGGCTCGTAGCTCCTGATATTCGATCCAGAGCTTCTTCTTCTCACACACTTTGATTTGGTGTTCGATCTCCTTGCGTTGTTGCATCGCGTCTATTACTACTTTTAATCTGAGAATGAGAAAGAGCTATTTAAAAAATAAAAATTTAAAGGAAATATTTCACTAGAATTGAAAACAATTACAAAAGGGTGAATTATGAATTAGGCTGCTCGAAGATGATACTTCTTTTTACCAGACTGCACCAGGAGGTTTATGTTATTCGAAAGTAGGTATGTATAATTGTTTGGCATGCTCTGCAGCCTGAAGGACATCAAAATAAATATAAAAACAATATGGCGGACTTTTTTTAGAATTTTCATTTCCAAATTACACAGAACAGACGGATTTTTTAATATTTTTTTTTAATTACAGTTATCTTGTTATTAATTTTTATTTTATTTTATCACTAGTTGAACCAACATATGTTGTCCTGTCTTAACTATGATTTTTTCTTCCATAAGACCTGTCTCCTGACATTCCAGCCGTCCATTCACTCATGATGTGATGACCAAGGGAAATAGGGATCTATTTTTATTTTATTATAAGGATAGATTGAAAGTCGATAACCCGACAGAACCGGCAGACTTAAAACAACTTATTTAGTTTCTATACCAACCTTTCATTCAATCTAATTTCCTCCTCCATCAACTGGGCATTGTTCTGCAGTTTAGTAGACAATCCTCTCTGAGCATTTCTACATTCAATCAGTTCATCTAACTGTCCCACACTCTCGCTACCTCCGACCGCTGAGAGGGTACTGCGGAGGAGCTGCTGTGGGTCCATTTTGGAGAAATCCTGGACTCGGTCTTGAGGTAGTAACTGACATAAATTGTCAACCTAAAAGATAAAATAAAGACTTAAAATAAAAAAGATGAATTTTCTTTGAATCGACAGACACAATGACAATTGTTAAACATAATTAAATGACAAGTGTTTTTGTAGAATAAATATTTAATATCATCCGCCTAGTGTGCTTTACAAATTGTAATTTGTACAATGAAGGTTAAATAAATTCATTTACACCATTTTATCATAAATTCTACTATTTGGCCACGACTAGAGATCGGCGGTGGCGTCTTCCCGGAAAATTTCCCATTTACTCCCTAATAATAAATGGGAATAAATTATTTCTTCCCCTTATAATTCAGTTTCCCCTCTTGAATTTCTTCCTGTTGCCCATTTCTAGCCATGACATATACACTATACATTCACAGTAGATAAACCTAACCACTAAGCCATTACTGTAGGTATGGAAAAAGGGTCACATTTTCTGTCTTCTATATTATTAGAATGTTTAATTATTTTTGCAGCAGGAGACAGATTAAATATGGCATAAGGATTGTAGGTAATAAAAACGCAACCAGAAAACATGCTTGGTTAAAAAAGAAGAACATAATTAACACTAGCAGCCCGTCTCGACTTCGTCCTAGCCTATAGTTTTCCTCAATAAATAGGCTATCCAACACTGAAAGAATTTTTCAAATTGGACCAATATTTCTTGAAATTCTTGAAATTTGCGCATTCAAACAAACTCTTCAGCTTTATAATATTATTAGTATAGATTACATTATTGTTATGAATTTAAAGAAATAAATTAATTTAATGAAACATTTAAATAAAACCTGAATATTCAAAGACTCAATCAGCTCTTGAACTTGTTTCTCCCTCGCCGTCTTATGGTCAATGGACCATGTGGACGAGTCTTTAAGGTTGAAAGTCCTCGTGATGATGACATTCCTTTTGCCCGGCTGCTGATACAGCTCGATCTCAATGCTAGACTCCTGACAGCCTCTTCTAACATATTCTGATATCTAGAAAAAGAGATCATCCATTTTGGTGAAATGTGCCGGCCAGGGGAAAAAAGTGGGTTATTTTGATAGATGTCGGCTCCTGGTAGGATTTAAAAAATATTTCAGAATTTGATAGTCAGATTATTGGTTCAGCCTCATGGGTAAAACAGGATTGTATGGATAGGATGCAATAATCTTTTAGACATAGATCTCTAAAAGGCATATATTGAATTGGCTCTTCCTGGTAAACACTTAAAGGCAAACTTACAAATAAAAGGTAGGTGATAGCTAGTATGATACCCATAAATAATAACAAAATATTTGAATACATACACCGTTTCAAGGTCATATAATAAAGTAAGGTACCTACAAGTTGTATAGCTGTTTACGAGATGAAAACTGGGCTTCTTGCGTACATTCGACTTGACAACAGGGATCAAATAAAAAGTAGGTAGGTACTTACCTTTTTGGCTCTTCCAATTACACTGGTTTTGCCGCACAAACCCAAAATTATAGCACAAACAAATGTAGACTTTCCGGTCCCGTTAGGACCAATTATCATGTTCAACGATCTCCCCGGGAACAACTCCACTTCCTTGTAAGTCCTTTAAAGAGAAATAATGAAAAAATTTAAAATTGAAAATTTTTCGACGAAAAGGCGCGTGAAATTTCGTCAACTTACACGAAGTTTATAAGTGCTATTCGGTATATAGAACCGGGCTTGTTGCCCGAATCATTAATTACTTTCGACATTTTTCACATTTCAGTTATTTTAACAAAATAATTAAAACTATTAGCTTCATTTCTCTTGATAATTTCACAATATCTTCGCTTCGCAGTATCTCTCTTAATAAAAAAGTAGTACTCTGTGCCCAAAACTCAAATTCGTCGCATCGGACAGCCGTTCTTTCTGACATTGACATTTGAACAATGAGTGTTACCAGAATGCTTGGGCGTTCTGGGGTTGTGCAATCCTGGTACCGTTATCTGTTATAACATGCTTGAGAGGTTCCGAACAACTCTGACACCAGGGTGTTCGAATTTCTGACACACAATCTGTGTTGACAATGTAACCTACACGAAAAGATAAAGATAAAAAAAACTGTATGATAAGGCACAATTTATTTTCTAGGCTTCTAGGCTCTAGGCTTCTAACATCTAGTGAGATGATAATCTTTTTTCACAAAAACAAAAACCGAGTTCCATTTGTTTACTGGGGCCTTGAAGATGTTTTTATTCTTAACCCAAGAGATTCATACAACATCAAGGAGGACATTGTTAGGCTGTGTCAGGTGTGTTTATTCACACTTAAAAAATATGACGGTGTTGGCCATTAACACTCATGTTCCATTGGTCTGGTTTCCCTGTAAGAAGGGGTTACGGAGATCACACTGTAGTCGCAACAGTACCATCTATGACCATGATTAAAAGCGCACCCTAGGTTCTGAAACGTTAGCTGAGGACACAACTGAGAAAAACGCTTAGCCGAAAAGATACCAAGGCAAACAAAGTCAATTGACCCCTCTGGAACCCGAACTTGGGTATAAACCATGTGTAATACTATACGCATTAGATCCAATTGCAATTGATCATTTACCCCTCGTATGTAAATGATCAATTGCCATAGAATCTAATGCCACACTACAAAGACTTAACCCATGTAAGACTGACCTTAAAAATACCATTGTAGTGGCCAGTGAGTGGTTTGTTAGTACTGACACCTGGGTAAATGGGATCGATTGGCCTCAGAAAAATATTACAACCTCAAACTAGCGACTTGAAAAGATATTAAAGTTCAATTGTGTTTATTTGGATGACATAATTATTTTGTAGCTCACTCTCATATTTCCAGTTTTATTTTGATTTTACCATAACACTACTGTACCGGTTCTAATAAAATTTTCAATAATACATAATTGAGCATCCTTCAAAAAAAAAAACATAGCGGTCCAGAAATGACGAAGTTTTGAGTTAACATGTTTGTCAACATTTTGAACAATATTTTATTGTGATTTCAGATTATTGTATTATATTGATTACGTTGGTCACGTGTCACGGGTAGTTTTTTTTTTCAATGGTTCACCTATTGATTCATTCTGTAGTCTTTCGCATTCCAAACCTCAGTGATTATTGCTTTCAGCGCCATCTGTAAGATTAGCAAGGAAATGGCAAGGAACAGTAAATACATTATTCGGTGATGATAGATCTCACTCTCTTATCTTACTTATTCAAGTCTTTATCGTAAAAACTCCCTGCTCGCGGTTTTACACGTCCATAGCGCGTGTTAAGTTTTTTGATAATAACGAGTAATTTAAAAAAATAGAACATTCACTCGAATTGAGAACTCCTCCTTTTCGAATTTTGAAAATCGGTTGAAAATGATCGTAATCAGCCGTTCATTATGCATGATTACTCAAAGACATAAAACACTCTAATGTCAAGCAAATGAAGATCAATGTCGATGCAATCTCTACTTTGGAAAGGTCTCGAGTTGCATTGGAACAGCGCCGTGCGCAGAGACCCAAATAAATTCTAAGATAAGGTATTTTAATTAAATTGTTTGTTCATAGTTTGAGATGAAAATAAAATTGTTAGTCATAGGTATCTAAACTTTTTCGAATATACCACAGTTTGTGACATTCATTTCGTATTATTAATTCCTTGTTCTGTGTGATGCGTGCATTTGAAGCGCCATCACATGAAGATGCGATGGGTCTATTTATATATAATATCTGTGATGCAGCTGGGTTTCACTGTACCATAGATTGCAATATGGGCAATAAAACCTCACTGCACAAAACAGGTGGAAGCAAAAAATACAATCGCTACTCCTAGTTCAATGGCAATAGGCAGGAGTGCTATTTTTGAAAAGTGTAACTCACGCAAAATTGGGGAGTCGAATAATTTTTGTCCGTTAACAAATGATATTCGTTTGATATAGAAGGATTTTTGTTACACCTAAATGTCATACATTTCAAAAATAGGGCGCCAGGTTAATCAACACATGTTGGTAAATGGTATTCCTGCTGCAGTGCTATTTTTGAAAAGTGTGAATCACGCAAAATCTGTGAGTCGAATAATTTTTGTTTGATATCGACGAATTTTCGTTGGATTTGAATGATTTTATTCGATATCGAACAATTTTAGTGTGACATGTATATGTCATACATTTCAAAAATAAGGCTCTTGATATTGTACAAATCGGAGAACCAATAAAATAAGCCCTACCTGTAATCAATGCTGCCCTATCTTAAATTCAACTCTAGTTACAGCCCTGCCCTTAGATGCGCTTGTGATACTCTTACCCACGTATTCCGCATGCCTTCCGTGTGAAACGACGAGAAAAAAAACGTGGCTTTTTATTAATATGTATTATTATTATTTATTTATACTTCTATTAATTATGTATTTAATTACTCAGATACCAATTTAAACTATAGTTTTACAAATCGGGCAGAGCTTCGCCCTGTTATCATAAGTTATAACAAAATCAACACAAAATGAGCTTACTCGCATAATATAAACACTTATCCCCACTATTTATTACTCGCCTAGGAAGTGGCAAGGCTGCGTGACGTCACGACCGATCAGCGACGGCTATGGTTGGCTTGCATACGGCTTGGTTCCGGTAGTGACGCGGCTTAGGCCGACTATGGCTTGGCTTGGCGTACGTAACAGGTGTTTAACACAAATGGCGGACGCGAAATCTAGTCTAATCAATGGCAGACAAACAGGACATTATAAAAATATACGTAACTAGATTCCTTGATGTGTTTCCCGCAGCTCCGCCTGCATCAAAAAGTAGCCTATGTTTAACCCCGAGTCTTCAACTATCATCATCATCATCATCATTTCAGCCGCAGTCAGTCCACTGCTGGACATAGGCCTCTCCCAATGATTTCCAAAATGATCGGTTGGCAGCAGTCTGCATCCAGCGTCTGCCTGCGACCCTTTTCAGGTCATCTGACCATCTGGTCGGTGGATGTCCAACGCTGCGCTTACCGGTACGTGGTCGCCATTCGAGAACCTTTCTGCCCCATCGGCCATCGGTTCTCCGCGCTATGTGCCCCGCCCACTGCCACTTCAAAGAACTAATCCGCTGGGCTATGTCGGTGACTTTTGTTCTCCTACGGATCTCTTCATTTCAGATTCGATCTCGTAGGGAAACACCGAGCATCGCCCTCTCCATAGCTCTCTGGGCGACCTTGAGCTTTCTTATGAGGCCCATAGTCAAAGACCACGTTTCGGACCCGTATGTCATCACTGGTAACACACACTGGTCAAATACCTTAGTTTTAAGGGACTGAGGTATTTTAGACGACTGTTTACCGCTGCTCTGGAAGATGCCTTCAAACTCCTGGAATGGGAAGGACTTGGCATCAACATCAATGGCGAGTATATCACTCACCTTCGTTTTGCCGACGATATCGTGGTCATGGCGGAATCGCTGGAGGACTTAAGTACCATGCTCAGCGACCTCAACGTGGTCTCCCAACAGGTGGGCCTTAAAATGAACATGGACAAAACCAAGGCAATGTGTAATGTCCATGTTACGCCATCACCGGTTTCAGTCGGGAACCACAACCTTGAAGTTGTAGACCAGTATGTCTACCTGGGTCAGATGATCCAGGCTGGCAACTCCAGCTTCGAGGACGAGGTCTTTCGTCGAATCCGACTCGGATGGGCGGCGTTCGGGAAGCTACGTAGCGTCTTCTCGTCTAAAATACCTCAGTCTTCAACTATAATCACACCAAATTTCATCAAAGTCCGTTCAGCGGTTTGGCTGTGAAAGCGTAACAGATAGACAGACAGACGGATAGACAGACAGACTTTCGTATTTATACTATTAGTATGGATTTACTCACTGATGCACATTAATTTTATAGCTTTGAATTTGAAGTGAGTGAGGGAGCGTTGCCAGACATACATTTAAATCATGTTTATTTCATACAAGTTTCGGACATTTTTACACAACCCGAATATAATATTATTCCAAGTTTTTGTGTAAATACGACTATTTTAGCCTCCATATTACATTAACATTCGAAACTATATAAATAACCTATATAAGGTAAACTAAACTATTCCAACGTATTTCTGTCATTCATCAAACAAAATCGACAGGTACTTAATTAACATATAATTCTACATAAAATATTATGAACGTTATTAACATATAATTAGCATTTAACTTTCCTGTGCAAATTTCAAACGGGCGGGTGAAATTTGCCTCCCTCTATGTCGACCGACTCCCTCACTCATTCAGTACGAAGCGGCAACGTTGCGCGCTTCCCTTCACATCGCCTCAAATGAGGTTCTCCTTCGTCCTCGAAAAAAACAAGTTACAAATCGCTAATTGATATCCCATTACCGTTTCGTTTCTAGAATAACGACTAACGACACGTTATTTATTTTTAGTAGTTAAACGAACTTATATCTTGGCAACACTAAAATAAAATTGACAAATCACAGCACAGAACGATGCCAAACAAAACGATTCCGGCCGATGTGCTCGCTTGTCGCTCGTTAACGATTTGCGATTTAGTTTTAATTAAATCGTATGTTTGTGAATTAAAACAAGTGTTGTATAAGTTTTCTTGAATGAAAGTGTATACAAATGTTCCTATATTAGTCTACAAAAGCTTTCCAGCAGGCAATTCGGAGAAATTTAGTCATAAATGGCGTTTTGCATGGATTACATGGAGGGTATTCGTGTTTATAAATATTGATTTGTTGCACATCGTGTTTTCTAACGTTTCTATTGTGCTTCGAAACGTGAAGTGAAATGTAGGTAACCTTAAAACGCATCAAATACAAGATACGAAAATGCATCAGTCGGTATTTCGCGGTGGAGATTTTCCGTGTGTTACAGATTTAGTTGTTTGATTCGTGTTGTGTTTTGTGTTTATTTGACAATGGAGGGGACTACGGAGAAGGATTGTTCCCCATTATGGAGCCTTTATCAGCAGATCGTCTCTGATATGAAGGTAGGTCAGGATTTTACTATTTACATAATGTGATAAAATTCTATGCGCAATGCTTTAGATGACCGATCCGGCGTTCCAAATTCAGCGTTAGGCCGCCAGATAATCGAACGATTTATCGATAGGTGCGATAACTCTATAATTTGGCGGTCGTTCGCCTTAGTTTATTAATCTTTTATGGTAGGTCAATCTCCTTTATGCTGAAGATAATAAAAGCTACTCAGCATTTTGTCTAACATACATAAACATGGAAAAAATGGAATGTTTAGCTGTTAGCTGACTGTGTTCCACTGCTCCGCTTGCGTCAAAAAGTAGCTACTATGTTTGACTGTATGTTTTCAACAATATTGATACCAAATTTCATTATAATCGGTCCAACGTTTTAGTTGTGGCAGGGTAACAGACGGACTTTCACATTTATAATATATTAGTATGGTAATTAGTAAAGTTTGTAGGATTTGACAAGTTTGTGCAGATACACACATCTGTTTCTTGCAGCTTCGCCCATGCCACAAAAAGTAGCCTATGTTTGACTGTGGGGTTTTAACTATATCCATATCAAATTTCTATCAAAATCGGTCCAGCGGTTTGGCCCGGAAAGCGGAACAGACAGTTTCACATTTCAATATATATATTATAGTCAATCAACCCTGAACAACTTGGTGACATAGTTTCAGAACCATCTCTGCCCTTAAAGGCAAGAGAGACCACACATGGCCTATTTGCCAAAATATTTGTGATTGCATGTTTTGCCAAAATAGATACAAATATGTGACTACTGTAATGCCATAACTTGGTTGGTTGCTGGACTGGTAGAAAGAGCCTATAGCTTTAAGTCTGCCATATTTTGTAATGAAGTTTAACCCATTGAATGCCCTAGTAACCCGTATGACCAAACACTTTCATTTTATTTACTAAGATGCTCGACAGGTTAATAAATAAAATGGTATATAAGACATACATAACTAATTGAAACTTTGTTGGTTGATTTTAACAACAAACTTAAAATGCGAGCGCCAATTTATGTGATCATCACTTCACGTTCAGCACATCATGTTAAATATTCATTAGTAAATAAATTATTTTGTACAGTAGACCAACTTGTCTCTTTCCTTCCACATATTTCTAATGACTTTAGGTTGGATAATTAATTATTCTTGATTTTCACTTATTTTATAAAATAGTGGTTTAACTAGTACTACATACTCGATACACTGTAATTTTTTTTCTGGTGTTTAAAAAATATATTAACTATCGAGGATATTTATCACTTCAGAAAAAGAACTCTTCTCATTACATTAAGCAAGCTGATGCATGCAAAGCGGCAGGCAAAAGCTAGTAGTTTCGTAAATACTGGCAAAGTTAATATTCACATCAGATCAATAGCTTAGTATGTGCAATAATTGCGTCTTATTATTTGCATGGATGAGATCAGCTTTTGTTTAAAGAAAAAAATTACATCAATACATCACTAATGTTATCTTAATGTTTGTTTTATCCTACTGCTAGGTCAGTAACTTGATAAAAAATATCTTTTCTCGTGCTTTTTGGAGCTGCTTGGAGATAATAAAAAATATGTGGATTTATTTCTTAGTTCTTTTTTTAAGAGTAAAATCCTCTATAAAAGATATGGACCCCTATTTTTGAAATATATGACATATTATGTCAAATGAAAATCTTTCGATAGCGAACGAAAATTATTCGACTCGCTGATTTGCGTGAATCACACTTTTAAAAAATAGCACTCATGTGGTATGTCCTTCCAGTAACTAGTTAATAATTTCAAGAAGATTGGTTCTAAAGCATGTAATAACTATATATATATTTTTTTTTTTTTTTTTTTTTTTGCATTTTAAGGAATTTCTTTTATTACTGGTAAGTATACATTTTATTTTATATTCCAATTACAAACATAATATCTATAGTCACGTACTAAATTAAAATAAAAAGAAAGTTAAAACTAAAAATTATCTACAGTTTGGGGCAACGTGCCCAAAATGCTGGCCGCGTTCCCTCGCTGGATTAACTATATTATTTGTTACCTTTGTCCAGTCGAAATCTTAAAATCGAAATCCGGTCTGAAGGACTCTTTCCCCTTCAGAAGAATGAGCCTTCGAGCCGGATACTAATTCCGACATGAATTCTCAAATTATCGACAGTTTCATTTCTTGTGCAATGGAATCTAAAGCAAATTACTTGCAACGAATTCTTCGCGCGCTATCCCAAAGACCTAAAAGCATGCTTTCTATAAACCAACCAGACTGTGAAGTGCGCATAGTTCGTATATCTTATAAAGATATCAGTTACAATCTAAATTGGTCAATTATATCTTGCGTGACTGACAATGCACGCGTGCATATGTGGGCGTAATGTTTATGGGTACTTTATTGTTTTGCTTGCAATAACTAAAAAATGAGCGGGTTTATCTGATTTAGTTTTAAAGGCGACTCAAGCAATGTGGATTTTCTACGATTCTTATTCATCCTCTTCATCGGACCCTCACTTCTGTGGATCGTAACCACATAAGGGTAAACGATCGGCAAAAGCTACTCATTCATCCATTTACATCGTGTGTCGTAATATTGTTACCCTCACCCTGGTCTCAGAAAGTTGTTCAGAACCACCTCTTGACCTCTAACGTGATTCCTTTAACGACCACCAGATGGCAGCCAGGATCAACGGCTTAACATACCTTCTGAAGTATGGAACCATTATGTTATTAGATAATCAGGTTATTGAATAGCCTTATTGGTGGCGGAGTTTTGGTCCTCAGAAGTTTAGTTACTAACAGCCAAAGTCGACTCGCAATAAAGAAGTTTGCAATGTCCTATCCAAACTGGAAACAATTAACTAAAGTATGCTCCCATGGAAATCGAACGCATGACCTCCTCGTCTAAGCCAAATGCCTTAACTACTGGTCCAGAAGGCAGTAAGATGTCTTCAAAGACTGGCGATTATGATAGGATAGTTAGGATAGAATTAGAATGATTAAAAGTATATATCATAGCACGCTGAAGATAGCCTTCAAGCTTCATTTGAAATTACATCTAAAAATTTCAGCCAGGATCAACGGCTTATCGTGCTTTCAGAAGCACGGGAACATCATTATTATCCAGATAATCAAGTGGTTCAAGCATGCAATGTTTTAACAACACTACAACTAAACAATGTAGTTATGCTTTCCGTAGGAATCGAACCCATTAAGCCAAACGCCTAAACCACTGGACCACGGAGGCAGTAGTTCTTCCTCTAGTTCTTCTTCCGCTCTAACACGACCTGACACACACACTAACGACACACACATAGAATAACGGCTGCCATCTATTGATAACAACCGGGATCAACGGCTTCACTTGCCTTTCGAGCACGAAAGAGCTAGAAAATGCCACTAATGGTGCCCAATCCAATACAGGTCGCGTTACGGACAACTTTTGTTTTTTTTATTATTAACTAGCGGTTTTTAAAGCCTATGTTTGACCCCGGCTCTTTAACTATATTCATACCAAATTTCATCAAAATCCGTTCAGTGGTTTGGCCGTGAAAGCGTAGCAGACAGACAGACAGAAAGACTTTCGCATTTATAATATTATAGTATGGATTTAACATTTTCCAAAAATTTATACTAACTAAACAGTTGTTTTTCATGTGTTGTTTTTTTTTTATTTATGTCCATTTTAAGTTGAAATCATTGAGCGTTACGATGTTTAGTTAATTTTTATAAATAAAGCAGTTAGTAAATTGTCTTATTAATGTTTTCTTATGTTTTCGCGATTGTTATTCATTAGGCAGACTAAGTTAACAAATGTTAACTTAGTTTGCCTGCGACCATGAACGCTGTAAAGTGTTTGAAACGTCAGGTGTAAATAAATAAGTAATAAACGCGATAAAACCGTATTAAAATAGTTTAATTTAATAAATTGTCTTATTGAATAACATTCCCGCATCAACTTTCGTCTTTTAATATTAAAAGTTATTTATGCTTGACCTAAAATGAAGAACAAATTGCATTTAATTGTACACGATGCACTCCAATGAACTGTTTTGCAATGATTTTCTATACCATGATGCAAGTTGAGTGAAATATCCGGTTGATTTTACATTAACAATAAAAAAGGAACATCCTAGCGTGTTTCTCAGTTACATCCTCAGTTTACGCTTTAGAGCACAACATACACATTTAATCATAGTTTGCATCAGAAATTTACTGCTAACCAAACAAACACCGCGAATGCTATTTTAATGCAATACCGGTGATTCGAAGATTTTCGTTCGATTTTGAATGATTTTCAATCTACTCGCCCGTTTTTTACATACCTATTCAAAAATAGCTCACGCAGTCATGTTTTGGTTTGCGCGATTGACCTCCCGTAGGATCATGATCCGAGTGGGTTATTTTAATGTATGAACACTTTATTGCGCCATTTACAAACAAAAGATATTTAAAGTTATTTGTAAACAAAAAATTGGCGGCAAAAAGTTTTGGAGGTATTTTATGTTGTTCTAGAACTTTCGAAGCGATTTTTTAATAATCCGGTACGCTCGATGGTCTGATTGCCACCAGAAAGTGGCCGCGGTCTGTTGACCACCGCACGTCAATTTAACCATGCTAATCGAGTAACGCCAGGTATCCTGTTTTATGGGTACTTGCATGTCTAGATGATATTCTTGAAAGTCGCATCTCTTCATACATTGAAATAGACTGGAAAAAACAAAGTTCCGACTGAATTTAACATTGTCCATTGACTTTTGCCCTATGCTATGCACGTGTAATTAAATCTCACGGGAATAGTACTTTTTCTGGAATTAAAAGTACCCTATGTCGTTCTCAGTACTCCTACCTGTGTAGTTGGGTTCCACCAACCTTCTAAGTGTATGCAAAATTTCGGGAAGATTCCGTCGATGAAGCGTGAAGAGGCAATAAACAAACAAACTCACTTTGATTTTTATAATACGTAGATATGTTAGGAATTTAGGATTGTCACAAACGAATTTTAACCTATAGTTACTACGTATAACTTTGTTCACACGAGAGCCTTCAATCAGGGCGTGAAAAAATTCCTTCAGGGTCGGCAACGCGCTCGTGACATCTCCGGTGTTGCAGGCGTTCATAGGCTACGGTAACCACTTACCATCAGGTGGGCCGTACGCCTGTTTGCATACTTGGTTGTATAAAAAAATCATGAATCTAGCCATTTGAAGCTCTTTTACAGAAGTTGCTATTAGAGAAAGGTTGCATAACTAAAAATTATAACATTTATGTAACTAGCAAATGGAAGTCCGTAGTCTCTGCCTAGCCCTACGGGAAAAAGGCGTGATGATATGTATGTATATAACTAGTTAAAAACACGAAAAACCCTAAATAAATAGTGAGAATAAGTAAGTTTTTTCTAAAATCGAATAATAACAATACTTGAAGCTTTAAAGGGAATAAATAAGGATTTTTTTCCAATTTAATTTACATACAAACATATATATTATCAGCATAAAAACAAGGGTCAAAGACTCAAGGGCTAGAAGTCGTAGAAAAATCGATAAGTACCGACCTTTTACGGCCGTCGAAGGTCAAGATGAAATACTTAATCTTTATTTTACAATTAATTAATATTCCAGACTAATGTCGACGTACACTGATTTTCTTAGTAGAAAATCAATCATAATCTATACTTATAAAGCTGAAGAGTTTGTTTGTTTGAACGCTCCAATCTCAGCAACTACTGGTCGTATTTGAAAAATTTCAGTGTTAAGGACCATTCACACTGACGAGAATTTCGTTCACGTGGCGGGACGCCCATAGAAATAAGAATCGGTAGAAGTGCCCATGGAGCAATTACAAAGAGGAGATGCCGTTTGGGCGGTCCTTTAGATAGCTTAAATAGAGGAAGGCTATAGGCCCGGACGAAGTTGGGACGGGCTGCTAGTCATTGTAATAAATAGATCTCTGTACCATCGTGGTCAGATCTCAAAGTACATTTTTCCATACAATTCTTCATCTTCATCGGTCCCTCACTGCTGAGGATTGTGACCACATATGAGTTTCCAAGCTATGCGATCTTCCGAACTATGGATTGCTCTTTAGACGCTGCCCCCTGTAACCCACCTCACACTGTCCATCAATCTGGCTGGAGGTTTCCCCGCCAGTCACTTTTGCCCAAAATTATAAGTTTTCTTTTTAGTTTCATAGTTACTAATTGTATGGTAAAGTAATTCGCATTTTGAGCCTCGTCTATTTTTAAGAGTGCCCTTTTGTCTGTAGCCTAACCTCAAGAGTGAATTCTGTCGCACTCGGTAGCCTAGAAGCTAGATAGGCATAGCCAAATAGACTCCTGCGATAAAAGACCACAATGTTTTAACGTGCTTTCCGAAGCTAGGTGGAGCTAAATTTAGAATATCAACACTACTGGCGACCAATCTTAGTCAAATTACGATTCTTTAAATGTATAGTTTAAAGAAATCCTTAATGGGATAAAAAGTAAAAAATCAACGCCAAGTTAAGTCGGTAAACGGAAACCAAAGTTAGTGATATCGCACTAATAATAACCTAAGGAAATGACCATCGCTTCACATCGTTTGTTATAACGGCGGCCGGCCGTATTTCGTCATGTTTATTATGATTTACTACGCTACGAATAGATTTGTATTTTGTAGGAATCAAATGGGGCAGGCGGGTGATCGGCTGTGTGGAGCCAAGTCCTAGAAAAATATCTATTTTTAAGATTAAGAGCTCCTACTGACTTTCCTGTCCCAGCAGTATTGGGCAATTATTGTCGTCTACTTACACACATTTGCCGTCTCGCTCTCCTGCTCCTGCGCAATCTAGTATGAAGACTGCGGCAATATCATGTCGTCTCCTTTCTTCACATTTACCAGCAAATTTTTCGTCTGACGGCAAAATGGTCCAACCATGCTACAGACGCTGTATCGTGCAGGCCGGCTGGGGCAATCTAAGAGGCAAGCGCGGCCGGCCGATTTTATGCCAGCAGCAGGGGCAACACGCTGCAAGCCTAACACGACCACCAAATTTAGTAATCATCCCCATTCTTTCATACTAGTTTACCCCTGCAGAATCGAGGTGAGTAGAGCGTTTTTAGTTCTCCGTTTGCTCCGCCTCATTACTCATCTTGCAACTGCCTGCTCATTGATGTTCATGGCTACGCGATGTCACCTAACTTTAGCCCAAGTTATTTGTCTATTATTGAATTCTAGTATTCAATTACTAATCCTGTCTGGTTCCGGGAATAGCCATGCTATTCCATGTATTTAGTTCAATCTGGAATTTAGTCTCCAGGAAAAAGGTTAATTTCCACTGTCTAGGTATCTCTGTAATATGTGTAAAGAGTGCTAACTACTGAAATCTTTTTACCTTATTATCTAAAGGAGAGTTATTTTTTCGAGCTTATGCCTTTATGGTTAGACGAATACCACCTTACTCATACGTGATTATGAGGTATTTGAGGACAGCGATGACTATGACTGTGGAGGTAGCAAAAGAAGGTTTGTAAGGATCGTAGCAAGTGGAAATAATGTCTTTGCCTAACTATTTACCGCTGCGGCAAACAGGTGTAATGATATTTACTTACTCAGCTGGCTCAGCGACCCGAAGTGGATATTGGCCTCCGAAACGAGAGAGCACCAGAGTGTTCTATTCTGCGCGATATCAGCTCCCATCACTCGCAGATCAGCCTGCTCTAAATACATGTATGCACTAAAAGTACAGAAGCTGTATTCAAATTAATGCTACAAGGCTAAGATTCCTTTTTGGTGCTGGCTTAAAAAACAATACAATGATCTTACGAAACCGCAAATCCATATTCATGCATAGTGAAAGCTAATCACAATGGCATCCTACGCCTTATTCGAGCATTTGAGCTGTTCAGTGGTGGAGGGGGGGGGGAGAGCCCTAAATGGTGCTCAACGGGACCGGTTGCCTCGCGAGATCAAACCTACTTACAGGTTAGCAGCCGTTGTCTGACTCGTTTACAGTTCACGACACGATCTTAATCCTTGCTATGTCTGTAATGACCATACGATTTGTCGTGCAATATTCAAGACGAATGGAATAGCTGACATCCCTGCAAAAAACCGTATAACTTCTATCTGACCCTTTTTCGCCAAATCTAGATAAGCACGACTATCTATCTAAAGGCGCTAGAATCTTCCCCAAGAAGGCTGCTTGCTTTGCGCCTTAGAATTACACTTAGCATCTAGAGTCAGAGAGTAGTAAAATGGATTTTATTTCACGGGATGCTTAGCGGGTAGCAGTACAGGACATGGACTTTCAGTGTAAAAATTATGTTGTAATTATTATGGCACACAGCCGACAACTTGATGAAAACCACAGGTCGCTTCCAATCGGTAATTCTGGAAATCTGCGAGGTCTGTGTCCAGCAGTGGACTTCCTGCGGCTGAAATTATGTCTGTACGTATGTCGTACAGTATAAAGTTCATTTGGAATCTGTGCCGCCTTGTAGTCTAGGTATAGCAGATCGTAGACAAGCTTTGTAATAGTCGATCGTTGCAAAGTTTACGTTTGCCCTCCATTGTGGGAAAACTAGTTGTTAGCGACAGAACAGATGATATTGGTATTGGTATCGATTTATCAAGATGTGACTTAGGTTTAGAAAGGCATAAATTATTGGTGAATGAAATAAGGCATTTAATGATTGGACACAGCAGACAGATGTTGCTTTATCTCAAATGGGTCGTTATGTGATAGCGCTGAGAACCGATGACCAATGGGACAGAAAAATTCTCGAATGGTGACCACGAACTGGTAAACGCAGCGTTGGAAATCCCCCGACCAGATGGTCAGATGACCAGAGAAAGGTCGCAGGCTAACGCTGGACGCAGGCCGCTTCCAACCGGTCGTTTTGGTAATCATCGGGAGAGGCTCATGTCTATGTGTGACTGGCTGCGGCTAAAATGATGATGATGATTCAACTAATATGTGATCGGAGGACTAGGATCGACGATACCAAATACTTTTAAGTAGATAATCATCAAAAATTACCATTTCACAGTGATTTTTACATACAAATTGTATCTGGGATGGAACCCAGAACCTCAACATAGCGATAAATTTATAATTTTGCAAGGGAATCCTAAAATACAGTAGTAAGTTATTGGTGTAAGTGTAACGGTATCGTTGCAAAACACATAAATCGGGCTGTACAGTTAATTGCCGGCAAAACGTCTAGTTTTTGCACATCCGCCCAAAACGAGTGACAACCGGTCCTGCCGGCTTTTTGCACCAATTCCTGTGCCTGGTAACAGTTTGGGTAATAATTGTACATTATTTGTTTAATTGTAGTTTTGGCGGTAATGAACTAACTGGAAATTCAAGTATTTATTTATTTACAGCTAGTTAATCGCTACACTTATAGTTTCCCGAAGCATATATCAAATTATGTATAATTTCTGCATGTATCAGTTTTTTGTTATACTAAGTATACAAAAATGTTTACATGATAATATTTTGAAAGGTGGTGCTTTTTATTAATCAAATTTTATATAACACTTGCAAGGTAAATTCAGGCCAAAATTTCGCATTTTTGCAAATATTTGCATATCTGAGCTTTCTTCGTGTTTTAGGTAGACGGTGTTGTTTTGTCTAGACAGTGTCAGGTAAACCGCGCATGGTTCTTTGACATCAAGGTTGTCTGACTTTCCTACTCTAGCAATACTCTAGCAAGAAGCTTTTCATTTTACTTGCATTCGTAACAGAACTAATCACTCCCCATTATTTTTGATACAATCTGCAATGGCCGACACGCTTCGCTGTTGAGGGGTCCGTATCGATTTCTTTTGAAGGTTAGGGTTAGTCGGCAGCTTGTGGTTTGATTGACTGTATTTTTTATTCTGCATCAACTTTTTATGTGATCATATTTTCACTGTTTCGACGTCTAGTTCCTGAATTCAGTGTTTTGGAACGGTGACGGATGCAACTTCTGCAAGCCTTCGCTAACTGTCGTTTAGTTCTTAACTTTGGACTGGCGTCCAGAACGTCATAGGGCGTTTCGTTATTGAGAAATTCGTCGGCGTACAATTTCACCTTCTTTCTTTACATTTGGGAGTGCGGCAAAAACTTTACTACTACCGGACAAGTTGATCGAAACAAAAGACTAATTCTTTCCTGAATTTCTTTTTTGACTCTGACGGAGACTCATGGTAATGACAAACTATCTGAACCCAGCATTAATTATGCAAATTGCCCACTTAAAATGAATGTCTTGTCGTTTCCTGTTGTTCTTATCTTTCGATTGTTAATTAATATGTAGAATAGTTTGTAGTACAAGTATGTACCTACTGCTTGTCGCATTGATTACTCTATACCGTTAAACCATGAATTCGCATTACACATTCGATAACACCCGTATTTGTTTCGAATTTAAATAAAAAGTATAAAATCCGGTTTAGCGCGAGTACCTGGAGTTGCTTGTAGTCCTCACGAAAATCGTTGCCTCTTCATCGGGCCTCACTCATCTTCTGACGATCGTGTACCATATGTATTTCAAAATGCACATTGACAGTCATCGCATTATACACATAACTAATGCTGCCTCCAGTTATTTCTCCACCTATCTTTGTTGGAGGTTTTACTGTGGTGTTATTTCCGTCTGTTGTTTCCAATATTAGGAGATTGGTTTCTTTTGATCAATATTTTGACAGCTTGGCTTGGCTTAATCTTACGTAATAGATTATAAAAATATTGCAAAAAAAACTAATTGCTTTCCCATTTTCTATCTCAGCTGGTTGCTTCGGTATTCATGCTCCGCTTTTCTGCGTTTTTCGCTTCGCCCGACAACTTAAAAGGGGTCGCCCGAATCCTTGGATTGGAACTTGGTAAGAAGCTATGAGAATGATGAACCTTCATTGTATAAGTCAGTTCAGTGTAGTCAGGTAATACATTAGCCATGTCATTGTTTCATAACACATGATGGGCCGCTTAAGCCAGTTAGAAAGCGTGAAAGGAAATTTTCCTTCGAATTTCTTTTAAATACGCCATCTTGGAAACGTTGCGACTTACTTTAATCTTATGTCTTATTTGTAGTTGTATTAGTTGTCACAGTATCTTAGTATCAATAGAAATAAATAACATAAAAGTATGGAGTTCGAGTGTGACATGTCGTTCTTTGATTCCCCTCACTCGTGGTCGTGGATCGATCGAAGTGGCATTCATGATTGAATAACTATTTGAATCCGCCACACGATTAATCAAAAAGGCGAAAACAGTATCCTTGGATCTACTGGTGGATCTAAGTGGAATGAGGAATCAAAAACTCAAAATTTGTAAGCCTTGAACGATGAGTCCCTCTACAATAACTACGTTTATCAACAAGATAATTATTTAAAAAATAAAAAGCCTAGATGTATGTGCTTGGGGCGTTAGTTCTAAGATTGATTGCTGATCTAAAATTTTTTTGTTAATACTACTACTACTGCTACCATTACATGGTTTATAGTTTGACACCCAAGGATATGCGTGGGCTACGGTTTATCCAAGTTTTGTCAACTATGACTACTGATAAAAAAAGTTTGGTTTTGTAAAATTGACTACTGATTGTGTACGTAACCCCGACGACACTTTTAGATCGTCCAACATTTGCCACCGTTCCAATTTTAGTCACGTAACAACGCGGGCCATATGGTAATATCCATAATACCGACATAATGCTGTCTGGAATTATTTATGTCGGCGAGATCATATACGTACGCGTATGATAGCTCCGCGACCCAAAGAGGATCTTGGCCTTAAGGGATCTCCACTGTTTCCTGTTCATTGCAACCTTCTGCCAGTCGGCTCTCTAGAGGGCATCCTGCGAGTGGCGAGGTGTGTTAACACGTTTGCTTGATGGTAATCTGGTCGCAGGTTCGAACTTCTCGGGAAACATCTTTTCTTCATCATTTTCTTATGTGAATAAAAATGTGTCAGAATGGCCAGAACAGACGCCATGTGGACTCGATGGAAAAATATGTTCGCAACCTCACGAAATTCTAACATAGAAAATGCAATAATGTGGATGTAAACTTGTTTAGGATGTTTATTTCCTGTTCTAAATGAAATTTGTTTGGTAGGAATGATAAACTTCGTTACATTTTAAATCGAGACGTAGTTGTGTAGGTACTGTAGGTAGTAGAGCAGCTGTCTCCCTCTCATCTCTTTCCTGGGAGTCTTCCATCAGCTCAGGTAAACGCAGACGCTAGCGACTATGATAGCAATCTTGTATGAAAAATGGAGGATGGTAACTATGGAATAACATTCAGAATTCTTACATAGTTAACTAGTCTGCTGAAGTTAATAAATATTAGAAGAATAACGGCTAGTTGCATCCAACCTATTTCAATTTGTATGAAGAAAATCATAACTGTTCATACAGTTGCATGCTAAAAGCACAGAATAGTTATTGCCAGTGCTTCTGGCATTTCGTCCCGGTAGAAAGTACTGATCCCATGGGAAAGAAGTACGCTACGAAGTAGCAGTAAAAGTAATTCGTATTGCGTGGATCTATCAAAATCCAGAGCTGTATATGTCTGTACATAGCTAATTTGCGAAGAGACCCAGCGCATTGTTTCGCTAACGGGCCCAGTCCCACGGGTGGGAAAAGTAGGCAAATGTTACACCGTTCCGTTTACCCGTGCGACGACGGTCGAGATAAAGCGAGGAATTTTTGTCTTTTTGTTTTATTTTCGGCGTAAAACGTGTCGTGTATGCGTTGTCAATCAAAACGGAAAAGACGAAACAAATAACTGTTACCAATGTATGTGGTGCATTTGGAATTACATAAGCTGTGGCAGAAGCTTCCAATAGGTTGCATTGCATATAAGTACATAAAATATAAATATGTAGTTTACTATAAATATGTCATTGTAAACTGGTACTTTTTCTACCGTAACTTATAGCTGTCCCGTGACTCGTGTCAGATGTGTGTCGTGACTCGTGAACCACATATTATCTATACTAATATTATAAATGCGAAAGTCTGTCTGTCTGTCTGTTTGTCGTTTACGCTTTTACGGCCAAACCGCTGAACGGATTTTGATGAAATTCGGTATGAATATAGTTGAAGACCCGGGGTCACACATAGGCTACTTTTTGACGCAGGCGGAGCTGCGGAAAACAGCTAGTTAAGTTATATATCCTTATACATATAGAAATATTTTGCACACAGAATAGGTAGATTACACAATTGAACATTTTCAAATAAAATAGGTACTATTTCTGTTTCTACTTTATAAATGTAATTAAATGAATTGAAATATTAAATTAAACTATTTTAATACGGTTTTATCGCGTTTATTACTTATTTATTTACACCTGACGTTTCAAACACTTTACAGCGTTCATGGTCGCAGGCAGACTATGGCGGTACCTGCCATCCATCAATAGAGAGGATAATATAATAATAATTAAAAATAGTTCTAGATAGTATAAACAAATATGTGGTGAGTATTTTCCTACTAAGTTACATACAGTGTTGTCAATCAATCAATCAATCAATTCCTTTATTTGTTAAACATAGGTACAGTGTTGTCAAGAATTGGCACACGCTTATCGAGTTTTATTAGCCTTATGTCTTTTCGACCTTGACCTTTCCAATTTGGGAAACGCTAACCCGTCATATCCCACCGTCACTTATCCAGTTAACAGGCGAATTTGCCGCTACTCCTGTCTTCTTGATGGTCTATTCATAAATCGTCATTATTGCAGCAGACTCATGTGTTATATGTACCTTTTGGTTTTTCTAGTTGCAATACAAATGAATATATTTATTTATGAATACTTATTTGCCCACTTTTCTTCTTTTGTTAGTTTACTACTTTTGGATTTTTGTTTTTTGGAAAATGTTGTGTTCACCTATAATTGGGTTGCATGCTAGATAAAGTATCTATTTAGAATATGCAAGATAATGTGAACATTTGTAACCTGTAGGTGTACCTTGATTGAATAAATAAAATAAAATGAAAATGAATAACCTGTAAATTGCGAGTAACTAAAGAAAAGATCTAGATCGTCTTTGGCATCTGGTGGAGTAGCAATATTTTTTTTTCTTCATTTGCAAAGAAGTGGTTGTGGGTATCAGAAAAAAAATCAATTTAATAGTTCATCTACCTCTAATAGGGATCAAAGGTTGGGATGGGAATTTGAATGTGTCAATCAAATCAATCAATCAATCAATATTTTTATTTGCTTTGTTTTGTGATGTACTCCATCTCCGCGTCAATAACTAAACATACACACGGTAAAAAAAGCCGACGGCCAGACGCTGACAGACAAACAGAGAGACGAACAGTTAAGTCACGTTTTAATACTTTAGTTTTGAAAGACATTTGAAAAAGGATAGTTAGTTAAACTATCCTTGGCGACTTGACTTAGTTATTACACGTGGAATTTAGAATGGATACTATCTTTCTGTGGTACCAATACCAAACTCTGATACCAGGGTATACATGGTCGGCCTAATATGTAACTCACTTGATATGAACAAATTAAAAAAAATATATAGAAAACGACGACAAAACATAGCGATCTCTAATTAAAAAATTATAACACCCGTAATGATTTACCTATGTTTTACAAATAAAATATTAATTTGATTGATTGAGAGATCGATTGAAACATTCAGTCAACTCTATGCAGTAGTTTTTGAATTATGCAAATAGTTTTCATGGTTTATGTTGCTTCATTTATAGTTCTGATTAGAATACACACAGACGTCTCTGTTACTATTTTTATTATTACATGTAAACTCGTAGATAAACACGCTGTTCAATCCGGTTACAAAGTTTCCCGACTCCTGCCTGTCACACAAATTGATGTGTTGAAGCGGCTTGTCGTCGGCAAGGGATGTGAAATTAATTTCCTCTGATAACTGTGTAGTATATGTATACACATAACTTGTAGTAGCTAGTCCTCTTGTTTATCACTTTATTTATTTACATTCATTAATATCGAGTGTACAATACATTACATTTATTACAAGAACAAAGTAATAAAACCGGCCAAGTGCAAGTTTGACTCGCTCACGAAGCGTTCCGTTATTCCGTACCATCATCTGTCAAGACCGCAAAAAAAAATACGTTTTTTTTATATACAACTAAGTAGGCAAATGGGTGTACGGCCCACCTGATGGTAAGTGGTTACCGTAGCCTATGAACGTCTGCAACACCGGAGATGTCACGAGCGCGTTGCCAACCTGTCCGCTGTCAGCACAGCGACCCCTCTGGACCCTGGCGACCCTACCTCTGACATTGGTTTGTTGTATGGGAGCCACCTTACATTTTTATTTTATTCTGTTTTTTTTTAGTATTTGTTGTTATAGCGGCAAAAGAAATACATCAGCTGTGAAAATGTCAACTGTACAACTTTTACCGTTCAAAAGATGCAGCCTGGTGATAAAAGGATGGACGGACAGCGGAGTCTTACACCCATATTCTCAAACGTTTCCTCAAACTCGACTCAACCTTACTCCAACTCATTGGCATGATTAGTCGTCACTAGCTTCCTTGACTTAAGAAGATTCCTCAATGGAGGTGAGTATCGAACTGTCAAATATGAGGTTGGTCGAGAGGTACCTTGAGGCGGCCTCGAAAGTGGTTATAAATCAGTTTTTTGCGACTTTTTGCCTAGTTAACTACATAATTTGTTTATTTTTTTACTATGTTCTTTAGTATTTTTCAATTTTTGTGCTTCGGATTGTCATTATAACCTGTGTCTTCCAGCATTGGAGTTTGCTCAACCAACCAATTAAGAATGTCACTTTCAAGGAAAGTTCGAGGTCTTCTATAAGGCTCCGCATAAGACTCCAATGAGTTTGAGTGAAGGACGTCCTTAAGGTTATGTTTAAGAATACGGGGGTTAGTAATGGGGTCCCGTTTTACCTTTTGTGCTTACAGCCTTCTCCAAATCCTCAACCGTGTGGTAGACTGCTGGTTTCACTTACTGTTGGTATTCCTCGCTTGTGATTCTCTGATTGATTTGTAACTACAACGTCCGATTTTCAACATTGATGTATTGCAAAATCGAAATAGGTCGCTAGCTAAACAGTTTAATTCGGGAAATTATTACTCAGCTCTGGTTCGGGCCGGCGGGTGTAATAGACGGTAATAGTGTGCTAAAATAGTCTTGTTTTCAAAATGAAATTTAATTAACATCGGTGAATTGGCTTGGTGAACGTGAGTTTTGAGTTTCGCAAAATAAGAGCAAAAAATAATTAAATCTACAGTAGACCGCAGCCAAATAACACTGTGATGCAGTGTTGTGTTCCTGCTGGTGAGTTGGGTCGCCAGGCTCCAGAGGGGTCGCTGTTTAGACAGCGGTCAGGTAGGCAACGCGCTCGTGACATCTCCGGTGTTGCAGGCGTTCATAGGCTACGGTAACCACTTACCATCAGGTGAGCCGTACGCCTGTTTGCCTACTTAGTTGTATAAAAAAGAAATATTTATAGTTTGAGACACGATTTCGCTCGGTAGTTCGGTACTGATGTTACCAAGAAAATAATTTATTAAGGTGCCTTAGAATTTGGTTTCATAATAAATAAATAAATGATTTAAAAATATTTTATTTCGGATTACAAAGATCCATATTCACATTAATAAAAATTAAATAATAATAAATATGCAAATATACTATAATGAGAAATAAAATTAAAATAATAATAAATCAAATAAAATACACATAAAATTTTACATTAATGATTTGGAATGAAAATAAATAAAAATAATAAGTAAAAGTCACGTTAACCTAATAATAAAAATAATTAGGATGTCAATACCTCCTCAGCGGCACAGACACCGCGACATGTCTGTCACAGCAACGCTGGGTGTATGGACAATCCAGTCTTTCGGCGATCATTTTTAAAATGACATTGGAGCTGGCCCGTACTCTTCGCACTAGGAAATAATAGTTACTTATTCAGGTATGTGCACTATTTACTATTCTGTGGCATTGCAACTCGCATATTTAAGTACATGTTCCGATTTTCCGTCGTTTGAATCTTTTGAGCTAATTTGGTAAAACTAAAAATTACCAAAATTAGAAATTTTGTCATCGAGATATATAGTGTATATATCTCGATGACTTTTGTAATCCTTCTCTGTTTTCCGTTTTGACTGGTTTCAATAATAGTCTGTATAACCCTATATAGCATAACTGATTATCGCATCTTTGAAGATTAATCAAATGTAAAATTTGTGGAAAAAAATGGGGGACGTATAGCATAGGCCGTCATATTTTTTTTTTTGACATTTGACATTTACATTATTGAGGACTAGCTGTTTCCTGCAGCTCCGCCTGCGTCAAAAAGTAGCCTATGTTTGACCCCGGGTCTTCAACTATATTCATACCAAATTTCATCAAAATCCATTCAGCGGTTTGGCCGTGAAAGCGTAACAGACAGACAGACAGACTTTCGCATTTATAATATTAGTATGAAAGTATGGATTTTGTGTCTCAGTATTAAAAACTTTTCTGATTATTACCATAAATCTTGTTAAATAAAAAATAAAATGTAAAAAGCCTAACAAAAGCCGGACAAGCTGGACACCGCACACGCAATCAAAAAGCCTAACTATGTCACTACCCCCAAGAATGTTCAGAATGATCGGTCTAAAGCAATAAATATTATGTTATGTGGTATCTCGCCTCAAACCACGCTGCACGATCAGCCTTGTCGGTGGCGGAGTTTTGATCATTAGAAGATAAATGCCAGAGTCGACTCGCTACTTATGAAGAAGAAACATTAACAGATGTCAAGAAAGTTGGATAAGTTTTACGTATAATTACGGTACAAGATTGAACGATGTGAAATCGGCTCTTAGTATGTCAATAAATGAATGTAGTTCACAAATTAAACATGTAAAACGCGAGATGAGGAGACGAGGACAGCTCAATATGAACACGGGTCGGTGTACTGCAAATGGGTCGGTTTGGGTAGGGGGCGCAACTGACCCACTCGGTATGTAAGAAAAAATCTTACAAAGTTCGCTTTTCTAAGACTAAAATGAAAATGAACAATTGCAAAATGAAGTGTGATTGGTGTTAATTGAGTTTTGTATGGCTTTCGTTTCGTGTATTCTCCTAACAGAATTCATTTTGAGTCCTTCCTTATTACATGGATCTAAAATTTAAAAGCTTGTCGGCGGATCCTGTAAACCAATTACCAGCTGCTAGGTGGGTCGACGATATCAGGAAAATAGTTGGCAACAACTGGATTGCTATGGTTCAGGACTTAGGACAGAGATGGTTAGACAAGGGAGGCTTATGCCAGCAGTAGGTTGCAGAAAGCTGATGATAACGATGTCGGTGATGTCTCTTCAATGTTCTTGTAACTTTTCACATCCTGATCTGCTTGTTCTGTATCCAGTCTTGAAATATAGTTACGACTCGATCCTTTGTTGACTCGATTTTGTTGTCTAACTAGTTATTGGTCTTAAAGTTTTAGTTTTGAAATATTTTAGCATTGATGCCAGCTTTCTCTTATATATGAAGGATGTAGTGGTGTCTAAATCAACCGAACAGATGAAAGGAACCAAGAATCAGCTGCTCCTTAAATCGTAATAACATGTGGGTTGAAGCCATAGATAATCATAAATACATGCGATTTAATATGATTTGAAAGTTATGTGTATTCAATCAAAATATATCCGAATAATATTATGTGCTGAAAAACCTGAATTTGTGTTAAATGTTATCGAATTTCGGAAAACCTGTGATTGCTAGTTCATTGCATTAACCGCATTCGCGATTGGAGGGTGCGTGCAGTCCAATCGAATAGCGGTTGCTAATGCGTCACATTTCGATTGGCACGCTTTGTTTATTTATCTCACTCCAAGTCATTTTTAATATAAACAACTTTATTGTTTACTCGCAGCGTGTAACATGGAGTCTTGTTAGAACTTCAGTAAAATGGTATTGAAGTAAACTGCATGTTTTTTAAAGTTTTTGCTAATATGCGTTACAAAAATATACAGAAGGTGGTGTTTAGGCAACAAACACTGTAGTATTCTACCACAATTGTTTTAATGAGTTGCTTATGTAAAGCGCTGCATAGTGAATGATCCAATTGAAAATTAAAAACGGATAAAGCAGCCGGATTTCGTAAGTAGTAAAAAAACCACTTTATTGCACCAAAGAAAACTAGTTAGTTTTCAGGTGGTTGTTAAACACCTAACACTGCTACCCTTTATCTTGAAGTTAAAAAGTTACTAATAGAAATTGTACAGAAGTTAAGTTGCCTAAACACCAAACTAATTGTACAATCAGGGGTGCAACTAATCTATAAACCCAATTGGGCCAAACCGCGTCGCCCCATCTTGTAACTAATGCAATTATATAGCAATCACGACTTGCTGCTCGTCTTTTACATCTAATTTTGCAAGGTATGACGTAGACAGTTTAACAGAAATAGAAAACAGTAGCAAAACTACAGAAAAAGGAAGTTTGCCTAAACACCAATCAGGCGGTGCGACTAATCTATAAACGCAATCCAATTGGGCCACACCGCGTCGCCCCATCTCGTAACTAATGCAATTATATAGCAATTCCGACTTGCTTCTCGTCTCCTACATCTAAGGAAGAATGATTTTGATAGATGACCTAAATCAATAATGGTTAAACATTAAAATTCCATTGAAGAAATACCCTCATGCGGTTTGCCCTTATATACTAAACTCGTACGTATCCTTCAATACATTCAGTAAGTAAAGACAAAATAGCAATATTTAATTATACATTTTTGGTGAAATTCGTAGCATCTGGCAGGCCTAATTACATAACGAGTAGGATAACATAATAAAGTACTTAACTGACATTATTCACGGCAATACTGTCCAAAAGTTCCGAAACAAATGGTAATAAATCGCCAGAATTGGTAGCGCTTCTGTTTTATGTTTGTTAATTTAATGTTTCAATTGTTCTTTTGTTATCTGGATGATATTGTTTTATTTGGTTTCGAAGAGAAAGATCTAGGAGAGTTACTTGGTTTCAACTTATTGTGGCCGCAGCCGGCAGTGGATCATAAAATTTGTTTCAAATACCGATCCGCATTCATTCATTTACAAAAACCAAATCCGGTGAATTGAATGATTTTTCTTTCGATTTCGAATAATTTTCATCCGACAAATTCGTCAAACTATTTTAAATCGACTCATCGATTTTACGTATTTCGATAAAAGCTCTCCAGGTTCTGGTTTTAGTTAATACTAGCCGTTTCCCGCAGCTCCGCCTGCGTCAAAAAGTAGCCTATGTTTGACCCCGGGTCTTCAACTATATTCATACTAAATTTTGCGGTTTTTAATCGTGAAAGCGTAACAGACAGACAGACTTTCGCATTTATAATATTAGTATGGATTTCCACATTTTTATGGCCGTCACTTCACTTTAGACATAAATGCAATGTCTTTTCCCTCTTTCCTGTATATGATATACTAGCTGTGCCCGCGACTTCGTCCGCGTGGAATAGTTATTTTGGGAATCATGGGCGAGCGCTCATCATGCGGCGCGTGTGAATTTTGTTTCAGAGTTATTTTAAAATTGTATTATCTTATAAGATGTTTATTGAAATAAGGTGATGTCAAAGACAATTTTGTTCACAGTTAAATACTCTTAATCAATAATACAAATTTGGATAAAGATTAATATTATTATGTTGATACAACTCTGACAAATAATTTGTAATAATGCATTAATTTCGACCAAATTTGATTATCATAAAAACGGTTATTGTGAGTTAATCTTAAAAGATAGACATATACTGTCGCGGACATTTTTTTAGATAATTTAAAGAGGAATAATTATTTCATACATATTTTTTGGGTATCTCGAACGGTTTTTGCAGCGCACGCAACGGAAGCCCTCAAAGATCAATAATTTTCCCCGTTTTTTTCCACATTTTCGGCTGTTTTTTCGCTCCTTTTAGTCGCAACGTATGTACATTAAGGAAGCAATACAGTATTGAGTATTGAGTATTGAGTATATAGCCTAAATCCTTCCTCGATAAATGATCTATCCAACACAAAAAGATTTTTTCAAATAGAACCAGTAGTTCCTGAGTTTAGCGCGTTCAAACAAACAAACAAACTCTTCAGCTTTATAATATTAGTATAGACTAAGCTTAACTTCGCTGTTACAAAATTTAAAATCTAAATAAAACATTTTCCACTGAAAAACCACCTGAACGCTCAACATTAACAAATGCGGCACGTGCCGTCGTAAATTCAAATTATTTAACAAACAAACTTGCCGCATGTGAAATCCTATAATATACAACGCTCGCCACATTTTAAACAAAGTTAGTTTCGTGCGTCTACTTCTTCATTATGAACATGTTTCTCTGTTACAACCTTAGCTCATGATTTAGATTAAAATACACAATGCTTTGATCTAATCCTAATGGTCTATGGACGCCTGCAACACCAGGAGTGTCACGTGCGCGTTGTAGTATTTTGGGAATACCCTAGCAGATACTTGCCAGAGTAACTAAGCGGCAGAAAATTTATTTTCAAGTGTACAATGTATCACACTTTTGATTTGTGTAGATGAAATTTTCAGTAAAAAAGTTGAAAACCCTGTCATAAGTTGGTCTAAGTATGCCTAATGAATTATATCTACCAAATTGCTTAGTGAATTTTTATTAATTTTCTTAATTTTTGCTTTCAGGTATGTGTCAATTTCGAGTATGAAAGAAATCATCAATAGTAGTAAGTATAAGATATTTAGGACATTTGACTTTCAGCAACATGCGTTCATTTCGTGTCTTACGTAGTACTTAACTGTGTGATATCACTTGGTACTAGACTCAGCCTTCGCGAACTGTTATTCTGTTCTTTATACACATAAAATATAGGACAATCTACTTCTATGTATTATCTACAATACAATATAACTTTATTGTCCACATCTAGGACATCACAAAACTGAAATTATAACATTGATAACAATATGGAGCAAAGGCGGACTTATTGCCAAGCAATCCCTTCCAGCCAACCTTTGTACAATAAGAGAACATGATGTAAGGGTGGGCCCAGTAGAATTATAAATAATGTCTACTGTAGATAAATCAACACAGACATATATATAATTTGGGAACAAGGGACAGTCACTAATAAGAAATACATATAATATATATTCTACACGCCTTGAAGGGGGCAGATAGTGCTCCTTAACCTGGCTCTTAAAACTAGTAATAGTTTGAGCCATGCGTACAATTAACAGGCAAAGCATTCCACGGGCGAACAGCCCGTACCGCAAACGACTTGGAGTAAGTCGCAGAAGAGTAGGTTGGAGTATCTACTTGATAGTACCTGAAAAATATAACCCTCCTTCTAGCGCAGACGGGTTAAAAGTCCACAACAGGGTCGCGAGACGAACGTCACAAAAGTTCCCACGAGCTTTTTGTAATGACTAGATTTACTCCAGTGTTTCATTTCCACTGCACGACTTGGTGATTATGTAGATTTGTCTATTAGGGATCTCATTTTGTTGTTTTCTAGACCTTTCTTCGGTGTAATTGGGAGATACAGTCGGTGGCAACCTGACCAACAGATCATTAACGGGAGGTATGAATGGGGCTACATGGTCATATCATTTCTTTTCAAAGTAGCTTTCCTCGTGGGGGTCGTGAGCACCAAAATCCGAATTGGGATTTAATTTCATCTATCTATTCAGGATAATTTCGAAGCTACAAAGACATGATCTGTCCTGCGGGTTGGGGTTTGCCTCTTCCTGGTTCCTGTTATATGTCATTTATAAAATTACACATTAGGTGATATACAGTACTATACAAATATTATTTTTTTATATTATTAATTAATTTACCGTAGCCTATGAACTGCAACACCGGAGGTGTCAGGAGCGCGTTGCCGACCCTGAAGGAATTTTTTCACGCCCTTTTTGAAGGCTCCCATGTTATAGTCACTAGGGAAAACCATGGCAGGGAGTTCATTCCATAATCGCAGTGTACGAGGGAGGAAATTCCGTTTGAAGCGTACTGTACGCGATCATATCACATCTAATACAAAAATCTTTAAAATGTCGACAGACTTTTCGTTTTCGTTTAAAGAGTCATGTAACAACGAAAGTAAGCATACTTTTTTATGTGGTCCACTGTACCTGCGTACAAAAGATTCCAGCAATAGAATTCTAGTTCTTGTTAACCACATAAAAAATGAAGATTCTTCACATTGTCTTATAAACCAATCTCTGCGAAAATTCGCATACTTAAACCTAATAGGAATTCGGTATGACAAAATCACTTGTAATTATCATTAACGACCGTTTTAGATGAAAATGTTGGCACGCGATCTTATTTACTTTCCTCTTAGTCCATTATTTGATGATTTGTATCTAGAAAGATTTCACTTGATGTGACAACGACTTCTTTTTGAATACTAGACGTAATTACCATCATATGGTGAGCGGATCGTTATGGTCCTACTAAGATTGATTAGAAATATTCGTGGAGAGGTATTTTTAGCCAAAGTCCAATAAGGAAGAGGCTCTCAATTCGAATGAATATATTTTTTTGTAATACGAAGAAAATGTCGAATTTTTGGCGTAAGACACAAATAAAGCAAGCTGCACATAACAATTAGACTACCTGGTGGACGTGACACCACGTATTTCTCCAATTCCGCGTTATTTCTGATCTGTTAACAAAAAATTAGAACAACGATTATACCAATAGACAAAGACAGTTATACTGCAGTCAACCAAGAACTATGTGATTAAAAAAATGCAAAGGTTTAGCACTTATCTGCAATAGTTGTGAACTTCTTCATCGGTCCCTCACTGCTGAGCATTGTGACCACATGTGTGTTTCCAAAGAGCGCGATCGGCAGTACGATGGACCTCATTATATAGGCTACTTCTAGTTCCTCTCTTTGAATTGTAGATAAAATTAATTATTGGCTTATCGAAATTTCCCTTGTTTACTGGTCTTGAATCAAGAAAATAAACTTCTATTTCAACTTTTTGCCATGAAAGACAAACAACTGGTTGCGATGGCGGCGGAATCGCTTTAAAACTGAACAATGTCAAGTCTAGTACAACTATATCGTCGACAATTTTCACTGTCATTCGTATGACATTATTAACATGGGTCGCCTCAGAAAAAGCTTAATCTTACCACGACACATCGACTTTTGTATGGGCATGAGAACGTCTGTTTACCATTAACCGTGCTGTTAACATGAGAAGTGTTACTGTGTACTATTTTTACCTGATTGTGGCGAACCAATCTAATCTAGTGCCAAAAACAGTATCGATAGTTTTATTCAATAAGTGCAATAATATCGAAAGTATTAGTATTATCAAATAGTTTATGAGCTATCGATACTATCCTTTTGTACCCATGACACTACGGACTTAAACTATGGTAACTAGTGTAAAAGGTATTATTTACACCTGGTATTACTATCGATAGTCATGTTGATATTCTAAGTAGTTTTCCAGTTAAAACTATCGATGGTACACTAGTTTGAGGTGTTTAGAGTTTAGTGCAGTATCTAAACTAAAATTCGTCATGATGTTGTCTTATTTTCGATAGTAGAAGAAATAAGAAAATGTGTTTGATAATACATTTAAAAATATCTTTCCTCAACTAGACTCCGCTGCTGGTGGCAAGGGGGCTGGCTGCTTTTTCGTCCAAATTAGACCAGAGAGATAACAAACATAGCCAGTGTCTTAAGAGCGTATGTAGAAGCTCTGTCTATTGATATGAAATCCTTAATGTTGAAAGAATAGAGGTACTTATTGAGCTATTTATGCATAATCTAGCTATGTGCCTTCAGGGCCACTTCGTTATCAAAGGAAGGTCGTTTTGTTTTAAAAGTACCAAATGGTTAATTAAGAAGTTGCATTTTACTTTTAATTCTAGGAACATGAGATCATTAAACTCGACGCTTTGATCTATATGTATATTTCTTTGAAACTTTTTCTTTGACATTTAAAACTAAGTATAAGTATTTAAAATTAAGTATATTCAATAGCAAAGTCAATATTTACAAAGTACAAGTAACAAACAACTTTTGTCGTAATTCATCGAAAAAATGTCCGACTAATTTCCAACCGGTTATAAAATTCGTTGATTTTGCAAAAGACAGAGAAATAAACTTTATTCTTACCGGGATATATCCCGAGACTTCTCTTTTATCTTTTCTTGTAATGTAATACTTTTTGAAAGGCAACATAATTTCCCAACCATTTGACAGTGGAAAATTTTAAATAAGGAAAGTGATAATCCAGTATTCAGTAAGGGGCGGTAAAAAAATTAAACACCCCTCAGCAACGGCGGTAATAGAAAAGGGAGGAAGCCCCTACTACGAATTCTAAACGAAATTCGTCGTATCGTATCGAGAGCCAGGAGTCCTATCTTTGAGATATATCATTGACTCAAAACCGGCAAGTCGAATGATTTTCGTTAGAGTTCGAATGATTTTCATTCGAATCACCAGTTTTATTCAAGCAACTAACTAGCCGGTCGTTCCAATTATCGCTGGAGAGACGAAGCGTGAAGGACCTGCCGACCAGCTGGCTGACTGCCGAGATTGCGCTGAATATGGAATAGTGGAGATCTCT
The DNA here is from genome assembly GCA_947363495.1 of Euzophera pinguis. NCBI lineage: Eukaryota > Metazoa > Arthropoda > Insecta > Lepidoptera > Pyralidae > Euzophera > Euzophera pinguis. The sequence goes on along the minus strand of OX376178.1, from coordinate 8,579,228 downwards.
TGTGTCTGTTTCTCTTTCACTACCTAAAGATTGACTGGAAGTCGGGAAAAATTCTTCTTCGTCGTGTCGATGACTTTAACATTTTTTGAGCCCAATACGCTGCTACAATGTTGCGTCTGCCTGCTACACGCAGCAGGGCACAGTGGACACACCAACATATGCAGAAAAACGTTCGTTGGAAGGGCATCGACACGCAAAGATGAAGAGTAGTAGGGGTTCAAAGTTTGCCCTACTAAGGGGATTCCAGTAATGGGCAACTGTGTTTTATTGGAATAGGGAGAGAAGCCACTTGTGTGACGATTTATATGAAAAAGGTGTTTTTTTGGATGCAATATTGGGATTGCACATGCTAGTGTGTGGAGTAGTGCCGTAGTTAGGCAAATTCTTGTAAGCATATAAAAAGCAAGACTATAGCTTACTTTATTATTTTGAATTTGAATGTTGAAAGGGACTGGGAGAGAGAATATGTATTCCAAAATACGTAAAGTTTTCTTCTGCATGAGGGATTCTACTGTATTCACAGAAAATTTAATGTATAAAATCGAGGTGTTTTTATTGACCAAAACACTAGTGTCAGATTTTCTAAGATGCCTGAACACTGTCTAGACTTATTTTAACTTCCAATTACGCATCTAGCGATAACTATGAAAATCGGTCTTTCTATGTCTTCCGAAGCCCAAAAAGCTCATGATAACATTGGCTCCGATGCCGGATGGAACATGCCACTATTAGGCCTCAAACTGGATAGCGATATGTGAGACGACGGTGACTGCGGTACGATCTAACGTATAGATTCTTATTGAAATGGACTAGATGGCAGCGGCGCGCCCGATCCCAAACACGTCCTCTCTCTTGGTAGCTTAACATGTTACAAACACACGCGTATCTCTGGACTATCGACCTCCTCAATGACTTGAATGATGAAGTGAATGAACCTCCAAACCATATCATCAAACATGACTTTCTAACATAGTATGTAAATGTATATCATACCACAAACGATCACCGCAGAGCTGTTATAGGGAAATCCCATAAGTATCAGCATTGTCAAAGACGTGAGCTGTGGGATTCGAACCCATTTACCTCTATTGACATGCGGGGAAAGTGTTTTGCTCATATGGATCAGCAGGTCTAAAATGGCCACTTTGAGCAATTCATCAAAACGAATCATTTCGTGAATTGCGAAGCTTAGCAATTCTGCAAATTTTGACATTGACGTTTCAACTCTAATTCAATTAATTTCGTGATTCATTTCTTGAATCACTTCTCGTTTGAGTATTGCTATATTAATAAAACAAAAATAGATTTTAAAATTTTAATATTTTTATTGATATTTATAATTCTACAGTAAATTAATGATGGTAAATCAACATTATTGGTTAGAAAAACTTATTTAACTAAAAACATCGTAAAAGTACGCACGCTATGCAAAAATAAAAAATATTTTTACGCCTGGCAATAAGGTAAAGTAGTTCACGAAAAGTAAGCCATTTTGCGACTTTCCGTCAAACAGCAGAATTGCCATGAAATGATTCATTTCATGAACTGCCAAAATGTGGCTATTTTAAGATTTGCAATGATTCATAATATGATCATATTGTAATTCGTGCAAAGTGGCCATTTTAGATCCACAGAACGTACTAAGTAAATCATCACAGAGAGTCATATAGGAAGTAATGATTATAGGAAATGATGAGTAAAAGATGAGTAGGTATTTTGGAAAGAGGAAATTTTGTGAATTGTTAATTAGAGGATATATATATATATATATTAAAAATTTTAAAAATTATAGTATGTATTATATATTCCAGTTTGTTACGTATATGACAATCAAATCAGTAAGTTTTGTCTTCTAAGGTGACACGACATCGATCGTATCGTAACCCACTTGATATGATGATGTTGAGCCACTGTGGCATTTCTATCTAGCTTATTCGTGTTTAAGAAGACAGAATGATTGGCTGTGTCAGCCTGACTGACAACGCATACAACCATTCTGGTCGCAGTGTAGAAACTGTTACCAGTTTGAAAATAATAATAGGTAACAGTTTCTTCACTGCGACCAGGATGGTTGTATGGGAATGGCGGCAACACACCTGGGTCATGATGATTGTTGCCAGGTGTCCTGTTTTGTGCCGGACGTCCCGATTGTCAGGGGTCTGGGGACGCGTCCCGATTAGTACCTGATCGGGACGCTAAATGTTCCGATAAATCATAAATAAAAATTAAAAAAATCATAGAAAAATGTATATTAATCAAAAATATAATTTTAATAATAAAAAAAAATACTTACGTTATTACGATTTTATTTTATAATTTCTACTAGTCCAGCAAGACTGATTACTTGTTATGTAAGATTAAATACATATTTAATTTAGGTAATATTATACTATACTTGCACTAGTAGTTTAAAACGCAATAAATTAAACCCTGATTTAAAAAACCTTGTTTTTTTGTTTGTCCCTATCTGCAACCCTAAATCCCGATTTTTTGACCTCATGTACCGATTTAAAACAAATCGGACCTGGCAATACTAGTCATGATGCTGTTGGTCTGGTTTCACGGTCATGTGTTAAGAATGTAGTTACAGGCAGTCGCTTTATAATAACCACCATATCTAGGAGGCTTACATTAATGAAAGAGTTAACAACGCTCTGAAGCGCAAGTTAAATCAATGTAACTAAGAAACGAAATAAGACAATCGATTAGAAAGAAAGAACTGAATCAAACCCAAAACACAATATTAAAATTTTCTTCCTTACTTACTACAGTGGCTCAAAGTGGATCTTGACCTCTTATATATGTTATCCAACAAAGTTAGAAAATTCGACAAAAACCGTATAATTTACCCAATCGAGAGTCATGGTACAGACTACTGTTGGATGACGAAGCGAAATGATCATTATTTGATGATCATGACCTCTGTATTTACTTTTGTCTGTCCATAACTGTTCATGTTTCAACGGTATCGGATATTCGATATCCGTGACTGGGATCGACCTACGATGCCGCAAACCGCATCTAGATGTGTAGAGTATTAGTATTAAATTTATTGTTAATTGAACTTTCTTTTATGTTAGTATTCACACGGTCTTTAGATGTTTACAATACAATACAATACAAATACTCTTTATTGCACCTTTCACAAAAACAATATGGGTTTTCTGGATGTTGTCTCACCGCCACTGCCTTTTCTTTGAGAAATGGTTTCGATTCGTCTAAATCGATACTAATCCATCCATATCACTAGATGTTTACTGGATCAGGATGGTGTCTCAACGCTCTTTTTCAAAGAAATTATGCTGCTTTATCTGATCCTTCCAAAAATCTGAATACGAATGATTGTAACACTAATAGCAGCTTAATAGCATTATGACTTCACTGCGAATAGCATAACAGCTGAACCTTAAACTATGACCTCAACTTGTCATTTTACAAAGTTCATTGCCCTTTGCTATGTAAGACGCTAAGCTCATTAACAGCAGGTGTTACTTTCAGTAAACGGGCCTTTGAGTTTACACTTAAAATGTATATTTGCAAGTTTTTGTTTAGTTTTTATAGTTATTTCTACAAAAAAAGCTTAGCGATTAGCTTTAGCTCGAATATCTTCTTCTACTTAGCGAGTCGACTCTGGCTGTTATAAACTTCAGAGGACCAAAACTCCGCCACCGACAAGGCATTATCGGTGGCGTCGTAGAGGTCCCTGAGCGTGCAGGTGGCTGGGCACACAGAACACGACAGGAGATGCTTCCTGGTTTGGGGAGAGACACCGCACTGGCAGGCCACCTCAGAGCTGTAGCCTCACCTGAACAAGCTTTCCTTACTGCCTGAGAGAGTCCGGAGTCTGTTTAAAGACTGCCATGTAAGCCATGGCAGGTCATGTCCAGAAGAGAGGCACTCCTATAGCTCGAATACAGAAACGAGGAAAAAGAGGGTTATTGTTATCAGATCAATTGAAGAGCTCGTTTGCTCCCTCTGTCCCTAGAATTCCTTTCTTCCTCCATGACAACTGTATTTTGTAATCGGTAAGGTACCCGTGAAGATTTAAAATAGTTCGAGTGGCCGATTATGTCGAAATCGAACCAAAATCATTCAAAGCTTCGGTTTTTTATTCTGAAAAATAGCCCTTGCGGTCATGGGTTGGTTTTGGTAAATACGTTCTTGTGTTTTGCAGTTTGCGCGATCGGCCCCCAGATCACGTTATTCGTGGAAACAAACACCCAGTATCACTTATAGATTGGCTTTGCAAAGCTCAGAAAGCTGTGATGTTTCAATGAATCCGTTAAAAGATGAGTTACTGTTTATATGTGTATGTATGTGATGAGCTGATATAATTATCTGGGTTAAGTGTATGTACAAGTTCGATCCGGATAATGTGGACGTTGTTAAAGGACAAATGTTTATTGTGTAAGTAGATGTCCAAAGGACGTCTCAATGTTATGATGCTCTTCTTCGTTCAAGCGTGTTTCATAGTTTCGCCCTCAGCTTATGCTTCAAACCCTTGAGTACGCTTTTAATCACGTCCACGATTTGGCGGTACTGGTTATTGTAATGGAGCAGACTGCGGAGCGAGGCCAACACCGTAAAAATTTTCAGGCTGCTTAAATCATATGACACAGCCTAACGACTACCATCTATCGATAACAACCGGGTTCCGGGACCAAATGACTTCCGAATTACGGAACATGAATTGTAGCACAGCAACGCAATCAAATCTAAGATGGCGTCACAGTTCCAAGCCCACGTGGCCAACCAGATGTTCCGTGGCATTGATAACGGATAGACGATGCGAAGGATACTGCATCTCATTAGTTGACAGGAAGCAGGCGCAAAAAGTGGCGCGGAGTCATCGAACTGCCGGCACGGTTGTTTGTTGTGATGGGGAACTGGTCTAGTATCGATATCGATGGTGCTAATGTGATTTCGCATGATGGTGGTTCTCTATCTCACTTTAGCTTCTTTCGGCCGTGAGGATGTAGATGTAGGCCTCCTTCAGTCTATGCAATTTCTCTCTGCCTTGGGAAATCAAACATGAATTGTGTAGCACAACAACACAATCAAATCTAAGATGGCGCCACAGATACCAGCTCACGTGGCCAACCAGATGCCCCGCGGCATTGTTAACGGATAGACGATGCGAAGGATACTGCATCTCATTAGTTGACAAGAAGCAGGCGCAAAAAGTGGCGCGGAGTCAACGAACTGCCGGCACGGTTGTTTGTTGTGATGGGGAACTGGTCTAATATCGATATCGATGGCGCTGATGTGATTTCGGATGTTGGCTATTATTCTCTATCTCGCTTTAGCTTCTCGACCACGAGGATGTAGATGTAGGCCTCCTTCAGTCTGCCATCTCTCTGTCTTGGGCAATCTCAATCCACTTCACACCTGCTGTTCTTCTAATTGCCCATTGCATATGTGGTTTGCGTTTTTCACCCCAAGCTGTCCTCAAACCTAAATACTGTAATCAAACTTTTTTGGACGTCTAAAAATAGACTACCCTTTACCGCGTTATCTGTAAACCTGTGCAAGTCACCCAGCGTACTCACTTACTACAGATAACAAGTATTTCGAATGTATACGTTTCCGCCGGGCTAAGCTGAATTTCAAAACTAGATCTCCTCCAGTTCACTAAAGGGCAAATTGTCCTGAATCTGCAAAATTTTGGGAAGTCATGAGTGCTATTTTTGAGACCTATGACTCACTTGAATGAAACAGTCGAATGAAAATAGATTAATAATATCGATAACAGGGGATCGCAGAACATCACACCACTAGCGGCGACCGCGCGTGACGACGCAAACCACGATCTCAGATCACCGCGCTATATCTACGGTGTACGGAACCTTATAAAATGCACGTATGGTATTTTATGTGAACACATTTCGTCATTCGCTCCGGGTAATTTGTGTGTCGAAAAATGTTACGCGTCATCGTTCCATTCGAAAAACAAATGTTTTTTTTAATATGATTTGGCTGATATGCCTATGTGGTAATTAGGGTACTCTGCTTTTAATACATTTGCTGGCATATTTATGAAGATAAATAATCTTCCTACATGTTCCAGCCAAGCCTATTTAAACCATGTTTAATTGCCTGATAAGGGAAGTGAAGCTTGCGGCGATGACGTAACTATTAATTTTAAATGCATTCGAGTTCCTGTAAAAATAATGAGTCAATAATAGCAAGTAAATCAATTAAAGAAATGAATAAGCATAGATATGGTCAAGTTAAGATTGGCGATGTCAACAGAACAATGAGGTTGACTGGATATAGAAAATGACTTAAGTGCTAATAAGTGTCCGCATTGAGGTTTGAAAATTCTTATGCCTATGTCTAGCAGTGCACTGACTGGGGCTGAAACGATTATGATTGGGATCCAAACCCTTTTAAGGAGAAGAGAGATAACCATTACGCAAAAGAGTTAGAATGAACGTCAATTTATTTCGTATACCTGTCGTAGTCACATTAAGCGTTAATCAAAAGGCGATCGGAAACCTAAAAACGGCTAATCGATAGTTCGTTCAACTGTATAAAAAAAATATAGTGTTTATCACTTGTAGAATAGCAACAGCATAGATGACAACTGCGTGAAGATGTCCACTGCGTGAAGATGTCCACTGCTGGTCAAACTTTCCGCAAAGCTTTTTACTCTAAAAGCAGTTCATTATTAAACTCGCTTGTGTGTTTAAGGAGGGAGAATAGATTACACTTAAGCAGACACTTGCGCCTTGGTCACAGCCTGGAAAGACTTATAATTGTCAAAGTTTTCAAGTTCTTTTGAAATGATCTGCTGCAACTTGGAAAACATTGAAAAAGGCATTACATCACATAACATTCCGAATCCAGAAGATATCAGTTCACTGTTTACCCTTTCAAAGTTCATTGAACTTTCAAAAACTACGACAGATGAAAACGAAACGCATCTAGGTGCGTATCGTACTATTCCTATTGGAGAAAGCCGTCAAAGGGAACAAACAATGCACCGAAATGCACCCTTTGTCTGGATGCACTGAGCTGGCGTATTTTAGAACTCTTTTGTTGGTGTTTCGATGTTTTTTTTTTCACGGATCATTTGTCTGCGTTCATTGCTAGGTATTTTTTATTTTTTAGTTAAAATGTCCGGCGATTCACCACTTTGCTTATCATCGTCATTAGTGTGACATCAGTCGCGCGTAATCTTCAATTTGTATTATTTGAAGGTCCTCTCTTTTCATCTTCGATTATGTGTGTCACTGATACATTGGGCCAGTCAGATTGTATTTTTTTTGGGTTTATACTCAAAGTGTAATACGGGAACCTATTACTAAGACCACGCTGTCTTTCTGTCAATAGGCCACAGAATAGGTAATTCCTTCCTTAGTTTGTGACTAGGTGTATCTCATGAACCGATAGTTAGACAATTGAAACTTTCACAGATGATATATGATACATTTCTGTTATTAAAAACTTAAAATCTACTACGTCATTGTTTACATTGGGTAAAGTAATTGATATCACAGAGAAGTAGCATAGCCTGCGGGCTTGTGAATTTTCAACATTAGCAACGTCGTCTAGACAAGACAGACGTACATTTGCTGCATAAATAAAAACCTTTGTAAAGCTAGTTATATCTAAATGCTATCTGCTATCGGGAATGAAAAAAATTGGATCGGATCCGGATACATTTACGTGACTTCCGAACCTCAGACAGAATTATCTATTATCAGACAATCAGGTGATTCAAGCCTGTATGTAATGTCTTATCCAAACTGTAAACAAAGTATTCTCCCCGTGGGAATCGAACTCGCCTGTTTCGGTTCTGCGGGCAAACGTCCATATTATTGGACCAAAACCCCTGGTAAAAGCTAGTACAGTTACGAGCATTAACATGTATGTATATGCATTGGTTCTTAAGTCATGTAAGAAACAAGGTCTAAAATTGAATAAAATTGTATATGTGTTAATGCAAGTGACTGTACATAGAATAGCAAGTCAAGACTGTGATCGGCCTAAAACTTGCGCTTAAGGGTTGAACCATCCCGAGGTTATTCACCCGTTGAAACGATGCCAACAATGCACTTTTGCCCCGATCGCTATTGTTGACATGTTGTCGGTTCAAATGTCGTAAAACTTGTTTCATTAATGGCAACAACCACAGATTTTTTTTATTTAAACGATTCTCTCCTCAATCGTCTCTTCATTTACTGGAAAATGATTAATAACGATATAGTTTTATAAAATAAATAAAATATTTTAAACTTATCTTTGTTTGTTAATAAATAATTTTTTCACAACATGCAACATCTATTTACATTTGATTAAGTAATAACTACACGCCTTCTTTGTTTCTTCTCTGTTTATTTCTCTATAATTGAGACATATCCAATATTGTTATTGATATAACAGTTTATACTGCTCCCTTCATTTTCGCAGACGCCTCGTCAATCAACCAATAATGGACAGTATATTTATTCCAATTTGAAAGCTCTGGGGAGTGTCTTCGATATGTCTCCTTGTTAATATGAGTTTTTCGTACATTTCTGTCTGTTGTTTTCGAACCCTGTCAAAAAGGGAATGTTTTATTTGTAATAGAGCCCTTTCACATCGCACTCTCATACTGATGAGCAAAATAAAATACTATTCTATAATTTACTAAAAACTTGCTCTTAGGCGGACTTAATGCTAAAATCATTATCTAATAGTCAACCTTTGGGTAAAGCAGATAGCTTAGCACGAATCTTCTGCAAGCTTCCTGATATAATTTCTGTAAATTATGAAGAAAAACGAAGCTATATTCGTTGTTTAGAAATAATCCTATAGGCGTAATCTCTCTCTCTCTCTCTTTTAGATATGTGAGAATCTTTGCTACTTTAGTAAATGGAATAACGTGTTACTTTGCTGATTTCAAAGTCGCATGTATTTATCCCTCCATAACCAAAATGTATATCATTAAATTTGAATCTAATCATACACTTCTGCAATCCTAAACCCACGCACCCACACCTACAAAAAGGTAGGAGTACTATAATTTTCTTTACTCATATGTCCCATTCAATTTGTATGCAAAGAGTCCGCTCCAAATTACTCTTCAACATACAAAATTGTACGTAACAAGACGTTCTCATTTGCACGCATTCTCGTAAAGAAAACATGTATTCATTATGTCTTATTGTGATTCGTGCCGCAACTCTCGAGAATGGGGTCCCTCGAGACGTGAATGTTAAAAAATTGTAAGGCTTCAGCATTTTAGCGATTGCTATATTGTAGCAAAAAGGGGGTAGACAGACGATCTTAGAGATTTTGATTTGTAGGGTAACAACGATCGAGAGGATTGAAAACATACATCTCTATAGGCTAACGATACATTTGATGTTTAACTGGCATCCTTGAACCACGAATTGGACAGAGAAAATCATCATCATCATAAAGGGAGCTGGGCTCTTGTCGGTGAAGCTTCTTCCATTCGTCTCGATTATTAGTGAGATCCTGTAGTTCTTGATATGTTTACTTTCTCCTGTATTTGATTCATGTAGCTATGCCTTGGTCTATATGGACCCCTTCTTCCTTTTATATTTTCTTTGATGATGGTTCTCATGATGTCATCGTATCGAATCGAAAGCCCTTAGAAGTTTCACCTTATATTTTCAATCACCCTCAAAATGCTTTTCTTTGCTCTTACTCTTGTTAACACTTGTTCAGTCAGTGTTTGTTAGTCTTTTAGTCGGCAGTGAAAATAATGGAAAGAAAATAAAATTAGTTAAACACAGATCACTAAAAGATCGGTATGTAAATGCTCTTATGATATTTTTTATCCACAAGTGAATACAGGTCCATAATACCAGTGGCACTTTCAAAGATGTTGTTGAACCTTCGTTAAATACTTACAAAGAACCGGCCTCAAAAGAGATATTATTCTTTAACGAGGAACTCAATTGGCGATTTACCAAGTAAAGCACAGCCCTTTATAAGAAGCTACTCATAACCATTTGGGTTCCAGTCTTTATGCAAATGAAAATGCGGTTTGTAATGTAGCAGTTTGGTAAGTTGGCGGTGATTTGGCCGCGTTGGACAGTTTAGGAAAGGCAGTATTAGGGACAACGGTTACACCGGATTACTATACAAGCAGACAATACTTTGACAAATTTAGATTTTATTAGCACATTGACAAGGATAGAAAATAAAAGTGATATTAGGAGCCTTATTTTTGATACGCAAACGACTCACTCAAAATCGATGAGTCGAATGATTTTTGTTCGTAATCAATGATTTTAATCCGTCACAATCGGTGAGTCGAACGATTTTATTCCACAAGATGTTTCCCTCAGTTCCGCCTGCGTCAATAAGTAGCCTATGTTTGACCCCGGGTCTTTAACTATATTCATACCCAATTTCATCAAAATCCGTTCAGCGGTTTGGCTGTGAAAGTTCATCTTATGGATCTGACTTGGCTTATCGGTACGAGCTGTGTTTTCAGCTACGATATTTACTCTTGTTAACTCGTACTTAAGTGAATCTGTAATTCAACAACACGCTTAAACGTTTTATAATTTCGTCCGTCGAGTTGATAGTCGATATCCTTGGTAACGATATTCTTCAAATGGGTCACGGATAATGGGTTCTGTATCGATTTCTTTCGATCAGAAATTGAAGTGTATATATCAAATGTCTCAAAGATGGAACATCCATACTAATTTATTTTATTTATTTATTATAAATGCGAAAGTGTAGTATCTGTAACGGTTTCGCGGCTAAACATCTGGGACAATTTTAAAAATTAAGTTATCTTTTGACGCAGGCGAAACTGCAGGAAACAGCTAGTATGTCTATGAAATGGTATTTTTTTATCTGAAAGTAGTGTTAACTAGATCAGTAAATTGTTCTAAACAGATGATAGGATCCAGGTCCAAATTGCTAACTTGATAGTTACGATGTAAGCTAAGCTGCCAAATAGTGTTCTGGCAGCGGCATCAGGTTTGCGAAGTAATAACAGTTTAACTTGTCCTCGAAACTAAATCGGAGTTTCTTCAGTATCATTCTATCTATCGATACTAAGCTGATACTAATATGTTATAGCGTATTCTCAGTAGGCTAGTTTCCTAAAAAAATATAATTCATCCGTCAGTTAGATTATCAAAAAATATTGGACTTATTTTTTCTTATGAAATTTAAGCAAAGAATAGTAAAGATAAGGCGCGTTAAAGTTCCGTATGACGTCACAGTGTGCTACAACTTTTTCGCAACATGTGACGTCACGAGCCCCCACTCCTAAACTTTGAAGCGTTAATGGTTATATCTTTATAATTTATCGCTCAATTGACAAAAGAAAAAATACGTCATTAATATATTTGATTCCCCGAATGACGGACTAATTTTAATGTTATTCTTTTGACCCAGGAAACTAGCCTATTTACGTACACGACGAGGACGAGGATAATAATAGGTTCGTAGAAGTTGTCCAGGCGGTTGGGAAGATGATATTTAAATCCTACCCCGAAACCAAACCTCAATAACTCTCGCCTCAGACCTGATAGCTAAGCGACGGTTCATGGCACTGCAGACCTCAAGACGCCGACGTCGATCGGCAGCTGAATAGACAATTAGATTATGGATAAGCGTGATTTGTCACAAATATAGTAAAGACTCGTGAATCCATGCCAGCATGCTCTAAAGTGGTATTTTGCATGTTACTGAGACCAGCAATCGGATTCTTAACTTGGCGTTATCTCAGTTGCATCATCAGCTTCAACTAGGACTAGTGTAAAAAATCTCTGGTTCCGAGACTCCAAGTGGATCTTGGTCTCCCAAAAAGAGAGAGCTCCAGTTTCTTACATCTACTCATTCATTCATAAATTTAAGAGCTAGGCTCTTGTTGGTGGAGATTTTTATATATTCCCTATTACTTGCCAATTCTTTAATTTCTTGAAACGACATCTAAATCTGAAGCAAATTACATAGGGCGCACTATAAGTTTCCGGAATGAATATGAAAAACCAAATATGGGTATTAAAAGAAAACATTTATCATTGGAATTTGGACAAAACAAAAAACCAACATTCCGTGCATTTGAAATTAAAACACATTCATGTTTGCGTTTCATTACACACACGAGCAATTATGAAACCGGTTACCCTACTTGCCTATTTATGGTATCGAGTAAAAATAAATCGAGTAATATCGTTTCAGCATAATATCGAGTGCAGAAACAAAACGAGTCGCGTTTGTTGCGAAACGAATTAGATACACTTGCATTTATTGGCTGCGGTGTGTTGGTGCAAGAGGAAACAGGATAGCGATTTGTTTAATATATAATTTGCATCTCTATTTGCAAAATATTGTATATTTTGCATTCCCATTTGCAATACCTGTAAAAGGTTACTAAGTTGTAAGCACATATAATTACTTAAGATCACTTTGTAACACTTAGTATGCCAATAAATAAAATTGAAATTGAAAAAAAAAAGTTTTTATTTTATTATTCCGGACTATTAGTTTATCCCTTCTTTTAGACGTACTACGGCTTTTGTAGCGGTAATTGCAGTTATTATTATTATTATATTAACTAATACAATTTATGTGCATATTTCCATTATTATTATTATTTTTTTCTTTTGTCTTAATTGTAATTTATCTTATAACTGAGGCATCCGCGTAAGACCAGTGTCGAGGCTCAGGCCCCGACTTATGCTGAGCGGAGACCTTTTTGGTACTACACATGTTTTATATTACTGTACTTTTAAAATTTTAAGTATTTATGTTTAGTAGTACCAAATAAACATTTTTTCTTTCTTTCTTTCTTTCTTTCTTTCTTTTTCATGTCATATTGGTTCATCGGTACAGGAGGTTCTATTTTTAAAGAGGTGTTAATATTACGACCATCAAAAGATGTAAGTTTCGTGGGTATTTACTATTTTTGGTAGTATGAAGTGATTTTTTTGCAGTTGTATTTGCCTAGATCTAGTAGTGCATTAAACATATAAGTCTTTTTTTTAAATCTGTAACTCAATACTTATCACACCGTTCATTTAAAATTTAAGTTGAACGATTTAGGTCGATGGATCATGACTCACTAATTAATGTGTATGTGTACCTATATAAACTCGGAATCTCAAAAACTACTCGATTTGTGAAGCCATTTGGCTCTTATATGTATTTTTTTGTGTTAGGAGAGCTAAGAACGGGTTTAATAAATTTCATCGAGACCTGAGACACGAATACTTATTCACTTTCTGCGATGGCTCAATGACAAAGATTATTTATTTATCTTGGCATTCATACACTAGAGCAGGGTTTCCCAACCTTTTTTACATCAAGGCTCCCCTGATCACAAATAATATTTTCATGCATGGGGGGCGCGCCCCCTGGTTGGGAAACCCTGCACTAGAGCTCTCCAAAGTTCCCTGCTCAGCGCAACCTTTCGACAGCTCTTTGAAGGTATTCCAGACTTATTTATTTTAAAAATCGAAACACGCTAAACAGAGACGATAAAGACATTTATTTTTATAACCAATCACTCGAGTCTCTCACTTGTACCACGCCGAAAGGTCACAGTACCGCTACGCTAGCCCCTGCGGCGCCGCGTGCGCTCAATGAATGCAACTACCTTTACATGTAATGTATAGTAACTGTTATACATACAGTATAAATACTCGTATGTTTGCTTGGATACTTACCAAATTCGAACAGTCTCTCGTATACCACGGGAACAGTACTTTAGGAAATTGTGGTCAACGTCTTAACGTGCCTTCCGAAGCACGAATACATCTTTATTATAACACAATCAGGTGATTCAAGCCTGTAATGTCCTAACCAAATTGGAAACAACTAAACAAAAAAAAAACCTTAACCACTGCACCACAGAGGCAGTATTACTAATTCTGCCTAGAAAGGTAGGTAGCCCTAATTTCCACCCGCTGAAACTTCAGTAAGAAATGTCTGATAGTGTTGTTGACAGCAAATTCTGAATGTAGACAGACACTGAACTTGCTACATTTATATTTGCAAGCAGCAGACAGTCAGACATTTTTTGAAGGAGTTTTATTTGTATTACGATCCAAAAAATTATTGACAACCCTGATGTGGTTGATATGTGGATCTAATCGACCGGGTCGTGAACAGTAATGACATTTAGTGTCGGGTGTCTAAATTACTTGATAATTTGTAAATAACGTAGTACTGCTATTTTCTGTAAGATGGATATCATTATGGGTGGAGCCACGGCCGAAACCAAGCACCCTGCACGTCTGCCTTCCGCCCCGCGTAGCCTCACAAATACTTCTTACAAAAGGCGTATTATGACATCTCCTTTTTGTAATTGCTCCGTGGCACTACCCTTCAGTACTTGGCTCCATGCCATGTTTGAAGGAATAAATAAATTATTCTTATTCTTGATAAGCATTCGCTACGGATATCGAGCTCCTCAAAAAATTTACCTCTTCAACCTTAATCCGTCTTTCGCCACATCGGATGCGAGTTTCACTGTTCAGCCATGCAATAGATCCGCTCGCTCGCCCGCAGGAGATTGACCAATCGGCTTGTCTTTTTTTTCGTGAAATTTGGTATCGTACACAGACATCTTTATTATAATCTTGTAATGTTAAATTGTAAATTAAACAAATATTTAATGGCGAGGGCTAGGTTGTATCAGAAAGAACATGAGTAGGAAGGGCGTTGAGAGGAAAATGGCTAGAGATAGAGGGAAGTGGAAGAACTAACATACTATGCCGGCCCCACATAACAAAGTGAGACGAGGTAAAAGAGAAGAAGATTTAAGGAGGAGATCCCATACAACAAATGTGATTTTTTGCGGTTTTATTTTATTCATACTAGCTGTTGCCCGCAGCTCCGCCTGCGTCAAAAAGTAGCCCACGTTTGACCCCGGGTCTTCAACTGTATTCATACCAAATTTCATCAAAATCCGTTTAGCAGTTTGGCCGTGCAGGTGTAACAGACCGACAGACAGAATTTCGAACTTATGATATTAAGTATCCAATATGTCCAAAACAATTCTAACCTTGCCTGTTCTTTTGGAAGATATAGAAGCCACTATTATGCCACTGCAAGCCTCATAAATAATGTCTTTCAATAGAAATTCCTTTACCACATTTTAAATAGACATGTGAATGGATCAGCTGAGCAAATAAGTGATCATTACAGCAACAGACGATACGCCGACGCAAAGTTACTTAGATACGACATCAGTACGAATGACTCTGTTGTGTTCTGTTAGTGTCCATTATGTGAATCCCTTTTCTCCCTATGCCTAGAGCACAGTTATTACAATATTACAATTGGGTATTCTACTAATTTTTATTTTTTCTTTCATATCAATATTTTTATTTTCAGAAACAGAATTATGAAGGAATTTTTGTAATCCGTTCAAAAATAAATAATTTATAAGCCTTTGAAATTCGGTGGAAGAAAAGGATGCACTGTGTGAGCTGTGACGTCACTGCCACTCGGGTTCGTGCGTACAAAAGAGATAGCAAGACGTCCCCACCACGCTCCCACTTTTCTTTTAGAAAAAACTTTAAAATCGAATTACTGGCTTAACCAATTTTGTTGTTGTTTTCAGAATCGGTTCCTTTTTAGTGTATATTTTGTTTAGTATAACAATAGTTACCAAGTATGAATACAGTCAAGTAGCCTATATAAGTGGACCCTATTAAACAAATAATAAGCATTTTTTTTAAAATTGAAAACGAATAATGTGTTTATCATCATGCACGTCATTGTAATCTCTACACTAGGCTCGGTCTGTATCGCAACGATCTATAATATAAGCTATTTAGTTCCTGCTGCTGGGCAAAACCCTTACCGCTTTGTTTCCATACCTCCCGATTCGTTTAATTGTTACTCTCTATTATTTTTTTTACAACTAAGTAGCCAAACAGGCGTACAGCCCACCTGATGGTAAGTGGTTACGTAGCCTATAGACGCCTGCAACACCGGAGATGTCACGAGCGCGTTGCCGACCTGTCCACTGTCAGCACAGCGACCCCTTTGGAGCCTGGCGACCCTACTCACCAGCAGGAACACAACACTGCATCACAGTGATAATTGGCTGCGGTCTTCCGTAGGGTGGACGTACTTACCCAGACGGACTACTCCTTACAAAATGTCCTACCTCTCTTAGAGACTCTTTATCAAAATCGCTAGTCATTAGTCCATCTTTCTATAGGTCTGTCCTTTTCCTTCGCCCAACTGGAGTCCAGTTTGTATTAATATATGCCAATCTTTCTGATTGAACATCTTAACAAACTCTGGATCTACTGATTGCATTTGAAAATAGGCTCGTCCGTGTCGTATGTCACTATCAACAGGTAAATACTTCGAGCGAAACTGCGGAGTACAGCTGAGAACAGAAATCATGATTCAGAAGAAGTACAGCGGATCACGTAAATATAGTGCACGTATGTAAGGTTTTCAATGTGGTCTTCGTTTCCTAAACATATGCACCGGTTACGTGTAGTTGTGTCGAATATTTAGGACCCGTGCCAAGTCCTTTATTACCTCAGGGTTTTGCCTTAGTGACCCATTGTTTAAATAATAAATGATAATTACGAGTACATTACATTACGTGCGGTCGGTGCCAATGCCAGGCATCAAAGGGGAATGAACCTTTCGTATTCGAACAACTGTACCAATAATTATGTAATGACTCGAACCGTAAAATTGTTTGGTGTGTCGATTGTGGCTTTTGGGGTTCCGTACTGAAAGGGTGTAAAATCTTTTTCTTTTCGTGTCGATCGCTCAAACTCGGACATTGTTTTTCCAGAAACATGCCACCTCTATGCCGCTTTCCGTGACCGACATTAGGTCTCGTTTTAGGGTTAAGACGGGAATCTTTAGATAACATCTTGTAACTAAAGCATTTTGTAATTTATATTTCGCAATCCGTACGTCTGTTAGTGGTCTGGATTGTAATAGGTAAATTAGAGAACTAGATACATTTTGGAATATTAACAAGCTTCTTATTTATAAGAGGCCTTCGGACCCTAAATCCCGATCCTAAATTTTACGGCATTGGTTATTTCTCTATGCGACTGTCGTCTGGTCCTCCATCCGTAAAAGTTTTTACTAGACAAATAGAAAGATGATACCATTGTACCATATTAGGTATTAAAGTTTGAAATAAATAAATGATCCGGGGTGTCTTAGTGGGCGCTTTGGAAGGCACGTTAAACCGTTGGTCCCGGCCGCCATTTGGTGGTCGTTTAAAGGAACCACGTCATAGGCCGAGAGGCGGTTCCGCACAACTCTGACATCAGGGTGTACATGGTCGATTGACAATGTAGCCTACTCGAAATGATGATGATGAGTAAAGTACTAGTTCGTTATCACTTAGTATTCCGGCTTGACACCAAACATCCTTCCAACACCTGTAAATACAAAGCTACTATTTATCAATTCTGTGTACAGAGTATTGAACAATGCAACGCTTGGACAAATCTTTGAATATGCAGTGGTCGGCAACGTGACAAAAAGTGGGAGTAGATATTTAACCCCATACAAAAATACGCGCCAACGTGTAGAGTACTAAAAAAATAAATCAAATCAACAACCTTTTTTGAGACATTGACTTTTTAAATAATCACTATGTAGTGATTTCGTGATGGGATATCGATATTACATTAGGCAGGAGAGAAATGCGTATCTGCACTGTCGAGCTTCGAATCTGTCTTATCTATAATCTGTCTTAACACCGAACAGATGATTAATTCAGTCATTCTATTCAAAATGCGAACTAGACTGTCTTCTGCAGCTGCGGCGCGCTTTCGATACTGTTATTAGTATCTTTACTTATCTGTTGTTTCAACGTTCTTCGAATCTTGTGGCTTGGGGACCCGAAATCTGCCCCAACCGCATTGTTTTCTTTTATCTGTCCATGATGTACTTATTATTTTTAAGATTAAGCCTGTCAAAACATGACCGATCTGTGCAGGGCCATTTGGCCATCTATATTCCTCGCGATACAAACGAATTAATACAGGCTTCTGAAAGCCACAAAACAGTTAATTGTGGCGACACCATCTCACAGTAAATAACTACAAGTCAGACGCAACAGATGGCGCTAAACAGAAAAACAGAAATTCCCATACAAGACGCAAAAATTAGTATGGTGGACTAAATCGCGCAATTGAAGTTTCTACGGATTGGAGAATATATACAAACTCCGACAGAACATCGTCGGAGCCGCGGTCCCCCAGGCAAACCACCTAACCTGGCGGGAAGTAATTCCATTTGCGGCGGTCGACCAATGAAATGAAATTGTTTATTTTCAATATAGGATATAAATATCACTTATTGACGTCAATTTACTTATATTAAGTTTACCATCACTTCCAAAGCGCAAGTGGAGAAGAAGCGGCGCCACAAACTCCACTCCAGCTTTTTCTTCAAAACGTCAATTTACATATAAGAAAAAACTTTCCTTTTTTAACTAGTTAAATGAACGAATTCACATGTTTGTCAACATTTTGCACAATAATTAATTGTGATTTCAGATTATTTAAATTGGATAAAAATAATAATAATTAAAAAAAAATGTCAAATGTAAACCAGAACATATAATGATATGTCAATTTGTTGAGGACTCGTTCAACATGCCTGTCATTAAGAAAATCACCAGTACTATAATAATTTTACAAAGTAGATCTGTATGGTTAACTTCTCAACCACACATTGTTGTGATAGAAGTGTTGAAATGATAAGTTGTTTTGATATGACGAAAAGTTTATTGATAGGTAAATTATATTGAAATGATATGATATGAGTGCACGCGATGTATGATAATTGTGTACTGAATGAACTGCGCCGCGGCGCAGGTAAAATGCTTACACAAGCAAAATGCACAAAGTGTATTGCACTGTACAAGATCTTTAATCAATAACACCATCGCTCCTGCCGTACTCCAAAAAATAAACACAGACCGTGAATATAGGTCTGGTCTAACCGGGGCGACTTCCTCGGACCTTGTCCTAGATGCTACTGGCTATCTGCCAGCGAACCCAGGTGTCATATGAGTGGAACTAATTGCGAGATTTGGAGTACCGGATTTAGGGCTCGGCGAACGAGACGAGGGAAAAAGTGTCATTAATCTTTTTCATATATATTTTTTTAGAATGATACGTGTTGCACAATATGTTTGGAGTAGGGATTGCAATGTAAATTACAATCCCCCGTTTCATGGGATTGGATATTTTACTAGGTAATCGTCCGCTGTCTGATGATGTCATCATATTTTCCACATATGTTTCCAAAGTGTAGTCCTTTTTGGTAGCTCTTAAAACCGTATATATTGATCGACTCTCTGCTTTGACTTCAACTATTGTAACGTTCTGCCCTGCTTTTAAAACTGACAACAAAATCTGTCTTCAAAATCTCGTAAACACACGCAAAAGGAGGGAAATCTAACCACATACAAATGAGGGCAAAGAGTCATATTCTGTGGTCACATACAGATCAATGAAATCCCGACTCCTTATCAAGTTCAAGACCACCATATGTTACAATTAACAGCTTTTCAATTACCAAACGTACATTACAAACGACCCACTTTCGTCTCCGACCTTGGTCACATCTGTCTAGGATGTGGGCGGGGATTTATGTGTAACTTTCACACGCACTTATCGATAAAATTCGATTAGAACACTATTTTTAGAATCAATTTTATCATGTCGTGTCGCCTTCGTATATGGGCTACGGTGACCGTTTGCCAGGTTTCTTTTTTGCTTACTATTATATATACGTTATAGAAACTAATGCACAAATAATTATTTTTTTCAAACAAATCAGGAATAAACGGGGGGGGGGGGAGATGGAATTATGGAATGGATACTAATGATTAATATTTTTAAGTGTTCTCAGGTTATGAAGGTTGTTTGACACCAGTTAATTGCTACTTATAATGTAACAACTTATTGTAGTAACTAACTGTGTCAGCTAGGTTGGGTGTTTTCATGTGATAAGTCCGCACATGCAGTCAAAATACTTTTGACATCAAAAGTAATAATTTTATTTATGTAATTACATGATATAGGAAAACATTGCATACATTCTCAATAGAATTTCATACATTTCATTCTTTCTTTTGCGAATATACAAAATAATATACCAAGTTAATTTCCTAAATACGGTTCGCTGATTATAAAACCTATTGTCAAAATTTCGAAATCCCTACCTACGCCTGCACGGGGCTATACGCACGAGCAGGCTGATTAGTGTGGGTGTCGATCATAAATTAATAGGTTTATCGATATAAATAACGGTGTTTTGATTCGGCGAATTAACGATTTTAGAAATGTTACGTTGTTGACCTTATTCTTTGACGATTAATTAAAAAGAAATTAAGAAAATAACTACTTTTGTACTAAAAACGATGCCGTAGAACGGTGATCCTGCGTTCAATAATGATACGGTGATCATCAAAAATAAATAATGATGAAATCATATAATATCGACATTTTACTATTGAATTTAATGCCGAATATAACCTGTTACCCTATTGCTTGCATATTTGTAATGTTATAATTGATGATAATAACAGTCTTTGGTGCATGATTGCGATAAAAAAAATAATCCCGAGTGTAACAAATGATTTTTGTTCGTGAGCAAACACATTATGTATTACATTTAGTATTATGTCGTGTAATCACTTTATTCATGAATAATTTGTATTGTTTCAGGTATTTACTGCCAGTCACTATTACGAAACGCAAATCTACTTGGGAAATTCTGACGTGAGCTTTATAGTAGTTACGTTCAACAATGTTTTATGATTAGGCCAACGCGAGAAAGTATGTTTTCATATTTCTTGAAAATTAAAATTCATCTTAGGTTGTGTGACTTTTCAAACATTAAATTATTTACTCTAAAGTTTTCTCTAAAGCTTAAATTACTATAATACCTATGATATTATGTTTATAAGTGAAATAAAGAGTTTCTAACGTTATATGATTTTTCTCATTTATAACAGCAGGCAACTTCAATTTGTAATATAATTGTTCTGAAAGAAAGTAATTTGAAATCAATGATACTACAACAAACTTTATGTAAATGTCATCACGTAAATCGTAAAAAATCGTATCCTGTTTGAATAAACACTTTCACGTATTCCCGATTCGCAACTACTGAATTGGCAATCCTCAATTCCTCTCACGAAATTTATGTCAAGCGGATTTGTCGATATCGAGCTATCGATATTTTAGTCACGTTCGCATCACTACGACTATCTCTCCGTATATTGAAGTTTTATCGTCTATCGATTTTGATCTTTATTGCTTTTATTATAAGGGGTATTGATAAATTTTGGTTCCGTAGGGAGAGAATAGACTTTTTAATTAGTTTGGAGAGGAAAGTTAGCGTTTTGCGGTGAGAGCTGTGCTTCATCGGCTCATGAGATTCTGTAATAGTTAAATGAAGCTTCTATTAGGAAAGTGTATCAATTTCAGACTAAAACTTATCCTATTCTGTACCTTCACTTGGCAACTTAGAGCGTACTTGGTTCCTGAAAATAGTGTCAAACTTTTCAAAATAAATGCTAATGAGGCGTATGCTGTTTTTTAATAAAGGAAGCCTACAGGCATCAGTTCGGTTTTACAGATCAGATTTTTTACTTGAAGCCAAAATATTCCATTCGCATTCATCTGTTTCTACAGATTGTAGAGAAAAAAAAGAATGAATTGAATTCTTCAGTTGGAACGAAGCGAAACTGGAATGGGGCTCGTTTTGTACCTTCGCGAAATCTCGTACAATAGACCCATTATTCTCGGGTTAAAAATACCAACGGCGGATTTATTGGGTTAATGACGACACGATCCGGGTCACAAGCGAACGAATCTTTCTTCCGTCCAATAGGATTCAATAGTTCGAACTCCATTCGATTTTAGAATAGTTCCAATTATGAATTTCACTAGTGATGTGAATCGTCGTTATCCGATCGTTGCTGTTGTCCTGGCCAGGGATCGATATCCTGGTTAAAATTATTTACCAGTTCGTTTTTTTACTCATATAATTTTACGGCGACCACTAGGGTTCCGCTCAACAGGACATCGATTCTCGGCCTCTTTTGCGAGATTTGTCGAAAAAAGAGGCGTATAGGGATTTTTCTAGTAAGCTGCCATATTTTTTCGTGAAATTTCGAATTCTATTTATCTAAAAGCACGAGATGCCCATATATCCAATAACTTTTTGTACTTAATCTGTATTAATAAATTCTCATTTACTCCTTTTATTCACTCTCCTCCAATAATTTTAATCGCCATTAATTAAAATATCAAAATTCAAGTATGATTTCAACGCGATATCCAAATAATGCAATTCCCGGCTAAGTGCTGCCCGTAACCTGGTTATATCGAAAATTACAGTGAGATAGCTTTTAGCGGATTTGTACGGTAAATGAGCGCGTAATATTATGTAACTTTATTTCGGGATAATTAATGGTTTTAAAGGATGTGTTAATGAGGTATATTGAAGAAGGCTCCTTTTGGGAGTGAAAGATGGGAGTAAAATACTTAGTAGATTTTTGATGATTATTCGTTGTTTTCGACAAAAGTCCATATATCTATTAGTGTTTTTACGGACTTCAAAAAAGAGATGGGTTCTACTTTAGGCTGTATACTTACATGTATTTTTTATTTCGTGAAGTCTGAATAGGTAGTTAAAATTGGATTATAACTGGCTTCTAAATTGCTTTTTATAGACAGATAGATAGAAGCTGTTGGACTTCCTATAAATAAATAGTTACTAACATAAATTCGAAACTAGGCAAATAAATGATTGATTAATCGTTCAGTATCATCCTTATTTGCAGACAGATCAATCCTAAAAAGAATGTGTTAAGCATACACCCCACATTTTTAAATATACCATTTTACCCTTGCGCTAACGCCTTCAGTTGTACACATTTCGAAACCCACTTAAAAATAGCTCGGAACTAGGTGAAAAATTCAACCGCAATTTTTTCGCCCCGACGTATGCCATCAAAGAAGAGTCCCCCTTCCTTTTCCCTGTCAACAGCAGTTAAGTCTATTTATAGCATCGCTAACGTGTCGACACCATTTCGCTCCAAAAACACAGACGCAATAATCATAAGGCAGAAATAGGTTCACGTTGGTCCGGCGGAACTAGTTTTTAGCTGAAGTAAATGGAATGCTGTGGCTGCTTCTTTTCCCGCTCATTGTAGAAGTGATGAAAAGAGCGACATAAGGTCGCTCTTTTCTCTTAACTCGAACACAACCACACTGATTCTAGACTTTTTCTGGTATCATATTTTTTGCCACTTTTGGAAAACAAACTGTGACAAGTGTCTAAGCTCTGTAACGAAGAGAAAATCTATGTGCGAGGAGAGAAGATAAATCCAGGTTACAGGGAATAGTACAATATTTATTATTTTTTACTTTACAAATTTAGACTTCAAGGATACACGTTATTAAGAAATATAGACAGGGGTCGTGAAATCGAAGTAGGCACGAGATCCAGTCAGGTAGCCGCTATGAAATAGCCAGCCACTTAACTTGGAGATGACGAGATGATCCAAGAGAGAGCTTCTGGTGGACGCGCGCAGGCTTATATATGGCCCTCGGGGGTGATGCGGTGCGGGGAAGCGGGGGAAGGCAGCCGTTGATGAAGGCACGACGTCACAGCTCTAAGCTACTATTACTCCGCTTGCTCAGCGACCCGAAGTGGATCTGGGTCTCCTCACGAGGGAGCGCCAAAGTGTACTATTGTGCGGGATGGATCGCCAGTTATCAGCTCCCATCTCTCGCAGATCAGCCTGCACTGCATCGCTCATCATCATGTGACATGATATGTTTCTAAATAAATAACTGCCTCCGTGGTCCAGTGGTTAAGGCGTTCGCCTTTGGCCCGGGGGTCGTAGGTTCAATTCACACGGGAAGCATACTTTGTTTAGTTGTTTCCAGTTTGGTTTATTTATTTATTTAAGCTTTATTGCACAATACAAGAATTTGTACAAATGGTGGACTTAATGCCAAGTGGCATTCTCTACCAGTCAACCATGGGACCAAACAGAGAAAGAAAAGTTGGCGATAAAGACTAAATCACGAACACACAAGAAAGATAAAATATATACAAAAGAAAAGTAATAATACATAAGATTACATATTATACATAAATACATAAAATAAGTATATAAAATATATACATACAATACATAGATTATAGATTGGATGACTATGACTCCGCGACTTGCTGCAGAAACAGTCTATGAACTGCGCGCTTGAAGGCAGAACGGCTGGGGGCTCTCCTGATTGTCTCAGGGAGAGCATTCCATAACTTTGTGGCCTGGAGTAAAAATGATTTTTCCATGAAGACCGAGCGGTGAAGAGGGGTGGCCAAAACCAGGCTGTTGGAAGACCGGAGAGATCGAGAATGGTTAGAGCTGAGAAAACAGAATTTAGATTTAAGATAGTTGGGAGAGTGAGGATTGGTGAGTATAGAATAGAGCATAAGGAGAATTCTAGCATTCCGACGTTCAGGCATTGGCAACCATGTCAGCTGAGCACGATATGAAGATATGTGGTCATATTTACGTAAGTTAAAGATAAAACGAATGCAATTATTTGCCAGCTTATTAAGTTTGTTGACGAGGACTTGGTTCAAATCGCAGTAACAGACATCAGCATAGTCTATGATTGGGATGATTAGGGATTGAGCTAAAGAAATTTTTGTGGTGCGAGGGAGAAAATTTTTAAACCTATAGAGAGAACGTAGCGTTGCAGTGACTTTGCGACTGACCTCGGAGACGTGAGTTACCCAGCTTAAAGTGGAGTCTATGTGCACACCGAGATCTTTCACACTGGCGCAAAATGGAACAACCGCGTCTTTGAATTCCACTTGAGATAATGAATTAAAATTTATCTTGCAAACCTGTCGTGAACTACCTATAATGATTGCTTGACACTTGCTTGGATTGACCGCAACGCCGTAATTAGATGACCAGTCATCTATATTACGAAGGTCGTTGTTAATAAGAGCAATTGTTGAGTCAAGATCCTCGCAAGTGCAAGAACGATAGAGTTGGAGATCGTCCGCATAAAGGTGGTGTGAAGAAGAAAGCAAAAAAGTAAGAGAATTAATGAAGAAAGAAAAGAGAAGGGGAGACAAGATTCCTCCTTGGGGAACGCCGGCATGGAGAACGCGCCAACCAGATAGTGCCTGATCAACACGGACAGCCTGCTGTCGCCCCTGAAGATATGAAGAAAACCATTCCAATACTGTCGGCGCAAGATTAAGACGAGATAAGAGCGCCAGAAGTACGTCAGGATCAACAGTGTTAAAGGCATTGGAGAAGTCAATAAGTACAAGCACAGTAACCCTGCCACTCTCCATACCCTCTCTTATATCTTCCGTCACCTTTAACAAAGCTGAACTAGTGCTGTGACCTGGCCTAAAACCAGACTGGAAAACACTGATCAGACCGTTCGTGAAGATTAAAGATGAAAGTTGTAAATGGACAATAGCTTCAATAATTTTAGAGAAATACGTTAAAATAGAGATAGGTCGAAATTGACTTAAGCTGACGGGGTTTTGAGATTTGGGAAGAGGAATAACAAAAGCTTTCCGCCAAGAAGAAGGATAGACACCAGTGCTAAGTGAAAAGTTAATGATGTGGGTAAGTACAGGAAGAATAAACTCCAAGAGAAGAACCACCATTCTTTGGTTGATGCCGTCAACGCCAGTAGCTTTGGACTTAATGGAAAGTAAGATCTTTCTGACATCGTCGTCTGTCACAGCTGAAAAGGAAAAGGAATTTGGGAGCAGGAATGGTTGAGAGTTAATTTGAGTTATAGTTTGTGCTCTAGATGTGTGGGGTAGAAGAGAATACGTGGAGAAATGACTATTAAAATTATCAGGGGTAAAATTTGGTACACATGTTGCAGACATACCTTTACCAATGCCTTGACTTTTTAGAAATTTCCAAACATCGGCTGAGGAAGAGTTGGAAATGCTGTCATAGAAATAACGTCGTTTAGCCGACCGAACCACTCGATTGCAGAGATTCCGCGCTTTCTTAAAAAGATCCCAATTCACGTCAGACCTTTCGCGCTTAAATTTAGAAAAGGCACGGTTTCGTTTTTTCATAGCCATGCGCACTCCAGTGGTGATCCAAGGACATGGTGGTCTTTTGAGTTTGACGCGCCGGAGAGGAGCATGTCGATCAAAGAGGGAAATAATTGTGCTGTTTAAGAGATCAACCTTGTCGTCGATTGTTTCTGCTTTAACAATGGCGTTCCAGTCAGCACAGGCAGCGTCCCTTTTTAGTGCCTCGACATTTAAACGGGCAAAGTTACGCATAACCACTGACTTGGGTTTCATCTTGGAAGTGTGAATTTTATAAGAGGCATAGATAAGGTCATGACGTGAAAAAGCAGGGGCAGGATGTTGACCATGCAGTAAAATGTTGCTTGCGGAAGAAGTGAGAATATGATCAAGCCAAGTGTCATCGGTGTTTTTATTCATATGTGTAGCGTCAAGCGGGAGAACAGCAAAATTATAGGAATTAACAATATCAAGAAGTTTAGAGGAAGAGGAAGAGTCCACTAGGAGATTTGTGTTGATATCACCAAATATGAGGATGTCGGAGTACACAGAAGCAATAGGATCAAGTAACGTCTCGAGAGTGGAAAAATAATCAGTTCCAGGCGGGCAGTACATGACACCGAGCACAGCCTTAACATGCTTTACCGCAACTTCAAGAAAAATGTACTCAGCTGAACCCGAGTAGCGGAAGAGGATTTGCATAGAATTTTGTATGGAATGTTACTTCTTAAGTAAATAGCCACACCTCCTCCACGCTTATCAGTGCGATCATTCCTTATTATAATGTAACCTGGTAGGGCGACTGAAGAGGAATCAATGCAAGGCCTGAGCCATGATTCAGAAATTACGATAGCTTGAAGTGAATCAACCGCACCTAAATCAAGGAGGTCTGTATAATGAGCAGAAACACTTTGGGCGTTGATATGACAAACATTGAAATATTTCCTGACTGGAGTCAAATCTTTACGCAACAAATCGGCCAGCGAAACAGCATCATAAAATGAGTTATAATCAGCAGAATTTAAAGAGTCATCATCAGCAGAATGAAAAGAGTCATCCATGGTATAAAAATATTAAATATATAAAGGTATATATATGAACAAAAAAAAAAAGAAAAAAAAATATATTTAATAAAAACTAAAAAATAATACTTGATAAATAATTGTCTGTAAAAAGTGGTTCACCACTATCCATTCTGTATTGGTCTGCCGGCTTACAACAAACACAAATAATGTTAATTAAAAAACAATTACATCTTTGGAGTTAATACGGTAATGTTAATTATTACTGGTAATAAGAAGGCAAAGCTACTTTACATAAAATAGAAATGGGTGTGTGTCATTATTAAACAAAACCGCTAGTATCCTGCACAGAAACAAGACTAGGCAGAAGCGCCGCAACGCACGCCTAAGTTAAGCCTCGCCCTACTAAGTTAAGACTCAGCTTAACCGGCGCGCATACGGCTCCCCACGCAATCCAATCTCTGCGGCCACCATTTTATAATTATTAGAATTACAAAATTATGAGAAATGAAATGAATTGGTTGTAGGTAAAATTATAACACTGAAATTAAGAAATAAAACGTCAACGTCAAACAAGAGATGACATAACAAAATCTTGCTGTCAGTGTGACATGCAGCTTTCAAAACAAAATAAAAAGTAAATGTACCAAGGAAAAGAAAACAAAGGTACGGTGATTGAAGATTTAAAGACAGTAAAAAAAAACAAAAACAAATCAAAAATTGTGAGATCTACTAACTAAATGTTGTACGGGGTACTCTGCAAAATCTTTATTTATCTCTCACCGCACGTTTTGGACGCTGTTGCTTATCATTGCCTGTCACATTCGCCTTAACAACCGGTGCCCCACTACTTGACGCCGGATTGGTTTTGAGAACACTAGACGTAGACGACTCGAGGGCCCTGACGGCCAGTCCCAACTCTTCCTCGTTATTAATTAAAAGCGGCTTACCGGCCGAAGGCTTAACAAATATGTTTCCATCCAACGACCAGCACTTGGTGATGCCGAAACTCTTGCGGGCTTGTATGAAGATAGCCTGCCGCCGCCGTGTGAGGAACTCGGAGATCACATAAGGCGTACCCTTCAATGAAGTTTTCTTACGCCAAACAGAAGCTTTAAGCGAATAGTCAGAAAAACGCACTAAGATAGGCCGTGGACGTCCTTCTCTTCTAGGTTGGTGGTTTAGTTGTTTCCAGTTTGGTTAGGACATTGCAGGCTTGAATCACCTGATTGTCTGATAATAAAGATGATTCCGTGCTTCGGAAGGCACGTTAAGCCGTGGGTCCCGGCCGCCATCTGGTTGTCGTTAAAGGAACCACGTCAGAGGCCGAGAGGCGGTTCCGCACAACTCTGACACCAGGGTGTACATGGTCGATTGACAATGTAACCTACACGAAATGATGATGATGAAATAAATAATAATGTTACACATGCCAGTCTGTACATCTTATAAGTCTGTGCGCTAAAACTAATTAAAATGCCATTTTAACAACATTGTGGAACAGATCTAGCGATAGGGAAATTGAGTTTCTATCTACCGGTTTTTTTTATACAACTAAGTAGGCAAACAGGCGTACGGTACGGTATTTTCATTGAATCATAATATCCATGCATATATAGCAGCCCTTATGATATCCTTTTTTGGACATAGGCCTCCTCCATTTCCAAATTTGTCCCTCCCGTGTCACTTGCATCCAGTTGGGGCCTGCGTGGCGCTTGATATCGTCCACTCAAGATACACTGCTTAATTTGTAGGCCTCTCTCTCCTAATTATTTCTAAAATTACCGGTTGGAAGCGGCCATAACCTCCTAAACCTCCAAGAGAATATACTCATAAATTATTATTTGAATGCGTCTTTTATGTACAAGCCTCGCTTGTCCTTCACCTAACTTCAGTCTAGACTGGCCTGGAATTTATATGAAGCCACAATAGCGGGTCGACGGCTGCATCCATCAAGTTTACTACTATTCATTTAGACGACAATGCGGTCTTTGTGAAATAAAGTGAGCATTCGCTTCAGATTGAACAAATCTGGGTTTATTATTTTTCATCTTCGTTCAAGGTTTCCAGTTTGGTTATCGGCCACTGGCGGCTCCACACAACTCTGATACCAGGGTGTACATGGTCGATTGACAATGTAACCTTCACTAAATGATGATGATGATAAGTTTTGTTCTCAGCTTACGCTTCAGAGCCTAAGCGCTGTAAGTCATGGTCCTTGATTTGGCATTTAGGAAAACGCTTATGAAAGAGAAGTATTGTTTCATCATCATAATTTCAACCGCAGTCAGGACATAGATCTCTCCTTATGATTTTTAAAATGACCTGCCTAAAGCCGCCTGCACCCAGCGTTCGCCTGTGACTTTTTTCCGACCATCTGAATAAGATTGGTGAATGTCTAACATGTATAGATTCCTAAATGGCTTATTATATTTATATAGAAGCTGCATTGACCGGAAGTTCCCTATAAATTATAAACAAGACGTAATCTTGCATAGCTCCGTCATCGTAAACTTTGTGTCCGCCTTTAACTAGATAAGGGTTGTCAAATTTGAGTTCATTATTATTTTCTCGCCTGATTTGATATCTTGGAGTCGGTACCTGCTAAATACTTGGCTACTTAAAAAGCGAGAGGTTTGACGGATCCCAGTTCACACAATTTCTACGAAATCCTAAACTCATGCTAATCAGAAAACGATCATTTTATATCTTAATCTGATTGAGGTTTAAACTCGGGACCTACTGCGTAGCGGGCAGGCTTGCTAACCATTACGCTATAGAGCGCTTCGGTCAGTCGCCGAAGGAAAGTCTCTTTTAGTTTGTTATTTGTCGTAAGGTATGTGAAATCTCAAGCCATGATCAGCAAGAACATAGGCAACAGCTACTATACTACATGTGGAAAAAGTACAAAAAATCTGTGATCTTCTGGTTACATAACCAAAGTGGAATAATAATTCTTCTTCCACTACTAGTTATGTTATATTTTATAACTGGTTACGAGTTTTCAGTTACAATTTATGGATGAAAGGATTTTACCATATTGACAAATGTTTGTTGTGCAATAAAGAGTTTTGTGTGTTTTTTTTTTCGATTTTGACAAATCGACAAGGATCTCGATTTTTTTTCTTCTTATTTTTTTGATTAATTGAAAAAATATAGTCAGTGACAACCCTGCAAACTGTTGATACACAAGTTCCTCTCGCAGTATTTTTATCTCTCGTACGCAGGTGAATGAACAATTGTTTACGTTTTGAGATTATTTTTAAAGAAATTTTAGCTTGCGATTTCGCCTAAGTAGTAGGTACAGAAACAAGAATGAACAAGAAATAAGTTCAAAATTTTCATATAAATTAAAAAAAAAAAATCTTTCTTTCTTATTTAATATCAATGTTATAGTATTCAAAAACAACGCTGACGACGGATGAGTGTTTTCGCTGTTTTATATTTAAATTACAATTACCGATATTATAATAAATTAATATAAAGCGCCACGGGAAACAGCTAGTACGATTACAAGCTGTTTCCCATGGCCCTGCCCGCGTCAACTAGTAGACTATGTTTGAGCCCAACGATACAACAAACTATATCCAATTCCATACCAAATTTCGTCTCAAAATAGGTCCAGATGTTTTGCCGTAAAAGCGTACCTTACAGACAGACAGACTTTCCCATTTATAATTTAGTTTGGTTATTGAAAGTATGGATTCTAGGAAAATGTCTTTCACTATGTAATATTATTGTATGGGTGGAAATATGAGCTGGTTCTGGTTAAATTAAATTAATTAAAATTTGTTTATTTCAGGCTACTTGGCCCATATTTTAAAAGTCACAGTTTACAGTCGTCGTTAAAACCAGGTTTCTGATCGCTGTTCTGCGTTTCAAATTTTACATATAAAACTAATTACAATTTCATTGCCATCCCGTACATAGAACAATCATAATCGTACCAATATCGTTTCACATTCAAATCTCAAACCTGGAAATAGCTGAAAGTGTCCCAGTTCTAATCTAACAAGCCGCGGGCTATTGACCTGTGCAATACGAATGCGACCCTTTATCACCTAAAGATCTGCGAGAGTCCCTTTAGTACATATATTTACGACACACGACACACTTCAGATTTCTGGCATGCCGTGCTTATGTCAGTCCTAGGGTAAAGAGTGTATCTACATTCTTCCTTTACCTTATCCCACTTTGTTATTTGGGGTCAGCACAGTATGCCAGTTCCTTCCACTTTTTTCTATCTAGCCATTTACATCTCAACACCCTTCCTTCCTACTCATATTCTCCAATACTGAATACTTTATGTACATGGTACATATGATATTGTATTTCGTGATGCAGTCATTAAAGAGTGCGCAATAATTAATAATCAAGTTATTTGTTTATGGTGTTCTAGAATACGTCACAAAAAAAGGATACGTTATGTTCCATTTGATTTTTTGTCTCTTTTCACTAGTGTTTTATACAATACAAAAACTCTTTATTGCACAACAAGGATACATTGTTAAATACAAGCAATTACAAGAAAAATAACCTTGCGCAAAGGCGGCCTTATCGCAATAGCAATTTTTTCCAGGCAATCTTTCGGAAAATTGAGTAAAGATATTAAAGATAATGCGCGGTAGGTGTCAAAAAGATTAAAAAGAAAAATAATAATTTTATCTTTGGGTCCTAAGAGACTTCGCAGTGAAAAACATAAATAACATCGTGTCGTTTAGTATAAATGGTGGTTTGGGACGTAAATGTCACGCTACTTAGTGGCATAAGATATAACAATTTGGTTTCTGAGCGTGGGTGAGCTATGGAGTTTTTGTATATGCAGAGATATAGAACACTTTGGTCTTACGAGTAAAATAGATTTTGAACCAAAGTATCCATCCATCCGTTGTCTTCTTTGTAGCTTTTTCCCGGTTGCGGCCTCAGCTATTTACTTTTTATTATTTATTTATTTAACATTTTCCAAAAATGTATACAAACAAATTAACATAAGATTCATTTCACAAAACCACCGAGGTTTGTTTAGAAATAGCAGGTACATTAAAATCAAGCTAATTTAAAATGTGTGATACTAATATCCTGATAGTGAAATGGGCAATCAATCTTGATAAGAACCACAGAGATTAAGCTGGAGACAACAGCTAGTTCTACAGAATGCTCATTTCATTCCTATTTAAGCTAAGTCATGGGCCCATACATAAGTAGTGGGTAGTACTTTAAAGCCCAGGATCCGTTTACCAAATTATGTAATGTTTTATTTTTTTAACAATCGTCTTAAGTTCACTGATTGAAATAAAATCGTGTCGTACAGTATAAACGATGGCGTGTGACGTGAATATTACCAGTGGTATCGGACATGACAATTTGGTGTTGAGGCTTGAGGGTTTTAGGCGCGGGTCGAGAGCTATGGAGTATTGCTATATGCAGGGATGCTTGGTATACCCTTGTCAGTGTTGTTGACGAAAATAACTTGTGTGTTGTCCGAAAGTTGATTGGATTATTACAGATTTTTATTTTTTTTGGAGTTTGTTCCACGAGTAGTGTTCTTGATATTGTAATGAAACTAGGCAAATGAGGCTAGGCTCCCCGTTATCACCTTTTACGTTCGCACTAGTTTTTGGAACCAACTAAACAGAGTATTCTTCCGGCGGGAATCCGATCTGGCGCCTTCCCGGAACATTTCCCATTTATTAACGGATTTTTAAAAAAATCCCGTGAACGAGCGGGAGTTAATTATTTTTTCCTATTTTTCCCCTCTTGAATTTCTTCCCGCTGCCTATATCTCGATCTGGCACGTAATTATTAGTATTGACGTACAGAACAGACACTCGTACCCTTCCACCCGAAACAGATACCACACCTCGCAACACAGTTTTAGGATTTATTTAAATCGAGAGCAAAACACTACAAGGATGACGCTTCGGACGACTATGACGCAGATACGGTTAACCAAACCTCACACACACATTGATACGTGTGCGTACGCGACCGAATCGTAATAAGTATCGAGCTCGTCGCTGTTGTATGGAGTGTCCGGGGGTGCGCGTGGACCAGGCTAGCCAAGTAGGTGCCTAGTAGTCTAATAATCGCAGGTATAGCGAACACCACACTATCAATACTTTACAAGGTCAATGTTACACGGTGATGTTTGAACATTACCCGCGGTCATTTGTATAACGGTGAACGTCGAACGGTTAAGTTTAACTTGCGGTAAAACCGTATAACATAGTTAAATTATGGTTAAAAAAACATCGAGTTCCGGAGAGGCTTGACGTTATATTGTTTTATTTTTACTGTACACTGTAGCTGTTTCCCGCAGCTCCGCCTGCGTCAAAAAGTAGCCTATGTTTGACCCCGGGTCTTCAACTATATTCATACCAAATTTCATCAACATCCGTTCAGCGGTTTGGCCGTGAAAGCGTAACAGACAGACAGACAGACTTTCGCATTTTATAATATTAGTATAGATTAGTACTATATAATACTAGCTGTTTCCCGCAGCTCCGCCTGCATCAAAAAGTAGCCTATGTTTGACCCCGGGTCTTCAACTATATTCATACCAAATTTCATCAAAATCCGTTCAGCGGTTTGGCCGTGAAAGCGTAACAGACAGACAGACAGACTTTCGCATTTATAATATTGGTATGGATAAGTAAGGATTTACTGGTGACCTACAACTTACTTTGGGGCTAACTCAATCTGTGTGATTAGTCTCTATATATTTATTTATTTATTCTCCTGTCAGCAAATTGTAGAATTGTATCCTAGATGCTATTAAAACCTCTTCGTTTCCTGCTTTTAATATTCTGAGCCCGGTGCAATATTAAAAATAGTTGTCGGCTATCTACAAAGACTTTAAAGGGCACTCAGCGCCATATGACATGTTATTATGTGGAAAAGGGACGCATATGAAATCATACTTAAGGCATGAGTACAGAACGGAACAGAGAGACAGCTGTTTTGTTGATAATTACTAACCAATAGGCATGACGAATAATTTTCGATTTCATGTTTAATTGAAAGACCTCACTATAATAGGCACAATAGTAAAAAAACACGTCGATTAAACTTAAACTAACTGAGATATGACGAAGTTAAATTCACGTGCATTTTGGACTATACCAAACGCTTCATACTAATGGATACCTAGCGGTAGCGTCACGCCTAGATAATTTACAAGGGTGAGACTAAAAGTTGTTCGACAACTACCTTACATATTGTGTTTATGTAAATAGTTTCTAAATAAAAGGTTCTTTATTTTTCATGTGTTCATCGATTATAATATAATTTTGTAGTAATTTTATATTTTCAAAATGGACTTTCCCATGGATTTTTAAATTGTTATATAAAATTCGTGTGCAAAATTTCAAAGTGAAAATTTCAACAATGGGATGAATGTATGCTATCATGCCACCTTACTTTTTCAATTTTTGAACCTTGTCGTCTACCCAATTGTAGTTGCTTTTAAGATTTGAAAATAAAGTATGTATATTTATTATTTTTTAATTGTGCTGCCGCGCTTTGTGGTTTAGTTGTATTTGGACCGGTCGATTTGCCGAACACAGAGAAACAAGCGTAGAGTTTTCACAGATTTTTTTGTTGTGTATTTTTTGGTACTTAGTAGTGAAAAAATCCAAACGTCTATCTGTTATCCTCTTAACTGTCAACGCCATTTTTACAAAATGGCGCCAAATGCCAGCAGCTTTCGCGCGCGCGCGGCCGTCACGTCTCCGGTTACACGATGAATGATTTCTCGGAACTGCGATGTTTATAAACATGTTACGTATACCGCCGTATTCGCCGTGAAACAAGCTAACTCGTTGTTGAATAATATAAACAATAGATAGTTCGAAATGTTTACAATCACTAGCTAAAGTGGGTCGATTGTTGTTTTTTTTTTTTTTGTATTAATATTTAAATAAATATTATATTAAAAAAAACCTTCAACGCATAAAAACCATAAAAACTGTTCAGTACAAACCTGTTCATCGTTATTTTAATTATTTTAAGGGAAACACCTTATTAATTACGAAACCCACACGAAATCCACTTCAAAAATAACACCAATTGCCGCCACTTGAAAAACCACTTGACAGCCCGCGAAAGTAAACGACTACATATAAAAAAAACTTGGGCGCGTTCCTGTTTATGGCTTGGTTCTGTTCTTTTGTTATTATAGAAGCGTTTTGTTCCATTTTTAGCCCTATGCTAGCACGTTACTCCGTCAAATACGCTGTTTTTACCCGCGGTCGAGAGCAGACATATTATGTTCGCGGGGCAGTTGACGGTCATTTTGAAAGCAGACATGATATGTCTGATGCGCAGTTTAGAGGTTATATGACAATGGCCAAATATGAAAACAGCGTTTGATTAAATTGTTATTTATTTAAATAACGATGAAAATTAAGTGTACCAACGTCAGCTCCTGTTTTTGTATGCGACTTTCTCTCTGTTTTATTGTCTACTCATGTGTCATAGGGGAGCTGCGTATTACATCTTATTGTGTATGAAAGGGACGGATGATTAGTGGAGTTATGAGGACTAGGGTTGTTGAAATAGAAGTTATTGCTAAAGGGTGTTAACTCTTTTCTGAGATACTAAACATTAAAAATAAATCTACATCGTTAAATGTTCTTTACAATGGAATATAAAACCATAATCTGTAAATTTTGGCCTTCCATTAAAATAAAACAAAAATAACAATATCGAAAATGTAAAATGTAAAAATGTATTTATTTACTTGAAGAATTACGTCATTATGACACATTTAAGTTACCTGAAAAAATTAATACAATATTGGTTGCTTGTGGTCTCTACACTAGACTCGCAGGCTGTATCGCAGCGAAGCTATGAGTGGATGAAAGTTGTTGTTGATTGAAGTTCACAGGTTCACAAATAACTAATACTAAAAAAAATATATATAATCCATACTATCCATACTTCCATACTAATATTATAAATGCGTAAACCTGTTTGTCTGTCTGTCTGTCTGTCTGTCTGTCTGTTACGCTTTCAAGGCCAAACCGCTGAACGGATTTTGATGAAATTTGATATGAATATAGTTACAGGCCCTGGGTCAAACATAGGCTACTTTTTAACGCAGGCGAAGCTGCGGGAAACAGCTAGTATTTAATAAATTGAATTTAGCAGTTTTTCTATTTCGTCATTATACCCTTAAGACATAGAAGCCAATCCTTTATTTATTTATTAGGAATAGCAACAGCTTCATTTCTATAAACCATACCTTCCTTTTTTTTTGTTTAGACCAACAGCTTTTTTTGTATCTTTTTTATATAGAAAAGATGTAAAAAACAAGAAGAGAAATTTTATAGAAAAAAACTCCTGTATTTACAGGAGTTTTTTTAATGTTGCATGTTTTAATGACTTTATCATTACATTACATAGTATAAAACAAAGTCTCTTTCCTGTCTTGCTGCCCCTATGTATTATGCTTAAGGTAGTTTGCACTGGACGACTAAGTGGAAAGCGATAAGTCTGAAGTCCCAGGTACCGCTGGAGAGATGAAGTTGTCAACAACTTGGAATTAAAAAAAAATAATCACATTTGATTCCCCTGAAAGTGAACTTGAACTTTAAAAATCAATCTTGACTGCTCTATGGGGCACATTGGTAGACGTACCTATCAATTAATCGTTTCGATAGTTTGACTTTGACACTGACATTTACTTTTTTTAAATTTTGATATGCCTATCGAAGTGGCAGAGGTATATGCCCATAGAGCCAAAAGATAGATTATTTTACGTTTCGATCTTCCTTGGAAATAATATCCAGCAGCTCCCCCTAATTTCCCAGCTAATTTACTGTTTTTTCTGTTACTTTGTGAGTGATTGTGATCATTTCTTAATAAACACAATATTCTATCTATTCTTTTCGGGCCGTTCATTCCTAAATCAATGGTCAAACTAAATATCTTTTTATTGTTACAGAACAGTACGCCGATGTGGGAGGAATTCATATCAAAAGCTACAAAATTACATTCAGCTTTAAAGTAAGTAACATTAAAATAACAATAAAACTTAAATATATAATTTTTTGCAACGAAATTTAAAGAAATTTGGTATGAATATAGTTGAAGACCCGGGTTCAAACATAAGCTACTTTTTGAAGTAAGAAAGAAAGTAATAACTTCTTTGGGCTGTCATCGCTTATGTGAGCGGGACAAACTTATACTAATCTAATTATCGGTATGGGTTTGCCTCACTCACACTTTGTCAACTTAAATGCTGCCGGGTATACCTATAAAGCATTGACAAAAAGCGTGGTTCTATTTAATTTACGCAAGTATTTATTTTTCGATTCGATTTACTTAAAAATCGAAGAGGCACTTCAAACATTTGAGCACAGAATTGATAAAATCAAAAACTGATTATCCTCATTAATTAGTATCTCATGTTTTAGTTAAAAAAATAATTTATTCTCATAAAGTAGGGTATTTTATGCGAATAAATTATTTTTTTTCCGATAAATTTCGCCTCTGCCCTTCCAGGTCGGCGCTGGTCGCGATAGCGGCTTTCTTGGACGCCTTCCAGAAGATTGCAGACGCCGCCACCAATGCCAGAGGTATGTGTAGTATTTGACAGCTAGATGCACTTAAATAAATTAAAAATGATCTTGGAAACACCAAAGAATGTTACCAATAAGTGAGCTAGCGAAGAGTGTCCCAGTTGACGCGAATGTTCCTAATATTGCGGGCGATTTTCTAATGTTGCCCAAAGTTACCGGAAGCATTTGCAATTTGCTGGGAATATTTCCGACAATGTTTTTTTATTTATTAAAACTCTATTTTACCACAAGTAAACATACTTAAACAATAGGCGGACTTTATTATAATGTTCGGAATGTTGCCATGATTGTCGGGAACTGCACATCGTGTGCACATCACTTTTGCAGTTGTACTCTTTATATACAATCACAGATCACTTTATACTAGCCTATTATAGATGTCCAACCCCAACAAGGTATCGCTCCGATTACAATGCAGGTTTTAGTAAATTTTTAAGATATTTGTAGATTGTCAGTTAAATAATATTTTAGGTTTAGGTGAGGTGAGTATAGATACCTCACCTAAACCTAATATCAATTCTGTATACACAGGCCTAAACTCAATTCGTATTTTCAAAAGACTGCGACTTGTAATAAGAAATAAGTCTATGAATCGGGAAATAATATAAACAGTTAATTATAAAATCTTATTGTATTCTGTATTAGGTACATACGTTACTTGAGCAATACGATTTTTCGATGACATATATAAAATTATGTCTTAACTAATCTATCTTTTGAATCTGAAATATGTTGTGTTTAAAAACTATCTAATTAAGAATTTCATAATATAACCATTACATGGCGACGTCAAATCTTAATTATATACACAATTAAATTAACGACTAATGAAAATACCAAATATACTTTATCTGACTATAGGTTATGTATATCCTTCTCGTAAATAAAGAAATATACACAATTTGCCGCCTCGTTTTACGAAATTGGCTGACAGATAATCTGATAATTGTAATAATAACGATATATTGCCATCAAAAACATATTTTGATCAATTTTATCGGTATTCAGTCCTCAAACTGTATAGTCTGTTGAATAAAAATGTCAACAAAAAGATCAGGAAGCAAATCGAGAAGAAAATTTTAGACACACAATAAAGAAAACGAAACAAGGAAGAAAAATCTGAGGCAAGAGATAGGCTAAAGTTAGGGGAGAAAATGCAACACTTCGATACAAGACACGTCTTCCAAAATCATTACTCAAACGGTTGCAAAGAGCATACAAATACCAACACACTTCGCTGATACTTACTGAACTTCTTTCGACGTAGATAACACTTACACAGTATTGTCTAAATCAGTGTCAGGTAATGTGTTTCATTACAAGATTATCCTAAAGCTGGATAGCGCTGTTTATCCAGTTCTTATAATCATAAACTTTGGTGTACACCCCAGGAATATTCTCAACGCCACAAGGCTTTGGGCCGAAGCTGACGACTCCTACTAATTCGTATCTTCGCTCCAGTTCATTTTCGTACATGAGAGGACCTCCAGAATCTCCCTTGCAGGTGTCCCGGTCCTTCTGGCCGCCGGCGCATATCTGCTTGTTCCAGAGGTTTGCACGTCGCTTTGGCGCGCTGTAGGCTGATTGGCATTGCTGTAATTGCGGAAATTCGGATAAATGTTACGAGATTCTTTATTATGCGAAGATAAGCTAAGTCTTTGACGTGATGGCCATGGCCAATACCACACTTGATAAGAAAGAAAAAGATATCAATGAATACGCAATAGTAAAAGTCTGAAGAAAAAAACTTTTCGCTATATTTTCTGGGATAACAAAACAATTCGTAGTAGTCGAATATTTGGAATTTGTCTTTATCCTGATCAATTATGATTCTGACTGGATCTTTTCTAACATGATAATCCAACTGCTGCATGTCCAAAACTTCGTTTAATGGCCGTGGACACTTGAGGGTTGCCAACCATTTTGTGAAAATTTTATAGTTATAGACGAAAGAAGTTCTGCCAGATTACCATGAGGACATATTGATCAGAAGTTAATCAAACTTGTAATTTCTATAAAATGTGGGATATCTCCCAAAATTTTACCTGTGTGCTAACGTAGGGTAATTTGACATACAGCTTGATCGAACTCTTGCTGACCGTCTCATTGATAGCTCCCCAACCAGCTGCTGTCAGGTTGTAGGGGGATGAACGTACTACTGTGACGTCAGTATTTGGTAAACAGATCGGACGGATGAAATCTGAAATTAATAATGAAAAACTAAATATAAGCAACATTACACAACATAACACTGCAGGTGGTTCGAAGACCTTATAAAGATGCAAGCAGCAAATAGCTCAGAAATGAATTTTAAAGGAAACTTATATTTAGCGGTGAATGTCTTGTGGCCGAATTTACGTCTGTCTGACCATGATATGACGAAAAGGAGATTTGTTCTAAAAGTAGGAGTAGTTGTTAGGCACACCACCTACGTGTTTAGATACCGACACTAGCCAACGTGTGGCAACTGCCACACTATGATGATGATGCCGAGATGTCATATTTTTAAATCCAAGGAAAAATGGGCATATCAAGGCTTGGAAAGAAAAAAAGTAATTTATTTTAGAAACACACGTCAAAAACAAAGAATCATAAAAAGTATGTTTCCAAAAAAGGTCCCAACTCAGCATATTGCCATTCGATGAAATTGATGAAACAGATGCTTTCCTCTAAATTCGCGCCAGAGATTGATGTGAAGAGATGAACTAGATAGTGCTATTTGCGACTTCAGGAATTAACTGTACGAAAAACTATTTCCAAATAACAAATTACCTGTAAAAGGCGCGTTTTGTCTCATCCTGATTAGTCCAATATCGTTCCTCTTGGTCAAAGGGTCGTATTCAGGATGCGGGACAGTTCTCTCTATAGGAATGATCAGGACTGGATCGTTGCAATCGAGGCCACCTCCGACATCAATGCAGTCCTGACCGTCGTTTGTCGTGTCGTAATCACCGACGCGAACATTTTTGCTGAAAAAATGAGTTTTAAATTGAGCATGTGTCGAAGAAATGTTGTGAGATGGATATGCTCTGACGCAGATTGATCTATTGATGGTAATTATCTTAACAGTTTAGTGGAAAAGGAATATTATCCTTAAAATATAAGTTTCTCGTGCGTTTAGCGAACACTTTGGTCATAAGTCTGTAGGTTGAAAGTGAGGAAGTGCGAGCAAAGTGGGACGCAGATCTAAATTCTGCAGTTAACTGTGATAATAGGAAAGGGAGACATAATTGCGTTCGAGTCCTTAAATAATGTTATTCTTTTTACTTACGGAGTGCCAACGTCCAAAACCGGTCCAGTCAGGCAATGAGCCGCAGTCAACACGTAACGAGAGCTGATGAGGGTGCCGCCACACAGTAGCTTGATCTTGTTGGCTTGGACGTACTCTATGATCACCAGCCAAGGGTATTCGTCGATGCCTGCTTTTTCTCCACCTGGAATTGAAAAAAAGTGATGATTTAAACTGCATGTTGTTCCACATAATAAACGGTCGCTAATGGAGTGCCCATGACGATGATAATCATCAAACTTAGAAGAATAAAGGTCATTTTTGGTTTGGCTAAGCAGGTTTTCATTATGGACTAATTCCACCTGGCATTCATCAAATTCTCCTGCGACCATATCTTTTCAAACTTTTTAGTAGGTAGATATGCCAATCTTTCCTATACGTGATTAATACAAACTATATGAAATCACTTAGATTTGCTACGGCTGAAATTATGACAATGGAAAAAATCTGCAACGTTTTCAAATCAGAATCTTCGTACCTATAGGTCTGGACAGTGGGCACTGATGTCAAAAGTGAGACTTACCAATAATTTTGTTAGCCCCATTACTGTCAACTCCACAACAGCGGGTCCTCGGCTCTGGTGGGTAGACAAACACTTTGTTCTCACAGTTGCCTACTGCAACAGTCGTCGTTGATGTGGAGGTAGCCGGGCCACAACACACGCTGTATTGAGCTGGACCGTTGCACCTGGAAATTATGGGGTATACCATATGATAAGTGTTTTCCTCTTTCCAATATATTTTGTTTTGTTGGCCCATTTCTGAGGATGCTGTGAACCGCAAGTGTCCATTAGTGTCATAAACTGTTAAAACTTCCCGTGTTGAAAGACATTGTTCTTTTACCAGTCTAAATTCGAGTAGTTAGCTAGTGAAAGTAGTTTGTTTAAAGTTCTGCGGAGCAGCTCTGCTGCTATATCCCGACCTGTACCAGAATTTCTTTCCTCCTTTCACGTTTCTATTTCCAATAAGAAAGCTATACTATTCAGGATGCTAGAATCCACAGCTAATGCATCGTCATTCATCGTCATCAAGATGAGATACTCATCGGAGTATCTCATTTTGATTTTTAGTACTGCGCCACCTTAAAAATCCGCGACTTCAGCATGTTAGCCAGATGTGCGCAGTTCATTTATATCGAGTGGGTTACATGGTCGATCGACCCGTTGCACCCTGGTATCAGAGGTTTTCGGAACTGCCGTTATAGATATCCACGCCATTACCTTCCATATCGTGGATTTCTTTCCACTTTCATTCCAGCGACTTTATCAGTTTTAAGTACGAAACTACTTATTAGAAAAATGATGATTTATCTATCACCTTGATTGTTGTAAGTACTGCGCGACCTCCTTAGGAACCGGCGGCTTCACTAGGTTAGCCAGATGTGGACACTGGTAGATGTCCACGCATTTACCCTCCATGCCGTCGGGGGTGGTGCATGTTTGAGGACAGCACACCTGCAAAGTCGAATGTAATGTTTTTATTCTTCTGTTTGCTTTTTCTTGGCGACTGGAGTTTTAAGAACAATTATCCTTTCATAATGACGTAAATAAAAAAAATCCAAGAATCTTTATTCAGTGGGTAATGACCTTACCTTAGACCCAAAAGCCATGGGTTCGATTCCTAGGAAGCAAACTATACTGATAATAATGATGATTCCGTGCTTCGGAAGGCATATTTTACAGTTGTTCCAGGCTGATATTTGGTGATCGTTAAAGAACCACGTCAAACTCTCACACCGGTGCAGGGTCGATTGACCATGTAAGACAGGAATTTGACAGTCCCAGGGCAAAGAAGATTTGATGTTGCAACGATCTTGGTCGGCAGAATGTAGGATTTTCAAATTTCACATACCTTAGGAGTAGAACCTTCGAATCCGCACGACGAACTCCTCAGCAGGTTGACTTCCTCCTGAGTCCTCGTCGGTTTGTTAATCAGGGCAGCCAAGGACGGGCATCTCAATATCGATATGCAATCACCGGCGCCACCGCCGGGCGGGTTGCATGATTCTGGAACATTTTAAAAGCTTCGATCAAATTTCTATCAAATGTAAAACGAGGCTAAAATATCACTAAATAGGTCTAAATAATATTTTTTTCACGGCTATTTGATGCGTCCCATTCCCCGGCCCGCACGTATCTGTCGTCACAACCATGGTCAATTTGACGTCCACCGTGCTAACTAACTTGCATGGCCACATTTTATCTACTACGGTCTAACAACAGCAACAACATATTATGCAATTAACAGACATTATGTTACGAAGGTCAGACGACAGCCCCATTGTGAAAACCAGTGCCGCCAAATCAAGGACACTTGTGTTGTTGCAATAGCTATGGTTTTACTATCGATACTTGAACTTTAAAAACAGTCGATAGTTCAACCAGAGCTATCGAAAATATCGAAATCTCAACTACACTAACCATGACATACAGCGTACCTTAGGCTTAGGCCACGAAGCGTTAGCTGAGGACACAACTGGGAACCACGCATGGACGAAGAAGGGTGGTACCTCTTCTGGTAGCAGATGAAGATTGCACCAAAGCCTACCAAGTACTTACTTATATATATATATATATATATATATATATATATATATATATATATATAAGTATATATATATATATATATATACTTACTCATACCAGATACACTTATATCAAATTGCTATAAGGAAAAGTAGACAATTTTGTTTAAGTATTAGTATTAT
The DNA here is from genome assembly GCA_947363495.1 of Euzophera pinguis. Classification (NCBI taxonomy): domain Eukaryota; kingdom Metazoa; phylum Arthropoda; class Insecta; order Lepidoptera; family Pyralidae; genus Euzophera; species Euzophera pinguis. The sequence continues at coordinate 8,535,585 of OX376178.1, read as the reverse complement.
GTAATCGAAGTAATTATTTGACCTATTAGCCCGTCAGTTGTTTAAAGCTTATAACATATTCTTTTAGTATCATGACTTATTGCATTTTCCTTATTATCCTATTATTTTGAAACGTATCGGCTTCTCGTTTACGCCCTGCTTGCACTGTGAGCTGTACAAAAAGGCACCTTATGTCGGCCACGAAAAGTGCAACTGAAGTGCGCGCTTCTGGAGTATCAAGATTTAGTTTTTTTTTTTTTTTGACCTTTCGATTTAAAAACAAGATTGCGTGGCCTTTTCGGCAAATGCACAAGGGGCTCCCAGTTGGGACGAACCTCGGCCATGGGCTTTGCCTTTGATCAAGCGAGCAATGCAAACTCGCGAGCGGTAGCAAACGCTCAATGCCATAAGGGCCGACACTGTTGTGCCTGAATCCAGGTAAATCGCCATATTTAAGGGACAAATAGAGAAGCCTCAATTTCTTGCACCTCTTCAAGATTGATGGAAGCATCTCACCACCTGCATTTGTACGCCGAAAAAGGGTTGACGCCAGGTAGACGACCGGCCTTCTAACTGTGAGGACTAAAGTTATTACCTATTATAAGCATTCGTAACCTGAAATTACTCATTTCAAATTACATTTTACAGCGTTCATGGTCGCAGGCAGTCTGCCTGCGACCATGAACAATACGTACCCAAAACAAAAATAAATAAGCTTATTGTTCGTAGAGGGGGCAGATTCACGCGTCTTTAAAGCCGATTTCGAGAATTATCGTAAAAACATGGTGGCTAACTACAGAAAACCCTACACGTCCGCTTTTAATTTTGACAAAACTAGCATTCGACTTAGTCTTCACGAGAATCGGCGTCCTGTGCGTCCACTGGGTACCGACCGCGGTAGCTGCAAAACATGTTCATGTATTTATTTACAACTATTTACCAAATGTCCAAAACCATGTCCGCGCGGGCTGTTTTTAAGGGCTCGATTTCAAATAATTTGGACGAAGAAGATTAAATTATTTACACATCTCACATAAGTAAAATGAATATGTGGTAAATAATTGTATAACAATTTATGCTAAATATGATTTGATTGATTGATTGACACTTACAACTTGGTCTTTTCACGGCTAAAGTGAATAAATAGGCTAGTAATGAGCCAGTTAGCTCCACCAAGACTACATTTTTCCTTGACACGAGGTAGGATCATGTCCAATAGCTCGATTTGTAACTTTATAAAAACCTTTATGTTATCAGTTCGTCTTGCTATATGCCCCCGCCTAGCCTAAATACTCGTTTTACCTCTAATGTAAAAGGTCATTACCACTACATAGCAAAATTTTTCTACCGTTTAATAAACAAGATGGTTTTCCTGTATTGAAACGTACGAATTAGTCAGACGGCCAACTAAATAAATGTAATTTGTTCATAATACAGCTGAATCGGGTTTTAATGTTTTCCTTAAAGTTGAATAATTTGATACGAAATACCTAGTAGAAGCAAGTAATTACATCTAACACTGACCATTTAAAAATAATGGGTTATCCAATGCAAAAAATATTACCAAACCGGACCGTAATTATTATTGACAGTTGCATTTATCTATTCTGTGGTGGAGGAGCCTTGTGCCACAGAATTATTATACTTATTAATTTAATAGTATTAACGTATAGAACGGACGCTCACACTGTCCCACCCGAAACAGATACCGCACCTCACCGTGTAGTTTTAGGGTAAAAATCGAAAGCAAAACAATGCAAGGATGACATGAGCGTTAACGTTACTTACGACTATACGCTAATTGTAGGTAATAATCAACCCTACTAGTAACGCACACATCGACGCGTGTGCGTACGCGACCGAATCTTAGTAGGCGCTATAGTTATCGGGTTTGCCGCTGTTGTCCATACAACGTATCCGGGGTGTGCTTATGCTATGGGATACTAACGATACCATATTTTATAACAAATACATGCATAAATAGATTGACACCCAAGCCAAGACTCGGGGCATTTTAAAAAAGGTTCAATGTCTTCCGAAATCCAGTTTTTACCCAAAAAAGAAGATAACTAACTCTTTTTAGCAAAAAAAACTCTCGGTCCTCCGAGTACGCCAATAAATTTGCGATTTCGCACACACCAAAATACTTGCGAAAATATTTTTGTTTATTTTGATACCACAGTGGATAAGTTTAGGAGAAAGAAAAATTTGAAGTCGTACTTTTCGACGCCAAAAATCCACTATTCTGACTTTATGACCTCAGCCGTGAAAAAAATAGATTGGAAAAATGTTAATATTGAGTAGAACGTGGGGGCTATCAATTAAAATCCGTGTCAATACACACACACACACACACACAGACAGATTTCCGTATAACCACAGAATATTTATTAGTTAGCTAATATTACCGACGACGTCTGATTGTCATTAAATATAACATAAATATTCATATCTTATTAATGAGTAATTTCAGGGGTTCAGAGGTTACGAATGCTTATAATAGGTAATAACTTTAGTCCTCACTGTTAGAAGGGCGGTCGTCTACCTGGCGTCAACCCTTTTTCGGCGTACAAATGCAGGTGGTGAGATGCGTCCATCAATCTTGAAGAGGTGCAAGAATTGAGGCTTCTCTACTTGCCCCTTAAATATGGCGATTTACCTGGATATTGACGTTTAATACATGCATGATTCCAGTACGCAATGATAATTATGACCAGGCAATCTTCTTTTCAAATCGAAAGGTCAAAAAAAAAAAACTAAATCTTGATACTCCAGAAGCGCGCACTTCAGTTGCACTTTTCGTGGCCGACATAAGGTGCCTTTTTGTACAGCTCACAGTGCAAGCAGGGCGTTAGAAGTGCTGAGCAGTTTGGACGGAATGGCCAGGCCATAGAGTGGCAAAGTAATAGTAGGGTAGGTAATAGTTAATAGTATAATACAATTTAGTGCAGTCAGTTTGACTCGAGACAAGAAGTCAAGAGACTTACGATATCCTTGATCCGCATGTTGCTCTTTATCATCATCATTTTTCTATCTTAGCGTCTTTCCGTTTGCGTCCTCAGCTGGTTCTTTCGGAGACCAGGGTCCGTTTTTCTCTTTTCCTCCCCCACTTCGCCAGTTCTTTGGCATTATTGGTTATGAGACTAAGGGATGCTTTAGACGGATCCAGTGCCGGCAAATCCAGTAGCGTTCATGGATACGAAATTTACCCACACAAACAATTTCTTGTCCATGAGCGCGTCTACAAAGACAAATTCGCTACTGGATTGCCCGCACTGGATCCGCCTAAACCATCCATAATTATTTGCAGCTTTATAATAATAAACACATCGAATGTTAGCATAAACACAAATATTTTTCAAAATTTGCACCCATTTCTTCATAGCAACAAAAACTTTTTGACCGTGTTGCTCCATGCATACCAATGTATGCAGAACAAAACCAAAGCAATAAATAACATCACAAAACAAATATTTTTAAATTATATTAATTCGATCATAAACTGGTTTCTCTGTGGTTTTTTTAATATGTCAAAGTAAATGATGACACTATCGGACACAAGTGTACCATAACATACCCAATAATGACCTTAAAACAGGAATCAATAAAGTGTAGGACGTTAACATTAGATCATTTTGCTTTATTAAAATTTATTGATACCAAGGTATGACAGATCTATGATACTAGTTAATATCTAATAAATAAAATTGAAGAAACAAAAAAGAAAGTTAGAAAACTTAGAAAGCTCAATTCTTCAAAATCATATTAAAATAAATTATTTGCGTATGGTTATGCTATGTAGCGAACTGAAGACTGTATAAGAAATATGTAGATCCAGTTAATCACTTTGTTACCGGTTCGGTGGATCTCGAAGCTAAATTGTCAAAGTAAATGAAAAAAACATTAAGAAAATATCGGTTGCATTTAAATTTTTATATTATGTTAAAATGTCCAGCGATTGACAACGAACCCATCTGATGTTAGAAGCAGATGCATTACTTTCTTTGTTTTGATTGTTCATTTCTAGAGGAGAGTTTAATTATAAGAATATGCATATTTTTAAGATTCATGTGTGAATGTTCATTTGTTGTTATATCAAATTTACAGGCTGGAAACCACAGTAAACAGCAAATGACGTAATTTTGGTTTTTGGAACGCTGACCAGCCTATTCTTTTTCTGTGCGTACTTATTTATTGAATACTAACACTTATTTTTTTCATCTTTGTCGCTTATTTCTCTTCTTCTTCAACGGTTCCTCACTGCTAAGGATCGTGACCACATATAAGTTCCCAAGCTATGCGATCCTCTGAACTATCACTTATTAACTTATCTATTACCCTGATATAAATTCATTACTTGTTATTTAAACCACAGAACATGTAACAGTAATGAACTATTGGTTGTTTTTTACTCGTATTGTTTCGATTATGAAGCCTTGTAAATAGGCTTTGTAAGTCCTCGAATTGACTCGTTCTGTAAGGCTATAATTTAATACCGTGAGAAACTAGTACGATTATGAATACGAATTACAAGTCTGGGAATTCTCATATATTAGGAAAAGCCATATCATCATCAGGTCCGTGTTATAATTTATTTTGTGTTTTATATAACTAGTTTCTGCTAGGTTTGTTAAAAATTGAAATTTTGAGACTGGTCATTTTGACCCACTAGACGTTTTAGAACATGCAACTTTTGACACTGGTAATTTTGATGCACTTTTTGGACTGGATGTTTTGGGTCACTAAACATTTACTGGACGCTTTTGGACACTAAACCTTGTCAGCCAGAATGTTGAATAGCAGACTAAAATCAGAATTTCTGTCTTTTTCTTCAGTTGGAAAGGTTTCTTCAATACGAAATATATTGCCAGTATAAACGTTCGTAGGAGATTTCGTACTGCTTGATGCATCTGACACATGATTGAAAACTATGGGTTTTGAAGGTATGATTGAAAATACTAGGGTACTTTTAAATTACAATTTGTATAATTTTGGTCTTACAGATTAACCTTTTAAACCTTCCAACATTTGGAATTGAGTCTCAATTGACCGATTTTTATATGTTTACTTTATTGATAGCAGTATGCAAATTATCCTACAGCTGTATGTTGAGCAGTATACTTAATTGCAAATATAATATGACTCAAATAGTGATTATCCTGTTCAAGACCTGCACATATACCGGTTAGCACATTAAGAACAGGATTTGTGTAAAATATTGCGAATTTGTTGAAACATAACAGGAAAAATGTACTCACGTCCTCGGACGAGACCCGACGAGGCAATCACGGTTAATACGACTAAAACAAGCTTCATTATCACTTATCACTTATTCATAACACTAAACTTTTCCTTGATGAGACGCACACGTCCGTACGCTGCGACGGCCCGGCGTGCTCTGACGAGTTTTTGTTCGTAAACTGGTAGATGACCACAAAGCCAACGCACATCATTGACACTATTATCAATTATAAACTTTATTACTACATTAATAAAGTTCTCAATCGCATTTGATATCGGTGCCTAACCGGTCTTGGCTTCTCGGAAAGTCATACTTTAATTCGCGTCCGATTGCAATTTTTTTTTGTCGTAGGGAATTCCCTGCGTAATTGTTTATTTTGAACTTTTACTTTGCACCATCTTTGTACTGATCAAGGTTTTAGTCAAAAGTAAGGAAGGATTCGTGATTTCCGACTTAAAAATAGTTCAGTTTATTTATGACCATGGATTTTCCTTGTATCTTACTGATAGGTAGCAGATTTTAATTGTGGCTGGTATGCGGTTTGTCATTTAAACGCTAAATCTTAATAGGTTTGTCTTCGTATGGAAAAGAATAAAACATTGAGTTTATCTCGACCTTCTAGCCCCGAAAAATATGGCAGAGCAACGGAAAAAACGAATATGAAATACTGAATGAAATATTCCTTGGTTTTGAGATTTCAAGGACCCTAAGACATAACGATACCTATACGATAAGTGAGTTTTGTCAATTTTACAGTACGACTGGTTAAAGTTTTGCTGATTTTTTTTTGGTGATTGCTCAGTAAGATTACCACCAATATTTTTTAAATTTGCGCATGCCTTACTAAATAGAAGGGTGATCATTTAGCTTTGTAGGTTAATTCATATTTTTTTCAAATTTTCAAGAAAAGTCACTTAAGATATTTTACATCGATCACCTCAAGAAGTAAATTATTGTATATAACACTTGCTATATATTACGTTGAACATAACAAACAACTATTTATCGTATGTCATAGTTACTATATTTTACTTTGCATAAATGAGTAAAATAATTGTAGTAATAGATAATTTATTTTACTCCGTTAAAATTATTAATTTTAATATAATAGTTTTCATGAACTGACTGCCTGATGGTGGAAACACTGTAGACCTCATTTGAACATATTCAAGATCTTGTATTCTCCTAACCATGAAATTTATGAAATACTAATTCATAAATGCTATAAACATAAAACAAAACCGGTTAAGTGCGAGTCGGACTCGCACACGAAGGGTTATCCGTACCATTACTCGAAAAATGCGGAGCCCCTTAAATATTTATTTTACGTGTTTTTTTAGGATTTTCAGTTAAAGCGGCAATAAAATAATACATCATCAGTGAAAAATTTTAACCGTCTTACTATCACGGTTCATGAGATACAGCCTGGTGATAGAGGACCAGAGACGGACAGACAGCAAAGTTTTAGTAATAGTAGGTCCCGTATTATCCTTTAGGCACGCAACCCTAAGATAGATACAATTTCTTGTTTATTATATGGTACGTTTATCGATCTAATAAAGCATTAAGTTTTATTTTATTCATACTTTCATGCAATAGATAGAGGAAGCTATAGTTAGAAATTATAATACTATGATTGGCTTTACTAAACACTCAAATCTTCTTTTGGTTTGAAAATCGGACAAATCACCTCGACTGATATGTATGATATTTTTTAAATTAAATTTTGTAGGCATAAGTATAGGTCGTAAAGTATAAATCCGTAGGAGGGAACAAAATTTGGTGGGTTTGCCAGTAAGTCTATAAAACTACTTCTAAGTAAATTAAGATTACCCAACTTAAGGATTCTTACCAAGGTTTAAAAAAGGGCTAGTTACTCGTAGCATGTAGATTTAAAATTGATTCAATAAATGCATTCGGTAAAGTGTTTTAAATTATCAAGAGAAGATTTATAGAAGGTGAAAGATACAAAACGATTCGAAACCAAATGAAAATTATTAGCTACATTGGTATAAAATAGTTGTTTGTCATTAGGCTCCTTTGCATTCTTCTTCCTTGCGAGTCGATGTTAACAGGTTTTTTTGAAGGCAAATTTTGTAGATATTTGCCACACTAGTCATCTATGGCAAATAATAATAATAATAAGGGATTATGAATGGTGAACATGAGAATGTTTATGTGATATGATTGCTATGATATGCACTTGTAACAGTAGTTAATATTCAACGGGTAGAGTTACTTATATAAAATCAATTTCGTGTCTGTGTTGAAATTACAAGTGATGAACGAATGAAAAGGAAATATTAACAAAACGGCCTTTCATTATAAGTACCATCTAGAATATTTGTTTTTTTATATTTACTTATTTCATCTGCACTCAAATATTAAGATCAGAAAATAAATATTTTTTTTTATTTGAAAAAAAAAAAATACTGGCAAAACTCCTACAATCAGCGAACATATCCAGTTTGTAAGAACTAAGAGTATTAAAATATTAAAAGTATTAAAATTATATTATATTCTGTAATTGGTGGTAATGTGGTACTAATACGACACACGTTAATGTCATTTTCATCTAATCAGACAAAAAATACATCGTTTTGTTAACAGCATTAATATCTGCATTGAATGACGCAGGTGATTTAGTTAGATAAAAGAAAATTAAATTTATTATATTTGAGGATTTTTTGACACATATAATATATTAGGTTGTATTACGTGGCGAAGTAAATTATAGGAAGTAGTAAATACGATAAAAACTTAATACAAAACGCCAACGTAAAATATAGTATGTATAAGTTCCGATATAAAACATGCGTTCGGTTTCGGTGTAAAATATCTTATTTAACAAATACGATGTTTTTGCTATAAAAGAAATCAGCGTAAAATGTAGCAAATATTACACACGATATTTTACGTAGGTAGGGATTCTCATTATTAGATTTATTTAAAAACGCTAAAGTTTAAATTAAATAACATTATAGAACAATACCAACGTTCATTTCGTGATCATGATTGCTCTTCCCGCGTACTGTAACGTAGTCGTAACAAATAAATACGAGGAGCTCGCTTCACCAAGCACCCGCGCATAATATCGGTAGTACAATGTACGATTTTATACTTGGCCAAAAATTAAAATACGATATTCTGCTGATGCCTTCTAGTAGAAATATTGAAATTTTAATTACTGCAACAATTAGTCCACAAGTTTAGAAGTCCGAAAATTAAAAAAAAAAGTGAAAACCGAAAAGTTTTTTGTTACGATACTTTACGTAGGAGGTATCGGTAAATAAGTAAATTATTTTTATGCCTTTATGCAAGGGCATCTCAACTGTTGTCAGTAAGCTTAGTGGCACTATAACATTCAAGTCAAACTTCATAATAAGTATTTGTAATTTTTATTACAATATAATTCACAAATTTAATTACATTTAACATACAATAGTATGGTATGTAAGTAAAACAATTCAAAAGAATAATTTAGCGAGACATACAATCACTTCAATCTTTTCAACCGACTTCCAAAATCCTAAAAGAAGCTTCTTCTGACAATCTTGATCCAAGATTACGCCAACTGAGTAGTAAGTTTGTTGATAATGAGTATCTACTACAGTATCTTAGTATTTTGGAACTCATTATATTTTGTTCTAGTTTTGCGCGTCTTCATTAACACGAACACTATGTACTTTACTCTCTACAAGTTAACCATGCTCTATCTGATATTTATGTAAAGTAGTTAATTTTCATATAAATTGTCTAGAAAATCATGTTGCTTCTCACCAATCAGTCCCGCAAAATTATTATTCTTAAACAACTATACTACTATAGATCCAGTCCTTATATTCGAAAACTTTCGTATACACCGCCGGTACGTTTTCAATCCCGCATGGATTCGGACCGAAACTAACCACACCTATGAGATCGAATCTATTTACTTCGTACATCAGAGCACCTCCAGAATCTCCCTTGCAGGAATCTCTATCATTTTCTCCACCAGCACAAATCTGTGTCTTCGAAATAGTCACCCGACGACTGAATGCGGAATAAGCGGCTTTACATTTCTGGAAAATTAAATTTAAATTATATTGTAAATCAAGTAGCAGTCTTGTGCTCTTTCGTGCAAGAGGGCACTGTGCCCATATGGGCACAGTGCAACACATGAAACATAGGAAACAGTTATATAACTGTTTCCTATGTTTCATGTGTTGCGCCTTATGTGGTTTATCACCTTATGGATTCGGCAGGGAAGGTTAAATGAGGAATATATGTTGAATCATAGTTATAAGAATGGAAACCCAGGAGGCGATGGGGCCTACACCTTTTCGTCAGTCTCTGGTTTTAATTCCTAATTCATCATACATCTTTTTCTACTCTTAATTTTTTTCTTAACCTAAGTTTCTTCATTTTTGTCTAACTGCTGCTGACAAGAGTCTCCGCGATCTTACTAGACATATGAAGAATGTTGTTATCATAGTGAAAGAAAACCTACTTAGTACTTGTATGTACCCAAACTTCTTACAATATGTCTTGAATATTAAAAGCCGTACCTGGTTATCGACGAGCGGCAACCTGACATGCAGTTTAAGAGCACTCTTTTTCAGGGTCTCGTTGACAACACCCCAGCCAGCTGCCGTCATTTTGAAGTACGCTGGAGGGTTCGCTGTCACGTCCACTTCTGGCAGGCAGATGGGCCTGATGTAGTCTGGAATTAATTATCAGTCAAATTGAAATTTCGCTTTTTAAATCACTGGACAGACGAAAACCTTGTAGCGATTGTTGTTGGAGTGATCTGCGCAAGCTAGCGTCGATGACTGGCAAGAAGTGGCGCAGGTTCGATGGAAGTGGAGATTCTTATTGTCGGAGACTCACTTTGGGTGGCGGAGCGCCGCCTTCTTGTTTAGACTGTTGTTGGTAAAAATTAACTACCTACATGCTAGAGATACGTCCGACTCTTCAGCTTTAAACTGGACTTTTGCGACCCAGAGGTTTCGATTGCGAATGCCATGTTTTGTTAAATTGTTTTCCAGTTTGACTATATAATTCCAGTTGATAAAGGTGTTGATAGGATAAGTACAATCGGAAAGGTACAAGAATTTCTATAGATCTGTACGTACGTCTAATAGCTTCCTTTTACATAATCTAATGAAAGAGTGGAAGTGGTTCATCTTTACGAATAACGGATTTTCTTATCTATACTGACCTGTGAAAGGCGCATTTTCCTTCATTCTTATAAGCGCGATGTCATTCTTCTTTGTAGCAATATTGTAGTCAGGATGATGTATGGTGCTCTCAATGGGAATGGTGACAGTGGGATCGTTGCAGTAGAAACCGTAACCTTGATCAATGGTACAGTCTCTGTCGTCATTGCTGGTGTCGAACTCGCCGAGCCTTATGTTCTTTCTACAAGACGAAGTGAAAAAAGAAATATTTATGTGTCAGCTGCATTTCTACCGGAAATTAAATTGAGGGCTTACATTTATTTTTCATAAGCCAGTTGGTGGACGTTTCTTTAGTTATTATAATGAAGTGATTGTCATCTGGTACCTTACTTTCATATCTAATAGCAGGGCAGAAACGAGTGAGCAAGTGATATGTTGCCTTACACCTTGTATTGCGCCATCTTGGTTACTCACTCGTTTCTGACCTGCTTTTATAGATGATAGTCAGGCCCCTGAACTCCATTTGAAACCATTAGATAGATAGATAGATATACACTTTATTGTACCAATCACAAAATTAAAATTAAAAGTAATACATTTAGAATATTGAGTACAAAGGCGGACTTATCGCTATTGCAATTTCTTCCAGCCAACCTTAGGGTAGATAGGATAAAAAGTGAAAACAAACAAAGGTGGTACAGTAATAAAATACTAACACTATCATCCTTATACAACAGTCAATAAATAAACCTACAATCAAATAATACATACTATACCTTTAATGAATATATACATATCATGTACCTACATACAACATACAATAATAAAAAATAAAAGAAGAGAAGAAAATGTCTAACGATGAGCAGGATCAGCTTCAATTGCAGAGAGATAATGTTTTCTCACTTTATTTTTGAAAGATGAAATTGTTTTAGCCTTTCGTATTTCAACTGGCAAAGCATTCCATAACTGAGCAGCCTGCACCGCAAAGGAATGGGAATAGAAAGAGGTAGCAGCAGGAGGGATAGCTAGACGATGAGTATTATATTCACGCGGTTCGCGATTATTAACCTCACTGAGAAATCTGAAGCGTTCCTTAAGGTAAGTAGGAGTCCAGGGAATGAATAGGATAGAGTACAAGAGTGAAAGGATATGCAAATTTCGACGAAGTCTAATGGGGAGCCACTTGAGTTGAGAGCGAAAAGAAGAGACGTGATCATATTTTATCATTAGCAACCTGTTACGAGATCTATTTTTCAAGTGGTCTTCAATATCTTCTCAATGCGTTCTTCAAGAACTATTATAAATTACTGATTGACAACCAAACATGCATGGCTTTTTCTTCTTAGCGAGTCGACTCTGGCTTACTATATTTGTGATGACCAAAACTTCGCATCTGACAAGGCATTGTCAATAGCTTCGCAGAGATCCATAAGCGTGAAGCTGGCTGGGCATGCAGGGCAGAACACGAGATAAGCCATGGTCCAGAAAAAGGCGTCAGGCTGGCAGGCCTCCTCCACTCAATGGCGAGATGTAAACATGCATGTGATATCCTTTAAGATCGGTCCTTTTGAAGGCTTTGCAACAATACTAACGGAGTGCCAGTAGACAAGATAGAACCGACGACGCAGTGGGCGGCAGTCAGCACGTATCTGGCGCTAATGAGGCTGCCGCCACAGGACAGCTTGATCTTCCCATCCTGCGCCTGATACTCGATTAGGACCAGCCATGGATAGTCTTCAATATTTGCTGCTCCGCCAGCTGAAAATGTAGCATAATTATTTATAGGTATAAAGTAACGTAGAATAGCTAAAGGAAAAAGAGAGAGTCGTGTTTTAAGGATGTGAATAAGCTGAAGGAAGATATCATTGTTTTAGTATCTGATACCTGTACTGTACCCAAGTTAGCCGGTGTAAAGATAGCCTAGCCATGTGGGGGTCTCTCCCCAAACGATGAAGTACTTGTTGTTCTGCATCCTGTTACTCATGCACTCGGGACGACCTGATTGCGCTACCGATGAGACTGGGAAAGTGGCAGAACACTTCTCGCGAAAAAAATAACTGGTGCGTTGGAAGGGCATCGACACGCCGTAAAGAAGTATCTGATTACTTGACCAACTGTGTCAACGCCCAAGCTTGTAGCTGCATTTGGTTAACCTCATGGAGCAAATACAAAGAGGAGGAACGGCGTATCGACTGGTGCACCGTTACTGTCATTGGCGCAGTGACGTTGGAAGTGGGCATACGACATTTTTCGTTCAACTGTGAAAGATGCGTGACGTGGAGCGAGCTCTAATGTTTTTCTTATTTTTCTTATTTATGTTACGTTCCAGCTTGTAAAATATTTTTTAACCTATTAAGTTTTAAGTGTTTTAATGCCGTACTAACGTAAATAACATATTTTCGAATTTATTTGATTGATTTAGTGTTACACAAATATGTGTCTTTTTTATGTTCAAAATGTCTGTAATATAAAGAAATATAAACATATTTCTTTATGTTGAAATCTTCAATTTGCTAGCGAAATTTATTGGTAAGTAGAGGAGATCGCCCATAGGAGCGGAGCCACGGCCAAACCGAGCTCCCCATACGTCTGCTTTCCGCCCTGCGTTGCCCCTAACCATTTTTGTGAGGAAGCTCTCGATACGCCATCTCCTCTTTGTTATTACTCTGGGGTTAACACAGACAATTTATGAGTTTCGCTTCATAATTACAATTTAAGTTAACTCTAGTCGGTGGAATTGAGTTCCTTTATTTCTTGATACGTAACGTTTTCTTTCTGTTTTTGTTTAAATGTACCAAACTATACCTTGGATCTCTTTTTCCTTTTTTTAGTGTTTCCCTCAAAACTATCGTGTCCCATGTTAGGGGTTTAGTTTGAAGTCTTTTTTTCTCACCAAATATTTTGTTATATGAGACATCCACGCCACAGCAGCTGGTTTTTGGGTTTGGTGGTTTGATGAATACCTGCTTCTTGCAGTGGCTTTGATCGTAAGGTACAATTGGGGGCCCACAGCACACGCTGTATTGTGTCGCGCCGTTGCATCTGGAAGATAAAGGTTTTAGATTATGTGATAAGCAGTGCTCCAGTGCAGAAGAAAGTGCAGAAAGCCGTTGGGCCACGCTGCCATCTGATGAACGATATAGGAACTACGTCAAAGGATGATGGGTCGTTTCGAAACATTCTGAAACCTGGGTATACAGGCTAAATTGACCTTCATTAAATTTAATCTTTTCGTTATTAGTATTTTGCATAACGTAATTTTGGATTGCTTTATTGAATTTATAAAATTATCAATTGAAAATAATGAAATTGTGTATCGATAGTTACCATGTTCCTATTCAATACAGCTCGTTTTCTACTCATTATTATGAGTACTTCGTTAGTATAATTATTATTTAACTAATATTACACAAGGTGCAATATATCGCACAATAGATCGACTTTTTTACTATTTATTTATTCTGTGTTCTTACCTAGATTTTTGTAAGTACGTAACAACTTCTTCAGAAAGTGGTCGTTTAATCATGTTGGCTAGATGTGTGCAGTTATGGATATCGATGCAATGGCCGAGAAGGTCCTCAGGAGTATAACATGAATGTTTACAGCATACCTGAAAATATAAAGATAGTATAGCAACAAAACATAAACCCCAAAATATCCTCCATCATTATCAGTTTTCCCTACTTCTCTATGTCTATGTCAACTTTCTCAATGTTAACGCATTGCAAGCCAGTTGTTTCTTTAATCATCATAGCCATTGCTCTTTCATCATCATCAGCATTAGCCTTCTCCTATTTCCATTGGGGTCGGCTCTCCGTATCTCCTTGCGCCAATCTTTCCTATCGTGCACCATTTCAGGGGTTATCCCCACCGTCTTCTTATTAAAAAAAAAAAAAAAAAAAGCAGTTATTTATTGAAAAGGTACAATATAACTTATGACTATTTTCTATGTAGAACAAAGCAAACCGAGAGCGAAGTGGAATGTACCTAACGAATTTACAGCCACTGAATCCAAACTAGGACTAGCCTGTATTTTGGCAGTTCTGTTCATCCGAGTCATGTGCTCCACTTCATTTTTGAGAACCATGTTCTCAAGATAATGAGTATTGTACCTTAAAACTAAGAGATTTTTTTTAAAAAGAGCACTTATTTCCCAAGCTAGTTAAAGACTGTAATTTGGGAATAAGAAAACATTGTTTTAAAAGTATACTCGATTACTCCTACTATTTATTACGATTACTAACTAATTTTAAATTTTGGGAGTTCGAGCCGTGTAATAATAAATAAGTATGCATGGATGTGTACTTGTGTGTAAAATAAGTAAAATAAGTGAGTGTGTTTATGTGCAGGAAGATTGGCAGAGGTAAATAGTATTTGCATTCTATACGATGAACTCTAACAGTTTCTCAGTCTCCAAGTAGTTTTTAGGTAATAGCCACGAGTATAGTTTATCTTTACAGGAGTACCTAGAACAAGGATAAATGTTATTAACTTCATTGGCCTTATTGTATAGGTAGCCCCCAAGGACTCTAATATGACGCCGAGCCAACGCTGTTGTATGTTCTACTGCCGGACAAACTCGATCTGCTTGTCTTTTGCGTATATTATTATTGTATATTGTAGGGTCATAGGGTAAAGATTTATGCTTTCTCAAAATAGTGAGCATAACAAATAACTGTCTCACCGTCAACAACTTCGCATCCTTATAAAGTTGTGTAGTTGGATACTGAAAGGGCTTCCGAAAAATAACCTTTAATACCGCTCTTTGAGCTCGCTCTAATGATAACATCGCCGTCTTTCCAGCTCCTCCCCATATCGTAATACCATTAGTAATAATAGATTGGCATAGGGCAAAATAAACTAATTTTAGTGTTGCCTCATTTGCAATATCTCGTAGATTCTTAAATATGAAAATAAGTTTCCTTACTCTTGGTATCAATGACGAAATATGTGAATTCCAGTTAAGAATCTGGTCAATATGTATACCCAAATACTTTATACACGTTGTTCGGCTATGTCTATGAGCTTTGACGACAAAATTAGTCAGCGATGGAGAGAAGCAGGCTTTAGTTGCAAATGTCAAGAAGTGAGTTTTTTGGATGTTAATAGTTAGAAGGTTAACGGTAAGCCAAGTTATAACCACAGACAGGGCATATTCAGCCCTTTTACGAACTTCATCCCAATTGGAACCATTGATTATAAGATCTGTATCATCCACATAGACAAAAACCCTGCAGTGAGGTAGGCGCAAGAGACACAAGTCATTTACGTATATTGTGAACAATGTAGGACCCAAGATACTTCCTTGCGGTACTCCAAATACAAGCCTGCTTTCATCACTAATGTAGTCTCCAATTACTACTGATTGAGTGCGATTTGTTAAGTAATCCCGAAAGAGGTTAAGAGCCATACCTCTGATTCCGATGGCTTCTAGTTTCTGTAGTAAAATTGGTACAGAAACAGTGTCGAAGGCCTTGGAGAGATCCAGAAATGTACCCAAACACCTTACCCCCTCGTCCATGCAACCGACGACATGATCAATTAAGGAGGAAACTGCATCTTCTGTAGAGACACCTTTCTGGAATCCATACTGGTTTTTAGCTATGATGCCTTTAGATTGTAGGTATGTAATCAATCTATTATTGATAACCTTTTCCAAGACCTTCAACATAACCGGAAGCACAGAAATAGGTCTATAGTTAGTAGGACAGCCTCTATCTCCGCATTTGTGGATTGGGTGTACTAAAGCCGTTTTAAAAGCATCAGGAAACGTTCCAGTTATTAGAGACAATTGACAAATGTGAGCGATGAGAGGCACAAAGATATCTGGTAAAGTTTTTATTAGGCGTGTTGAGATGCCATCACAACCCACGGCACAATCATCACGTAGATTTTTTATTATAGTGTCAATTTCCGCGTAGTCGACGTCCAAAAGAGCAAATGATTCCAGAGGAACATTCGGGGTATCAACAAGGTCTTTAATGTTATGCTGTGATTGAGGAAGGATGTTAGTCGCTAATTCCTTACCCACATTCACAAAGTAATTGTTTACTGAATTAATAGATTAAGATGTTCAGACAAGTTGTGCGGGGGCAACCTCTGCTTCTTTTCCCTTAGACGATATTCCGACGTGTCTGGTCTAGCCAGAGCCATTCATCTTTCTTTCAAGAAAAACTTTGAAATAAATTTCTTGCCTTCGGTGTGGACTGGTCGAATCCACACGAAGCCTGTTTTAGCAGATCTATTTCATCCTGTGTGCGTGACTCCTTGTTCTCTATAGCAAATAAAGTCTGGCAATCTTTTAGAGGTATACACAAGCCGTCGGCACCGCCCGGAGCAGTACATGATTCTGAAAAGAAAATCCGTTATTTAGTTGACGTCATGGTCAAGATGGTTTGGCTATTGCTTAAAATTGATGCTAATGTAATTGATTCAGGCGTTACTTCTCGAAAGTTAAAGTTAAAAGCATTCATTCATTATTGTTGCCTCGCGTAGAGTTGAAACACGTGTCGCATGGATTATGTGTGCACACTAATGGTGGTGGGCATGTTGGGATTAAATGTAGTGGGTGGGTGCCGGCCGGCAATAGTTAAAAAAAAAAAAAATTAAATTAAAATTTTTCGTAAGTTACGGCATGAACTATCTGGTGGCAAAAGCACGCAAAATTATTTGGTAAGTGCTTGTAATTGGTGCTGTTGATGTTTTTTGAGTGGAATAACTTAATAAAAATGACTTCGGAGATCCGAGTATCTTAATAAACACTATATTATTCCTTCTTATAAGGTACTTGATACAAATAAGGCCTATGCTAAAATAAAGCCTAAAGTTCGGAAAACTCGTTTAGAATATATTTACATCAAAAATACTTCATATAAACGATAGCGCCACGACTCAGAAAACAGAGGAAGAGGCCCAATCGCGCTTACAGTGACAATAGTAGCCGGTCATTTATGAAGGACGGGCATTTTCATTTGCGTGTTAGTAATTTGTGGTAATTTCTATATAAATTTAATAAGTTATTCTTTGAAGTTTTGTTTCAAGTAATGTATATCTACTGAGCACAACTGAACTCATAAAAAACCATATACTATGACTATAAATTGTATTTTTTATAATATGCTAACTATAACTGCATTTAACGTTTAATAAGTATACTGTAATAAATAAGGCCTACTGTTAAAAAAAAAAAACCTTTTTTCTTATTTCTTTTTTCAATATTTAATAATAATTTTGAGAAAATATTAATTAGCAATAAATATAATGTATGGAAACAGTTTTTTATTAATATTTTTAGTTATTATATTATTTTAATTTTCTGTTATATTGCAACATCAAATTTTACTAGCAATTTTAGCAAAATATTTAGTGAGATAATTAAAAAAGTTGTTCAAGGATCTCAAGGGAACACATGATTTCTCATGGTACATACAATTTTTTACATTATGAATACTCTAATATCAATATTTCTGTAAGTAAAGTGTATGGGCCTTGTTAAGTTACTATGTTTTAAAAAGGCCTAAAGATAAGGTGTTAGTACGAATAACTTCTTTTTATGTGATTATTGATATTAGATTGATATATATTTTCATATTATAATTACTTAAAATTTATAAATCAAAGAAGAATGTCATATATCGCATTCTTAGAATAATTTATCAAGATACGAGTGTTTGAAATTAGGTAGGCCTTATTTGAATCAATTACCTTACTATAAATACTATTCCGATTATTACGTGCTTAAGATATTCAGACAAGATGTCATACATTGTACTATGAAGGCAGACATTATAAAAGCATTTTTAAAATAATAAAATTGCACATCCATTATGTAAGTATCAAATACGTTGCTAAATGGATTAAATTACGAGTATATATAATTTTTCCTTATTCAGGTAATACAATGTTGATTAATTATGCGTGTGACTAACAGGTTAATACCAGACAAAATTCACTGCATTAAATACAAAATTGTATGTATAAGGAAGCAATTAGCACTATGCGGGTTTGAGGAAATAGATACACTTGAATTTTTGCTTTTCTGCACTAAGCTGGTTACTAGATCAGGGAATGCAGGTCGAATTAATATTTTCAAGATTGAGCCTATGAGGCGACATGATAACAGTACTCTTCTTTAGCACAACTGGTTTTATTTTTATTAACTTAATTTGTGAATAGGTAGAAATCCTAAACTCGCACTAATACACTCATTTGATAAAAACGACATCTTAAAAATCTACTTTTGCTAAATTAATAGTTAGGAAATGTTCCCTAAGAATGAATTCCCGAATTTTCGGTCAAAAAATCAGTAACCAGCTCTCCCCTTACTTAATGGAAGTGTTTATTAACTTATAGGAGTTAATGAGGATAAAGTGTGTTAAAACTATAATAGTCTAAAGATGCGGAAACCTCTAATAAGAGACGAATGGAGACCAAAGGGGGAGGCCTTTGCCCAGCAGCACACACAACATTTTCAGGCTATGGTATTACTATTTTCTACTACTTTTTAAGGCCAACTCCTTGAGTGTGTATCCCATTTTGGCATACATGAAGAGAGGCATGTACCAATGCTCAATAGTGAACAAAACAGTATTGTTATGACGATATGATGTACTTTATTATGTCATCCACTTTACACACACATGCACATGCAGACAGACATTTTCTCGCCAGTCCGACTAGACAGGTTATTGTAATCATAGATTTTTTTTTTATTTAAACATTTTAGTACTCAATAAGACATAAAAGCAACAGGAAAATAAATACTTACGTGCACTGATAACGCTTGAAATACCAGCCAAGATTAATATGGAAAGTATCATTTTTTTTTTAAATATATTTTGCACACACGTCCTTAAATCGTGGCGGCAGATAGTTTTCTGGTTTTCAAACTCGGTTTGTGTTTACAAACATGTTTTGTTCACAAACAAACAAGTTGATTAAACAATATTGTAAAGGCCACTAGGATTGTTTAGAAGAATATACGACTAGAATTTATCGGTGATGAATGACAACGATGTATCGTTATGAATGCCTTTTCCAATCCTTATAATGAATGAATCTTAAATGTGATATTGATGGATAATTTCTTTGTATTACGTTTGCTTTATACCTAACTAATCTGACCTGATCCTTATTTAAATTTCGACCAGCACCGGTTATGCTAATTTTGATGGAATCGGACATTTTTTATAAAGACTCTCAATAAACGTTTTTTTTTAATAAAAAAACTAATACGACCGACTTCAAACTGAGCTAAACGGACAAATATATAGGTCAAACTGAAATTCTACTTTTGAAGTCGATTAAATATAGTTTCCTTTTTTATTCTCGTCAATTCAAAAAGCGAATTCAAATGGCAATCGAATTGTCAATTGGTATTATTTTATCTTTGGTACACAAACCGGCTCAATGTGACGTCACAAAGTCGGAAAGACCGGCTCGGTGTCGCCTTGGCCATCAATTTAGTACCAGTTCTAGATCCAGTCCAAATGATTTACCTGAGATTCTGAATTTAAATAAACCGTCGAAGATGCCCGAACGCATCTGAATGTTCTCGGACCACCGACGATTGATCTCTCTGATACCAGGGTGTAAAGGAACGATTGACCTACAAGGAAGAAATATTGTTTCCTTCCTTTCGTAGTCTTCACATCTTCTTTCAAAGTCAATCGACTCCGCCACCCTTGTGTATGAATATCTGGTTTCTGAATATCTTCACTTTGGCGCCAGATAACGAATGAAAGTCTGTTTTTATTTTTTAGGAAGAACTATTATTTTTTAATTTGTAAAAGATAACTATTTTGCGCGAACTATTTTTCTGTTTCTCCCAATGGTTGACTGTTAGAGAATGCTCTTAGCATTAAGTCCGCCAATTGTTATAAGTTTTTGTACTTGTGGAACAATAAAGTTTTAATAGATTATTTTATTTTATTTTTATGTGATTAGAGTGCCTATATTAGATACATAATTTACTAACTATGAAGGGTCAGAAAGATTGCAAAAATTATAGACTTGTCGTGTAAATACTATTAGAAATAATACACACGCGTTAGCTTTCAGGAAACGAGTAACTTTATTTTTTTTAAATGTCACAGACAAAACAGAAATGCATAGACAATATATTTATTTTGTTACAGAACAGACATAGTGTTTTTATCCACTTTTAATACCCCCACTTAACAAAATAACAAAACAAAAAAAAACATTTCCAAGATCATAACAAGTGAACAAGTGATAATTAATCTGAAATTATTCCTAACATTTTCAGGAATTTGTAATGCTTGGTGAATAACAAACCTTTTGTTAACAAGTCAGCAGGCATCTCTTGAGTAGAAATATATTCTACTTTAACAATTTTATTTTTAATAGCATCTCTAACATAATGACAACGCACATCTATGTGTTTAGACCTATTGTGCGACTGATGACTTGTTGCTAATTTTAAAGCACTTTGATTGTCACAATAAATCTTAACAACAGAAATCTCATTGGTAAGTTCATTTAACAAATTTGTCAAATACACAGCTTCCCGAGTAGCTTCAGATAAAGCAATATATTCGGCTTCGGTGCTAGACAAAGAAACTGTCTTTTGTTTCTTACTCTGCCATGAAATCACTGAACCACACAGAGTAAAACAAAAACCGGTAAATGACTTTCTGTCTAAACTATTGCTGGCCCAATCAGCATCAACAAAGCCTGTTAAATCTGAACTTTTAATTCTATATTTTAAACAATAACTTTTAGTTTTTTTAAGATACCTTAAAATTCTTTTGGCATAATTATAATGACTCTCATTGTAACAATTATTAAATTGGCTGAGATAACTTACAGAGTATGCTATGTCAGGTCTAGTTAAAACAGCTAAGTACATAAGACTGCCTATTAATTTCTGAAAAGGAATATCAGTGCTACATTTATCAGATTTTTCAAGGTTTAATTTACATTCTATCGGAGTAGCTACATTCTTACAATCAGACATATTAAATTTACATAATAACTGCTCTATATATTGTTCCTGATCTATAGTTATGGTATTTGCCTTTTTATCTATATTAATTTTCATGCCCAAATAGCGTCTCACATGGCCAAGATCCTTTAGCTGAAATTCAGAGTTTAATACATTCTTTAATTTCTCTGTTTCTATCTCATTATTTGAAAAAATTAAAAAGTCGTCAACATATACAGTGACTATTAATTTAACATTACCATTTATCTTTAAAAATAAACATGGTTCATATTTACTATTTTGAAATCCTATATTGACCAAAACATTTTTTACTTTTTCATACCATACTAAGGAAGATTGTTTTAAGCCATATATTGCCTTTTTAAGTTTTAAAGCCTTACCATTACAATTTTTAAATCCTTCAGGAACAGTCATATAAATTTCTTCTTTTAAATGTCCATTTAAAAAAGCAGTTGTAACATCCAGGTGTGTAATGTCCATTTGCCACTGAACACTAAGGGCAAATAGCATTCTTAGTGTTGAATGTCTCACTACAGGTGAAAAAGTGTCCTCATAGTCTATTCCGTACTGTTGTGTAAAACCTTTTGCTACCAACCTAGCACGGTAACGCACTTTATCACTCACATCTAGCTTTTTGTTAAACACCCACTTGCACTTCACGATTGATACACCAATTGGAACATCTACAAGCTCCCAAGCATCGTTGTACTGAAAAGATTTCAACTCCTCTTGCATAGCTAGTTTCCATTGATCAGACTCTGGTCCATTCAGTGCATCTGAAACTGTGATTTGCTCCGTTTCTGGAAAATTATCCATGACAGCATTGAAGCCATATCTTTCAGGAGGTTTTCTTGTTCTTTTATCCAAAAGAATATCTGGGCACTCAAGAACTTGTATCTCAGAACAATCACTATCGACTCTCATGTCGGTAAGTGTCTCATCACTGTCTTCAGACTCCGCATTTGTGTATACTGATGTACTAGAACTATTCAAACTGCTCAGAGATTCATTAACTGTAGATTCCCCCACTGAATCTCTGCTCTCTGCATTAATGCCTAGAATATCTCCACATTTATTTTCCTCTGCATTATTTTCTTGAATCCAAACGGCATTATCTTTAGTGCAATCTTTAAATAACGGGTCTTCCATAATTATAACATCTCTTTTTACACTCACAGTGTTCTTCTTCGGATCATAGACCCTGTATCCTTTCACATTTTCCGAGAATCCAACCAATAGAAATTGTTCGGCTTTTTTGTCTAATTGTAATCTTCTCTCCTTCGGGACATGCACCATTACTGTACTGCCAAACAAACGGATATTACTTAAGTCTGGTTTTTTTCCATACCAAACTTCATATGGTGTTCTATTTTCTAGACTTGAAGTAGGACAGCGATTCTTAATGTATACTGCCGTATTAGAAGCTTCTGCCCAGAATTTCTTATTAAGTTTTGCATCAAAAAGTAAACATCTGGCTTTTTCAATTATGGTTCTATTGGCTCGTTCACTGACGCCGTTCTGTTCTGGACTGTATGCCACAGTTTTTTGATGTATAATTCCATTCTGCATCAAGAAGCTCTCAAATTCAGCATTGCAAAACTCGCCCCCGTTGTCCGAGCGAATTATTTTAATTTTTTTTCTTTGCTGATTCTCAGTCATTGCTTTAAAGTCTTTGAACTTTTTGAAGACTTCATTTTTATTCTTTAAAAAATATATAAAAGTCATTCGGCTGTAATCATCCACAAATAATAGAAAGTATTGTGAATGACCAATTGATTTTGTCTCCATGGGACCACATAAATCTGTGTGTATGATCTGTAATGTTTCTGTACTCCTCAGGCCAGTATTTGGAAAAGGTAACCTAGTTTGTTTTCCTTCACAACAAGTTATACAATTTTTCTTTGATATCTCACTCATGACCGGGTACAACAACCCCTCAACCATCCCATTCTTCATCTTGTTTAAATCTGCGCTATTTATGTGTGCCAATCTCCTGTGCCACAGCTCTGAACTTGCGACTGCGGGTGCTGCCAACATACAATCCGTTTCACCTGTCATAAGCCTGTAGACTCCGTTAGTCAACTCTGCAGTTGCCACCAGTACATTTTCTATATTTCTAATATAACAATATCCTTTTCCAAATGTAACTTTGTTACCATTTTTGATTAGTTCACTCACTGATAACAAGTTCGTGGTTAAGCTTGGCACGCACAGTACGTCTTTTATTGTTATTTGGTAGTTATGACTACTTTCTATTTCTACGTTTCCCGAGCACACTACTGGCACTTTTGTGTTGTTTGCAACTGTTATTTCGGATAAAAACGGTGAGTAATTTGCAATTTTTATCCAATGTTGGTTTGATGTCATGTGTGCGCTGGCGCCGGAATCAACGTACCACTCGTTCCTGTTGTATTTTCCATTCAGAAAAACCACATTAAATGCATTTGTTTCTTTATTTTTCTTCCACAATGGGCACTGATTTTTGTAATGCCCAATTTTTTTGCATTTAAAACAACTAACCTTTTTTTCGGTAGCCATTTTTGAAGTTGTTGAGGCGTCATCTCTGCTTCTGCTAGTGATGTGACTCGATTTTTTTGCAGCGAATGCAGCGTGACTGGTATCGGTAATACTCGCAAAATCCAAATCGATCAACTTCGATTTTATTGCGTCTGTGGTTAATTGAATACCTGAGTGTTCTATGGCCATGATCATTGGGGAATATTTCTCTGGCAAACCAGCCAATAATAAAGACCCAATCCATTCATCTGTGATTGCAAAGCCTGTACCTTTTAATCTTTGAGCCGTATCGATTAACTCTGTCACATAAGCCGTCATATCACTGCAATTTTCTTGTTTTATAGAAATCAAATTGCGTAACAAGCTTATTTTTCTGGTGTACCCTGAGTCATCGAACATGTTTTTTAGCTTCAACCACAACTCCTTTGCACTATTTGTTTCTCGAATGTGCACGTACAAACTAGGATCCATAGTTAAAATCAATTTTGCCTTGGTTTTTGCATCATCTTCTGGCTTTATTTCCTTGTCGGGATTCTGCTTGATACAAATACAATGAACCATGCCCTCAAGCACCAACAAATTTTCTGCCGCAAAACTCCATTCTGCATAATTGTCTCGCCCTTTTAACTTTGGGATACTTTGCACGTAATTTACTGCCATATCTACTCGAAAATACTACTTGTATTGATTATTTTAGGACAGATTGCCCATAACCTATTAGAAATAATACACACGCGTTAGCTTTCAGGAAACGAGTAACTTTATTTTTTTTAAATGTCACAGACAAAACAGAAATGCATAGACAATATATTTATTTTGTTACAGAACAGACATAGTGTTTTTATCCACTTTTAATAAATACAATTAAAGAGTAGTAGTAAACCAATGAAATAAATGAAATTTAACATTTTTGAAAAGGTGTGAGTTACCCCATCCAGAAACCCCATGCCAGAGCAATACGAGCACAACACATAATCAGAAATAAATACATAAATAGCCAGTGCTAAGGATTTTACAGATTGTATTAGAATTTTATGAAATAAATAATTTTCCTTAATTTAGTGAGATGACGCAAATGTTAGCTACAGGAAAGGAATTGTTGCCATCAGGAAAACCTTGTACATAATTGTACAATTTTGTCGACAAGAGCTTTAGCACATTTCTTTCTGTGGATTTTATCTAAAGCGGCACAATGTGTATTTTAATTTCTTTCTTCTGTTTTAGTGTCCCGTACCTCAAAAGGTAAAAACGGTACCCTAAAGTATAGCTTGGTTGTTAGTCTGTCCGTACGTCCATATCAATAAATAAAATTCAAGTGGGGCTCCCATAAATGAAACGAGATTTTTACCAGATATTAATAAATATAAGTGGATTCTTTTTTTTTTAAATTATGGTTTAAATTACGGCTAAACTATTTTTTTTTGTTTTACAATATCCATGTTAAATTTTTCATAGAATTTTCGAGTCTTGTCGAGTCGAAATGGCTGACTCTTCAGTTAGATACTTAGTTCTGATCAAGTAATAATTTATCAAAGTACAAGTGACAGGCTACTTTACTCAATATTTTTTTATTATTCATATTAAAAATTTGAGTTCCCGAATTCCCGAATCCCCGAATTTTTTTGAATCCGTTTAAAATTAAATATGTTATTAGCCTTTGAATTCCTGTGAAAGGGGAAACTGTCAAGAAACAAGAAAAGGACTCTCCTAATGGTGGAGTGACGTCACTGCCACTTGATTTCGTACGAGCAAAAGAGATAGCAAGATGTCCCCACCACGCTCCTACTATTCTTTATTAGAAAACTTTAAATGCTAATTACTGCTTTAATTAATTACCAATTTTGTTGTTGTTTTCGTGTATTTTAGTGTATTTATTTTCCCGTATAAAAATATTGACTAAATGTGACCATAGTCAAGTAGCCTATTTTTATGTTCGACATTTTGATTTGAATTTTTTTTTTGTTCCAGGTGCGACCAAGGAAATTGGTACAGCTCTAACCAGAGTATGCCTTAGACATCGAGCAATCGAGACGAGGATGAAGACATTCATCAGGTTTGATCTCTTTTTATTAATTTAACTTCTTGGAAAATTATCGACTATTTATACATCTTTTATCTTCAAGTGTCCCTCTAATATTGGAGGTTGGCCGCTCCGCGGTTGGCCGTCAGTTTACTTTACTTACACAATCTTTTACCAATAAAAGATGGACGTGCTTCAAATTCTAATCTTCTTCACTTCTATATATTCTTATAGTATTTTCTTCTTTCTATATTCTATTCTTCTGTAGGCGTCCCGCCACACGAACGGCATTCGCGTCAGTGTGAACGGTTCTTAAAGCGAAATTAATAATTTGATTTGGCGAACTAAACTCATTGTGGTTCGGTTTCTGACCTACACAACGGCTTCGCAGTGGCTACGAATATAAGCTACGGCGTAGTCAGTTCCATAGACGCTCGCATTCACTGGAGGATAACACGCGTAACTGCAAGTTGCCAAAATTGACGCCTAAATATTTAGTACTCCCTGCACCGATCGCAGTTGCAGATGCATCAATCGTAGCTAGAGACTTTTTCTTTTTAGGTTTTCACCCAAATGACGTCATACCGAAAGGCTTCTAATGTCAATTATTCTCCAGCGCCCTCATGGACACACTCATCACACCATTATCGGAACGCGCGGACGAGTGGCGTCGCGGGAGCTGCGCCACTGGAGCCCTAAGTCGGGAACACGCTCGCGAGTGTAAGCGAGCCCGGGCGGAACTTAGGAGGCGAGTGCACGAAGCGCAGAGGCACGCGAGGAAAGCGCGTAGGGCTCCGCCCGATGCGAAGAGGAAGGCCGATGTCAGTTTGCAGGTAAACCCATAGGCATTTTGAAAAGTAGATGTTTGGCCCACGGACCTGTTTTTGAGCAGGCCAGATGTCCCATAACACAATGCGTCGTGAAGCACGTGAGGAAGGCGTGTAGGGCTCCACCCGAGGCCGATGTCAGTTTGCAGGTAACTGTGCAACGAGCATGTTTTTAGGGATTGAGATTTTTAAGTTAAGAAGTAAACCTTAATTAACGGTTTTGAAATTTAGCATGTTCTAAGATTTGACAAGTAAATCGGACGAAATGGTCAAGTTGTATGGCTCGTTTGGATATTCAGTCTGAAGCGCAGGAAAGGCGATGGCTGATATCAGTTTTCAGATATCACTTTAGGTTGTTGAGGGATTAGGAAGAAAGGTAGATAATTGGATGTCGATGTCACACGTGCCGCCGAGAAACTGAATCCATACTTCCATACTAATGTTACAAATTCGAAAATAGTCTTCTGTCCGTCTGTTTGTAACGATTTCACGGCTAAACCTCTGGGCTGATTTGGTATGGATATAGTTGAAGACCCTGGGTCAAACACAGGCTACTTCTTGACGCGAGGAAACAGCTTGTCACTTATATAATAAGCTCTCAACTGTAAGAATTTAGAAGGACTATACTATACTTTGATAACGATATGGTAATTAATTTCAGGATATACAAGAGCGAAGGGAGCAGTTGGAGGAAATGGAAGAGAAAGCGGTGAAAGCGGCGCTCATTGAAGAGCGGAGTCGCTTCTGCCACTTCGTGTCATTGCTCAACCCCGTCGTGGTGAGTAACGGCCTGTACACACCTCAAAGATATTGGGACAATCTAGTATGAAAGAGTGGGGATAGATATCATGTCGTCTCGTTTCTTCACACTTGCTTGCCAATTATCCGTCTGACGCCATCCCCACTCTTTCATACTAGATTGTCCCGACAATTGTGAGGTGAGTAGAGGCCCTGGAATTTGGCTTCTTCTCTATGAGTCGAAATGGGTATTTATTATGTGTTAATATTAGCCGGATCCGTCCACTATGAGAAATAGGCTATGGATTTCATCATCATTGCAGCCGCGGATATCCCACAACTGGACAATACTGAACGAACATATGTTACTTGGGAGTTCAGGGTCCGCTTTGCTGCTTCTTCTTCTCGAGTCGAAATAGCTACGATGTCATAAGACTAGACCAATACGTGGCAACGTTGACGGCTCTGTCGTTAGCCGCTCGAGTTGAGACACTTCAGGAGTTAAGCCAGCCAGAAATCAGCTTTCCTGCTGACTACATTCAAATTCACTTTCCATTGTTGAGTACGTCTCTATTTCAGTTTTACTTTACTTACAAGTGTCCAGCCCATTTTAGAGGCAAGTAGGCGAGTCGAGAGTAGTCGTTATATGGTGGTTTACCAGTTTTTGTTAGATGTAGCCGTACGATGGTACACGGAAGGCACGGATCATAAACCTATTTGCCAGTTAGCCACATAATTATTAATACTTAGTACTAACGTACAGAACGGACCCGAAACAGATACGGCATAAATCGAGGACAAAACAATGCAAGGATGACGCTTCAGCCGCCCGGCCGCTGCGACGCCTATGCCGCAGATACGGTAAATAATCAACCCTACGAGTAACACACACATTGACGCGTTTGCTTACCTGACCTAATCATTGTAGTCGTAATAGGTATCGAGCTCGCCGCTGTTGTATGGAATGTCCGGGGTGTGATTGAATTAAATTCAAATTTTGTTCAAATATTTACAGGAGTCAGAAGTGGCAATGCTAGCTGAAGTGGGACACTTACAAGAGGGTTCGGAACAGCTGATACGACACATCGCCGAGCCTAGAACTTTACCGGCTGCCAGTTTACAGGTAATTACAATCATAGTCCTGTTTTCGGTTTTTTTTTTAAGATAAGATGTGAAATTAGACAACAATAGGTACATCGGGGATTACTGAACAGAGTTCCTTTTTGTACATTCTTCTCAGTAGCGGTAGTTTCAAAACGTTGGTAGTTTGTAAATTTGTGGAAAAAAGTACATAGTATACGTAGTACAATGTATTATTTTGTTGACAGTGCTAAAGTAAAGTGTACTTGGATAAAAAAATGGCAGCTAATCTAGATGGCGAAAGGAAAGTTGTCAATTCATTCAGTATTTTTTTCGTTTTCCCTGTGGATCTTACATAAACTGTCCTCGATGGAAAAAAACCGATAAAAATCAGTGAGGTGTTTTATGCTCTCTATTTCTTAATAGGGTCATAAAATAATCGAGGGGAAAAAAATTTTTGTCGGTTTTTTACCCGCCGAAGTTTACCCAAATGCGCTGTACCCAAAAAAGGTTTTTGGCTTCATCGTAGTCGGGTAAAGGCTTCTACTCACCTCATAATTGTTGGGACAATCTGATATGAAAGAGTGAGATTGGCGTCAGATGGAAAACTGGTAGGCAATTGTGAAGAAATGAAATGACATGATATCCGTCCCACTCTTTCATACATTGTTGAGGGTCTCTCATACTAGATTGTCCCAATACCTTTGAGGTGTGTATTGTATGTGGAAGCATTGAAATAAAGGATGACAAAAAACCATTTATCATGAAAAACAAACAACACAAGGTAACCACTTACCATCAGGTGGGCCGTACGCCTGTTTGCCTACTTAGTTGTAAAAAAAAAACAATAAATAATACAATCGACATATCTATACGTCCTGAGTCGATGTGACTGCTGCTTATAATACGGCTTCCACAGACTCTCCTTCTGAGCAGGTCGACTGCATGAGGTAGACATGTTAATAAGAAGTTTAAAAACCGGCGAATATGTTCTGTGTAGATGTTATTAATCAATGTATTGCCAACCAGGTGATATGCGACATAAAATCGTGCCACGGCAACTGGGAGTCGTGTTCTCTGCCGCAGTCTCCGTCTCGGCTCGGCAGCAGGAAGTCCTCGCTGTCCTCCATCTGCAGCGCGCACACAGACGACCACGGTGCGTATGTGTGGGTGTGTAACATTAGCAACCCGGCGGGCTGCTAATGTCGGGTCGGGCCCCGACCCGACTTCGCACAGGCCTGTGGTCTTCCTCGATATATAGGCCATGCGACTTGAAGTAACCAGGTGATATGCGACTTGAAGTAACCAGGTGATATGCGACTTGAAGTAACCAGGTGATATGCGACTTGAAGTAACCAGGTGACATGCGACTTGAAGTAACCAGGTGATATTCGACTTGAAGTAACCAGGTGACATGCGACTTGAAGTAACCAGGCGATATGCGACTTGAAGTAACCAGGTGACATGCGACTTGAAGTAACCAGGTCACATGCGAATTGTTCTTAATGTACAATGAAGGTTAAATCTATACATATAATCCATACTAATAAAGTCTGTCTGTCTGTCTATCTGTTACGGTTTCACGGCCAAACCGCTGACTTTGATAAAATTTGGTAGGAATATAGTTGAAGACCCGGGGTCAAACATAGGCTACTTTTTGTCGCAGGCGGAGCTGCGAGAATACATACATACCATCACGCCTTTTTCCCGTAGGGGTAGGCAGAGACTACGGAGCTGCGGGAAACAGCTAGTAATAAATAAATAAAGATGTATGGGTTATTGACAGGTCCGTCAACTGGCCACCCGTCTCCTCCATCATCGCACGCTTCGTCTGACACGCTGCCCGCGCACGACTACGGCCTCACGCCCGCACAGGTAGGCAACGATAGTGTTACACTTTATTTATTTTATTTCATTTTTGTACACCGATAGGTTACATATAATAAGTATTAACATACAATAAACATTCCCAGAAATGTGCTAGCATGCAACCCAATTGGCTAGTCAACTAAAAAATAAATTGTGTATTTTATATATTTTATTGATAGAATAGACTATTTCGGAGATACAATTTAAATGAAAAAATCTTAAAATTATATTTATTTTGTTATTTAATTTTAAAGATTTTATAGTGAAGACGTTACGCAGCTATAATATTAAATGAAAAATTCTCAAAATTATATTTATTTTGTTATTTATTTTAAAGATTTTATAGTGATGACGTCACGCAGCTATAATGGCCATCTCGAACTGCAAGAAAGCTAAAAAATTACTACGGTATTAAAAAATATGTATGTCAGTGTCAAATGTCAAAGTCAGGATGGACCGCGAGCCGCGAGTTGGTTTCTTGTTTGTTTACAATCGCCAAATATCTAGGTACCTACCCCCTTTCTCGTATCTATTGCAAATTGGCCTGTTTATTGAACTTTATTGCCGTCTCTATATCCGTTGACATCTGATTTTTCAATAATTAGACACCGATTCTTCATTTTAATGTATAAATGAATGTAATGAAGATATAATTAGGTTATTTATGGGTTATGTTTACTTGAACAGAGATGACATTTGACATGGATGACAAGTACGTGAAGCGCTTAATTAGCGCTACCAAACAAAAAATATTTATTCACTACCCTGTGCTACCAACCTAAAAAATTAAATGTGAATAGCCGGAAGTTATCCGGCTACGTCATACGTTAACCTTGCTAAAAATTGAAAGTCATTAGGTTTTCTGCGATTTACTTAAAAAATACTTGCTTATCTAAAGATCTGATTAATGTAATCTGTTCCCTAAGCCTATTCCTCGAAATGGTTTACGAATTAGATATTTTCATGAAAAATTTACTAGCCAATTACAGGTGAACACAGCATCCAGAAAAAATTTGGCAGCAAGCAAAATTAATCAAATATGAATTTAGAAATGAAATAATTTCGATATAAATTAAATTTGAATTAAATTAAATAAAGAATGAATTTAAATTCGTCTTGAATTTGAATTTTAAGATCAAATTAAGTCAATACTAAATTAAATTACATTAACATGCATTTTGATGGGATGACTGAATTTTCGATTTTGAAAGTAGACAATGGGTCGTGGAAAATAATCTAGATCGCATTTACAATAACGATAACGATAGTGTTACGTTGTTTGATTCGGCATGAACGTGGCGCCAGGTCGGTGTCTAAAAGCAAATATAAGATTCCTAAAGTAAATACTTACTTTGGGGAAAGAACATTAAAAAAAGGTTACCTTACTTTCTAAACAGCTTACCTAAAAACATCAGACTTGAGCAACGCTTATGTCGATTTAAAGATTTATTGAAATATTATATAATAGACTCACTTTCACAATAGGTTCTTATATTATGTTTGCTATTGTAAGTTTTTATTATCAGATCAAAAGAAGTATAATATATGCACCTAATGAGACATGGATATGTTAAATGTTTTGAAAAATTGTACCCCTTATTCAAAAAAATTAACAAACGTTCAATAAGACCAAATTAACTAATTTATGTTTAGTCCTTTTCCGCCTTGTCTATTTTTGACGTGAAAGAACGAGACGAAACATAAATTAGTTAACTTGATCTTATTGAACGTTTATTTATTTTTATGGATAAGGGGGTTAATAAATAAAGATACATACATACTCATACATTAAGGAAAGCTTGTAAAGATAGATTAATTTCTGCAATTATTTTTCGAATTTTATTTTATAAATTCAGAATAAAAGCTCTTGTTTAGCATGCATTTCTTTTATTGTTTCTATAATCTAGACAGCGCGTTATATCCCGAAACAGTGCTAAAATTCCGTCGAGTGAATATTTTTATTTCTTAATATTATTATTTTTTTTAATTTTATTATGAGCATCAGATTTATTTTAGCAGTTTTTTTTTGTACTTAATTTTATTTTTGTTATTTTTCCCCTATTTTGCTGATTCTGGATTCCTGCAAAATATTCTTTTTTTCTCAATAACTTTTTTCTTTTACGTATAGACACAAAGCTTCATCAGCTTCATTTATTTCAGCAACGTTGTTATTTCGGTTTATAAAAACTATATTTTATTTGTTTCTTTTATTTTTGTTTATTCCTTGAAAAGATTTTTTTTCTTCTCAATAACTTTTTTATTTTGAATGAACGCGAATTTCAGCAAGTTTGGTTTCGTTTTTTTTTTTGCAGTTATTTATTTTTGTTTAATTTTTTCCTGTAGTCAGCGCTTCGCTTCCCGAGCGTGAGCAGCGCTGATTCAGGGTTCCGTTCGCAGGACGCTTTGCAGAGGCGTTCGCTCTACGTTGACAATGTAAATTTGTTTGGTTTTTTCTTTATGTTTTTTTTTTATTTTATAAATTGCTTTTTTAATAGGTATACACTTTATTGTCAATACATATATATATCAAAGTATATATCAATCAATCACATAAGTTAAATTAAAAGAAACAGATTTTAACGGTATTCATTTAGTTGTTTTTTGTTGATAACATGCAATCTAGTTATTATTATTGGTATTGAACTTGCTTGTAAATAGCTAAAAAAAATTAATAGACTCGTTATTGGGCTAGATATGTAAAAATTGCTGTTTGATAGTGGAAGTTAATCTAGATGCTTTCCTAATACGTTTTTATCTAAATATCCATTAAAAAAAAGGTTTAATTTTGTTGAATTACTGGTTCCCAATCAAATTTTTTTCATGGTGTTTCCTTTTCTTTTTGTAATCCGGCTTAAAGTACTATACGAAACTTATGCGCCATCGTTTTCTAAGTTTAAATCAGCTGCCAATAATACTGCTGATAAGTACTGGTTTAAACTTAGATATAACAAATAAATAATAAGTTAATAAAAAAAATATTAAGAAAATAATACAATTTTGTAAATATCAGCAATTATTGATAGGTTTCTGTTTCTAGGGTTTGGACAACCAGAGCGTTAGCAGCGAGTGTCTCCCGGCCAAACACATTGAAGATGATATTAATGATGACGACCACGACGGCATCGGCAACGCTGGTGAGTGTAACAGAATTATTTATAGCATTAACGTACGGAACGGACACTCATTTCCACCCGAAACAGATACCGCATCGAGCCGCGTAGATTTAGAGGAAAGATTGAGAACAAAACAATGAAAGGATGACGCTTCAGCCGCCCGGCCGCTGCGACGGCTATGACGCATATACGGTAAAGAACCAACCGTCAATGTGTGTGTTTACATTGACGCGCGTGCGTACGCGACCCAATCGTTGTAGTAGTATTAGGTTATCGCATAAAATCTTTTTTAACATCACCTGTTGGTTGGTAGATAAAGCCTACGCATTTAAGTCCGCCAATTACATGTAACGAAGTCGTTGTTGACATGACACGTACTATGTTGGCACCTAAAGGCGATCAGTAGCGGCGCCAATGCAGGGATTTTATTTTTCTGGTCGGACTATAACTATACACATGTTCGTCATGTTCATTTTTCAGGTTTTAAACTAACAGTCCGTTTCGACTTCGTTCGCCTATAGCCTTCCTCGATAAATTGGCTATCCAAGACTGAAATAATTTTTAAATTGGACCAGTGTTTTCTGAAATTAACCTTCAGCTTTATAATATTAGAATAGATTATTATACATTGTTAATTTACATATATAGTTAATTAAGAAAGGCTTTTTTGTTTATTGTAAATTGACGTCAATAAGTGATATTTATATCCTACTTGCTGTTTCCCGCAGCTCCGCCTGCGTCAAAAAGTAGCCTATGGTTGACCCCGGGTCTTCAACTATATTCATACTAAATTTCATCAAAATCCGTTCAGCGGTTTGGCCGTGAAAGCGTAACAGACAGACAGAAAGACAGACAGACTTTCGCATTTATAATATTAGTATGGATAGTACGGATGGTTATTCCAATATTGAAAATAAACATTTCCCAAATATATCAGTGAAATATGTTTAAGCGTCCGCCACCTGGCCCGACCTCAAGGACACGGCACAGTTCGAGCGCGCCGCCAGCGCCATCATGTCCACGAGGCCGCACACCATATCCGCTGGTAATCAATCATCATCATCATCATCATCATCATCATCATCATTTATTTCTTCTAAACATGTTGTACAGTAAAGTCTTAGAAGTATAGATAAATAGAAAACAATTGCACCCTTACTTACTCCGCAGTCTCGGCGATCCGAAGCGGATCTTGGTCTCCGAAACGAGAGAGATGAATTAACGTCGTGGATTGCATAAATATCACATTTGATATGTACAATGTGTAATTCTAACTTTCTTTTATGTAACTGTTTGTTGTTCGTGTCAATAAACAAAAATAAAAATAAAAAATTATTGCAGTAGCAATACTATTTTATCTCTCTTATCTCGTAATTTGGTTTTGTTATGAAATCGCAGAAAAATTTACAGTTTTTTTCGCTGTATCAAGACTTCTTGAAAGAATCTTTACTCTTGTATATAGTTCACAGTAAAACGTAATTCTTAATTTTAGAACTGAAACAAATAAATGGTTTCAAGATAAGTTACAATAAATTAATTTAGCTATAAAAAAATAATAGAAAAAGAATCTACCTATATGAAGTTCTTAACTCAAGAAACGTAGAGAAGAGTAACCTGTAATTGTTCATCAATTAGATAATATTGGTTTATAAATGCGGAAATGGTCGGATGAAGTGAGGAAAAAGGTGTATCTACGTCATAATAGAAGCAAGAGTAAACGTTTTTTGCACCTTTTGAATCTTTAAATCACTTACTTCGCCCAATAGTCTGTACAGGTATCACTCGCTACTCTCGTGCAAGTCAATACTGCTTCGAAAGTTCGTGAATTAAATGAAATAACACAAGCAATACAAACAATTTTGTTAACTTGTATTCATTAATACCATTCATCTCAGCCATAGCACGTCTACAGCTAGACACAGGCTACTGTCAAAGATTTCCAATCTGATGGTGTTAAGCGGACTGCATACCGTGTTTAGTTTCATACATTACTTTATATCATTTCATATTGAAAAATAGAAAATTGTGCAAAAATTTCTTAAGCGATGCTACGTGTTTAGCCATTTGAATCCAAGAAAAGTCAAAATTCACCTCACTAGCATATTATCACCCTAAATCGTCATCTTTTTCCGTTTTCATCTCTTCTTTTATGTATGTATATGTATAGTTATGAATACTGTATGTAAATCTATGTATGTTTATTTAGCAGTTAAGTGGTTTTTTCTCTCTCATTGTATTTTTAAAATAATTCGCGCTGCACATAACTTTTCTGTTTTTCCTAATGGTTGACTGGGAGAGAATGCTTTTAGCATTAAGTCTGCCAATTGTAAACTTGTGGTACAATAAAGGTTTATAAATAAATAAATAAATCCATTATTAGTACTTGTTCTTCATTAATTAAGACGAGACCCTATTCTATGCTAATTATGCTAATATTCTAATATATATTAAATTATTTTGATTTTTTTAAATTTTTTTGCTGATCACGAACATGCGCACGCGTGTTGCGTCGCGTCCACAGGAGTACTATTTTCGAAATTGTGACTCCGCAAAATTGGCGAGTCGAATAATTTTTATTCGACATATGTCATACTCTTCAGAGCTCCAGATTATGTAAGAAAACCTGCAACCTCCATAGGGCCCGATTTCACTAAAGTCGTATAAGTTTTGTCCCAAGGATAATGACGCAATTCATTCTCGTATATACTAAATTTTACTACACAGTAAACCAGAGAATATACTGTTAATCCGTGTATAATTCCGGCAATAAGGACTCTGTAAAAATAAAAAAGGTCTGCCGTAAATTTTTTATGCTTAGATGAGTAACTTTTGGATAGGAAAGATGTTGGTGAAATCTGCCCTGTCCAATAACTACTACAATACAATACAATACAAAAACTCTTTGTTTGTTTGTA
The DNA here is from genome assembly GCA_947363495.1 of Euzophera pinguis. Lineage (NCBI taxonomy): Eukaryota > Metazoa > Arthropoda > Insecta > Lepidoptera > Pyralidae > Euzophera > Euzophera pinguis. The sequence goes on along the minus strand of OX376178.1, from coordinate 8,499,160 downwards.
ATACCTTTATTGTACAGAAAAAAACAAATAATATACATATACAAGCATGGAAAAACAATAAGTACAATGGCGGACTTATCCCACTTAGGGATCTCTAACAGTCAACCAGCGAGTGACAGAAGATATGCTGACTAGAAGGGTAGAAGCGTGTACAATATAATATTGTTATAAAGGAAATACATTAAATAAACCTACATACTTATATAGAATAATCATATATACATATAAATAAACATACATACATACACCCATGTAACTAGCTTATACTTTTAAATGTTCAGCAAAGGAGAATTTGAAAGTTTTACTTTAAACGCGCTTAAACTCTGTGATAGCCTAACCTCCACAGGAAGTGAATTCCAAAGCTTAGCTTCCACAACAGAAAACGACTATTGCACAACAAGGATACATTGTTAAATACAAGCAATTACAAGAAAACTAATCTTGCGCAAAGGCGGCCTTATCACAATAAAAAAGTTATACTGCCTAATAAAGAAGTTATCTCTTTACATACAGCGTACGAGCGTGGTCACCCTCGTGCGGCACTTAGCGTGCATACCTTCGACGAAAGTAGAGAAGGGTCTATATACGCACGACCGCCGCTGCCTACCGTGAGTATATACTTTACTAGCAGCCCGCCCCGACTCCGCCCAGGGTCTATGGCCTTCCTCGATAAACTGGCTATCCAACACTGAAAGAATTTTTCAAATCGGACCAGTAGTTCCTGAAATTATCGCGTTCAAACTAATTCTTCAGCTTTGTAATATTATTAAGTATAGATACTTTAATGATTTCTTATGTTTTCGCGATTGTTATTCATTAAATTAAACTATTTTAATACGATTTTTATCGCGTTTATTACTTATTTATTTACACTTGACGTTTCAAACACTTTACAGCGTTCATGGTCGCAGGCAGACCAGAGGAAGTAATAAACGCGATAAAACCGTATTAAAATAGTTTAATTTAACGTATTAAAATAGTTTAATTTAATGTATAGATACTTTACTTTATTATGGGGTCACATTGCCTAAGAAAAAGAATTAGTACCCCTAATTGACGTAAGAGGCGCTTCGAAACGAAAAATATTGAAATTAAGTACTGGAGCCCTTTTTTTGAAAAGTGTGACTGACGCTAAATCGGCGAGTTGAATAATTTTCGTTCGATATCGAATTATTTTTATTCGACATGAGTTATACATTTCAAAAATAGGGCCCTGATCTTGCGTATTTTTGACGTCTTAAGTTGTTAAGTTTCCAATGTATATTTACAGCGTGTACATGAAATAAATAAATAAGTACTGTATTTAAAAAGTTTCACCGACAAGAGCCCAGCTTTTTAAATGATGAAACATAAATTTATTACAGTTTAGCATTACAATCCAATCAGGAAACGCAGCCAGCGTTCTTGCTAACATGTCACACAACAAAATCCTGCTTATTTAATTTCTAGATTTCAGTATTTTTTTTTTTCTACTGCAACAAAATTTATCTTTTTTTACAGAGATGCTCATCGCTAGAGAGGCCGTTAGTTCCCGCCAAATCAACCAACTGTAACACCGGCCAGTCAGAATTCAAGCCAGCGAAGCCTTCCTCACTGCCGCCACATCTCACTAAAGGTATGACTGATGTGACCATTTTTTTTTTACTCAAAACGGGACAAACGTGTGACGTCATTTGGTAGGTTTATTATTCAGGAAGACTTTTTAAACACCACTCAAAGTTTTGAATAAAAAACAATTAACGTCCCATACAAAATTCTGCCCGATTTCAAGCAACTGAACACTAAACTAACAAATATACTTAGTAATATACTGAATCAAAATTTAATATTTGAAAAAATAAAATGATTGATGTTACTCAAAACCTATACAAAAATTGCCTAAGAAATATGTTATATGAAATGCCGTTCTACATTTGGATAGAGGGGTCAGATCAGATTTTTCACCAAAACAACTTTCCACGCGCTTTTACGTCTATTAGTAAGTTAATTTTCGCGCGGTTTCGGAAAACTGGACAATTTGGCGTCCTTTTGTTGTCCTTTCGGGGACATCGGGACAGTGTCGCAAAAAGGGACGGTCCCGTTGAAAACGGACTTATGGTCATATTATGTATGACCGAGCGGCCGAAGCGAGCGAAAGTCTCCATTTCCAGAATTTCCAGGACGTTTGTTTGTATATGTTTGTTCTTGCATGGTCATATCATCTCATAAAGCAGGGCAAAAAACGAAATGTCGCCTTAGAGCTTGTATTGCGCTATCTCGCTTTCTCATTCGTTTGTGCACTGCTTTAGGAGATGGTGGTAAGACTTTATGTTAGAGGTCGATAAACAGAAAATTAACTATAATAACGTATTGTCCACAGAAATGCCACAAGCTCTATACGTAAACATGTCAGAATTGGCGACGCTAGCGGCCTCTAGAGCGCAACAACAACAACAACAACATTCAGAACATCCACAACAAGAAAAGGTACGTCATATCTTTATACTAATGTACAGAACGGACACTTACACCCTCCCACCCGAAACAGATACCGCACCGAGCCAAGCAAATTTAGTGGAAAAATGGAGAGCAAAATAATGCAAGGGTGACGCTTCGGCTGCCCGGCCGCTGCGACGACGCAAACTAAAAACTGATAAAGCGGACCCTGGGCTTTGAAGCAAACAGCGGAGGGTGCAACCGGGATAACGCTAGGATGAAATTAACAGTGAAATAAATGATTGATTGATTGATTGATTGATGATGAGGTTTCATATATCTTTTAATAAAATCGGTATAGGAGTTTTGTTGTAAACAATATGATTGGAGAAAAGAAAGAGTGATACTGAAGTCGCTCAAATAAACTAAATTCAACATTTTTGATTTTTCGTATCTTTTAAATTCGTTTTCATGGTCTTAAAATGGTTTTCTTAGTCCAATCGACCCCGGTGTCAGTACTACGTAAAAGCCTCACGGCCATTATAATATTATTTTTGAAAGAACAAATTGATCGATAGACGGTTGATATGATTTCGAAATCACTAAAACCAAGTTTTACAAATGTCAAGTACTGTATGAATCAATCAATGATATTGCACGAAAAGTTATGAGATGACAGGATGTGGAAAATAAAATTACAAACACACGATATCTGTAAAATATTTATTTTAATAAAATCTTTACTTAAAAAAGTGCTGATCACTTTGATGTGCCCATCTTACTTCGTTGTAGATGACAAAAAAAACTTCCCATCCTACATATAACTTTCATAATACATGTTTTGTTACCCATGTCGTACTTTAATATTTTTAATCTCACATATAAGGTATCAGTGCGAATCAAGAGGAGTAACACCGAAGCTGATTTGTTAAAGAACTAGAAAATCAACTAAAAATCTAATTGCTATGGGATTCCGTTGCCTAATAAAATGAATAAGTTTCTGTCCTCGATGAACTATCAACTTGTGATAGAATTTGAGCACGTAAAAAAAATTGCGTGTCAAAAATTCAGTTCTTTATTGCCCTAAAAATACATAAACATTACATGGCGTAACAGTGACTTTGTATGAGAGTAACCAGAAGTAACCAGGAAAGTTGGCGCGTTCAATATATAGCGTTTAAACATCTGTATTCAGTGCGAATCAAGAGGAGTAAACCGAAGCTGATTTTATAAAGAATTTGAAAATCAACTAAAAATCTAATTGCTATGGGATTCCGTTGCCTAATAAAATGAATAAGTTTCTGTCCTCAATCAATTATCAACTTGTGATAGAATTTGAGCACGTAAAAAAAATTGCGTGTAAAAAATTCAGTTCTTTATTGCGCTAAAAATACATAAACATTACATTTTTAATGGCGTAACAGTGACTTTGTATGAGAGTAACCAGAAGTAACCAGGAAAGTTGGCGCGTTCAATATATAGCTTTTAAACATCTGTATAGCATATATTCTGTAATCTGTTCTAAATACTATGAAGGGTATACGCTTGAACATGACAGAAAATTCTCGCTCGTTCTCGACGATACGCGTGCACATACAGAACACTTTATATTAATAGTTTTAAAGTTGATTTTCGTGTCTTGAAAATAATAATCTCCGCTTCGTTTCTCTTGGCATGACACCAACTCGGAATTAATATGTGACGTCAAAAATACGCATTTTCGTGTTGTCGTCCATCTTGAAACTCGGCTTTTCTCTCTTCTGTCGCGATGGGCTGAAAAAAGGACAATAGATTTGCAAAGAATGCCTTAAGTCTTATGCCGTTAACTATACCTCTTTTATTTTTCTTTGTTGGTTTAGCTGGCTGAAATCGTTACTATATATATCCATCCATACTAATATTTTGTGTTAGAATGCGGGATTTTGATCTTGGCGAATCCACACCGCTGAACGGATTTTAAGGAAATTTGGTATGAATATAGTTGAAGACCCAGGGTCAATTACAGGCTTCTTTTAGACGCAGGCGGAGCTGCGGGATACAGTTAATATTTAATAAAAGTACGGCTAGTCTGAAATAGGATTGGTCTGGTCACATCTGCCGCACGAATCCCAAACGGTGGGCCTACATTTTAACTTCTTTGTTCTTCTTGAGTACTGAGATTTATGGTAAACGAGCGGGGAGGCTTTTGCCCAGCAGTGAGACTTAAAGTACTAACAAAAAATAGTTTATGTTATTTATTTGTATTAGTTTAGAAAATGGTTATATTCTATATGCCAATATATCTACTTGTAAGTATATCTTTTGAATAAAAACAATTTTATTTTCCAAAATTTTTATTGAATTTTGTTTCAAACGTTCCGAACCACTTTCTTCGGATCCCTATCCGATTTAAGACGTAAACTGGCTTCCTAACTGGTGGTCTCCTACAAATAAATAAATATATACGTTAATTTGTGAATATTACATTAATATGAATATATAAATATGAATACCGTGTCACATTTTGACACTGCTTATATTAATGTTAAGGCAATCCTGTGTAAAGCCGTTTTCTATGCTTTTTTTAATTCGAGGTTTCGTTTTTGTAAACAATGATGAAAAATGTCAAGTAATGGGTAAATCCATACTTACATACTAATTTTATAAATGTAAAAGTCTGTCTGTCTGTTATGCTTTCACGGCTAAACCGCTGAACGGATTTTAAGGAAATTTGGTATGAATATAGTTGAAGACCCAGGGTTGATTATAGGGTTCTGTTAGACGCAGGCGAAGCTGCGGGAAAAAGCTAGTAAAATAATAAAATTCGTTCAGCGGTTCGGCCGTAAAAGCGTAACAGACAGACAGACAGAAAGACAGACAGACTTTCGCATTTATAATTATTATGATTATAATTAGTATGGATATGTACAATATAAATTATATACATTTTTTCAACCCTCGCGTACGTCTAACAAGATAACAATAAATATTCCACTGTTTCGAACCAAATGTGGTTTGTATGTTTTTGTTGATAACACTTCTTTTAAATAAAGCGGTAAATTTTATACCTACAGATTCTCCCAGTGGAATTTAGCGGCCAAACTCTCGGATATCTGTCCCTCTTTCAACTGTTTCTTCACCGCTCGCTCGACCATTCGCAGCGATGTGAACATGTTCTGTACGTTTGACGGCTGTCTGTTGCGGGACGTCGTCTGTAATTAAACAACACAACGCTAATTAAAACTAAAAACCCCGACTGTGTTTTTGTGTAATTCGGAAAAGAGAAATTCCGCTGTTTTTTTTTATTTTGACATATCCAGTGTCGCTCTCACAGTAAATACGAATCTAACGACACCTCTAAAGCTAAAATCTATCAGACAATGATAGGGCAGAGCGTACCAAACAAATATACGTACATACAAGATAAAATAATAATGAATATGAATATTTCGAAAAACATAATCCTCCTTGTGGCGCAGTTGGATAAAAAAAATTAAGGTTTTATCTACTCAAGTCAAATTTTCTTGAAATTTCGCAAAACATTCAAGAGTACTGAGAAGGAAAACGGATACCGTTCATCTCGGAATAATACCATCATCATCATCATTTCAGCCGCAGTCAGTCCACTGCTGGACATAGGCCTCTTCTAATGATTTCCAAAATGATCGATTGGCTTTACCGTACCGAATAATTGAAAAAAAAAAAAAATCATCACGACCCATATTATCAGCAAAATTCAATTCAAATAAAATTCAGCACAATAGTAAGTTAAAAATTAAATAAAGTAATGAATGAATTAATATTAAAAAAATTCATTAGAATAATACCGTCCCCGTGATATTTGCCAGATCGTATCCGCGGCTAAGACAAACATCAAATGAACATCCCATGCTAACGTTACGAATGTAAGGTGTGTTCATTTGATTTAGGAATTCAAGTCATTTGTTAGACTTAATGCTATGTTTGTCAGTTAGAGTCTAACCAATTCCTTCTTATATATCTATGTACTCGTATAACTGAGAGTCGTTAGCTTTCCTATCTTTATCTTGATCCTGTGCAGGGTCAGAGGGATTTACTATTTGGCGCCATTGAAAAATCTGACATAGCTCCTTTATAGCTTTCCAATATGTCTCTGCCATGAATTGTAAGTAATGTAAGTACTTGGCGTAGTAGGAATACAAACCTCAGCGAAAATAGTAATTTAACGTTCTGTTACAAAAAAACTGCTTAGCCCTGTCTTTTTCAAATCATTCGGCTCAGGTTTTCAATATAACTCTGCTATAATTTGTTTATTTCAGGCCTCGTCAGTTAAATGTATATACGGTGAAAGTAGCCAAACATACTGGTCCAAACGCTTTTGATAAAAATAGCCATTTCGACTCGTAAAGAAGTATTAAAGCACGTACCATAATCTCGACAGCATTAAACAATTTAGTCAATTCTTTCTTGTCTCTATGACTGAGACTGCTATCTTCAGGGTTGAATATCTTGGCTTCCTTCAGCTTCATCTTTATCCTGTCCAAGGTCACAGGAGTACCGGTATCTACCAGTTCGCTCCTACCAGATTTGTATACGGCTTTCGCGTCCACTAGTTCGTCATCCATGCTTGGGGATACTTTGTATGATGATGGGCTGGAATTTAACGTTTTAATTATTAAATATTGAAACTAGCTGTTTTCCGCAGCTTCGTCTGCGTCAAAAAGTAGCCTATGTTTGACCCCGGGTCTTCAACTATATTCATACCAAATTTCATCAAAATCCGTTCAGCGGTTTGGCCGTGAAAGCATAACAGATAGACTTTCGTATTTACAATTAGTATGGGTATTATATGTCATCGTGATGTCAAATTTCACGCCAATGTCACCATATTGTTTTGAGTTGCATACAATTTATATTCAACCACAAATATGAATATTTGTCTGAGAGAAGTATTGTTGATTGACTGCCGCTATGATAATAATTATTGATTATATAATTGGCGGTGTGTATAATTAATTTCAATTTTTTAAAATGTATTCATATTCCTTATTAAAAAGTAAACCTCAGGCTCTAAACAGAAGTGTAAGCTGGGGTAACACGCACGGATATAGTAGTAATGTGTGAATCACAAGTCGATTACGATTCGTCAAGCTTGATCGATACGATTGTTAGTAGGTTGCATAATCTCATCGATATACTAACCTCGAATAAGACTTATATTACTTGTTCGTAGCTATAAATCCGTATCGCTTTTTATGGAGATTAGAAATTATTGCGAAAAGTCGGTGTAAAATATAAACATGGTAAATCATTCATTCATTTTTATCGAGTGGGTGACCCGGTGTTCAGAAACCAGAGTAGGTGTCCGAGTTTTTGATAAAGCCTCTCTTCCTTTGACGTGGTTCCTTTAAAGACCACCGAATGTCAGCCGGGACCAATTATGGCAACAGCTTATTTATTTATTTGTTGATTAAAACTTTATTGTACCACAAGTAAAAATACAATTGGCGGACTTAATGCTAAAAGCATTCTCTCCCAGTCAACCATTAGGAAAAACAGAGAAAATACAAAGCGGCGCAAGAAAGCTTCGTGTGATATTACAGAAATAAAAAAAAGAACCCTACAGCTAAACATACATACATAGATTTACACGTAGGAGTATAATATACATACATATATATTTAAAGATTTCAATGCAGAGAAATTATCGTGCCTTAAGAGGCACGAAATCATCATTATTATCAGAGAATCGTGTTTTTCAAGCTCGCAATGTCCTAACCAATCTGGAAACACCAAAGCATGCTTCCTGTGGGACCACTGAAGCAGTTAATTAAGGCAGTTAATGATAAACCCAAGGTAAACTAATGTATTACAACATAAAGTTTTACCTTTTTACGTATTTTTGTTTTGTTTTTGTGTAAAATCGTAAAATAATGAAAAATAATAAATCATTTTTTCTTTTATATTGTTCATCTTATAAATGTTTTGTTTTGGAACTAGATAATGAATGTCAAGAGCGAGCCCAATTATGGTACATTAACCCTCATAGCACACGGTATTGTGTACGCGCGTACATTTTCAAACAAGTCCGCTAACGAAGCGGTATTTCAGCGAATCGTAAGATATGCGTATCGTCATTACGATAAGCGTAGCTTATTTGCGTAAAAACACAATCCTTCAAAATATACTTTTCATCAATTTATTAATGATCGTAACGGTATGCTTATGATACGCCTACGCTTACGACAGAACCTAAGGGTAGTTAACGTACACGGGTTCATAACTAGCGGCTTTGAATTAATTTATGTAAAACTTTATCGAATTATATGCCGAATAGGTAAACTTAATAATATAAACATTTTCATTACCTACGTAATAGGGTTTAAGAGATACAGCCTGTTAACAGACATACAGCGCTGTGATTTAAATTTAAATTTATTTATTTTTATACTATATATCTACATACTTTGTGTACAAACCTTATGGCGCGACCACACATGGCCTATTTGCCAAAATATATACAAATAAGTACATGATTCACAACACAAATAGGCATTTGCCTTTTTAGGTCCAGTGTGGACACGACATTCATATTAAATATATACTAATCTCTATAATTTCAAATTCAGCTTTATTAAATCAAATCATTTATTAGCATGACATATTTTGTTTAATATGTAATTTAAACCCCGAAATACGCTTAGACGAATGAGAATTCTGTGAAAATTTGAATTATAGTGTAAATTACTTACCATGTTAAGCAGAGTTGAATGTTCACTGCCATACTGTAAGGAAATAATTCTGTTTACAAACATATTTATAAAAACAAACAATAATTGTTATTGTTTGAAAATCAACACACGATCTGTGTTATTCATTAAAAATAAACTTTTTATTCGTAATTTGTATGTCTGATATTTATTATAAAAAACGGAGCACTTTGACATTTTGAAAAGCAGCCAAATTTCAACAGTGTGAAACTAAACCACTAATAATGAAAAAAAAGGTGAAAATCGAAGAAAAATTGACCCCCCATAAATCTAGTGGTCTGCTGACAGGATTGCGTATGTCGAAATCCTCTTTTTTTTTAGTTTCGTGAGAACCTTCTTCTTAATGCTTTTTCTTTTATGTATATAAGTTTTTTTCTTTTTGTGTGTTTCTAAAATAAATTATTTTCATTTCATTTCATTTCATTTCATTTCATACATAATTAATTATTATTTTAAATATTCCTATATAATTAAACTTACTTGAAACTCACATAGAAAAAAAAAAAGATTTAAAAACAACCTTATTTTATGAAAAATAAATGAATAAAGTCAGTAAGTCCCGATTTTATTCTTAAAATTAAAAAAAAATGTTCGCTTTATCTTATAGGGCGCTTATAAATAGTATAGAAATAATACTATGGTATATTTATAACCTCAAACAAAACTCACATAATATTAAAACACAATTTAACCACTTTGGACACCATTGTCACTCGTAAATATTTCGCTAATATAAAAATAATATTGCACTCGCTCGCTGTACGCTGCAATAACTGGAATGGTTTTGAATCGGTTCGTCAAATCGCTCGTAATATATTGCTAGTCGCTCCGTCCGAGATTCGACTGCGACTTGACATGTCTTGATACTTTATTTCATTCATAACGATTGGGTTACATGGTTAATCTTACAGCCTACCCTAGGCTACGAAGCGTAGGCCGACGACGCAACTAAGAAAACACGCTTGGACGAAGAAATGTAGTCCACATGGTTAATCGACCGTGCACACCATGTCAGCGTTTTGCGGAAGCGCCTCTCGGCCTCTGACGTGGTTACTTTAACGACTGCCAGATGGCAGCCGGATATCAACGGCTTAACGTGCCTTCCAGAATCATTTTTATTGTCCAACCAAACTGGGAATAACTAAATAAAGTATTGTTATCCGCGTCAATCGAACCCATGCCCGTCTGTATCTGCAGCCAAACAACCTACAAAAGCAGTACTTTTAGTCAGTTGATGACTAATTATTATAAGACAATCCAGCGGTGAGTCCAGCCTGCAATCTCCTAAACAAACTATTTATTTTACAACCACAAGTTACAAGACCATATAGTTAAAGTGCATTGGCTATACATTAAATACATCGGTCGTAATACTCCATTGTTCGTCTTCGAATGAAATTTGTTTATCAACAGTCCGGTCCTCTAATATATTACAATGTAAAAATAACTGAACTATTTGACAAATTTGGTTGTGTGAATTCACACACCTGAATAATACGAGAGAAGATATCAACGATTGTCAAACGAAAGGACTTCTAAAAAGCAGTGTGCATTCATATCGAGTAAATGAATGAATGAATATCGATCATGGTCAATCGACTCTGTACGCCCTGGCCTCTGACGTGGTACCCACCAGATGGCAGCCGAGACCAACGGTTTACCGTGCCTTTCGAAGCACGGAATCATCTTTATTATCAGACAATCGGGTGATTCAAGCTACGTGAAACAACCAAGTAAACAAAGTATGCTTTTCGTGGTAATCAAAACCACGACCTCTTGCTTTTCAGACAAACGACCATAGACCACAGAGGCAGTTAGTCTTACTCTGTCTATTGGAGCCTTCAAAAAGGGCGTGAAAAAATTCCTTCAGGGTCCTTAACGCGCTCGTGACGTTTCCGGTGTTGCAGGCGTTCATAGGCTACGGTAACCATTTACCATTAGGTGGGCCGTACGCCTGTTTTCCTTCTCTGGCCAGCCGTTTGGCTGACAGCAACTCTATTTGGGAATGCATCTTGTTTTTCATTTAACATGGCGGCTAACTACATAAAAACCTATATATGCCCGCCATTGTTTTCGGAAAATCCCGCATTCGTCTTAATCTCTAAAAGGCGCGAAAATCTGCGTCCAATTGGTGGCGGTACAGGCATTGTAAAATAACCAATGTTTACAAGCACTTACCAAATTATTTTGCGTACTTCCATCACCAGTTAGTTCATGCAAACTATTGCCGGCCGGCACCCACCCACTACTATTAGTCCAAAACATGCCCACCACCATTAGTTTGCACATGCGACACGTGTTTCGCCTCTACGTAGTGGGTGGGTGCCGGCCGGCAATAGTTTGCATGAACTGGCGGCGGAAGCACGCAAAATAATTTGGTAAGTGCTTGTAACTTTAACTTTCGCAAGTGTATTCACACTCGAATTATTCCCTAACATGTAATTTGTAGGAGTTTTTAATAAATAAACTAGCTGACCCGACAGACGTTGTCCTGTTTTAACAATTATTTTTTCTTTCATAAAGACCTTCTCCTGATAATAATAAACGGAACAAAAAAGAATTAGCGAAATTGTTCCATGCATTCGACACGACACGAAAACGTGATGCGATGATCAAGGAAAATAGAGATTCATTTTTATATATTTAGATTTGACCATAGTACTTAGCAATGGCGACCGCGTACCGGTAAGCGCAGCGTTGGACATCCACCGACCAGATGGTCAGATGACCTGGAAAACGTCGCAGGCAAACGCTGGATGCAGACTGCTGCCAACCGATCATTTTGGAAATCATTGGGAGAGGCCTGTGTCCAGCAGTGGACTGACTGCGGCTGAAATGATGATGATGATAGTACTTAGTAATAAGAAAATATGTCATTGTGATGAAATAAAAAGGAAGGACAGACTTATTGAAGTTATTTTATTAATTAATGATTTTACAACGTACAGAAGACACAGTGTCAGAGACGTATAACACGCAAGTACAGGGACGACAAACATATTTGCAACATTGCTTGTATAAAAACATCAGGTGTTTGCGTTTATTCCATCACATCGACAAACAAGGGCTGTTGATTTTTTTTAATAGCCTAAATTGTCTCACAGCTAGGCAAAGGTTTCCTTTCAAACCTCTCTCTGTTTCGCCACTTCTGACCACTTAGCCTAATTTTTTTTTTTATTACCTTCCAGGTGTGTTCAGAAAGCAGCGCCAGCGAATCGTCATTAGAATCGTCGAGCGGTTACGGAAGTCAGGGCGCTTTTGCGGCTGAAGATCACGCTCTCCAGCACCAAATCCAACACGCAGATGGTGAGTGGATCTTATTTGTATGAGACTAAAGCTCTTTTCAAACTGACGCGAATCCCGAGCGACTGGCGGGACGTCCACAGAAATGATAATTAAAAGAAGCGCCATTAGTAGGCCAGTTTTGGTACACGCTACGGCACTTTAACTGATACTAATTTCTGTGGGCGTCCCGCTAGTCGCGCGGGATTCGCGTCAATTTGAATGGACCTTTAAGTAGAAATTAGTTTCGAATTGTTTGTTACTAGATGCATGTGTGTGTAAAACGTTGAAATTCGAATCAATAAATGAATAGAATTAAATTCAACGCACGGTGGTGAGTGGACCTTATTTGTATAACTGTAACGTAGATATTCGTTTGACAGTTTTTTTGTTTGTAGATGCATGTGTGTGTGTGAAACGTTATGATGTGAAAATTCAAAAAAGGAATAGAATTAAATTTAACACTGATAGTGAGTGGACCTTATTTGTATAACAGTAAAGTAGATATAAGTTTGGCAGTGTTTGATAGTAGATGCGTGTGTGTGTGTAAATCATTGACATTTGATTCACTCCACATGTTATGTGGGCCTTCTTTATGTAAGTGTAAACTAGAAATAAGTTTGATTGGTTTTGTTTGTAGATGCATGTGTATGTTGTTTGGTTGTTTCTTAATTAAGGAAGATAATATCTTCCTATACAGAGTTCAAAGTAGCTTTAAGAAGCGAACTATGTATTTACGTTAAGTAGAAATTCGTTTCACTTGATTTTCGTAATGATGAATTTTTTTTTGCGTTTTCTCTGTTAGATGCATGAATGTGTGCTGTATGAATATTTTTTCATTTGTGTAGTCTGGTTGTGTGAAACACTAGCAATAATTACCCTTCCGGGTTGTCTCGTAGTTTTTCCGTTTAAATATGTATGATTGGCTTTTTTGTTTTTTTTTTAGCGAAAATGTTTTTTTTTTGTTTCGATTATATATTAATGGCAGACGCACGATCGCCGCTTGCAAAATAGAGCTACTGGTTAAAGTAACCCATACAAGCATTCTGGTCGTAGTGTAGAAACTGTATCCTTATTAACATTGCAACACTGGTAACAGTTTCTACATTGCGACCAGAATGGTTGTGTGGGAAGAAAAACCTTTATATATTAAAGTATCATAATCATAGTACAATTTCTATGTTGTAAATTAATCGAAGAAACTCTATCCAGTATAACATATGGTTTACAGGCAGAGAATGCTTTTAGCACTTGCCCAATAAAGATTTAATAACTAGATAAAAAAAATATAAATGCATACATTTCTCTGGAAGAGATCCCAATTTGGGATAACTAAGTCCGTTTTTGTTGTATCTTGTAATCTATTACTATGTTGGTTAGTCTAAGCACATAATAAGTTATACATATAATAAAGAAAAAGGAAAAGAAATTGCGCACAGAGGCGGACTTATCCCAGAATGGGATATGTACTTTGTGTTCAATAAAACTTATATTTTGCTGAAACATAGTGGCTGGCTAACTAGACACAGCGCGCTGCTGAATTTCGCATTTTATGTTTTATTAGTGCATCTGCCTAATATATAATCGAAGTTTTGTGTTTTTTTCATTTTTTTTTTAAATTTTTTACTGTTTTTTTTTTTTAATTACGCTTCGCATGCCTCTAATTTGCCGTAGTCGCGTCCGAGATAGTCACGTTAAGGCGGGATAGTGATTCCGTGGTTGCGGCTCGGGAGAGCTTCTCGATTTCTCTCGGAAGCCTGGAGGAGGCCGTGAGGTCTTTGGACGAGGCTTGTGAAACGCCGCCCTTCGCGACTATAGGGAAAAAACCGGCGGTGCCCAAGCGCAGGCCTTTGTCTATGACTGGTGAGTTTCTAATAGAGATAAAAAAAAATAACAGGATATTTTTTATTCATCAGTTTTGATGTGATCATCAGATAATAAGTAAAATCAAAAAGCCAGCGGTGCTCAAACGCAGGCATTTGTCTATGACTGGTGAGTTTTTAATAGAGATTGATTTTAAAAAAAGGAATAGTTTTTAATCAACCATATTTTTACTGTGTAAATTTTTTTTTTATAAGAAATTACGTTAAAACAAAAAGCCCAAGGGCAGGTCTTACACCCATATTCTCAAACATTTCCTCAAACTCCACTCAACCTTACTCCAACTCATTGGTATGATTAGTCGACACTAGCTTCCTAGACTTGAGACGATTTCTCATTGGAGGTGAGTAAAGAATTGTCAAAATGTAAGGTTGGGCGAGAGGTACCTTGAGGCGTCCTCGAAATAAAATAAAGTGGTTATAAATCAGTTTTTTGCCACTTTTTGCCTAGGTATTCATTACTTTATTTTATTTTTTAATACATTCTTTTGTAATTTTAAATTTTTGTGCTTAGAATTGTTATTATAACCTGTGTCGTTCCTCATTGGAGTTTGCTCAAGCAACCAACTAAGAATGTCGTTTTCAAGGAAAGTTCGAGGACTTCCTTAAGGCGCCCTCGAATGAGTTTGAGTGAAAGACGTCCTTTAGGTTATGTTTAAGAATACGGGGGTGCGGGGGCTTAGTCTATGACTGGTGAGATTTTATAGATTAATTTAAAAAAAAGTTAATGCTAAGCCTATTGGGAGCTACTGCGACATGCAGTAATTTGTTTTAAAAGCATGTTCGGTTAAGTCTGTTTTTGTTATAATTTTTTGTAATATTTTGATGTTAATAACTAATCGCAGTGTCGCTATGTGTTTAGTAAATTAATATTTTCATTAATTCATTCAAGTTATAATGAAAAGTGCTAGATAAATGTTTACTATGTAATACAACTGATTGAGAAAATAAGTGAAAACAAAAAGTTCGGGAGGTAAAAATTTTGTTCAAAATTCTGTCAGCTAATTACTAGATTTGTATGGGGGGGTTTCGAATTTTATTGGTATCTATCACTTTTTTGTGTGGTTTAGTTTTATGCATTTAACACGCTCTAAAATTTGGCCGTAACAAATTAACCTGTATTGTGCAGGTGAAATAAAAAGACTATATTTAAGATTACGTACGTACGATTTACCAGTTTTTATAATTTGTAGGTGCCTATGATGATGCATGTTGCGCATAAATCAATGTGTTGACGTGACAACGTCTAATAACTCGATACTACGGGCTGCATGCACGAAAAAGATGACGTCATTGTCCCGTTACGCTCATTGTCGCGTTCCGCAAGCGAGAGCGTGGCACGATCATGTGTATTATACTACTGTAATGTTTGACGTTGTCACGTCAAACTACCGTCCGTAAATCGACTTTACAGACAAACAATTTTTTTTATTAGATTGTATAATAAATTAATGAACAATTAAAGATTAAATAAATTTTAGATTACATTAAATGTTTTTATTTATTCGTTTTATTTACTTTATTCATGTACACAATAAAAATGCAAAGGATTATACATAAGAGGAAAAGACAGTACAAGGGAGCTGCTTATTTCTAAAGAAATTTCCTCCAGCAGACCCGAGAGAGGGAATGACAAGAATGTAATACTTAATAAACTTACATATAAAATACATACATAAATATCTTTTAGATATTGTTTTGAATCTGTTTTTTTTTAATTCGCTCGCATGTCAGTAACCGTTTGTCGTCTATCGGTCCAGCAGCCGCGGCCTGGTCTCGTCGCGGCTCGTCGTGCTCGCTCGGCAAGCCGCCGCCTCCCGTCCGTCGCTCCTCCTCCATCTCCCGACCGCAGCGGCACGGGCTGGACCCGGTACGTAGCGTAGCTGGGGGAAACTCATTTATTGTACCAATGTCACACTATTATCAATACTACTAACTCACAGACAGATACCGCACCGAGCCAAGCACATATGCTAGGATGTCGCTTCAGCCGCGCGGCCGCTGCGACTACTATGACGCAGATACGGCAAATAACCAACCCTGCGAGTGACACACACATAGACGCCGCGTGCGTACGTCACCGAATCGTAGTAGTAGTAATCTCGGCGCTGTTGTATGGAATGTTCGTGGTGTGTCAATATGTTGTTACATTACAGTTCGACAAGCGAATGCATAAAATATTATAAAACAGTTAGGTACTTAAAACTTTATTAAATACTTAAATATATATTTTTCTTCTTTTGTGTCAATGGTACAAAACTACATTAATTTGACCCAGTAAGACACACCATCAACTCAAGTAAACTGATTGGAGTAATATTGCCAGATAATATATTGTCAATCAATTGATTGTGTTTTTAGGATTCCGTACCTCGAAAGGACAAAAGGGTTCCCCTTATAGGATAACTTTATTGTTTGTATCTATTAATTATTTTTCCAAAATATAGACGTAGGAAACTACCTTATTAAATGCTGATTGATTAATTTACAGACTAACCCACAAAACCCACAAGTGGGTTCAAGCGAAGCAGACAACCTTCCGCCGCCGCCCGCTTTCCTACTGCAACCGGAAGGCGAAGGCGCGGGTGAGAATTGATTTGTTGAACACACGTTTGCTTAAGCAGGAAAAACTAGATCGGACTAAGAAGAAAATATCGTTATTAAAATTAAATATAAGAAATCTGCTTTCCATCTGCAACTGTAATCGTGCATCTGATGAAAATGAGACAAAGATTGTAACTGACGTAAATAATAACTTATGTTAAATTTCAAAAATAACATATTTTCTTATGAAACGTATAAATGTTGAATTTTAAGGTTGGAATCATGGATATAGGATAACAACTAAATACGAAGAAACGCCAGTGAAAAAGTGTCCGAAGGGGACTGTAGCGAGTACTTATACACACATACTTAGTTGAAACTGTGATTGTCTCAACACGTGACACACATACACACATGTGACACACATATTAAACTCGCATTTACGGTAGTAAAAAAATAGATGGTTCTCAAACTTTGCCTCTCAAACGACTGTAAAAATCTCTGTCCATCGTAGAAATGTCAGACTTGTAGCTGGGGCTTTTTTCGAGCCCGATTGTGCATCTACGCGTTATCCTATATCGATGGTTGGTATAATACTTTTGCACTAAGCACAAGCGACTAACAAAAACGAATTCCACAGGCCACCAAAGCACAGTTGCGGAAACTGTCAAACAGTTGACAGAACTAAAACACATGCCAGCCTCGCCGGGGCTCGTACGACGCCAACAAAACGCCAACCCATCCCAAAATCAATCACAGACGTTAAGCACTTTCCAGCAAGCGAAAATTAACTTCACTTCAAACACAAGTTTGAATAATGCGGGGAATTTGAACCCGATTTATGGACAGACAGGACATAGGATTATGGCGTACGTTGAGAGTTCGATGTATGTGAGGAAGAATAGTCTGAACAGTTCCAATTCGGATTTGTTTAAGGATGGGAATTCAGGTGTGTATGTTTTTTTTATGTACATACTAATGCTTGTAGCAAAAACAAAAATGTGTGTGTGTGTGTACTACAGATGTTGTCTTCATTAAGCAAGCTGTTAATAATTTCTAACGCATTTCCTGTTGCGCCGTAAGCAGCAATTGGACAGAGAAAAAAATATATATACATATATATATTTCTACAAAATGTTTATGTTTTAATATTATTATGGACTCCCATTGCCTAAAAAAGAAATATGTTGCCTTAATTGAAAATTGATGAAGCTATAAAAAAAAAAAAACAAATATATCTAACAGATATCGCTTATTTTTGCGAAATGAAATACTGAATTTTTAAAACACCATTTTTACGTACTAACATTCTATCGCAACTTGATTTAGTGTTGTTTATAATCCATACTAATATTATAAATGCGAAAGTCTGTCTGTCTGTTACGCTTTCACGGCCAAACCGCTGAACGGATTTTGATGAAATTTGGTATGAATATAGTTGAAGACCCGGGGTAAACGCAGGCGGAGCTGCGGGAAACAGCTAGTAAGTTATAATTTAAGAAAAACAATGTTTAAATGACGTAACAACGATTTAGTATAAGAGTGCCGAGGAGTAACCAAGAAAGTTGGCTCGTTTCTATGTATGGCGGATTAATATCTGTACAGCTAATATTGTGTAATCTGTGATATTATTTAATATTAATATTTCATGTTTATGTTATAAGGCGATTGGACATTTGATACGGAATGAAAAATATTGCAGTAAATATATATATATTTTTTCATTTAGCCGGATCCCCTCACGGCTCAAGTCCTTCGACTCCGAGTTACGGCGAAAACAATTCGTTCAGTAGTTTTGGACCGCGTGTGTCAAACGACGGCCATTACGGACAAACTGGTATGTATCGGTTATTGTCGACCAACGTGGCGTAAATGGCCATTCTTACTGACGCGAAACCCGCGCGAACGGCGGGACGCCCACAGAAATAAGAATCGGTAGAATTTCTGTGGGCGTCCCGCAAGTAGCGCGGGATTCGCGTCAGTTTGAATAGAGATTAATGGTTAACATGCTGGTCCGAACGATCGCTTAAGCGTACTCATATGAGTAATGCTATCCTTCTTCATCCATGCGTGCTTTCCTAGTTGCGTCCTTAGCTTACGCTTCGGAGCCTACGATACGCTGTAAGTAATGTTATTATATTTGACGGCACAATGGAGCGACTGCCGTATGAACACCGTAAACCTTTTCACAGGGAAATCAGACCGACTGAAACATGACCCGATGTGTGTTATTAGTGGCCAACACTGTCAGATTTATTCAAGCTGCCTTAAGGCAATCTGATACAGCCTAACGACTGCCATTTATCGATAACAACCGGGACCAACGACCATATGAGTAATCATATTATTGATTACCAAAACAATAGGTTTGCAGTATCGATAAAGTTACCGCATGGATGTCAAAAGAAACATTTTGCGTATAGTACTGCTAAGGGGCACTTTTTTAGGAAAAATACTTTAGTCACGTATAAGGATTACTATTGCTTGAACTTCTGAAAACTAAGCGGAGTATGTAACTAGAACTCTGGCATGATGAAGGAGATTAATCTCTATCCCCATTAACACAGGTTTCAAACTCCAACAAGACAAGAAATACGGCCAAAGCAACACGATATACGCCCAGCCGTCGCAAATCATAGCCGGTTTCAACAACATGCGACACGACACTTTAAGCCCTCTCGCCATGAGGAGGAATATAGCTGCCAGGTCTCACAGCGCGGACAGACATGCTGACCGTAAGTATATTACATTAATTCGTTCATATCGAGCGGGTTGCATAGTTAACCCTATACACTCTAGCGTGAAAATTGTAACTTAATCTACATTAAACAACCTTCAAATGGCGGTCGGGACACATAACTAGTTGGCACAAAAAACTTATCCACGAATCCAAAACTCATGTGTTAGATTTTGTTTCTCTGTACCTCATTAAGCTCACGTTTGGGATGAAAGGTATTCTATGTTCTTCGCATTACTAAGTTGAACTGAAAGAAGAATATATAAATCGGTTTTATGATATAAGTTACTATAAAAATAATAAATAAAAATAATCTTTATTTACCAATAAACAAAATCTAAACATGCATTACACTAAGTTTTGTAAGTTTGATTAGTACATTTAGGTTGGACTTTGGACTCTGCACTAAGCAATGCTTGTATCGCAGAAGTCCAGGAGTTCCTCATTGTCCTGCTTAAATATGAATATAAAAATTAAACATCTGATTAAAAAAAAAAAAATTTGCTTATGCTAGGTAAAATTTGTATGTGCGAGTACAAAATATTAGAGAGAAACAAAATCAGTCATTATGATTATACTTGTTTGTGTGATTGTGCAATAGTGTTGTGTGTGTATTGTGTGATTGGGTTTGGATGTTTTTAAACACTTGTTTGTAAGATTAAGAAATCTTATATATAACGGAAGACCGTTTCTGTGTAGTCTAGCGTTACTAACCAAGACTCAACAGTGTGTGCTTGACCCTAAATGTTGATAGCTTTATTAGACTGTGGATGCCATGACATACTTTATTATAAATATGAAATGGTATAAATGGTGGGAGACGTTGAGCGAGTTGAGTACTATAATAAATAGACATGTTTCGATGACCTAAGTTTGAATAAGGAGAAATATAACAATACGATCTCACAGCGCGGACAGACATGCCGATCGTAAGTATATGCATTAAAAAAAAATTATAACTAAAACGAAATTTAACAAAAACAAAACAATGGTTCCCAAAATATAAACTCCACAGAAACAGTACTTATTCTAGTTTAAAAAAATATTTGTCTTTGAGCACACGTTTCGGTAGAAATTTTATTTAAAATCCAATCCAAAGAAATTTCAAACAATGCTGCTACGAAGTTCCTCTTCTTCCTTTTTTTATCTTACAACTTGTCATCCGACACAGATAGTATTACAAATATGATTGAATACCAATTTTTTCTAGTTATTCAATTTGCGTAATCATTAACATATCTAAGGGCCGATTTCACTTACATTTTTTTATTCAAGAGTAACTAATCCAAGCAAAAAAACTTAATGGCAGACATTTTCATTCTACAGAAAAAGTCTTTTCGGGTTAATTGTGTGGTGAAATGTAAACTTCATCATACGTGAGTAATTTGCACCATTATCCTTGAAAACTTACGTTACTTCTGCGGCAGTAATAGTAGGTTAGGAACATGACACACTACGTCACTTAATACGTTACTTCTGTGGCAGTAATAGTAGGTTAGGAACATGACACACTACGTCACTTAATACGTTACTTCTGTGGCAGTAATAGTAGGTTAGGAACATGACACACTACGTCACTTAATACGTTACTTCTGTGGCAGTAATAGTAGGTTAGGAACATGACACACTACGTCACTTAATACGTTACTTCTGTGGCAGTAATAGTAGGTTAGGAACATGACACACTACGTCACTTAATACGTTACTTCTGTGGCAGTAATAGTATGTTAGGAACATGACACACTACGTCACTTAATACGTTACTTCTGTGGCAGTAATAGTAGGTTAGGAACATGACACACTACGTCACTTAATACGTTACTTCTGTGGCAGTAATAGTAGGTTAGGAACATGACACACTACGTCACTTAATTTTAATATAGCTAATTAATTGATGAAACAATTAACCGCAGAATTTCAAGCATCCTAATGAAACGTCACTGGTGCTGACCCATTTATGTTATATTACCTACATGAGTAATTATTTAATGTAATGATATAACTTGGTTTCCATCCTGGTACAGGCAACAACGTAAATACGTTTACACCTCCAATTTTAAGGTTATAGATATTTCTGAAACTAATAATTATGGTAGTGTTCTTTTAGTTAATCCGGGAAACATTATCTATATCTGTGGTAAAAACTCACTTTCTGCCATCGAGGGTCGGTTTGTTTAAGATCCACAAAGCGGAGGAACAAGTGACCGAGTGGATGAACAGTCTCTTTCACTATCTAAATTAGCTGCACCACCATACTCAAATAACAAAACGAATATACAATACTAGCTGTTTCTCGCAGCTCCGCCTGCGTCAAAAAGTAGCCTATGTTCGACTCAGGGTCTTCAACTATATTCAAACCAAATTTAATCAAAATCCGTTAGACCGTAGCGGTTAGGCCGTGAAAGCGTAACAGACAGACAGACAGACTTTCGCATTTATAATATTAGTATTAGTATGGATTAAATTAAACTGTTTTAATATAGTTTAAACACTTTACAACGTTAATGGTCGCAGGCAGACTAAGTTAACATTTATCTGTGATGTCATAAGAATACAAAACTACCCATCATTTTATTGAAAACTATTCCGTACTAAATAATTAATATAATATATAATATAACAATCGCAAAAACATAAGAAATCGAATATATAATGTTTATAACTAGATGTACAATACGAAAGCTGGTGTTTAATAAATAAATGTATTTGTCCGTCAGAGGGCGGTCTGATCGCTAGCCTGAGTGCGAAACTAGCGCCGCAGTTGTCGCCGCGCACCACTCGGAGGGCGATATCTACCATCACTGCGGCAGACTCGCCGCCAAAGAACAAAGGTAAGTTTTTTTTGTATGCTGAGTGACATTCAAAACTGTTCACTTATAGTTAGTGCATGTCAGGTATGTTTTTGGTATTGACAGTATGGATAAATAATGTTATGAGTGCGGATAGTATGAATAATAAATAATGATAAAAAAAAGTATGATGAAAAAAAATATTAAGAACGATGATCGATTTGATTACCAAAAATATGAATAAGATGGTCCTCTTCGTCTGCGCTGAACCTTAAAAACAACACAAAAATTTGGTTCTCTTGGTCTGCGCTGAACCTTAAAAACAACAAAAAAATTTTGGTCCTCTTGGTCTGCGCTGAACCTTAAAAACAACAAAAAAATTTGGTCCTTTTGGTCTGCGCTGAACCTTAAAAACAACACAAAAATTGGTCATCTTGGTGTGCGCTGAACCTTAAAAACAACACAAAAATTTGATAGGTTTAACACCTATTAACCTATTACCTAGTAACTGTTAAGGCGTGACTCCTACGCATAAAATATTAAAACATGTTTACCGAACGTGTTAGTAAAACCGTTTCCGACTCCTGCGAATTTCTAACACGAACAATAATCAAACATTCTCTTGTGCAATGCAAAAAAAATCATTGTTCGAAATTTGCGATGAAATGTTATCCGTCGGCCGCGGATAACATGTTTTGATGTTTATTGCTAACCAAACAGACCGCGCCCACAGATGTTCGACTTAAGAAAACACATAACTCTTAAGATTTTCTTGGATTATACAATCATTATATCATTATCATTTCGTGTAGGTTACATTGTTTATTGACCATGTACACACCCTGGTGTCAGAGTTGTTCGGAATCGCCTCTCGGCCTCTGACGTGGTTCCTTTAACGTCTACCAAATGGCAGCCGAGACCAACGGCTTAACGTGCCTTCCGAAGCTCGGATAATAAAGTCTTAATAAATATTGTTAATATTGAATTTATATCCAGGTTCCTTACCGGCGGCAGTGCAGCCAGCGTTTCTCGACAAGCTGTCCGCTACAATACAACAACAGAGAAGGCAGTTGGACTCGTCGGGCAATCGGGCTAATAACGTTAGGGATATGATCAACGCTCATGCGCAGGTAAAATACGTTTTGAAGTAGTTTTTTTTAGTAGGTAATAATAGGTTTTACGGCCATGGATACATGTTCTTTATGGTCTTAATTTTTCTATCTTCAGTCCTACAGTGTGATTTCGTCATGCATGTTCTAGTCAAGTCTAAAAGTACAGTCGGTAGTCAAGTCTAGTTAGAAGAAGCAGTCTAAGTAAGCGATTACTAGAAGCTTTTGGCAACAAGCATGAAAATCAAATAAATCAAACACTGTATCACTTTCCAACACTCACGCTTGTTCTCAAACACTTTGCGATTAATAATCTACCATTATTATGCACAAACACTCAAGAAAACACAAAATTTGGAAAATTAAATACATTGCCGAAACTGCTATTGTCAGTTTCCCGGCAAACATCTATTTTTAAGTAGCTTTTGCCGGCGCGAAACTTAATCCAACAGATACAGTCAAAATCAGACTCCTGTCAAATTTCAGAAAGATTAGTCCAGTATGTAACAAGTTTTTTTTTGTTGGTAAGTAAGTTGACCATCGATGTATGGAGAAACCGGCAAATCATGCTTAATGGCTGAAATATATCTCATTATCATGGGATAAATTCTGTAAAGTCTGTCTTAATTGAATAAGACAATAATGTAAACAAATATGGCCGTCTGACATTGAGACAGGTTTTGTCGATGGTGTTTGTGATAATGATTTGTGAGTTCATTGAGATGTACATGTGATAAGCTTTGATAATCGAATGTGAAAGTTGCCATTGTTTACATTATTGTCTTTTTCCATTGAGACAAACTTTACATAATGAAACTTGAATAGAAAAAGAAGACTTGTACAAATTTCTCCATACGGGCATCGTAAAATATAGTTTTTTAGATTTAAGTTATTAACATATAGTCCTTATAAATATATTTTGTTTCAGCCCGATCCCCGAGTATGCCACACGTCTTTAATGGAACAAATAAAAAGGGGGGCGACATTACGGCGCAACAAACACTGCAACGATAGATCTGCTCCTAAAATACGCTAAAATGTAACAAAAATTATGTAAACCATGGTAACAGTGACAGGCGCTGGCTTGGTTGTACGCAATTGGTCTTAGATTTTATGATTTTAATGACTGTTTTCTGAGCTTTTATCTGTTGTGTGTGTGTAATGAATAATGCACAAGAGTTAGGCTATCATATGCACAAACATTTTTTCAAATCCGCTAAGTAGTTCTTTAGTTATATGCGTACATACAAACTCTTCACAAAAAAAAAAAAAAATTAAGCAGAAACTCTATTTATTTGTACGGTTATTTTGTTAAAGTACATTTTATTTATTTTATATCAACCAAAAAAAATCATTTGCTGCTAATATTTAATAGAAAATAAAACTATATTTTATTGTAGCAATCTCGTACCGCCATATTCATAAAAATTAACAGACGTTCATTAAACGTACATTAACTAAAATATGTTTAGTCCCTTTCTGTCTTATCTATTTTTGACGTGAAAGAACGAGATCAAACATATTTTAGTTTACTTGGACTTATCAAATGTCCTTGAATTTTTATGAATAACGGGCGTTGAAGTTTTACAAATATTGAATGCTGGTTTTAAAAGAATCTCAATCTAAGACCAATTACGCTGTACCGATGTAGGTTTTAGAGCGATTGCGTCCGAAGCAGGCGAAACACCAACAATTTAAATGGAAATCGCGTCCAGATTAATATTAAGAGTAAAATCCTCTACACCTTCCTCCTGGTCACAACACGATAAAGTTCAATACAGGTCGCTAATGAAATTCTACTTACTCTACTTGTACTTCAGAAAGTTTAATCCCCTTATCCATAAAAATTAACGAACCTAAAGAACGCCCACATTAACGAAAATATGTTTTGTCTCATTCTTTCACCTCAAATATATAATCTTATTATATTTTAACTTTAAATTTCGAAGGAGCTCGTTAGTCGAACGCGATCCGCGTATCCGTAGCGAATGCGCGTGTCAAGCGACGACGTGACGCGACCACTATTGGATTGGTCGCCATTTAGTTTCTATTTTGATCTCCTCCGTGCCGAAGGTACGTTAAGCCGTTGGTCCTGGTTGTTATCGATAGATAGCAGTCGTGAGGCTGTGTCAAATGCCTTGGGGCAGCCTAAAAAATTCTGACAGTGTTTGCCACTAACTTTGAGAGGCTTGCGCGGGGACATTGATCCAACGCGTAGAGAAGTTGATGTCATATGGTGCTCCTGCCGAAACCCGTCATCGGCTATATCAATAGATGACATTCCAATGAATAAGTCACACACTTGGAGAAATTTGTTCGGTTGCATGAATGGAGTCACTGGACGATGGGTTCAAAACGACTAAAATTTCACGGTGTATAGTTTAATTTAAAATGTAACATTCGCGAGAATACAAGAATTCACAAGTTTAACACTTAAGAATTAATTTTTTTATGTTGAAATTGATAAAACATTTATTGCTAGGACATTGTAAACTTATAAATGTTTTAGAATCTCTCAAACGCAAGCCTTTTGCCAGGAGTCTTATTTTTGAAATACATACAATCGGGATTATGGCGAATGAAAATCATTCGACTCACCGATATTGCTTGAGTCACACCTTTCAGAAATAGCACTTCAGAGACTATTAGACGTCACATTGAATGGATCATTTTTTTCTTTGTATGGACTGAAAAAGACCATTATTTTTAATTAACCTATATTGTACAACTGCTGGGCAAAGGTCTCCCCCAAGTACTTCCAAAACTCTCTCTGTTCCGCCACCTCTGACCACCTAGCCTCGAATCTTCCGAAGTCATCGCTCCAGCGCATCCTCGGTCTTCCTCCCACCCTCAGGACGCCAATTAGTGGATATTTGAGCCCAATGATTATTATCCATGCGGCAAGTTTGGCAGCTTTGCGTCCCACATCGGCAATTTCTGTCCTGGAACGAAGTTTCGTGTTTCTCATCCTATCACGCTTTGTGACATCTAAATCACTTCGTTCCATTAAGCAATTATCGCAAAAGAGCATAACTCACTTTTAATTCTTTGAAAAATATGTGCTTCCCTTTTGCTAATCGCTATGTTCTTTATACACAATACACACTTCAATCGTTTAATCCATGGAGCAATTACAAAGATGCCGTTTGAAATGGCGCAGTGATGTGATCATTGGCGCCTCGCCGATACTAAAGTGGGCGGAGTTTATCATTGCTCGTGCTCCATGGTTGGAGCCACGGCCGAAACCAAGCATGTCGCACGTCTGCCTTCCGCCCCGTGTAGCCTCACAAATACTTTCTTACAAAACGCTTATTACGGCATCTCCTCTTTATAATTGCTCCATGGTTTAATCCCTAAGGAAAACTTTGCATAATATTCGAAATCACGTAATTATTGCGTCGAGTAGTGACAAAACCTGACGTCACTATGAAGTTATGTCATTACGAGTTGGTGCGGAAAATGATGTTATAAATTCCATAAAATTATTGGGAATTGTAATATCAATTAATTTCAATTGCTCTTAGAAATAAAATTGAATTAGAAATGCGTGTTTTTTTTCGTAGCAATTTTTCATTCTTCACATGAAAAATCTCCACCGGCAGGAGCCTAGCTTTTTAATTTATGATGATGATGATGGCAATCGGCTTCACGTCTAGGTTCAAATATTTTAAATTTCGCACTGAAGATTTTTTTTTTTAATTTTACAATCGATGGGAAAGTTCGAAAATATAAAATTTTTAATAAATTTAACGCATACAAAATATAGAAACTTTCATTTAGGAACTATTTAGTGTAGTTGTCGAACAAATTTTGCCTCACCTTTGTAAGTTACCTAGGCGTGACATCACCGTTTAAGTTCCTTTAGTATGGAGCTTTTGGTATCTTCCAAATTTACACAAGTTTAACTTCGACTTCTCAAGGTGTGTGTTTTTGTGCCTATTTCGAGGTCTTCATTGGTTTACGAATTTCGTTGTCCTTTTTAAAATTGTTAATCTGTCTTCTTTCGCCCTCTGCCGCAACTGCTTTTCACAACTGGTTGTCTATGTCATAGACATTACGTAGTTGTGAACAGAGAAAATTAAATCTTTCATAGAAACCAGACATATTCAAATTGTCCTGGAAGGAATAAATTGCTTTTTTTATTTGGCAATACTTAAACACACACAGGCTAACACAATGCATATTAAAAACTTAAGACTACTTAAAACTAACAACGAGTAACAACCATAAAGGTCACAGCTCAGCTAAAAATCATTACTCGCCAAAGTAGTGAGCAAAGCACTGATATATCGCTGTGAACAAGAATCACACGTTGACAAAAATACAAAACCTTTTCCTAGAATAGACCGAAAAAAATTATGATAATTCCTTGTTCACAACTGGATGTGTAACAGGACCATGGAGCAATAACAAAGAGGAGATGCCGTTTGAAATGGCGCAGTGACGTGATCATTGGCGCCTCGCCGACACAAAAGTGGGCGGAGCTTGTCATTGCTCGTGCTCCATGGTTGGAGCCACGGCCGAAACCAAGCACCCCGCACGTCTGCCTTCCGCCCCGTGTAGCCTCACAAATACTTTCTTAAAAACGCTTATTACGGCATCTCCTCTTTGTAATTACTCCAGGAACAGGACTAAATAATGTTCTACCGCAACTTTTCAACTTTCTGCTAAAAAGTCCTCGTCGACAAACAGGATCTCTATTTTTGAAATGTATGACGTAAATGTCACATGAAAATCGTTGGATATTGAACAAAAATCATTCGACTGCCGATGCGAAAAGCAGTTTGCGAAATGTCAAAGCTCTATGAAATATGTCCGATATGTCAAGAACATGAAAGCGTAGCGTAGGGGCGAGCCTAGCCGAAAGCGTGCCAATTGCCCTCGGGTGAGGCGCCCTCCGATAAATGCTAGCCTTCACCTGGCACAGGGGGCTCTGCTGGGTGCGACAGTTTGTGTACCCCTACACTCGTGGGAATGCTATGATTTTGGGAAATAACAAAAATCTAAATGGCGGCAATGCGGTTCGCAACTCATTACGTCTCATTTCTCGCGGGGGCGAAAAGCGAGCTAGTAGTCTGCCTACCCCTACGGGGAAAAAGGCGTGATGGTATGTCTATGTCTATAAAAGCGTATGTTTATAGTAACGGGGGTTGTTCGTCACGTGACGTCAACTGATAACAATTCGAATTGCAACTATCAAATATGGTTGAGTCAATTAGGAAAACGGTCCTTGAATAGGGGAATTCTCATTGATATATAATTATACGTCATGTGCATGCAACGCGTAGAAATATGTTTGTATATTTACGTCGGTAATGTTAACTGGGTTTTATGTGTAGTTTATTTTGATTTACCAGATCTTCCCATTCTTCCCATTTTTCCTTACTAAGGGTGTGTGGTAAATTAAGTTTTTGACCACGATTGTACCTGCTATCCCTTTTACTGTTGGCTGGATTTTATAAACGGTCAAAATTAAAATTAATTAACAGTAAAATTCTTTTTTATTAGAGAATGGGCCACTATTTAATGATCTATTGTAGGGAAAAACGAATCATAAATTGCTAAATGACTTTTACTTGGCCTGTGACAGAGCCGTTCGGGTTCGGTAACTTCTTGTTCAAAATTAAATCAATTATTTCATTTAGTACAAAGAATTAATAATTTTAATATATTCGCTTATTATTTTAAGGACAAGTTCATTTAAAAGTGACATAATTAAGTGTCAAACACTTTCCTATTAATTTAAAATTTCTCGCAAAGATTTTGACTACAAAATTTTAACAAGGATTATTGAGCGTTTGCAAAAGTTTCCTTATAATAATTTAGACATTACAGGAAATTATAACATTGAAATTCCATTAAAATTTTTCACAATCATTATATAAAACAAGACTAGAAGTTATGGTTTTTCTTTTAGAGTCGAAATCTCAAAAAATACTATATCTTGTCACTCCAGTCACGTGCCACCATGGAGCAATTACAAACAGGGAGACTCCGTTTGAAATGGCGCAGTGATGTGATCATTGGCGCCTCGCCGACACAAAAGTGGGCGGAGCTTGTCATTGCTCGTGCTCCATGGTTGGAGCCACGTCCAAAACCAAGCATGTCGCACGTCTGCCTTCCGCCCCGTGTAGAGTCACAAATACTTTTTTACAAAACGCTTATTACGGCATCTCCTCTTTGTAATTACTCCATGCTTGCCACTTCCGTGGCCGACATAAGGTTTCCTTTTGTATAGCTCGCAGGACAATTGATTAACTACCATTGGTATTTGTAAACAAAATACCTTTTATAATAATCAGCTGACGGGATTTAAACTTGGGAAAAGTTTCTGCAAATTTCGTTAAAAAGTAGTAGTTTCATATAAACGAGATTTTTGTGAGTTACATTATGTACTTTAAAAAGACATTTAATATATTTATCTTTATTATTGTCAGAGTATTGCAAATTTAGTCGAGAGTAATGGATTGTTGGGAGTACTGAGCAATAGTTTTTTTTTTTTTGCAATTATTGAGATATCAATCTACATAACATTTCGAAATGTGTGTTGTGTCCAGGTGGGAATTTATAGAAGTGTGACGAATTGACTTATAGTACCCTGCGATCAATTTTGCATATCGGTTTTTCGGATTTGTAGAGCGCTATCTCTTTCGCATATATGTACAAGTTTGAGTAATTATTGCTATCTTTGTCGCACTTTCGTGTGATCATTGCCGATGATGTACAATATTTACCGTAGGGTACTGTAGATTGTTCTAAATATAAATTGATTTGCAGTCGCTAAGAGACGTTAGGTATAGTCGAAAACAACCTGACCCCTCAGTCATTACGGTGAGTTTGGGTCACGTTTATGTATAATCTTAAATTATTTAAACAAATTCTTCAAACCAAAAAAAAATAAAAATATTATTAGTAAAAAAAAATTTTTCGACTAAAAATGTTTTGTTAGGTTCGAAGAATTTGTTTAAGTAATCACTAAGAACTCTGCGTGCGGCGATTGGCGTTTTTAAAACAGCTCTATAAAATGTTGTCAGACTGTTGTGTCCCGTGTTTTATACTATGCCACTTTCTAAGCAATAAATTCTAAAAAATTTGTAACCTGTATCTTATAGAAGTAGATATGTACTGAGCACACGCAAATATGTTAGATCTTTCTGTTTTGATTCTTATTGCCGATGGGCAAGGTTCAAATTTATACAAAGAGTTTCCTAAAAATGTTGATATTTCTAGTTTGAAATATGTTTGTTTGTAATACGCAACTTTATTGCACAGAAATTGCATTACAGTAAATACAGAACATACATACGTACATACATATCATCACGCCTTTTTCCCGTAGGCAGAGCCTACGGATTTCCAGAAAAATACAGAAACTAAAAAAAAACTAATGCATCGGCGGACTTATCCCGTAAAGAGATCTCATCCAGTCAACCGGGTCGTT
The DNA here is from genome assembly GCA_947363495.1 of Euzophera pinguis. Lineage (NCBI taxonomy): Eukaryota > Metazoa > Arthropoda > Insecta > Lepidoptera > Pyralidae > Euzophera > Euzophera pinguis. The sequence continues at coordinate 8,468,235 of OX376178.1, read as the reverse complement.
ACAGGAATACAATTAAAAGAAGACACTACGTTACACACTAAAATGTAAATGTGTATGTGTTAAATGTATGTAAATGGTGCAATAAAGTGTTCATTCATTCATTCACACTATGTCATATACTATGTCATACCATAGTGAACATTTTATTTCTCTACAACCACAGATTTAAAAATGAAATACAAAATCAACTGTGAAGTACGAAAAAAATTGTATGTCGCGGTGTCTCAGAGTTTGTGTATTTGTGTGAGTGGAAACCATACGTGGCAGACTAAGCGTTCAGAGTTTGGACGCTTGTTTTGTGTTGTACTTGAGATTACGTCTGTAGATCTTTTAAGTCTGTGCATATAACATATAATTTTACATAGATATATACTTTTTTAATTGATATTTTTGAACATCACGCGATTGATTTTATATTTTTTAATTGAGAGATATCTCAACGTATTTGCGTGTAAAAGTGCTATACTAATTGCCAATTACTCTATAAATAATTCTCCATGACATTAACCCCTATCTATTTTGTCTCTGTTACTCGGGCACATTGAAACACTGTGAGAAAAGGATAGCACTATAAATGTATGTTCCGCAAATTATGGGGGTTAAATATATTAGAAATTATTATTTGGCTATTGGTATCAAACATTTTTTAAAATGTCCTATCCTGTTTTGTCATTCTTTCGTAATTTTTATTGCATTCTTCTAAAAATACCAAAAAAAAAAAAAGATTTTCTATTTTAATTTATATAGTCTTAAACACATTCGTGTAAATAACTTTAAAATTTCGAAAAAAATGACGAAATCCGATGATGTATTTCGAACACTATATCAATAACATACATATCTTTTCAAAGATACGATTTGTGTAATTTCTAACAATGCTGTAGACAACATTATATTGTAAGGCTCTTTTTCCACCGGTTCGAGAATAAATATCAACAATTATAAAGCTATATTGTCAAAACTAAGTGAAATCTCCCATAGCTCATGTTTAAGTCGCCAGCCTAAATCGCTCGTGTTTTGACACGTTCGACCTTTTTAAATTATCCTGAATATTTATACTCCATCGTCAAATGTTTATATAAAATATATATTTTAAATAATTATAGCATTTTTATAGGCATAATCGGTTAGTAAGAGTGTTTTTAGAATTAGTTAGATAATGGAGAGGCTAACAGTTTGTTTAATTATTTTTAATACGCAAGCTAATATATATTAATTTAATATATATGTAGATACGCTCGTTCCTCTAATATTTTAATAATGCGTGTATGATTTAAGTTACATAAAACATAAATTGCTAAATTTGTCTAAAAACCAAATTTAGATTTATGTATTATGTAGTTTTAGTAATTTTTGTTTGTCTTCGAGCTGTACTGATAGCATAAACTAATTTAGTGTAAGTGTGTTTATATAATAGATGTTTAGGGTAGCCGTTCTTAACATATCTGATCGAAAATGTATAACTTACGTCCATTTATATGTCCCTTTTGGCGAAATATTTCCCGCTTTGTAGGGTTGTGGGAATTTTAATTCTAATTTGAGTACATATTTATTTATTTTCGACATCCAATTAATATGGTCCAAAGCGCGTTAGTAATGGTGTTAGTCCAAAATTAAATTAAATTGGAGTGTAGATGTCGATTTTTTCAGGGGTAAATTTTGTTAAAATTAGGAAATGATTTGTTGCACAAAACATGGGTGGAAAATTAACTAAATTAAATTATATTTCAGAAAATTATGTTAATTTTATCAAAGTGAGATGTGAGGTTTGATATAAGAGAGCTTTAAAAATTTCATAAACAGTGCTGCCCCCAAAGATGAATTACAAAAAATGCAAAAAAAAATATTTTTTTGTTAAACTGATGCAAGTAAAATGCCTAAATATACCACGAAATGCAAACGACTGCATGACTAAGGAACATAGGTACATAGTATTAGTCACCCACTTAGCCAATTAAAGAATTATTCACAGATAATAAATTTGTCAGGACGCGCATCAATGTTTCATATGAATAATACCTAAGAAAAAGTTTTACGTAATTCTTTTAAAAATTTGATTAGAATTTCAAAGTTTTTCCAGTATCAGCCAAGAAAAACAACAAAACAACAAACCCGTTGTTTAGAGTTATGGGAATATGAAATATTTTTTCTGGCTAAAATATTGAACCCTGCACGCCAAAGAAAATAATTGAGGAAAGCGAAGTCGTTAAAAAAAATGTGGGTTAAGTATATTCGAGCCATGACAAAAATGTTGCTCATATTGTTTTTCTTAAAGATGTTTCTAAAACGTGCAATACATGGCTGCAATTAACCGGCAATTGTTGCCGTCAAATGTCAGAAATTTCAGCCACACAACACATTATTGCGCAAATATGAGTATATTACATTTGTAAGAAATCATTTACCAAAAATGACCCATGCGTAAATGGCGGGTTTATCGTAATAAACAATTTCTTCTCGACAATCTTTCACAAAATATGTTATGGAGTATATTTTTGCTCATCTCAGCCTATATGGTCGGCAGGTTGGTACATACGATTCATAGTTAGAAATTAATATTAATATTTTTTCACGTGCCCTTCACCAGCGCGGAATCTGTTTTACAAGAACATTCAGCAACAGATAAATAATTGAATTGTCTTGGAGAATAACAGGTCCAGTGAAATATACTCTTTACGCATAACATTTATTATTTATAAATCAGTGGGGGCATTTAGTAAAACTGACATAAAAGAGGTATATTTCTAAAGAAATTATTTTGTAGTCAACCTAAGAGACTTTAAACCCAAACACTATCGCCTAGTGACAATCAGTAGCCCTATTTTTAATGTATGACATATGTCGAATAAAAATCGTTCGACTCACCGATTTTGTACGAGTCACACTTTGTCAAAATAGGCCTCCAGGTTGACGAATAACGTGGATTCTATTGTTCCGGTAGCCGAAGAAGTATTAGAATTACCACAACACTATATAATACTAGTGACTTCGATTACTGTCTGTCATAATCAATTGTTTAATTAAGGAGATCGCGTTTATATGGTGAAAATAAATGATTATCATGTCTCAAATTGTTTTTTTTTTAGTTATTTGCTATACGGTCACGTTTTTCGAGAGTATGTATCACAGACGGAAGAGGCGATAATATTCTATAATGTATGTAGGTACCTATACATATGTATGTATGTATAATTGTTTGGCACGTTCTGCAGCCTGAACGGCTCGATGGATTTCAGCTTGAGAAATGTCGTTAGATTCGTATTTACTGTGAGAGTGACACTGGGTAAAAACAATTTTTTTTTTTTTTTTTGGTTTTCTTATTTCCAAATTATACAATAAGCCAGTTTTTAATTTTTAAAACTCCCTTCCTCTTGTTTAATGTTTATTAACTGAAGTACTTAAGGTTAGGCGCAATAACTATAAATCTAAAGTTATATTGTGGTGTAAGGAAACAGGCCAACGGCTCAGAATGTACGATATAACGAGTGCCACGAGCGCGTTGCCGACCCTAAAGGAAAGGAATCTTTATCCATACTAATATTATAAATGCGAAAGTCTGTCTGTTACGCTTGCACGGCAAAACCGCTGAACGGATTTTGATGAGGTATGAATATAGTCGAAGACCCGGGGTCAAACATAGGCTACTTTTTCATGCAGGCGGAGCTGCGGGAAACGGCTAGAATGGAATAAAATTCATTCGATATCGAACAATAATTATTCGATTTGCCGATTAGCATGAGTCAGACTTATCAAAATATCACTCCTAGATTTATTTGAGAGTGGGTATGGAAAACAAAAAACCTTTGCCCAGTAAGCTGTGAGACAATAGGCTAGTTTCCTAAAAAAATATAATAAGTGCGTCAGTTAGATGATCAAAAAATATTGAAGAAGTATTTTTTCTTTTGAAAATTAAACAAAGAATAGTAAAGATATGGCGCATTAAAGTTCCGTGTGACGTCACAGTGTGCTACACTTTTTCGCAATATGTGACTTCAGAAGCCTCCACTCCTAAACTTTGATGCGTTATATCTTTATAATTTATCGATAAATTGGGTATTCTACTAATTTTTATTTTTTCTTTCATATCAATATTTTTATTTACAGAAACATAATTATGAAAGAATTTTTGTAATCAAGTATAAATACAGTCAAGTAGCCTATTGACAACAGAAAATGACATCACTAATATATTCTGATTCTCTAAATGACGGACTAATTTTCATGTTAGTCTTTTGACCCTGGAAACTAGCCTATTGAAGCTAATAAAATAAGCGATTCTCACTTTTTTTGGTCATTGAATATAGTTAGCCTCAGATAACAATCAGAAATTTCATCTACATCCCAACTAGTGATGATACACAAAGGCCCTAAAAATGAACCTGATGATGGGAACATCACTGAACGCTTCGTAACACAGCACAACGGGGATAATATGTACGGAATCACATAAATATAAACTGGAGAATCATTTATTAATTACCAAAATACCAATCCAGTCCCCGGCGAGTGAGGACGTATAGATAGGCGCATGCCTTGACCGTCCCGCCGGCATTTTAAACCCTCTGGCTTTATTTAATTTAATTATACTTTCACATTAAAATATAGAGTGTTATAAAAACATTCAGAGCAATAGTAATATTTTTGAAATTCAGATTCCAAAAAAATATATTAAATAAAAAAATGCAGTTTGTAGTATTGTGTATAGTTTTCCTTCTATGTAAATCCGTTTTTGGTAAGTTATTTATTTATTTTCTTTTAAATTTAGTATCAATCAACGCTGTACTATATCGTTGTAGAGCAACACACACACATACTTGTGTGTATGTTGCAGCTCTGTAATGTATTTTATTTACTGTTTCTGACTACTTTTATCCCGACTGCGACAAAAGGCGGGTTATGTTTTTCAAGAGTATGTATGTATAATTGTTTGGTACGCTCTACAGCCTGAACGGCTCGATGGATTTTAGCTTGAGTGGTGTCGTTAGATTATTTACTGTGAGAGTGACACTCGGTATATCAAACTAAAAAATTTTTTTTTTTTTTGTATTTTCATTTCCAATTACAAAGAAAGGCAGTTTGGTTTTTAGTTTTTTAATTACATTTATCTTGTTGTGTGTGAGTTGCATACGTACTCGTACTAGACCACGTCGCATTTGTTTGTGGTCATTAAAACGGTTTGATTCTTCCTGTGATTTGTCTAGTTTGTTGAAACAATTTTAGACCAACCATTCAAATAAATACAGCTGACAGAATGTTGTATGGAAAGGTCGAAATATTTTTCTCGGTTTTCACTTACTTTTTTCTTGAAGTTGGTCTAGTTACTCGTACTAAACACTATAAAAATTTGGCAATTAAATAAGAAGTCGTCCTCTATGTCCAAGTTCAAATTAATAAAATCAAAGTCATATCGTTAGCCCTAATAGATTTTCTACTCTATTCTGAACCCAGGTGAGCAATGCGGCAAAGTAGCTTCCAGGAACATAATCCACCAGACACCCTGGTTGGTCTACCTGGAGTACTACCGCCGCGGACTCCAAGAGGAGGTCAGGTGTGCCGGAACCCTTATTAGCAGCCGCCATGTTGTGACGGCAGCGCATTGCGTGATGAAAAGTAGAAGTATTAAGTGAGTTCTTTATCTTCTTCATCCTAGCTTGTATTCCTGTAAGTCGTGGATTTGGCGGCACTGGTTGCACAGAAGAGCGACTGCGGTCTGACCTGCGTAATCTTTTTTTACAGTCGTCACATTTCGTGTAGGTTACATTGTCTATTGATCATCTAACAACCGGTACCAACGCCCTAACGCGCCTTTCGAAACACGGACGAGCTCGAGATAGAAAATGCCACTAAATGGCGACCAATCCAATAGTGGTCGCGTCACGTCTTCGCTTGACACGCGCATTCACTACGGATACTCGGGTCGCGCTCGACTATCGAGCTCCTCTAAAGAATCTCAAAGAGTTATTTTTTTCCCCTCTAAATCCCGCGTTCTATCATGTTCATAACATGTAGAGGGCGTCACTGTCGACTATAGATACACGTTTAGCCAACAGCAATTTTACTGACTGTAATTTTTTCAAAACCAGTACACACCAATATACCTACAGGTTTTTGTCGGGAGAAATGAGAAAAACTATGATTGTAGAGTTAAGGTCCATTCAAACTGACGCGAATTCCGCGCAATTGGCGTAGCGTTAGATTTTGGAATCTGAACTCTAAAATTTAAATTACAGAATGGTAGTTCGACTTGGTGAATACGATACTACCTCCACGGTAGACTGCGTGGAAGACGTCTGTGGTGACGAGGTGGTCAGGGTACCAGTTGAGGAGGCGACAGTACACCCTGAATATGACGAGACAGAGCATGACATCGCTATTTTGAAATTGGAGAGAGATGTTCCTTATAATGGTGAGTCATCACCATCATTTCGTGTAGGTTTCATCGTTAATTGACCATGTACACCCTGGTGTCAGAGTTGTTCGAAACCGCCTCTCGGCCTCTAACGTGGTTCCTTTAACGACCACCGGATGGCAGACCAACGGCTTAACGTGCCTTCCAAAGCACGGAATCATCTTTATTATTAGACAATCAGGTGATACAAGACTGCAATGTCCTAACTAAACGGGAAACAACTAAACAAAGTATGCTTCCCGTAGAAATCGAACCCACAAACCCCGGGTTGAAGGCCCGAGTGATTAACAAAAAATAAAATAGTAGCTATTTTATTTTTTAAACCAAAGTTCATCACCATATATGAAAAGGATATATATACATATATCCTTTTCATACATTATAAATAGTTCCTACTCCTTTAAATGGATATGTCATTTATTGATAGCCGAGGACGGGTTTTGGCAGGAGCACCACATGACATCAACTTCTCTGAAGAACCTCTACTACCTCTTATTTTTATTTTTTCTACACTACTATTATTATGTAAACTTTAGAATAAGATATTTAAGTTGTTGTACCTTATCAATAAAAAACTTTTTTTTTATTTATTTATTACGTGTTTGATCAATATCCCCGCGTAAGCCTCTCAAAGGACCAAGGCAACCCTTGAAATCTAAGGTTTTTCCTACACTATCTATGCAGTGCTTAGTGCCGGATAACATCTGGTGTTTTGTTAAAGGAAATATGTCAGAGGCCTAGAGGAGATTCTGAACAATTCTCAGGTGTAAGGTCCAATTGTCCATGTAACCCAGTCGTCAAAACGTCATGGCCTGTGGACCATTTGAAAAAGGACCGGGATAGCAGGCGCAGCCGAGCTGTTATGTAAAGCAAAATACAAAGACTTTAACACGCTAATCGCTAACCTTCACTAATCGGAGAGGCACCCTTAGAAGACTTATTTATTTATTAAAACTTTGTTGGTAATGCGGTTCGCAACTCATTACGTCTCATTTCTCGCGGGGGCGAAAAGCGGGCTAGTAGTCTCTGCCTACCCCTACGGGGAAAAAGTCGTGATGGTATGTCTAAAACTTTATTGTTCCACAAAGTACACAAATACTTATAACAATTGGCGGACTTAATGCTAAGAGCATTCTCCCAGTCAACTATTGGGAGAAACGGAAAGATAGTTTGGCGCAAAAAAGTAAAGGGGGAAAAAATGTATTACTTATAGAGCAAATTGTATCAAAAGCTAAAGTTCATATACTACGTAAACGTACATAAAACATACACAAATACTGTTTCATATACATACATATACCTACATAAATACCAATGATGAAGTCAAGTCACATTGAGAAGTTTTCATTAACTGAGTGAGTCCAAAATGTGCGCACGTACCCGGTTCTTAAATAAAAATTTATTAGGACTTTCCTTAATATCAGCATGCAAAGCATTCCAAAGTCTTGTAGATTGTATGTGCATGTCTTGCGACATCAACTGACACAGGACCCAATTTCTTGTTCCGTTTAAGCTGTGTACACACACACCTAAACCTGCCGGCACGACCCCGGCGGCCTGATTTTAGACCTTAAGTGTGTATACAGTGTTAGACCGGTCCTTACATCCTACATTAAGACAGTTTTCAAGCATATCTTCCACTTCGAACACATTATCGACCTTCTATAACGTGTCAACTTTTCTGTTCTTTCCCACCTCTCTTTAAAGCATTCCCGATTGCGTTCTCGGCTTCTGATCCGAAAAAAACTCGCAAAGTACTTTTCCCAAATTTCACTGACTTTTTCCTTTTACAGATTTCATCAGACCGATCTGTCTTCCCACCGGAAACATCAACAAAGATACAAAGTTCATCGCATCAGGATGGGGAGAGATGTCCCAAGGAACTTATAGCCCGACCACAAAACACATAATTTTGCCAATCCTCCCATTGAACCAGTGCTATAACGCATATCCCACTGTAAAATTACCCTATCATTTCATATGTGCTGGCGGAGAAGAAGGCGTAGATACTTGCAGAGGTGATTCTGGTGGACCTTTAGCTTTAATTAGGGATAAAGTGCAATTATGGGGCGTTACTAGTTCAGGGAATACTAGGTGCGGGAAGAAAGGAAAACCAGGCATCTATACTAGTGTTTTTGATCATTTGCTATGGATCCAAGAGGTTTTAAGTCAAAAGTGAGCGTGAATATGTATTTTAGTGGTAAATAATTTAAAATATGGAATAACAGGATCAATCAAGTGTTAAAGGTTTTATTCGATGATTTAGCCGCTAGACAAATAGGCTAGTTTCCAGGGTCAAAAGATTAACATTAAAATTAGTCCGTCATTTAGGGAATCAAAATATATTAGTGACATATTTTTTCTTTTGTCAATTGAGCGATAAATTATAAAGATATAACGCATCAAAGTTTAAGAGTGGGCTCGTGACGTCATTGCGAAAAAGTGTAGCACACTGTGACGTCACACGGAACTTTAACGCGCTATATCTTTGTTTAATTTTCAAAAGAAAAAAATCGTCTCCAATATTATTTGATTACCTAACTGACGGACTAATTATAGTTTTTTAGGAAACTCATAAATTCGTCGCTGCATAAACCAAAGGATAACTGTTAGAAAATACTCCTAGCATAAAGTTCGCCTTTTATACTGTACGCATTGTAAGTATGTTGTGCAATGCAATGTACGAGTACATATATAAATAAAATAAATCTGTAACTCTATCTTATTTATTTTACTCCAAAGAACATATAGGATATTCGCAAAACGTCATTCAATGATTACAGAAGACGATTAATTCGCTGATAGTGTATTCATTGCTACGAAATATAATGAACTGCAGATCTATCAGCCGTTGAGGTCAGAAACAAGATAGATAAGAAAGGCAAATAACCTTTGTTCTCACGGGTTCCTTTCGCAGTTCCCTTGAAGGAACTTTTTGTCTCTGTAGTACCTTCAATAAAAACAAATGAACAAAAAAAGTCAATACAGTCAAAGAAATGCTCATTACAACCTACCTATAGTGTTTGTGCGGAATGCTACCTAGAAATTCATCTAAAAACAAATATTTGTTTTACATACTTAAAAAAATATTTCTATGTTTGTTTCTTTTATTTTGGAAGCAATAAATTTATTTCATTTTTTTTAATTTTTTTTTAACGCTCCGTCCAGACTGGCGCGGGTTTATCAGTTTGAATTTGTGTTTATAGTGCAAAAGAAAACAAAGGCCGACACGTGACGAGACGGTCGCCGCCAGCGCCGAGTTATTCCGAACGTCATGTGAACATTATGACGATTAATTTGTTAATAAGCTCATATTGTATTGTATGTGTATACAAATATATAATAAGTTACCAGACTTATATAAATAAAATCATGACGTTCAATGAATTGAAATATACACTGTACAATTTTTTGATTACACAATGATTTTATTCCGTTGACGATTTTCTAAATTTTAAATTCGTAAACTAAAATATGTATCATTTAAATATTCACATACCATTGCTGATGGAATATGTAAAGGACACTGTTTAGTACCTAAGATAAGACCGATATAAATAACTTGTATACTGTGAATAAATAACATTTAAATTAATTTCAATAAATTAAGAGGTGGCAACGTTTTGACTAAACCATCGTTTGACCGACTTATTTAAGGGCTATCCACACAGGTTAGGGCTATCCGTGTTCCGAGTTATTGGTTTCAGTGTTCCCGTCAGGGACGTGCCATCCGTCACCCGTATTCAGACATATCGAATCGGTATCAGTGTAATCTGTTTCTTTAGCTGATACGCACACAACACGATGTTCTTATTAGAAGCAACCTTTCCGTGTTCATGTTGTACCTATTTACATAAAATGTCAACGTACGTAGATAAAAATTGGATAGCACTGTCAGAACGTCCGTGCGTCACAGTGTGCTCCGGGACGCTGACCTGACGATCCGGATGCGCATTGCGCCTGACACGGAACTGTATGAACGAGTTCGTACAAGTCGTGTTGTACGTAACCGATTTTTTACGTTTGCTGACTTGCATGCTCTTGCACAATCTAGGGTGAAAGAGTGGGGATGACCTTGGGATTCTTATTGCGTGACGTAGCCTTGCAGAAAGTTTGTAGGGGCAATAACTGAGCTCCTCAAGGTCATTCCCATACTTTTTGTGCAGGAGCAGGCAAGTCAGTAGCCGGTCTAATGAACTTGACCTAGTTGGACGTCGCAAACTCCGTCAGCGAAACATGCGATCTGAAGCGCTATTTTTGATAAGTGTGACTCACGCAATATCCGTGATTGGAATGTTTTTCCGTCCATTGTCCGCCTTTGTACCTTATTTCCATGTAGATATATTTGTTTTTGTAAAAAAAATATTTTGTTCTAATAAAGAGTATTGTATTGTATCATTCGCACAATGTCGAACGATTTTCATTCGACATTTGAATTATCATTTCAAAGTAGGTTTGCTGGTAGCGATTGTCAGCTGTGGTGACGTTATTGTGACGCCAAGAGTTTTCATTGTAGCTTGTTTATCGTGATTGCAATGTATTTTGCTCAAGTAGTGCAAAATGCCGACTTTTGCATTATGCGGCATTTTTTATCAAGTTCCCACCTAGCTTACAGTCTGGTACAGTAATTAATTAATAAATTAACCGTTCCTTTACACAATTTTTCGGCGGTTGTAGAGTATGTCGCTTTTCACGAATTTGTCTTCGTCTTCTGTTACCTATTTGCGACAATGGGTTCGAATTGGTAAAACCATAAGCGGATTTTGTCTTCCTTCACTGGACGAATTGATTTCCCCAAGTCCTAGTAGTATAAATACCTAAATTTTACACTAACACCCGTATTCTCAAACATAACCTTAAGGACGTTCTTCACTCAGACTCTTTGGAGGAAGCCTTAAGGAATTCCTCGAACTTTCCTTGAAAACGATATTCTTAGTTAGTTGCTTGGCTTGAGCAAACTGCAATGAGGAACGACACAGGTTATAAAAACAATTCAAAGCACAAATATTGAAAAATACAAAAGAATAAAGTAAAAATAAACAAAGTAAGTACTTAGTTAAAACTAGGTAATAAGTGGCAAAAAACTGATATGTAACCACTTTCGAGGCCGCCTCAATGTACCTATCGACCAACGTTATATTTGACAGTTCGATACTCACCTCCAATGAGGAATCTCCTCAAGTCAAGGAAGCTAATGTCGACTAATCATATCAATACCAATGATGAAGTGAAGTTACATTGAGAAGTTTTCATTAACTGAGCGAGTCCAAAAGGTGTGTACGTAAAACGTATCCGCTTTTTAAATAAAAATTTGTTAGGACTATCGAGATATATGTACTAACGTACTAGAGAAGATACCGCACGTCCTTGCTTTGTTTCGTTCAACTGCGGTCAACGTGCCGCAACTCACTTAGTCGCTTGCTAGTGTTTCAGGCCTTGTGCTTCCGACAATTAAAAATCAAAAACACTGTGAAAATCTTTCAAAAATGCCTTGGTGTGTGTTGAGGTTTTGTAGCAATAATTCAAGGAACACGGCAAAGTACAAAGGAATAACTTTTCATCGGTAAGTAATCTAATTTCACTGTTTTAAATGTAAATACGACCAATATCATAAATCATTCGTCATAGACTAACTAATTCGCAGTGAAATGTATGTAGGTCGTAGGTAGTTTAGTTTGACTGACATAATGCCAAGAGTATGATTATCTGTTTTTAATGTAACAAATATTAAGTGAATATAAATGTTAAGTGATGAAAAGAGAAAACTAATTAGGTACTAAAGACAAAGTTAGTTCGATAGTGAAAACTGTATTTATCTAACATGTTCCTAATATAGGTACTTCTCCTAATCCAAATTTAAATTGTACATTTTGTTTTTTTTAAGTACTATATTTCATGAATGTTTTACCCGCATGTATCAAAAGCGGTTTAGTAGTTTTATAAATAGAGAATTCAATGTGTTTCAGTAACTTAGAAAACGAGTTAATTATTAACTATAGTCGTAGGCAGCGTAATTCTAAAATATACCATTGAATGCCTGTTGTTTGATTTGTAAATAAGAGAAAATAAATTGCCAGTTACTGATAAATCTTTAATAAACTCCAAACAAAAATGGTCTCAGATTTGCCAACAAAATTACATTACGTCAAATAGACAAAAGAAACTAAACTCGCATCGTTTAATTATTGAAAGAAACAAATAAAAATAATCACAAAAAGCAATTTGTCTTTTTTTATTTTGGAATCACATAGGTAAAATACCTACATTGTACATTCTGTACCGTACCTGCCATTATCTATAAGGAAGCCATCTTTGAAAAAAATACACATTTGTAGCAAATGTAGCGCTGCATTTTTGAATGATGTTTTGAGATATATCTTTGTTTCAGCGCTGCAGCGGCTAAAATGATAAATTATCAAAAATTGAACAATGCAAATGTTCTACGTAGCTTCTCTAGTACGTTAGTACATATATCTCGATGGTTAGGACTTTCTATTAACTATTGGGAATGAAAAAGTCACACTAGTTCTGCGCACAGAACTACTCAACGGAACTAGTGAGAATAAGGGGTATTAATCACTTCAACGTTTTGCGGTTGAATCCCAAAGCTTCGAAACCCGGCGTTTTCAAAATGTGACGTCACGTTTATGCCAACTTTCTTTACATTTCCAATACTGGTTTTGATTAATTAAAGACAAGTATACATAGAGTGATGGATAGGAGTCGAGCTATGCGATTAGCCCTTATTCATTTTATTATTAAATGAAGTTTTGAATTGAATAAAAGCTTTTGAATAAAAAAATATTCAATATTTAATATAGAAATGTAAACCTAAAGCACTGACGGAAGAAATCCCCGATGACTAATCTGGTTTTATTACTAAGAGTTGCTGTCCGTCCGTCTGTCACCAAGCATCTCATGAGCCAATTGAAATTATCCGTTTAGTCTACATTGGTCAGATCCTACTTTGGACATCATAGTTTTATTTCGACAGATTCTACATTTGACAGAATCTGCATAAGACAGATTGATTGATAGATAAGATGATGTCCAAAGTAGAATCTGCCCAATGTAGACTAAACAAAATTATCACAGATGATGTATGTCTGTTGCCACTATAACAACCAATACTAATCCATACTAATATTATAAATGCGAAAGTCTGTCTGTCTGTTACACTTTCACGGACAAACCGCTGAACAGATTTTGATGAAATTTGGTATAACTGAAGATTCGGGATCAAACATAGGCTACTTTTTGACGCAGGCGGAGTTACTAGAAAAATCTAGTACAGAATAAAATAAATATTTAAGGGGGTTCTTATACAACAAATGTAATTTTATGGCGGTTTCTTTAGATAACGGAACCCTTCAGGCACGAGTCCGACTCGCACTTGACCGGTATGCACAGCTATGGATTCTAGTTAAAATGCTCTTGAGTTAGGTAAAAAATGGGGAATAATTAAAAAGGCCGAATAAAAATTTATTTAGCGACTTATTTGATGACTCGAGCGGAATTAAGTTAGCAACTAAATTATAATATGACGAGTAACATTTATCAGTGAATACATCCGAAATCAGCTCGTGACCAAATTACTACATTAGCGACTTAATTACTAAATGAGTGACTAAATTATTAAATGAGAGTCTAAATTACTACATTAGATAGTCACAGCACCGACTGAGATTAAAAAAAATAACTATGTGATAGAAAGTAGATTTAGGTTATGGTTTTACAGTGACCTTTTTAGCGTTACCTTAGACCACAAAAGAAGCCTATGTGTTATAGAATAAAAGACATGATTGGACTGCGCAGTGATTTGTCAGTCTCTTCCTTCCTGCCTTATTTTATAAATTTAGATTAATATAATTATTTACAATCTATCAATTGGTAAATGCAAGAAAGTTTTTAGGTACTGATCTATAGTTTCAAAGAATTTCAAGTTTAGGTTGGAGGAAACGTAGCACATTCTGATAAAGCTACAAGGAAATTTAGACCTACATTGGTTCCATAATCCTGACATTAAAATCCATAGTCCTGTCGTTAATATAATAATACAAAATGTTTTATTTCAAAATGTATTTATTTCATCTTTTTGTACAGATACTTGAGTAACAAGTATTATAAAATATGGCAATGATTTCAGTAGTGTATCTTTCAACCGTTTTAAAAATTCTTACACAAACTAAAAGGGCGAACTTAATGCTAGGAGTATTTTCTAACAATTCACGTTTGGGTTTTGCAGAGATCAATTTGTGGGTTACATAATTTGTTTAGCGGCTGAAACATCGAAATAAATCTTTAACACGCGATTATTTTATTTCCTATTATAAATCATTTACCATCACAATACATACATATTCGCGCCTAGTTTTCACTTAAAACCTCTTGGATCCATAACAAATGGTCTAAAACACTAGTATAGATGCCAGGTTTTCCTTTCATACCGCACCTAGTATTCCCTGAACTAGTAACGCCCCATAATTGCACTTTATCCCTAATTAAAGCTAAAGGTCCACCAGAATCGCCTCTGCAAGTATCTACGCCTTCTTCTCCGCCAGCACATATGAAATGATAGGGTAATTTTACAGTGGGATATGCGTTATAGCACTGGTTCAATGGGAGGATTGGCAAATTTATGTGTTTAGTGGTCGGGCTGTAGGTTCCTCGAGATATCTCGCCCCATCCTGATGCGATGAACGTTGTATCTTTGTTGATGTCTCCGGTGGGAAGGCAGATCGGTCTGATGAAATCTGGATATCAAAAACAAGCCAGTGAAATTTGCGAATGTAAACTTTTATCTGTGCTGTATATGAGCTAATTTTTCCTGATCAGAGAATTAGGAATGCGCTAATGAGAGAGAGGGAGGAGGAAAGAGAAAGGTATAGCCATTGCCGCAACTGACAGAGCATTGTAGAAGGGGAACAAACCCATTAAGTGTTCGAAGTGGAGGATATGCGTGCTAACTGTCTCAACCAAGCATAGAAACTAAGAAATGTCTCAAAGAGAAAAGACCTGGGTTAAATCTTCTTTTAAGGGTGCTTCAGTACCTTTCCAACTAGTGACTGTTAGCTTGTTAAAGTCCTTGATTTTCGCTCTACGGAACAGCTTAGCTGCGCTTGCTATTCAGTCCACTCCCGGATGTTTTACAGCCATGGATTTCATGGACTATGGATTGTGTAATTTGACCATGTGGTCAATCTTGGACCTTCCATCTGATGTGAGAGATGTTCGGAATGATATCTGTGCCTTACGATATATTTATTTTCTTTAATGACCACCAGACGTCAACCGGCACTGCATAGACTATGTAGGAAAGATCTAAGATTGTAAACCACTGACCATTATAAGGAACTTCTCTCTCCAACTTCAAAATAGCGATGTCATGCTCTATCGCGTCATATCCAGGGTGCACTGTTGCCTTCTCCACTGGTACCCTGACCATCTCGTCACCACAAACGTCTTCCACGCAGTCTACCTTGGAGGTAGTATCATATTCGCCAAGTCGAACCACCATTCTGTAATTTCAATTTGATTTTTAGAGTCAATTATCCTGTCAGCTCATATTATACAATATTTTTGGGTAGACAATAGTAGTTCATGAAACTGTTGCATAATAAGGGTTCTTACAATACGAGTGCAAGTTAAAAAAACGAGTCTTCGGGGAGTTTGTCCATTCATTCTATTAGCTTTTTATGGTTCCGTCGTAAACCCAAGGAACCCTTTTAGTTTCGTCATGTGGTCTATCCGTCCGTCTGTCTGTTTTTGATAGAGTAGTTTACAAAAAAATAACTCACTTGGTACTTCTTATTTTCTTGACGCAATGTGCTGCCGTCACAACATGGCGGCTGCTAATAAGGGTACCGGCACACCTGACCTCTTCTTGGAGTCCGCGGCGGTAGTACTCCAGGTAGACCAACCAGGGGGTCTGGTGGATTATGTTCCTGGAAGCTACTTCACCGCATTGCTCACCTGGATTCAGAATAGAGTATTTATTTATTGAAGAGAAGAAAATTAATTAGTGCTAACGATAGGAATTTGATTGAGTTTAAGTTTGGCATAATACAAGATGACTTTTTACACACTTATTCAAATTTTTACATGTGTGTTGCAGCTTTACAAATGTACAGCGTTGATAGCGAATACTAAATTTCAAAAGTTAATTAAAAAAATAACTTACCAAAAACGGATTTACACAGAACGAAAACTACACACAACACTATGAACTGCATTTTCAAAAAAATATTTTTCTTTTAATCTCAATTTAAAAAAGAATCTATTGCTCTGAATGTTTTTATAACATTCTATATTTTAATGTGAAAGTTATTAATTTAAAAAAGCCAAAATGTTTTAAAATGCCGGCGGGACGGTCAAGGCATGCGCCTATCTATACGTCCTCATTCGCTGGAGACTGGATTGGTAATGAATTAATAATTCTCCAGTTTTTAAATGTCATTCCGTACGTATTCTTCCCGTTTTCCTGTTTTACGAAGCTGAATGGGGGATCCCTTGATAATTGACGTAATGTTTTCAGTATAGTTTCCTTTTTTGGTCCATTTAAGGGCATTTAAGGATAGTTATAAAGTGATTGTTATCCGAGTATAATGTTCATAATGTTCAAATGATAAAAAAGTGAGAATACACAGAATTTTTACACTTTTTTCAGGATCCCATAATGTTGCTAATCAGGCCCATCTATTTTTCATAAAAGTATGAATGATTATTTTATTTTGTACACATACAACAGATTTAAAAGATCATTAAAGGTAGTAATTAAGATGACGAATTGAATAGAAGATTTTGGTTGTAAGAATACCGATTTTTCTCAACAATGACTGAAGCGAACTGAATGATATTTATTGTCAGGATTCATCATCTCTTTGACTTTACTTGGTCCATTGCAAAACACGATTGGGCAACTTTTGTAACACAATATAATTAATCAAAATTCATTGAACCTGACACTTTAATTGGTACATAAGGGTTGTATAAAATGACTTGTACTTTTTGAATTACACGATTTTAACCATTTTGTGACATACGTCTTTTTCGTTTTTGTGGGTTTTCTATGAGAAATCGGCTCCGCTCTGCCCGCGCCATGGAGTAATTACAATGAGGAGATGCCGTTTGAAATGGCGCAGTAATATGATCATTGGCGCCTCGCCGACACATAAGTGGGGGGAGCTTGTCATTGCTCGTGCTCCATGAATGGAGCGACGGCCGAAACCAATCACCCCGCACGTCTGCCTTCCGCCCCGTGTAGCCTCACAAACGCTCTCTTACAAAACGCTTATTACGGCATCTCCTCTATGTAATTACTCCATGGCCCGCGCAGTCCGCTCAAGACTGTTCGTGCGGGGTGCAGACTGAGGGGTGCGGAACGCTGGATTCTAGATTTTTAGTTTAACGCGGCGTCGCCTTAAACGAGTGACTGTAAATCCACAGTTTAACTGTCAAATATAATGAGTTTGAAAGACAAAAATACTGACTGAGCGAGTTACGTTAAGCGACGAAAAATCTACACAACAGAGACATAGAAACAAAAAAATGACGCATAAATAAATAAATCCATACTAATATCATAAATGCGAAAGTCTGTCTGCCTATCTGTTATGCTTATACGGCCAAACCGCTGAACGGATTTTGATGAAACTTGGTATGGATATAGTTCAAGACCCTTGGTTAAACATAGGCTACTTTTTGACGCAGGCGGAGCTGCGGGACACAGCTAGTAAATAATAATTGCTTATAATGTAACCCGAGCAGCATTATAAAAATTGTTTTTTCTAATATATGCTTGAGTGACAAACGTAGGTACTGCATAATGATCAACATTTGGCAAACTAGATTACTGTTGTTTGAACGAAAACAATAAAGTATTTCTGTCACAAAGTCGACTTTTGAAATCCAGTTCTGTCTCATCTAATGTAAAAATTTAGACGCTCTTATAATAATTTAGTCACGCGTCATGTAAATTTAGTCGCTTATTTCGTAGTTTTGGTTACTTAGTAGAATTATTCACTTCGCAGCATTCCGCTCAAGTCTATAAAACAGTATTAATATTTTTTATTCGGCATTTAAATAATGCCCCATTTCTTTATAACTCCAGAGCATTTTAACCAGAATTTATAGCTGTGTATACAAATACAGCATACTAGCTTTCTCTCCTAAAAAGTAGCCTATATTTGATAGTTGAAGACCCGGGGTCTTCAACTATATTCAAACCAAATTTCATCAAAATCCGTTCAACGGTTTGGTTGTGAAAGCGTAACAGACAGACAGACCGAAAGACAGAAAGACTTTCGCATTTATAATATTAAGTATGGATTTATTTTATTCTGTTTAGTTTCTCAACAAAATCTTTATTTTTTCAGAAAATTATCTGAATTTTTGATTAAACAAAACTATAAAAATGGATCGGGATCAATGGATGCGGCAGCATTGGGAATATTGTCGGCAAATAAAGTGTTTTCGGCAGCGGCAAGATAAGGAATATTGCCAGCAGTCAGTGGCAATATTGCCACTCGGCACGTCTCTACAGTTTTTGCTAATTGTTGAAACCGTTAACTTAACGGTTAATTTCTGTGTGATTTAGAAATGAAAAAATCCATAAAAATCCGCTACATATTTTTTTTTTTTTAATTTGGGGAAAAAGAACTTGTAATAAAATCTCTTTGGCTATACTACCTATTTGTATCTGGCTGGTTTTGAAGTTTAAATTTTAAAGAAGATAATTTCAAATTCAAATTAGGAAAATGTATGATTTTCATTTGTTTTTCTTACTGTCAAGATGAGTGAATCTAATAAAGAAATTCGATACATTTTAAAATTTTACAACAAAAAAAGGTAAAAATGCAACGCAAGCCGCGAAAAAAATTTGCTATACTTATGGACCTAGTGCAGTGTCTGTGAGAGTAGCACCAATTTGGCGTTTTCAATCCGGAAATTTTGGTGTTAAAGATGCACGTCGCTCTGGTCGTCCTATTATGCATAAAATGGATGCCATTTTTGAAAAAGTGGAGCAAGATCGGCATATCAGTTGTTACGACGTAGCCGAAGAACTGGGAATTGATCAACACAAAACAGTATTGGCGCATTTAAAAAAAACTGGGTACATATATTTATATTTGGGTACCTCACGAGCTCACTGAAATAAACCTAATGATGCCTGTACTCATTGGTGATTCTTTATTACGACGATAAGAAACCGAACTATTTATGGAGAAGCTGATAACCTGTGATGAAAAGTAGATCACGTACGATAAGAACGTGCGAAAAAAGTCGTGGTCAAAGGCCGGTCAGTCTTCACAGACTGTGACGAAATCCGGGTTAACTCGCAACAAGGTGATGCTGTCTGTGTGTGGTGGGATTGGTAGGGCATTATTCATTATGAGCTGTTACCACTAGGTAGGAACATCAATTCTGAACTCTACTGCGAACAACTGATGAGATTAAAGCAAGAAGTTGAAAGAAAGCGGTCGGAATTAATCAACAGAAAGGGTGTGGTTTTTCATCATGATAACGCTAGACCTCACACATCTTTAGCCACTCAGCAAAAATTAAGAGAGTTTGGCTGGGATGTGTTAATGCATCCGCCGTATAGTCCTGACCTTGCACCTTCAGATTTCCGCCTGTTTTGGTCTCTTCAGAATTATTTAGGCGGTGTCAGGGTTAACATCACGAGAGGACTGCCAAACCCACTTGTCGCGGTATTTTAATTAAATGCCTCAAAATTTCTATAGCAATGGGATCATGTCCCTACCTACAAGATGGCAAAAAATAATCGAACAAAATGGTACCTACATACTTTAGTTAAATGTATATAAACTATAATATATTAAAAAATGTTTTGAATTTTCTTAAAAAATGCGAAGAAACTTTTTCCCCAACCTATTATATTCAGTGTCACTCTCACAGTTAGGCCCGGTTTTCACCAAAGCGGAGAGGAGAGGAGACGAAAGGACATGTGTTTTGAATAACCAATTAGATTTTATTATTTCCACATCTCCTCTCCGCTTAACTTCGGTGGAAATGGATCAAGCCTAGAGGAGAGGAGATGTCTAATTTTTGTATAGAATCTTGTGCCGCACGCAAGCAAGCGGGGCGTGGCCGAGCGGTCTATTTTTTGTATAGAATCTTGTGCCGCACGCGAGCAAGCCGGGCGTGGCCGAGCGGAGATGTGTGTGTACTCCCCGCCCTTTGAAGTTGAACGTTGAAGACACTCAACTTCTAGTTCTTCTTCATCATGCAAATTAAGATATAACTTTTGTAACGATATGACGTCTTCTTTCACCCAATGTCAGGCAAATTAGTAGAAGCCTTTACTGATCTATTATTCAAATTATTTTCAATTAAAATTTCTTTATTTCTATAACAAAATTGGTACAACAAAATCTTGTATTTGTGACTGATTTTGTGTCATTTGAAGACCTAGAGGAGAGAGAGAGAGTCGAGAGAGATTTGTGGAAAGCTAAAACCTTTTCTCAGCAGTGGGACACCTAAGGCTACAAAAAAATCGGCGTACCACTTGTCTCCCTATTGCAGAGGTTACATGCTAAATCAGGCGTAATTCTGGACTGACAGTCTGGTTTTACTCAGACTGGATTACATGCTCATTCACTGACTGATGTAACTCGGGGGTGAAAAACGTAAGAGGGGGTAGGTGCTGCAACACTGTGACCCCCGCGCTCAGCCTTCACCTCCTTGAATGACGGCAGAATGAAACTGTCATCATTCACGGGGGTGAAGACTAAGCGGGATTGCAAGAAGACGGGCAATGACAAAGTACCTAAAATACCAGTGTGACCATTTGTAGGTTCCTGCTATTTAGGCAGATTTGCCATATTTTGGCCCAAACTATAAATACAGCTTTTCAAATAATCATACGTCTTTTTCCTCTTAGCGTGTTTCCCGGTCGCATTCTTAACTTTTCAAAAAACGTACGTCTTTTTCATCTAAGCGCGTTCCCCGGTCGCATTCTCAACTTGTCAAAAAAACGTACGTCTTCTTCATCTAAACGCGTTTCCCGGTTGTATCCTTGCAAGCTTTGACTAGCTTGTCATAAAACTCTATTTCATCTTAGCTTGTTACCCGGTCACGTTTTCAGCTTGTCAAAAACTTCTTTTTATCTTAGCGTGTGCACCGGTCACCTTCTCAGCTTGTAAAAAAACGTACGTCTTTTGATCTATTTTTATTAGTTTTCAATAAATTAAAGAAATATGTATAAAGCAGATTAATTCCTGCTAATTGGCAGATTTCTGTTTCACAAGTCATTGGATGGCGGGCGGGTGGTGAGGCCTGAGCGGGCGGGGTGCACGTGTTCTTGATTGCCCGTCCCCTCCCTCGGCCTTCAACCTCGAGAATTATGAGAGAATGAAACGCGCTTTGTGTTGTTTATTCTGGCATAATTCTGGCGTGATTCACAACGAATATTTGATTTTCATAATTCTGGACCATAATTCTGTCATTCAACTGGATTACATGCTTATTCTCCTGTCATTCAGAGCAGAATGTCAGTCCAGATTTACGCCTGAATTAGCATGTAACCACAGCCTTATCTCATTCCCTGCCATACAGATTTCGTAGGTAAATCGCTGAGGCGGAGGGGGCAGGCCTGGCCTGAGTCAGCTGTCAGCCATACATATATGGATATCATATCGTCTCATTTCGTCACGTCACACTTGCCTGCCAATTTTACGTCTGACGTCCCATCCCCACTCTTTCATCTGTGCTGGCTGTCAGCTGTTAGTTGGTTTGCACTAGACCTCCACGCTAGTCCTGTCGGTTTTATACTCTGCAGAGTTTGGTTTTAAACTTTTAAGTTTTAACAAATAAGTAAAAAATCTCTATTTTTAATGTGTAACATGATGTTTGGTGACTCGCGCGTGATAACTATCAAAAGAATCTCTTTTTTAATTTTTATAATTATGTGAATTTACAACAAAAAAAAAAAAATGTTTTTCTTCCTGTGGATCGTTTATTTTTTACAGTTTTATAAATATACTAATGGCCGTCATATAAATGGTAAGTAATGATCAGTTAATAAATTGCTTAAGTAGTTGCAAATAAAAAAAAATATCGTGTATACCTACCCTAGTAGAGGACACATTTTTTTTTAATTAACCATTTTTGTTTGTAAATAAAAACATACATACTTAGGCACCTCATTTCTAGATTTTTCCTTAAGTAGGTCGAGAAAGTATTTTCTATTTTCTAAAAGTAATGAAATGCAAAAAAAATGCCACGTGTCGCTGTAGTTCGAGTAAATTGATTAATTTAATTTTTCTAACAATTATTACGAATGAAAAACTCTTTTTTTTTATTTGAAAAAAATGGCCGGACTCTTTAAACAATGTTATTAAAACACATTACTTGCCGCTTTCGAAAGTTATTGTTGTGTATACATTTTCATATACAGATTTCACTTTCAAAATGGCCAGCTTAACAAAAAAACCTAATCTAGGAGACGGTAATGTCCAATATTACTTAGACATTCATCAGTATGGTATTTTCATTATAAAATTCAATACTTATAAAATTTTACGAATCAAAACTCTTCTACAATGCGCTTAATATGATGTTAGATTGCATCAGATTTGATTATACAAAACTAGCTGTTTCCCGCAGGTTCCATCTGCGTCAAAACGTAGCCCATGTTTGACCCCGGGTATTCAACTATTTTGATACCAAATTTCACAATCCGTTCAGCGGACTTTCGTACTTAATAATTATGTTATCAGTAAAAACATAGTTTTATATAATAACAATCGAGAACATGTGATTATTATTAGAAACTTATGTCCCGTTTTGAGTAACAAAATAAATGGTCACGTTAAATATTTGATTTGAAGATTAATGCTGAACAGGTTTGATACATACACAAGTATACAATACACGTGTTCATCGCGTGATTCATAGATATATGTTCAACAATATGGTCGGTTATCGGAAAGACTATTATAATATTAGATTGGCGACCGTTTCACTAAACCATCGCTAGACCGACTGATTTAGTAGCGTATTGTTCACTTCTGTGCGTTGGGAAAAGTCTGCCATCATGACATTGATGCGTTTGGCAGGTACAACCGTTTAAACATGGGTTATGATTTAGTCAAAAAAAGGATGACTAGACCGACTGTGTCTAGGACAATATGATACTCTACACAGTACCCAAATTAACAGTACAAAAACTGACATGATATCTTGGTGCATTTGAAAGATTTGGCCGTTCAAAGATTTTCAGTTGTCATAACAAAGTCACAAAATTAGCATTAGGATGGCTCATTTCGTTGTTACACGCGTTCAAACAAACGTTATTTTGTTTTCTCTCGCGTTGGATGTTTTGATTACTTTTGATTACATGCAAGAACGAAGATTTAATAAGTGTTTTTTGACTTACATTTTATAATTTTATGATTTATTTTACGGTTTCAAAATAAAATTATTTTTAGTATTGCTTATATGTGTAAGATAATAAATAATGTTTTAAGATTATTGCCTTTTTCTAATTAAAATTCCGACATCCGACAAAATGTATTGTTGTCAAAATGAAAAATTCCGTTTTTGATTTTCCCCTAAAGAGGTCAAGAAAATATTTTTAGAATTTTCAAGCTATGTAAGTATTTACGGAGAATATAAAAAATGTAAATATGCCGTGTGACGTCCCAGCTCGAGGTTATAATTTGATCAATGAATTGACTTTGTGTATCGCTACCTAAAATTTTGACATTATAATGTAAATGAAAGTGCAACACTTTGGTAGGATTTTTTATAAGTATTTCACAATGTCGAACAGACATGATTTGTCTAAACCCTACATAACGCGTAGCAATTCCTTGAAAATATGGGTCTCGAACCCTATCTTTAAACTCATATGTATATGTTGGCATATGACTAACCTAACTATCTAAAATTTAATATAGAAAGTAAAATGAGGCGCGTCGTTGTAAACAACACGTGCGCCTACCACCTCCATTTTTTTTTTCTTTTTTTTTTTTTTTTTTTGAACTGGACACATTTCTAGCTACAGAGAGCTTTGGAAATTACAGCGGGACAGTTTTAGGCGAGGGTTTTTGGCGACTCAGCCTCTTCGGCAAAAGCGCAAGGGGTTCCTAGTTGGGACGAACCTCGGCCATGGGCTTTGCCTTTGAGCAATGCGAGCAATGCAAACTCGCGAGCGGTAGCAAACGCTCTATGCCTTAAGGGCCGACACTATTGTGCCTGAAGGGCCTACTATGAGCCTATCGGTGGCGTGTACCATCTCCACCATTATCTCTACTGTTATACCTGTTACCCCTTCTTTTGCAACGGGTATAAATCGAACACACAGTGACTGAATTGGCAGAGGAACAGTAGACAGTTTACTAGGTACCGGAATGTACCAGGGCGCTTCACGGTACAATAGTGTCCGCCCTTATGGCATTAAGCGTTTGCTACCGCTCGCGAGTTTGCTTCGCTCGCTTGATCAAAGGCAAAGCCCATGGCCGAGGTTCGTCCCAACTGGGAGCCCCTTGTGCATTTGCCGAAAAGGCTGAGTGGTTAATAGCCCTCGCCTCAAACTGTCCCGCTGTAAATTTAAAAGCTCACAGGAGATAAAATTGTAGGTCCGTAACAAAAAAAAAAACTGAATTGGCAGTCGTCCTCAATGAGCGTCTTACAGGCAGTTACAACCATCAAAAGGACTCTAGAGTCGGTTTGCTTGTCCCGTTGGAGGCTAGCCATTAATGTAGCTAAGACGCAAGCCATAGTGGTTAGTAGGGTTGCCAGGTCGCCAAACCTAATAGCCGGACAGGCCTAGTTTGGCCGGACATTTGGCTAAAACGGCCGGACACCCTACATTATTGAGGATTTTGGGTCTCAGTATTTAAAGCTTTTCTGATTATTACCATAAATTGTGTTAAATAAAATAAAATGTAAAAAGCCTAACAAAAGCCGGACAAGGTGGACACCGTTTACTTTGGCCGGACACGCAATCAAAAAGCCGGCCGGCTTTAAACGGACGCCTGGCAACGCTAGTGGTTAGTAACACAGCTCTACCGCCTCCGCTCCGTCTACTAAGTCAGGATATCGCTTGGACTATCTCGGTGAAATACCTAGGAGTCCAAATTGATAGACGCCTTACGATGAAGGACCATGTGAAATCTGTCTTAAACTCTACACGTGCTGCCCGAGCTCTACTGCGTCCAGTGCTCGATTTTCAGGTCCCCTTAAAGGTGAAACTCGGTGTGTACATAGGGCGCACTGTAAGTTTCCGGAACTGGCCACTTACATAAACAATATTTAAAAATTTATTGCAACATTTGAAAATAGAACTCTTTGGCTGTAGAATGCAGTTTGTTTCATCTGACTGTCTTTTGTTTTTACCTTGTGGCGCCATTTAAAAAATTGTGTGTCTGCATCAACATGGATTTAACTCGGGAAAATTTTCGTAGTATGATTTTCTACGATTTTCAGTGTAATTTGACAGCTCAACAGAGCATCGCTCGGCTTGAAACAGCTTTTGGCAATGAAGCACCATGCAAGACAACTGTTTATAGCTGGTTTGCAGAATTCAAGCGTGGTCGTATCAATCTCAGTGACGAATCTCGCGATGGTCGGCCGTCCACCGCTGTGACCAACAAAAACATCAATGCTGTGCGCCGTATGATTGAAACAGACAGGCATGTGACCTACCATGAAATTCGCGCATCCTTAGAAATAGGCATGAGTTAAATACAATTAATCCTACACAAACATTTGGGTGTGAGAAAGCTGTGCTCGCGGTGGATCCTACACAACTTGACCGAGGCTCAAAAAACGGACCGCGTCACTTGGTGCAGTGCCATGCTTACCAGATTCAACGAAGGTGCGTCAAATTTGGTGTGGGACATAGTAACAGGTGACGAAACATGGATTTATTGCTACGATCCCAAAACAAAGCAGCAATTGAGCGTATGGGTCTTTCAAGATGAGCCGAAACCAACCAAAGTGGCGCGCGTGAAAAGTGCATCTAAGCGGATGATTGCTTCTTTTTTTAATAAAACTGGACACGTGGCTACTGTTGCTTTAGAGAATCGTCGTACAGTGAATAGTGACTGGTACACGACCATTTGTTTGCCGGAAGTTATTGATGAACTCCGTAAAAATAACCGTAAACGCCGTATCATCCTGCACCACGACAATGCTAGTTCTCACACGGCCAGACAGACAAACGACTTTTTGAAGGCGAAAAATGTAGAACTCATGAGTCATCCTGCATGCAGTCCCGACCTGGCACCTTGTGACTTTTTTCTGTTCCCAAAAATTAAGAACCAATTACGCGGTCAACGATTTTTATCACCACAAGAGGCTGTCGAGGAGTATGAAAAACACGTTTCAGAGGTCACCACAGAGGAGTGGCACAAAAGTTTTCAAAACTGGTTTCATCGAATGAAAAAGTGCATAGACGCTAAGGGAGATTATTTTGAAAAACAATAAATTAATTTTGTACCTTTAATAGTATTTTTTCATATTCATTCCGGAAACTTTTAGTGCGCCCCACGTATAAGACATACATACGACCTCGCCTTACGTACGCCGCCCCGGTTTGGTACGCGCTGACTAGTCAGTCGTG
The DNA here is from genome assembly GCA_947363495.1 of Euzophera pinguis. Taxonomy (NCBI): domain Eukaryota; kingdom Metazoa; phylum Arthropoda; class Insecta; order Lepidoptera; family Pyralidae; genus Euzophera; species Euzophera pinguis. The sequence continues at coordinate 8,441,236 of OX376178.1, read as the reverse complement.
CAGAAACCCGCTGGAAGCACAACAGTCGATATCACTTCGAGTCATAGTGAAAACTCCTCGCTATGTGAGGAACTCTACAATCCAAAAAGTAAATGTAGTTAGAGAGCCTGGACGCCTTCATTAGGCATCTAACGAGGAGGCTATTTGAGCGTGTAGACAAGTCGACCCTGCCTCACATACAGGAGGTGGCCCCGTACCCACGCACGTCCTCCCGATCGTAAATAGTATGCCAGAGACCTCTGCATGACCTCCATTGACCCCGACACATAGGTTTGCTTAAACACAGTCCAGTTAGCTGAGTTAGCTCGCAGTAGTTCACACGGCTTGAGCAGAGCGAGAGCCGCGCGTGTAAGTAAGCAAACCAACGTTCCAGAGGCAGTGCCCACTCCCAGGACCTGACCGTATCCACGGCTGGCGTGTGAGACCCCATGCCCTTACAGGTATGAGCAGACATTCTAGGAATTGGCAGTCTTGGCCAGTCATAGCTCTGACTCGGTGAGGTGCACTTAGATGCACTATTCTTGTTTAAATCTGACTTTTGATGAGTTGTCTCCTAATATGTTAGCATGGGAAAGATCCAGGTAGACTCTTGGTTGTGAACCATTATTTGGGATACTGTCCCACTATCTGGACGAACAGGCCCTCTGTCCAATTTAATAAGATCTTAATGATAATTGATTGTTAACCTAATCATATCTCTCTCATTAAAGAGAGCTTTCATTACTGCCATCCTGTCCTGTCCCTTGATGACAGCCTACCCTTTTCGTCATTTCGACATATAAATAACAAACCAAAAATTATTTGATATCAAAAAAAATCAAATCAAAAAAAAAATTTTTACAATATATTGCGCGATCTGGAGCAATTTTTCATTAATTTTAACGTAAATCCAAATACAAAACATGTGAGTCAATAGTAATCGTTCGACTCACCAATTTGGTATGTTGAATAATTATCACTTGAAATCAAACGAAAATAATTCTTCAAACCGGTTTTGCACATTCTTTGAAATAGCACCCTTGATCAATCAAAATCATTTATTCATTTAAAATTTTTACAAAAATATACAGGTACTATTTAAGTTAATAAAAACCTGTATTAAGTGAGTCCCGCTCTTACATAACAGCGTTACATGCAGAATTAATTTGTCAGCATTTCTATTACAACATTAAAATACACTAACAATACATAAGACAATATTATAGACACTTTTATTATTGTTCGTTAGCATCCAAGATTACTAATTGACTGTTTGCTCAAATGAATCATATGTACCTCTATAAATATTAGGGTAACTATGTGACGAGAGAGGTAGTAAACCCTTTCAATTCTTCGTTCGTTCGTGTCAGTTATTCGTTACCAAGTATTTACAGGTATAATTCACTTTATATTTCCAGCATTCTATTTAATACTATAAATAGAGATGTGGACCGTCTTAGGTTTTGATTTAATGCAAACTTAGTATTAACCGTTGGTATATGTGAATCCAAGATCATTCTTCTATTGTTTAACAATTTTTTATCATATTTTAGTGACTTATGATGTCGCAACACAGAGTGTAATATGTATAGTTGTCTTATCGTAAGTGCATTAGTCTCTGCATAAAACATATGAGTGGGATACCGGTATGGTTTAAAGTTTAAGCAACAATCTCTGAGCTCTCTCCAACTCTATCAGTTTAGATTTATTAGCACAGCCCCAAGCCCCGGTATGCAGTATATAAGGATCGACTGTGCAAGAGCTATGTAAATGTTATGAAGAAGTTTAGAATTAGCAACATACCTTAAATACCTAAAAATCCAGTTTAGCTTCCGAATTCTGGATGACATTAATTCAATGTGAGCGTACCAGTACAGATTTTGATCGATAATTAGTCCGAAATATTTTGTAGAACATACTTTTTTGATCATAAGGCATTCACACTGCCTCAGGGATTTTTGGCATGTGTGAATTCTTAAAGAAAAGTCTAGTGAAGGTTGGGATGAATTACGAATAGAAAAAGCAATATAATTAGTTTTTTTTTATATTCAAAGTCAGTAAATTGGAACACAACCAATTGTGAACGATCCCAAGTCCAGTTGATCGTGGTTTAGTTTTAGTAATTAGGTTAAAAATTATCGCGTTTAGCTACCTAGAAAAGTAAGCCCAGCATTCATATTTTCTCGGAAGAATATTCGAGAGTAATCTACTTCAATACCCTTTGAAATGATTCAGCTAGATACTAAGATAAGAGAAAGATAACGGAATATGTGATTTTTATTTATTCAATCTTAGGAAACTTCAGCTTATTTAGTTTACTTTAGTTCACGATTAGATTAGAGACGTTAGACGTAGAGCTATTATTTTTCTCTCAAAACATGATTTTATACGGGTTAATTATTGTTGTTTTTTTTTTTCATATATAAAATATACCTACATTTTTAAAATCACCTTTTAAACCTCTTCATTTTGATATGAGGTTCATCATTTGTTTTTTCTGTCTGCCTTAGCGTATTTAGTTTGCCATTTTATTTTTATGATGACGTCACATACCCTATGTCACTCGGAAGAATGCAAAGAATCTAAAGGCATCTACTCACCTCACAATTGTTGGGACAATCTAGTATGAAAGAGTGGAGATGGCGTCAGTCAGACGGAAAATCGGCTGGCAAGTGTGAAGAAACGAGACGACTTGATACCGACTTATGGTGGAATAATGAACCTCACATACTCATGTTTCTTTCAACTCTATTTTTGAACAGTTGTGTAAAAAGTCTACATGTTCTCACAAGTACGCATCACAAGATTGATTTTTTTTAGTAATGGATTTTACGGCCATGGATGTAAGTCCTTTATAGCGCTTTTAATTTTTCTATCTTCTTCAGTCCTACAGTGTGGTTTCGTCAAGTCCTAGTCGAGTGTAAAAGTCTAGTCAGTAGTCTAGTCAGAAGAATCAGGCTAAGTGTAGTGGTAGAAAAACTGCACTTAGCGATTACTAGGAGCTTTTGGCAACAGCATGAAAATCAAATAAATCAAACTCTGTATCACTTCCTAATACTCACACATGTTATCGAACACTTTGCGAATAATAATCCACCATTACTATGCACAAACACTCAAAAAAAAAATACAAATTTTGGGTAATAAAATACAGCGCCAACACTGCTCTTCACAGATTCCCGCCAAAAGTCGACGGCCATGTTTGTTAACGTTATCTTTTCCCATTGAGACAGATTACACAAATCTAGTGATCAGCTGTTAAAATGCAATACAAAGTAATATCACAAATCTTCATTGCACAAAATCTCTCATCTCATCGCCTTCCCGTTCGCGAGCCCAGGGTCCTGTTCTGCTCTTTCTCTTTAACTTCGCGGTGTCTTCGGCATCCCTAGTTGTAAGACTATTAACACGCATATCCGTCCCCGCGACGTCAAACTGGTACTTTTATAACACAAAATAAAAATATAAAAAAGAAAGAAAAGAGTCGCTGGCAGGAGGTTGCGCTGAACAGGAGATCTCTTGTTTCGGAGGCCAAGATCTTTTTTTGGGTCGCTGAGCCATCACTCTAAGTAAGTAAATATAAATGAGAACTTAATGTTTTAGGTAAGAAGCAAGAAGTATGCGGCATGGTGGCGAGCAAAAACCCAATCCACCAGCATCCCTGGCTGGTACTGTTGGAATACTATCACGGAAGACATAAAGCTTATGGACATTGTGGAGGTGTTCTTATAGACAGACGACATGTGATAACTTCTGCACACTGTGTCGAAATGGCGAAGGATCCTATCATGTAAGTATTTACACTTATGTTGAGAATTAGATCTGATCACATTCCATCAGGGAAGCTTGCATTTATGTTCAAAAAAGTTAGTTCACCCAATTGTGATGTATTTGGCATAGTTGACGAAGTATCTCACATCTTGATGGAATGTGAAATAAACCAATCTGGTTTATTAAAGACATTTATTTAAAAATATATATAATGTAAATGGCTTGGACGTGGGGTATGTCCAGAGTATACTAAGCAACCCCACATCTAACGCTGCCCGGACTTGTGTGGTTTAGTGGCGTACCGCCAGTAAAATACACAAGTTCTTTTAATTTATTCTTCGTGCCTTAGTCATTAAAGTTATTCATGTTTGTATCGATGGAGCTGACATGTCATTAGATAAAAGCTTCTAAATAAAATAGATTAAAAAAAAGTATTTACAGATGCCTTATTATCATTTCTAATAGCGGGCAGAAACTAGTTAACAAGCGAGACGTCTTACACCTTGTATTGCGCCATCTCGTTTACTCGCTCGTTTCTCCTTCTGATTTTAGAGGTGATAGTAAGACCCCTGAGCTGGTATACGTGACCAGAGGTCTGGCCTTTTTTAACACAAAATATAACTTCTGGGCACTTTGCCATCCATATGAATGAACGAATTACATTTAGATAGTTAATTTTAAAATGAACAGCAGTCAAGTAAAAAATAAAACGGTGTGAATTAAACAAAAATATTCTTTCATTATTATTAAAATTGTTGGTAATATAAAATAACTTTATTTCTCATAAGAATTCACTTATTGAAAAAAAAACAATGTTTTTACAAAATAATACAATGAGCATGCTTTTATAAACAATACAAACTAAATAGCTTTGATAAAAATTGCAATACAATTTAGTTGGTAGCAATAAATCTAATGGTTGTTATTGTGCCGTCCTCTCGTCATTGACGTACACTACGATCCCGCTCGGCAACACGGATTAAGAATGTTTTATCTAGATGTTTCAGTTCTGCAATTTAAAGTTTTTATTTTAAGTTTAACATGATTGTATTTGGTTTTTGATGTTATTATTATCTGTAAATTGGTACTCTGTATGAAAAGTATCCGTGTATACTATTTATTAGTATTTTATTATTATTGTTATGTTGTCGTCGTCGTTTCAGCCGCAATCAGTCCACTGCTGGACTTAGGCCTCCCCCAAATTGAGGGGTTGTTGCCATACTCGCCACGCTTGGCAGGCGGGTTGGCGAGCGCAGTTTCAATGGCTTATTTTACTTCCGACGGCGCTGCCCATCGGAAGTTTTCTTAAGCTAGGGAAGGTTGGAATGTGGTTGGGTTTGGAGAAAGGATAAGGTACTAGGATGCTACTAACTCGGATGGACATGGGTTGACTCAGTAGCAGCTCGGGCAAGTCGGGCTCGCGTACCCGTGTGCTATGTATCCATCCATGCCATCGGACAGATGTTTGGAAATAACACCCCTGACTGAACTTATTGTAAAGTAATTGAATGTTATTACAAACAAAAAATGTTCTTCCAGAATGTTAACACGCCTAGGAGACTACAACCTGCTGTCAGATCATGACTGTGTAGAAGGTGTCTGCTCAAACCCATCGTCGATATTCCAAATGGTCATCGATAGAATCTACATCCATCCAGGGTACTCTGGTGACGGGAGTTTGAACAACGATTTGGCTATATTGGTTTTAGAAGCAAAGGTTCCGTATACAGGTAGGTTAAATTAAACTAAAGACCAAAACCTCATATTAAAATGCAGTAAGTACAGAATATTCATCCGTCATATATTGAAACGCGCCAACTTTCCTAAAACCCTATTTTTGAGATGACATCATAGATTAATAAATTGCTCTCGCTCCCGCTCGACTTGATACCCTCGGCGTACTAGACAAACGCGGCAACTAAATCTACGCTAATTCGGCGTACTTGCGGCATACCCGCGTCAGTCACGCCGCAACCGATAAGTGAGTTGGACGTCGAGATAATTTAAAATTTTAGTTTAAAAACAGAAGCAAAATGCTAGTTTGCGTATTTAAACTATGTAAGAATAATAGTACAAGGAATAACTATTTCTCGTTTCGTCTTTGCACATTGTCTTACACACACTACAATATAAATTCTGGAAACTGATTTTTCTTCATAGCACTGTATCTAGTCGAGCGCGAGTATTTATCAATCTACGGATGACATATATGTCGGTTGAAAATCGTTAAATACCGATCAAGAACAAAAACTATTCGACTCGCAAATTTTTCGTGAATCACGCTTTTCGAATGTTATTCCTGGACATTCTTTTACTCTCAATTATGATTAAAGATTAATATTTTTTTTAATTCAGCACTTTATTATCTTGTGATAGAATTCGGGTACATAAAAAAAATGTGTTTTAAAAAACTTAGAAGAGCTCTTTTGGAAAAGTGTGGTGACTCACGCAAAATTGGTGAGTCAAATGATTTTTGTTCTATATTGAATAATTTTCATTCGTCATAATCTAAAAGTCATGCGACGGGCGTTCATGGGCTACGGTGGCCACTTACCATCAGATGGGTCGTATGCCTTTTTGCCTACTTAATTGTATAAAAAAAAATACTCTTATAAGCCATACATTGCAAACCCCCCAAAAGAGCTTAGAATATTCCTTGCTCAAAGGCCTTTACCTAAGCGTGTTTCTAGTTGCGTCGACAGCTTACGTTTCGTAGCCTAGGGTATGCTGTAAGTCATGGTCTTAGAATTGGCGGCACAGCGACTGCCGTCTGATCTCCGTAACCCTTTTTATGGGAAAACCAGGCCAACAAGAACATGAAAATGGCCGAAACACATTATTAAAACGCGCGATCTGATGAAACGCGACGCGTTGAATCTAATCAAACCAAATTAAAAAAAAAAATACTTTGACCAGAATCATTATAATCACTCTTTAAATATAAGCGTGATTCTGAGTGTGTTAAACAGTAGCTTAAGTGACAATCCGAAAAACGATAATTATCGTTCGCGATTAGTATGAAAATCGACCACGTGATTGAGCGCGGCTCATGCCAATGGTATTTCCCCATATCCTATCCTTTTCCTATAGAAACATTTTTTGTTTTATTTTGTCGAAAGCGCTTTCCCAACGTGACTTGGACCTGTAGCCCTATGTTTGAAATGTTACATACTAGCTTATTCCCGCAGCTCCGCCTGCGTCAAAAGGTAGCCTATATTTGACCCCGGGTCTTCAACTATATTCATACCAAATTTCATCAAAATCCGTTCAGCTATTTGGCCGTGAAAGTGTAACAGACAGACAGACTTTCGCATTTATACTATTAGTATGGATAAGTATGTCGAATAAAAATCGTTCGATATCGAACAAAGATCCTTCGTTTGCGAACGAAGACCATTCGATATCGAACAAAAATTATTCGACTCGCGCATTTTGTAGTTCACACTTTTTAAAAATAGCCTTACTTACCGATTATGACCAATGAAATCCATTCTATATCGAACTAAATTCGTTGGACTCACTGATTATGACGAATGAAATCATTCGATATGGACCGACAATCATACGACCCGGCTATTTTGATTGAATCATACTGTCTAAAAATAGTACTCCTGGCCAACGGTGGCAAGCGAAATTACGCAAAATAATAATTTCACTGTTTTGAGTCATGCGGATTTTTTCCTCAGAGTAACACCAGTGTGACAAGTACTACAAACGCCTAAAAGAAATAACAGGCGACTCTCGCGCGGGCAGCTTTCTCGCCCAACGGATAGCCATCGTTATTCAGCGTGGGAATGCTGCCTGCGTGATTGGAACCGTGCCACTTTAGATTATATTTAGTTTTTAAGTTTCCTTTTTGTTTTAGATATAACTAGTTTAGTTTTGTTAAGTTATTTTTTTAATTACTATTGTCTGTTAGTACTACTTTGTCATGCTATTTATCTAATGTTGAGTAGTCATCTAGCCCGTAAACGTCTCGTTGAGGTTAGGAATCAATCCCCTTAAATAACTTGCATTTGGTAACACAAAGAAAGGAATCCCTCGGCACAAATCCCTTCTGCATTCAACTGAGAACTCACTCTTTGAATCATAATGAATTGTTTTCCTCAAAGTAACACCTATGTGACAAATTGTTGTCGTCACTTGACACGCGTAATCGTTACTAATAATTGGTTTTTGAAATGAAATATGTATTATCATTTTATTTTTGTTATAAATGATTTAAAAGTCAAGTTATGGCGCTTTAAAAACTGCAATAAATAATGAAAACACAATTTTCAGATTTCGTCCGTCCCATATGCCTGCCAACTGGGATTATGGATAAGCATACAGTGTTCTACGCATCTGGCTTCGGGAAAACACCGGGCAAGACCAGCTTTTCTGTTACAAAGAAGAACATTCGACTACCGTATTATCCTCATTGTAGTAGAGTTTATAATGTCACAGCTGATCTTTTTTGCGCTGGTGGAGTGAGGTTTTATGATACCTGTAGTGGAGATTCAGGGGGCCCTTTAGTAAGGATAGATAAAAGAGCTGAATTATGGGGCGTAGTCAAGGGGGGACCGAGGTCATGTGGTGAGAAAAATCAGCCAGGGCTTTATACTAATATCACATATCATTTAGATTGGATAAAACAAGTTCTTGAAAGGTCTGCTTCAAATGTTACGAATGTTAACAATGATTTGAAATGAATGAAAAAAATGGCGCCACTGAGCTGGGCAGTAAACATTGTATTCGCGCATAAAAATGTTTTTAAAATAATCTAAGTGTCCATACTACATAATGGAATTTTGATAGTGTATAGTATCGGGATATCTACATGGACAAGTGTCGTTGCGGAGGTATTAACAGCACTTAATGCCATTAAGTTACAAGAAACAGTAAGGTTGAAACATCCCATGAAACTATTTCCAGTGTTAAGTGTGCGAGTTTATTACCTTTAAAAACAGTGTTAGTTGATATTCCGTGGGTTGTGTGGCGTGTCTAACACATTTGGGCCTAAAACTAAGTGCTAAAATAACCAAAAATTACTATCTAAGAACATACGATAATTATGTGAGCCGGTAGAAGTGAATAATTTTTAATATTTTGTCAGTAAATCTAATCGAGCAATAAAACTTTGGAGTAGAAAATACTACGAGTACTCGCCACTATTCACCATTTACTTTATTCTCCGGCTGGCGCAGCGGTCAACGCGTCCCCTTTTTATGCTGCATTACACAAACAGAGTTCGCTATAGGCCCCGAGTTCAAATCTCGGCACCGCTAAAAATTTTCTTATACAATGTTTATTTTTTCTAACTATGTGCCTTTATTCATCGAATAGTTGGAATTGGAATATTCAAGTGATATTATTCTTTAATAACCTTCACTTAAATCGTCAGTAGACCTGGAAAGAATCCAATCCACTAGGTGGCAGCACTAGTACCAAATAACGGCCTACAAAAATAAATATTTATGGTAGAAATCAGATCTCGGAATAATCAGAAGACAGAGGAAGACAGCTAACAAAAAAAAAAGGAGAATATATTTAATTTGGGAAATTCAAAGACACATCTAATGTTATAATTATTCTGTACATGGTTATAACTAAAATTATAATATGTTGCAATAATTTAATGTAAATTTATTATTATGTATTGGTATGTTTATTCTGTACATTGTTTAATTGTTTATTATTTTTAATCAATCAAATTTTAATCACATGTTTTTGGGAATTTTAATTTATTTCAGTTTATAGACAATTCTTATCGGCCTTATGTTTTTAATTCTATAGATAATTTTTTGATGATGGAATTGTGATGAAAGTGTTATACTGGATACATTTTATTTTTTATTTTTTATTTTTTTTTATCTATAGAGTTTTTGTTTTATTTATATGAACGTAAATAGATTTGTATATTATTTGATTGATTGATTAGTCATAAATTGAATGAATTTGAATGAAATAATGTTATTATAATTAGAATTGTCTTTTTGTTTTAATTTCTTTATGACTTTTGTTTTATTTGAATGAATGTAAATAATTAATTGGTAAATTAATTTACCTATACACATTAATTATATCTGCGAAAATATTTGTATTAAAATTGTATTGTAGTATTGCATGCTATTTCATGTTATTTATATTGGTTATCTTTATTTTGTATTTTTTTATTTTTTATTTATATTATGTCATTACCAGACCCTATTGTCCCTGTATCGCCTATTGCTGGCCCCTCAAGTAGTTCGTTGAATGCTTTCCAAAGATGTGAGCAATGTGATCTTCCACGTTTTTTTAAAAGTCGTAGGGGACTCAATGTCCATATTTCTAAAGTACATAAAGCTCCTCCTGCATCGATAACAAGCTCTAATGACAGGCCGAATAATGTTCAACCCCCCTCTTTGGTAACAGATAATGATTCTGAGTCTGATAGTCATTCAGTTAATGTGCTTTGGGCTCTCTTGTCTAAGTATAAAAAAAGTATGCCAGTGGTTAAGAGGATTCCAAGGGGTGCAAGATTGTCAGTTGCATTATCATTAAAAAAGGTAATCGATAATATTATTTTGACGAACAACAAAGTAAGCTGGGAAAAATTGTTATCCTTCGCATACCGAATTTTGCATGTTAGCAGAGAGGACGGTCGTTCTTCTTCTCTTACCCAACTTATCAAAGCCAACTGTAGTCAACAAGCTCATTCGTTAGCCGTTAGTAGTAGGGGCATCAATTACTCTAAAAGCAGGTCCAAGGATATCTTAAATGGTAGGATTAAGCGGATTGAAAATAAAGTCAGTGATGGTGATGTGAGGGGAGCAGCTCATTTGATTTTTTCTAGTGATGCCCTGGCTCCAGAAAATGAGGAAACTTTGGCCTCATTAGTAGAAAAGCATCCACAAGCATCTTCACATCGTAATCCTCTGCCAGAGCCTCCTGCAGATTCGGTCCCTACCCTACAAATTTCAGCGGATGAAGTGTTGGAATCCCTTAATTCTTTCAAAGGCGGGTCTGCAAGTGGGTTAGATGGTTTATCGGCACAGCATTTGAAGGACCTTTTGTGTGGTACTACTGGTGATACTGGCCGCGCCCTATTGCAAAGTCTTGTTGCACTTATTAATTTAATGTTGGCTGGTAAGGTTCCTGATGAGGTTACCAATATTTTGTACGGAGCAAATTTATGTGCCCTTATCAAGAAGGATGGAGGTATACGCCCCATAGCTATAGGCTGTACGATAAGAAGATTAGCCTCCAAAATAGTTTGCAAAAATGTATCTTCTACTTTGGCTTCCTTATTTCAACCAAGACAATTAGGTTTTGGAGTAAGAGGGGGTTGTGAGGCTGCAGTGCACGCGACTAGGACCTTTATTAGAGATTTTCATAATGACGTTGTTTTAAAAGTGGATATTTGCAACGCTTTTAATTCTTTGGATAGAGGTGTTTTTTTGCGGGAGGCTAGAGACCATATTCCAGCAATATATTCTTATTTGTGGCAATGTTATAGTTCTCCTTCAGATCTTGTCTATAGGGATCAAGGCATAAAATCCTCAACTGGTTGTCAGCAGGGAGATCCTTTAGGACCGGCCATATTTAGTCTCGGAATTAATCCCATCATCTCCAGTCTAAACTCACCACTGAATACATGGTATTTAGACGATGGCACCTTGGGAGGATGTGCAGCAACCGTTAAGACAGATTTGGAGACATTAATCTATAGATTTGAAGAGATAGGTTTGAAGCTCAACTACTCTAAATGCGAGCTTTACATAGGCGACTCGGTTACAGATGTGGACAGAGACAGTATTTACTCAACTTTTCAAGAGATGGCCCCTGGGATTAAAGTAGTGAATAAAGATTGTTTTCGGATTTTGGGAGCCCCGGTTTTGGAGGATTCAATTCCAAACTTTGTAAATGAGCAGGTTGCCAAATTTAACGCTTCATCCAACCTTTTATTCCAAATTAATGCGCACATGGCTTATTTTATTATCAAATCTTGTCTCTTTGTTCCTAAATTTACTTATGCTCTGCGTTGCTCTTTAATGTGGAAGCATCAGAATCATCTTGAAACACTTGACGAACTTATTAGAGTCTCGCTAGTAAAAGTGCTGAATTGTGAAATAGACAGCGTGGCCTGGCAATTTGCCTCACTGCCAGTTCGTTTCGGAGGTATAGGCGTGCGCAAGGTTTCTGTCGTGGCTCTTCCGGCCTTTCTGTCTTCGGCTCACGCGGCATCCTCATTATGTGGTAGGATTCTTTCCCCGGTTTCGGGTCCCATTGAGGTTTGTGGCGTGGGTGAGGCTGGGGAGGTTTGGCGTTCCTTAAGTACGGAGGACTTACCATTATATCTTAGTTCACAAAGACAGTGGGACAGTCCTTTGTGCAAGGCGATCCAGCAGCGCTCTTTGTCTCAGTGTAGTCGATTAGAGGATCGCGCCCGCCTTTTGGCGTTGTTTGAGAGGGAATCTGGGTATTGGCTTCAGGCACTCCCGTCAAGACATGTCGGCACTCTGTTGGACAACAGCACTTTTACTTTGGCTATGGGTCTTCGCTTGGGTGCAAAAATTAACCAACCACACATCTGTCACTGTGGTATGGCCGTGAACAGTATGGGTCATCATGGTCTGTCTTGTATGAGAAGTGCGGGCCGAATCCCTCGTCATGCGTCTCTCAATGACGTGATTCGCAGAACGTTGGCCACGGTTGGTATCCCTTCAATTCTAGAGCCGAACGGGATAATCCGTGCTGATGGTAAACGTCCGGATGGCCTTTCCCTTGTCCCGTGGCGTTTGGGGAGAAGCCTTGTTTGGGATGCCACATGTGTGGATACATTGGCCCCTTCTCATTTATTATCTACTTCTCACCGTGGTGGCGCGGCAGCCTATGCGGCGGAGGCAGGCAAAAAGCGAAAATATACGGGTCTGGTGGAAAATTATTTTTTCTTACCGTTCGCGGTAGAAACGATGGGTCCTTGGGGCCCTGATGCAAAGTTATTTTTAAGGGACATCACGACGCGCCTCGTGGAGGCAACAGGAGACTTGAGAGCTGGCAGCTTTTTTGCTCAGCGTATAAGTCTCGCAATACAGCGGGGGAACGCTGCCAGTATTCTGGGCACGTTGCCTCCCTGTGGCGCGTTGGAAGATTATTTTTATTTATAATTCTTTTGTTTACAATATATCCGCAACATGCTGTATCAAAATGTTCCACAATAAAGTTAACAAGTAAAACCGTATTAAAGAAGTTTAATTTAATGTGTATCAATCTCGAAAACATAAGAAATCATTATGTATTTCATTTGTGTTTTCTTTGGCGCTATAAAGAGTTTTCAATTTTTAGTTCTCGGAACAAACTCGACTGCTGATGAGCGTTTCGTTTTTTGTTCGAGATAACCATAGATATATCGCTATGAAGTGAGTTAGTGGAAGTGAAGATATTGAAAATTACTTAATACTCGCTTATTACTATACTGATTAATAAAATAGTTAATTTTACTGATGCTATTGTTTACAATGATTTTAATGTTCAAAATGTTACGAATGTCGATTTCGATTCAAATGTGGTGTATGAAAGAAATAATGTGAATGATAATGAAGTGAATGTTCGAAATTGTACAAATGTTAAAATTGAAGGAAATAACGTGACAGTGAAAAATGATGTTAATCTTCAGAATGATTTGAATGTTGAAAATGTGAATGGTTCAGAGCAAAGACAGAGGCCTCGTTTCTTGCTTTTTCTTCTTTCTCTTTATATTTATATTTATTTAAACTTAAAAGATCATAAATAATTTAAAATTATTTTTTACACCTTAGCTTTCTGCGGCGCTCGCTCAAGTTTTTTTTTCAAGTGAAGAGATTGCATTAGCAATAAGTCCGCCTTTTAATGTTAATTAAAGATTTTGTTATTTTAGGTTAATTATTTACAAAAGGATACTAAGTTATAACTGCGCTCGACGATGGTCTTGTAAAGGCAGCCATTTTTGTATTTTTTGTTGTTATAAAATTATTATTTTTATGTACTTACTGTAGTGTGCAATAAAGTTATTTATAAAATGTTTGTTTTTATTGTCGTATACAAAATAAGTTTGTTATTAATGTTAATTTTTTTGCCATTGAGTTTTTACATGTCGATGGAGTAAGTAGTTTTGGTCCTCAGAAGTTAATAACTGACAGAGTCGACTCGCTAAGAAGAAGAATAAAACTAAACTAAAACTGCTAGGTGTAGCAGCAGATATACAAATAAATTTGAGAGAGTTCTCTCCAATTTTAGTTTTTGACAAAATAAATTACTGTGTAATTTGATAAAAAGGTTGACAAATTGACAATCCTAGAGATACTGTGACTCTGTTTCTTGGAGAGAGTAATCTTTCTTCTTCTTAACGAGTCGACTCTGGCAAAGTTATTCTGTTAAAGTTAAGAGAGTAATCTTTAACTAGCTGTTTATTGCAGCTCCGCCTGCATCAAAAAGTAGCCCATATTTAACCCCGGGACTTCACCTATATCCATACCAAATTTCATCAAAATTAGTCCTGAGGTTCAGCCGTGAAAGCGTAACAGACAGTTAGACTGATAGACTTTCGCACTTCAAATATTAGTATAAATTTAATGCATTTCGCGTCCCGTATAAACAGCGGATGATGCCACGGAAAGCCAGTTCAAGATTAAGTAGTTGAGTGCGACAAATGACATCGAAGTGATAAATAAGAACCAATGAATAATTGAAATCATACTGTCGCCAAACAATGATAAGGATAATTACCAATGACCTCGGCTACTCTACAGGACAGTGATAAGCAAATTAAATGTATTGTGGATTATTGCGTGACGACTGTGATTAAGTAGTAATGTGAGTGACCATCGTGTAGGTATTGAATAAAGGTCTACTCAGTGTAATCAGGTACCCTATTTTTGAAATGTGTGACTCATAATGTGGAATGAAAAATAAATTAATAAGTAAATAAAAATCGTTCGACTCACCGATCATGATCGACATTCCCTATTATCGTGAGTCATACGACACTTTTTCTCCATATTGGGAAGCTGAGGAGAGTATTTTCGGCATTATATTTATTTTTCAAAATTTGTAAGTAAAGACATTTTTATTATTAAATTTTCTTATTTATTATATCCCTCTTGTATTAAGAACCATTTGTTAAGTCTATGATAGCAAAAATGTGTTGAGTCTTGTTCTTTTGAGCCAAATATCAAATAAGAAAGAAACGAAACATATTTTAGCTAACATGTCTTTAACGAATGATTTTTAATACGGGTTATAAGTTTCCATCTTTGATTTCCACCCATAGAAGCTTAATTGAATAAAACGAGAAATTTACTAACATTTATTTATTTTATCACCTAAAGACTTGTATAGAAACCAAATAACAATTGTTTAGATAAATAATCAGTCTTTTTTAGATATATCCTTAATGACTCGCACCATAAGAGTCCGTACTAAGTTAAAAGACATCATCCATTTAGTTCCAAAAAGTGAAATAATGCCGGCCAGAAATGGGTTTTTCGGATAGATGTTGTCTACCTTATCATTTCTTATTATAACACTAAAAGCATTGTACTTGATTTTGTTTGAATTGAACAAAAGCTTCCATATATTTTCGAAATATTTTATTTAAAAAAAGGTGATACAACTTTGGTGCCAATATATTCGTAAATAAGAAATGACAATAACTACCAGAATAACCCGCTTTTTTCTGGCTGGCATTTTTCACTTTTTTAGACTTTAAAGCGGATGGTGTCTTTTAATAAAAAGAAATTCCATACATGTTGTACAATTACAATTAGTAAGTATTTACAATAATTAATAAATATTTGTTACGTGATTATACACTTTTATTATATATATTGAATAAACATAATTTATGGCTAAATAACTGTACATTATATTTCTATCTAACGCTTAGATTAAAACAAAAAAAATAAGAAAATATAAGTAAAATATCTATAAAATTCAATAAAATATTTCAACATTATTTTAATCACTAAGAGTGAAAAATTAATCACATTATTTTTAAAAGGGGTCCTATATTTAGTTTCATAGACTGCATTGGCACTAAGGGATTTCCGCTACTCTCATTATTGAAAACAAAAATATCCCAACATTTTTGGATCTACTTAACTGGTTTTGCAGCTTTTTGATTCTGTCGTTACTTTTACAAATAATCATTCTATATGGTGCTCCCAACACAGCTGTTAAAAATGTTGAATAACATAATTAAACATTTTTTTACAAACATTTGACGTACATTATAATTAATGTTAATAAATGTTTTAGTGTTAGATAATGTTAAACATTTTCTAACGGCAGTGTGGAAGCAACAATACTGTAAGTATCAAAAATTATACAACATTTATTTTTTAAAGTAATGATTTTTCTCAGCTTCTTAGTTTTAGAACACATTTATTTAATACAGAGGGCTTACTATCATCTCTTAATGCCATCCAAATGCGAATGAGTAAGTCATCATCATCATTTCGTGTAGGTTACATTGTCAATCGACCATGTACGCCCTGGAGTCAGAATTGTGCGGAACCGCCTCTCGGCCTCTGACGTGGTTCTTTTAACGACCACTAGATGGCAGCCGAGACCAACGGCTTAACGTGCCTTCCAAAGCAAGGAATCATCTTTATTATCAGACAATCAGGTGATTCAAGCCTGCAATGTCCTAAACAAACTGGAAACAACTAAGCAAAGTATGCTTCCCGTGGGAATCGAACCCACGACCCCCGGGCTGAAGGCGGACGCCGTAACCACTGGATCACGGAGGCAGTTAATGTTGTTGTTGTCGCCTTACAACTGTATAGCGCCATCTCTCTTTCTCACTCGAATTTGGATAAAAATAAGAGATGATAGTAAGCTCCCAGAATGTTTCAAGTGATCAGAGCAGCTTTAAGCTTTTCAAAACGATAGAACCTCCTTGTCTAGTTACCTATGATGAGGAGTCCTGCAAATTTCTGAAACAAATACAAATATTTCAGAAAATAATTATTTGTAACGCTGTAAAGTGTAAACATTAGGCGTAAATAAACAAGAAGGTAATAAACGCGATAGAAACCGTATTAAAATAGTTAAATTTAATAATGAATTAGTAATAATTGGTGTCTTATGTTTCAGCGATAGTGTTCGAGAAAAGTCATAAAAGCGATATATGAATGCATAAAAAAATTTATTAAGTGACCAGGATTCATTTATAAAAGTAAAAAAAAAAAACAATATTTGGAGTAAACGGAGATTTAATTTGTATGTTGTTAAACTTAAGATTAACTTAATGATTTCCGATTTCTGGACTGGTTTAGAGGCCGATTTTACCAAAGTCTGATAAGTTTTATTCCAAGGATATTGATGCAATTTACTCTCGTATAATGAAGTTTACATTTCACCACACAGTTAACCTGAGAATTTCTTTTCGGAATTATACGGTTAACCTAAGAATTTCTCAGATTAACCGTATAAATCCGGTATAAGGACTCTGTCTCTAGAATAAAAATGTCTGCCATTGTGTATGCTTAGATTAACTCTTGGATAGGAACGATGTTGGGGAAATCAGCCTATCGTGCACAAAAGTAGTTAGAAAGAGCTACTTACTTCGTGGTACACTTTTCAGCGTCGATTTTGATATACTGTCGCTATCTTCAGACTCTGAACAGACTTGAAAACTGGTTTCTGAAATATTTTTTTTTTTATTTATGTATTTGTATATTCATGTTCACACAATAAAGACCCAGAAGAGGTTAAACAATAAATATTTTAAGAATAAAAACAAAATATTTTTTATTTAAAGCAAGCCACATAAAATGTTGAACGGTAATACTTCTAGACTATGGTTGTGGCAACAGACTAATGAGGGGAGGGAGATGTATATTATTAAATAATAATAGTTAAAATATTGGCATGACATAAGACAAATTCGTTATCTTTCTTGTAGATACATTTTAATATTATAATTGCGAAAGTCTGTCTGCAATGCTTTTACGGCCAAACCGCTGAACGAATTTTGATGAAATAAATCCGTTCAGCAGTTTGGCCGTGAAAGCGTACATTCGTACTTATAATATTAGTATCTACTAATGGTAGAAACGGAGAGTTACTATTGATATATGATTTATGATATAATTACTTATAATAATTTTATATATTGAGGATTATTAATGGTATTTTATTTTCTGAACATAATGTAAATTAATAAGTTATTATTTCAAATTGCTGACATTGTATAATCATTTAAATAATAGAAATGAAATTGCATATTTAACAATAAACGAAAAATAACACTGAACGACCATTTTGTATACCTTTTTCTGCATGTATTCTTGCAAATAAATGAGTCTAATTCTGATTATGGGAATATGGATATAGATATGGAAGTATGGATATAGATACGGAAGTATGGATATAGATATGAAAGTATGGATATAGATACGGAAGTATGGATATAGATATGAAAGTATGGATATAGATACGGAAGTATGGATATAGATATGAAAGTATGGATATAGATACGGAAGTATGGATATAGATATGAAAGTATGGATATAGATACGGAAGTATGGATATAGATATTACCAGTGTCATATCTGCCGTGCTTGCTGTGCCGACTGGGCAGGTCTTGGTTCTCGACGTGTCCGAAAGTTCGGAACCCCACCGCGAACTGCGCGTACGGACTTATCTCGTACAGTTCTGGAATAAATATCTTTTGTTAAAAAACCATTACTTGATGATTTCTTTTTTATTCGCGATTGTTACACATTAAATTTAGACGATGATTACATTTACACACACCTAACGTTTCGAACACTTTGTAGCGTTCATGGTCGCGGAAAACATGTTAGTGATTGTTTACATTATTAAGAAAGAAAAAGTTCTTTCCACATAATTAACCCCCTTATTCATAAAAATAAACAAACGTTCAATAAGACCAAATTAACTAATTAATGTTTAGTCTCTTTCCGGCTTATCTATTTTTGACGTGAAAGAACGAGACGAAACATAAATTAATTAATTTGGTCTTATTGAACGTTTGTTTATTTTAATGAATAATGGTTTAAGCTTCAGACCCGTACAGTGCTTAGAATTTTACACGGAATAGAATTTTACAAGTATTTCCCGGGCTGATTTCGATGTTTTTCACGATGGCTTTATGAAAAAGATATTCGAAAGGAAAGATAAAGGGAAGAAGGGGTTCAGGTAGACCAAGATATAGCTACATGAAGCAAATATAGGAGAAAGTAAGCGTCGTGTCGTATCAAGAACTGAAGGATTTCGCTTATAATCGAAATGAATGGAAGAAGAATATTAATTGGCGACACAATCGCACACAGTGAATAGTTACAACCTCGCCTGGCGAGGTGTTATGCCTGGGGAACCGCGGCTCCGACGGTGTTCTGTCGGAGGTTGTATATATTCTCCAATTCCTTAGAAACTCCAATTGCGCGATTTAGTCTTTTTAGCGCCATCTGTTGCGTTGTGTTGTAACTATTCACTGTGTGCGATTGTATCGCCACAGATTGATTGAAGCTCCACTGACTCTTGTCAGCTCAGCCAGCTCTTAAATTTACGCTGATGGTGATTCTTTTTATATTGAGAAGACTATTAAAATAGGCATATATTTCATCTTACCATGTTTACTATTATTTCTCATATGTAAAGGAGCGCTGTAAATCCGGTTTTGTGCGTTAATAGAGTTTTCCTTCACGTTCGCTAGGTTGGTATGAGAAGTGTTGGCCGTTAGGTTGCCACTCTCGGATTTATTGTCGACAGTGATTGAATCACGGTATTCTGTTAGGTTGCCACCTCTGAAATATTAAAAAAAATATTGAATAAAAACATAGTGAAGGATTGTATTAAAATAACTCCGCCTTTTACTTAATTTTAATGATAAAAATTTACGAATGTTCGATAACTAAAATACGTTTCGTCAAATGTATCTATGACAGAAAGGAACTAAACATATTTTAGTTAATGTAGGATTAACAAACGTTCGTTAACTTCTATGAATTAGGGGGTTAATGAATGAAATCTAGATCTATCTTACCCTATATTATCATTAATTAGCAGAATATAAAAACAGATTTTTTTTAAACTGTTCAAAAATAAAAATGCTATAAGACTTTGAAATCCTGTGGAAGGAGAAACTGTCAAGAAACAAGAAAAGGACGCACTTAGTATGAAGTGACGTCACTGCCACTTGGTTTCGTGCGTACAAGAAAGATAGCAAGACGTCCCCAAAACGCTCCCACTTTTCTTCATTAGAAAAATTCAAATGATCATTACTGCTTTATTAAAAAACCAATTTTGTTGTTGTTTTCGGGATAAAGGTTACTAATAAGTGTATAATACATGATTATTGTTCCGTATTAAATATTACAATATTGTCATAATGTACACACTCAAGTGGCCTATTAAAAATATATTTTTTAACAACTATATTTTGCATTCTAGTTTTGTAATAATAAAAAAAACTTATGAACGGGTTGATCAATATCTCAAAAGCCGGGTAAAACCCGTGATCTACAATAAAGAAAATTCTTCCCCGTCGATATCAGTCTTGGCAAAGAGGTCAGCTGTTGGTGGCAGGCTTCACAAGAAAAGAAAATACTTATTGAAAAAGTATTTACCTGTGTCTCCTCAGCAGTATATATATACAGCTTAACAAGCATATCGTAAGTAATATTGAGCTGCACACTATCACTAACATGTTGAGGTCAAATAAATCCGAAGGGGGTCCCACTTCACCTAAAGCAATACAAATATCATAGATATTAATATCTTGATTAGCAGTTATGCCTTCGTGGTCCAGTGGTTAAGGCGTTTGCGTTAGACCCGGAAGTCATGGGTTCGATTCCCATGGAAAGCTTATTGATAGTACTAACGTTCAGAACGGACATTCGCACCCACCCACCCGAAACAGATACCGCACCGAGCCACGCAGATTTAGGGGAGAAATCGAGAGTAAAACAATGCAAGGATGACGCTTTGACTACACGGCCGCTGCGACGACTATGACGCAGTTACGGTCTATAATCATCACATTGACGCGTGTGCGTACTCGACTGAATCGTAGTAGTAGTAATAGGTATCGGTCTCACCGCTGTTGTATGGAGGGTCCGGGGTGTGCCAGCACAATAGGGTGATTTAGAACACTAAAGACTTAGAACTTAAACTTGGTAGAAGGCAAAGGGAAGCTAAATATTTATTAAACTTGTATCGACTTAAATAATTAGATCAAATAAATATAGATATACTCACTGCCATCCTCATTCTTAGTAGCGATGCTGTAAACAGTAGAAACACTGCCAGCTTCGTTAGTTGTTGTGACCCGTACCTGGTACCAAGTACCCGGCGACAGATCAGCGATAGCTAGCGAACCGGCGCGATACGGGGACTTCACTTGGTACAAGGCCGGCAAGTTCCAGGGGTCAGAATATGCCTGGAGTTTAGAAAATATTATAACTATCAATGTAGGGAAATCACTGCTTTAATTTATTTTTAGGGTCTATTTAAATTGTATTAGTATTTAATTGGTCGCATTATGTAGTAACTGCCAGCTTCAATTGTCCAAAAGTGACCCGCACCCGGTACCAAGTGCCGGCGACAGATCAGCGATAGCTAGCGAACCAGCGCGATACGGGGACTTCACTTGGTACAAGGTAGGAAAGTTCCAGGGGTCAGAATATGCCTGGTGTGCAAAATGTGAGAACTATTTCTTATTTATTCATGTACACATAAAAAGATAGTCTTTAGTTTTAACGTAATTATTTAAATAAATTATTATTAACTGCTGACTGTTTATGCCAGAAATGGTTGTTAACTAACACCACGTTACTGCAAATTAACAAAAAAATCTGACACTAACACACAGGGTCATGTTCCTGTTGGTCTGGTTTTCCTGTGAAAAGGGTTACGGAGGTCATTTTTCTTGATGGAAGTTTTTATGTTTCTCGATTGCTCCAGCTGACCTTCGGCCTCCTGAAGCAATCGGAAAGCTTTCGCTGTCCTGCTTACTGCCTCCGAGGACGTCTCCGTCGATGCGCATGTGTCTGTTGTTCCAACTGATTAATTTTCATCTGCCATTTCAGCAGCGTCGTTTTTAATATTGTCCGATTTTTTATTAACTTTTGTTTTGGCAACAGTCTTATTTAGAACAAGAGGCACATCAGGCGCCTCAGCGGAGTATGTAAGTGCCCGAACTGGGGTGCGATACATTATTAATAAATTAATTAATTAATGGTGAGAATGTGGGAGTTTTGGAATAGAAAATCAAGTTAAAATTAAGTCTGTATAAGTGGTAAATAATTGAATAAATTTACTAAAATGTATAATCAGGTCGAATAATGCTGTGTGCAAAGAGCACAGCCACGTAGTTAAAACATAAGTTTGTGTATTGTAATACACAGGAGTCTCGAAATTTGGGTTACGGAGGTCAGACGGTAGTGGCTCCATTGCCAAATCAAGGACAATGACTTTCTGCGTACCCTAACCTTCGAAGCATAAGCTGAGGACGCAACAAGAGCAGCACGCTTGGACGAAAATAAAAAATTAAAGTAGGGGACCTCAAATCCTTCGTCCACTAAGATGAAAGTGAAAACTCACCATGGTATTATGAGTTCTGATCCACGCTCGAGATCCCAATTGCCTGTATTCCACATCCCACCCCCTCAGTTCACATCCCCCATCGTCCCACCCTGCTAGTTGTACATATATGTGACTGCAGTTGCTCCATAGCCAATCGTTTGTTGTCGGCGCGATTGGTACTATAATTATAACAAAAGCTTTTATCTTATAGGTGATCCTAACTAAACAGGGCCGTGGCCAAAGTCACACACACACACACAGAAAACAAAAAATGTATGGGATTGACATAAACCTCGTTAAATCACGTGGTAAATTTTTATATTGATTCCGACGGATCGCGAACACGAATGTTTTTATCGTTTTTCAAATTGTGACTTTGGCTAAGCCCCCTGGCTTTTGCTAGATGTTCACAATCAGTATACACAAAGAAAAAAAAAATTAATAATAAAAACACAGAATTCCTTTTAGTCATTAATGAGATTAGGTAACTATTCGGTGTGAACTAAAATTTCTAACGCTTAAAGAGGCAGAGGTTTGGGCATGTAGAAAGGATGGATGAAAGGAGACTTACGAAAGGTATTTACAAATCAAAGGTAACAGGAAAAGTCGGCAAGGGCCGGCCTCGGAGAACATACTGCGACCAAATCGCAGACATATTAAAAAAGGGAGATGTCAGGAGTACCTGTAATCGACAAGCGTGTATGACGAGAGTGATGAGCGTAGAAGTACATACATGTTTAGCCTACTAGGCATACAAAAGTGAAGAAGAAGCGAGGGAAGTCTGTAAGGATCGTGAAAATCCGTAGTCTCTGCCTACCCCTACGGGAAAAAGGCGTGATGGTATGTATGTATGTTAAAGAACAAGTGCAGCTAAGAAGAAACTCATTAACCAAAATACAGGTGGTCTACTTGAGTAAGGGTTACCAGCATAAAAATGTGATGTCTTGACCTTGGATAATTCTCAAAAGTTATCATTCAATTTAAACCCCAGTTTGACAGAGTTGTTCATTGTTTAAATAGCCTATACTTGTTTATAATATTTAATTATTTAAACTTTATTGGACTTTATAAAACGAAATACAAAAAGTGGATTTGATGTCTTAACCCAAGTCACTCTGCCAGTCAAATCTTAGAAACAAAAAGAGAAGAAAAGTATTTTTGACTTACCTCCTCCCAAAGTATTAACATCCAAATAAGCCGGTTGCGAAGTACCAACTCTGTTCGTGGCAGCTATCCTCAAAGAGTACTTGGTACCACATTTCAAGCCCGTCAGGACATGTTTCTGAACACCGGACAAGTTGGGCAACTTGTTCGATGGCCAAGCTTCTTGCCATGGACCACTGGCTTCTTTCCATGTTAAGCTGTAAGCTGGAAAATACAAAAAATGTTGAACAGTTCAGAAGAAAACTAGGTCGGATAGGAATATCTGGATAAGTTTGAGAATGTTGGTTACAAACAAGGGGGGATCGCACTAAATGCAAATAATGTTAACGTATTAACCAAAACCAAACAACAATCGAGACGGCTATTTTTGAATATGTAAAATCGTCGAGTCGATTTAAAATAGTCCGACTGAGAATCATTATAAATCGAACGATAGTCATTCAACTAACCAGATTTGCATTCTCAAAAATATCCCTAGAGGTCATGGTTTGGTTTTGGTAAACTGAAAAACTGTGTTTTGCAGTTTGCGTGATCGACTCTCAGGATCACGTTTCAATTGGTCTGAGTAATTTAAGTCCCTGGTTGATGGTAGTCACTCTATTCTGTTAACAAGTACCGCGATATCCTTAAAAATAAAAATAAAAAACAAATCTAAACATTTTTTGACACGAGAATTTCTAAGAGTCGGCAATGTGCACGTAACACATTCATGCATCCATGCGCTTACCATCAGATGATAGTCTACCAAATTAAAAAAGCGTAGGACTAAAACATGCTGGCCTGTATTTTGGATAAAAAACCATAGCTTTTTAGCGAGGGAATGTGTCCAGCATTTTTGTTTACGATGCTTCTAATTAATTATATAATAGTACACAATTCTTAGCTATATTTCATCAATTTAAATTTAATTTCTTTATACGGAATGAATTCAAAAATAATTGGCAAAATTTCTACTGGTGAAAGTATTGTAAAATTGTATTTTTAGATATTTTTTTTATCCGGATTGAATCGATCCCATACAAAACGTTCTAATATTCACGAGTACTTTCATTAGTGGAAATTATTGAATTAACCCTAAATATAATCTTTGAAGTATTTGAATTAAAGCTTAAAACAAATTTGCTAAAGAAAAAAAGCGAAACAAAAAACATGGAAAATTCACACCATACTTACTAATCTTTTGACTGTAACTCCTATTGCTCTGAAAGTATGGTTGTTCCCACTCCACCAAAATAGAATCCTTATAAGGCGTACCCCTTAAAGTTGGGGCTTCAGGCAAAGGTAATACTATTACTGTGTATTCAACTGAATCTGAGCCATACAGATTTTTAGCCAGACAGGTGTAGTTGCCGCTAAGAGATTGGTCTATGTCTGTAAAGTAAATGGTCAAGCGTGAGTCGGATTCTTGCAATAGTCTGCAAGAAAATATCTTTATTTTGTGTATTTGTGAGAACATGAAACAATATTTTATAATCACCATGATTTCACTAACATAAAACTAATCTAAGCATAAAAAATGGATGGCAGACATTTTTTTTTAGAGACAGTGTCCTATACGTGGATTAACAGTGAAATGTAAACTTTATATAAATAAATTGCGTCACTATCCTTGGATTAAAACCTAACAGACTTTGTTGAAATCGGCCCTTAAAATAAACTTAAAAATTGTAAAAATATACACAAGTTTGTTTATATATATAATAATAAAAAAAATACTCACTGTTTATAAGCAAGCTGTCATCATGATTCCTAGTGAACCTCGGATGGTGTGTGATGATGTTATGTTTGTGATACCACACGGTCCTCGGAGGCGGAACCCCAACACATTGACATACTAGTAGTAGGGAACTACCGACACCTACTGATATTGTGCCTCCTAGAGACGCCACTCCTGCTACCACTGCAAACAAGGAATAAAATAACGGTAAATTAAAAAATTATAAACCCGACTGTCTTTCTGTGAAATTTGAAATTTAAATAATCCAAAAACAGACATTTTTTTGTTATTTTGATATACCCAGTGTCACTCTCACAGTAAATACGAATCTAATAACACCTCTCAAGCTAAACTCCATCGAGCCGATCAAGAGCTTGCCAAACAATTACTCATACATACATAGTACTTACCTACACACATACATACCTACATAGGTACATACTCTCGAAAAATAATAACCCTCCATTAGACGCAGTCGGGTTAAAAAACAAAGCGTTGAGTAATATTCCATTATACTCTATTCTACTCGGTCTAACCGTGACCCAAGCTTATCAAGGTACGACCTATCGTTGCTCTAAAGCCGTATTTAAAAATGATTAATAACTCTAGCCAATGCTAACTAAGTAATCACTGAGACTTACACGCGTATTCTTTGACATAACCTTATAAACGTCCTTCACTCACCTCGCCTCGCCTTAAGGAAATCCTAAAACTTGCCTTGAAAACGTCAATCTTAGTTGATTGCTTGAGCAAACTCCAATTTTTTTTTTTTTTTTTTTTTTTTTTTTTTTATTACATGACCTACAATTTTAGCTCCTGTGAGCTTTAAAATTTACAGCGGGACAGTTTGAGGCGAGGGCTGTTAACCCTCAGCCTTTTCGGCAAATGCGCAAGGGGCTCCCAGTTGGGACGAACCTCGGCCATGGGCTTTGCCTTTATCAAGCGAGCGATGGAACGACACAGGTTATATTGACAATTCAAAACACAAATATTAAAAATACAAAAGAATAGAGTAAAAAATTAACAAAGTAAGTTTTGTTATATTATTCAAATGCAATAATTTGTAATGTTTAGTATAATAATATGAGACAACGCATATTTGCACACCTTATTAAGGTAAAATGTATTGGAACTCTTAAGTTACTTGTAACTTTTTTGCCAACTTTGTACCTAACTACATTTATGCAAATAAAGGAACTTGAACTTAAGTAGTTAACCAGGTAAATAGTGGCAAAAAACTTATTTATAACCACCACTTTCGAGGCCGCCTCAAGGTACCTCTTGACCAACCTCATATTTGACAGTTCTCTACTCACCTCCAATGAGGAAACTCCTGAAGTCAAGGAAGCTAGTGACGACTAATCATACCAATGAGTTGGAGTAAGGTTGAGTCGAGTTTGAGGAAACGTTTGAGATTATGGCTGTTAGCCATCATCCATTTACCTTAAACTATATTTAATGACTTAGATTTTGTGCCCAGAAACTTTTTTTTTCCGGAAAAAGTGCAAAGTCGCCGTCACAAGAAGGTATAAATTTAGTAAACAAACTAATATCTACTCAGGTGGGTTCTAGTGGGTTACCTAGCGACAATATTATAAGTTACCAAATATAATTGACTTTAATTACTATACGGGTAATATGAAACTAACAACCTATTCCATTAGTCGGATTATATTTTGACGATATGTCAATGATGCATGGTACAGGAACGAGTCCGGCTCAGGAATGTAAACATTTGGTCCACCATTTTGGCGACAGTTTATCTTTTCGATTTTGAAACAAATACATGAGAGAAAAATAATACAACTAATCAATTATAAAATACACGCGGGTGGTTGCGGCGGTCAACAGAATCAACTAAAACCATTCTCAAATTTAAATTTTCTTTAAATATGTCATAAAAATACTATTTTTTCTTTCATTCAAATGTTGCGAACCCCTAAGTACAAGTATTTGTGTACACAATTTATATCCTCTCGTTTCGAGGATTTTAGTTATTTATAAAAAAAGGCCCGGTTATAGTACAAAATTAAATTCGATATTCCACATCCTTCCCCAATAGTAGTACAGGGCAGAAACGGGTGAGTAAATGAGATGGCGCAATACAAGTTGTAAGGCGACATTCGCTTGCTCACTCGTTTCTGCCCTGGCCGTAACCCAAACTTTTTAAGTCTTTTTTTCTAGTTTAGTTAAGGCGAAGAAACGATGATACAATGTTACACAGATCAAAGACATAAACCTCCTTTTGGCTTGACAACAGTCGGATAAAAACATCACAACTCTTTGAGTAGGACTATGGGACACTTTCCTAGTAGACGCACCTTCCCCAGCAGATGTACTAGCCGTGATCCAAAAATTTTTAAGTCACAAGGGAAGAGAAAGACAAAAATACATTAATCAAAAACGTTTTGGCCTGAGACCTTTCGGATAAAAACAACATATTTCTTTGATTAGAGTAAGGGACACTCGCCTAGCAGACGCTCCTTCCCCAACAGTAGTACTGGCAGTGACCCAAACTTCGTAATAAAGCCGTTTTATAGTCACAAGGGAATAAAGGAATTAAAAACAATAAGATAAAAATAACATACCTCTTTGAGTTGGAGTATGGGACACTCTCCTAGTAGAAGCTCCTTCCCCAACAGTAGTACTAGCAGTGACCCAAACTTCGTAAGTCCGACCGGTCGTGAGGTCTTTCACTTCGGCAGTAGTTTTGCCTCCCGACTCCGCTCGATGTGTCTGTGTTGGACCAGTGCTGTGTGGTAATTGAATTTGCTGTACTCTTAGAATTATGTTCAAGGGTACAGTATAATAAACTACCAAATAAATTATCTGAAGACGAAGCTGAGAACGCAAGAAAAATAAGTACAAATTGAAAATTTACAAAAATTCCCGATAGGTACGGAACAGATCTTTAGAACTGCGGCAACTGGCATAATATTAAAGACTTACTTATATTATCTATTAAATTGCTACATAGGCTCCTAGATACGAGCGAAGTCATTGTTGTAACACCAAATTTTACTTCATTTCATATTCTTATACCAAAATGTTGGTTAAATCCTGTAGGCTGGTATCAAAAGACCTATCATAAAATGGCTGAACTGATCTCCATAAAATATAATAAAAAAGTATCCTGGGATCCACTGGCGGTTCGTGAAGGTGGATTAAGTGAAATGAGAGAAAGCATCTAGGTGAAACTGGCTTTTAAAAAAACCCGCAAAAGCTGGTTATCCATACTTCCATACTAATATTAAAAATGCGAAAGGCTGTCTGTCTGTCTGTTACGCTTTCACGGCGTAACCGCTGAACGGATTTTGATGAAATTTGATACGAATATAGTTGAAGACCCGGGGTTAAACATAGGCTTCTTTTTGAAGCAGGCGGAGCTGCGGGAAAAAGCTAATAGTTTATATGTTAAGATGCAAGGGACACGTCAAACTTTTAACAACTATTTTTTTTCGTCAGAGATTAAATACAGCTAAAGAAGATAATAAACTCACCTAGAAGTAGGTTTCACATAGACAGTATAGTACAAAAGCTCTCCATTAGGATTTTCTGGTCTTTTCCAGCTGACAAGTAAAGAAGATGCTGACATTACGAGGACTTTAATATCTGATGGCGGCCCGGGGACTGAAATAAAATTCATATTATTACTTTGTTTAAAACTATTGTACAAAAGCAATTGTAAAGCATAATAGGTAGACTTAGGGCTGTCTGGCACTAGACAGACCTAATAATAATATTTACGGCAACATTGTAGTGAAAGTAATTGCCATATGCAGAAACAATTTCTCAATCCAGCCGATTTAAAGGGAATCAAAAACAAACAATTCAATTTTGATCTACTAACTCTTCTTACTACCAACTTATTCAAGTAGAGGAGGGTAAATAAAATTTAATTCATCTTTATAAATTAAGAACCGACACCTTTTTAACTTTTTGTTAAATGACGTAAGTTATTGGAAGTGTGTATTGACGTGGCGAATAATTTTTATGTTTTGTTTGTAAAAAGATACAAAGTAGTGTTTAATGAATAAACGAATGAATTCATTTATTAAGTTAGTACTAGTTAATTTGTGGATTTAATTTACGAATGCAGGAGAATTGGTACAGTGGTAGTGGTCCAACTGCCTTGTCCCACTAGTTGGCCCATAGATTTTAACTAGGGGCAGTTGTCAAACTTTAAAAATAGTTATTTATACCAAAGCGCCGTGGTCCAATTCATTTAAAATATAACTTGCCAACTCTAAAAACATTAACTTAATATTGTTAGTAGTATTGTAACTTACACGTGTGTTATCATTTTTTCATTTATTAAACATAAAGCGCATGTTACAGTTTTGTATCTATATACGATGCAATCACAATCTCTTTCGAGATTTTACGTGCATCGGATGTTGCCAATTTAAACATTTAACAAGTTAATATACATTATATATAAGTACAAAGAATAGTAGGTACATATATTTCATAAGTACAAAATTAAAGCATCCATCAAACCATCACCAATGTGAGACAATTTACCGACATCGCGTCGTCGCCCGGTGAATCCAAGTACCTACTTGGCTGCATCGGACGCATACTGCAAAACCAGTTATGATTAACTCGTAAACAACTTTTATACAGAATGATCTTTTTGTCTACACTTTTTTAGATTGCTTGGTCCCTCGTTTACCTTATCATCGTTTGTTGACGTTGTAATGTAATTTTAATGTAATTTGAGCCCAGCAGTAGGACATTATAGGTAATTAAAAAAAATATACTATTGTGTGGGTCTATAAATAATAATAATATAACTCTTTATTGCACCAATAAATTAAAATTACAAAATTACATAACAGATTTGCAATGTACAATGGCGGCCTTATCGCTATAGCAATTTCTTACAGGCAACCAACGGGTAGGATTTAATAAATTAACATGGGTATGGCGCAGACATGTAAAAATAAAGAATATATACGTTAATTTATATTAAAAAAATGAATACATAGACGATTATATTATGTTATGTCTATACATAGGGCGCACTGTAAGTTTCCGGAACTGGCCACTTACATAAACAATATTTAAAAATTTATTGCAACATTTGAAAATAGAACTCTTTGGCTGTAGAATGCAGTTTGTTTCATCTGACTGTCTTTTGTTTTTACCTTGTGGCGCCATTTAAAAAATTGTGTCTGCATCAACATGGATTTAACTCGGGAAAATTTTCGTAGTATGATTTTCTACGATTTTAAGTGTAATTTGACAGCTCAACAGAGCATCGCTCGGCTTGAAACAGCTTTTGGCAATAAAGCACCATGCAAGACAACTGTTTATAGCTGGTTTGCAGAATTCAAGCGTGG
Organism: Euzophera pinguis; assembly: GCA_947363495.1. Taxonomy (NCBI): domain Eukaryota; kingdom Metazoa; phylum Arthropoda; class Insecta; order Lepidoptera; family Pyralidae; genus Euzophera; species Euzophera pinguis. The sequence continues at coordinate 8,410,708 of OX376178.1, read as the reverse complement.
TCGTATCAATCTCAGTGACGAATCTCGCGATGGTCGGCCGTCCACCGCTGTGACCAACAAAAACATCAATGCTGTGCGCCGTATGATTGAAACAGACAGGCATGTGACCTACCATGAAATTCGCGCATCCTTAGAAATAGGCATGAGTCAAATACAATTAATCCTACACAAACATTTGGGTGTGAGAAAGCTGTGCTCGCGGTGGATCCCACACAACTTGACCGAGGCTCAAAAAACGGACCGCGTCACTTGGTGCAGTGCCATGCTTACCAGATTCAACGAAGGTGCGTCAAATTTGGTGTGGGACATAGTAACAGGTGACGAAACATGGATTTATTGCTACGATCCCAAAACAAAGCAGCAATCGAGCGTATGGGTCTTTCAAGATGAGCCGAAACCAACCAAAGTGGCGCGCGTGAAAAGTGCATCTAAGCGGATGATTGCTTCTTTTTTTAATAAAACTGGACACGTGGCTACTGTTGCTTTAGAGAATCGTCGTACAGTGAATAGTGACTGGTACACGACCATTTGTTTGCCGGAAGTTATTGACGAACTCCGTAAAAATAACCGTAAACGCCGTATCATCCTGCACCACGACAATGCTAGTTCTCACACGGCCAGACAGACAAACGACTTTTTGAAGGCGAAAAATGTAGAACACATGAGTCATCCTGCATACAGTCCCGACCTGGCACCTTGTGACTTTTTTCTGTTTCCAAAAATTAAGAACCAATTACGCGGTCAACGATTTTCATCACCAGAAGAGGCTGTCGAGGAGTATGAAAAACACGTTTCAGAGGTCACCACAGAGGAGTGGCACAAAAGTTTTCAAAACTGGTTTCATCGAATGAAAAAGTGCATAAACGCCAAGGGAGATTATTTTGAAAAACAATAAATTAATTTTGTACCTTTAATAGTATTTTTTCATATTCATTCCGGAAACTTATAGTGCGCCCCACGTATACACCTAAAGTACATATGTAGACACAAGTATTGCACAATACTTATTGCAAACAAGACACAAGTTTATCAAGCGGTTCGAATGGTGAGGTAAGAAAGATGTTAACAGAATCATATAGCAGATAGGAAATGGGCTTTAACAAGTGACTTAAAAACGGGAAGAGTTTGAGCGCGTCGAATGGTAACTGGAAGAGAATTCCATAAACGGATTGCTTTGACAGTAAACGAGCAGGAAAAAAATCCAGTAGAGTGGACAGGTGTTACCAATTGTAGGTTACACGAGCTGCGTGTTCTATTTTGTTCTTCACTACAGAACACAAAACGATCTTTTAGATATTGAGGGAAAAAGGGATTAAAAAGAATAGAGTAAAGCAATGAAAGGGTATGCCAGTCGCGGCGATGTCGAATAGGGAGCCACTCGAGTTCATTGCGACATGATCATATTTACGAAGGCCGTAAATGAATCTGATGCAGAAATTTTGAAGACGCTTGAGCTTATTAAGTTGCTCCTCAGCCAGATCTAGGTACGAGGGTCAAACTGAAAGTTCTTAGAAAATCAAAAACTGAGCACACTAGCAAGTTATTCCTTTTTTTACATCTTTTCAAAATAGTGTCCTTTCGCGTAAATACATCTCTGCATCCGATGGAACCACTGAGAAAAGCACTTCGCCCACTCGTCTTTAGGGGTCTCTTCGACGGCGTTTTGAAACGCAGCCACTGCTTCCTCGGCGTCCATAAAACGTTTTCGGGAATAAATAAAAATCGCAAGGTCGGGGCTATATGGCGGGTGACCTAGTAATTCCACGTTTGATGTCGCCAAATAGTCGATCGTTCGCCTGGCGGTGTGCGACGACGCGTTGTCGTGGTGAAGGAGTAGGTTGGTGTCGCAGTAGGATCCCTACTGCGAGATCGTTTCTCCCAAACTTTTTCCAAGACAAGTGGCAAACAATTATTAGTATACCACTCCGCAGTAACTGTTTTTCGATCCTCTAAAACAATTGTCGCGTAATGTCCGGTCCTTCCGAAGAACGAGGCCACCATCTTTTTGCACACGCTTTGACCTCTCTTCACTTTAGTTGGCAACTCCTCGGAAGGAAACACCCACTGAGCAGACTGTCTTTTGGTTTCGGGATCACAACAGTAAATCCAGCTTTCGTCACCCATAAGTATGTCAAACACAGCATTTGAGTCACCTCCGTTAAATCTTTGAACCATTTCACGGCACCAATCAACACGACGGATTTTTTGGGCCTCAGTCAAATCGTGAGGTATCCACCCGGCACAAAGCTTCCTGACCGCTAAATGTTCATGCAGGATTTTGTGCACTTGGGTCATACCGATGCCTAAACTTGCCTGAATTTGCTGATAGGTCACTCTTTTGTCAGTCTCTATCATACGCCGCACAACACTGATGTTATCTTCAGTCGTCGCCGTAGAAGGCCGTCCCTCACGCAGATCATCGGTGAGATTAGTGCGACCACGTTTGAACTCATTAAACCAGTTGTAAACAGTGGCACGACATGGGGCTTCATCGTGAAAGGCCAATCGAAGTCTATCATAACTTTCTTGTTGACTTAAATGACAACGAAAGTCATAAAAAATCATTGCACGAAAATTTTCTCGCGTTAAATTCATGCTGACGTGACGCAGACAATTTTCAATTTGCCGCCAAATCGTAAAACAAATGACAAATTATTAAAATACATACTCAATAATATTGGCAAAGAGTTCCACTTTCAAAATTTAAACTTATTTTTTTATTATACTGTTTACAAGTGGTCAGTTCTAAAGACTTTCAGTGTCGCCCTCGTAACAGGTATCCGCGTAATCAAGGATAGGAAAGAGGAGAGACTGGGCAAGCATAACTTTGGTCCGAAAAAGAAAAAATTTTTTAAGTCGTCTTAGTGATCCAACGGCAGCAAACATTTTTCTACTGACTTCAGCCAACTGTAGAGACCAGGTGAGCGAATTGTCGATGAGTACTCCCAGATTTCTCACAGACGCACTCAGCTGTATAACGTTATCGTCATAAGTGAGTTTGGTTAAATCAGCATAGTATAACTTGCATGTCATCCTTGAGCTGCCAATGACAATCGCCTGCGTTTTCTGAGGGTTAACAACGAGACCATGATTCCTGCTCCAAGCCGATTTAGCAATTTCATCTTTCAAAAATCAAGTGAGAAAACATTATCTCTCTGCAATTGAAGCTGATCTTGCTCATCGTTAGTCATTTTCTTCTCTTCTTTTATTTTTATTATTGTATGTTGTATGTAGGTATATGAGATATATATATTCAATAAAGGTATAGTATGTATTAATTGATTGTAGGTTTATTTATTGGCTGTTGTGTAAGGATGATAATTTTAGTATTTTATTACTGTACCGCCTTTGTTTGTTTTCATTTTTTATCCTATCTACCCTAAGGTTGGCTGGAAGAAATTGCAATAGCGATAAGTCCGCCTTTGTACTCAATATTCTAAATGTTTTACTTTTAATTTTAATTTTGTGATTGGTACAATAAAGTGTATATCTATCTATCTATCTTTAGCACTGAGCAGCATTTGTGGTGTTAATAGCAGAAAACAAATTTTAACCTCAGGTTGTGTATAAGTTTGTATGAACATTGAAGGTTTACGGTAATGGAGTTTATAAAAATAGCAAAAAGGATAGGTGAAACCACGCCGCCCTGAGGTACACCCGCAGTAGTGTCACACCACGAAGAGTATGTCTCTTCAATATGGACCCGCTGCCGGCGTCCATACAGGTACGAATTAAACCAACCGATTGCCGTCGGAGATATGTTTAGAGAACCCATTGTAGCCAGCAAAATATCATGGTCAACAGAATTGAAGGCATTACTAAAATCTAATAAAGTAAGCATTGTTATTAACTGCATATCCATACCAGAACGTATATCTTCAGTAATGTTAATAAGTGCTGTAGTCGTGCTATGACCCTGATGAAAACCAGATTGTAAAGGGTAAGCCATTTTGAGATAGGAAAAGTTGAAGTTGATATTGGACAATACGTTCAAGGATTTTGGACAAAAAAGGGAAGGATGGAGATTGGCCGGAAGTCTGAGAAAGATTTAGGATTCGCTTTTTTAGGCAGTGGTGTGACGTGAGCATTTTTCCACTCCTTTGGAAAAGTGCCTGAAGAAAGAGAGTTGATAATGATAGTTGTTAAAGAGGGGAAAACAATGTCTATAATAGGCAGGATCATAGAACGACCAACACCATCGCTCCCTATTGCATTTGACGCTATGGAGTGTATGAGCCTCTCAACATCACGACCAGCAATCGGTTTGAAGACAAAAGGTGGAAAGTCGGGAGTTGGTAGCATAGCAAGAGAAATAAGCGTGTGGTTTTTAACATTGGCATCAATTGCAGTAATAAACTTACCGTCTTGTAAAGTAGCGCACATTATCGGATAAGAATAAGGTCCGGCCCCAAAGTTTGAGAATCCTGCGACCTTGATAGTGTAATTGGTGAATTTCGATAAAGTCTGGAGGTAGATTTCTGTATGTAATGATGTTTGATTGTGCCACGCTCCGTCTGAAAAAGTTGTTGTTTATTTTATAATGAAGAAGATTGGAAGAAAGAAGCTTTCGCTATACCCCTGATATTACATACAACAGCAGCGAACTCGATAACTATTACGATTCGAACGCGTACGCACAGGCTTCAGTATGTGCATCACTCGTATGGTTGATTATTTACCATTTCTGACCCCGTATTAAACATAACTTTAAAGACGACCTTCACTCAAACTCATTGGAGGGCGCCTCAAGGTAGTCCCCGAACTTTCCTTGAAAACGATATTCTCAGTTGGTTGCTTGAACAAACTCCAATGAGGAACGTCACAGGTTATAATAACAATTCTTAGTACAAAAATTTAAAAATACAAAAAAATAGAGTAAAATATAAACAAAGTAAGTAGTTAACTAGGCAAAGAGTGTCTAAAAACTGATTTATAACCACTTTTGACCGCCTCAGGGTACCTCCCGACCAACCTTATATTTGACTGAATCTCTTTAAGTCAAGGAAGCTAGTGTCGACTAATCACACCAATCAGGTGCAGTAAGGTTGAGTCGAGTTTGAGTTAAGGTTTAAGAATATGGGTGTGAGTAATATTCGTCGCAGCGGCCGGGCAGCTGAAGCAACATCCTTGCATTATTTTGCTCGATGTTTACCCTAAATCCGCGCCGCTCGCTGCGGTATCTGTTTCGAATGGCAGATTGTGAGTGTCCATTCTGTACATTAGTACTATTGCTTACACTGTATATCTAATTAATAATCGATGTGGAGCATGTTTGAAACTATTAAAATAGCGATTTGTTCATTCATTTACAAGGTTATAAAAATAAAACCAAATAAGAACATAAAATTCCAGGATTAAGCGCGTAAAATACAACGCAGTGTAAAACCTCGGAAGTTTAAAGGTATTTTATGTTCTAAATATGCAGCGCGTTAGTTTAAAAGTTAATAAACCAAATTTTCGAGTGATATAAATATAAGTTATATCATACCGTCAGTGGCGTATAACACGGTATATCCTATAAGTGAACTTCCTTGGCCGGGCAACACGATGGGTTGCCAACCAACTCTTAGTGACGTAGATGAAACTGCAGTACATTCTATTGATGATGGCGATTGTTCTGGTGCTGAAAAAATATGAGCATTTTAGTTTTTCATAGTTGAAAGTGATATGTAAAATATTAAGAAAAGGCTACTCGAGCATGTTAACATTTGGACAACATTTACAAAAAAGTAACAGAATCCGAATACAACAACAAAATTAAATAAAACAGTTGTATTACAATTTAAAATTTTCTAATGAAAAAGGGAGAGCGTGGTGGGAAAATCTTGCCATCTCTTTTGTACACACACGAAACACGAAAACCAGTGGCTGTTACGTCACTGTACTAAGTGCGTCGTTTCTTGTTTCTTGTCAGTTTGCCCTTACTTTTTTTAAGCGGATTTAAAAAAAATATTTCTGTTTTTGAATTTTGCAACTTAAATTTTGGCTATGAAGAATAAAAAATAATTGTATAGAATTTTTAAGAACATTTATTTTTATGAGATCCGGTAAATTTTTGAATAAACCTGAAAATGCAACACGTGGTAATAATATTGCTTGAAATTTATTTTTTATTTAATTTACAAGTGCAAAGCACAGAAGTTAATAAGCAAATAATTTACAATCAAACAGTTGTATATAATACGAGAGTTTGAGAGTATGTGTGACGAGAGTGATGAGCTGAAGCGAGGGAAGACTGTAAGGAGCGTATCAAATGGAAATCTGTAGTCTCTGCCTACCCCTACGGGAAAAAGGCGTGATGATATGTATGAATGTATATAATACACACTTACCTCCTTCTCTTGTATCCTGGAAAACTGGTAGAGAAAATGGACCAGACCCAGCGCTGGTAAAAGCTGATACGGATATTGAATATCTGAAAAAAGATAAAGAAAACTAAGTTATATAGGTCCTTATAGAGGGACAAGAGTAATGAATAATGATTTGTAGACCTCAAAGCAATCCCCAAATAAGTAAGATGATATTTTGAACAAAAAAACAATAAACAAAACTGACTTCAAATCTGTTGAATCAAATATACTAAAAAAGTGTCTCTAGTAAGATATGCTATCGAAGTCTGCAAACATTTTGACTAAATATGCAACGAAGAAGCATTCAATAACAAGTGACACGTGTAATGATGGAACATATTGATTAAATGATCAAATGTAGCACGATACATTTAATTTGTACTATGATAAGTAATTCTATACAATATTTCATTAGGAACAAGGTGTACTAATTAATGTTCTATTCTTTATTATATCCTGTTCGATTTACTGTGTATATGAATTTGGGAAATAAATAGGTACTACCAACCTCGTATTTTTCAGTAAACCGCTCAAAAGTGTCTCTTGTTTTCCAGATTGCTGGGTCACTTTCAGGGTCCTTGTGTCCGTATCATCTGAAAGAAAAAAAATAAACTGTGTTTTAAAAATTTCAGTTATGATTAATATTATATTAATTCGAAGAACTCATAAAATATTAAAATTATCTTATTCTCAACGATTTTAAACTAAAAACATAAAAATCTAAACAAAAAAAAAAAAACCAAAATTTACAAGTTTTTTAATCCCTACAAGTCATTGTGGCAATGTGCCCAGAAGGCTGGCAAGCATTGCCACGTTGGATGGCAATGCTAATCCTCTGTGCGATAATACATATAGCCTTTTGGTCACGGGATATGTCGGTTATTCTTTTCGAGATGAAGTTGAAAAGAAAAAAAGGAATAATACCAATTGTTTTTTTTTTATACAAACTAAGTAGGCAAACAGGCGTACGGCCCACCTGGTGGTAAGTGGTTACCGTAGCCTATGAACGCCTGCAACACCGGAGATGTCACGAGCGCGTTGCCGACCCTGAAGGATTTTTTCCACACCCTTTTTGAAGGCTCCTATGTTATGATCACTAGGGAAAACCATGGCAGGGAGTTCATTCCATAATCGCAGTGTACGAGGGAAGAAATTCCGTTTGAAGCGTTCTGTACGCGATAACATGGGATCCAAGTTATGGGGATGAAATCCCTGACGATGGCGAGAGGTGCGATGGTAAAAAGTGGCTGTTGGCATCATGTCAAACAATTTTTCCGATAGGTAGAACACGCACAAGGTAGCGAAGTCTCTTCTGAGACTCAAAGGCTCAATACCGCTTGTAAACACGGGATCTTCGGCAATTCTGACATCGCGTCTCTGTTTTGAGTCAAACGGCTTAAGCTGACATTCAGGTGCTCCCGTCCACAGGTGACAACAATATTCCATAAGTGGCCGCACTATATATATAAAGGAATAAAAAAAATCACAAAAAAAAGAAGAGTTTTAACTTACCATGACCAACGTTTTGTGGCAAAGCCTTGACATGGTATCCCAATATGACACCATTATGAGTTTCCTTGACAGGAGGCAGCCAAGACGCCCGGAGTTCCCCAGGGTTTTCCGTTTTGACCACTTGTAAGTTGATGGGGGGAGATGATGGAGCTGAAAATTTAATTGATTTGGCATGTACAACGATATTCCTTCATCATTTTATGTATCTTATCTTACCTTCATTGCGCTTCATAAAACAAATTACAAAATACGTGAATTTAATGCATAGTTTGAATGGCTTCTCTGCCATTCAAACTAAACCCTTTTCTTTCCTATAGTTACTACCCTTTAATTTTTCTCTTCCATACTCGGAAGTATTTCTCCTATCTTGTCAGATCTTTCTTATAAAATATCAGTCAAGATGTTTTCATTGATCATTAATACTTTCCATCGTGTTTAAACAAAATTACAATAAATTAATCATCAAAAAAGAAGTTATCTTATTTCACACCCTGGACAATACAGCGGTAAGTCCAATACCTATTACTACTACTACAATTCGGTCGCGTACGCACGCATGTCAATGTGTGTATTATTCTTGGGTTGGTTATATAATACGGTAGTATTAGTGTTATAGTCGTCGCAGCGGCCAAGCGGCTGAAGCGTCATCCTTGCATTGTTTTGCCCTCTAAATCTAAATCTGCTTGGCTCGGTAAGGTATCTGTTTCGGGTGGGAGGATGTGAGTGTCCGTTCTGTACGTTAGTACTTTATATAATTCTGTGGTTATATGCTTCTTTAATATGGTATTTCTTGTATCCTACTCATATCTTTATCTTATCTAGTTTTACTTACCGTTCCCTCAAACTTGTTTTCTTAAACGCAACGTCGTAACTTCATGTGAAATAAAGTGCACAGGTTGCGTATATAAACTGGTGTCGACTTGGTTGCCAGTGTTTCTGTGTCTGTTATAATATGGTCTTTCTTATGCTTTATCCTATCTTTATTTAATCTACTATTACTTTCTTCTTAAAATTTTTTTTAGCGAATTCTATCGTAACCAAACTAACATTTTCAAAACTCTGTAACAATATTGTCTTTCTTATCTTCCATCCTTATCCTATCTTTATCTTATCTACTTTAACCTTCAGTTTCTTTGTTACTTATGAAAACCAACTCACCTTCTTCATGTGTAGTAAAGTGTACAGGTTGTGTATAAAGGCTGGTTCCGACTTGGTTGCCAGTGGCCACTCGCACGCCATATGCTGTGGCCGGCCTGAGGTTCTGTAGTTCTACCGATTGACGGATTTCTGTGTCTTTTCTGAAAGTTCACATCAGCTTAACATTTCATAAAGTTAGTAAAATAATGATTTTCATATTCTAGCCATAAATATAGATTTTTCATGGAAGATATGTTATTATTATTTTTTTGAATTAAAAATGGTTGATCCTAAAAATCTGATTTTTTTTTAGAATTATAAAGTACCTTAATTCTACCACCAAAAAATAAATAAGTTTTTTTGAAATTTTCGTCTTAATGATGATGACTATACAGCAAAGCTGTAGTGCCTATCTCTAAGAGTGTATCTCCAGAATGAAACTTCACTTACCACTTTCCATTCATTGAATATTGTCATAATTATTCATTCATAACATTCAGCCATTTAATAGAACACTTAGATGCGTATATAAAGGCAGCCCTAACAAATATAGTTTCGGGAAAGCTAAGAATAGTGTTTGATGCCTGCGCCCATTGCTAATACTTCAGTTATTGTTTTCTTTACGTTTTTCACTTGTAAATAGTTTTTACCTGGTAACATTGATGCTAGTAGCATGATCCCACACACTATCACCGTACTCTAGGTCGTGCCTATCTTTGAGAGTGTCTCTCTTAAATGGAACTTCAGTAACCACTTTCTATATGGTCATAATTATTTTATACATTCAATTATATAATAGAACACTTTGGATGCAGAATATAAAATTCAGCCCTAGCAAATGTAGTTTCTTACGGAAAAGCTAAGAATGGTGTTTGATGCCTGCGCTCATTGCTTAAATACTTATATATCCTCAAATTTTATTTGTTGCTTTCTCTTTATTTTTCACTTCTTTGAAGTAAATAAATACTATCCAATTAAAAAAACAAAGTTAGACATTAGTTCAACATGTGTTTACCTAAACACAGTCTGAACTCTTAGACCACTGTTCAACAAAGCATGAAACCGTGTCTATATCCTGTTAGACTGATAAACGTAGATTTATGGTAGTATTTTTTTAGACAGATGTCTAACTTTTTTGTAGTAATACGATTTTTACCTGGTAACATTGATGCTAGTAGCATGTTCCCAGACAGTATCACCGTACTGGGTCACTACATACTGCAGACTGTAGTGCCTAGCGTGAGCTCTGAGAGTGTCTCTCCAGGATATGGTCGCGGTCCGGGAGCGGACCGATTCGATTCGGACGTCTGATGGGGGTGTTGGTGGTTCTGGAATAGAAAATAGGTATTGTTTGTTGAAATAGTTTATTTATTTATAAATCTTTATTGAACCACAAGTTTACAATTGGCGGACTTAATGCTAAAAGCATTCTCTCCCAGTCAACCATTAGAAAAAACAGAAAAGTTATGTGCGGCGCGAATTATTTAAATAGTTGATTCTTATCATTTATTAATATGCATTTTTAGATGGTGCCAATTGCCCTGGGGTGAGGAGCCCCCAGATAAATGCTAGCTTTCACCTGGCACAGGGGGCTCTGCTGGGTCTCATTTCTCGCGGGGGCGAAAAGCGGGCTAGTAGTCTCTGCCTACCCCTACGGGGAAAAAGGCGATGGTATGTCTATGTCTATTTAGATGGTCTATCGAACTTGTATATCCTGGTGACAAAGTTTTTCGGAACCATCTTTCAGCCTTTAAAATCAAAAATGCATATATATATATTTTTCATAGTAGTATGGAATAATGATCCAACCATGTCTTTTTAAACAGAGGTACACATTTTCACTTTTATAAACAAAAACGTAAAAACCCAGTATCATTCGTATCACGTGAGTTACATGGACATTCGACCCTGTACACTCTGATGTCAAAATTGGCAAACGCCTAAACTACTGGACCATGGAAACAAATAAAGACGTCAAATATAGGCTACTCTTTGATGCAGGCGGAGCTGCGGGAAATAGCTAGTCTTCTATAACAAAAGTATTCTCAAGAAATACTGTCACGTACCAGTACTATCAGTAGTAAATAAGGCAGCTAACTGAAGTTTCGTTGTAAAATCTGGCGCAAACCTTAGATAAACTTTAAAGAAACTACTTTTCCGTTGGATAAGTTTTGTTTGGGAATAAACTTGTGTATCAGGTCGGACTAGTTTGGGAGTTTGGTATAGTCTAAGAACTTGGGACGTGTCGTTTTAATATATGAATTTGTAATATATATATATATATATCTTTAACTCAGCTTTCTTCAATAATAATAATATAACCATAACCCATTTTATTCTTTTCACTCATTAGCAGTTCCTCCTCCTGCCCAGACCCGTTCATGGAAATGCCATCTATTGATATAGAGGACGGGTTTGCGCAGTAGCACCACATGACATCAACTTCTCCAAAGGGCCTCTACGCGTTGGATCTATATCCCCGCGCAAGCCTTTCAAAGTATCGGGGCAACCGGTGAATAAAAATAACAGTCTTTTAAATAGAAAATTTGTATTCACTAAATAGTGTAATCAAAATGTAATTCAGATCAGCTTAATATACTAAGTTTAATACCTCTATTATATATTTTGTGTATAGGTAGACAGCTACTAATTGATTAGGATTTTTCATAATCTTTCATATTGGTTATTAGAGCGATACTGGTATTATGCATTAGGTACCCACGTTCAAAAAAAATTTAAGAGATCTTGATATAATTCTTAATTTACTAGATTGCTACGTCAGTGAAAGTCTCCGAGGACTGAAGATTACTGGGTTTTCATACTCTTTTATTTAGGTACTTAAATGATTTTTACCTAATATAGTGAGGTGAACACTAAAACTAGCAGAGACACACGGGTTACTAGCGCGGCACTGGTGCAACCTCGCGTCAAGATTAATTGAAATCGTCGAGCGTAGCCCGCGTATCCGTAGCGAATGCGCGTGTCAAGCCATGACGAGACGAAAATGCCAGTAAATGGCGACCAATCCAATAATGGTATTGGATTGGTCGCCATTTACTGGCATTTTCTATCTTGAGCTCCTTCATGTTACGGAAGGCACGTTAAGCTGTTGGTCCCGGTTGTTATCTATAGATAGCAGTCGTGAGGCTGTGTCAGCCTTGGGGCAGCCTGAAAAATTCTGACAGTGTTGGCCACTAACACACCTCGGGCCATGTTCCTGTTAGTCTGATTTCTCTGTAAAATGGCTTACGGAGGTCAGACGGCAGTCGCTCCAATAATCAGTTCCGTCTCATCTAGGACCATGACTTACAGCGTACCCTAGGCTCTGAAGCGTAAGCTAACGACGCAACTAGGAATACACGCTAGGATGATGATGATCTTGCTTTAATGAACTTACCTAATATAGTGAGGTGAACACTAAAACTAGCAGCGCCATACGGGTTACTAGCGCGGCACTGGTACAACCCCGCGTCTGAAGCCTCAGAGTACTGAAAACTGATGGTACTTGACACTCCTTGGTTGATCTTCGTTTCTAATAGTTTGATTCTGAAAAACGAAAATCTGTTCGATCATTTAATTTTCGAAGCTTTTGAGAATTGGGCTTCATTTGAATTTTCAAAGACACTGCTAAAGTTTAAAAGACCATTGTGCAATGAAGGCAGTGAAATTCTTCTGACTGGAAAAAAATATCTTTAAAATTGGGTTTTCTCACGAATTCCTCGGCCCGTCTTCCGTTTGGAAATTCTTGGGAAGGTCTAAGCCAGTCAGTGGTCTGACTGCGGCTGAATTGATGATGATAATGACTGTCAAGTCATTCCGTAATGACAACGTCCGTGGTCTAGTGCTTAAGGCGTTTGCCTTAGACCCGGAGGTCGTACGTTCGATTTCCACGGGAAACATTTGTTTAGTTGTTTTCAATTTATTTAGGACATTGCAGTCTTGAATCACCTGATTGTCTCATAATAATGATGATTCCGTGTTTCGGCATGTTAAACCATTAATCACGGCCGCAGAAGCCGAAAGGCGGTTCCGAAAGACTCTGACACCAGGGTTCACAGGCCCGATTGGCCATATACCCACTCGATGTGATGATGATGATTATATTTACCTAGGATTTTGAAACTCTACATTGTTCCCGTCGTGTAACCAGATTATCCTGATGGGTTCGTCTCCAAGCGGTCTACAATCCAGACTTATGGCGTGTCCGAGCCGTGACGTCACGTTGTTAGACGAAGCTTCGAAATGTACCGGTTCTGTAAAAAAAGTAAACGATTACTAAGGTTCGAGAAGTTCGACCAAGTGGAGCATGCATGTTCCTATTTTCCTAGTAGATTCAGGAATTAGGCATATGCCTAATCCAATAATATTATTGGATTCGAAACTGTTCGCGCCAGATGGGCTATATTTGCGACTGTAATAATTTGGTATGTGTTGGGAACAAGGTAATTCTTAAACTTAGTGCACTATGCAAGAAGTCACGGCCCAATCGTAACATATCTATAAAAAAAAAAAAAGTAACTTTGACATTTGGTATGAACTGTCAAGTTACTACAAGTCTTGCTTCCGAGATGCGATGGCGCGCGCGCGTGTGATGTGAATCGAATTTTTATCGTTAATTTGTGAATCCTTTGAAATGAAATTGTTTATTTTCAATATAGGATATAAATATCACTTATTGACGTCAATTTACTTATATTAAGTTTACCACCACTTCCAAAGCGCAAGTGGAGAAGAAGCGGCGCCACAAACTCCACTGCGGCATCTTCTTCAAAACGTCAATTTACAAATAAGAAAAAACTTTCCTTATGTACCTGACACTGAAGCACTGGGACTAGTGACATCAGATACTTCGTGCCTACTACGTAGTGTTAAGTCCATTGAAGCGTTTTATCATGTTTTTCTCCAGTTCAATTTCGGTCGCAATCCCGGGCAAATCAGCGCAATTTTTCAAAGTTCGCGTTCTTATAATTTATGGCTGATTATTTTGGCGTGAACAGAAACTTTAAGAATAAAAAACCGGAAAATTTATTTGTGAAGCATAGGTATGCATGAACATGCAGTTGTTACAGATATTAAATAATTGGACGCTATGTTTTGCCATCAAAGGATGGCGTACAAATATTAATGGCGTATCGGTAGCGATTGCGCGCGTCAAGCCACATCGAGACGCGACACCTATTGGATTAGTCGCCATTTAGTGACATTTTATATCACGAACTATGCTTCTGAAGGGATGTTAAGCCGTTGGACCCGGTTGTTATCGATAGATGGCAGTCGTTAGGCTGTGTCAGATGCCCTTTGGCAGCCTGATAATATGTGTCAGTGTTGGCCACTAACACATTTCGGGTCATGTTCCTATTAGCCTGGTTTCTCTGTAAAAAGAGTCACGGAGGTCAGACGACAGTCTCTCCATTGTAATAACCAGTGGCGCCAAATCTAAGACCATTGACTTACAGCATATCCTAGGCTCTGAAGCGTAAGCGTCATAATTAGGAAAACACGCAAATAAAGTTTCATTCATTCATTCATTCACGTTTGGGTCAAGAAATACTAAGTATATTATAAATCCATATCCATACTAATATTATAAATGTCTGTCTGTCTTTCTGTCTGTCTGTCTTTCTGTCTGTCTTTCTGTCTGTATGTCTGTTACGCTTTCACGGCCAAACCGTTGAACGGATTTTGATGAAATTTGGTATGAATATAGTTGAAGACCCGGGGTCAAACATAGGCTACTTCTTGACGCAGGCGGAGCTGCGGGAAACAGCTAGTATATTATAAATAGGTACTCACTATTAACACTCATCCAGATAGTCTTGCTCAAAGGCTGCCCCACTCCATTCTCCACATTGCAAGAGTATAATCCTTCATCAGTCAAAGACACTTCCTCTATGACCAAAGTGCCGTTGGGTAGACTGAGGATGCCCCCGCCTGCTAGTTCTAGGACTGGTTGCCATGTACCTAGTATTGCTGAAATTTTATTTATTTACTTATTTATGCACTAAAATAACAAATAAATAAGAAAAGGTATTAAGGGTGCTGCTTATTTATAAACAAATTTCTTCCAGCACACCTGAGAGAAGAAATAAGAAGAAAAGGGTAATTGGCGTATACAAAATAAAAGAAAGGAAAGGTTACAAACTTTATTTGATTACTCAGGTACAAATATAACATAACTGGTCAAGTGGGAGTCGGACTCGCGCGCGAAGGATTCCGTACCATTATCTATAAAACCCGCATTTTAAGAGAGGTAGGACATTTTTTAAGGAGTAGTCCGTCTGGGAAGTACCTCCACCCTACAGAAGACCGCAGCCAAATAACACTGTGATGCAGTGTTGTGTTCCTACTGGTGAGTAGGGTAGCCAGGCTCCAGAGAGGTCGCTGTGCTGACAGGTCGGCAACGCGCTCGTGACATCTCCGGTGTTGCAGGCGTTCATAGGCTACGGTAACCACTTACCATCAGGTGGGCCGTACGCCTGTTTGCCTGCTTAGTTGTATAAAAAAATTACTTTTATTGTAGTTTTGTGGGATTATATATATTTTTACATATTTATTTTTTCTGTTTTTTTAATATTTGTTGTTATAGCTGCAACAGAAATACATACCATCTGTGAAAATATATCGACTGTCTTACTATCACGGGGCATGAGATACAGACTGACAGCGTAGTCTTAGTAATAGGGGGTCCTGTTTTACCCTTTGGGCACGGAACCCTAAACATTACTCATTCTCATTACTATTATACTATTTTTTTTATTGTTGATTGGATTCAATGCTGCATTATTGCAAATAAAAACAGTTGAAAAGAAGTTTAAAGGGAAACTTTGTAAGTTGTGACAAGGACAATGTGCAAAGACTTTCACCAACAAGATTGGCTACATTAGCCACATGAGAGCTCACGCATAAAGCCACAAAGTCCTGAAGTTGGTCGCCATGACCGAAATCAGTCGAAAGTCATTATCATCAACAATCTTCTCACTGCATGCCACGTCTTCTTCTTCTTAGAGAATCAATGGCCCATTCAAATGTTCTTAGTAATTGTCCCAAATTGTACCATTATGGACAGGTAAAGGCTCCGTAGAAGACTATCTGCGTCTGAAATGATGAAAAGTTACCATCTTTTTTCATCCAATGCACTTGAGGTTGCGGATACCCACTGGCGCTACACGAGACGGCGCCTCGTCTGCCCAGAAGAAGAGAAGAGTTTGATGGCTCGTCCAGCCATTTCGGGGCCACTGAAATATTGTATTTATCAAAACTTTTTAATACCACAATTAAACATATATATACAGTAGGCAGACTTATTGCTAAAAGTATTCTGTACCAGTCAAGTTTATGGAGAAACAGAAAATTTGTGCGAGAAATTCAAGGAACCTACGCGACACATACACAAAATCAAACTACATCCAAAATATACCTTATAAACATTCATCGACTCGCAAAGAAGAAGAGAACATACAATCCAAATATACATATATAAATACATATATGCTAATGATGATGACTGAATTACGAGAAATACTCCTGTAAATATGCATAAACTCTTCTTTTAAAGAGAATTTAGTAGAGACTAATGTACTTTACAAAATTCTGTGTCGGTGGGAAATTACTATTAATTAACTATTATTATTTTACTGGGGCTTAGTAGATTTGTGCAGATGTGGAGCTCGTATTCGTAATGATTGTGCACGTCAAGCGACGGCGAACGATCCTGTATTGGATTGGATTCCATTAGTAGTGTTTTCTATCTCATACTCATTCGTGCTTCGTTGATTTCGATCGTTATTATCATAGATGGTAGTGTCAGATTTATGCCTGAAAAATCTGACAGTGTTGACTGCTAAAAAGGATTAGAGCAGAATTTTTCAGTAGGCAATAACCTGCCACCAAATCTGTGACCACGATTAAAAGTGTACCGTAGGCTGGAAAACAAGCTTGGACAAAGAGTGCAACCAGATAGACGTGATGTAATTTTCATCAGTTCAAAAAAATACATTAGAATAAAATAGCATTTATTGAGACATAATCACAATCACATACAAAGTTAAAACATAGCTAAGACTTTAGCATTAACGTGATCCGACCACGTCTCAATAGAAGATGCCTCAGCGATACGCCAGGTATCGGCGATTCAATACCTGATTTCAGTCGCCACCTGTTAAGGCGTCACGGACAAACAAACATAAATAAAATTAAAAACAGTTGTTGAACGTCGAACACAAAAAGATGTCGGCGGCGGCCTAGAGGTTAAATTTTGATCATAATTGAAAGCAACACTATTTACCTTTTATATAAAGTTCAGTGGATCGGTTCACTTTGGCCACATGATTAGAAGCCACACACGTGTAAGTTCCGCAGTGCTCCAAAGATACCTTTTTAATCACCAACGCGCTGAAGAGTTCCGAACTTCTTTCTACAACCTGCAAAAGAAGAGGTTTATTTACATTAATTATGCACATGTCGGCATATGACTACCCTAACTAAAGGAGAGGGGTATGGCGCGTCGTTGTAAACAAACAACACGTGCGCCACCATTTTCCGTACTGTTGCCCTTTTTTTGCAATGACTGAATCGTCAGTCTTGGCCAGTCGTGGCTCTGACTCGGTGAGGTGCACTTCGATGCATGCACCTATCCTTGTTTAACTCTGACTCTTGACTCTTAATGAGTTATCTCCTAATAAGCATGAGAGAGATCCAGGTAGACTCTTGGTTGTGGATCATCGTATGACGCGGGGAGTCGTGTGCGTCTGCTTTAACCATGATTTGGGATACTGTCCCTCTATCGGGACGTACAGGCCCTCTGTCCAATTTAATAGGATCCTAATGATAATTAATTGTTAACCTAATCATATCTCTCTCATTAAAGAGAGCTTTCATTACCGCCATCCTGTCCTGTCACTTGATGACAGCCTACCCTTTTCGTCATTTTGAAACACACTATCAAAAATACAAAGGATTATATATAAGAAGAAAAGACATTAGAAGGGAGTTGCTCATTTCTAAAAAAATTTCTTCCAGCAGACCCAAGAGAGAAAATGAGCAGAAAAGGAATTATTTATATTATGCAAGGAAGAGTTGTGGAAGAATTTTTGAAATAGGTGTAATAGTTTTATATTTCAATGTCACCTACATACCAACCATTTATAAGTATCTATCCTATACTGTAGTTTGCAAAAGAGTGTCTGATGGTAATAGGGAACAGGGAAAAATTTCAAAAACGCTTGTTTTTTTTTCCTTTTGGTAGAAATATGATTGCATAATATTAGAAAAAAATATAACACTTAAGTCCCCTCAAAATTGATCTTTACGGCTCTATGGGTCATGCCTCTGCAACATTTGCATAGCAAAATGGATAAAATGACAGTAGTTGTAGTATTTTTATTTTTATTTTGGATAAGTCAATCGATGTGGTGCAGGCATAGGCCCATAGAGCCGTAAAGATCTATTTTCAGGGGAATGTTGATTGTTTTTTTTTGAATGTGTACCGTGGTTTCCTTACACCTAAAATACTCAACTCACAATTCACATTTCTAAGATAGGATGTTTCAGTTACTCAAAATACACATCAAACAAACACTTCACCGCCCATCCTTCAAATTTACCTTTAGACTATTGGGTATCCTTTTGCCATCCTTCAGCCACTCGAAATGTATCGGCAAATCTCCACTTCTAACGTTACAATAGATATTTACAATCTGTCCTTCTTGAAGATTATTTCCTAACAAGAGATCTTCTAAAACAGGGGCTTCGATAACTTGAATTTCAAACGCTCGCCTCGCCATTTCTCCAGAAGGACTGGTTACTATACAAGTGTATATAGCTCCATTATGTTCTTTATTTACTTCTGGGATAGTTAGTATCCCGTTTATGTTGACGGTTGGCGCGTTACGTCTAGATTTTCTTTTGTGGTGTGGGTTCCGTCTATATCGGGTTTGAAATAGGTTATTCGTGTTTAGTATTTGACCTTTGTATTCCCAGTCGATTTTGCTGAAATACAATGATTTATTAAAAAAAATCTGGAGTTAGATAAGGGTTATTAGAAATTAAATAGATGAAAAACGAAATATTTATTTATAAAACTTCATTACAAAACATGTAAATGGTGGATTTAAAGCCATAGGCTTTTTTTCCTACCAGTCAACCAACACGTGATGTTGAGAAATTAGTTCACGTGAGTCTATTACTATAACTATCTATTGTTCTGATACGAAGCTTGATTACAATACAATACAAAAACTCTTTATTGCACAACAAGGATACATTATTAAATACAAGCAATTACAAGAAAAATAACCTAGCGCAAAGGCGGCCTTATCGCAATAGCAATTTCTTCCAGGCAACCTTTCGGAAAATTGAATAAAGATATTAAAGATAATGCGCAGTAGGTGTCAAAAAGATTAAAAATAAATAATAATTTTAATAAATATCAAAACATAAACTTACACACACTTGATTAGTATGTATGTATGTATGAAAATTCTTATTCATTATCGTTTTGAGAATATTATAAAATTCTTGCTAACAAAAATATCTACATATGTATATTAATGTGCAAACAAACTCTAAAATGTGTATTTGATCATTCCTTATCATATGCGTACATATTTTAAAAGAAAATTTATAAATATACTTATATTGGCAGTTTTCATCGATTTATTAAATTAACTATTTGTTTTGCATTATGTATAATGTATTTTATTTTATCGGTAGAGCAATGAAGGGATAATTTAAAAAAAAAATATGACAAAAAATAAAAATATCTTTTTAAAAATAAAGATTTCTTTGCGCGTTGTGCCCTCTTCTGTGCCCATATGTCTATGTCCTATGTTAGTTTGGTTGACTGGAAGAGATCCCTATTTGGGATAAGTCCGCCTTTTGTTGTAACCTGTATTCTGATACTACTACGTTCTTTGTGTACAATAAAGATTTTTACATACATACATACATACATACATACAAATATTGTTAATTTGTCCAATTGTGTCTAGTAATAGGAGCTTTCTTACTTTAGTAGTAAAAATTTACAAATACCTTATGGGGTATCCGTAATAGGGGCATCTCAGATTCACTGGTTCACCACTTTGAATTTTTATTGGCGGCAAAGATCGTATGTATGGAGGACCTAAAAAAAATCGATATTTATATAAATATGTACAAAACGTTTAATTTTAATGTTATTTAAACCAATAGTAATAAAAGAATAAACTTTTTTGAAAACTGTAATTTATTCAAGCGTTATATGTAAATTAGTTTTAATATAAAATACTACTGAAACGATATTGATGAAATATAATTAAAATACCTTATCTATTAATTACAAATCATACATACTCGTACATGTCTTAATGAAAACCTTCTTTTGTTAAAAAGTTGGTTTTAAAAAATACCTTTTGAGGTGCGGAATCTTAAAATACAACAAATGGCGCCATCGGCACATTTCTAACATCGGTTTTATTAATGAGAATAAATAAATAAAAATAATTTATTTCGGACAGACCTGCATCTGTACACACATTGGTTTTTAAGTAATTGATACAAGGTCTAAGATTTAATACAATCGTGTATATATTATACTAGTTTTTTCCCCGCAGCCCTGTCTGCGTCAAAAAGTAGCCTATGTTTGACTCCGGGTCTTCAACTATATTCATACCAAATTTCATCAAAATCCGTTCAGCGGTTTGGCCGTGAAAGCGTAACAGACAGACAGACAGACTTTCGCATTTTTAATATTAGTATGGATTAATGCTCGTGACAGCGCGACTAACAACGCTATACGGGTGGCCCAGTTCTGGGCATCAAAGATAATAAAAGGTGAAAATCGACACGCTGAAATGAAGAAGAAACAACAAAGAAAGGTTGATAATAAGAAAACTATCGAAAGGCGATGTTCTTGAAAAAGATTCTAACTCAGCCGATTGTATTGATAGCGCCGAAACCCTATTTTTCAAATATATGACATACATATACACCGTGAAGTTTTAGTCGTTTTGGACCCATCGTCCAGTGACTTCATTCATGTAACCGAACAAATTTCCCCAAGGAACATAGCTCAAAACATGAAAAAACCAATTTGGACTTCCCATAGTAAGTCAGGTCACGTGATGAGACTTTTTGTATGGGTGGTCCAAAAATTTACTCCATATTTCGACCCATGTATCTTGGGGAAAGTTGTTCAGTTGCATGAATGGAGTCACTGGACGATGGGTCCAAAACGAATAAAATTTCACGGTGTATGTCGAGTGAAAATCGTCCGATTTCTAACGAAAATTGATTGATTTCGCGAGAGTCACACTTTTCAAAGATAGGGCTCCAGATCATCGTGCATACGAATAGGGAATAAAATCTTTACTAACCATAAACATCTAATCTATTCTCATGACTCACTACATGTTCTCCTTCTCTTGCTGTACAAGAGTACAGTCCTCCATCTTCTACTCTTACTCTTGTTATATTGAGCTGGGCTACCACTGAGTTGTCTGATGTCATCACTTGGCCTAAGGCGTATCTGAAAAACATACAACACTTTATTGCTATATATTTATATTAGAATATATAGTGAAAATTAATTTAATGGCGCTGAAAACTATAGGAAAAAGCATAAACAATAATGAAAATAAAAATCACGTTTTTAAATATTCGTAAGATTGTCATGCCTCGGGAAGGCAGCAGCTAGTAATACTTAAAAGGTTATTTTTTCATATTTTTTTACACATTTTACACTCAGCTTAAGAAAGTAGAGCAATAATTTGAAATTAAAATCACATTAAACTCTGTAATTGAAGTATGAAAAGAAAATAATTTGTTGCTTAAGATGTAATTACATGTTGTAAGAGAACCTGTAAATAACAAATGACATTTGCATTCGATATTTTTTTAATTTTTCTTACCGACCAGTGTTATGATTTTTTTCCGCAAATTTCTTACTCAAATTATTACTGGCCAGTATTTAGGACATTAATATTGGTCTTATACGCTCAATTTGTAAACCAATTTTTGAAAGCTCTCCAAAGAGCCGACTGGCAGGAGATTGCACTGAACAGGGAACAGTGGAGATATTTTTTGTGTCGGAGGCCAAGATCCTTTTTGGATCGCAGTATGTATAGTGGGTCTCATACAAAACTGGACTAACTAAAGTGTAAGGTTATGGGTAAGATCTTACTATACCTATGTTCAGTGTTGCTTGTGACCATGACTCCATCTCTCTCCCACACGAACTGTGGTGGCCTGTCACCTGTCGCTGCGCATTGCATACTGATCTGAAATGAAGTAAATTAATTTACTTTTGTATGTAGGTTTCAAATCTTTATTATACACACACATTATTATAAAATACAGGGTATGTTTTATATTTTCCCAGTCTTTCGCAAGGCATTTTTTAAAAAAATTTCACAACCCTTCAGCCTCGTGGTTAGTAATGAACGACTGAGGCGTTACGACCCTAATACTATGTTTTAGGGCCGCATAGCTAGTATCATTTCATGGCATTTTGAATACATAATAGGACAGGTTCATTTCGTTTATGTCCACTCGCTAGTTATGGATAAGTAAATAACACCTGGCCTATTCCACAAATGATACCTAGATACTAAAGCCTAAGATATACTCTAGGGGAGAAATTGTGCAACGTGTCCCGAGCATGTCGCTCGTCAACAACGTGAAAGAATCTCGGGGAAAAGAATGTCGCGGGAGAACCTGTACACACCAGTCAGTAGCCATACAAATGTCGCCCGAAGAGATTGCGTTAACTAGTGCTGCGTACAATGTTGAGGGACACATTGCGCATGCGTCCACACTCGGCAACAATCATCACGGCACCACACGGCACTGTCGCGCAACACCGCCCGTTTTCAACGCGGAATAAGCAACATGTCCTGCGTCACGTAAAATGTTATGCAACGTTGCATGAACATGTAAATCGAGTGTTTCGCGTCAGTTGTGGGACAGTTTGCCCCCTTTTTCTTTGGCCTAAAGATTAGAGAGCAGGGAGGTTTCACTTCTCTCTAATTGTGACCCTAAAGTAAGGACTTAAAAATTATAAATGCTGACCGAACTTTTAATGCAGATGTCTAAATCTTCCAACACTAGCACCTACTAATCGGTAGGTGCTAATTGTGGAATAGTTTAGGTGCCACTAGTCCAGGTGCCCAAAATGGCATGCTTAGATTTGCGAATCCGACTCGCATTTGACAAATTACAGTTTTCAATTTCAACCTTCTTGGTTTATGGATTTGTATCTGATGAAGTTTTTTTTTTTTATTTATTTTTTTTCGACATAAGGAAATAAAAAAGGGTATACTTCAAAAAGGGCATACTTACATCACCGCCAGGCGTGACTGTCCTTTCTGTAAAATGCTGAGTGATCATCACCCGGCCATCTGATAAGCTTCTTCTTCTCCGACTTGCATCTGCAACAAGAAAATTTTAAAAAAATATATAAAGACATCCGAAACAGATAGATATATAAAAATGTAGCAAGTGGCACTATCTACTGAACCCTTATAATCAGAACATTAGAACCATTGTCGAATTAGTTTTCCGATAAAAAATTTAGTTTAGTAATAAATTTATAATTTTTTATTTTTGTTTTGTTGAACACATGATTGAGCAGACCCGAACAATGAAATAACCGGAATAACACAATATTTATTTACGTCGTTGAATGAATGAATGAACACTTTATTGCACCATTTACAAACAAAAGGAACACGTAGTTAAATCCAATACAACTAAATGGGTACAAAGGCGGACTTATCGCTAATGCAATTTCTTCCAGCCAACCTTAGGGTAGAAATGAGCTGCGGTAAAAAAACACTTGCGTGAGCGGTGCAGAAAGCTTATTGATATTTGAATTTCTTAAAAGCATTACTTTATACACGGAACCCTTATATTAAGCAGGTAACCTAATAATCCGAGTAATCGCCTGCTAGGCCCTCGTTATGTGGCAGACTAGAAATTAGCTTGCAGAGCCGCTCTTAATTACTTTGAACTGCCTTCGTGGTCTAGTGGTTAAGGCATTTGTCTTAGACAGGTAGTAAGTTAGATTCCTACGGGTAGCGTACTTTGTTTAGTTGTTTCCAATTTGGTAAGGACATTGCAGGCTTGAATCACTTGATTGTCTTATACTCCGCTGGCTCAGCGCCTCGAAGTGGATTTTGGTCTTCGAAACGAGAGAGCGCCAGAGCACAGAATAGGTAAGTTAGATAAGTGTAAGTATGAGTTGTCTGATAATAAAGGTGATTCCGTGCGTCTCGGCTGCCATCTGGTGGTGGTTATAGGAATCACGTCAGTAAAACCATGTAGACCAGACGCAGCGGTTTTCGTCAATAGATAGAGTGATTCAATAGGAAAGTCTATAAAGCCGACCTGGGAGTTTCCACAATGCAAAAGTCGGGCTGACAAAATTCCTTCTTGCTTAATATAGCATCGCTTTACCAGTGAAACATCACCTTAAAATGAGAACCTCTCGCAAATTGCAATCTCATAATAATATCAGGGCTGATCTGATTGCTCGTCCACTCCGGAATGGAAGGTAATGACTAAAAGCGAAGTTTTTTACTTGTAATTTATATCTATACTAGATGTTTCCCGCAGCTCCGCCTGCGTCAAAAAGTAGCCTATGTTTGACCCCGGGTCTTCAACTATATTCATATCAAATTTTATCAAAATCCGTCCAGCGGTTTGGCCGTGAAAGCGTGACAGATAGACAGACAGACTTTCGCATTTCTAATATTAGTATGGAAGTATGGATTTACTCCTAACTGTTTCGGGGCAGCTCGCCTACGTCAAAAAGTAGCCAATGTTTGACTTCAGGTCTTCAACTATAGTCATACCAAATCCGGTGAGCCGTTTGGCCGAGAAAGCGTAACAGACAGACAGGCTTTCGCACTTATAATGTTGTGTAGGGATGGAATTTACTAAATCGAATTTGTTTTGAGAAGCTCGATAGCCTCACGCGATGCGCGTATCCGTAGCGAATGCTTGTCATGCGACGGCGAAACGCGACCCGTATTGGATTGTTCTATCTCGAAAGAAAGAAAGAAATAATGATTTCTTATGTTTTCGCGATTGTTATTCATTAAATTAAACTATTTTAATATACGGTTTTTATATATTTAGTCTGTCTGCGACCATGAACGCTGTAAAGTGTTTGTAACGTCAGGTGTAAATAAATCTATACTAATATTATAAAGCTGAAGAGTTTGTTTGTTTGTTTGAACGCGCTAATCTTAGGAACTACTGGTCCGATTTTAAAAATTCTTTCAGTAAATTAAACTATTTTAATACGGTTTTATCGCGTTTATTACTTATTTATTTACACCTGACGTTTCAAACACTTTACAGCGTTCATGGTCGCAGGCAGACTAAGTTAACATTTGTCTTTGATGTCATAAGATTACAAAACTACCGCCTGAAATTTTTATTGGGAACTATTCCGATTCACGCAGTATTGGCTCACAGTATCTAAGGGTCTTGCAGTCTGCTTCCGAGTTTGCAATTTTATTAAGTTAATGACTGGGTCCCAAGCTGGCGGTACCTGTCATCCATCCTCTCTATTGAAATTAGGATGTTTTTTAATTTCAATAGCTTCACGTAACATCCTTGGAATGAATCTGTTTTCCTTTGCAAGGACTTGAGGATTATCAAAACGCATATAGTGGTTGGGTTTGTCTAGAGCATGTTCACAGACTGCAGACTTGGTTGAGCGTCTATTTTTCATGTCAGCAATATGTTCTTTTATACGAGTATTAATGCTTCTCTTTGTTTGCCCAATGTATGATAAACCACAGTCACAGTCAATTTTATAAACTCCAGCATCTTGCAATGGGATATTGGATTTTACAGGTCTTAAAAATTGGTTTATTTTCTTATGCGGCTTGTAATAGGTCTTGATTGAAGCTCGCCTAAGTATGTTACCAATCTTGTCCGTGACTCCCTTTATGTATGGTAAGATGGCAGGAAAACGATCAACTGTGTGTGGCTTGGGTCGACTTCTGTGACAAATGTGTGGGAGGCTGAGATTGTTGCTTCTTAAGACAGACTTGACTCGTTGAAGCTCCTCCTTAAGATGGTGGGTGTCACAGATGCCGTGTGCTCTCTGTAACAAAGATTTGCCTACGGTAGCTAACTGACATGGATGATGGTGAGATTTACCATTGAGATATTTGTCTGTGTGGGTGGGCTTTCTGTACACAGTGTGACTGATACTATTGTCAAGATTTCTAGTTATTAAAACATCAAGAAAGGCTAATGAATTATTGATCTCAGGTTCCATAGTGAATTTAATTTTACTTTCAGTGTTGGATAGCCTATTTAAAGAGGAAGGCTATAGGCCTAGCGAAGTCGGGACGGGCTGCTAGTAAGTAATAAACGCGATAAAAACCGTATTAAAATAGTTTAATTTAATGAAGAAAGAAATAGTTTATTTGCAATGTAAACTCCTCAGTGCTTTGGAAGGCATGGTAAGCCGTTGTTCCCGGTTGTTATCGATAGATGGCTAGATAGGCCGTGCCTGTGCTTTTAGGTAGCCTGAAACATTTTTGACAGTGTTGACCACTAACACTCTTTGGGTCATATTCCTGTGAAATGAAGGTTGTCAGACGGCAGTCGCTCCATTGTAATAATCAGTACCGCCAAATCTAGGTCCATAACTTATAGCATACGGAAAAGCACCCTTGGTCGAAGAAGACTTAATGAAGTCCTCTACATCATAGCGCTTTCCCGGTTTCATCCTTAGCTCCTCAGCCTCAGAGTCTAGTGTCCGTATTCCTAGTTTTTTATTTTGATTAATACAACTAAGTAGGCAAACAGGCGTACGGCCCACCTGATGTTAAGTGGTTACCGTAGCCTATGAACGCCTGCAACACCGGAGATGTCACGAGCGCGTTGCCGACCCTGAAGGAATTTTTTCACGCCCTTTCTGAAGGCTCCCATGTTATAGTTTGACCTCCATTTCGCCCGTACTTCGGCATCCTTGACGGAAAGTTGGTAGCTACACACACTACACACATTTGCAATATCGAGTGGGTGAGGTCAATCGACCCGGTACATCTTGGTGGTTTCTTGAGTCTTTGATTTTCTTAGATCAAAAAAAAAATGATGAAAAGAATGCTGTCGAAAAATGTCAGTTAGCAAGCGGGGTAAGTGTGGTAAACTGTTCTTATTTTTGTTTCTGATTACAAGGTGAAACGGGAAGAAATTGTAGATTTTCTCACACTGGTAGTTCATATCATATTGAAAGTAAAGTAAACACTTTGCAGCGTTCATAATTTCAGGTAGACTACCATGAATATGACGACCATAATAAACGCGATAAAAACCGTATTGAAATAATTTAATTTAATGTATAACAATCGCGAAAAAACTAAAGGTAGTCGGCCATATTTGAAGCCGTGATTGAACACAGAGATAATCATGAAAGTGCACTAGCAAAATTATAATTATTTCATATCAAATAATTTAATGTGTTGCACATCGTTATTATCGTTCATTATCATTATCATAGTCCGAGAAACAATTATGGCATTTAATTAATATGTAGATTGAGAAAATTATAGTTACAATCTATAAATCGGCCTTCGTGGTCCAGTAGCAGTTTTGCCTTCGACACGAAGATCGTGAGTTCGATTCTCACGGGAAGCAATCAATCAATCAATCAATCAAATCATTTATTTGTGAAAACATAGGTAGTACATAAAGGTGTTACTGTTAGAGTTGCAATTCAGAATCACTATGATTTTGCTGATAGACACAGCTTACAAATATACCTTTATTAAAATGTCAAATTATTAGAATTATCATGCAAGAAGTCATTTACAGAATAGTAACTTTTGTCAACTAAAAATGAAAATAATAGCTCTTTGAATTTCATAAGACATTGCATTTTTATCGTATTTGGTAGCCTTGGGTGCACACTTTGTTTAGTTGTTTTCAGTTTGGTTAGGACATTGCAGGCTTGAATCACCTGATTGTCTGATAACAATGATGATTCCATACTTGGGAAGGCACGTAAAAGGCCGTTGGTATCGGCTGCTTTTATTAGGTGGTTGTTAATGGAGGCCAAAAGGCGGTTCCGAAAATCTCTGAGACCAGAGTGTATAGGGTCGTTTGACCACGTTACCTACTCGATATAAATGAATGACTGGATCTATAAAATAGGTTGCCTGCGTGTTTTACTAATTGTATCCGATATCTTCAAAATGTTATTTCTTCCTTTCTGTTTGTAAAACATTTTCATAAATACGGCCAAATATGACAGTTTTAATTGATGAAAGATTCCAAAGCAAAGAGAGACTGAATATTTCGAGTTTGTATGAATGTGCAGTAACATTTAAAACCACATAACCAATTGGAAAAGTCTTCGGTCATGTAAAAATTTTCCGACGGACAAATGGTATCTATCGTACGAGTATGAGGGCAACACGCAACTTTAAATCCAGTTATAAATATTTACTTTGTAACGTGAAATTGTTCCACGTAATTGACCAAGGTTGAATACAAATCATTAGAAGGGTCCCCTCAAACTAAACAAATCCTTTGGAACGACAAAAGGCATTCCAATAAAATATGGTCTCATTTACACCGAGCAGAATTCTTCTTATAGAACTTTGTGTAAATATCTGCTTGGGTCTCTTACTCTCACAGGTTTCAGGATTGATGATTGAGAGCTTATTAAATCAATTTTTAATGAAAATTGTTAAAAATCTTAATAGCTAGCGGGTTTATGTAACATTATGAAAAAAATGTGTAAGTATCCATACTTCCATACTAATATTATAAATGCGAAAGTCTGTCTGTCTGTCCGCCCGTCTGTCTGTCTGTCTGTTACGCTTTCACGACCAAACCGCTGAACGGATTTTGATGAAATTTGGTATGAATATAGTTGAAGACCCGGGGTCAAACATAGGCTACTTTTTGACGCAGGCGGAGCTGCGGGAAACAGCTAGTTTCTTATAAGTACAGTTTACAGTACTGACTTTGGCACCTTCCTACATCGAATGTTATTCCATCCTAGGCTTATTTCTCATAGATAGAGTATATTCATTCTGTGGAATATGCTATTCTATAACCTATAGAATAGTATACCTAATATATTGAATTCTTTTAAACTTATAGTGGTTGTTACTAAATTATAATTTGGCTGACGTTAAAATCTTAATACCTAAATCAAACTAAGCACACAATCTAAGATTAAGGACTAATACATTCACTTAGTAGTACAATATGTATTAATGTTTTATTTACATTTTTTTTATTTGAAGCCAACTTTAAGATATTTTAAGATTGGGAAGTTTACACACCAGGTAGCTGAGTCTAATGAACTTAAGTATAACGGTTACAGAAGTAGGGGGCGGTTCTGATAAGATGATACCAAGGCAAGCGGAATCCATTGACCCAACTCGTACTAGGGTGTGAAGGATCGATTAATGTGCGATATCAAGTGACCAGCGGTAACAAACAAAACATAAATTCTGCCGAATAGAGAATCTCCTTCTATTTTAGATTTTTTAAAAGGATTGTTCGTTTCGGTGTGAGAGGGTGCAACAAAACGATCTAAAGGCCACTCCACACGGGCAGTGTCACCAGCAGATTATTTACGACCGTTATTTATCTGTGGTGCCTCGTGTGTTGATACCCTTCCTTTATTTGCAAGTTTGGGTAATAGATTTTCTCCTCATATTGTGTGGTGACTTTAAAATGGAGTTTTATTGGGACGTTTGTTACTGAAAGTGGTAAATTTTTCTATGTATTTTATATATTCAGTGACTGTTTAGACGGATTAGGTACTTGAGAAAGGAACTTTTGACACTATACAGGTTTCGATGGTTTTTGGTGTGTAATGTATGTGTAATTCACATGTCTTATTATTGTGTTTATTAATCCATACTTCCACTTATATATATATAAATCAATTGCTGTTCGTTAGTCTTGCTAAAACTCGAGAACTGCTGGACCGATTTGGCTGTTTTTGGTTTTGAATTATTTGTGGAAGTCCAGGAAAGGTTTAAAAGGTGAATTCAGAGGCGTTACGAAGTTTGCCGGGTCATACTTAAAATTATTAGTGCGAAAG
The DNA here is from genome assembly GCA_947363495.1 of Euzophera pinguis. Taxonomy (NCBI): domain Eukaryota; kingdom Metazoa; phylum Arthropoda; class Insecta; order Lepidoptera; family Pyralidae; genus Euzophera; species Euzophera pinguis. The sequence goes on along the minus strand of OX376178.1, from coordinate 8,380,642 downwards.
TCTGTCTGTTTTTCTATCTGTCTATTAAGCTTCCACGGCTAAACCGCTGAACGGATTTTGATGAAATTCGATATGAGTATAGTTAGTATAAGGAAGACCCGACGTCAAAAATAGGCTACTTTTTGACGCAGACGAAGCTGCAAGAAACAGCTAGTGTTAAATATACGAACCTTTTGTATGTGCCGTCGTGCGGTTCCGTGACGAATACCTGAAACAGACAAATTAAATTCATTCAATTAAATGCGTAAATTAGCAGACTCGCTGACGCTTGTTTACACCTATAGGCACATACAGGTGCCCAGGTACGCATACTTTATGATAAAACAACAAAATCAATGAAATATTAAATTCATTGTCATGTCATATTTAAAAAAAAACATAGGTATGTCGGCATATGACTAACCTAACTATCTGTAATTTTAAAAGTGAAAAGAGGAGTATGGCGCATCGTTGTAAACAACACGTGCTACAACCACCACCTCGACCATTATCCCTACTGTTGCCCCTTCGTTGGAACGGGTATAAATCGAACGCCCATTGACTCAATCTGGTCATGGCTCTGACTCGGTGAGGTGCACTTCGATGCACTATCCTTGTTTAACTCTGTCTTTTGACTCTTTATGAGTTGTCTCCTAAATGTAAGCATGGGAGAGATCCAGGTAGACTATAATTGGTTGTGGATCATCGTATGACGCGGGGAGTCGTGTGCGTCTGCTTTAACCATGATTTGGGATACCGTCTCACTATCGGGACGAACAGGCTCTATGTCCAATTGAATGAGACCTTAATAACAATTAATTGTTAACCTAATCATATCTCTCTCATTAAAGAGAGCTTTCATTACCGCCATCCTGTCCTGTCACTTGATGACAGCCAACTCTTTCCGTCATTTCGACAGGTACATGAAAATACAAACACGAATATTTTTACCTGAGCAGAAACAAATGTCAATACCTCATAACTTTTCATTTCATTGAGCATCCCTTTATTTGTATATAATTTTTATATATGATGTACAATACCCCTTCTTTCGGCTCAGTGAGTTGTCGAAACATATTGGCGGTCACCAGTGTATTTTGAGCTCTGAATTATGATTAAGGGCGGCTGTACATTCACGACACACGACGAAATTTTATAAATTGAAATATATACGGAAAAATAATATTAAATATCCTGTGAGTACCAAAAAATAAAACCGGTCAAGTGCGGTCTGTGTTTCCAACTTTCTAACTATCAAGGTTCGTGTGATACAGCTTGGTGACAGGCTGACGAGTCTTAGTTATAGGGTCCCGCTTTACCCTTTGGCTACGGAACCCTAAAAATATCTGATAGGAATGTCAGCCATAGAAAATGCCACAGAATGTTTCTGGAGTGCTAATTTTGAAAAGTGTGACTCATGCTCGGCGAGTCGAATTATTTTTGTTCGACATGCAAGTCAGACGGACCATGAAATCTAGGACCATAACTTACAGCGTACCCTAGGCTCCGAAGGAGCTGCGTATGCAACTAGAAGAATTCGGACGAAGAAGGTCCTAGAACACGAGTTGGTAGTTGGTCGTATGATTTACTGCCAACTCAATCATTTAAAAAAATATTAGCGAGTATGTGACCAGCCTTAAAAAGTACAAAGAACGCGAACAACAAGAGGTCAGGCTGTATTTGCTATGTCATCCGTGTAAATCATTACAGCTTGAAGCCCAGTATACTTTGACCTGCCTTACTTTGCGGGGTTTGACTAAATAAGTCGGTCTATCGTTTGGTCAGGGATCAAGATTGGTTGGTTTGGTTGTGTTTTTTTTTTTGCCATCCATTGTTTTAAGGTCTTAATGCGGGTTGTGGAAGTACATCAGTGGTTCATGTATCGTTTATTTATATTTGAATTTGACATATTAAATTAGAATGTATTTGCTCAAAATATCATCAAAAAAAAAAATCTTATAGCGTCGGCTATGAGATTGTGAAATTCTTGGTATTGCAGGCCTCCAAAGTCAACGGTAATCACGTTTACCAGGTAAGTGGCCTTGAATTTAGAATTTGAACTTAATGGAAAAACCGACATGTAGGAATCATGATCTGCAGGCTGATCGCGGTAATAGCAAAATGACGTTAACGTATTTACCAAAACCAAGCCACAACCGCTAGGGTTATTTTTGAGTTCGTAAAATCGGTTGAGTCGATTGAAAATCATTTGCAATCGAACGAATATTATTTGACTTACCAATTTTACATATTCAAAAATAACTCATATGGATGATACTATCAGACTCTACAGGGTTACATTATGTAATGTGGTAATAAAATATGCCGATTGGATCGAGAAAGGCAATACATATTATGTAACCTTCTATGTAATATTTGGGGCAGGTATTCTTATAGTCGGGGTGCAGGGCAGGGAACCTCCTCGAGTGCCCGGTCCTTTGAAAGCTTTGCATTCTCACTTGATCCTTGATCCGGTGAGAGGGCGGGCTGACAAGGGATTCGGGACGGTGCACCCTGGGTGACAGTTAATAACTCCCTGGTAGTCGGGGTCTTGTTGACTGTCGGCCAATTTCTGCCAACTGCCCACTCCACCGCCGTCTATGATGAGACGGCGAATGGATGTGGGTCTGGGGGACGGGCGTGGTCCATTTATGGGCCACGTCCGATTTGGGGAGGGGGCCGAAAGGCCAACATGAGGGGGCCAAAAGGCCATGGCTGGAGGGCGTCGTGGTAGAATGCTAACGCGACCCCATGGCGCCCTCAACAGCCGGTGCGGAAACGCCGAAGGGGTTTTAGTGGGTAGTCACTCTGAATGCGTAAAAGCATTTCCCCTCCGTTAAAAAAAAAAAGGTATCTTATAGTCAAAACTTCGATAAACATAACTACCCTATACATTTGTAACGTTGATCCCCAAAACAACAAAAATAGCGGGACGAAACCGCGAGCAAAAGTTAGCAATAAATAATGATCCTGGGTGACACATTATTATCAAACAGCTCTCAAGTTTCAGGTGAACTTAGGTCTGGGTTTACATTGTGCTAGTGGAAAGGCCGAGTAATGAGTAGAAGGAAAGCAGTTTTAGTAGCCTATAAACATCCATAAACGGAACTTTCACAGGCCAATCGCCAACCTTCGCTAGAAGCAAATTAGTTGGAAAGGTCCTCTCTTTTAAGAAGAAGTAGCATGTGAGACCCGAACAAACTAGAACGATAATAAAATCTTCAAAATAATATGCTGTGATGATATTGGAATTATGAGTATCACTGCCAGTCAGGGGTGTTGTTTTGAAGCATCTGTCCGATAGCTTGGATACATAACACACGGGTACGCAAGCCCGACTTCCCCGAGCTGCTATTGAGTCAACCCATGTCCATCCGAGTCAGTAGCATCCTAGTACCTCATCCTTTCCCCAAACCTACATCCCACCATTCCCTAGCTTAAGAAAACTTCCGATGAGCAGCAGCGTCGGAAGTAAAATCAGCCGTTGATACTGCGCTCGCCAATCCGCCTGCCAAGCGTGGCGAGTATGGCAACAACCCCTCAATTTGGGGAGGCCTAAGTCCAGCAGTGAACTGATTGCGGCTGAAACGACTGCTAGTACCCGACGAGGTTCAAACGTAGGTACTTGTAGAATGGCATGGCTATAATTATAGCAGACGTCTTGCCCACTTTACTACTACGGTTTCGCTCGCCTAATGTGAGTATTCACGCGAGCACGGACGCAAACTTGAATAATTTATATTTCGCATCTCCTCAGCTTACCTAGTGGAGTGACGTAAGGCATTTAAATTTTTCATTCTCATTCTGAGTAGAGGAAGTTGTTTTCATAATTCAAGCGCTTTGTTTGTTTTTTTTTTGGACTAGATGTTTCAAAATCTAGGAGTCTTCCAATGCTTGTTCAAGCTTCGGAAGATACTAAGACGTTGGTCTATGTGTTGGCCTCTATTTTCAATCACCCTCAAAATGCTTCTCTTATCTCCTACTCTAGTTAACACTTCTTTCTTTTCAAAGAAATATAAATTTTAACACGAATTCACGCATCGTTTGACTAAAAGCACGTCAGCAGGCGAAAACAGAATATCTCAGATTTTAATTAAAATGTTGTTTGTGCATACTCCTTTGCATCAGATAATTAGAATTTGGACGAAATGTTTTCACAATCGATTGCTGTTTAATTAAGAATTTTGTTTTGCAACATTCGCTAAATGATTACTTGAATTTCTTTGAATTTGTATGAATAAATAAGACAACCTGGATTTAATTCCACTAAAAATTCTTCTGCATTTTTTATTTTTATTTTGTATTTGTAGTACGGCTTATGGCATTTATGTATGCCGGTTGGGTATAAATGGGTATTTACGTCTTGGGTTTTTATCGAGTAGCCCATATCCACATATAGCATCAGCAACAGGTACGCCGTTAAATTCTTTAAAAAATCTTAAAACCCTCCAATTCCTCTTCATATCAATACTAGGAAATCTAGCAGAATTGATGTTAGTCACCCACAAAATGATGTTTTCGACCAGGCTTTACATAAATTACCAATGGCAGTACACAAATATTCTTGGAACCGAAAAACGAATTCACCAATTGAATACCGGGATTAAAATTTTGCTGAAAATGGCCACAGGAACAAAATAGGTTTTCAATCCAACATCGTATTTCATGAAATAAATTCGTGCAGTGAAATTGGACATGGAAAACGTAATTTGAGAGCACAGTATTAAGTTTCGTTTTATTATTGTAGGAAAGGGGATTGCCAAAATAATAGGATCGAATAACTTGTCAGAACTTGTTTTTGGTTTAGTTTTCTATCGGGGAGATTGAACAATGTGACAACAGCATCCTGAAAATGATTTCGTCTCGACCTCACTGTCAAAAAAATGAGGCATTGCATAGTGGCGGAAGTGAATTTAGTGACCTTGTAATTGTTGGAGTACATTGATTGTAAGTACTAAAATAGTTTTAAGTCTTATTTGTTACTAACAAATGTGGTAAATTTTGTTTATTGAAAACACTCTTTTTTTCCACAGAAGTCGTAAAAGGTGTCTCACACCCATATTCTTAAACCTTCACTCAAACTCGACTCAACCTTACTCCATCTTATTGGTATGATTAGTCGTCACAAGCTTGACTTAAGGTGATTTCTCATTGGAGGCGAGTATCGAACTGTCAAATATGAATTTGGTCGAGAGGTACCTTGAGGGGTCCTTGAAATGAAACAAAATAGAAATAAATCGGGGTTTTGCCACTTTTGGCCTAGGTATCTACTTACTTTATTTTATTTTTAACTTTATTATTTTGTAATTTTCTATTTTTGTGTTTAGAATTGTTATTATAACCTGTGCCGTTCCTCATTGGAGTTTGCTCAAGCAACCAACTAATAATGCCGTTTTCAAGGAAAGTTCGAGGACTTCCTTAAGGCGATCTCAAATTAAATACGGGTGTCAGACTTGAAACAAATACTAGAATAATCTATAATGGCGAAAAACATCACCATTTTGATTTTTATAACTTGAAGACATCATTATGTATTAACAAGAACATACACAAAATTATGTATATTAGGATAACAGGGTAAATAGTATCATAGTAATAATACAACAAATTTATCAAAATTCGACGTAACGACAAAAAATTGCGCTTCAAAAGCCGAACTTTTGCGCTACGAATTTGAACAAAAAAAAATGTAGCGAGCGACAGATCATTTCTAAAAGGATTAAGTGCATGAAAATGGTAAAAGTTGACCGTTGGAGTAGTCGGTTTGTTTGTGCCCCTATAACAAGAAAAGTTTTAATAGAGGCCCGAAGGAAGCTCGCTGTTGCTCAATGATAGCAGTATTTTTGGATTAGACCTCCTAACTAGATAAGTTAGACTATCCAAAGAGGAAATAAAGCTAGATTTTTTGGCACTTTACCACAAAAAGGCCGTTTATCATAAAATTAAACTATTACTATATACGGTTTTTGATGCATTTATAACTTATTTATTTTAGACCACACCCCGGACACTCCATACAACAGCGCCGAGATTACAACTACTACGATTCGGTCGCGTTCTCACGCGCGTCTATGTGAGTGATGTGTGAGTGTCACTCGTAGGGTTGGTTATTTACAGTGTCTACGTCATAGTAATCCATCGCGGCCGTGCGCCGAAATGTCATCCTTGCATTGTTTTGCTCTTGATTTTTAACCTTAATCTGCGCGGTGAGGTGCGGTATCTGTTTCGGGTGGGAGGGTGTGAGTGTCCGTTCTGTACGTTAGTACTATTAATAATTCTGTGACTTAAAGTTTCAAACACTTTTAACATTGCAGCATTCATGGTCGCAGGTAGTGTACCTGCTCCCTTAAAACATCAATCCGTTTTGTTTCTGCCTTTAAGAATATACCACTTACATGATTCTCGTGAAAGTCGGTAAAGATATTTAGCGTTTTTGATAGAGGTCTTCCTGTCAATAAAATAAGACCAAATCCATACTAATATTATAAATGCAAAAGTCTGTCTGTCTCTCTGTCTTTCTGTCTGTCTGTCTGTTACGCTTTCACGGCCGAACCGCTGAACGGATTTTGATGAAATTTGCTATGAATATAGTTGAAGACCCGGGGTCAAACATAGGCTACTTTTTGACGCAGGCGGAGCTGCGGGAAACAGCAAGTCTGTTATAAGTGCCTTCAGGAAAAATAATTAATTTTATCTTGCTCGCTCGAAAAAGCATCTCGAGAAACACCAGTAAAAGCGTAATTATGAGATAAGTTTATTTAATCTTAATTGTACATATCCAAAATTGTAAAGCACAATAGGCGGACTTACTACTACAAACATTATTTGCAAGTACCAAACAGAAAACCTTCATTTCGCTGTGCCGCAGTCGGTTAAATATAATTAATTTTCACTGATTCTCCAACTGATTCCAAAATGAAACACAAAAATCTGTAGCAATGCGTAACAGAGGAAGCGGGCGGAGCGTAAAATTATAATGACCAGGAAAAATCAAGGATGCTGTCAATAACTGCTTCAAATTAATGAGGTCTTCATTCTGACTTCGGAAACATTATTACGCTGTCAATGTTTGTTATTAATTAATATTAATAAAAAAATTGAAGATCATATGAAGGACTACCCGTGTAATTAGGGTTGCCAGGTCGCCAAACCTAATAGCCGGACAGACCAGCCAGTTTGGCCGGACATTTGGCTAAAACGGCCGGACACCCTACTTTATTGAGGATTTTGTGTCTCACTATTTAAAGCTTTTCTGATTATTACCATAAATCTTGTTAAATTAAATAAAATGTAAAAAGCCTAACAAAAGCCGGACAAGCTGGACACCGTTTATTTTGGTCGGACACGCAATCAAAAAACCTAACTATGTCCGGCTTTATCCGGACGCCTGGCAACGCTACGTGTAATTAATTATTATTCTGAGATTATCAAAGATATTCAAATATTATACCATGTATCTAGTTCACTCGATAAAAAAAAAATGTGCGACCCAAATCAATACAATATAAAACCCTTGAAGATAAATAACATGATAAGTTATTCACGGTAAATATTATGATTTGTTACCATATCTAAGGACCTTAATACAATGTATAATTTATCATTTTTAAATCTTTATTTTACTAAAAGCATTCTCACTCAGCTTATTATACCATAAATGATTTTCTAAAAGATAAAATTAAAATTGAAATGTTCAAAACCAGTACTACAAAATCTACCATTAGTCAAGTATCTGACAATGGTCTGCTGCCTATGAAAATTATTAAATGACATTTTTATAACTGTAATTAATTGATAATAATATTTGTAAGTCTGAAAAGACAGAGCATAGTAAGTTGTGTCTTTTACTTTGTTGGATCTGCATTATTATGTACTTACCTATGTCTCACAAATAAATGTTCTATTCTATTCAGTCAACTATTGGTCATACCTACAACATGTGTGGCTCAAAAGGCAAAAACATGGACATATATTTTATCTTTCACAGAACATTAAGTTTATCCCTGCCTTACAATAATTAATCAATTTCAGTTAAGCTTATTATAGCAATGAAGAAATAATAATTTAGCAGCTTTTACTAAGAAAAACGCCATCTGGAAATTACAAAAATTTGCTCATTATGAGGTTCGGCTTGCTTAACGAGATTTCAATATAAAACATCCACGCCTGAACATAGTACATTAATCTGAACTAAAAGGTGATTTACCTCGATGACATGGCAACACTGAGCGATGATTTATGAAGAGGTTTTGTTTCGAACCGGTAATGTGATGTTCAAACAGTACGTTAAAAAGCACAAAATATACTAAAAGCTATATTATAATACTATTTTTTTCTGGTATTTGTATATTACGACTATTTGACCCGACATACGTTGTTCTGTCTTGAAATTTTCATATATTCACTAGTTTCTTTCATAATTCTAATTATTCCTTCTTTTCCTGTCATATATAAACATACTAGATGTGCCCGCGGCTTCGCCCGCGAGTAAACCTCCTTTGGGAACTTGATGTTTGACCAAAAGTAGCCAATGTTACTCTCCAGCCTTTCAACTAACTCTATGCTGAAAATCAAGCCGATTGGTTTCTTAGTTAGGGCGTGAAGGAAGGATAAACAAACAAACGAACACACTTTTACATTTATAATATTAGTATGAAGTATGATTAAAAAAGAATTAGAGAATATGTTCAATCCGTTAAAGTGTGATGCGATGACTAAGGGAAAATATCTAATTCTTATATATAGATTTTTCCCGATTCCGTACTAGGTCGTATTGGTTTCGAAAACAAAATTATGTGCTTATGAGATTTTTTATAATGTTCATCATAATCGCAAGTCCGTTTTTATCCCAAAACGATGGTGGAACATCAGCCTGAATTAATGCTAATCCTATTTGATCCATGGACTGATTTATATTTTAAATACTGTATCGAAAATGATGTTTGCTTTAATAATCTGGTTGAGAGAGATTTCATAACAGCAGCATTAAGATTTTATTTGAACTTTATTCTAAATAAAATTATTATTATTTTAATTGGGTACTTCGGCCATTTGTAATATCTTTCGTTCATTCGTCGCATGGTTTACAGTTGTGACGTCTAAGGTGAGGAGTCAAAACAAGTAAGGATGCATGTGCCAAATATTAATGGCGGTCATATTTATTATTTATTTATTTAACACTTCTTTGCACACAGTGAAATACAAATTAAATATGTTACATAAAATGTGAACACAGTATGTATACAAAAGGCGGCCTTATCGCTCAAGCAATCTCTTCCAGGCAACCTTAGGGTAGTTTGAAATATAAAGATACGGATATGGTGCATAAAGAATAGAACAACGCTAGGCAGAATAACAGAAGTACACGATACATAAATAAACTACTTAAAATAAATACTAATATACGTAAATAAAAAATAAATAATTATGTATATATATTTATATATAATAAATAAACTATAAAAAAACATGAGAAGTGGAGACTGAAACAAGATGTACTGAAAAGGAACGAAGCTACAGTGAGGAAAGAAAGTGGGAGTTTACTTGCGACATAAAACTGGCCAGAGTTTGAGCCGTTCGAATAGGCAGTGGAAGGGAATTCCACAGTCGCGTTGCCTTGGCCGTAAAAGAATCAGAGTAGAAGGTAGTGGAGTGAGCAGGAGTTCTTAGGCGTAGATCTTCGGCACTACGTAATTTACGTTCTTGTTGAATCTCACTGAAGAATTCGAAGCGCTCTCTTAAGTAAGCAGGGGATAAAGGATTGAAGAGAATTGAGTATAATAAAGATAGGATATGCCAGTCACGGTGAAGTCTGAAAGGCAGCCATTCAAGTTTAGAGCGAAATTAAGAAACATGATCATACTTGCGAAGACCAAATATAAATCGAATACAAAGATTTTGAAGACGCTCAAGTTTATCAAGTTGCTGCTCTGTGAGGTTGGTGTAGCTGTTATCAGCATAGTCTAGGACAGGTGGAAGAAGGGAATTTGCGAGCATAGTTTTGGTCACTATAGGTAGGAATTTACTTAGTCTTTCTTTTTAAGGTGTTGAACGTAAAGAAGAGCCTCTTGCTAACCTCTGAGGTTTATAGAATCCATGTCAGTTTGCTATCCATCCATACACCTAGATTTTTGACCCGATCACTATAATAACAACACCATTAAATTTAAGTTGCGGCAGGACTTCGCTGTCTCCCATGCGGGTAGTGAAGGCCAGGGGGCTAACCCGCAGACGCTCCGTGGAGAGCGTCCGTGAGCCGAGGCCGCCGTGATAGCGGCCGCCGCGCCGGGACTGTGGAGCGTTAAGAAGCATATAGTTCCGGCAATACGCGGTAGGCGTTTGACACCGTGTGGTTTTTAGTGGGTCCAAGTCCCACATAACCACCCAGCTTCCCGTTCATTGGCTGAGTGGTAGGCGAAGGCCTTTTCCACACGAATAAAAAAAAAAAGATATTTTACCGAGATCCTGATTGACGTTAGGAGGAGGACGGTAGGAGTTGATAAGACCATGACAAGGAATCGAGAACTTTGGAAAGGAAAAGACATATTGGGTTTTCCCGAGAAAATGGGATATGGTAAAAATTTTGATAGTTATGCTATGGCTAGCAGTAGCATTGCATGGAAATTGACAGCCATTAGTTTCAATGAATTAATCCGTACTTTTAATGACATATTAATCTGTAAGTCATTGTTATACAACATGCAGATGTCCTAGCGATATCGTCTGATAATTTGATTGCAATAATATTATGGTTATAGCTTTTTAAGACTGCTAAATTGTTCAGTTTGGGAGTCAGGAAGAATTCGCCAACTGTAGTGAAGGTTTCAAATGAATACTAATTTATATTTAAATACCATACATTAAGTTCCCCATCTAGTAGAACAAAAATACACGAATAATTGAAGCATTTGTTAAAAAAACTTCATTTCGTATTCTGGTTGTAACAAACGTGAAAACAAGTGTTTTAAAAAATATTAAATTCCGTGTGAATTGTAAAAAGACAAAGAAGCTTACAGACATACGGATTGACCGATAGTGCATGTTACATATTTAATATAGTCGTATCAAACAGAATATAAAATGAATGTACGGGTAATGGACGGATTTGTGACTGAAACACCCCTTTTATCTGAAAAACACAAACATACTTTTAAAATTTAAAATAAGTACATTAGGCTTTGGTGTAATGGTTAACATGCCTGACGAGAAAAGGGACCAGGTGGTCCCGGGTTCGATGTTCGTTCAGGTAAAGGTTGAGGTGTCAGGGGAAGTTGATCTTTTTCTGATTGGCCTAGGTCTTGTATCTTATATTTTAAAATATGAGGTATGATACGTTGAGTTAGTATCCCGTTAAACAAGTCTAGAACCTACTTTTGAGCTAACTGTGTGATTTGCCCATATATATTTTATTTATCTGGCACCCGATTGGAAATTCCGTTGTTGACAATGAACTTTTTCTGCAAAATTCTCCGGCAGGATAATTTTTGAAAGAGATCATATTGTAATGATTTCTTATGTTTTCGCGATTGTTATTTTAATACGGTTTTTATCGCGTTTATTACCTATTTATTTACACCTGACGTTTCAAACACTTTACAGCGTTCATGGTAGCAGGCAGACGAAAAACCGTATTAAAATAGTTTAATTTAATGAGATCATATTGTACCTTTTCTAAAAATGTAGATAGATCAATTTTATGCATTGATTATTTTTGGATTCGGTTTAGTAGTTCCAATGATTACCCCATACAAACCAACCAACTTTCTTCAAAGGATTTTTTTCATAATTTATTAGTATAGATAGATAATAGCTAAATAATGCTAGAAGAAATCTTCAGATGAAGTTATAACGGATAGTTACAATATAAAGCCGCAGGCCAAAGTCAGTAGCGAAATAAATGTTATTTCAAAGGAAAAACAGAAGTAGTTCTTTATCAGGCAAACGTCAAGTTTTATTCTCAACGCAATATTTCACTTCTTTGTATTCCCACGAACGAAATCTTGAAACAAAATCCCCTTTCAATAAAATACCTTTCTTTCAAAGGAATATGAAACTAAACGAAATAGATTTAGACTGAAATTTCAATGAATTTTTTTCGAGGAAAGAGTTACAGGTACTGATATGGGGGCTTATGACCATTATGTCAACGTGGTGTTGTTTTTCATAAACACAATAAAGGGAACAATATATATTACAAAACAAATGAATTTTCATTTGTTTGAGCTATGGAATTTAGTTCATCATCATTTGCGCTTTTAGGGATTCAAACCAAGTCACATGGACCAGGGGTTGTTGTCATGTTCTCTTCATAGGTAACTATCCTTATTAGCCTCCGTTTCCATCCAAAAATAGCCTATTTTTGACTCCAGTTCTTCAACTAAATCTATACGAAAATTCATCGAAATATCTAAAGCGGTTTAGCCATGAAAAAATAACAAACATACATATCTATCTATATCTAAAATTCTGCTTATATACAATACAATACTCTTTATTGTACAGTAAGGAAACATAGTCAAATACAAGTAACCATATGAAAAAATCTTGAGCAAAAGGCGGCCTTATCGCAATAGCAATTTCTTACAGGCAACCTTTCGAAAAATTAATTAAGGATGAGACTCAACTATCCTATTCCAACATGCAATTTAGCAATGTTCATCCAAACTGGAAACAACTGAACAATGCTTCCCATAGAAATCGAACTCACGACCTCCTGGTCTTCAGACGCTAAACCACTGTACCATAGAGGTAGTTAATTGTTCATGTCAATGCACAATTCCGTATAAAACCTAAAGATATTTCCAAATGAAAGTCAAGCCCACAGCGCGCCGTCAATTTTCAAGTTCACTGGACTGAATAATGTTATTTATCAACTGAAATGACAGTATCGGATAAATATATATTTACGAAGCAGGCGTTATATACTGCTGATTCTATAGAGGCTTAGGTTATGAGAGTCTGGTACTGCCGGCGGCCTTATTTGATTGGTCGCCATTTCTATCCGTGCTTCGGAAGGCACTTTAATTTTTGATATTTATTCCAAGCTATGTAATGATGGGTTTTTATGTATTTTACAGAACTTTAATAAATATGAAATGCTATGTAAAAATAATTTTAGCAAATTGGACAACCTGTACTGTGATATAATTGATGTATTACAGTCCTCTGCTAGGAAATGCTTTAATAAACCTCGAGTACAGAGTAATAAGGTGGTGGGGTGGAATTTCCACGTGAGGCACCTATATGAAGCTAGGGAGTCTTTTAGGGAGTGGGTGTCATATGATAGGCCATGCTCGGGTTATTACTATGAAACCATGTCTTCGGCTCGTAAAGATTTCAAAAATGCTCTTAGATAAGTCCAAAATAATCAAGAAAAAATAAAAATGGTCATGTTAGCTCGTCATCACATTGTAGATAAAGATTTTAAACGGTTTTGGAAAGAAGTAAACTAACAGTTGAAGGAAGTAGTAACAAAAAGTGTATCGCTAATTTGTTTAGTTAACATTTTAATTTAAAAAATTATAACGTGGAAACGGATATTAATACGAAGATGAAAGATGAAGAATGAAACTCGTGACGGGGAGACTTGCTACGTAACTTCAGAGAAGTTAGTTCATATACAGATATGAAGAGGGGCAAGTCTCCCGGCCATGACGGAATAAGTATTGAGCATTTGTTGTATGCGGGCCAACATGCCTGTGACTGTGTGCCTATTACGTTTTTAAATACCTTGGATGGTAGTTGTTAGATGCTTTTAGGTAGCCTGAGCCTTCAAGTCACTGATCCGAATCAAATTTCTATTGGTCTGATTTTCCTGTAAAAAAGGGTTACCGAGGTCAGGTGGCAGTCGCTTCATTATGGAAGTCAATACCGCCAAATTTAAGAACGTTTATAAAACCTTACTTTGGGCTCTGGAGCGCTATTTTTAATTGTGCGATTCATAATGTCGAATAAAATCGTTCGAATCACCGATAATGTCCCATGAAAGTAATTCGATATCAAGCAAAAAAGAATAGTACACAAGGAGTCACCAAGAAAGTTAGCTCGTTTCAATGTACGGGGGTTGTATAACTGTATAGCATAATCTGTCATCATCATCCCAGCGTGTATTCCTAGTTGCGTCGTCAGCTTACGCTTCGGAGCCTAGGGTACGCTGTAGTAATGCTCCTAGATTTGGCAGTACTGGTTATTACAATGAAGCGACTGCCGTCTGATCTCCGTAACCCTATTTTACAGAGAAACCAGACCAACAGGAACATGACCCGAGGTGTGTTAGTGGCCAACACTGTCAGAATTTTTCAGGCTGCCCCAAGGCGTCTGACACAGCCTAACGACTGCTACCTATCGTCGACAACTGGGACCAACGGCTTAACGTGCCTCCCGAAGCACGGAGAAACTCAAGATAGAAAATGCCACTAAATGGCGACCAATTCAATAGTGGTCGCGTCACGTCGTTGTTTGACAAGCGCATTCGCGCGCGCGCTCGACTAAAGAGCTCCTCAATACATAATCTGTAATCTGTGGTAAACCTTTACAGGTGTAAATTGGCAATGCGCTCAAATTTACACAATTTTGTCCTTACGGAATCATCTCAAAATATCCTATGTATAGTAAGGAGAAACAGACGAGGTTTACACATAAGAAAAATGTTTTTCTAGGCTGATGAAACGAAAACAAACATTTTTGAAGGAAATAAAAATTTCAACAAAATAAGAAGTTTAATTAAAAAGTAATCTCGGAATAAGTGTGAAGTGTCCGTCTAGCCGGGGGCTACGCAGCCAAATTAAAAAGTTGCAATGACAACCTCGATAGCAGAAATTTTATTACTTTTTAATTTATCTGCGTAACGTCATCTTGGATCATCTGGGTTTTAATTAACAATGTTGGTTGGATACATTTTTACGCAGGATAAAAAAAGAGGTTTGTTAAATTGTCTACGTTAGAGTTACAATAATCGCTTTTGACTACCTAATTCATTCCTTCATTTTGAGTGGGTTATATGGTTTACCGACCCTGTACCTTGGTGTCAGTACCGCCTCTCGGCCTTTGACATGGTTCCTTTGTCGACCATCGATGGCAGCCAGGACTAGGGCATCGTGAACCGGTCATTATTTTCAAGAACCGGGTTATCGGTTCCGAACACTATCAAGAACCGGTTACCCGGTTTTTTCGGTTCTTCCAATGTTTTAATAAAAATGCTTAAAAAATAACGAACGTAGTAAAAGTAGTAAAATGTTTGGAAGGGATCATAAAATCAAACATTTTGTTGCAAATCAAACACTTACAATTGTTATACTTAAAAAATATTCAGGTCTTTGCAATAACATTTAGCTTATAGAAAGGAATGTACGAAATACTCAGTAATTCAGCCTTTTGGTATCAATCATCAGTTTTATATAATGTTTGTATGTAAAACAAAATGGTGCCGCGCTGCCGGTCAGGTGCAGAGCGAATCTTCCCCTCCCAACTCTGTGTTTTATGTATAATACAACTCACGACCGTGTCACGGTCTGGACCATGGAGTAATTACAAAGAGGAGATGCCGTTTGAAATGGCGCAGTAATATGATCATTGGCGCCTCGCCGACACAAAAGTGGGCGGAGCTTGTCATTGCTCGTGCTCCATGGTTGGAGCGACGGCCGAAACCAATCATCCCGCACGTCTGCCTTCCGCCCCGTGTAGCCTCACAAACGCTTTCTTACAAAACGCTTATTACGGCATCTCCTCTTTGTAATTACTCCATGGTCTGGACGCGTCATTTACCTATTACCAACAGACAGATACAACGAATTTACCTAGGGTCTAAAAATATAATGCTTTATCTTTTTATTATTATTAATTTTTTTAAAATCTAATAAAAAACGTATGAACCGAAAAAAACTGGTTTCGATATTTTAGAACCGGTTCTTTTTGTGACGCCCAGAACCGGGAAATCCCCGTTTTTTCGAAACCGGGAAAAACCGGTTTCGATGCCTTAGCCAGGACCAACGGATTTACGTGCCTTCAATAGCACGGAATCATCTTTACCAGACAATAAGGTGCCAAGCGGTCCTCGATCTCAGAAAATATAGCAGAGGATGCAACCGAGAAATCGCTAGAATGAACAGAATCAGGTGTCAAGCCTGCAATATCCTAACCAAACAGGAAAGAACTGAAAGTTAGCTTCCCGTGGAAATCGAACCCACGACCTCCGGGCTTCTAAACCATAAAGGCATAAATAAAATCATATTATTAGAGATTGCTATTGCGATAAGAGGCCGCCTTTGCACATCATTATGTCTACATGTATGTGTCTCAAAATTGTATTTTCCTAGAGCAATAAAATGTTTATTATTATTATTCACTTCATTTATTTTATAATCTTAAATATAGATATATTTTACAATATTAAATACATAAAAAATACTATAAAAAACATCTATATTATTATTATTTTAGAAAAATTCTGAAATTTTTCATTCACATTCACAAAGCCTTTTGAATAAAACAACGCCAAGTACGAAACTGCTCTAAGTGTAGGTAATTGGCTCATTTTTAAAACCAGCAGTTAAAATTTAAGAGCACTTACTAGTTTGAATTTTTCAACACCTACTTAAGATACCGTGAACACCTGCCGTAAATACGGGTGGATCAACGTAGATTTTAAATTTACTGGAAGTGGTTTTAAATTTCGAAGTCTATGAGGAACTAAGCCCATATAATTTATGGCATTGTTTAAGTTATTTCAATCGAAATTACTAAAACAACACTTTTCCGCAGTGCTCAACTGTAAATGCATCACTGCACACCCTAATGTTCCCCACAGCTCAATCAAACTACTCAGCTATGTGGAATTGGGAAGAATAAATTCTAAATAAAATAAAATTATATATCTTAGCCTTGTCCTGCCCTGCTAGTCTTTTGGGCAGCAATGTATTAAGATTTTAGTGCACAAATACTTTATTCCATATTCAGCAGTTTTGCTTTTTATTATAATATCATAGCTACATGAATTGCCTTGTTTTTGTTTTGTAAATTTTTAATGTGATTAAGATTAGTTAAGTCATTGTGAGTTTTCCCCTTATACTTAATATTTTTTGTGGTATACTCGAAAGAACGAAAGAAAGAAAGAAAAATTGTTTATTTGGTTTTTATTTGTTCGAATAAAATAAAATTAACACATTTGACATGCACCAAAACGGTCTTCGCTCAGCATGTGACGTGGATCGTGGTACGAGCCACGACGCTGGCCTTTCGCGAATGCCGAAAAATTTATAAATTAAAATTATTATATTAAGATTAAAATTATATTTATATTAAGATTATAAATTATATATTAAATTGTTAAAATTTTTACTATATTTTAGTTCCGTGTTTATTGTAACTGTTAAATGTTATTTACTGTAAAGTGTGTGCAATAAAGAGTTAATAAATAAATAAATTATCTCAACCCTAATTGTCTGATAACAATGATAATTCCGTCCTTCAAAAGACACGTTAAACCGTTGGTCCTGGCTGCCACTTGGTGGTCGTTAAAGAGGACAAGTCAGAGGCGCAAAGGCGGTTACGAAAAACGCTAACACCAGAGAGTACAGGGTCAATTATCTACGTATGCAACCTACTCGATATGCCATAATCTCGATCTAAGAATAAATTTCCAAATATATTCAGCCAAGGAAGTTACAAAAATAATGATACCACTCAGATAATTGGTGATTAGGCAAAACCTGAGAGAATTCAGCAATCGATGGCAATAAAAGTCGAGAGTAGCATATCCAGACTCTTTGTATCGATGTGGACAGGTCAGGCAATCAGCTAAAGTGCTGTGTAGGGTTGCCACGGTTTCGGTATCACTACAAATTCGATATTACTATTCGATTCTCGGTTTTCGTAATCGATTAAGTTGTAGAATTCGATTTTGGGAATGAATTTCGTGTAGGTTAGTATATTTTTGTGAATTGTTGTTTTCTTATATGACATTCATACTAATATTATAAATGCGGAAGTCTGTCTGTCTGTCTGTCTGTTAGCTTTCACGGCCAAACCGCTGAACGGATTTTGATGAAATTTGGTATGAATATAGTTGAAGACCCGGGGTCAAACATAGGATACTTTTTGACGCAAGCCTGAGCTGCGGGAAACAGCTAGTTACTAATAAATCGCTAGTTTTACGTAGTGGTAAATACAGATTAATTATTTTCACATCATTAGTTGCCTTTATAACGCTCACGAGAAGAAATTGGTTAATTACGATTCTATGAATTGAATCATAAATAAAACCTCCCACAGGAATCACACTTTGTTAAGTTGTTTCTAGTTTGGTTAGGACATTTTTGAATCACCTGATAATGATGATTCCGTGCTTCTGAAGGCACGTCAAGCCGTTGGTCCCGCCTGGCATCTAGTGGACGTCAAAAGTCGAGAGGCGGTACCGAACAACTCTGACACCAGGGTGTACATGGTCGATTGACAATGTAACCTACACGAAATGATGAGCGCGCTCTCCCGAGATTCGGCTCGTATAACCGCAAGGCGGTAGAGCCATAGAGCGTCTATAATACAAATTTTCTGAATAATATACGAGTAGTTTCTCAAATAATCCTATACAATTGTAAATCTTAGACACTACACTACGAGCGAACTTACCCGTCCGTGACAAATGTATGACGTAGTCGGTACATAAGAAATGTGACAGGACTATGATGTGAACTAGAGTATGCATTGGGAAAAATGTGCTACTCGTTCCACTTTTTACTCCACAACAAGGACACCGAAAAGGAGAGTTATATATATAAAATATTTTCTCCTTCTTGGTTTTCTTCTTCCACGCCTTCTTTTGCTTTCAATAATGTTTAAACCGCCTTCGTGGTCCAGTGGCCGTTTGCCTTATACCCGGAGGTAGTGGGATCGATACCCACTGGAGTTTAGTTGTTCACAGTTGACAAATGGTTCTTTCTCGTGACGAAGGAACCATTTGTCGAAAGCCACTGTGGACCGGTGCGCCATCGTAGTAAGTATCGTACACGACGCGACGTATATATATATATATATATATATATACGCATGTCGTATCCATACTACGAGTAATATCCATATTAGTGTTATGAATGCGAAAGTTTTTCTGTCTGTTAATTTCACGGCTAAACCGCTGAACCAATTTTGATGAAATATGATATGAATGTTGTTGAGGACCTGAGTCCAAACATACTTGTTTTTAAAAATCAATCCTTAAGAGGTTGTAATGGGGAGTGAAAGTTCGTATGAAAGATACATAAATATAGTGGGAAACAGTTAGGCTGCGTTTCCACCAGAGATTTGCGAAGATGAGTAGCGAGGGATGTCTTTTTGAAGAATCTATAGAATCGCTTCATTTTCCTAGTATCGCTTAGCACAGCTCTGGTGGAAACGGCTTGGCGAAGCGAGGATTTTTTACGTACAAAACAAACGAGAGAGTACGCGAGAAATGTGTTACAAGGGATGTGTTGCGCGGAATGCGTTGCGAGGTTCCACTCCCACTACACCGCACCCCCCGCCCCGACACGTTACACAGTTTTGCAACACATCCTCGCACATTAATGCGCATTTTCACAGCTCCGCTACACATCCTCGTACGACACATTTACCTCGCTCTGCTTTGGTGGAAACACCCACACATTTTCAAAGCACAGCTACACATCCTCGGACGACACAATTCCCTCGCATATCTCTGGTGGTCCTTAGTCGAGGAATATAGTAACTCGCTAATGACAGAGAAGAATGGAAGGAACTCTACAAAGTAAGTACTTAAGGTTTTGCTGAGCTTTTTTGCACAGCGAATAAGCCTAGCGATACAAAGAGGAAACGCAGCCAGTATTCTAGGAACGTTGCCTCCCTGTGGCGCGTTGGATGACTATTTTTATTAGTGATATTTATGTATTTGTTTCATTTTTTTTTTTTAATAAAGTTTATTATAAGGCAAAGTATAATTTAAAAAACATTGATAGGTTTGTTTTTAATCAATATTACTAATTTAAGAGATAAATGTTATAAAAATAGAAAAATAATACTTACATGTTTTCTTGGTAAAACCGCTCGTGAAGATTGTCATCTGAAAAGAAGAAAAAAATCGATAATAATTACTACATCATAGTAAGAAAACTGATGAACCAATTTAATTAAAAAAACAAAGAATTAGGCTTTTATATTTATAAGTAACCGAGCTAATATGGACAATGAAAGTTAGACGATAGTCACTTCATTTTATTAATCAGTATCGCCAATCTAGGATCATGATGAACGCGTACGATGGGCTCCAAAGCGTAAGCTGATAATGGCAAATGAGAATCCGATGAGTATTTGATTCCTTTTTTCTGTCTTCTTCATCCTAACGTTTTATGGTTAAAGAACTTTATTCTCATTAAGACACAAATGCCACTTACATAAGAAATAATACGTAGACAAATAACGTCCGAAACACTTAAGAAAAAACGAGTCGTTTTGCACTCATATTACCCAAATAAACCGCTCCGTAAATAACAATACAACCATAGATTAACAATTGGTCTCCGCTGCGCTACGACTAGATACCGTCGGCATACTACATAAATTCGCAACTAAAACCATGCCGAAACCGGCATGGTTGCGGCATACCCGCGTCAGTCATGCCGCGACCGATGAGTGAGTTGGGTGTCTAGATAAATATAAAATTAATGTAAAAGTAGACGCAAAATGTGCAGTTTGCGTAGTCAAACTGTGTAAGAATAATACTAAAAGAAATAAGGAAGATACTGGTATTACATACCATCAATAAGTATTGTATTATTTCGAAATATGGACATAAATTACTCACGAAAATAATATAACCCTAAAATATGGCGCGAAGTACCGCTCGGTGCTCAATGTTGCCGTGTATTAAATAATCCCAAATTCCCCGAGGTTTCGATTTTTATTATTTAGATATTTTGTTTTTTAACTCCCGACTCCAAAAGAGAGATGTTGTAATTTTGACTTTTTCTGACAATTTTGTCTGTCTTTAACATCTTATTTCTTTAATGCTGATCTGGGGAAAAGTAAATACGTGGAATGTACTACTGCTTCTCTTCCCGCGCAGACCATATAAGCCGGCCGAGGAAGTGGGCGAAAATCGAAGAACCATACCTATCAGTAGGCGATGCGACTAGCAACCTATCACTATTTTGATTCCATTTCCACTTTACGCCGACCAACATTCTAAATATGGCCTTTAGGTAGTTGGTACCCCGTAGGGTATCGTTGCCGGATAATTGATCAATCGAATTTGGTTTTTTTTAAAAATAATCTATGATATCGAAAGTATTGATATAATAAATTTAATCGAATTTTGACAGTTAATCGATTATTAACTGCAATATAAAACAATTAGTCGATTATTGAAATGGGTTGATATAAATTATATCGATTTAATCAACAAAGGTAATCGTTTATATCAATGGGTATTAATCGATTATGTATCTGTAGTATTGATATAATCTAATCTGTAGTATTGATTTTTGAGAATTTATGAAAAATAATCGATTAATGGATTAACAACAATACGAAGCATTTCAGGCACCGATACTATACAGATATACCGGAACTCGGCGGCGGGATGTACAGCGGGCATAACACAAATCATCGTCATTCAACTCATACAGAAAAAAATTACAGAAATATATTATCAATAGTATCAATATCAATACTATCGATATATGATCACTATCGATACCTTAGATTATATTTTCAACTATCAAAGAATCGATTATTATTCGATGTGTAATGTATTTTCCGGCAACACTACTGTATGGAAAAAGGCCATGATAATATCTACTCGTATGTACAAGATGTTTACCGCAGCTCCGCCTGCGTCAAAAGATAGCCTATATTTGACTCCGGGTCTTGAACTATATCCGTACTAAATTTCATGAAAATCAATTCAGCGGTTTAGTTGTGAAAGAGTAACAAACATCCATTAATACTTACAAACTTTCGCGTTTATAATATTAATAGGATGTGTATGTCTATTTATTTATCTGTATTTAAACCCGGGTTACAACTAAAAAGAGGTCAGTAATCAATTAGCTCCAAGCTAAATAGAAAATTAAAGTAACGTTTAACATACTGTACTGTGTAATAATAAATCAAAAGAAAGTTTTTCTGTAATTTTAGAATTCTATATTAGAATTATAAAATAAAGTAGACAAAAACTAACCATTTCCCCACCTTATCTCCGAAACTATCGATTCCAGAATTTCGATTCATAAATTACAGGAAAACCTATGAGATAATTTTAAATTTGTTTAGGAGGTCCAAATGGAGAAAAATAAAAAATAGTACAGAACCCTCTACAAGCGAGCCGACCCACACTTAGCCAGTTTTATTTTAATTTCATTTTAAAGGTTTTTCTGAGCTACTTTTTATAATACGTAACAAGACCGCAGCAATTAATAATTTTCCCATTGGTCGGGCACCAGTCAAGTAGCTGGCAACACCATAATCGACGCTAGTGTGCGTCTTTGCACATTGTTTTACACACACTTTCCTATTAGGTGGCCGCATTCTGGAAACTGATTTTTCGTCACAGCGCGGTATCTAGTCGAGCGCGCGAGACCAAATTATTAATCTATGAATACAACCTTATACTCCACAAAATTACCCATTAACAAACAACCAATTATGTATTACTTTAGAATGTGATCACGAAGTTTAGTTTTAAAGACTCCAATAGATTTTATATTTTTTATATCTGACGGTAGCTTATTATAAATCTGTGCTCCCTCAAACGTGAACATTCGCTTACCGTAGTTGGTTCTGACTTTAGGCAGAATGAGATAACTGGCTCGTCGTGTTGACCGCTTAACTACATGTTTTATTTGTGTGAGTGTTATCGAGGTGTGAATGGCTTTGTTCAATACTTTCCTAACCAGTATGCAAGTGTGGTATCTATACAATTGTTGCACAGTCATTTGGTTTGTTTTCTTGTTTGCATCTTCACTTGTGTCCACTGATTAAAAATAAAAGCAAACATTTTTATTATTATTTTACGGCTTCGGTGTTAAGTCTAAGGACTAATATTCAACCACTTAATTTTGAGAATTTGTAGTGTTGTGCGCATACAATACAATACAATACAAAAACTCTTAATTGCACAACAAGGATACATTGTTAAATACAAGCAATTACAAGAAAAATAACCTTGCACAAAAGCATACCATACCATTGCGCATACCATGATGTCAACCGAGAACCTGACGGAAGATTCTTATATAAATGATGATAAACTGACCTAGTACGCCTTGGTGTCAGAATTTTTTGAAACTGAAGATTGCAGCCAATACATATATTATAACTAGCTGTTACCCGCGGCTTCGCTCACGTGATCAAGGAGAAGTGTCAAGGAAAACAATGCTAACTAAATTACACATTACTGAATCCAAAGATCTGCTTACCGACATCAACATAAATCGCAACACAAAACATACTCTAATGCTAACATGTCGTCTTAATCATAAAACTTAGAAAAGAAACGAAGAAGATAAGCCATAGATCATTAAAACTGAAAACTGAAATAAGTCGGATAGAATGAAAAATGAGATCAATGGCTGATTGAAGCGTAGCAATAATCAGTCCTGTCAAATAAAGGATATTGATAGTACCAACCCCTTAGAAACACAGCCAAAATCCTCGCTGCTAAAATCGTGGAACGAACAATTTGCTCCTTCTCTTGACTTCTTGTCGCCATCTGAAAAACTACCCCCGGGGATAACTTGGCGCGATGGGGATAATATAGAGCCAACAGAGGTTCAATGCCATCGTCTCCAAACTGTTCAGCACCTTCTGACGTGCCCTGCTTGCCCTGTGAGCTGTACAAATGGGGACCTTATGTCGGCCATGGAAAGCGCTGCGGAGGTGGCGCGTTTTTGGAGTACCAAATTTAGAATTTTTGGAGCCTGTCGACACGAAAAAAGATGGATAATTATTGAAAAAGCGTACCTGAGCGGTAAAGCGCAAGCCGAAGACGCGTCTGGCAAACACGATATTAAAAGAAAATTCTTTAAAAGAAGAAATTTGAAATCCATACTCTTTATTATTAAAAATTACTACATTAGATTTCAAATAGGGAAAGCCTATGGTCCAGTGGTTAACCCCGATTCCCATTAAAAAAAGCGTTTCCTAACTAAACAACTATCATTGTTTTCTATTGAATTAGGACATTAGAATTGAATCATGTCTGCAATAGTACTCACGTTTCACATATACGTTAAGCAGTTAATCCCGCCTGCCTGGTTGTCGTTAATAAAGAAACCAATATGCGGAATGGTACGTCCGCAAAACTTTGGAATATAATAATATTTACTTAAAACAAACTTATCCCTCGGGATCCGTATATTTTTCATCACTACTTCAAATGTGGTCAACATTTGAAGATTTGTTGAACCGGTGTATAAGGTAGCTTCATGTTAAATTTCAGGTCAATCGGTTTAGTTTTCCTCTGATACGTGCACAGACAGACAGACAAAAATTCCAAAAAAATGATTTATCATCTACTAGCTGTTTCCCGCAGCTCCGCCTGCGTTAAAAAGTAGCCTATGTTTGACCCCGGGTATTCAACTAAATTCTTACCAAATTTCAACAAAATCCGTTCAGCGGTTTGGCCGGTAAAACGTAACAGACAGAAAGACATACAGAATTTCGCATTTATAATATTAGTATGGACACAGGAGTGCATTAAGAATTTCCTAAAAATGTTCATTGTATAATTTAGCTCGGCTTCGGTTTTATTATATGTATATGTGTTGTATTATTATATGTAATGATGTATGTATATCGACTAAATATTGAGTTAAGACCTTTTTTGGTAGAAGTACCGAATGTTTTTATTTATCTTATTTTTGGATTTATATACCTATTACGTTTTTTCAAATAAATTACTTTTTATTTTATATATATTACGTGCCCCAATCTTGTCAATTGAAATTTACGAAGAAAAGTTCATAAAGTCCTTGTTACCATTAAAAAAGGGAGCTTGTCCCGTTTTATTTAGAAAATCAAAGAGGAATATTGAAATTTCCGGGAACGCCGTGACTGACAGGACGTTTTGTAATTAAAACTGGTTCCGGAGATTTTAGGGTGCGTTTACTTTTATAGATATTAATTAGATACTAAAAAAAATAAAATGAATATGCCTTGGACGGTGGCGAATCTTTGATCATCACATGTATACTCGTAGTTTTATACGCAGTTTTTTAAACGCAGCGTTGGACATCCACCGACCAGATGGTCAGGTGGCCTGAAAAAGGTCGCAGGGAAACGCTGGATGCAGACTGCTGCCAACCGATCATTTTGGAAATCATTGGGAGAGGCCTATGTCCAGCAGTGGACTGACTGCGGCTGAAATGATGATGATGATGATGATGTATAGTTTGAAAGAGTCGACTCGCTAAGAAGAAAAATTACTAGCTGTGCCCGCAACTTCGTTCGCTTTTTGTCCATATTCTAGAAATTCCCTTCATTTAACTGCCTCTTGACCCAGAGTTGGCAGGTTCGATTCCCACGGGAAGCATACTTTGGTTAGTTGTGTTTTCAGTTTGATTAGCACATTATTGTCTGTTAAAAAAGATGTTTCCGTGGTTTGGAAGGCACGTTAACCCCTTGGTCTCGACAGACATTTAGCGTCCGTTAAAGAACATCATGATCTTATTGGTCTGGTTTACCTATTAAAAGAGTTACGGATGTTACCTAGGACCATGATTAAGGCATACCCTGGACTCCGAAGCGTAAACTGACGACGTAACAACGCAACAAGGGAATACACGATAGGATGAAGACCTTGAGCATGAGCGTTTTTGTATTTCATATTTTTTTTGTTTTATTTTTCATACCAGTCTTTTACCCATTTTGCATTAATAGTGGAAGTTTGTGGTAGATAATTATCATTAAAGCCGCAGTCAATCCACTGCTGGACACTGAACATAGGCATCTCTCTGATTGATTCTGAATGATTTTCAAAATGACCGGTTGGAAGCGGCCTGCTATACCTATATGTATTTATTTATTATACAAATACTGACAGCACTTACAGTTTCCCAATGCGTGTTGTGAGTTTGGACAGGGCAAATTACACAGGTTTATGAGACACATACATTATACATGAATGAACAAAGGATTTCAGCTTATCATAAAAAATATCTACGTTTGGCAAATGAGCAATCAAAGCGTCAAAGAGTACCATGGCCTGCTATGCTTGAATATGGTAGATATGTCCTTTCATAATTATTTTTAAATATTAAAGTCATGAAGCAAATTTTTCGTTTCCCCAAACAAATTGAGCCTTTGTTTCAGAATATAAAGTTACAGTAAATCTTAGTCGTTACCGCGTCATTACTCCCAAACAAATGGAGCGGTTTTACTGAGCAATGGGGCAGGTGATGCCCGGATCACATTAGGGTTACTGGATTACTAACGACGGTAATGGACTACTAACTAGGATTTATCAAGCTTAAAATAAATGAAATAGAATAAACAGTACTTTATAAAAAAATATCCTTAAGTGTTGCTGGGCAAAACAAAACATTTCAGATTTTCATCCATAAAGCTTTCCACGTATTTCGGTCAAGTGCAGTTGAAATAAACACAGTAAAAGAAAAAGTATTTAAAATTTCTTGTTAATAATATAGAATTATATTAACAGCGTGAACTTTTAATTAAATTAAATTATAGATAAAAATAAGTTTGTTTAAAGAAATAATGACCCGACAGGAGTACGAAATCAAATTTGGGATTTCATAAACAAGTATGAACTTTTAAGTTTTATGAATTAGTCTTCTTTAAACACATTTTACCTCAGTCGGTAGAAAAAAAATAATTGAAGATGCCATGGACAACCAGAGAAAAAGTTTAATACTAATTTATTTTGATTTTTAAAAACCAACCGATATTTCTCATGGAACCTTTATCAGGGGAAAATCTAGAAATGGTATTTGTTAATTCGACAATTTTTTTTGCCGGGTTTCGCTATTTGAACTTTCGAAAAAATGGTTTGAACAATGATATTGGAAATCGGTATTTTTGTAGCCCAAAATTTACGGTCTTAAACCTCATAAAAATAGAAGTTTTTGGGATACTAAATATCCAGGTAGTTAGGTTAACACCAATGTTTTTAGGTTAAACCAATAGAGCGGAACTGATTTAAATCTTATGGTTGCATGTATGGTATGTAACCCCTTGTTTAAACTTTCGAAGGCCGATGAAATTAAAGAAGGAAATAAGAAAAATTACCAGTTTTTATTCGTTTCAGTTACATCCAGTATACTTTTATTTGTGGCTAACTGTACATTTCCAAATTGCGTCCTACGGTATTTGACGAGGGTATATTTTAAATGACCTTCGGTATACTACAAAATGTTTGTGGCACCCTTTACAGCGGTTGACACATGAAAGAAATATGGACTTCGCTGTAACTGAATATTTATTCGTAACTAAATACTTTTTAAACTAAGCTATATTGTCGCACTGCTGGACAAAGTTCTCCCCCATCTCATCCCAAACTTCTCTCTGCTCCGCCACCTCTGAGCGTAGCCTTGAATCTTCCCATTCGTGTCTACGTACAAACACATTAAAAGTAATACATTTTTGAGTCATTTTGTTAATAGAGTAATTATTACATCCACATAAAGCTCTCTGCTTGACCCAAAGGTTGACTGTTAGATAATGCTTTTAGCATGAAGTCCACCTATTGTGCTTTACAATTGTATTTGTACAATAAAGTTTAAATAAATAAATAAATAATAATGTGAATAAAGGTAACCGCTCCTATTAAGGATATAGTTAAAATCAACTCCTATTACGGACCTGTGTTTATTTTATTTTATTATGATTACATAGTCAACCAACCCTTTACTCTCTGGTATCAAGTTTTGAGAGAGGGTGAAAATCAAGTTCAAATGTAGAGCGAACAAATTGTCATGTTTTTGCTACTTCTTCTTTGTCGTGTCGATACCTCTCAAATTTCGTGAGCATACTTCCTTCCCCTCCCCCTATAAAGTAACTTTTACTCATGTAGCAGAGTATTTTGGGTACTTCAACGTATACCACTTCCATTATTCTATGTATCCATATATCTAGTGGGTTACATGGTCCTTGTTAGTCGATCCAACGGCCACCAAATAGCAGCGGTTAACTTGCTTTCTTAAGCACAAAATCATCATCACTATTAGACAATCAGGCGATTAAAGTCTACAATGACATAACTAAATTGTAAACAACAAAATAAAGTATGCTTTCAATATATATAACAAAGTTCCACCTCCATTCTTATGATGGAACGCTATAGCTAAAAATGAACAAATCAAACTAAAAATCTAATTTCAGAATATCGTCCACAAGCACAAAGATCCTAAATAAATTTGGTAGGTCCTAAGCTGATGGTTATTTCACAAAAGAGTCTTATCGTCAGTTATCTAAACAGCAAGGTTTGAAACAAAAGGGGTCTTAAATTGAGTCTCTATGAAGAAAAACAGGGCTCGAGCGTTTGTTAGACCCTTGTGAAGTAACGGGTGTGGTACACTGTTGGACAAAATTAAATACACGTTCTCTATTACCAATTAATTCTATTTTATAATTCATGACATACAATATTAGCATATACTATATTTTACTGAAGATCTAAATTTTTATAATATTTCATGATATTTTTTTTTATCGGTAACCTGTCGGGGATGCGAACTTAAAGCCACTAAGATGATAGAGGGAGAGTTTTAGTCTCTTCCTCTATACTAATAAAGGTAATTTACGGAATGCGACTATGCCTAAGTCTATTTAGACCTCCTTTTTTTCTTACATTTTAAGTGTTTTTACTTACTTACTTACATGTCCTTCCATGACATTTTGAATAATTTTAATCCTAAATATTTCCTTCTCTTTTCAATTAATCTACCATATTTAAAACTTTTTCATTTGTTTAACGACACTACCTACCCATTGTGCATCAATAAAATAGAAAGTAAACGTGTCGTATCATCAAGGAATAAAGAACTAGCAAATGATAGACAAAAATGAAAAAAAAAATCTACTGACAAGAGTTCAAGCTCTATGCGTGACAATGAATGAACCGAATTATTTTTTCCAGTAATAAGCAAGAGATCCAACAAAGCAAAAAAATAACCATTTATAGCGTACTCTATGATGTGTATAATAAAGATTAAGAAATTAACAAGCACTTAATAAATTATTTTGCGTGCTTCCGCCACCAGTTAGTTCATGCAAACTATTGCCGGCCGGCACCCACCCACTACTATTAGTCCCAACATGCCCGCCACCACTAGCTTGCACATGCAACACGTGTTTCGCCTCTACGCGAGGCATCTTCAGGCACTAGACCAAGCTGTTAATAGTCCGACGTATAAACGACGAATGACACAAAACCATCGTATCCTTCCTATTATACTACTACCCCCACCACTAAGAGGTGGGATTATGAAACATGTTAAGTAATGGAGAATTATTTAAATCAGTTTGTTTATTAATTAAGGGAATTTTTAAATTTTTATATTTATTTATTTCTAACTGCTCCAAAATGTTAAGCTTTAACCCTTTCTCTTCAACATGTAATATTTCATATGTATGGTTAGGTGATAAATTATGATTATGTTCTAATAAATGTTCCGCAAAATGAGACCTCTCTGATTAAGAAATTGTTAACAACTACTTTTCAACTCTCAAAATCCAAAAAAGTTCTAAATTCGAGTGAATGTTTTTTTTGGCTGCCAGTGTACACCGTTAAGGTACAGTTGTAAAGTGACAATTTGCGCGAGTGCGATGTGTGGACGGGCGACGCCATAAGCGGGATTGCTTACCGAAACACGGAATTAGGGACCTTTTTTGGGATGTCCTTCGAATTTCGCTTATGTAATGTGATAGGTATTGTCGATTCTGTTTTTGTAATTTAAATTTATTACGTCAATTAAAGTTATCACTCAACAAACATTGTTGTATGTGTGTTAGATGTTCTACTTTACAATACAATACAATACAAATACTCTTTATTGCACCAAAATACAAATTTCATAAAACAATTTATGTACATAAAATTGAGGTATAAAGGCGGAGTACTTTATTAAATAACAAATAAATACCGACTGATCCCCCGTTTAGATTTTTTATATATGTATTTTTTTATATATCCAATTTATGTTTCCAAATTCAAGCCAACCTTCATCGAGCTGTTCAGCCTGCACAGCGTGCCAAACATACTTACCCTCGAAAATATAACCCTTCTTCTGGCGCAGTCGGATAATAAACAAAAAAAGCAAGCGATTCTCAATTTGAGTGAATGTTTTTTTTTTGCCTGCCAGTGTACACCGTATAGGTACCGTGGGTACATTAGTGAAGTAACAATTCGCGCAAGTGAATTTGAATTTTGTTTAGGTATTGTCAATTGTGTTTCTGAAATTTTCATTCATTACGTCTGTTTATTATCTAGCAAACATGAGAGTGGAAAGTAACACCAATGAAAAGGGAGGTATGGAAAAAGAGAGAGGAAGCTTTTGCCCACCAGTGTGACCTTAATAGAAAAAAAAAATGTAAATAGTTTGTATATTAAATTTCATCGCGAATGGTAAATAATGCTGTGTGGTAGTAGAGATACCATTTTACGGTTTCCCTTTTATGTTCTTGATTTTTAAAACACTTGTTTAGCAGAGCATTTCAGGAGACAAGCCATAGACCGAAGAGCCATAGGACTCCGAAGTTATTATTATTAGTTAAAAACTCTCACTTTACCCTGTTTTCCTGGCATCTTCATCTTCAAGACAAGACTTCCAGACTGTCTAAGGGCGAACGCCACCAGGCGGTAGCGTTTCAGTCAGAAAAGGTATTTACCCTTTATAATAGAAACTCTTTTTCTACCTTCCAAGTCTACTTTTCTTTTCCAGGTAAGCTGGGTTACCTTAGGAAACTTTAATGCATTTCATATCAAGAAAATCAGGCAAAAGCTCAACACCCACTTCTCCAACGAATTCCAAAAGATCCCCACACGTGGAAGAGATTGACAAAGGACGGCCACATCACGACGCTCACTTAATTTTTGAAATGTATGACGAATGAAAATGGCGCGATATCGAACAAGAATTATTCGACTCGCCGATTTTGCGCTAGGCACACTTCAAAAATTGGGTCCAAGCAGTGAGCAAACGACCCAAGGAGAAGGATATCGATAGAGTCGGACTTCTATAGAAAATAGTTATTGTCCTTTAAACATTTTGAACTTATTATATCTACATGTTTTCTAGAGGGCCAAGTCTCATAGAAAATAGCCATTATCCTTTCATCGTTTGTGACTTATCGCTCATTTCGAGGCCCGACATGGTGAGCAAATATCGTTAATTGCAGAATGTTTACAGTATCACTGCTAGCGACGTCTTCGTAATATTTGTACAATTTTCGCCTACATTTGTGTTTCCTTCAAGTTGATGGATTAAATAAAGTTACGTACTTGACGTGAGTTTTCTTAATTAAGTTCGTACGCTTCTCATTTATTGCAAATTATTAATGCCATTTATTATTTAAATTTTCGTATCTACTTGTTATAATAATGTATTTTTTTAGCACAAATAAATGACAAATTTGTCCCATAGGTTGTCACTTATAGCCATTGAGGAAGGAACGTCAAATTGCTTTATAGGATACGGTGATTCGCTATCCACAACAGTAATTTGTAAGTTTTGAGGTCTTCCATTATTTTCATAAATTTTGGGTATTTATTTTACAAATCTATGCTAATATTAAAAGTGCAAAAGTTTATCTGTCTGATACTCTTTCACGGCCAAAAAGGACGGATTTTAATATTTGGTCATCATCATTTCGTATAGTATACATTGTCTGTCGACCATGTGCACCCTGGTGTCAGAGTTGTTCGGAACGCCTCTCGGCCTCTGACGTGGTTCCTTTAATGACTACGAAATAGCAGTCGGGACTAATAGCTTAACGTGCCTTCCTAAGCACGAAATGATCTTTATTATCAGACAATCAGGTGATTCAAGCCTGTAAAGTCCTAACCAAACTGGAAACAACTAAACAAAGTATGCTTCCGGTGGGAATCGAACCCACCACCCCCGGGTCGAAGGCGAACGCCTTAACCACTGGACCACGGAGGCAGTTTATTTGGTACTAACTTTTTCCCGCAGGTCCGCCTGCGTCAAAAAATAACTGTTTTAAAGAACTTCCTGTACTGTGTTTTAGCAAATAAATGATTTGATTTGATTTGATTTGAGCGGTTTGGCCGTGAAAGCGTAACAGACAAACAGACAGAAAGACAGACAGATAGACTTTCGCATTTATAATATAAGTATAGATAGATGAATATAGTTAAAGTCTTGGGGATAAACATAGGCTATTTTTTGATGCTGGCGAAGCTTCGGGAAACGGTTAACACAAAACAAACAAAAAACGTACGTAATATTGCAATATTGCACTAGTGTATTTGTACAACAAGACCATTAATTTCAATGCCCGTTATAGATTCCGAAGACAGAAACCAAATAGGTATTTCGTTATTTATAGGACTGGCAGAACAAACCAACGGAAATAAGCAGGAAATTGAAAACGCTGCGATACCAGGCGACTGACAGAACTGACTCTCACCAATTTTTAATGTTAATGGCTTGCTTGCTGGTCTGTTTTTTTCTATAATTTTGTTGTTTGATTAACAATGGTAATTGAATCCAACATTTCGCAAATTCAACATTGTAGTCAAGAAGGATAATTTAACCTATGAAGCCGATATGGAGATGCGGTGTTCATGACCTACTTCTCAAAACTCCAACCCACTCTTCTGCGTCTTACTCCAAGTCGTTTGCGGTACGGGCTGTTCGCCTGTGGAATGCTTTGCCTGTTAATGTACGCATGGCTCAAACTATAACTAGTTTTAAGAGCCAGGTTAAGGAGCACTATCTGTCCCTTTTAGAATATATATTATATGTATTTCTTATTAGTCACTGCCCCTTGTTCCCAAATTATATCTGTGTCTGTGTTGATTTATCTATACAGTAGACTTTATTTTTAATTCTACTGGGCCCACCCTTACATCATGTTCTCTTACTGTACAAAGGTTGGCTGGAAGAGATTGCTTAGCAATAAGTCCGCCTTTGCTTCATATTGTTAACAATGTTATAATTTCAGTTTTGTGATTTCCCAGATGTGGGCAATAAAGTAATATTGCATTGTATTGTATTTTTTATTGACAGTAAGCAATTGTTAAGATTATTTGTGCAGATATGGTCTAAAATGGATCAGGCTGTCTCAGTATAGCCTCCTCATTCTATCCTTAAAAATACTCAAATTGTATAAATTATCTTATGGTAGCGTCAATTGCATTGTTTAATTTTGTTAAAAGTTATTTTTAAACAAGTTGGACAGAATTTTTCAGGTTTCTAAAAGGCATTTGATCCAGGCCATCGCCTTTGGCAATAGGAGCCAGAAACAATAATTTCTCATGCTTTTCAAGCAAGTAGCTCAAAATAAAAATACTATTAGTCGCCAGGACGGACGGTTAAAATTAAAATCTGAGTATGACAGCATGAATTAAAATGATAATTATCAATGACGACAATAATTGTAAATTTTATATAATGTTCAATAGTGATATACTGAACATCATCATCATCATCAACCTAGCGTCTTCCCGGTTGCAACCTCAGTTGTAAACTTCGGAGCCCAGGGTCCGCTTTCCTTCATTTACGTCTCCACTTCGCCCGGTCTTCTACATTCAATAGTGATATACTGATAAACTTGACTTCTTTGACATTCTCATGTCTATTGCATGTGACGAAATGTGCGAGCTTTTATAATTTTGTAACATCAATTTCCTATTACAGCGTATCTACAAGTGATACAATTGCTCAGAAATTTTATTTCTCTCGCCGAATCTTCCCTCTCATTTCCAATAACCAATTCATAAACAATAAAAATAAAAACTTTCAAAATATCACACGAAACACAAAGAGTTATCAAAGACAATACTGTTCGGATTGTCAGACCAAAACACAATTTTGAAGTGCAATTTTCCCAACTGCAGTTTAAAAACTTGTTTTAAAGTAAACGCCATTTTCTTTAGTCTCTGTTTCGATCAGAATAAGGAAGTACATGGAAGTGCCCTTACTTCAAAGACCGCGTGACTTCCAGTGGGAAATACCAATGGCGGATTAGCAATTTCTTTTTAAAGATAAAGGTATGTCAGGCAAGGACGACAAAAAAAACAAAAAATAAAAACACTCGGAATTTTTTTGATGTGATATTGAAAAGAATTACCCTACTACTAACTTTAATTAAAAAAAATGTGTGAACAAACAATAAAAAAATTTTTAATCACTTACGAACAAATTTATTGATCAGATGACATGATTAAGTACTGAAGGTGCAATTTCTTTCTGTTATCACATTTTGTTTCTATTATAATAAATCTAGTTCCACGTTCTGAACCCATAGTAAAAATTTAACTGGTGTCTAAAAATTCATATTGAATACCTAGGTGTTTATATATTATAATTTTGCACTAACATGAACGTTACTATTCTCAACGTCACCTACTACCAAAAAGCTTAAGCCTTTAAATCCGCAATAGTTAATACACGTAACCTAGTGTTGCAGGCGTCCACAGGCTACGGTAACCGCTTCCTATCAGGTGGGTCGCACACCCGTTATCTACTAAATAGTATATGAAAAACAAATACTAGATTCGTATCAGACGAAATGCTCACTCCATATACTTCTACCTACAGCTGTTTCGTATACAAGTTTCTTTGGTAAGCTGCTAACTCAGTAAGTGCGCGGAAAGTGATAGGTGTTGTCTGAAGACAACGAGGTTCTATCGAGATGTGCTTGAATTTCGTGTATCCTACACTATTATTTCTTAGTACAGATACAAAGATATAATTTTGATAACTGCCTCCGTGATCCAGTGGTTAAGACGTTCGCCTTTGACCAGGGGGTCATGAGTTCGATTCCCAATTCCCATGGGAAGCAGTTGTTACTTGTTTCCAGTTTGGCTAGGACATTGCAGGCTTGAATCACCTTTTAGATGATTACGTGCTTCGGAAGACACATTAAGCCGTTGGCCCAGGCTGCTACCGTGATCGTTAAAGGCCGAGAGGCGATTCCACACAAAGATGTACGTCTCCATTGTCGATTGACAAAGTAACTTACACATAAAGATTTCTAGGTACAAATGAATAGAGTTTGAGTTTTAGAAAAATGTGTGAAAAACGTTGAAAAACACGTGAGTTTGTTCATTGAGTTATTATTGAAAAGTTTTTTGTTTTTTGTAAATTGACGTTTTGAAGAAAATGCTGCAGTGAAGTTTGTGGCGCCGCTTCTTCTCCACTTGCGCTTTGGATTTGGAAATGGTGGTAAACTTAACATGAGTAAATTGACGTCGATAAGTGATATTTATATTGAGTGAGAATAAGTGACAGCCTTAGTAATAGGGCCCCGTTTTACCCTTTGGGCACGGAACCCTAAAAACAAGTTACTGAATGAACTGTACCGATCGGTACAAGAAGGAAAGTCAAAATTTCCTTAGGGAAATAACGAGTTTCACCAATCCAATAGACTTCAAGTGTAAAACAAATAACAAAGGTTATTTTCCTTTGAATAGCTACATTATTTGGAAAATTTTTAGATTCGAATCCCACTGGAAATAGATGAGTATAAGTAATTTTTTATTTTTGGTACATAAAATGTGAAAATAAATTGTTACTAAAAATTAGCCTCTAAGATTAAGAAAGCATTTTTTAATTTAACCTAACTAGTCGTTTGCCGCGAACATAGACCTCGCGAATTTCACTCAATAAAGTTTAGCCACAAAAATAAAAATAAATCTCCCCATCATTTACTGGGGCCATATTTAAGATATTTTGAACCCAAAAGTCTGGGAGAGATTAATCGTAATCCTGTGTCAGATGCCCTTAGGCATACTGAATCTGACAGTTTCAGCCACTAAAACACCTCTAACCATGTTTCTGTTCATCCCGAAGATCAGAAGTAACTCCATGGGAATAACCAGTACTGCCAAATCTAGGAACACGATTAACAACATACCTTACGTTCCGAAGCGTGAGCTCAGGACGCCATTGGGAAATACGCTTGGACGAAGGTGATAAATATAATAAACCAAGGCAAACAGAGGCCGTTTTAATGGCCGTAAATTGATTTCGTAGTAGGTAATATGGGGTCGATTAGTCTTAGAAAACATAAACAAAAATATTTTAAGATCAAAAGAAAGTGAATTTAAAAATATGAAAGATCAAAAATGCTGAATTGAGTGTTCGGCGTTGCAGGCGTTCATAGGCTACGGTAAGCACTTACCATCAGGTGGGCCGTACGCCTGTTTGCCTGCTTAGTTGTATAAAAAAAACTGAGATTATTTGGATGATTGTATTATCGTTCTTTCATATGTCATACTGACTTTTTACGAATTAATGATTTTTAATATTTTCGCGATTGTAACACATTAAATTAAACGATTTTAAATAATTTTAGCTGCTTTTGTTAGAGGGGTTATTAATTATTAATATATTATTAATCCATACTAATATTATAATTATAAAAGTCTGTTACGCTTTCACGGCCAAACCGCTGAACGGATTATGATGAAATTTTGTATGATTATAGTTGAAGACCCGGGGTCAAACATAGGCTACTTTTTGATGCAGGCGGAGCTGCGGGAAACAGCTAGTAAGTAATAAAGTAAGTAATAAAAATAAAAAACCGTAATAAAATAGTTTTTCTACGATTTTATTAAAGTTGTTTATTTCTACGGAATTTGGAATTTCTATGGAATCTCATTGAAAGTAGGTAAGTATATCCCTTTAGACAAAAAATAAATAAATCAATTCAGACATGATGGAGTTGTGGAGTTATACTGTCTGTCTTCTGCATATCTAGAGACAATTTGCGGCGGCGCCCTATCTATAGACGCATTTCTTCTTGTTCTAACCATTCCTATAATTTGGCTAATATTTTACGACCGGCCGCCTGCCTGACGTCAACTCTCCTTGGGAATGCTCAGAGACTCGTTAGCCGGGTAAGTCGTAATTGTACCCGTTCCCCCCCCCCCCCCCCCCCCCCCCAGATGTTGATGCCCGGACGAGAGGTTGTGTTGGAGAGTTAGGCTGTCAACACTCACTCGAATTGAGAACCTCCTCCGTTTCGGATTTTGGAAGAACCTTGTAGGTCAATCAATTAATGATCTGTATATTTGAGAGATTTATCTACTTTAAAAATCACCTCCTTCTGTTATCGTTATTTTTTAGTCCGTTAGACTATAAGGTCTATTGATCCTTCTACTCCCACCCTTGTAGATTAATATCCCGACCTCAAAATATCTTCACGATGGCCCCACTAATTTGAGAGAAAACATTATATTTGCGATTTGGGGAAAAAGATGATTAGTTTACTTCGACGACGTCATCACTATAACTCTAGGTGTTTTACAGTTATTATTATTTTATTACTAAACTACTGAACCAATTGATTTAAAAATTTTACTGGACTAAACTGAAACTATCCCTGATCGAACCTAAAAATAGTCTGCCTGCGACCATGAACGCTGTAAAGTGTTTGAAACGTCAGGTGTAAATAAATAAGTAATAAACGCGATAAAAACCGTATTAAAATAGTTTAATTTAATTACTAAAAATAGTTTTTTCAATCGTTTCAGTAATAACTAATTTATTAAGTAACAAATACGAAAAAAAATATTAGATCCTCTTTTTTTGAAAGTCGATTGAATATCACTAAATCTATTTTGATATCATACGTATCATAGCGTTTCCTACATACATCCTGATTATCAACGAAAACGGACTTACAGCTTTGAAGTTATCAATAAATATTTATTTTTACATCAATGCCAATATCTCAAAAACTACTAAACCGATTTTGAAGTCAAACGATCTTAAAAATTATATACATGCCTACTATACACACTTTGACTATCGAAATCGAACTAACGGTTTGAGAGTTATCGCGGAACATACAAACATTACATACATACATACAAACAATGTATTTTCGCGCTTCGCTCGCTCGGTCAAGACAACAGCAACACAAAAGCAAAATATATTAATTCTGGTTAAGTTTCTTGTAATAAAAGTTTTCTAAATACTGCTACATTTAAATTGAAGTAGGACGAAATAAAAGGACGCACGTTTTGTCTGTGTGTTTGCAATAAACTTTAAAGACTTCCAAATCGTATTGAAGTACGTAAGTAAAATTAAAAAAGTACAAGGGGTAAGTAACGTACGAGGTTTTTCTTTGGGCTTGTAATAAAAAAATGTGTTTCTCGAAAATCCATATCCATACTAGTCCATACTAATATTATAAATGCGAAAGTCTGTCTGTCTTTCTGTCTGTCTGTCTGTCTGTTTGTCTGTTAAGCTTTCACGGCCAAACCGCTGAACGGATTTTGATGAAATTTGGTATGAATATAGTTGAAGACCCGGGGTCAAACATAGGCTACTTTTTGACGCAGGCGGAGCTGCGGGAAACAGCTAGTTACAAATAAATTAGACTGCGGTCACTAATATCATTTAAGTAGTAGGAGTTGTAATAATGACTCTTGCCCAAAACTTTTCAGTTTTTCATGTCTCATACATTAATTACACGGAGACCTGTCAAATATTTTAAATGTGGATTAACTCGACCCGCGTCAGTTTCTTCCTTGTTCGTTTCAGATTCATTTGCCCATACTTTAAAAAAAAAGTTTTTTTTTTATGCTTACAAAATAAGCACATTTATTACACTGTAAATATTTCGTTTCAATAATGAAATACTTGTACTGTTCAAGTAATAAAGAACACAAACAAAAATTATCCGAAATTAATGAGGTTTACTGATTGCTGATGGATGTGTGGTCATAAGCCGCACCGGAATAATTTAAAATCCTCGTAGCCGATTTCACTAACATCGGTTAACTGTTTGTTTAAATAATAATAATAATAATAATCTTTATTTCGGATAATAATATCCATAATTTATAAATGAAACAGTATTTGTGTATG
This sequence comes from Euzophera pinguis, assembly GCA_947363495.1. Lineage (NCBI taxonomy): Eukaryota > Metazoa > Arthropoda > Insecta > Lepidoptera > Pyralidae > Euzophera > Euzophera pinguis. The sequence goes on along the minus strand of OX376178.1, from coordinate 8,341,637 downwards.
TTTTATGTATGTTTACGTAGTGTACGAACTTAAGCTTTTGATAAAATTTTCTTTTAAGTAATACATTTTTCCCCCTTAACTTTTTTGCGCCAAACAATCTTTCCATTTTTCCCAATGGTTGACTGGTAGAGAATGCTCTTAGCATTAAGTCTGCTAATTGTTATAAGTATATGTGTACTTTGTGGAACAATAAAGTTTTAATAAATAATTTACAATTTACACAAAAATTTACACAATAAAATATCGTTATTTAAACAAATTTAAATTTTTAAATTTCTTTGCGGCAATAGCCAGCCAGCGTCTGAAAGTGTCTGTGGTGTGCAGTCTTTCCGCCAGACTCCTCACAATGCTGTTCTTACACGTGGTAACCCTGGACATGAAGTTTGCTACTCGTTATCGATGTATAGCATCAAAGGTATTATACGAGAGTAAATTGCGTCATTATCCTTGGAATAAAACTTATCCGACTTTGGTGAAATCGGCCCTTGGAGAGCAAAATGGCTTATGAGTACGCTGTCTAACGTACATTACTTACTACTGAGACAATGTATGATATCAATAATAAATTATTGTCTTGTTTCATGCAATTTAGAGCACGATTTCGCAGTAGTCGGGTTTAAGTTATTGAACTTTTTAAATTTAATTTTTGTTTCGGGGTTATGTCCGTCCACTGCTCATATACATAGCAACTTGTTTATACAATACAACCTATAACCAGCAATTAACGTATTAAGTCGCAATTATTAAATAAGATGGTGACAGCAAGGTAAGTATGATGCCAATAGGATAGGCAATCTTGGCGCCGCCGTATCAAGACAAGCCCTAAATACAGTCGAACTGGGAAGATCGCAGGAGAAAGAAAGATACTATGGCGATTCAAAACTGTAGTAAATAGGGAAGGGTGTAATACAAGCGGATACAATATATATGTTGTAATTAACGCTCGGTGAAGCTGAGTGGGCAACTCTTAATTAGGAAAGTTTGAGGTCCGTCCGTCACGGGTTAGAGCGCAAAGTATATAGCTGTGTAGTTTTAACTCCGCAGTTTTTGAATTTGTGATGGTTATGGCTTTTAAGAGGTCCGCTGGGACCTAGTGTGTAAGTCTTAGTTGTTTGTAAAATAGGATTCGTGGTAAACATCCCTGTTCGGGTGCCCAGGAGGTGACTGCTTCGAGCCCCGGTCAGGTCGAGATGAAAAATTACCTTTCTCCGATTGTACTGGGTCTTAAATGTGTATATTTATGTAATAAAATATAGAATCGTCGATATCCTATAAGTCTCGAACTTATTTTAGGGCTAGACTCTATCTGTGTGATATCTATATATTTATTTAGTTATTTTATTTATCAAGAGCCTCCTCCAAGGCCTAGCAAGCCAGAAAACTACTGATTGGAGTTTAGTGCAATAGTCACACAACCAAAAAGGCAAAAAGAAGGAAAGCGCCCTAGGTTACTAAGCTAAAGATGCCACCGGGAAAGCTGTAAGATGAGAGCGAAAAAAAAGGGACTTTTACTTGAGAACAAACTGCACTTTGCCGAGAATTCTGAACAGCTAAAGGGGTGGCCTTTGCCTAGCAGTGGGACACCTAAGACTATTAAAAAAAACTTCATAACGAAGAAAATTTACTCGACATCCCGTGTCATACTCAGCTTTTCACAAGTGCACAAATTTCATATTTAACATTTAAACATTTTTGGCATTTTTTACTATCAAATTATGAAAACAGTGTTAGAAAGACCTCCACACACTTCATCTTCAGATCAATACAAATGGTATGATATTAGTACCAAATTGAACCATTAAATAAGGATATTACACGTTATAGAATATTACTATGAAAAATTCAACGAAAAACGTACGTAGCTTCTGCTTTACAAATAGTGAGAATTATTGAATGTACATATATTCATGGTAGTTGGTAGACTGCCATCTGGTGGTCGTTAAAACAACAACACCAGAGGCCGAGAGGCGGTTCCGCACAACTATGTCACAAGGGTAGTACATGGCCAATTGACAATGTAACGCTTAACTTTTTCAGCATCGCCCATTTGGTTGACTGGTAGATTAAGCCTCAGGCTTTAAGTCCCTCATTTACATTTATGTAATAAAGTTAATAATAAGTAGTAGTGCTTCCACACTGCTGTTACAAAATGTTTACTAACGTTAGTAAACATTTATTTACAAAAATGTTACATACAGTTTAATTAATATTAGTAAATGTTTTAGTGTTACAAAATGTTTTTAAATATTTTATAACGGCAGTGTGGGAGCACCATAACTAACACAAAATGATGATAAGTAACATTTTATTGAAAATTACATATAAACATGAACCTTTCAGAGAATTGGCCGCCTCTATGCGAACGTCCGGGTGGGCAACACCCGCTAGGGAATACAGGTTATAGACTGGTGTTGGTGTCAGATATCCTGTATCACGAGAATTTAATTAACGCAGACGCTACGGACCACGTTACGATTATATATGGATACGATTTCTAATTTGCTGTTCCGGATTACCGTAAAAATTGTTAACGCAGTCGATAGCGTCTGCGTTGCTTTTCTGTCTCCAAGGTTGTATCATGAAGTGAAGTAGGGCAAGGGGCTTAGTCACGTCAATGGAGTAATTAGGAGATGCCGTAATAAGCGTTTTGTAAGAAAGTGTTTGTGAGGCTACACGGGGCGGAAGGCAGACGTGCGGAGTGATTGGTTTCGGCCATGGCCCCAATCATAGAGCACGAGCAATGACAAGCTCCGCCCACTTTTGTGTCGGCGAGGCGCCAATGATCACATCACTGCGCCATTTCAAACGGCATCTCGTCTTTGTAATTGCTCCATGGTCAGGTCTGTTGATGATAATGACCAAACTAAATCGTTAACTATGACTATCTCGCAACAACAGAAAAACTGGCTAATAGAGAAGTTTAACAAAACAGTTTCACTATGGCCGAAGTTTAGTTGCAAATAATACGAATTCCTACAATGGAAATGTTCGCGAAATGGTTTTTCAGCTTTTGAATTTTAATGTTGCTTTTTGTTGACAAAAACTCGTGTGCGAATGAAAAAATGCCGCGTTTTTCAGCGACAAAGAAGTGTGGAATCCATGCGTATATTTTTACCCGACTGCGCCAAAAGGAGGGTTATGTTTTTCGAGATAATTGTTTTGGACGCTCTGCAGCCTGAACTGCTTGATGGATATTACTAGCTTGAGAGGTGTCACTGTGAGAGTGACATTGGGTATAACAAAATAAAATAAAAACAAATTTGCGGATTATTGTTTTTTGAGTGCCTGAGATGCGCTAATCTCAAACAAACAAACAAAGTACAGATTTGACTTTTATCTCGAGAGGTGCGAGAATCGTACCCCTGATATCCCACATGCCAGCACTAATGATAATGACGTGATCCTGATTGTTCTGTAATGAGGTCCCGCGGTTGGCCGATGCACTGTGTGAATGGCGAATGTCCTTTGAACTTTTGATGCGATCGTCGCGAAATTTAATGACGTTTTTCAAATTTTTGCTAAAGCTTCACAGGAGGTGTAAAACTGCAAAATCTTTTTTTTTTGCGGTGGTTGCTTTAGACCAGTAGTTCCCAAACTTATTTTTCTCGTGGACCACTTTCAAAATTTTACTGGTTTCGGTGGACCCCCTGCTGCTACATTTCTACCACATTCTTAAAGTCGCCAAAAAATAAAAATTGTGTCACTTCTGAGTTCTGTCCCTATATTTCGATATGTAAAATAAAAACGAAAAATGGTACATTTTATATCACTTTATTTATTAAAAGAATAGAATTACAAGAAAAAAATATTAAGGTAATATAGGTTCAGGTCATAATTTTAATTAATGGGAAGGATGTATCTGATGGAGTGTCAGCAAACGATCAATGTTTGGCTTTATTTTTGTGAGCAATAACCGCAAATCCCCCCGCTCTGTGATGTTTAATTTGCTCCTTTTTTTTGTTAAGAGGTTTGTAACGGCACTAAAACTCCTTTCGACAAGATATGACGAGGGAAAAGCTATTAAAAATTTCCTTGCGATTTCCCACAGTCCAGGATATTTTTCGGGTATTTCTGCTTGCAGCCAAAATGTTGGGTAGCCTTTTCTAAATTTCACCTTCAGCTCCTCATTAGTGCTTAGCTCGAGCAGCTCCTCTTGTAATACAACATTGGCCACTTCCGTTTCATCAAATGGATTTATTATCCATGGTGGTATATCCATCGTCAGTATATCTTCAAACCTGGTTTTGAAGTCATCATGCAGGGCACTTAAATGTTGACTGTAGGTATGGATATCCTCATCAATACATTCTACCTGCGACAAGTTTGGAAATTGAGAGAATTCGCGCCGACTAATGTTTTGCTTCATAAATTTCAATTTCCCAAGAAAAGCCGAAATTATCCCCTTTGTTTTTATTAAATTCAGGCTGTCCCCTTGTAACTGCAAGTTAATATCATTAAATTTTTTAAACAAATCTGTCAAATACGCAATGTCTGCTTTGAATTTGATCAAGTTTTCTTTTAAATCTGGATCTCTACTTTCTAAGAACTCTAATATGGAATCGAAAACAGAGTAAAATCTCGTTAAGCATGCACCTTTCGACAACCAGCGTACTTCAGTATGTAAGAGCAGTCGTTGGAAGTCTTCATCATTTTCGTCGCACAATTGAGCAAATAAACGTGTATTCAATGCATTGCTTCTGATTTTGTTGACAGCTTTTATTACAAAATGAAGAGATTGGTTCAACCTGTCACTTAAATGTTTTGCCACAAGATGTTGTCGGTGGATTACGCAATGAATAGCTGTAAGTCCTGGTATAATTCTTTTGAGATGACTTATAAACCCACGATATCGCCCGACCATTGCAGGAGCTCCGTCTGTTGCCACTGAAATAATGTTTGTAAATGGGATCGATTTTTCCGTAAAAAAATTACTCAGGACATTAAATATTGATTCGCCTTTAGTGTCAGTCTCCAAAGTTCTGGCAAATAGCAATTCTTCGTGAATTTCTTCCTCAACAATAAATCGGACATATGCCAATAGTAATGCTTCATTACTGGGTAACGTTGACTCGTCCAGTTGTATAGAAAAATGAGTTTTTTGCAGAAGATTGCACAAAAAGCTTTCGATATCAGAGCTTATTTCATCAATGCGTCTTTGTACAGTATTGTTACTTAATGGAATTCTTTTTAGTACGTCAAATGGAGATTTGTGCAAAACAGTTTTTAAAACCTCTTCAACAGCGGGTAAAATTAATTGTTCTCCGATAGTGTGCGGTTTTCCAGATTTTGCTATAAGTAATGAGATATTGTAAGATGCCCGCAAGCCATCATCGTTACTTTGAGATGTTGAAGCGAACATACTGTGCATGGTGGGTCTCTTTCCATATTTTTCTTTCAATGTTTGAAAATATTTTAAATCTTTACCTATTTTATCAGTATGACACCTTTTTAGATGATCTTCGAGCTTTGATGGTTTCATAGAGTCATTGCTCAAAACTTTGTTGCATAATAGGCACATGGGCAATTGTTTGTCTGCCTCTGATGGAACAAAACCATATTTCAAATAATCGACACTATATTGTCGACATTTTTTCTTTGCTGTAGCCATGTTTCGTGTCAGTTACCTTACCTGTAAAAAAAATGTTTTAGTAACCAAGTTTTTTTCTGAATATAGGTATCACACCGCAGCCTTTGTCAGCACGCGGAAATAGAATTACGGCTTGTAAAGGGACCAACTAATAAACCGCTGAGACAAATACAAACGTTTTCACAAAACGGTATCAATTTTAAAGTACATAATTTACCACTAATTTTTAATAGTATAAATAAAAATTAGTGTACTCAGTATCGAATACTGATCATATTTGTGTAGGAAAAAATAAACGTCGAAATCCCAAAATTGTCCATAAAAACGATAACTGACATTTTATTAAATCAATGAGTTCACGCGCTCCGTGTATTTGCGTATTTTTTGTCTGCGGCTTCATTGTTAAAACGTGACAAACAGGCATCGAAGTTCAAGCCCCGCCCTTTTCCCGTCGCCCGCGCACCGCTCGCTCTTTCCGAAAAGGAATAGTTTTGATAAAATAGTTACTTCAAAATCAATTTAACATGATTATGAAATTACTGTTTTATAAAATTAGTAGTTATTTGCAAGAAAAATTACAAAATTAATTGCTCTGCAATATTGCTTATTCGGCCTTTTTAGAGAGGCAGTGCTTCTCTCGTGAAAAAACAATTGAATAAAACGTGCTGTGTTTGTCTTCAAATCGAAAGAGGACAATTAAAATATCTGTAAGTTACTAAGTTACCTATCTATACAGGCCGTTGTGATCAACCGACTAGTACACGTAAACAAAATACTTAAGTACTATAACAAAAAAAGGTAGGTTACTTACTTTTCTCCGGCACTAGCAAACACAGATATAAATTTTCTCACAACTTTTTTCCAAATTCCGCCTTGTTTTCGAAATTCCGGAAACAAATGAATGCGTTTGGTTGCCTTTGGCATCAAGTATTTATAGTGTTGATCAAGTTCATGTCTGAACAAGCAATAAGCATTGTCGGGCGGATAGCGCTTTGCAAGTCTGTACACGAAATTGTACGTAATATCGAATACACAAGTTTGGACAAGTAACAGTCGCTTGCCTTATTAAAATATTATCTGCTTAGATAGGTACTTAAAACAATGTAGGTAGGCCCTTATAAAAACTATGCTTACATTTTTGCTCTTTACTATCAAAAGCAGATAAATTTTCGTGGACCCCCATTAACATCTTATGGACCCCCATTTTTTGTTCACGCCTACGTAGACCCCCAGCAAGTCTCCCGTGGACCCCTGGGGGTCCACCTGGACCACTTTGGGAATCACTGCTTTAGACTAAGGGAATATCGAAGTCTTTATTTACTTGTTTGTCTATTCACCATGGTACGTTCATCAGCGTTTGGCCAGATAATTTCAATTATACTTACTTACTGTGATGGCTTAGCTACCCAAAAAGACATTGGACTCTGACACAAGAGATCTCCACTGTTCCCTGATTTGATTTAAATTATAATAAATATTTTTTTTATCTTGAA